>OV702280.1:262063661-263455536 GCA_916181665.1 Avena sativa | reverse complement strand
AATAGAAAAGTAGTGCTTGAAAAGTCTTGATTTATTGATGTGGGAGAACTGAGATACTTTAGTGTATATGCTTTTCATGACAAACTCTCACACTCTCAATTTTACATGATTATACTTTATTGTTCAAAGGCAAGCTTATGAGTTGATTACATGACATGGAATAGAGTTTACTCATTTGAATCATCCATGATAACAATAATCTTGCTGCGCTATAAGGATTCATTAAAACCCGTATGATATGTTTGCCATTACTCGATCTATGCTGAGTTTTTCAGATTAATAAAGTGGAGGAAACATGGGACTACCAATCATGAGAAAGATCATCATCTCGTTATTTTAGTTTAAATGCTGAGTTCCTTTTTGATTTTGGTTTTGTTGCTCGAGGAAGATCAAGTTTAAGCTTGGGGAGGTTGATGGCTGTGAAATATAGCCATCCACATGCACATTTAAACTAGATATTATTCATACTTTTGATGAAATATCACTCTAAACCCTTCCACTAATGCCTAATGATCAAAGGGGTATGCAATCTTGTCTTTCTATTTTTTTCCTGCATAGAAAACAATGTTTGATGATAGGAATCACAACATTAAAGTCAAAGATATGAGATTTCCAACAACTCAAAGAAACCAGGAGTCGTGGAAAGGATCCAGAAGGTTTAACGACCAACTATACGACGGGAATAAAATTCCGGCTGTATAGTTCCGACCGTATAGTTTCCACCAACACCGCTAGGTCAAACAGAACAAATTTGATGAAGGGACCCCCATATAAAGAGGCCTCGGGCAACGAGAAAAGCAGTCCCACAGAACCAAAAGCACAATAGCGAAGAGCCGTCAGAGGAATATGTCTAGATCCAATGTCACAACCCTTATCCACCACCATAGCCTTATTCCACCACTTGTAATAGTAGATATTATCTCCAATTGGCGACATTGTAAGTGTTGGGGATATACTTTCTGGGTATACCCACATGACTTGCTGACCAGGGTGGCCCACCAACGGGTTAGAGCTTTGCTTCATGGGCGGCCCAGTCAGAGAAAGAGGAGGATCCAGTTCCGGCTATGACAAGGCCCAGAAGAGTTACCGACTTAGGCCTGTAATATTACTTGTAGTCCAAGATATATCTAGTTACCGACTCTGTAACGTACCCGGATAGGTTTCTCCTGTAACCCTAGGCCCCGGTGACTATATAAACCGGCCCTATGGGAGCCTTTAGGGCACACACAACCACAACCAACTCGCACAGGCGAACCTCTCTTGTAATCCGCTGTAACATCTGGCTTACGCCGATCTATTACTGGTTGCTAGAAGGAGTGGGATCCGATCACCGCAATCGGATTTGAACCTGGGTAAACTTGTGCTCACCGCTCCTGGACCATCCGACGTCTCACACCCCATCCTTCCTACGCCACTAGGACCCCCTATGGCATACTTGTCGACAATCCGACGGTAGTTGGCGCCCACTGTGGGGCAGGTGACCTTTGGAGCATCATTCCAGGCGGAATCTACGCGTGCAGGAATCGACGAAACAATTGCCATGGGTCGTGTGGTCTATGCCAGTGATGTCCCTCTCGTTCTTCTCGGCAAGACCTAGATTCCAGCTTCAAAACCCGTGACGACCTACACGATCATGTCCATCGGTGAGATCGATATCTATCTCGGTTTCGCTGAACCCGCCCAACCCACCCTTGAGGTGAAGACCATGGCGGAAGAAAGATCCGGATCTATTTTGTCCGCAGAGGCGGAAGAGTTCAAGGTCCCGCAGAAAATCGAACCCACCCAGCTCACTCCTATAGTGGAAGAAGAGGTGGAAGAAAAATCCGGATCTAATCTCCCTGAAGAGATCGGATACACAGACGAGGAATATATCCGCTACGGCTCCGTTCTACCAGACGTCGTAGCAGAAAAACTATCCTTGAAGCACAAGATAAAGGAGATGATGAAACGCCCCTACATCGATTACAAAGCAATCACCGACATCACGGAGACCTTTGAGATGGAGGAGGCAGAAACCCAACCGTGCCCCTACCTCAAAAACATGAACAAGAAGAAGCACTATTTAGTGTACCACATAAGCACTGGATCCGACTCTGTCGATGCTGGCACTGGTAGCGATTTGGTCCTAGACGCAATCGAAGAAAATGCCGACTCACCTGGCTCCCCTCAGGAGTCAATCACGTCGCAGGAAATTCGAGACTTCGACAAAGAGATGGAGGAGTATGAACAAGAGCACATCTCCAAGAAAAAGCAAGGTGAGCCAGAAAATCCTCCTAGTCCATATGATAGCATGGATGAAAGCTACACCTTGCAGGATGATATGGATACCGGAGATTCCTCAGAGGTCCACAAGCCAACCATGACAGAAAGTATTGATGGAAGTTTATCCCCCGGTACCAGAACAAAAGCCGTCTTTGCCACTGGTACACACGTCAAGGCTACTGGGCGGTCAAAGAAGAAGAAGAAGAACAAAAATCCGACACCGGCAGAGCCGGACATTGAGGAAATCAACAAAGAAAAAGTTGATGTAGAGATCGAGATGGAGAATCAATACGGAGATCCGATTAATAACACCCCGATCGAGCCTCCTATGGATGGACATGTTGTCACCAAGGGTGCACGTGAAATTTACGGAGATGCTCTCACAATTCCAATCCCAACGGATTCGGATCTCACACCGGAGGAGCTGGAGAAAAGGGCCGAGGACCTGTAAAAGCACCGTTTGTTCCTACTCGAAGAGGCCGCGCGCCTTGTCGAGATGAGGCAGCAGTTAGACAGTGATCCTGCCAAGTATCAGTCACATTTCAAGCGACATCCAAACAAGACAAGGGGAGGTCCGTTTCTTGCTAACAAGAACCCGGATATCCAGAAAGATCTATTCAACGGAAAAGATGGAGAGAAGATCCGAGTCTATAGCACACCGTTGGAAAACACAGCTGCAGCTCGAGCCATCCTCGCCAACAATCCGTCTCCGCAGCAGGTCCAGCAGTGCATCGCGTTGCTGGACAAAGGATTAAAGCAACAGAAAAAGTCCGCTTCATTTAGTGGTAAAGTGGCCTCAAAATCCGAGTTTTGCCACACTGGCGCTGACCAAAGCGCTGACGTAAGACTTCGCAGGGATACGACTCAACACTATCGTCCCCGTGGAGAAGAAGAGAATTCAAGAACTGGCTCAAACGGCCACTCTCGCCAGCCGACACATGACTGGGCAAGAGTTATTCCGGCTGCGTCTGAAGACGCCATCAGGGAAATGGTTCCTCATCAGGACCATCGTCAGCAAAACAACCGCTATAGAGAAGACCCGGAAACACGCTGCCAGCAAGAGGAGCAAGATCGGCTAAGGATGCCACCACCGAGCCGTCCGGCTGGTAATTCCGAACGAAGAGATGATCTGGATCATCCTGAATCAAGTAGGGACGGTGCCTGAAGAAACATGCATCAGAGTCAGCATAATGAGGCTCCACCGTCACCACCACTTAATCCAGCTGGAAATAATCCACCACGGCCACCATCGCCTCCTAGTAGCGACCATGAAGGATCCAGACACAGCCATGGAAGCCGCAGGGGTGGAGGCGACAATGGTGAAAGGAGAAGCAGAAATCCGACTCCGCCGTGGAGAAGCCGTGAGCCTCCAAGGCGCGGATCTCTCTCGCCAAACGACGCTCGCCATCACATTGAATCAAACATAGAAGCGCGGCGGTACGAGGAAGAAGATGTGTATGTGGGACCCAAGTGCTTTGGACCATGCATACGTCACACCAAATTTCCGGTTGACTTTGGTATTGCCAAACACATTCAGCCCTACGACGGCGTAGCTCGGCCATATACCTGGCTTAAGGATTTCTTCCAGGCCTACTGCATCGTCAAAGGAGGAAACTGCTTGGTTGCATTCCGATATCTCCTGCTCATGTTGAGGAAGACGGCTTGATCATGGCTCAATGAACTGCCAGAGAATTCAATTCACAACTGGTATGATATGCAAAGTGCGTTCTTTTCAAACTTCGAGGGAACATAAAGGAGGCCCTGCACAGTCGGAGACTTGCAGCGTTGCACACAAAGACCTGAGAAACCTTCCGGGATTACCTCGGACGCTGGATTGACACGAAGAACTCCTGCGAAGGAGTAAACGAACAAACTGTGATAGAAGCTTTTTATTACAGGACTTCCAGTCGGACTTTTACGTCATAGACTGAAGCGTGACCACGTCATATATTTGGGAGAAATGATAGAGACGGCAAGCAAATATGCTGATGCCGATGATGATTCAGAAGGGCTGCTAAATATTCTGGCCAATCCCAATGCGGCCAAACAACCAAAACAAACTCAGAAGCGCAAGAACACCTCGGACGAAAAGCCGGCTCCGGACAACGCAACTGTCAATGCAACATTCGGATCTGGAGGACAAGGAGGGCGCGGAGGCGGCCGGGGTAGAGGCCAAGGAACTTCCCGAATCTAGGGCAGAGGAGACCAGTAACCCGGAAGAACCTATACCTGGGCCGACATTGCCAACAATCCCTGTGTCCACCACTTGGATAGTAACAGAGGATCTACCCACACAAATGCCGAGTGTCGCTTCAATGATGACATCAAGAAAGACGAATCCGCTGGCTACAGAGCCAAGCGATGAAAAGGAAAGAAAAATTCTGAGAAAGGAAAGGAGCCCAAGGAAGATTCTGACATGGAAGAAGCGGAAGCCGCTGTAGAGCCCAAGTCGGATGGAAAGAAGACTTTTCCGACTAAGAAAGATGCATACGTCTGCTTCCTTGGATCCCAACCTGGTAAAGACAAAAAGGCGGTTCTTCGCGAGCTCAATGCCACGGTTCCGGTTGTCCCATAGTTCTTGGACTGGTCGGAGGTAACTATCACCTTTGATCGTTCAGATCACCCGAGAAAAACACATCGTCGTGTAAAGTACCCTTTGATCGTCAATCCTCTTATTGATGGCTATGCGTTCTCTAAAACACTCATGGATGGTGGAAGCAGCATTAACGTCCTCTACATCGAGACGCTCCACCGCATGAAGCTACACGAGAGCTAGTTGAGTTACAACAGTGTAACTTTCCATGGCATTGTACCAAGGAGACAGGCGGATTCTCTGGGTGAGATTACTCTGGACGTGACATTCGGAACCCGGGACAATTATTGGACCGAGCCACTCTCTTTTGAGGTGGTAGCGTTCAAAAGTGCTTACCACGCCATCTTCGGGTGTCCGGCTTACTAGGCGTTCATGGCTCGTCCCTGCTACATCTACAACATGATTAAACTTCCAGGTCCAAAGGGCGTAATCACCATACGGGGAAATACGAGGAAGGCGTGAGAGTGCGACGAAGGATCTACTGCCTTCGCCGAAGTCGTGCTGCACGCCTAGAAGTAACAGGAGATCAAGAAGACCATCAATCCGTCTGAGATGGCCGCTACAAAAAACGAGGTGTTGAAGCCAAGTTTGCAGTTCAAGGCATCGGAAGAGACGAAGAAAACGTCACTAAAGGAAGATGATCCCTCCAAGACGACGAACATAGGGCTAGGCTTAGTCCATGCATAGGAAAGCGTGGTCGTTGAGTTCATCAAAGATAATAGTGATATCTTTGCATGGAAGCCTTCTGACATGACCTGAGTACCTAGGGAATTTTCCGAACACTCTCTTAATGTGTACCCTGATGCTAAACCCGTCAAACAATCCTTACGACAGTTTGGTGATGAAAAGCGCAAAACAATATCCAAAGAATTAGCCCGACTAGAATTAGCGGATTTTATAACAGAGGTCAACCATACAGATTGGGTGGAAAATCCTGTACTCGTCCCTAAAAAGGACACCATTGATTTAAGGACGTGTGTTGATTATACCGCTTTGAACAAGGCATGCCCAAAAGATCTATTTCCTTTGCCAAGAATCGATCAAGTTATCAACTCAACGACAGGGTCGGAACTACTCTATTTTCTTGACGCATATTCTGGATATCACCAAATACCGATGAAAAAGTCGGATCAAATTAAGATGTCTTTCATCACTCCTTTTGGAACCTTCTGCTACAAAACTATGCCTTTTGGCTTAAAGAACGCAGGAGCAACATATCAACGTACTATGCAACGTTGTCTCAACGACCAAATCGGACGCAACGTCCATGTATACGTGGATGACATAGCAGTTATGTCCAAAAATAAGGAAACTTTAATTTCCGACTTGGATGAAACATTTGCTAGTCTATGAAAATTCAACATGATGCTAAAACCAAAGAAGTGTTTCTTTGGAATTCCAGTCAGAAAATTGTTAGGTTTCATCGTCTCTGAGAGAGGCATAGAGGTGAACCAAGACAAAATCAAGGCTATTCTAAACATTACCAGGCCGAATCGCCTGAAGGACGTGTAGCGTCTCACTAGTTGCATTGCAGCAGTGAGTCGGTTCGTCAACCGGCTTGGCAAAAGAGCCGCACCTTTATACAAACTCTTGAATAAAACCGACAAATTTGCATGGACTCAGGAATCAAAAACTGCCCTGCAAAGTTTGAAAGATCTACTTTCAAACCCACCAGTTCTCGTAGCGCCAGAACCTCAGGAACCTATGTTACTTTACATTGCAGCGACCAATAAGGTCATAAGTGTGGTAACAGTAGTTTATCGCGAGGAAGCCACGAGCATAAGGTGCAGCGGCCAACTTATTATCTGAGTGAGGTCTTGACAGAATCAAAACAACGGTATCCACATCATCAAAAGCTAGCCTATGGAGTATTCTTTGCATCCAGAAAGCTACGCCACTACTTTCAAGAGCACAAGATCATAGTGGTGAGCACTGCTCCCCTGCGAGATATAATCAATAACCGCGACGCACATGACGTGTCACAAAGTGGGGAATAGAGCTTGCAGCTTTCAACATTGAGTACAAACCACGTATAGCAATCAAGTCCCAAATACTTGCTGACTTTGTTGTTGATTGGACAGAAACGACAGAAAACACAGGTCCTCCAGACTCGGAATTTTGGACCCTCCACTTTGATAGATCAAAAGCACGAGGAGGCTCGGGGGCTGGCGTGGTGCTTAAATCACCCCAAGGAGATAAGCTGTTCTATGTGTTGCAAATACACTTCACGACAACCAATAATATTGCCGAGTATGAAGAACTGCTGCCTGGAATACGCATGGCCAAAAACATTGGCATATCAAGACTCATGTGTTATGGAGATTCAGATTTAGTTGCTTAGCAAGTATCCGATATCTGCAACACAAACAAGCACATGGCAGCTTACAAAGCTGTTGTGGATGAACTATCTAAATCGTTCGAGGGTTTTTAGGTTCAACACATCCCTCGAGCAGAAAATGAGGAAGCAGATGCTCTATCAAGGATAGGCTCTGCGCGGAAACAAGTACCGGATGGTGCTTTTTTAGAGCATTTAAGGGTCCCCTCCATAGTTGGAGTTGATGAGGACTATCCGACGAAATCCGACTCACCTTTAGTAGCAGTTCTGGCTATAATTTCTAGCTGGACAAAACCCTATCTGGATTTCCTGATAGACAGAAAACTACCGGAAGACGAGGTCTTGAGCAGACAGATTGTCCGACGAGCAAAAGCCTACACTATAATAAATGGTGAGCTCTATAAACGGAGTGTTTCTGGCGTGTTTCAGCGATGTATTTCTTCGGAATAAGGAGTAGAAATCTTAAGAGAAATCCACGAAGGCGAGTGTGGTCATCATCCTGCAGCCAGATCCTTAGTGGAAAAAGCTTTTCGACACGGATTCTTTTGTCTTACAGCTAAGGCGGATGCCGATAAACTGGTCAAAACGTGTAGAGGCTGCCAAAAGTACGCTCATCAGGCACATGTTCTGGCTGAACAGCTGCGAACAATCCCTATTACATGGCCGTTCGCGGTCTGGGGGTTTGATATGGTAGGGCCGTTTCACACGGAAAATATGGATTTACTCACCTACTAGTGATGGTGGATAAATTTACAAAATGGATTGAGGCTAAACCTATAACAAGTTGCGATGGAGCCATAGCCAGAAAGTTCGTCGAGGACGTAATTATCCAATTCGGATATCCGCACAGTATAATTACCGACAATGGGGGAAATTTTTTCCATGGGTGAACTTGCCGAATTCCGTGAAGAACAAGGGATCTGACTTGATATTGCATCTGTCGCACATCTACAACCTAATGGACAAGTCGAAAGAACTAATGGCCTTATTTTACAAGGAATCTGACCTCGCCTCGAGGCACCACTACGTCGGGCCAGGGGGGCTTGGGTGGAAGAATTACCATATGTGATATGGAGCTTATGTACAACTCCTAACAGATCAACCGACTATACTCCTTTCTTCTTGGTCTATGGTGCAGAAGCAGTTCTTCCAAGTGATCTAATTCATCAGTCTCCACGAGTCAAAGCGTATATCGAAGAAGATGCATAAGTTTCTTGACAAGAGATCTCGATATAATCGAAGAAGTATGCGTCGTTGCTGAGCAGAGATCTACAGCCTATCAGCAGAAGTTGTGCAAGTATCATAGTTAGAGAGTGCAAAACTGTTCTTTCAAAAAAGGCGATTTGGTTCTCCGACTTGTGCAAAAGAAAAAGCACAAACTTTCCCCGATTTGGGAAGTACCTTTTATGGTTAGCAGAGTTCTGCATAATGGGTCATATTATTTAACGGATATGAGATCTGTCAAGGAAAGACCTGATACTCGAAAGAGAAAGAGAGCTGGTGGCAGCACAGACCCAGATGAAATAGACCGTCCATGGAATATTGCACAACTACGTCCCTTCTATTCTTAGTTATATTTCCTTGTAATCATATATGTACATGTTCAGAGTGAAATAAAGTGTTGGTGTCATCATATGTTATCTTTGAGAAGTTTTTGCCATCTTATTTCCAAAAGCGCATGTCATTTTTTCAAAAATCCCAGAATGCTTGAAAGTACTTTATACTCATGTTCGTTCTGCTTAAATTTTTTGAATATCTAAAAGTGTTACCTTAGGGTACAAAATTTAATTTATTGTCTATACTTTGGTTTTTTTATCTGACTGCTTAGACGCGGGCATTTTCCGAGTAATGAGTTGTTGGAACTAGAAGACGTCTTTGTTTCCGAGTTTAAACTGGTTTAGCAATTGCGCTCTGTTGCTCGGCAAAGTTTCCGTGCTAAAGGTTGGCCGGCCCATGAAAGGGACGAGGCAGAGAGCCAAATAAAACGATAAGTATAGACATAAAAAACAAAAGTGCTTCAGCAATTTCCAAGCACATGCCTAAAACATATATAAGCATAGAGTGCTATGATAGTAAAAGCATCGGTTTTTACAATACCAGCACAAAATAAAACATTGTTTCCATCATTACATTGCCATAAGTTTAGAATAATGCATAAAAACTGCTTATGCTGAAGATTCAGGTGGTGATGAAGCAGGTCGAGCGCTGTGTCGACAGCATTGTCGCCCTCGATCTCAGACTCGGAAGCAATGTTGGCTTCTGGATCTTGTGGCGAGGGAGGCGCGACGACGGATTCAAAGAATGGAGCCGTATAGTTGGTCATTGTAGGGTCCGCAGCATAGAAAACAAAAATTTTCCTACGATGGGAACTATGTACCAAGATCTATCTACTAGATACAAACAACGAGCGGATGTATATCCGTAGAGAACATACCCTTGAAGACCGACAAAGCTTAACGAGTTCAACTCGTGGTTGATGTAGACGATCTCTTGCCGATCTCAAGATCGATAGGAAGTCCTAGCGCCGCAAAGTAGCAGCGCATCCGTGCTCGCACACACGTACAAGACACCGAGCAACCTCCGCCTCCTCGCTCCAGCGATGCAGCGGAAGCACAACCCTTTCTTGCCGAATAGCCACCAGGAACATGTATCTCGCTAGTCCGAGACCATGGGGGATAAATGCTAGAGGGGGAGAGAGATCCTTCACGAGGAGGTGTGAGTGAGAGAGAGGAGAGGGGGTGCCTTTTATAGGAGGAGGGGGGCACCCAAGGGGGTGGCCGCCGGCCATCGGGCTGCCCCCTCCCCTAGTTCATTCATGTGGGTGGACACTCCACTCACAAAATGGCCCTTCAATTTTCTCCACTCAAAAACCCACTCAAATTCCCATTAAATTTCCACCAAATTTAATGCAAACTCTCATTAAATAAAACTATTTTATTTTATTCAGAATTTTGTCAATTACTTTAATGACAAACATTCACAAATAACCCCTTGCTAGAATTCTATTTCACATGCATAACCACTTTATGCAATTTCACCCGAAAACCTGTTTCGGTATCTAGTGAAATAAATTCATGCGCTTGTTTATTCTTTCGGCATGAAACATTTTCTCCAATTGGATGCCAGTGTCCCTTAAGTGTGTCACCCTACGGTTCGCGAATAATGCGGACATGATCGAGACCCTTCTCCGATCAATAATCAGTAGTAGGACCTGGAGATCCATACTGACTCCCACACATTCAACGGTGACTTTTCCTGTGATCGTCGGAAACTTTTATGCTTGTATCTTAATCCCTCTATTTCACGATATATTACATGTCCGAGATTCGATCATCGGTATCTCCATACCTAGTTTGATCTCGTTACTGACATGCACTCTTTTCTCGTTCCCGTGATATAACATTCTAGTGATCAAATCACTTGCTTGCAAGCTAACCAATGTGATATCACCGAGAGGGCCCAGAGCATATCTATCCGTCATTGGGATGAACAAATTCCACTCTTGATCCATGATTCTCAACATAACACTTTAGTAGCTTTGAAGCCATCTTTATAATCCCCAGTTACGGAGTGACGTTTGATGTTAACAAGAAACTCTTCCGGTGTTAGTGATTGGCATGATCTCATGGTCTACGGATTAGGACTACTTCATAAGTTGTTTATAGCAATATAAACTCAATGACTTTGATCGTAATGCTATACTTCGGATGAATGTTCATCACACCATTACACTAATGTTGTGATCTCGTTATTAACAACATCCAATGTCTATGATCAGGAAACTATGATCATCTTGTTAATCAACGACTTAGTTTATGAGAGAGGCATAACTAGGAACTTTCTGTTTGTTTATTAAACACACATGTATTAACGTTTCCTTATTAATACAATTATAGCATGAAAAAAAACATCTATCATATACTTGGAATACACATAATAAACATTTTATTATTGCCTCTCAGGGCATATTCCCTTCAGTCTCCCACTTGCACTAGAGACAATAATCTAGTTACATAGTGATGTATCTAACACCCATGGAGTTCTGGTGTAGATCATGTTTTGCTCTAGGGAGAGTTTTAGTCAACGGATCTGCTACTTTGAGATCCGTATGTACTTTACAAATATTTATATCTCCATCCTTGACATGGTCGCGGATGGAGTGAAACCGACGCTTAATATGCTTGGAATGCTTGTGAGACCTTGGCTCTTTGGCATTGGCAATGGCACCATTGTTGTCACAATAGATCACCATTGGGTCCAACGCGTTTGCAACCACTCCTAGTTCGGATATGAACTCCTTCATCCAAACTGCTTCCTGAGCCGCTTCTGAAGCAGCAACATATTCGGCCTCCGTTGTTGATCCCGCCACCACAGATTGTTTGGAGCTCCTCCAACTAACTGCTCCGCCATTCATGAGAAATACGTATCCGGATTGAGACTTAGAGTCATCCGGATCGGTGTCAAAGCTAGCTTCGATATAACACTTAGCGACGAGCTCTTCTTCACCTCCGTATACAAGAAGCATATCCTTAGTTCTTCGCAAGTACTTAAGGATATTCTTGACCTCTTTCCAGTGTTCTGAACCTGGATCCGATTGGTACCTACTAGTCAAACTAATAGCATGTGCCACATCCGGTCTTGTACATAGCATGGCGTACATTATAGAGCCTATGGCTGAAGCATAGGGGACCTTGTCCATTATCTCTCTTTCTTCCGCTGAAGCCGGACTTTGAGTCTTACTCAATGTCGTGCCTTGTGTCATAGGTAAGAACCCCTTCTTACTATCTTCCATTTTAAACTTCTTTAAATCTTATCAAGGTATGTACTTTGCGATAGCCCTATTTGGCGCCTAGATCTATCTCTATAGATCTTTATGCCTAATATGTATGACGCTTCACCTAGGTCCTTCATTGAAAATTTGCTGTTTAGATAACTTTTAACACTGTTTAAAAGATCTAATCATTTCCGATCAATAATATGTCATCCACATATAATATCAGAAATGCCACATTGCTCCCACTCACTTTCTTGTAAATACAAGCTTCTCCATAAGTTTGGACAAATCCAAACTCTTTGATCACCTCATCAAAGCGGAGATTCCAACTTCATGATGCTTGCTTCAATCCATAGATGGATCGCTGAAGCTTGCACACCTTGTTAGCATCCTTAGGATCGATAAAACCCTTTGGTTGTATCATATACAACTCTTCTTCAATATTACCATTGAGAAACGCGGTTTTGACATCCATCTGCCATATCTCATAATCGAAATATGCAGCAATTGCTAACATAATCCTAACTTATTTTAGCATCGCTACGGGAGAGAATGTCTCATCGTAGTCAACTCCTTGAATTTTTCGAAACCCCTTTGCGACAAGTCGAGCTTTATAGAAGGTTACATTACCATCAGCATCAGTTTTCCTTTTGAAAATCCATTTGTTCTCCACGGCCTTTCGGTCGTGAGGTAAGTCCACCAAGTTCCAAACTTTATTTTCATACATGGATTCCATCTCGGATTTCATGGCTTCTAACCATTTGTTGGAATCCGGGCTCATCATCGCTTCTTCATATGTTGCAGGGTCATCATTTTCATCAACCATGAAATTCATGACAGGATTTCCATACAGCTCAGGAGCTGCACGCGTCCTGCTAGACCTGCGAGGTTCGGTAGTACTCTCTTTCGGAGTTTCATGATCATTATCATTAGTTCCGTCTTCAACAGGTGAAGCCAACTCCAGAACAACTTCCGGCGCTGCGCTACTCGCCATACTTTGAAGAGAAGGTTCAATAACCTCTTCGAGTTCTACCTTCCGACTACTCACACCTTTCGCGAGAAAATCTTTCTCTAGAAAGGATCCATTCTTGGCAACAAAAACCTTGCCCTCGGATCTATGATAGAAGGAATACCCAATAGTTTCCTTAGGGTATCCTATGAAGACGCATTTTTCCGCTTTGGGTTCGAGTTTATCCGGTTGAAGTTTCTTCACATAAACATCACATCCCCAAACTTTAAGAAATGACAGCTTAGGTTTGTTTCCAAACCACAATTCATACGGTGTCTTTTCAACGGATTTAGATGGTGCCCGATTTAAAGTGAATGCAGCAGTTTCTAGTGCATAGCCCCAAAATGACAACGGCAAGTCCGTTAGAGACATCATATATTGAACCATATCTAATAAAGTACGATTACGACGTTCCAACACACCATTTCTCTATGGTATTCTGGCAGGTGTGAGTTGTGAAACAATTCCACACTCTTTCATGTGAGTGCTAAACTCGTAACTTAGATACTCACCTCCACGGTCGGACCGTAGAAATTTGATCTTTCTATTACGATGATTTTCCACTTCATTCTTAAATTCCTTGAACTTTTCAAAGGTTTCAGACTTGTGTTTCATCAAGTAGATAAAACCGTATCTACTCAAATCATCCATGAAAGTAACAAAATAACGATATCCACCTCGCGCCGACACACTCATTGGACAACATACATCAGAATGTATGATTTCCAATAAATCTGTCGCCCGTTCCATTGAACCAGAAAACGACGTTCTAGTCATCTTGCCCATAAGGCATGGCTCACATGTATCAAATGATTCAAAATCAAGTGATTCCAAAAGTCCATCCGAATGGAGCTTCTTCATGCGTTTAACGCCAATATGACCTAGACGGCAGTGCCACATATATGCGGATATATCATCATTTAGTTTAATCCTTTTAGCATCAACATTATGAATATGTGTAACATTATCATCGAGATCTAATAGAAATAAACCATTCATCATCGGTGCATGACCATAAAAGATTTCATTCATATAAATAGAACAACCATTGTTCTCGGATTTAAATGAATAACCACTTCACATCAAACATGATCCAGAAACAATGTTCATGCTCAGTGCAGGCACCAGATAACAATTATTCAAGTTTATAACTAATACCGACGGCAAATGGAGAGGCAGCGTTCCGACGGAGATCACATCAACGCTTGATCCATTGCCGACACGCATCTTGACCTCACCCCTTGCTAGTAGTCGCTTGTTCCGCAGCCCCTGATTTGAGTTACAAATATTAGCAACTGAACCGGTATCAAATACCCAGGTGCTACTGCGAGCACTAGTCAAGTACACATCAATAACATGTATATCATATATACCTTTGTTTGCCTTGCCGGCCTTCTTGTCTGCCAAATACTTGGGGCAGTTGCACTTCATGTGGCCAGTCCCTTTACAATAGTAGCACTCGGTATCAGACTTAGGTCCAACTCGGGATTTCTTTTCAGGCACGGCAACCGGCTTGCCGCCCTTACTTCCCTTCCGTTTTCCCTTCTTGTCTTTCTTGAAACCAGTGTTCCTATTGATCATCAACACTTGATGTTCCTTTTTGATCTCCACTTCTGCAGTTTTAAGCATTGACATAAGCTCGGGGATAGACTTCTTCATGCCTTGCATATTATAGTTCATCACAAAGCTCTTATAGCTAGGTGTCAGAGACTGCAGAACACGATGGATGCCTAAGTCAATGGGAATCGTTATTCCCAAGGACACAAGCTTATCGGCGTAACCCGACATCTTGAGTACATGCTCACTAACGGAGCTGTGCTCTTCCATCATGCAGCTAAAGAACTTTTCTGAAGCGTTGTAGCTCTCTACAGCAGCATGTGTGTCGAAAATCATTTTCAACTCACCCATTGTATCAAAAGCATTGCCGTTTTCGAAACGCTTTCGAAGTTCCGGCTCTAGCCCATACAATATGCCGCAATGAACTAAGTTGTGGTCCTCCTGACGAGTCTGATAGACATTCTTCTCCTCGTCAGGGGCATCCTCAAACGGTGGGGGGCCTAGCGGCGCTTCTAGCACATATTGCTTTTGTGCAGCAGAGAGGAGAATCCCCAAATTCATGGCCCATTCGGTAAAGTTGCTACCGTTCGTTGCAAGTTTCTCTTTCTCCATGAACACATTGAAATTAAAAGCAGGTGGTGCCATCTACAACAGAATTTGTAAAGTTTATACTAAGTTTATGATAGATTGAGTTCAACTAATCCATATTACGAATGAACTCCCACTCAAAAACTACATCCCTCATGCCTTTTTGGTGATTACATGAACCAAATCCACTACACCAAGTCCGATCATCACGTGAGTCGATGTAGCTTCAAAGGCGAGCATCAAATGGGCATCATATCTACTATATGACTCATGATTAACCTTTCGGTCCATGTTCTGAGGCCATGTCTGTACATGCTAGGCTCGCCAAGTTAGAACCTTAGTATTCGCGTGTGTAACTGTTTTACACCCGAAATGTGGTCGTGGATCCAAGAACACCCGATCATCACGTGTTGTCTTGGAGCGACGAAAACATAATCGGTGCATACTAAAGGAAGAACACATTCTTATCTTGATATTTAAAAGAGGGATCATCTTATTATACTAACAAAGCGCTAAACAAGCAATATAAGATGCTATCAAACATCACATGTTTATTAGTGAAATTATATGGTTCCCGCATATGATCTCTATCATGTGCACCGTGGTCTAATCACTATCATACCTTTATGTGTAAGTCCAAGGTCTATGGAGATTACATGTTATGTATGTTGTAAGAGTATCATCTCATACTTCTACTTACAACATCACCATTGCAAGTTTTACGTGGCTTAGGGCTTTCGAGATAGAACCGTTCTTACCTACGAACATGAACCACAACGAGGATAACCAAATTGTTGACAACTCGTTGCAAAATAGATATTGACTATAGTAGGAGAGACAGACACCCGCTAGCCACTTATGCAAACTAGTTGCATGTCAAGCGTGGAACAGGTCTCATGTGCGAGGACATGTAAAGTTTGTCCGGGCCGCTTCATCCCACTATGCCACCAATATCCAAAATTACAACTAAGGAGCAACAACATGATCATCATCGTCCACATACTCATATGTGTACTACCCGTGTAAAGTATCTACACATAGATCCGGCTCTAATACCACTGTAGGGTTCGCAGCATAGAAAACAAAAAATTTCCTACGATGGGAACTATGTACCAAGATCTATCTACTAGATACAAACAACGGGAGGATGTATATCCGTAGAGAACATACCCTTGAAGACCGACAAAGCTTAACGAGTTCAACTCGTGGTTGATGTAGACGATCGCTTGTCGATCTCAAGATCGAGAGGAAGTCCTAGCGCCGCAAAGCAGCAGCGCATCCGTGCTCGCACACACGTACAAGACACCGAGAAACCTCCGCCTCCTCGCTCCAGCGATGCAGCGGAAGAACAACCCTTTCTTGCCGAATAGCCACCGGGAACATGTATCTCGCTAGTCCGAGACCATGGGGGATAAATTCTACAGGGGGAGAGAGATCCTTCACGAGGAGGTGTGAGTGAGAGAGAGGAGAGGGGGTGCCTTTTATAGGAGGAGGGGGGCACCCAAGGGGGTGGCCGCCGGCCATGGGGCTGCCCCCTCCCCTCGTTCATTCATGTGGGTGGACACTCCACTCACAAAATGGCCCTTCAATTTTCTCCACTCAAAAACCCACTCAAATTCCCATTAAATTTCCACCAAATTTAATGCAAACTCTCATTAAATAAAACTCTTTTATTTTATTCAGAATTTTGTCAATTACTTTAATGACAAACATTCACAAATAACCCCTTGCTAGAATTCTATTTCACATGCATAACCACTTTATGCAATTTCACCCGAAAACCTGTTTCGGTATCTAGTGAAATAAATTCCTGCGCTTGTTTATTCTTTCGGCATGAAACATTTGCTCCAATTGGATGCCTGTGTCCCTCAAGTGTGTCACCCTACGGTTCGCGAATAATGCGGACATGATCGAGACCCTTCTCTGATCAATAATCAGTAGAGGGACCTGGAGATCCATACTGACTCCCACACATTCAACGATGACTTTTCCTGTGATCGTCGGATCCTTTTACGCTTGTATCTTAATCCCTTTGTTTCACGATACATTACATGTCTGAGATTAGATCATTGGTATCTCCATACCTAGTTTGATCTCGTTACTGACATGCACTCTTTTCTCGTTCCCGTGATATAACATTCTAGTGATCAAATCACTTGCTTGCAAGCTAACCAATGTGATATCACCGAGAGGGCCTAGAGCATATCTATCTGTCATCGGGATGAACAAATTCCACTCTTGATCCATGATTCTCAACATAACACTTTAGTAGCTTTGAAGCCATCTTTATAATCACCCAGTTACGGAGTGACGTTTGATGTCAACAAGAAACTCTTCCGGTGTTAGTGATTGGCATGATATCATGGTCTAAGGATTAGGACTACTTCGTAAGTTGTTTATAGCAATATAAAATCAATGACTTTGATCGTAATGCTATACTTCGGATGAATGTTCATCACACCATTACACTAATGTTGTGATCTCGTTATTAACAACATCCAATGTCTATGATCAGGAAACTATGATAATCTTGTTAATCAACGAACTAGTTTATGAGAGAGGCATAACTAGGAACTTTCTGTTTGTTTATTAAACACACATGTATTAACGTTTCCGTATTAATACAATTATAGCATGCAAAATAAACATCTATCATATACTTGGAATAAACATAATAAACATTTTATTATTGCCTCTCAGGGCATATTCCCTTCAGTCATCTCCGCCACACGACAAGCATAACCTGCACAAGACTCTTGGATAGCCTTGATGTCCTGTGGGTTACCCTCATCATCCTCCTCGGCAATACCCTTGGTGACATGCCAGATTTCCATCTCGCTGTGGTGGCTCATCACCATCGTAAGAGCAGTCTAGGCAGCAGTCCGAGCGTAGGAGATCTTCCAGTCTTCGATAAGCTTCAGAATCTCCTTCACCTTGTCCCTCACCTTGTGCACTGACATTGTGTGCAAGTCAGAAAGCTTGACGGACTCGCCAGCCTCTTCAAGAGTTTGGCGGAAGTCGTACAAGATATCTCCGACGAGCTTAATGCGCTCGAGGCGAGGTTCGGAGGTAGGGGAGTCATAATGATTCAGGGGGCTAGGAAAGAAACAAAAAGTCAAAATTCGACTGAAAAGAAAGTCAAAAAAATCAATAGAAAGAAAGATTCAGAAATCTTACCTAGCACAGAGTGATTCCATTGAGCATGCTCCTTGTGGAGGCTGTTTAGTTCACTGGCTGTGGCCTGGGCAAGATCCCTCTGAATATCGAAGTCCTTCTTGAGATCAGCTAGTTCTTTATCTCGGAGGGCTATGAGATTCTCGAGCCTCATGGTCTCGTGATTGCTTGACTCCAGGACAGCAGCTACGAATTTCTCCGATTCTAAAGTTAACTTCTCAAGCTTCTCCCGGAGCTCAGCATTCTCTATCTCCAAGACCTTGAAGTTCTCGGATTGCTCCACCATCTTGCTAGATTGTCACAATAGTTCTGCAAAGGAAAAATATCAGTCGGATAAAAACAAGTTTGACTATGACAAAAAGATAACTGACAAAAAGGAAGTCAGAAAAGTTTACCTTCTGCTTCATCTTTCTCAATTTTCAACTTTGAATTCTCAAGGCGCAAATCTTTAACTCTTTGCGTTTATTGGAAATGTTCTTGAGCAAATCCTGGTTGGAAGATGCAATTTTCTGTAAGTTTAGAGAGGGAATACCGTCAGACGGCTACTAAGACTCGAGCTGCAAATTTAACTAAGTAAAATTACAGCACGAGCCTTAGGGGCTACACTACATCGTTCTTTTGCAACCTAAAAGCATCAACTCGGATCCAACAATGTTTATTCGACTTTATGCTTGGGGGCTAGAGGATATGATAATAAATGCAAATAAGAACTGGAAACTTACAATGTGTTCTAGGTGCATATTTTCAAATCCGAGCTTGGTGCTGTGAAACACCTTCTCGGTAAGGGTGAGGGAAGGAACATCTATCGATGGAAGCTCGTCAGATACGACTTTAGCATCCTAGACCAAAATTTGGTCCAAGAGGCCGACTATCTTGACGCCCTCCTCCTCTTGGCTCGCTGCCTCTAGAGTCAAGGTTTGCTTCTCAAGGCTGGATTAATCCAGTCTGAGGATCTCTTCCTTCTCTTTCCTCTTCAGACCAGAGACAGCGGAGCCGGCCACTTTATCCATTGTTCCTGTAGATATTACCATGGGATCATTACCCTTGACGGGTTCACCCTTGTTAGTTGCCTGATCACCAATGGTGACCAGGGCTTTCGAGACGTTTCCAGCATCAGGAGTGGCAGAAGCTTCCTGTGCTGACGGAGTATTGGATGGAGTCGGTGGCGGCAAAACAGGGGAGATAACAAGCTTTTGCTGACGCATCTCCTTGCCCGGCTTGCTGTCCAGCTTGGTCTTGCTTTTCAAAGCAGATTTAGCTCTACAACGCGAAAATCCTAAATATCAGGTGTGCTCTGGAAAGAAATAAAGGTACAGAAGTACTGAAAATAAAAGATAGGGTGCTTACTTTTTAACTACTGGCAGCACTTGGCTACCAGCAGTAACAGCAACTTCTTTCTCCTTGCGCTTCTTGGAGGTGGGGAGGCAACTTCTTGCACCTCATCATCCTCCGTCGCCTCTGGATCGTCTGAAGGATAGCCCTCTAGTGGAGCTAGCTCAGACTCGGAGAGTTTGTCGAGCTAACAAAGTAAAAAAGCATCGATAAGAATAGAGTCGGAGAAAGAACAGAAAAGAACGACGAAACGCGAAAGCAGAGTCGAAATATTTACCGGAGTCAGAGGATGGTTGGTCGTATACATCTTCAGAGAGACTTCTGGATCTTTTTGTTCCACTCTTTCCTTGATCAAATATTGCATGAGGGTCTTGGAGTCCTTCACCGAAATCTGGCTCGAACTGACCCGCATCTTGTCCTTCTTGTCGCTCGTGATCTGGTGCATGAGGCGATCTCCATGATACTGGAGAGGCTGAATCCGGCGCTCTAGCCAGCAGTGGATCAAGTCGGATCCACGAAGGCCCTCATGCTTCATCAGAAACTCAATCCGCCTCTTGGCGAGGATCAAGATATCCGACAGCTCCGGCGCCTCCGCGTCCCATGAATTCTGGTGGGGAGCGGCACCGTTGACAAATGCCGGAAGACCTTCCGCCTTTCCAAGAGCCGGAATATCCTTGTGATAAAAGAAAGTTCCGGCCTAGCATTTGACGGACTCACTAGCATTAATCCTAGGATAGACTCGATTTCTCCTAAGGATTAAGATAAGAGTGCCGGTGATGTAAGGCACATTGGCGCTGATGGAATTCTTCCGAGTACCATAGTAGTACCGGAAAAGGGTGAGACTTGGACTAATGCCAAGAAACCCCTCGCACAAAGCTGCATGAGTGCTAAGCTCAAGCAGAGAGTTGGGAGGAAGATTATGGAGTTGCACACCGTAGTAGTTGAGGACCTCGACGAGGAAGTACGACGGTGGCAAGCTGAGGCCGCGGTCGACGTGCGTGCCGAACATCACCCTCTCGCTGTCGAGCGGGGCAGGAACGGCGTGCCCACGCACCGATGACGATGAATCCTTCGTCCTCCATGACTTGGAGTTCCGCGTTGTCCATGGTTCTAGGGATCCAAAGGCCCCACATCTTCCTCTCTTTCGCCACAGACGAACCCGCCGCCGCTCCTGAGGTCGAGGCAGAAGCCATGGATCTTGGAGGAAAAAGGAATGGTGGGGGAAAGAGAGATTTTTCTCCCGGTGTGTAGATGGGAACTGGTGCGGAGTGCTCGAGGAGTACGAGGAGGCAATGAATGAATCGATGGAGAGATGAATCTAAGAGAAAGGGTTTTCTTCCCTCTTTATTTGTCTCTGCGTTAAGATTCATGCGTTAACACGCGCGATTAGCGCCACACGTATAGGAGAGGGGGAGTTAGCTTCCTCGCGACTCTTCTGCCCCCTCGATTTTCGCGTAGGCATTGAAACAGCATTCTGTTCCATAAGGAGCGGACCCACAATGGTCATGACAATAGGGCTCCTGTCAGTGACAGGACCTGGTCTGAGAAGTTGTCAGTCCGCACGCCGCTGAAAAATCCGGCTTATGTTTTAAACTAAGCAAAGGAAAAGACTAAGGTCCGAGCAAAACATATCCGACTCAACTGACTCGGAATCCTAGTTACTAAAATAAGTTTCGGTAACCCTTCAAGATTCTCAAGACGAAGAAACCATCAAGCTAGGCGATTTATCCGACTTTGGATCTTGGAGACTTCCGGGGGCTACTGTTGGGGATATACTTTCCAGGTATACCCACAGGACTCGCTGACCAGGGTGTCCCACCAACGGGTTAGAGCTTTGTTTCACGGGCAGCCCAGTCAGAGAAAGAGGAGGAGCCAGTTCCGGCTACGACAAGGCCCAGAAGAGTTACCAACTTAGGCCTGTAATATTACTTGTAGTCCAAGCTGTATCTAGTTACTGACTCTGTAACGTAGCTAGATAGGTCTCTCCTGTAACCCTAGGGCCCGATGAATATATAAACCGACCCTATGGGAGCATTTAGGGCACACACACACAACCATACCAACTCGCACAGGTGAACCTCTCTTGTAATCCGCTGTAACATCCGGCTTAATCCGATATATTATTGGGTTGCTAGCAGGAGTAGGATCTGATCACTGTAGTCGGATCTGAACCTGGGTAAACTTGTGCTCACCGCTCCTGGAACATCCGACGTCTCACACCCCATCCTTCCAACGCCACTAGGACCCCGTATGGCGTACTTGTCAGCAATCCAACGACAGTAAGACTATTACTATCAATCTCATGATTTCCATTACAATGTTTATGATTGTTGATCTCATCTCTATGTGTGAGTAATCCTCCTTGGGCTAAGGGCTTCAGCCTAGCCATGTAATTTGTGCATGTTATTTATCATAGATGGGATCACGATTAGTTTGTATGACATGATGATTATTGTATCCTCTCCTGACTCAATCTAAGGACTTGTCAGGTACCCCAAGAACCCAAGGATTGATCCAGGTATAGGGAGTGTGAGTAATGACTAATCTGCAGGATGGGAACCCCAGTGACAAAAAGGGTAGTACGGCTGTATGTGAGGGATTTATTTGGGATTAACGATGATGTCACTATGCATATCATTAGTTCTCTTTCTTCTATGGACGAGACTAATAGGTTATTGCTATAAGAGGTTGCAGAGGCAATAACAATTATGGATGCACTGCCCACATATAATTATCTTGATCTACATGCATACTTTATTATTAACATTAATTCCCATCAGATGTTTTGCACAGCCATCTCTCTCCATCACCGTCAACAATAAAAGATCGCAAACTCTTGGTCCGATAAAACACTAAAAGAATTCTAAAACTCCCAAAGGTCCATTAAAGTAACTTTACTACGCTTTGTGCTTCTTGAGGATTCGATAACCTAGGTCTACTAGGGAAAAATAGCTATACTACATCCGTAATCTAGATCGAAGGTATCATCCACCACCCCGGGAGGGGGTACTTGGATGCACCATGCCCTAAGGGGCTGGCCGCATCAAACCCTAGGCCAACTCGGCCAAGCACAAGGGAGGTAGGGTCAAACCCTAGTTTGAAAAGTCAAATCCTAGTTTGGTAAGGAAGGGGGAAACTTGAAAGGCAAGTTTACAGCTCCACTTCTAATTTCCGAGTTGGGGAGGGACTCTCCCTCTCATAGCCGAGTTGGGGGCCAACTCGACTAGGGCTGGGAGCCCCATTGGCCGCTAGCCCCCCTCCCATATAGGGAGGGGTAGGGCTCCCCCTTGAGACCTTGTCCCTGGTGCCTAGAACCCTAGCCACCGCAACCCCCTCTCTCCTCCACTGTACTGCTCCGACTTAAGCGAAGCCCTGCGGAAATCTCTCCTCCTCCACCACCACCACACCATCATGCTGTTGGGATTTCGAGGAAATCTACAACCCTCGCTGCCCTGCTGGAACAAGGGAGAGGAAGGTCTTTATCGACTACCCATGTGTAACCGACTACAGAAGCGCTATCAGAACCTGGCGCTGGAAGGATCGTCTACATGATCTTGAGATTGGCAAGTGATTGACTACATCAACCACGAGAACTCGATCTTGTTATACGCTTTGGATCTATGAGGGTTAGTTCTCTACAATCTCGTTGCACCGATCTCGTAGATTAGATCTTGGATTTGCCATAGATTAGATCTTGGTTTTGTGTGTTCCCGCGATAGAAATTTTTTGTTTTCCATGTTGCGAACCCTAAAAGATGGATCCAACTTCCCGGATTGTCTAGTGCGTCTGAACTCTCTCCTTGCCAAGAACAACATGGTAGACTACACACGCTACATTATGGATTTGGACCAGTCGCAGGATGACAGAGAGACCCCTTAGCAGCGGGCATACCACTATTTTCGTTGTGACATGTCCATGTCCATGTCCGCTATTTACGGAATGGTGGATGAACTACACCCACTCATGGGCGATCTTGACCCATATGCGATGGTGGATTAGCTGAGAGAGGAGTTCATAAGCCAAGTACGCATGTGGAAGCATGAGCTGGTGGGTGAATTCCACGCCATTCAGATGGAGGAAAACACCTACCTAGAGAGCCACCTAATTCGCATACATGATGCATACATGAGGTTGGTTCATTCTGTAGACTACTGGATGTATCACTCATTTGCAATAGGAGTACTTCTTTGGTCCCTGCCTCCCAACTGTCAAGAGTACGTCAAGGTTTGCATCAATAGAGGTGACATGGAAACGTAGGATTTGTATGAGTTCATATCGCGCTTAAGAAGCGTTAAGGAAATATCTTGATGTCTACACACTTCTATTCTTGTAGATAGTTGTTGGGCCTCCAAGTGCAGAGGTTTGTAGAACAGCAACAAGTTTCCCTTAGGTGGATCACCCAAGGTTTATCGAACTCAGGGAGGAAGTGGTCAAAGGTATTCCCTCTCAAGTAACCCTGCAATCAAGATACAAGAAGTCTCTTGTGTCCCCAACACACCCAATACACTTGTCAGGTGTATAGGTGCACTAGTTCGGCGAAGAGATAGTGAAATACAAGTGGTAACGGTGCCAGAAAATAGCTTCTGACTTGTTGTTGACGTGGGAGAACGTGTGTGAGTGCCAGAAAAGAGCTTGAAGGTGAGGTAAAGACTAAAGCAAGAGAACATACAACAGATCTAGATGCAAACGGTGTTTCAATTTTTAGAAACAAGGCCTAGGTATCATACTTTCACTAGTGAACACTCTCTCATATAAATATCCTCTCTTCATGATACTACTCTTAACTACTCTCCGGTTGGACACTCTAATCATCCGTAGGGCTATAACAACACTCCTCAAAGTCCGCCTTCCCCAATCTTGATAACCCCACACTATCAACTTGAGCGCTAGATGGTTCCAACAAACACCACAATTTCATAGAGACATCCAACTCCAAATATAACTCATAACAAATATTAAATCTAGCCAAAGTGCCACACACGGTATGCACGCTGTCACTTTCACACACGTGGGGAAAAGCATAGATCTATTAAAGCACAAAGAGTATTTATGTAGACTCAAACCTAAGTGCCACCATGGCGTGCACGCTGTCACTTTCACACACATGGGGAGAGCAGAGATCTATTAAAGCACTTGAGTAGAAAGGTAGATCTACTTGATTACAAAGCTCATGATCACTATATGACCATGCATAGAGAGAGATGAACACATAGCTACCGGTAGAGCCCTTATCCTCGAGGAAGAACTACTCCCTGCTCATCATGGGAATCAACAACGATGATGAAGATGGCGATGGAGATCAATGGAGATGGCTCCGGGGCACTTCCCCGTCTCGGCAGGGTGCTGGAACAGAGACTTTTTGTCCCCCGAATCTCCCCTTCGGTGGCGGCGGTGCTACGAAACTTTTTCTAGAAGTATGATTGACTACTTAGGGTTTTCTCATCGGGGGCTTCTTATAGGCGAAGAGGTAAGGCTGGGAGGCGACCGGAGGGCCCACACCCTACCCAGGCGCGGGGCAGGGCCCACCCGCACGTAGGTGGGGGTGTAGTGGCCCTGGTTCGCCTCTCCGTATCCCCTCTGGACTTCGTGTCGCCCACGGTAAAATATTGACTTTGGCTTTTGTCCCGTCCAATTCCGAGAATATTGATTTTTTGCCTTTCTGGAACCAAAAACAGAAGAAAACAGGCAACTGGCACTGTGGCATCTTGTCAATAGGTTAGTTACAGAAAGTTTATAAAAATACCTCAAAGTGTAGACAAGACATAAGACAAATGATATATAACAAGCATGGAGCATAAAAAATTATAGATACGTTTCCGACGTATCAAGCATCCCCAAGCTTAACTCCTGCTCGTCCTCGAGTAGGTAAGTGATAAAAGAATAATTTTTGAGGTGACATGCACCATCAAAACCAAGATCAAACCATTTGCAAGCATTGAAAGCTGGGATCAAAGAACTCTAAACATGTGCATGAAAGATGAAGTTCTAACAATAAGACATAGTAACTATGCTGCAACATGAAAGGATACAAACAAAGATCATGAATAACATGCATTGAAAAACGTTTGTTTGTTTCACATACAGAAAACATGGCATAGTGGCATTCAGCTTGTCCCTCGTAGAGTAGCAAATAGATGCATGGGACACTTTCAAAGTTCACAAGGGTGACTAGAAACAAATAGCACAAGAACAAGTAATATCACAATATGCATCAATCAATAAGTTTTGGGACACTGCACATAGAACTAAGAATGGCAACTATGCTCTCTTAATGGTGCCTAAAGGTGACGAGGTTTGATGGGGACTTGGGTTTTGGAGAAGATGGGGATGCTGGAGATCGCGGAACGGTATGCAAACAAGCAACACGAGGACACGAGGTTTACCCAGGTTTAGGCCCCCGGAGGGAAAACCCTACTCCTGCTTGTCTGCTCTTGATTACGGCGGAACCGGTGATTACAGGGGTGCGCAGATGCAATCTGGCGTGGAGGTGTGTATGCGAAAGTATGAGAGAGAGAGATCTAGGTCGTACCCTCCTGGCCTTTATATAGACTTAGGCAGGTCCTGGGCACAGATCTAGTCGGTTACAGCTTCTAGGGTTTACCCCTTTGAATTTCCTATCTACTCTAGTCTTGCTCTCCAAGGATCCGAAGGCGTCATGGGCCTTGGCCACCCGAAAATCTTCATGGGCCGGCGTATATTTGCCGTGGGCCTTCCTTGGGATGGATTAGGTATGCTGAGATCGTGTACCTGTGTGGTATAACCATGTCAGTAGCCCCCGAGTGTTCAGTCAAATCGTAGATTCGGCTGAGGACTCTTCAATCCTTCGGGTGCAACTCTGTCTTTCAAGAGAAGTGTGTAGGGATTGTTGATGCGTGTGCCTGACTCTCCTGACGGATCAGGGTCAGTTAACTGTCTTAGGACAAAACAACACGATCTTCATCAGGTTTGAGTCCCTCGACTCGAACCCGGAACATATGCTGGCGTAATTCAACTAAGGCCGTGGAGGACTTACAGGAGTGGAATTCCCGTGAATTTAATTGATGTACCCAACACATCCGTCGGGATTTTTCATCGCGCCTGTTGGCACGGATTTATACTAGCAGAGCGCAGTCGTGTGCGTTACTAGGCCATCAGATGATATCTGTAGGTCTTATCTTTTGTAAGGTTCCCAACCTTTAATAAGGTAGAGATCCCTGTGTTTACAATGCTAGTCCCTGGATCAATAGCTAGCATCCACAGTTAAGATGTAATATCAAGAAACAAAGGTCATAGTACAACTTATAACCAGGAATAACATAATTTATTACATCTTACATAGCTCATTTGGCTATCTCATTACAATGCAACAGAATATAACAATAGCATGGGGTCCTTCATCTTCAAAGTGCCACAGGCAGACATGTTGGTTGTAGACTTGTAATCCTAATCATTAAACTTCACTAATATCAATCAAACCTGCAACATAACAAGTTACAGCCACAAGGGTCAATACATTTGAATTGTATTGGCAAGTGATACTATGGTAGTATAGTGGAGTCTATCATCTATATGCATTTGGCTAAGTGGAGCTTAGGCTTGCTTTGATCAAAATAGATTTTCCTTATCATTTGAAAACACTAAGTTTTTGTTTGGCAAAAATCACCCAAGGCATCTACCAATCAAAGATTGATGATCCTTTAACCCTTGTTCAACCACAAGTTTTTAACTTAGAAATTTGGATGATGAGATTCTTGATAGCTTCCATGTCTTGATGCTCAAATTGTCCTTTACCAGGGACATGGCTAAGTACTTAGATTTTACACTCTGCAGAGGTGGTGCACTTTCCCCACAAGACTTGGTTTCACCAAGACAAGATCTTTCAGAAGCCTTCCCTTAGACCAAAATGGACGCGCTCCAACCTATCAAACCCCTACCACCAACTGTCCATTTGGCTAAGTTATTGCAACCTATATGATCCAGGCAGAGCCCATAATGCCAAGTGGCTGCACTTGAAGCTTCTCAACATTTGACATCTCAAATCTCTTTGTTCCTAGGTGGCCATCCACAAGTGAGATACACAAGGTTCACCAGTCCCCTGGCCTTGTGTAACCACTCAACACAAACCATTCCTTCCATTCCACCCAGGTGATTCATTCACTTAGTTGTTTTATTAAACAAAAACACAAGTCCTCAGACTTAGAAATTTTTCCATAGCATGAATATATATATTCCACCCTTGTTTTCTATTAGCTAAGCCAAGCATGATAGTAATAGGAATCTTAACTTAGGAAATTCTACTAAGGATTCATCTACTAGGATTTCCCATGGCATAGTTTACACTTAGCAAAATTCCATGCAAGTCCTACTTAGAAATATCACTAATGCATAGTGAAAAATAATAGGACAAAGTATGAAGCATCACTTGCCTTTTTGGTACAGTATAAGTTCACTCCTTATCCTTGGAACAATCACACTCTTCAGGTCACTACAATTCAATCAAGCAAGGCACAATCTCAATCTACCAATCAAGCAAAACATCACATAAAATGATAAAGTCATAGTAATGCATGCAAGCATGCAATAGGTTGTTTTATTTGTAAAAGTGGTTTCTATTGGGTCATAAAAATTTGTAAACACCTATTGGTAATTTTATAAAGTGGCAAAACCATTTGCAAAAAGGTTATAATTCATAAACCATTTTTAAACCAAATCATTATTTTATGTGATGAAGAAATGCTTTTAATAAGGAAAAATTCTATAGGTTTCACAAAATATGTTTTCAAACCATATAACATTGTGTTTAGGGTCAGAGAGTTTATTTCCAAAACATTTCTCAAATGTTTTCTTCCAAAACCATTTTTGATAATCAAACCATATTTTTACTTGACTAGAAATGGTTTAAATCAAAGATTCATTCTTTTGTTTCTCCAGATACATTTTTGAATCCACAAAGTGTTTCCTATGGTCAGTAGGTTCAAAACACACCATTTGCAAAAGATTTTATCCCCAAAATCATTTTAGAACAATTTTTATAATCTAAACAAGCATACATAAGTTTCTGCAAAAACAAACATTTTACCAGAAGATTTTTACTAAACAAAGTGCATGGTTGGCTAGGGCTTGTTTTTATGAATCCATTGATATAAAGTTTGCAAAATTTGGACGTGTAGATTAAAAGTTATAGATTTTACAAAATGGAACATCTAATAGAACTATTCTGTTTTTAAACAAATCAGTAGGGACACGTGTCTTGATCTAATACGCTGGTACTGATTCGTCTGGATCACACGCTGTGAGACGTTAGATCAAGTTACATCGCACGGATCAGATCAGCCCATAACGCTTCGTTTAATGATTCTATCGTGGCTATGGGATCAAGATCTAACGGGCAGCCTTGCCTAGACCAAATACTGGCGGCGCAAGGTCAACGGCGAGCGGCGGCGCGCTCGGACGAGGGTGGTACTGGCGATGCAGGGAGCTAGAGGAGGAGTGGGGTATCTCACCGAGTTCGCGGGGCTGCGCTGATTCTCGATGTGGTCTCCACAGGGTCAGGGGCGCACGGGGGTGACGACAATTGCTCGCCGGAGTCCCTGCTTCCGTCGGGCACGCTCGGCCGTTGTCGGGGACGAGGCTGCAAGGCACAGGAGAGCGAGATAAGGGGTCCATTAGACGCGCGATGGAGAGTAGAACCTGCGTGTGTCAACAAGAGGGGAAGGGGCGGACGGAAGCTACCTGGGGCACTCGCCGGAGTTCAAGCCGAAGACGGTGGCGAGTGGCGTTGAGGTTGCCGACGCTAGGGAGCTTGCGCGGTTGAGCTAGGAGTGCTGGGAGATGCGCCAGAATCTGTGGGTCAAGCTCGTGTGGTCGAGGGGGCGAGGGGCGGCAGGGTCTGGCCGGAATCGATGGAAGCACTCGCCGGAGACAGTGGCGGTGTATCGCAAAACTAGGCAGCCTGGGGGCACACTAGGGTGGGGGATTGAGGGGGAAACGGAGAGGAGGGGGAGGCGGTTAAGTAGGCATGGTCGCGGGGCGGGGTTATTGCGCCATTAATCAAGAATTAATATCGCGAAATCAACGCAGAAACGGCGACGAGGGCGTGGTCTTCGCGGGGAGGATGAAGACTGGGCGGTGGGGTCGGGTTGACAGTGAGATAGAGAGGGGTGAGTTGGGGCCTGCTTGTCGGCGACTGAGTGGGTCAGGTCTGTGGAGAGAAAACGTTTCAGTGAGAGGGTTTCCGGGGTGGGCTCTTGCTGGGCCAGATGGGCTTTGCTGGCTGGGCTGCTTCTTTCATTTTTTTTGTACTGCTTCTGTTTTTCTTTTTCCTTTTCTTTTTATTCTGTTTTGGTTTGGTTTAATCAATTCAAACCTCAATTTGATTTCAAAACCTTGCCAGATTTTGTGTAGATTCAAATACTGATTAGTATTGTATTCTGATATCAATTTTTGAATAAAACCTTATTCATTTTGGGGTCTTTTATTTATTCAAAATAGGCTCTAGCTTTTAATTAGATAGGATTTAATAATATTTTTAAATCTCCATTTAAAATCTTTAACTTTCCAAATCCTTTCAGTAGGTTTTTATTTGTTTATTTGGTTCAAATAATTCATCTTGAATTATTTGGAAAGTATTTTAATATGATTTATTAATCATTTAAAATTTGGATTTGTCTTTATTCTAATAGGATTTGGTTTATGCCATTTTATTTTATTTTGTAAATCTTTAACCAATATTTTATTTGGATTTGGATTACAACTAATTTCACTTGCTTATGGATTTGGCCAAGATTTGATTTGGTCTTTAAATATTCTTTATTTAATATTTTCTTTCTTCATCTTATAAAATCCATATCTTTTTATTTAGAGATCCAAACTTGGTGATTCCAATTTGTAAAATCTTGTTTAATATTTGTTTATCCTTTTAAATATATTTAGGGTTATTTGCTCACCATTTGGTATGGGTTTCTTGATAGATGCTTTATTAACTTTGGGAATTCAATTTCTTATCTTATTAAATTGATAAGATTTTATTTATGGTTCCAATTAAGTGAAACCAATTTATATGGTCTTATATTATTTCTATTTGTCTTTCTTGATCATTTGTGAATGTTTGTTGATAAGGTTTTTATATGGATCAAATCCATAGGCTGGGAGATCACTTGGAAATGATTTTTATTCCATTAGGGTTTTAGGGTTTTGATTTATTTTCCAAGTGTTTAAATTTCCAGATACATTCATTAAGGAATGCATTTCACTTTATTTGAATTTTGATGAATTCAAACTTTATCCAAAGTTTGTTCAAGATGGGATTTTAAGTTTCCTTTTTGAAACAAAAAGTTTCTTTTCACCCTGATTTTCAACAAAATTTTATTTTGTTTAATTTATTTTTCACATTACAAGATTTGGAAAATCTTGGGATGTGACAGGCTATCACCCTTAAAATAAATCTCGTCCCGAGATTTGGGAAGGCTAAGGGTTACAAGTTGGTTCAAAGCATCTAGGGTACTACCACCCTTAAAAATTTGCAACTAAATTACATTTTGGCTTGCTTGGAATCTTGGGGAAACTTCTCTGGGCAAACATCTGCATAGTGTCCTTTGTTTCCACACTTGAAACATGTGACAAGGCTGAGATCCGTCATAGGCTTGTTTATCTTGTGCTTCATCTTTTCTGGACAGTTGCTTGCATAATGTCCTTGGTTACCACAAGTGAAACATGTGATAAGACTGAGTTCTTCACGTATCTTCTGTGGACAGGTTGCTACATAATGGCCTAGATCTTTGCAGTTGTTGCACCATACTTGGCCAATCTCCTTATACTTATTCTTCTCTGGACATTCACTGGCATAGTGTCCCATTTCTTTACAATGATTACATTGCACATGGCTTTTGTCCTTCTTTTTCTTGGGTTTCTCCAAAGCCAGGAGTGCTTCTAGTTCATGTTCTTCATATGTTATCTCATAGGTAGGAATGTCTACTGGTTTCTTGGACCTTCTATTGCTCGTTGGATAATTCATATGCCTCTTCTTTGGTCCTTTAAATTGGGTTGTATTGCATGGAGGTACAAGTGGAGATTTTCCTTTGTCCTCATCCTTCTTAGTAGACTTGGCTCCCTCTTGATAGTCTGCAATCAGTTGTTGCACTCCACCTTGTTTCCTTTGTTCAACTATGGAATAGATGGGGCATTGGATAGGGACATGATTATTTCCTTCACATAGGTAACAAGTAGCTTGAGAGGTGGGACATTGGCCTACTGGATGTTTCTCTTCACAGTTGGGGCATTGATCTCCATGCTCCTTGGAAGTGTGATCCTTGTCTCCACAAATACTGCAAGCTTTGGTTCCTTCTAGAATAACATCTTTGTCATCTTTGTTGTCACAAACTCCTTTGGAAGAGTTGCCTTCCATGTTGATCATTTGATCTGTCACCTTATGCAACAATTGGGCTTGGGTTTCAAAAAACTTTGCATGGTTGGATCTTCCCCACTGGTGTTGGCTATGAATTGAGCTGTCACTTGGTTCAACTGGTTTTGGGTTGCTATAAGTTCTCTCAAGTTGTCCTCTTGGTTGTTGTTGTTGGTGTCATCAACCTTGATGTTGGAGTCTCTTGGAGTAGTCATCTGTTTGGGTTGAATTGAGATTAGAATAGGCAAAATATCTCTAAGGATTCTAATCACACACTTCACAATTCACACAAACAATGTGCAAGCAATCACAAACAAACACCCCTTTCAAACACAAGTTTCCACGCATATTCTTAGTCAATCCAAAAATATTTTTGTTACACCTCATAAGTTGGTGGGTTTGACTTAAACAAACTATGGTGGTCTATCTATATGGTTCATTTGTGATCTTTCCACCCTTCTTGGTTGATTCTTTTTGCATGAGATCATGGTTTCCTTGGGAAAACTCTTGGTCACAAAACTTCAAAGGTGATGATGGCTCCTTCTAAGTTGTGTTTCTTTAGTCTTCAAATCTTGGGCAAGATTTCTTGTCTCACTTGTCCTTAGTGATATCCAAGTTTGAAGTCCTTGGTGAAAATGCTGAAGATGTTGATGTCATTAGAGTTGAAGATGTTGAAGTCATTAGAGTTGAAGATGTTGAAGTCATTAGAGTTGATGAAGTCCTTAGCTCATGGTGAAGTCTTTGGCCATGGGGTAGGTTTGTCCATCAAGTTTGAAATAGAAGAGATGTGGACTCAAAACCAAAGTGGTTGAGGAAAGAGTTTACAAGATTGTTTGTAAATAAGTTTTGGAACAAATATAACTCTTATTTTTCTAAGGGGTTTTTGTCCAATCCTAGGGTTACAAATCCTACAGGCAACACAATGCTCTGATACCATCTGTAAGGTTCCCAACCTTTAATAAGGTAGAGATCCCTGTGTTTACAATGCTAGTCCCTGGATCAATAGCTAGCATCCACAGTTAAGATGTAATATCAAGAAACAAAGGTCATAGTACAACTTTATTACCAGGAATAACATAATTTATTACATCTTACATAGCTCATTTGGCTATCTCATTACAATGCAGCAGAATATAACAATAGCATGGGGTCCTTCATCTTCAAAGTGCCACAGGCAGACATGTTGGTTGTAGACTTGTAATCCTAATCATTAAACTTCACTAATATCAATCAAACCTGCAACATAACAAGTTACAGCCACAAGGGTCAATACATTTGAATTGTATTGGCAAGTGATACTATGGTAGTATAGTGGAGTCTATCATCTATATGCATTTGGCTAAGTGGATCTTAGGCTTGCTTTGCTCAAAATAGATTTTCCTTATCATTTGAAAACACTAAGTTTTTGTTTGGCAAAAATCACCCAAGGAATCTACCAATCAAAGATTGATGATCCTTTAACCCTTGTTCAACCACAAGTTTTTAACTTAGAAATTTGGATGATGAGATTCTTGATAGCTTCCATGTCTTGATGCTAAAATTGTCCTTTACCAGGGACATGGCTAAGTACTTATATTTTACACTCTGCAGAGGTGGTGCACTTTCCCCACAAGACTTGGTTTCACCAAGACAAGATCTTTCAGAAGCCTTCCCTTAGACCAAAATGGACGCGCTCCAACCTATCAAACCCCTACCACAAACTGTCCATTTGGCTAAGTTATTGCAACCTATATGATCCAGGCAGAGCCCATAATGCCAAGTGGCTGCACTTGAAGCTTCTCAACATTTGACATCTCAAATCTCTTTGTTCCTGGGTGGCCATCCACAAGTGAGATACACAAGGTTCACCAGTCCCCTGGCCTTTTGTAACCACTCAACACAAACCATTCCTTCCATTCCACCCAGGTGATTCATTCACTTAGTTGTTTTATTAAACAAAAACACAAGTCCTCAGACTTAGAAATTTTTCCATAGCATGAATATATATATTCCACCCTTGTTTTCTATTAGCTAAGCTAAGCATGATAGTAATGGGAATCTTAACTTAGGAAATTCTACTAAGGTTTCATCTATTAGGATTTCCCATGGCATAGTTTACACTTAGCAAAATTCCATGCAAGTCCTACTTAGAAATATCACTAATGCATAGTGAAAAATAATAGGACAAAGTATGAAGCATCACTTTCCTTTTTGGTAGAGTATAAGTTCACTCCTTGTCCTTGCAACAATCACACTCTTCAGGTCACTACAATTCAATCAAGCAAGGCACAATCTCAATCTACCAATCAAGCAAAACATCACATAAAATGATAAAATCATAGTAATGCATGCAAGCATGCAATAGGTTGTTTTATTTGTAAAAGTGGTTTCTATTGGGTCATAAACATTTGGAAACACCTATTGGTCATTTTATAAAGTGGCAAAACTATTTGCAAAAAGGTTATAATTCATAAACCATTTTAAACCAAATCATTATTTTATGTGATGAAGAAATGCTTTTAATAAGGAAAAATTCTATAGGTTTCACAAAATATGTTTTCAAACCATATAAAATTGTGTTTAGGGTCAGAGAGTTTATTTCCAAAACATTTCTCAAAGGTTTTCTTCCAAAACCATTTTTAATAATCGAACCATATTTTTACTTGACTAGAAATGGTTTAAATCAAAGATTCATTCTTTTGTTTTTCCAAATACATTTTTGAATCCACAAAGTGTTTCCTATGGTCAGTAGGTTCAAAACACACCATTTGCAAAATATTTTATCCCCAAAATCATTTTAGAACAATTTTTATAATCTAAACAAGCATACATAAGTTTCTGCAAAAACAAACATTTTACCAGAAGCTTTTTACTAAACAAAGCATATGGTTGGCTAGGGCTTGTTTTTATGAATCCATTGATATAAAGTTTGCAAAATTTGGACGTGTAGATTAAAAGTTATAGATTTTACAAAATGGAACATCTAATAGAACTATTCTGTTTTTAAACAAATCAGTAGGGACACGTGTCTTGATCTAATACGCTGGTACCGATTCGTCTGGATCACGCGCTGTGAGACGTTAGATCAAGTTACATCGCACGGATCAGATCAGCCCATAATGCTTCGTTTAATGATTCTATCATGGCCGTGGGATCAAGATCTAACGGGTAGCCTTGTCTGGACCAAATACTGGCGGCGCAAGGTCAACGGCGAGCGGCGGCGCGCTCGGACGAGGGTGGTACTGGCGATGCAGGGAGCTAGTGGAGGAGTGGGGTATCTCACCAAGTTCGCGGGGCTGCGCTGATTCTTGATGTGGTCTCCACAGGGTCAGGGGCGCACGGGGGTGACGACAATTGCTCGCCGGAGTCCCTGCTTCCGTCGGGCACGCTCGGCCGTTGTCGGGGACGAGGCTACAAGGCACAAGAGAGCGAGATAAGGGGTTCGTTAGACGCACGAGGGAGAGTAGAACCTGTGTGTGTCAACGAGAGGGGAAGGGGCGGACGGAAGCTACCTGGGGCACTCGCCGGAGTTCAAGCCGAAGACGGTGGCAAGTGGCGTTGAGGTTGCCGACGCTAGGGAGCTTGCGCGGTTGAGCTAGGAGTGCTGGGAGATGCGCCAGAATCTGTGGGTCAAGCTCGTGTGGTCAAGGGGGCGAGGGGCGGCAGGGTCTGGCCGGAATCGCGAAACTAGGCAGCCTGGCCGGAAGCACTCGCCGGAGACAGTAGCGGTGTATCACGAAACTAGGCAGCCTGGGGGCGCACTAGGGTGGGGGATTGAGGGGGAAACGGAGAGGAGGGGGAGGCGGTTAAGTAGGCGTGGTCGCGGGGCGGGGTTATTGCGCCATTAATCGAGAATTAAGCTCGCGAAATCAACGCAGAAACGACGACGACGGCGTGGTCTACGCGGGGAGGAAGAAGACTGGGCGGTGGGGTCGGGTTGACAGTGAGATAGAGAGGGGTGAGGTGGGGCCTGCTTGTCGGCGACTGAGTGGGTCAGGTCCGTGGTGAGAAAGCATTTCGGTGAGAGGGTTTCCGGGGTGGGCTCTTGCTGGGCCAGATGGGCTTTGCTGGCTGGGCTGCTCCTTTCAGTAGGTTTTTATTTGTTTAGTTGGTTCAAATAATTCATCTTGAATTATTTGGAAAGTATTTTAATATGATTTATTAATCATTTAAAATTTGGATTTGTCTTTATTCTAATAGGATTTGGTTTATGCCATTTTATTTTATTTTGGAAATCTTTAACCAATATTTTATTTGGATTTGGATTACAGCTCATTTCACTTGCTTATGGATTTGGCCAAGATTTGATTTGGTCTTTAAATATTCTTTATTTAATATTTTCTTTCTTCATCTTATAAAATCCATATCTTTTTATTTAGAGATCCAAACTTGGTGATTCCAATTTGTAAAATCTTGTTTAATATTTGTTTATCCTTTTACATATCTTTAGGTTTATTTTCTCACCATTTGGTATGGGTTTCTTGATAGATGCTTTATTAACTTTGGGAATTCAATTTCTTATCTTATTAAATTCAAAAGATTTTATTTATGGTTCCAATTAAGTGAAACCAATTTATATGGTCTTATATTATTTCTATTTGTCTTTCTTGATCATTTGTGAATGTTTGTTGATAAGGTTTTTATATGGATCAAATCCATAGGCTTGGAGATCACTTGGAAATGATTTTTATTCCATTAGGGTTTTAGGGTTTTGATTTATTTTCCAAGTGTTTAAATTTCCAGATACATTCATTGAGGAATGCATTTCACTTGATTTGAATTTTGTTGAATTCAAACTTTATCCAAAGTTTGTTCAAGATGGGATTTTAAGTTTTCTTTTTGAAACAAAAAGTTTCTTTTCACCCTCATTTTCAAAAAAAAAATATTTTGTTTAATTTATTTTTCACATTACAAGATTTGGAAAATCTTGGGATGTGACATCTTTGCGTCGCAGACACGACATCCGAATTTTGTCACCGCGGAGGTGTTTCGGGTGGCCAAGGAGAATGTTACTTACTTAGCGTTAATTGGGGCAGAGTTGCCGGAAATTTTTTGCGTACTGATTCCGAAAGATCGTAGTCGAAGATTTATAGGGTGCGCGACCAGCGCTCCCTATGGGAGTAGCCCCCAAGTGTCTGTTCGAGTTGTAGACTCGAGCGGAGACTTTAATTCAGTCGTTGTTCAGTGTCAGGTTTGTATGACACAAATTTTTTCGGATGCTTAAATCCATCCTCCCTATGGGAGTAGCCCCCCGAGTCCATAGTGGAGTCGTAGACTCAACGTAGGACTCGAAGAAACAGTTCAGTGCTGTAACGTGTTATTCCTTTTTGGGTGCGCGGCTAGCACTCCTGATAGGAGTAGCCCCCGAGTAATTGGTCGAATCATAGATTCGAGTGAGTACTCTTAGCTTTCAAGCCGAAGAAATTGTAGCTGTTGCTAGTGTAGCTTTTGATGACGTCAGTGCTGACGATCGATGATCTCAAGCGTCTGCTGCGCCAGAGATGACTTGACTAGACGAACATGGGTCCCACTTTCTGACCTTGAATTGACCGGTCACGCGCGGCGTGGAGATAATTACGGCGTCGCCTCGATTTCCGCGCGTAGTGGACGGCGTGTTAGCGACGGTTCGTTGCGATGCTGACACGTGTATGGCCACATCCTGCCGTTGGCGTTAGGTCTTCTCGATGGACGGTTGTCGTTCATCGTCTTCGTCTTTATAATCATTGGGGAAAACTTTAGTTTGTTTTCACCGCAGCTATTCTCGTTTCACTGCTTCCTTATTCTCTGAGAGTTCTTGCTGCGCGCTGGAATATCCTTTCACATTTCCTTCTTCCATCTTGCTCTCTCGCCGCCGGCGCCGCCATACCGCGATGGGGAAGTCGAAGAAGTCTTCTTCTGCGGTTGGTACCAGCGCTGCTAGAGGGAAGAAGAGTGCCGCCGCTACCCGTGTCATCGACGGTGGCTGGCGGTGATCGGAGACGCGGGAGAGTGATCTCCGCAAGCTTCGTGAGCGGGGCTTGATCCCGCAGGATAGGGAGGCCGTCAAACTCCCAGGCAACGAGGTAATCCCCCATCCCCCCGCTGGGTTTCGGGTTATGTTCCTCGCCTTCGTCATTCGCAGATTTTCCTTCCCAGTCCACGACTTCCTTCGTGGACTGCTTTTTCTATACGGTGTCCAATTGCACCATCTTTCCCCCAATTCTCTTCTTCACATTGCTTGTTTTATCACTTTCTGTGAGTGCTGGCTCGGTATCGAGCCGCACTTTGGCCTCTTCCGGAAACTTTATTCCGTGAAGAGGCAATCTGGTTCGGATGGTGTTTATCCCATTGGGGGTTGCATCATCTCCCTCAAACCCAATCTGCTTTTCTTTTCTTTTTCCATGTCCGAATCTGTCTAGTACTGGTGGATGCGATGGTTTTATATCCGCGACTCCACAGTGGATGGGCAGCATTTTGGTCTTGCTCCTTTCGACCCCTCCCAAAAGATCAAGCCAAAAAGGTCCTGGAAAAACCAGATCTTGGATGGCGAGGTGGCGGAGATAGAGGCTGTCTATCGTCGAGTGGAGGATCTCCAGTTGATTCCGGAGAAGGAAGTGAACGGTGTGGATATCATCCGCACTTTTCTGGAGTGTCGGGTGCAGCCACTCCAGGCTAGGGCACACCCGATGTTCCTTTATGCTGGCCGCCGTGATCCGACGAGGGTTTTGGCTGAGAAATTCTCCCAGGGAGATCTCGACAGGGCCCTTCGTTCACTGCTGAAGTTCAAGGATGGAGAGGATATCCCAGGGAAGTCGCTGACTTCTCCATTTTCTTCTTCGCTTCCTGTTCCACAGGTGTATATCCGTGCGTGTAGCGCTATTTTCGACTGCATTGTATTTGCATTTGTTTGCTAACAAATTGTTCTTCTCTTGTGCAGAGCTTCAAAGGGCCGGGTATGTCGCCTCCATTACCCGAAGTATTTCCGGATGCACCAGATAATGATGTGGTGGATTCCATGTCCGAGCTGCCGTCGGCGCGGTCTCCGGCTGAAGAGGCCAACGAGTCGAGCGAGGACCATACTCGCAAACGATCACAGAGCTCCAGCGAGTCTTCGGATGCCTCGACTCCTCCGACTCCTAGGAACCCGCTGTGTCTTGAACGTCACAGTGGTGGGCATGGCGGCTCTTCCTCTCCGATTCCTTCCCTTCCCGTGCGGGCTGTAGCGCCGCACCCGCCGGCGAAGCGGAAGAAGGAAGAAAAGAAGGAAGAGAAGAAGGAAGAGAAGAAAGAGGAGAAGAAAGTCCGGAGGACCCCTCCTGTCTTCAACCTGAGCGAGCTTGATTCGTAAGTTTCCTTTGTCCTGCATTGCTTTTTCTTGCTTGTTTACTTTGTACTTGTGCTAATTTGTCCTTGTGCAGGCACTCTTCCAATGACTCCTCCAGCGATGGTGCTCGGGAGATGATGGGGGAGTCGAAAGTCGTGTCTCCTCCTCCTCATACGGTGGCTACCTCTAAGGGTGCTGCTCCGCACCCTTCTCCGCAGGAGGTTCAGGTGGTTGCGCCTCAGAATTTTGCCAGCGGACCTTCGGAGTCGCCATCGGATCATGTAAGTAGCTCTGCCTCCTGCCACGGGGGAAGCCCCCGAGCGTCTATGAAGGAGTTTTTGTTGCATATTCTTCTTTTGAGTCTCGGGGGGAGCCCCCGAGCGTTTTCGTGTGTGTAATTTGTTTCTGATCTTTCTTTTGGGCATAGCCCCCGAGTCCTTATCTTGACTAGTAGGTCTTTTTCCTGCAGCCTTTTGTGCAGGATGCCAAACGACTGGTGCAGCAGCACCTGGTGCTAGAGGCCAGCCTCAAACAGCTTCAAGCCTTGGTGTTTGCTTCTTCTTGTATTCTTGTCCTGTTATCTGACGTTTGTATTTTTTGACTGCAGAGGAGCACAACACCTCCCTTCGTGAGATTGATGCTCTCAAAAAGAGCCTCGGTCAAGCGGAGAAGAAGGCCGAGGCTGCCGTTGGTGTGAAGGAGCGCCTCGAGCTGGAGCTGGCCACTGTGGCCGAGGCTAAGGAGCGCCTGCAGCGGGAGGCCACGGACCGCGAGGAGCAGCTTGCTACCGCCACGGCTTCGCGCGAGAGAGAGGTGGCCAACAAGCTTATGGCGGCTGCCAAGGCTGTTTCGGGTGAGTATCTTTGCTGTCCTCTTTTTGATTTCCTTGTCTTTCTTGTGCGGTGTTTTCGTTCATTCTTCTTCCTTGTTGTTTTAGATGCCGCAGGCATCGAGTTGATCGCGGTGCTCTAGAGCACGGGAGTGCTCTGGATGATGCTGCTGTGGTGGTTGAAGATCGTTGCAGCACCGTCGTCAACTCGCTTGCCAAGGCCAGGGAGGTCCTTGGGTGCTTCTACAAGGAGCTTGTCCCCAAGGACGCGGCCCTTGATGATGTTGATGCTCTGGCGAAGGCGCTGTCAGCCGAAGCACCTGCAGCGTACAAGGGCAAGCAGAAGGGCATCGGTGCATCCGTCGGGCTGGCAATGGCCTTGGCGGCTGGGGCGGAGCTGGACCTTCCCCAGATCACTTCCCGGATGCCGACGACTGCTGATGGATCCGAAGTAGCCTTCGCTACCTATTCTGCTCGCTGTAAGCGTTATGGGCCAAAGCTGATTGATCTGCTGGACGAGTACGCACTACGGCAGCAGGGGGAAGCCAAGGCGAGGCAATCCGGCTCCGAGGCTACTCAGGGTGCCGCGTCTTAGGCGCTGTAGCTGTAGGATAGTTGTAGTCATTTTGTTGTAATTATTTTGATGAAAAAATCCTTGTGCCACGTAGTGGCTTTTGATGCACTTAATGAATTTGTTGAGTTATGTGCTCCCTCGTCTGCATGTTCATGTATTTGCCTTTCTGTTGATCTAGGGTCCTTCGGGTGCTGATCCCATTGACACCTCGCCTGCAGCGCGGCTGCAGCCATCCTTGGATGATTCGTCGCAGCTTGCATTTCTTCGAGACCGTGTTCGTAGTCTCGAGAAAGAGTTGCTTGGGGTGCGTGGCCATGCCGACGTTTGGAAGTCCAAGGCGGATCGCGGTGCTGCCAGAGAGGAGTACTAGATGGCGGAATTGCTTCGACTATCCGAGCAGCTTTAGTGTAAGTTTTTCGATCTATTGCCCGTTTCTTCGGATGCGCCTGCTGGCATTGCATCTTACTTTTGTGCAAGTATTGCAGGTGCTAACCTTGCTCCAAGGGAGGAGAAGGAGCGTGTTGCTGTTCGGGTCAATTGTTTGACTCAACAGGACATGGAAGCCGGCGGGTTCTTCTGGATGGATCGTGACCGTGCTGTGGTCCTTGCGACGGTGCAAGATCGCGTTCACCAAGTATTGCGGGTGCTTCGTCAGGTGCAGACTTCGCTCGCGTCGGTTCTGCATGTGATGTTTACGTTGGATGCTGCACCAACAACCCTTTCTGGTCTTCTGTCGAAGTTTCGGAACGTGAATCGTGTCAAGGAGTTGGTGCGGCATCAGCTCATCGCAGGAGTGAAGGCTGCGTTGTCCCTTGTGAGGCTGCATCGCCCTGATGTAGATCTCTCCGTTGTAGCGGCTGGACCACCCCCTCGACCAGATGGTGGTGTGTGGGATATGCGTCCGCATTACGCGGCTGTAGGGCAGTGTGCCGAAGAGATTGTAGATCTATTTGAGCAGCGTGCTCAGGTTATTCTTCAGAATAGGTAGTGCCTGTAAAAGAGATAAATGTAAAATTTTAATATATTTGACCGGGCGTGTTTTTCCCTTTGTTATAAAGGTTTGGTTGTTGTTTGAGCATGTAGTGCTTTGTTCGCATACGTGTCCTTTTCATTAGCCTGACGTGGTCAGCTACTCAGGCGTACACGTGTTATCCTCAGTCGACGAAATCATGAGGTGGGGGGAGCCCCCGAGTGCGTTTGTAGCATGAAGTAAAAGTGCGAATAGAAAAACGAAATTTTTGGGGCGAGACACTTAGCTTTATTTATATCGTAATGGAGGAGGTACATTGTTCTGCTGAGTAGCCTTGGCTGAATAGCCTTATTGAAAGTAAAGGGGTAGGTAGCTAGGGGTAGAATCATCGCAGGTGTGCGATGTTCCATGGGTTGGAGTATGCGACTCCAGACTCCACGTGCTTGAGGCGATAGGTGCCACCTGGGATGACTTTGGTGATGATGTAGGGTCCTTCCCATGGTGACTCGAATTTCTTCGGTCGCTCTTGCTTGAGTCGCAAGACGAGGTCTCCTTCGATGAAGGACCTTGGGCGCAGCCGTCGGCTGTGGTAGTTGCGGAGACTCTGCTGGTACCGCTGATCGAGCTGCTGCTATGTCTCGTGCTTCGTCGAGTGTGTCGACGGCGTCTTCGAGTGCAGCCGTGGATTCGGCTTCGCTATAAGCGACGACCCGGGGGGCCTGGTGGCGTACTTCGGCTGGTAGCACGGCTTCGGCTCCGTGCACCATGAAGAACGGCGTGTAGCCAGTGGAGCTGTTTGGCGTGGTACGCAAGCTCCATAGGACGGAGGGTAGCTATTTTGTCCAGGCTCCGGCGAGTCGCTCGAGTGGGCTCATGAGGCGCTTCTTGATGCCAGCGCCGATTAGGCCGTTGGCCTTTTCCACCCGCCCGTTCGTTTGCGGGTGTGCCACAGAGGCGTATGTGATGTTGATTCCGAGGCCTTCGTACAAGTCTTGGAATTCTTTGGAGATGAAGTTCGATCCATTGTCGGTGATGATGCTATGCGGTACGCCGAACCTGTAGACAATGGATTCAAAGAACTTGACGGCAGTCTTGCCCTTTTGGTTAGTGACCGGCATGGCTTCGATCCACTTGGTGAATTTGTCGACTGCGACCAGGAGGTAGACATGCCCTCCTTTCGAGGACCTTGGTAGTTTGCCGATCATGTCGAGGCCCCATTGGGCGAAGGGCCAGGCCAAGGGTATGGGCCTGAGCTCTGAACCGGGTGCGTGTGGTTTGTCGGCGAACCTTTGGCACCCTTTGCATCTTCGGACGATGTCTTTTGCGTCATTCATGGCCGTTGGCCAGTAGAATCCAGCTCGTAGAGCTTTGGCGACAAGGGAGCGACTGCCTGCGTGATGGCCGCAGATGCCCTCATGGATGTCTTGAAGTATGGTTTTCCCGTCACCGATGGTGACACATCTTTGTAGTACACCCGAAATGCTGCGCTTGTACAGCTCACCATTGATGATGGTGAAGGCTTTTGACCGGCGAGATATGCGCCAGGCATCTGTCGGGCTATCAGGTAGTTCTCCGTCTATCAAGTACTGGAGGTACGGTCGTGTCCAGGTTTCTTTGACTGCCATGACCTGCATCAGGTTGACCGTGGCGACCTCTGTGTCCAGTTTTTCGGGTCCTTCATGACCTTCGGGTAGCGTAGCCCCCGAGTGTTCTGCTTCTTCGGGTGATCCCTTGGGGAATTTCCGCTTGATGGATGGCACGCAGATCTGTTTGAGGAACACACCTGGTGGCACCCTTGCGCAGGTGGAGCCGATGTTGGCGAGTCTGTCGGCTTCCTCGTTGCTTTCTCTTCCAACGTGCCGAAGCTCGCAGCCATCGAATTCTCCCTCGAGTGAGTTGTAGAGCGCGCGGTACGCGATCATGTTTTCGGCGTGTGCGTCGCACTCATTCATCGTCTGTTGGACGACGAGGTTGGAGTCACCGTAGATGACCAGGCGCGTTGCGCCGCATATTTTTGCCATCCTCATGCCGTGGATGAGGGCTTCGTATTCGGACTCGTTTTTGGAAGCTTGGAATTTCATCCGCAGGACGTACTTCATCTTGTCGCCCTGCGGGGAGGTCAGTATGACCCCGGCTCCTGCTCCAGCTTCACGCTTGGAGCCGTCGAAGTGCATCGTCCATGACTGCGACATGTGTGGGGTGTCTGGCAGCTACAGCTCCATCCAGTGTACAAGGAAGTCTGGGAGGACCTGAGACTTGATTGCGAGTCGCTTCTCGTAGACAATGTCTAGGGGTGACAGCTCGATGCCCCACAGGGCCACGCGTCCTGTGGCCTCCGGATTGTTTAAGATGCTGTTCAGGGGTGCTTCGTTGACGACCATCACCTGGTGCTCCTGGAAGTAATGCTGCTAGAGTACTTGCGAACGTCAGGTTGATGCCGCTGCCGCCGTCCATGAAGACGCGGCTCATCTCGAAACCTCCAATCTACGCCTCCAGCACCAGGGTAGCATGACCTGGGCGAGGGATCTGGCAAGGATGATCCGAATGACTGAACGTGATGGAGGACTCCGATCCGTTGAGGTACTCAGGGATGGCGGGTGGAGTTGTCACGGCCAGGTTGATCTGACGGGTGATTTTCTTCTGCACCTTATTCATCGGGCGCCCCTTCTGGATCATCAGTGCTCCTTTCGGTGGGGGATACCCGTGCCCAGGGTTGTTCTGTGCTGGTGCGACTGGTTGGTTCAGACCTCCTGCAGGTGGCGGTGGAGGAGCTCCATGCGCTATTTCACCTGGTGTGGGTGCGTTCCCGAACCCAGGGGGTGGAGCTTGCTGCCTTATCTGAGCCATGCTTTCGCTGAGCTTCTGGAACTCGCGGCAGTCCTTGAGCATGTGGCTTGCCTTCTTCTTACCATCCTGCTTGTCGATGTAGAAGTGGATGGTGCATGGACCCGAAAGTTTTTCGTATGTTGAGGGTTCGTTATCGCGATCGCGGCGCTGCCACGACTGTGCTGGGCGTCCTCCATCGCGGAAGTTTCCTCCGAGGTATCCGCCACTGTTGTGGTTGGCATCGTTGCGGCGATCGGCGTAGCCGGCAGCGACCATGTCGGGTCCATCGCGATCGTCGTAGACGCGCGGTCTCCTCTTGTTACGGCGTTCCCGTCGTCGGCCGTAATCGTCCTGTTCCTCCGATTGTGCCCGATGGACGGAATCTTCACCGTCGGCCCACCTGTTGGCGATGTCCATGAGGTGGTCAAGTGTCTTGGGCTTGACGCGCCCGAGTTCCTCCTTGAAGTCCTGGCGCTTGACGCCATCCTTGAAGGCGTCGATGGCCCTTTCTTCGAAGATGTGCGCCGTGGAGTTTTTGGTGTTGGACCAGCGTAGGATGTACGAGCGAATGGATTCGCCCGTTTGTTGAGTGCAGGCTCGCAACTCCTCAATCGAGGCGGGCCTCTTACTGGTGCCTTTGAAGTTTCGGATGAAACTGTAAGCCAGCTCCTCCCAGCTTCGGATGGATCCTGAGGATAGGCCGCTAAGCCAGATCCGAGCTGCGCCTGTCAGCTGCAGCTGAAGGAATTGCATGGCGGTTTCCTTGTTTCGACCGTGCAGCTTGACGGATCACAGGTGGTCGCTGAGCCATGCCTTGGGGTCCTGTGTACCGTCGAACTTCGGAGTATCCGAAGGAAGCTTGAAATTTCTCGGCATCCGTGTCCGTCGGACAGATCTGCTGAAGCACCGGGCTCCGCAGAGTTCTCCTTCGTCTTTGTCCATCTCGGATTCAGACGAGCAGACGCGCTTGGCTCGTGCTTTGTCGATTTTGCGCTGTGTTAGCGCGTCTCTGGCGTCGTAATCGCGGCTGCGATGACGCGAGCTCTTGTGCCTTCGAGGAAGGTCATGGTCCTCTTCTTCGGATGAAGGAGTGGGGCTGCGGTCAAACCTGACCGTAGCTTTCTTTTTCGGCTCCGTAGGAGTTTCTTGATGGAGCGCAGCTCCAACGAGTCCGAGTCCGGTGAGTGCGGACTTGTGCATTGCTCTCTTTGGGTCCCCCTCCGGAGGTGGGTGGGCTGCAAGGTATGCAGTGGCTGCTATGATCGCAGCTTGCGGCGTCTTCGGGATGATGTTGCCGTCGGCATCCATCTCCATGAAGGATGCGTTGAGGGTTCAGGTCACCTCACGGCGCTCCTTGGGGTCCATGTTCTCCGTTCGCGAGCGGTGCTTGTTGCCGTGGTTGCCGTTCGAGATGGAGCCGATGCCCATGGCGGAGAGCGCAGCTCGTCGCGCGCTGGACTCTGAGGCTGCTTGCTTGCGTTTGTCAAGCACCTCTTGCATCTTGACCTGCTTCTTGTGCTCCTCGATCAGGAGCAAATGGTATGCCATCAGAAGGTTGTTGGAGATATGCCCTAGAGGCAATAATAAATGTAGTTATTATTATATCTTTGTGTTTATGATAAATGTTTACATTCATGCTATAATAGTATTAACAAGGAAACATTAATACTTGTGTGATTTGTAAACTTAATTTGAAGTCCCTAGTAAAGCCTCTATACATCACTAGCTTGTTGGTTAATAAATGATTGTGGTTTCCCTATCATGAACATTGAGATGTTATTAACAACAAGATCATATCGTTAGGAGAATGATATGGTGGACATACTCCTATAGATAAGCGTAGCATAAAGATCAAGTCATTTTAATAGTTCAATTGCTATATGCTTTCTGATACATAGTAACCTAATTCCTTCGACCATGAGATCATGCATATCACCTTTACCAGATGGATGCTTTGATGACATCAAACACCACACCGTAACTGGGTGGCTATAAAGGTGGCATTGAGTGTTTGGAAAGTATTGGTTGAAACACATGGATCAAGAGTGGGATTTGTCCATCCATATGACGGATAGATATACTCTGGGCCCTCTCGGTGGAATGTCATCCAATTAGCTTGCAAGCATGTGACTGGCTCACAAGGGATCACATATCACGGGAACGAGAAAAGAGTACTTATCAGTAACGAGGTTGAACTAGGTATGCAGAGATACCGACGATCATAACCTCGGATAAGTAAACTATCGTGAGACAAAGGGAAATTGGTATCGTATGTAAGTGGTTCATTCGATCGCAAAGTAATCGTAGAAATATGTGGGAGCCATATGAATTTCCAGATTCCTCTATTGGTTATTGTTCAGAGAGGTGTCTCGATCATGTCTGCATAATTCACGAACCGTAGGGAGACACACTTAAGGATTCGACGCTGTTTGAGTAGTTATGGAATGATGAGAAAGAGACCGAATGTTGTTCGGAGTCTCAAATGGGATCCGGGATATCACGAGGAGATCCGGAATGGTCCGGAGAATAAGATTCATATAAGGAAAGTCCCGTTTCGTAGTTGGAGAATGGTTCCGGTGTTTTCATCGGGAATGTTCTAGAAGGTTCCGGAATGTCCGGCACTCCGGAGGGGAAGGGTACATGAATGTGTTATATCAAGTTGGTATGATTGCATTATGTACTCGGTGTCATCGCTGAACAAAATAGAGGGATTAATCAAATCCTAGTTTGAAAAGTCAAACACCTAGTTTGAAAGTCAAACGGCTATTTTTGGGAAGTGGAGAAAGAGGAGGAAACCGAGTTGGGGAGGAGTCCCTCCTCCACCGCCGGCCCACCTCCAAGCCGAGTTGGGGAGGTACTCCCCTCCCCTTGGTCGGCCAGCCCCTCCACCTATATAAGGAGGGGCAGGGCTCCCCTCCTAGATACACAAGATCCCCGCCTCCAAACCCTAAGCCGTCGGCGCCGCCACCTGCTGCCGCCGCCGCCCTAGGTCAAGCCGCCGCCGCCTAGCAACCCTAGCCGCCGGCCAAGCTTCCACCCTAGATCGTCGAGGGACTCTCTCATACTCCACCATACTCGCTTCGGCTTAAGGCGAAGCCCTGCGAGATCTCCCCTCTACTTCCGGTACCACGCCGTTGTGCTGCCAGAATCGCGAGGAGAGTGCTACAACCTCCGCTGCCTGCTGGAACAAGGGAGAGGAAGGTCTTCGTCAAGTACCGAACGTGTGACCGACTGCGGGAGCGCTGCCGGAACGCAGCGCCGGAAGGATCGTCTACGCGATCTTGAGATCGGGAAGAGTACGACTACATCACCCACGAGAATCCACTCTCGTTAAACACTTTGGAATCTTCGAGGGTGATTTATTCCATCGACTCGTTGCTACAATCTAGTATATAGATCTTGGCTTGTTTGTTTGTATGCGATAGAAATTTTTTGTTTTCCATGCTACGAATCCCTACACAGGTCCCGTGAGGAGTCTGCAGGCAGGACTATGCTGCCTGCCACGGCGGCACGTGCCTTGGCCCATCCTTCTTTGCTAAGGCGGATGACATGGCCGGTGTTGTCCCCTTCGGGTGGGGGGGACTGGCTTCTTCTGTTCCCGTCATCTCGATCTTGCGGGTTAGGTTACAGGTTGGGCGGCGGGTTGGGTGTTTGCTGCTCCACGTCGCCCTGGATGACTATAGCGCATTGGTAGCGCTCGTAGATTGGTCCGCTGCTGCCGCAGCTTTCGGATCCGGAACCGTAGGTCCCTTCATCCGATGGAGGATCGCATAGATCGGAGTTGCAGCTGCTGCTGTCGTATGACTCATCTGTTGATGATGATGTGCGTAGCACAGGGTGTGGGGCCCATGAAGCGGGCCTGATTGAGGGTAAGGGCACCCGCTCTGGAAGGCGGAGGGTGCCGGTTTGCCCCACCTGGAAGCAGAAGCTCCCGAACAGGATCTCGAGTCCGTCGCCTACGGGCTCGAAGTCCTTCATGGTGGCCGGTGAAGTAGAAAGCGCCGAAGAGGGGGTGAATCTCCGTCGCCGCAGAGTTGTAGATCGCTCGGGTTGGGACCGTCACGATCGCACAATCAGCGTCCCCAGTTCCCACAGACGGCGCCAATTGACGAGGTTTGATCTCGTCAATGCCCATTATTATGGACTTGGGTTTTGGAGAAGATGGGGATGATGGAGATCGCAGAACGGTTAGCAAACAAGCAACACGGGGACACGAGGTTTACCCAGGTTCAGGCCCCCGGAGGGAAAACCCTACTCCTGCTTGTCTGCTCTTGATTACGGCGGAACCAGTGATTACAGGGGTGCGCAGATGCAATCTGGCGTGGAGGTGTGTATGCGAAAGTATGAGAGAGAGATCTAGGTCATACCCTCCTGGCCTTTATATAGACTTAGGCAGGTCCCGGGCACAGATCTAGTCGATTACAGGTTCTAGGGTTTACCCCTTTGAATTTCCTATCTACTCTAGTCTTGCTCTCCAAGGATCCGAAGGTGTCATGGGCCTTGGCCACCCAAAAATCTTCATGGGCCGGCGTATATTTGCCGTGGGCCTTCCTTGGGATGGACCAGGTATGCTGAGATCGTGTACCCGTGGGGTATAACCATGTCAAAAGGTATAAGGTGGAGACTCAATATAATGGTGGAAGAAAGGCGCTTCATAAAGGGAAGCAGGGATTTCAAGTTTCAAAAAGAGCTTCCAAAAATTATGGTACTTGTTAGCTTTCATCCCTCATTTCCCCTATCATAAGCATCTTGAAGTGATTAAGTTTAAAGTGAACAAAATATGGAGTATATGCTTGACAAAGTATAAGTTGGCAATCTCAAGTCCCTTGAATACGAGGGCCACACCTCATGCTACTCAACTTCAGTCACCTATAAGTTCTTGTCATTGTAAGTACATGCATATCATAGAGAACCACCAACGGGGTACCCCTTGAACATGGTACATGAGCTATCCCATAACCAAAATGACAAGGCAAGCAGACAATGAGCATCTTAGCGATCTTTTTATTTACTATATGCATAGCTTTTTATTGAGGATGCTTCATAGATAGCTCACTATGGTGATGCTGCAAGTTTCCACCATGATTAGACATGGCTTAGGCTAGCGGCCTAGGCGTTTCTCTAACACAAAATACATACTCCATGGACTTACAAGTTCCCTCTTTATTTCACACCGGTGACATACATAGACAAAAGAGCATGATATCAACTGAGTACAAAGTACAAGTGTAATGTTGAAAACGTTCCCCGTGACAGCACGGTTCTGCTAATTCCAACGTATAAGTGCAAGCATATACAACATAGATGACACAATGGTTCAAGTTTATTAGGGCCAAAGAATATAAAGTGTGCCGTCAAGTTCGTGAGAGCTTTAATCACTAAGTTTTCACATAACAAAATACTTTTTAATTGGAAGATAGCTGAAAACAAGAATATATTTGGAATTGTGTAACACACCATGCATAGGAATTTATAGTGGACACTTTGGAATAACTTGGTTTCTTGGGAGTTGGAAGCATGAGTAGATCTTACTCATACAAGTGGAGGCTAGCAAAAGACTGGGAGCAACCAACTAAGTGAGCAATAATGGCCATAATCATGCAGAGCAACAAAACATTATTAATCAAAGCATAGAGTGGTACTACAAGTCAATGACTAAATGATCATAGAGGCTATGGTGACTTGTTCATAGTCATAACATGGTGTGAGCATGTGCCAAGTCAACCCAAACAAAGCATCAAAGGAGAATACCGCAATACTATGCTTTTGTATGCTAAAACAACACATGATTCCTTCAAGGCACATTAAGCAATCCTAATTGTTTGGAACAAGTCATGCTACAGCAATAATCACTAAGCATAAGGTCAAAACAACATCTAGCATGACATGCTAAAGTATAAGTCACAGTCAAAACAAGCTCCTTCTTGTAGCACTTAAGCATGAAGCTTTCTACTCTTTCCAACACCAATCAACTTATTTGAAACAACTCACAAAGATAATAATCAGTAAAGATTAGTGAGCTTGTCTCGCAAATCCACAAATAAGAACTAAAAAGTTCTAAGCTGAAAGCACAAGAAAACTAAGGCTGAACGCAGTGCTAGCAAAAGTGAACACTCACAAAACAATAAGAGTGAAAACTAGAGTGTTTCTAGGCAATGGAAACAGAGTGTGTCTCTCTCCAAAAGAAGCGTGGTGTAACCAACCAACTTACTCGAGCAAACTAAGCAAACGAAAACCAAAAACGAAAACTAAGACGCTCCAAGAACAACACAACAATGCATGAAATAATAAAAACGAAGTGTCTAAGAAGACTTGAGATTTTTATTGATGAAGAAGGGGATGCCTTGGGAATTCCCAAGCTTTGACGCGTGTACCTCTTGAGTATTTCTTGGGGTGACACGGGGTGGCATCCCCAAGCTTGAGATTTTGTCTATTCTTCATCTCATTACATCATTCTTTCTCTACACCTGCAAATTTTCCTTCATACAAAACTTCACACAATCTTCATTAGCAACATTAGTGTATCCAAAAGATAATAGACCTTTGGGTTTAGTTTCAAAACAGCAAAACTTTCACTAAAGACACAAGCTACTGTAGCAACTCCTTCAAAAATATCAATTTCCGAAAAATAACCCAAAAAAGAATCAATAAGAAGCAAATGCAAATAATGGCAAAAATCTGTCAAAACAGACCAGCAGGTAGAAACCGATTTTTTCGAAGACTTTCTGTTGCTCAAATCAAAAAGTGTTGAACTAACGAAACTTGGCTAATATACTAGGGGATTTATTCGTAAATTTTTGGCTCAATCCGACTTACAGAGACTCCTCACGAATTTTATGGTGGAGGACAGAAATATGTTTCGGGACAGCACTTCCCCAAATCTTACTTCTCTCTCATTAGAGGTTATTCTTGGCACAAAAAACAATCAAAAAGGATAAGGAGAGGTCATTACTGAAGTAATAACTTCCAAGACTCAAGAAAACTCTTGGGTTATCTCCCAACAAGTACTTTTCTTTACCGTCTTTAAGTTATACTTGATAGTTTGAGAAGATGCTCACATAGGAAATATGAATTGAAGTAAAAGAGAGCATCAAGAAGAAAATTGAAAACACATTTAAGTCTAACCCACTTCCTATGCATAGGAATCTTGTAAAGAAACTAGTCATGAAAGCACAAAGCAATAAGAATAGAAAAGCAAAACAAGTGCAACTTCAAGATTTTCAACATAGAGAGGGGAAACTTAATATTTTTGAGATGCATAAAACCATGTTTTCCTCTCTCATAATAACTTTTAGTAGCATCATGAATAAAATTAACAATATAACTATCACATAAAACATTCTTATCATGATCCACATGCATAAAATGATTATTACTCTCCACATAAGCATAGTCATTCTTATTAATTGTAGTGGGAGCAAATTCAACAACATATCTATCACTATTATTCTCATCTCCATAATCATCAAATATAGGAGGCATATTTTAATCACAATCAATTTTCTCCTCAATAGTAGGTGGACTGAAAATATCATATTCATCATTGTAATCATCATAAATTGGAGGTTTGGTATCATCATAAGCAATAGAATAGCTATCTTCCCAAGCTGGGGAACTAAAAAGATCATTTTCATAAAAACTAGCTTCCCCAAGCTTAGACTTTTCCATAGCATTAGCAACAATGGTGTTCAAAACATTCATACTAATAAGATCTCTATTAGCATGCAAAGAAAGTTCCACAGGTTTTTTAATTTTCTTTTCAAACCACTCAAATTCTAACTTAGGAAAAATACTAAAAATCTCTCTAATTTTTTTGTTGTTTTCCATTTAGCCTAACTACTGAAAACAATAAACAAAAAGACAAAACTGCAGAATCTAAAGGAAATAACTTCGAGCACTCACACCGGACATTGTGAGTACCTTTTACCTTACCTCCCCGGCAACGGCGCCAGAAAATAAGATGATGGCGTGGAGGGAAGGTAAAAGCCCAAAACCTCCCCGGCAACGGCGCCAGAAAATAGCTTGATGTCTACGCACTTCTATTCTTGTAGACAGTTGTTGGGCCTCCAAGTGTAGAGGTTTGTAGAACAACATCAAGTTTCCCTTAAGTGGATCACCCAAGGTTTATCGAACTCAGGGAGGAAGTGGTCAAAGGTATTCCCTCTCAAGCAACCCTGCAATCAAGATACAAGAAGTCTCTTGTGTCCCCAACACACCCAATACCCTTGTCAGGTGTATAGTTGCACTAGTTCGGCGAAGATATAGTGAAATACAAGTGGTAACGGTGCCAGAAAATATCTTCTGACTTGTTGTTGACGTGGGAGAACGTGTGTGAGTGCCAGAAAAGATCTTGACGGTGAGGTAAAGACTAAAGCAAGCAAACATGCAACACATCTAGATGCAAATGGTGTTTTAATGTTTAGAAACAAGGCATAGGGATCATACTTTCACTAGTGAAAAGTCTCGCATATAAATATCATATCTTCATGATACTACTATTAACTACTCTCCGGTTGGACACTCTAATCATCAGTAGGGCTATAACATCACTCCTCAAAGTCCGCCTTCCCAATCTAGATAACCCCACACTGTCACCTTGAGCGCTAGATGGTTCCAACAAACACCACAATTTCATAGAGACATCCAACTCCAAATATAACTCATAACAAATATTCAATCTAGCCAAAGTGCCACACACGGTATGCACGCTGTCACTTTCACACACGTGGGGAAAAACATAGATATATTAAAGCACAAAGAGTATTTATGTAGACTCAAACCTAAGTGACACCATGGCATGCATGCTGTCACTTTCACACACATGGGGAGAGCAGAGATCTAATGAAGCACTTGAGTAGAAATGTAGATCTACTTGATTACAAAGCTCATGATCACTATATGACCAGGCATATAGAGAGAGATGATGTCACATCCCAAGATTTTCCAAATCTTGTAATGTGAAAATAAATGAATAAAATAAAACTTTGTTTGATTTTCAGGGCCAGAAGAAACTTTTTGAATTTAAATGGAACTTCAAACCTATTTGAATTAAATAAATCCTAAAGGGATTTAAAAAGATAAACATTCAATAAAAGGATAATAAAATATTTTGGAATTTCTATTTTGGATCTTTAAATAAAAGGATTTGGTTTTCAAAAGAAATAGAAGTTTTATAAATAAGGATTATTTTATAGAGCCAAATTAAATCTTGGCCAAGCTTTTGCAATAAAACATTTTGATTTAAATAGTAAAGGTTTATTTAAAATAAATTAATAAGGATTTAGTCTCCAAGTTTTAATTAATAAAGGTCCTACTATTTCCAAAATAACAAAACTAGTTTATTTATTTAAAAATAAGTTTTCCAATTATTTTATATTCCCAAATAAAACCTACTGATTTGGTTTTGAAAATAATTAGATTTCAAAATGGAGTTTTAAAATAAACATCAAATTATATTTTGATTTAATAACAATGGTCTATTTATTTAATTAATAATGGACCTAAAATAAAATTATTTTTTTGGTTTGGAATTCTGGGTTATGTGACAAAACAGAACCAAATCCAAAGTTGCAAAGTCTGGTGCTTGTTTGATTTGATTTGGACATTGTTTGGTTGTTTGAAAATTCAAAGAAGATTTGGAAATTAGAAAAAGAAAAAGTTTAGGAAGAAAAAAAATAGAAGCCAGACTCAACCCAACCCAGAAGCCCAACTAGGCCCAGCAAGCCGGCCCAGTTTTCCTCCCCGAAGAAAACGATTCACACTCAGTATCTGACCCGCAGAGAGGCTGGCCAGTGGACCTTCCCCTCATTTCTTTTCCCACTGACCAGCGGACCCCACTTCCCCTGTTCATCGTCCACACCTGCACGACCTGTTCTTCCCCCCCCACGTCGTCGTTGCTGCCTCTAAATTACTCGCATCAATTTGAGTAAATGACTGAATGAATTCTCCCAGTAACCTCACACATTTAATCGCCCACGCTCCCTCCTCCTTTCCCCTCTGTCTCCTTCCCCAAATGCGCCCCCAGGCTGCCTGAATCGAGCTTGCACACCCTCGGCTCCGACCACCGTCTCCGGTCAATTCCGGCTAACCTCTACCGCCCCTTGCCTCATCGACCACGCACACACACTCCCCAGACCTAGACGCATCTCCCTGTACCTCCCATTCAACCGCGGGCGCCCTAGAACGCCGTCTTCGACAAGCTCTGAGCGCTGCCGCATCTGTCTTCTTCTCCGGCGAGCTCCCCAGGTAGAATCCGACCGCCCCTCTGCTTCTCGATCATGCTAGCATCTTTGCCTTGGTCTTGCGCACCTAATCGTGACCTCCGTTTGGCTTCTCGTGGTCGACAGCGTCGCCTCCGACCGCAACCAGGACCACCCGACGCAGTTCTCTACTCCGGCGAGCAATTGCTGCTATACCAGAGCGCCCCTTGCCACGTTAACCACACGTTGAGCATCTCCCTATCCCTGCGATCACGGTGAGCATCCTCCCCTCTCTTCTAGCTTCCTGTTACACCAGCTCCGCCACTGCCTGGCCGTGCGCCGCCGCTAGTTGCCGTCGGCGCCGCTCACTTTTGGTCCAGCGAATCAGTACCATAGGATCTAGTTTGAACGAGCGAGATTAGATCACTTAAACTCGAAAAGGTACGCAGCCAGCGCCGTGCGATGCCACTTGATCTAACGGCCTGCAGCCCGCGATCCACCCGAACCGGTATCGCCCAGTTAGAAAGCGACGCGTGGCCAGTCTGTTTGAAAACAGAAGTTTGAAATCTGATTTAGTTGTGATTTTCAAACCTCTGTAACTTTGGATCCACACGTCCAAAAATTTCAAATTTTATGTCGTTGGATTCAGGAGAGCAAGACCTAGCCAGCCATGCCCTTGGTTTAGCAAATAGTATCTGTTAGCTTGCTTGTTTTTGCAGATTCTTTTGTGAGCTTGTTTAGAGTATACAAATTGTTTAAAAATGATTTTTGGATTAAAACCTTTGCAAAATGGTTTGTTGTGACCTTACTGACCCTTGGAACCAACCCATGGTTTTGAAAATGAAATTGGAAAAATTTAGAATGGATTAATTGAATTAGTCTATTTTTAGCTAAGTAATGATAATGGTTTTATTATCAAAAAGGTTTTTTTGGAATAAAAACTTTGAGAAAATATTTTGATTCAAAGCTACTGACCCAAAACACCAAGTCTTGAGAGTTAGAAACTTTTGGTGAGAAACTTAAAGATTTTTGACTTGATAAAACCATTTTCCACCATATGAAATGTTGTATGGATTTTAAAATAGTTTTTGGGAAAAACTCTCTAACTAATGACTTTGCCATTTTGGTAAATGACCAATTTGGACCTTACAAAGTTTAGACACCTAGTGGAGACCATCCTTGCAATAGAACCATCCCTTGCATACTTATGCATGACTTAGATTCCATTGCTTTGTGAATGTGAAATTGTTTGTTTGACTTTGGTTTGAAAATGTTAGTTGATTTTGTGTTTGCTTGATTGACTTGTAGTGAATTTAACAAAGTGTGAGACTAGCAAGATCAAGGAGTGAACCACCATTCCCTACCAAAAAGGCAAGTGACACTATCATCCAAGTCCTACTATTTTCATTATACTTAGTGGATTTTGAAACATGCATGAAAAGAATTTCTATACTTATGCTATGCTAAATCCTAATAGGATTACCTATACATTCCTTAGTGAAAACAATGTAGTTGATACATGCTTAGCCATGCTATATTTTGAAAAGAGATACATGTTGAGATTTTATGAGATTGAGAAAAGACTTATGTTTTATATAATAAAACAAGGACTCAATGAACCACCTGGGTGGACAAGGATACTTTGAGTTTTGGAGAAGGTGGCAACAAAAGGAACCATGCTATGGCAATCTCTTTGTGTTGTGCTCCAAAGGAAAACCACCCAGGAAACTTAGAGATTGAACATGTTTCTTGTACAGTGGCTTCCGTGTACAGCCACATGCTAAATGGGCTCTGGCTTAGTCAACTACATAGTGGAAGTCCCATGCATTGGCATCTTCAGGTTAACTAGATTTGTGTAAGGGAGCAACCCTACATTTGTGCCTGGTAGACAAGCTAGCATTTTGTATTGGGAGGACTCCTATGGAAAGACTTTGTCACATTCTCAATCTGCCAGTACCCCATCTTGGTGAGTACTTATCCAGCGGCCACTGGTGGCATCAAGATGAGATTGTGTCATGTGGGTAAAGTGTACAACTTCTGCAGAAGATCAAATTCTAAGTACTTAGCCGTGTCCCCGGTTATGGACAATACTGAGCAACTAAGGCCTGAAGCTATGGAAGATCTCGACACTCTAATTTCTAAAAGAAAACTTTTAAAACTTGAGACACTTGGGTTTACCAAGGTGCTCAAGAGATTTTGACAAAGACTTGAACACTTGGGGTTACCAAGGAGTTCAAGGGATTTTTGAAAAGGAGATTTGTCAAAGGACCAAAACCATTTTGAAAAGATAGGATAAATTTTGCTTTATGCAAATGAGCCTAAAACTCTACTTAGCCAAATATGCATGTAATGTTAGGATCCACTTATATTCCACATAGTAGTGAAACTTGCCAATACAATTCAAATGTATTGACCCTATGTGGCTGTAACTTGTATGTTGCAGGTTGATTGTTTTTAGTGAAGATTGAATTGATTAGGATTACAAAGTCTACAACCAACATCTGCATGTGGCACTTTGAAGATGAAGGACCCCATGATTACAATTATTCCGCTGCAATGTAATGTAATAGCCAAATGAGCTATGTTTTGATGTAATAAAATTATGTTACTCCTGGTTATAAAGTTATATTATGACCTTTGTTTCTTGATATTACATCTTAACTGTGGATGCTAGCTATTGATCCAGGGACTAGCATTGTAAACACAGGAGGAATCTACCTTATTAGGTTGAGACCTCTACAGATGAACACATAGCTATAGGTAGAGCCCTTAGCCTCGAGGAAGAACTAATCCCTCCTCATCATGGGAATCAGCAACAGTGATGAAGATGGCGATGGAGATCGATGGAGATGGCTCCGGGGGCACTTCCCGTCCCTGCAGGGTGCCGGAACAGAGACTTTATGTCCCCCGAATCTCCCCTTCGGTGGCGGCAGCGCTGCGGAACTTTTTCTGGAAGTATGATTAACTACTTAGGGTTTTCTCATCGGGGACTTCTTATAGGCAAAGAGGCGAGGCTAGGAGGCGGCCGGAGGGCCCACACCCTACCCAGGTGCGGGACAGGGCCCACCCGCACCTAGGGGGTGTGGTGGACCTGTTTCACCTCTCTGTCTCCCCTCTGGACTTCATGTCACCCACGGTAAAATATTGACTTTGACTTTTGTCCCGTCCAATTCCGAGAATATTGATTTTCTTCCTTTCTGGAACCAAAAACAGAAGAAAACAGGCAACTGGCACTGTGGCATCTTGTCAATAGGTTAGTTTCAGAAAGTGTATAAAAATACCTCAAAGTGTAGACAAAACATAAGACAAATGATATATAACAAGCATGGAGCATCAAAAATTATAGATACATTTCCGACGTATCAGAAGGTTTAGCCCGTTGCTGAAGAGGTCATCGATGGCGAAGGTATATATATGATATACAAAGTTTATAAATGTTATAATCTTTCAAACACTTGTTATAGTATTGAAGTATCTGATACTTGTTCTGTTTTATGAAAACAGGTCCTTCTGCCTAAGAGCTGCTTGCGAGAGAGGAGGTGACGTTGCGTGTTGATGGCAAGCATGATGATGATGGCTGACAACACTCTCCCTCGATGTTTATCATTTAGTTTATAGTTTATTGGATAATTATTGTAATCGGTGGAATATGAACTTCTTTAGCGTGTCTTACATTTCGCGATGTTGTTATTCATACAAGTTTGTAACAAATCAGTTGTTCTGCTTTTATGAATGATTTCTATTCGTGTTCATATATTGTTTTTGATTATGTGTGAATTATTCGAAATACGAAACTAACTGATAATACATGAACATTTGTAAAATGCTTTATTGGCATAAAGTGGGAAAACATCTGGCAATAAACCAAATAAGACTATGTAGCATTAGTAAAAGACCATTGAATGGAATTGGCAAACGCTCACCTAGAATAAATTAAAATCATCTAGAATTCATGAAAGATTTTTGGTTTATTTGATAAAACCAAATAAATAACAAAAAAGTCCTTGGAAACCCTGAAATACAAATTCCATGACTAGAACCAAAGAAAGGCAAAACTAGTATTGCTAAAAGTTTGGTACATTATCGAAAAAAGTGTTCCTCAACAATGGTGTTAATGGAATAAGGTAAGAGCATGATGAATTTTTGCAACCATACATCAGAATGTTGAGAAGCGCAACAAAATATGTTACAGAACATGACTCTTCATGTTAAAGAAAAACGATCAATGATTGTGATCATTGTGTTTTTCAGTTATGCTTTTACATAAAGTAGTAGGATTCACAAATATGCCCTGCACCTAGTGCGGAGATAAGTGTGAATTACTTGTCATGTTATTAGAACAATACATACCTGCTAAGTACAAGGTAACCGATGGTAGACTAAAGTTATAAGAAATGAAATCCTGGAATTAAACTTCACTTGAGATTAGAAAGTAAAACCATTACTGGATCTCATTGAGTAAAGAAGTTACTTGATATTTATAAAGGACTGCTAGGTCATAAGAAATAAGTGGGAGTCTTAAAAGACAAAGCACGATTCGCCAAAAGGATGTTTTGGGAGAATTCAAATGAATATGATTCAGAAATGCTAAAGTCTGATGGATTAAATACTAGTAAAGTACTAGAGACTTGAAAAATAAATTCCCAAATTGATAGTTGATCAAGAGATTTCGAAGTTGTTCAAAATATTAAGAGGATATGCAATTTGCATAACGTTGAGTGCGAGCTAGAGAGCCTTACTGAAATTACTATGTGAATGAAATATTTTTGAGTGGGAGCAATGCAAAGTTTGAACTCGCATATGTAGTTGACATATTTTGAGTGGGAGCTTGGCAGGATTCATATGTGTAAATGACACATTATGAATACGGACCAAAAGCCAATAAATAAATAAATGTTGATTTATGAGAGTAAAGTTGGAAAGTATATTGGACATTGAAATCTTAGAGATTAATAAATGTCCTATAGCATTATGTTGTAGTGAATTCCTAAAGGAGATTCTGAAGAGTTCAGAATGGGAATTGATTAATAAACAATCCTAAATCATTCAAGTTACAAAAGATCATTAAGTATAAACATCGATGGTTTAAAGAATAAGTATGTTCAAACATCCACTATGTTTTGACATAGGATTATATATTTAAAATCATGATAAATACTCAACATAATTTGATCCAGGTTCTTAGTGAGAAGAACAAGTTCAAAAATGATTAAGTGTAAATCATTGAACAATGATTTATGTTTGTCCACAATATCTAGTGATATCTGTAGACATGTCTCCGTATCTATGAAAGTACGACGTACCTAAGGTGTAAAGTGTTATACTGTAAGGACATATGTTGACCTTAAGTAGATTGGAAGTGTCTGCATCACAAGATTACCTAAAGCGCAATTGAAGCGTCATGGAATATATTCAAAATAGCACATAGTGCATTTTGAATTTGAGATCTACATTTATAATACAAGTACATGAATACTACCAAGTGTTGTGTATAATGTTGAGGCTTAGAGAATATTTCTCATAGAGTGTGTTCCAATACTTAGTGCCCATGAGAAATTCCCTGAGACCTATATGGAACCAGAGACCCCACTTTGTTGGCAAAAAACATTATACATACACAAGAAGTTATCATAGAGATGATAGAAGATATTAGCGTCATACATGATGACATTAATAAGTTGCAAAGGATTTATAAGGAATGAAATGTTCATTTCCTAGAATTAAACCTTTTCCATGAGCAAGCATAATCAGAAGTGCCAAGTTGTCTGGTACTGATGATTGAATAACAAATGTATCTAGTTTATTTATACTCTAGTGCAAGTGGGATGCTGAAGGAAATATGCCCTAGAGACAAATAATAATATTGATTATTAGCATATTTCATAAAGTTTATGATTAAGTTTTATATCATGCTATAACTGTATTGATTGGAAATGTTAATGCACGTGTGATATACAAACAACCAGGAGTTCCCAGTGAAACTCTAATCACTGGTTCATTGGTCAACAGATGATCAAGTTTTCCTAATCATGTTGGTGCCTCGACATCAATTGACAATGGAGTCATATCATTGGAGAATGAGATGGTGAACATACCCTATCTAAAGCATCATGGCATGATCATGTCACAAAGTTCAAGTTGCGATGATTAGGAAACGTAGTGACTCGTTCCTTAGACCGTAAGACCATATCTAATCACTGTATCCCGAGGATACTTTAATGGCACCTAACGTCACTCGGTGGAACGGTGATCATAAGGGTGACATTGGGTATTTGGAGGAAAAGGTACATGCGTATGCATCAAGAGCGAGATTTGTACATCCACGTAACGGAAGATACTCTAGGCCCACTCGTATAAGTTATATCCATAAGCTACACAGAGTGTGACTAGGTCACGAGGGATATCACTCGTCGGATCGAGTAAACTAGCTATTGTTGATAACAAGGTTGAACCTGACATGGTGATGTCATTGATCAAGTCTCAGACAATATAAGTATCATATAGACAAAAGGAATAACACACAGTGTTTATGGTTCAATAACAAGTTTCGTGGATTGCACAGGTGGTCATCATGGGCATCCAGGTCTCGCCGTTGATCATTGGTCAGAGAGGAGTCTTGACCATGTCTGGAGTGTTCCTGAATCGTTGGATAGCATGCTTAAGGGCGTGACATTATACATACACAAGAATTTATCATAGAGATGATAGAAGATATTAGCATCATACATGATGACATTAATAAGTTGCAAAGTGTAACACCCCCGGTCACTCCGGACCAACGGCTGCCACTTCTGGCAGCTCAATAGGATCTCTAGACTAACCCCAAGACCAACACTAGTCTTTTCTGCGCACTTTGTCCTCACTCATGCACACCCGGTTACCCACTTCCCGGCCGGTCACCCATCGTAGAATTTCTCTAGGCCAAGCACGCTTAACCTTAGAGTTCTTTTTGAATGAGCTTCCGCCCTTTACCTCTGCAAAAAGAAAACTCAAATGACTTTTGATCTGTCAATTAAATCATAATGTTTTGCATAAAAAACCATTTGGAAGTATTTAAAGATTTTAAATGTTAACTTTATTCATATTTCGTAATGTTCTAATAAATGCATAAACAAATGACCTTTTGGCTGTTTCCAATTAAAAGGGAAAATATATCATATCTTTTTATTTTGTTTAAACTAAACAAAACACTTCATATATCAATTGTTATCATAAAAATGCAAGGATTAATAATAATCTATCCAAAATAAATTTTGGATAATTACAATTTCTAAATTATTTAAATGCTATTAAACGGTTTTTCTCTTAATAAATTCATAACATTTAAACTATATTTCTGAATTTGACAAATAATATGTCTAAATCGATAAGCGCGACAAGACCTTTCCAACCATGATATCCATGTTATCATTTGCATCATGTATTAAGAGCAGTTTCATAATCAGTACTGTTTTTGCAAGGAAAACATGATAAATAAAATTGGGAACTAATTGTTTCTTATTAATAATGCCTCACGGATGATATATCATCAATGTGCTATGATCATGATACATTCTCAACATAGTTTGCATCATTAACTTGCCATGGCATGCATCATATAATAATCATGCCGATTCTTGTGCATTAGTTATAATTATGGATCGCTTGTTTCTTCTAGTATTTGCTTCTTCATGGATTAGGCCGATGAGTTGACGCGAGAGTCGACCCGATATTCGGATGAACCTTCGGCAATGTTTTCAGGCGAGCATTCTCCCCCTTTTCTACCTATTTTACATTTCTAGTCTTTATTTCATCCTGTTGATATATTGTTATCCGTGTTGCGATGCTTTAGTTTTCGTACCCCCTGTTATATTACTTGCAGCCCCTATATTTCCTTGGACACCAACTATTACCTGTTGTTTGGTAGACAGTCGGCCTTGCGAGTCGTAGTTGCTTGCTCAGGTGTTGTTCGATGTTGCCAAGTACCACAGTTGTTGGAGAAATGCCTTATGCTTTATGTTGGAGATGATCATGGCTTTAATTATCGTTTAATAACTAAAATTGAAGTAGGTAAATAATGCAGAGGCACAGGTGGGCAATAGATGTTATTTGGTTTTTAACCGTCCACTTATGTCCCGTAGGACCCCGAGTACTTGATACATGTTCTTTGATTATTCGCACCATCCGCATGTGGGACCATGAATCCCCCTAGCCAGAGCTTGAGTCATATATTATTTATTGGGTCCACAAACTAGTTTGGGGCTTTACTACTATCCTATACTTATGCCATGCTCTACTGCTTTATTTATGATTGCGCGTGGAGCGCCTATACTATTTAGGTAAGTGGAATGTTTCCACGGTATCGACAAGCCCAGTCACACTTTCGGGTTCCCAGTCGTTTATAGCCATTGACGCAAACCTCTGGGTTCGTTCCGGAGCCGGCCAACTTCGTCGCGGGTAGCTTGGTGGGGTGGCCCCTTGAAATTCATATGAATCTTGCAATTGCTCTGTCGTGATGCCTCGTTGGGTTTTCATTTGGGTTTTTTTCGAGGTTGATCGTGCGTGTGTTGCTATTTGTGCCCCCTGCAGGGTAAAATTTTCTGAAAGCCGTGTCCGCGGTTATGGACGACTTGGAGCACAGTATCTCGATCATAGACAACTATAACTAAAGTAGTGCTATAAATTTGACTTTATAATGACTAGTAATCAGCTTCACTATAATGGAATGGCTAAATAAAAGTGCTAACAATTGCTGGTTTGGGTTGTCACCTGTTACCATTGTATCTGACTAGTAAGTATTGCAACTACAATGGAATGGCTAAATAAAACTACCAACAACTGCTGGACTTTGGGATGCCTCATGCTATATATATCTGACTAGTAAGTACTACAACTACAATGGAATGGTTATCTAAAACTGCCCACTGCTTATTATATCAGGATGACTCATGCTATCTATATCTGACTAGTAATTGCCGCAACTATAACAGAATGAATAAAACTACCAACTGTGTGAGTTCCTCGGTTGACTTCCTCGATTAGTTTTGAGGGGGAAACACCAGGATGGGTATGTTTGGTGTTAGCATCGGGTTGGATCCGAATAGGTCTTTCTTATCCCTCTCTGATAGCCGCCAGTTGTATTGAGTCTCTATAGGTTGTTCAGTGCAATGCCGCGCTGCCACTTCAGCCCACCATACCTATGTAGGCGAGGACCACCGAATTCTAGTCTCGCCGTGTACTGGCCTCAGTACTGACCGCTCTCTTTTTCCTTTGCCCTTTGTCGGCACCCCTTTTGTTTAAGCAGGTTTTGAGATCGACGTCGTTAGCAGGGTTACCCTTCCGGCTTGGCCTAGGCAGGGTTATGGACGCCATTAGTTATTCTTCAGGGCTCTTAGCCCAATTTTCATCTTGTCCGTACTCGGACGCTGTATCATTTGAAAGGTGATTTGGATCTTTGTATTGTATATCTGTATTCTTGACTCATGGAGTTGTGTTGTATATATCTGTTCTGTGAGTTCCATCGTGGAATATTGTGTAATGGTATTACTTCGTTTTCCACCCGCACGAAAGTGCCTAGTGGGCACCTTTGAATCTTTTCTATGCGGGTTTGGTGGGAATCGCTGAAACTTGCATAGGGTCGATTTTGAGGGTGTTACACAAAGGATTCATAAGGAATGAAATGTTCATTTCCTAGAATTAAACCTTTTCCATGAGCAAGCATAATCAGAAGTGCCAAGTTGTCTGGTACTGATGATTGAATAACAAATGTATCTAGTTTATTTATACTCTAGTGCAAGTGGGATACTGAAGGAAATATGCCCTAGAGACAAATAATAATATTGATTATTAGCATATTTCATAAAGTTTATGATTAAGTTTTATATCATGCTATAACTGTATTGATTCGAAACGTTAATGCACGTGTGATATACAAACAACCAGGAGTTCCCAGTGAAACTCTAATCACTGGTTCATTGGTCAACAGATGATCAAGTTTTCCTAATCATATTGGTGCCTCGGCATCAATTGACAATGGAGTCATATCATTGGAGAATGAGATGGTGAACATACCCTATCTAAAGCATCATGGCATGATCATGTCACAAAGTTCAAGTTGTGATGATTAGGAAACGTAGTGACTCGTTCCTTAGACCGTAAGACCATATCTAATCACTGTCTCCCGAGGATACTTTAATGGCACCTAATGTCACTCGGTGGAATGGTGATCATAAGGGTGACATTGGGTATTTGGAGGAAAAGGTACATGCGTTTGCATCAAGAGCGAGATTTGTACATCCACGTAACGGAAGATACTCTGGGCCCACTCGTATAAGTTATATCCATAAGCTACATGGGGTGTGACTAGGTCACGAGGGATATCACTCATCGGATCGAGTAAAGTAGCTATTGTCGATAACGAGGTTGAACCTGACATGGTGATGTCATTGATCAAGTCTCAGACAATATAAGTATCATAGAGACAAAAGGAATAACACACAATGTTTATGGTTCAACAACAAGTTTCGTGGATTGCGCAGGTGGTCATCATGGGAATCCAGGTCTCGCCGTTGATCATTGGTCAGAGAGGAGTCTTGACCATGTCTGGAGTGTTCCTGAATTGTTGGATAGCATGCTTAAGGGCTTGACGAAGCTTAGAGATTGTTATAGGCGTATTCAAAATCACTAAATAAAAGAGAAGAGAGAAACCGGAAATGTTATGGAGAGATCTGAAAGTGTTCAGAGAAAGAATAAAGGAAAAGGGACCGAAAGGAGTTTCAAATAAATGGTGATTTAAAAATACATTTATTATATGTTAATTATGAATTAATATATCCTAAATAAATATTTAAATAAATCTTTATAAAGGCATCTTTCTGATTAGGCAAAAACCCCGGAGGGATTTTACCTAAAAAGAAATGGCAATAAAAGGCAAAAGAAATAACAAAGGGGGCTGGTTTTAGACCAGCCCACGTGGGCGGCACGTAGTGCGGGCCACACGGGGCGGCAAGCTGTTGCTGCTGGGCCGCGGAGGCCGGCCCACCCAGGGTCTGCCCACTACCGCGCCGGGCCGCTGCGCACCACCCGCGCCAACCTAGGCCGTGTGGCTGGCCCACCCGGTCGTGGCCACCTTGCCCGCTCGCCTGGCTGCCGCCCGCCGCTGCTGCTGCTTCCCGTCGCGTTGGGCCAGGACCGGGGTGGCCTACCTGGGTTGCCCCAAAGGGCCTAGCCGGCTGGGAGCTATTTTGCTCTTTTTTCCTGTTAGTTTTAGTCCAACATGGGGCACCTAAGGTGGAGAGAGCCCCTCCCTCCGCCTATATAAAGAGGTGCCTATAGGAGGATTAAAACACACAATAAAAATACAGAAAAGTCCTATGTATCCTATCTCTTCTTTATCTCTCTTGCGATCGTGGCCCCCTTGTTAGGGTTGTGCGAGCGAGGAGTTATTCACCGCGGAGCGCCGTCACGCTGCGGGATTTGGAGCCGAGAGATCTACTTCCGCAATATCGGCTGGATCGGGGAGAAGCGAGAATCGACGTCAAGCATCGTATGGGTGTGACTCCCTCGGGCGGTGCCACGCTTTCAGCGCTAGGAGTTGTCAGGGCCATTGGACTTCGTGACCTCGAGGTCAGCATCAGAACGACTTCATCAACCACGTTCCTCGCGGTACATTAACCGCGCTCGGTCTTCAAAGGTATGAATATCGTATCCCCTGCCATTACTGCATTACTAGTAGATAGATTCTGGCATTAGGGTTTTGATCATAGGATTTTTTTTTATTTTCTGCCCTCGAACCCAAACACAATATAGTAGCTTTTTCCCTAGTAGACTTAGGTTTAATCGAACCTTGGGAAACAATGCTAAAAGGAAATTAAATAAGGACACGTCTACACGTCTACACGACTTTGTTTGTTTACCTTTTTTATCGGACCTTTCTAGTTTACTTTAGATCGTGGGTTGTTTCAATTGATGGAGATAGGATAGGGTTGAAGATTCACCTGCAGCTACACATCATATGGTATAAAGATAGTAATATGCATATTCATGTGTAATGTTTTAATAAAGATAAAATTTGTGGGCATCACATTCTGATATACTAGAGCCCCTGCGAGTCACAGACATAGCAATAGTCTTTTGATCCAACCGTTTGCATCACGAAGCACCGGACTACAAACAATTATTAAGTGAAAACACAGATCAAAGCCTTAAGAAGTGATCTTGCTATTGTTCCCAAATGGATTGATAAACAAAAACCGTACTCCCCTTTTTTGTCACTAGGTTTCCTACAAGATCGCCGCTAACCAATTATCTCACCTCAAGCCTTTATTAATCTCTGAGATCTTGGGTACCTACAAATTCATAGATCAAGACAAGAGACAAAGAAACAAAGATACAAATCTTTATTCAAATAATACATAGTGCTCCCATGGATTACATACACATAATCGCTATGAGGTTTCACCCCAACCCACAACCCGTGAGGACTACTCACTCATAACAATAAGATCAAGGATAGAAAACATTTTTCAAAATACTTAGATTAAAATTAAATATTCTTACAATGGTCGCCAAATCATAAGGAGATAAGTACAAGCTAATGGCTATGGATATGGAGAGGATGGAGGGTGGAGAGGATGAACTATGGTGGTTGACGAGGATCGATCTCGTCAATGCACATTGTTATGAGCTTGGGTTTTGGAGAAGATGGGGGTGCTGGAGATTGTGGAACGGTTAACAGACAAGCAACTAGGGGACACGAGATTTACCCAGGTTTAGGCCCCCGGACTGAAATCCCTACTCCTGATTGTCTCCTCTCGATTACAGCATAACCGAAAGTTACAGGGGTGCACAAATGCAATCTAGCGTGGAGGTGTGTATGCGGTGGTATGAGAGGTGCCCTCCTCGTCGTGCCCTCCTGGCCTTTATATAGTGGTAGGCAGGTCCCAGGCACAGATCGAGTCGGTTACAGATTTAGGGTTTGCCCCTTTGAATATTCTATCTAATCTAGTCTTGCTCTCCAAGGATCCAAAGACGTCATGGGCTTGGGCCACCCGAAAATCTTCATGGGCCACGTATATTCTCGTGGGCCTTCCTTGGGCTGGACCAGGTATGCTGATGTCGTGTACCCGTAGGGTATAACCATGTCAGTAGCCCTAGAGTGTTCAGTCGAATCGTAGATTCGGCTGAGGACTCTTCAATCTTTCGGGTGCAGCTTTTTCTGTTCATCAGAGAGTGATTTTAGTATGCAGGGATTGTTTATGCGCGTGCCTGACTCTCCTGACGGATCATGGTCAGTTAACTGTCTTAGGACAAAACAACACGATCTTCTTCAGATTTGAGTCCCTCGACTCGAACCCAGAACAGATGCTGGCGTAATTCGACTCAGGCCGTTGAGGTCTTACAGGAGTCGAATCCCAGTAATTTTCAAATGATGTACCCAACGCGTCCATCGGGATTTTCATCGCGCGTGTTAGCATGGATTTTCACTAGCAGAGCACAGTCGTGTGCGTTGCCAGGTCATCAGATGATATATGTAGGTCTTATCTTTGCGTCGCAGACACATCATCCAAAATTTTATCACCGCGGAGGTGTTTCGGGTAGCCAAGGAGGATGTTACTCACTTAGCGTTGATTGGGGCAAAGTTGCCAACAAATTTTTGCATTCTGATCCGAAGGATCGCATTCGAAAAATTCATAGGGTGCGCGACCAGCGCTCCCTATGGGAGTAGCCCCCGAGTGTCTATTCGAGTCGTAGACTCGAGCAGAGACTTTAATTCAGCCGTTGTTTGCTTCAGGTCCGTAGGACACAATTTTTTCGGATGCTTGAATCAATCCTCCCTATGGGAGTAGCCCCCGAGTCCGTAGTGGAGTCGTGGACTCGACGTGGGACTCAAAGAAATATACCATTGGCGTAGTACGCTATTCATGCTTCGGGTGCACGGCCAGCGCTCCTGATAGGAGTAGCCCCCGAGTAGTTGCTCGAATCGTAGATTCGAGTGAGTACTTTAGCTGTTTAGCCGAAAATTTGTAACCGTTGCTAGTATAGCTTTGATGACATCAATGCTGACGATCGGTGACCTCAAGCGTCTGTGGCGCCAGAGGTGACGTGACTGGACGAACATGGGTCCCACATTCTAACTTGGAGTTGACTAGTCACGCGCGACGTGGCGATAATTACGGCGTCTCCTCGGTTTCCGTGCGTAGTGGACGGCGTGCAAGCGACGGTTTTCTGCCGTGTTGACACGTGGACGGTTGGATTTGATGCTGTTGCTACGACTTCCTGATGAACGGTCCCTATTCATCGTCTTCGTCCTTATAACTGTGGGGAATTTTTTGTTTGCTTTCACCATAGCCACTTGCTTTCTATTGCTTCCATTTTCTTTAGCTTTTCTTGCCGCGCGCTGGAAGTTCTCCGATCATTCCCCTCATCCGTCCTGCGCTCGCACCGCCGCCGTCGTCGCGCTGCCATGGTGAAACCGAAGAAGACCTCCACTAGTGCCGCCAATGGCGGCAAGAAGGGCACCGCCGGCACTCGTGTCACCGATGGTGGGTGGAGGCGCACGGAGACACGTGAGGGCGACCTGCGCAAGCTTCGTGAGTGGGGTTTAATCCCACAGGACAAGGAGGCTGCCAAGGTCCCCGGCGACGAGGTATTTCCCCGTCCTCCTGCAGGGTTTCGGGTGATGTTCATCGCCTTCATTATCTGCGGCCTTTCTTTCCCATTCCACGACTTCCTTCATGGACTGTTGTTCTTCTATGGCATTCATCTCCACCATCTTTCCCTCAATTATCTTCTTCACATCGCTTGTTTTGTTGCGTTTTGCGAGTGCTGGCTCGGCATTGAGACGCACTTTGGCATCTTCTGGAAGCTCTATTCCATGAAGAGGCAATCCGGCTCCGATGGAGTTTATCCGATTGGCGGCTGCATCATTTCTCTTCGATCCACTGCTCTTTTCTTCTCTTTTTCTATGTCCGAGTCCGTCCAGAACTGGCGGAGGAAGTGGTTTTATATCCGCGACCCCACAGTGGACGGGCAAAACTTTGGCCTTGCCCCTTTCGACGTCACCTAGAAAATCCAGCCGAAGAGATCCTGGAAGAACCATATCCTGGAGGGTGAGGTGGAGGAGATAGAGGAGCTCTATCGTCGGGTGGAGGACCTCCAGGTGATTCCGGAGAAGGAGGTGAATGGTGTGGATATCATCCGCACCTTCCTCAAATGTCGGGTGCAGCCGCTCCAGGCTAGGGTGCACCCGATGTTCCTTTATTCTCGCCGCCACGACCCAACGAGAGTTGCGGCTGAGGAGCTCTCCAAAGGGGACCTCGATAGAGTCCTTCAGCCGCTGATGAAGTACAAAACTAACGAGGACCTTCCGGGGAAGTCGCGGACCCTTCCGTTCAGTGCCTCTCGGCCCGTTCCGCAGGTGTACATCTGGGACATGCGCGTAGCGCTATCTTTGAGTGTGTTTTCTTTGCGGTTATTTTTTCTGAACTTTCTCTTCGTTGTGCAGGAGTTCAAGGTGCCTGGCATGGTACCCCCTCTACCCAAACGGTTTCCGGATGCACCGGACAATGAAATCGTGGACTCCGTGTCCGAGCTTCCGCCGGCGCAGTCACCAACCGAGGAAGCCCCCGAGGCGAGCGAGGGGCGGACCCGAAAGCAGGCATGAAGTTCGAGTGAATCTTCGGATGCCTTGACTCCGCCAACTCCTAGGGACCCGCCATGCCTTGTCCATCGCAGTGGAGGTGATGGTGCCTCTTCCTCTCCCATTCCGGTCGTGCCTGTGCGAGCTGTAGCACCGCCACTGCCGGCGAAGCGGAAGAAGGAAGAGAAGAAGGACAAGAGGGCCTTGCCTGTTTTCAACTTGAGCGATATGGAATCATAAGTTTCTTCTGATGCTTTTTGCTACCTTTCCTTGCTGCTTGCTTGTCTTTGACTGGTGTTTTCCTTTGCAGCCACTCCTCTAAGGGCTCGTTTAGCGATGCCACTCAGGAGATGGTGGGGGAGTCGAAGATGACGCCTCCTCCCTCTCAGACGATGGCCACCTCTGGGGGCACTGCTCCGAACCCTTCTCCACAGGAGGTTCGAGTGGTCGTCTCCCAGAAGACTACAGTCGGACCTTCGGAGTATCCGTCTGATCATGTAAGTGTTTCCCTTCTTGCCGTGGGGGAGCCCCCGAGCCGTGTTTTCGTGTGATCTGCTGATCTTTACTTCTGTTTTGTGTGTGTCTCGGGGGGAGCCCCCGAGCGTTTTTCGTATGCTTGATCTTTTGCTCGTTTCTTGGGCGCAGCCCGCGAGCCCTTGGCTTGACAACTTGTTTCTTCTTGCAGCCTTTTGTGTAGGGTATGAACCATCTGGTGAAGCAGCATCTGGCGTTGGAGGCCAGCCTGCGGCAGCTTCAAGGTACTTCCATAACTAAACTTCTATTTTTCGTCTGCTTGCTAGCTTGTTTGAGCTCATGTATGTTCCTTGGCTTTTCGCAGATGATAGTAACACTGCCCTCCGCGAACTTGATGCTCTCAAAAAGAGCCTTGGGCGAGCAGATAAAAGTGCCGAAGATGCTATCAGGGCGAAGGAGCGCCTCGAGCGGGAGCCTGATGATGCAACTGCGGCCAAGGATCGCCTGCAGCAGGAAGCTAGGGACCGTGAGCAGCATCCTGCTAGCGCCACGGCTTCGCACAAGAAGGAGCTCGCCGAGAAGCTGATGGCTGCTGCCAAAGCTGTTTCGGGTGAGTAATTTCGCTTGTATGTTCTGTTTCGTCTGCTTTGTCTCTGTGCTTTTCTTCGATTCTTACTGTGTTTTTTCCATTTCTCTAGATGTCGCGAGCATTGAGTTCAACCGCTGTGCTCTGGAGCACGGTAGTGCTTTGGATGATGCCACTACGGCAGTGGAAGACCGGTGCAGTACTGTGGTTGGCTCTCTCACCAAAGCCAAGGAGGTTCTCGGGCGCTTCTACAAGGAGCTCGTCCCCAAGGGCGTTGCCCTTGAGGAAGTCGACTTGTTGGTGGATGCGCTGTCAGTGGATGCGCCTGTGGCGTACAAGTGCAAGCATAAGGGCATCGGCGCGTCCATGGGGCTGGCGATGGCCATGGCGTCCGGAGCGAAGCTGGATCTTCATCAGGTCACCTCCCAGATGCCAATGGCTCCCGACGGTTCCAAGGTAGCTTTCGCTCTCTACGTTGCTCGATGTAAGCGCTATGGGCCGAAGCTGATTAACCTGCTCGCGGAGTATGCGGCGAAGCAGCAGGAGGAGGTCAAGGGCAGGCGCTCTGGTTCCGAGGCCACTCGGGATGCTTAGGCTATGTCGTTCTAGTTGTAGGGTAGTTGTCATAGACTTTTCTATAATGTCTTGATGAACACTTCGTGTGCCACGCAGTGGCTTTTTGTTGTATATAATGAACCTTCGTGCTGTTCTTCAATCGTTTGTTGGTCATATCCTTGTCTGTTTTCCTTTAGGGGCCTTCGGGTGATGACCCTGTCGATACTTCGTCTGCTCCGCAGCCGCGACCATCCTTAGATGATGCGTCGCAACTTGTTTTTCTTTGTGACCGCGTTCACAGTCTTGAGAAGGAGCTGCTTGGCATCCGAGGCCACGCGGACGTTTGGAAATCGAAGGCGGAGCGGGGCACCTCCAGAGAGGAATATCTTATGGGGGAGCTGTGGCAGTTGGCCGAGCAGCTGCAGTGTAAGTTTCTTCGAGTTGCTGCTCCTTTTAGGATGCGCTTATTGGCGGGCCATCTTACTTTGTAATTGTTGCAGGTGCTAACCTTGTTCCGAGGGAGGAGAAGGAGCGCGTTGCAGTTCGGATCAATTGCCTGACCCAGCAAGATATGGAGGCTGGTGGCTTTTTCTGGATGGATCGCGACCGTGCCATGGTCCTCGCGACTGTGCAGGATCGTGCCCACCAAGTTTCACGGGTGCTGCGGCAGGTGAAGACTTCCTTGGCATCGATCCTGCATGTCATGTTTCCTCTCGATGATGCGCCATCGATGCTCTGGGGCTTGTTGGCGAAGTTTTGATATGTGCGTCATGTCAGGGAGCTGGTGCAGCATCAGTTAGTTGCGGGGGTGAAGGCCGCTCTTTCCCTTATGCGGCTGCATAGCCCTGACGTAAATCTTGCGGCTGTGGTAGCTGGGCCGCCCCCTCGACCAGATGGTGGCCTATGGGATATGCGCCCGCACTATGCGACTGTGAGGCAGTATGCCGAGGAGGTTGTAGATCTCTTTGAGCATCGTGCGTAGGTGATCCTTCAGAATAGGTAGGACCTGTAAAAAGATAGATGTAAAATTTGTATATATTTTGACTGGGTGTGTTGTGCCCTTTGTTGTAAAGGTTCATTGTTTTTAGCACGTTGTGCTTGGTTGTATGCATGCCCTTTTCGTTATCCTGACGTGATCAGCTACTCAGGTGTACATGCGTTATCCTCAGTCGACGAAGTCATGAGGTGAGGGGGAGCCCCCGAGTGTGTTTGTAGCATAAAGGAATGCGAGAAAGAGATAGATTTTAGGGTGAGACACTTAGCTTTATTCATATCATAATGAGGAGGTACATTGTTCGGCTGAGTAGCCTTGGCTGAATAGCCTTATTGAAAGTAAAGGGGGGATAGCTAGGAGTAGAAGCGTCGCAGTTGTGCAACATTCCATGGGTTGGAGTATGCGACTCCAGACTCCACATGCTTGAGGCGATAGGCGCCACCTGGGATGACTTTGGTGACGACGTAGGGTCCTTCCCAGGGTGACTCGAGCTTCTTCGGCCGCTCTTGCTTGAGTCGTAAGACGAGGTCTCCTTCGATGAAGGACCTTGGGCGCAGCCGACGGCTGTGATAATTGCGGAGGCTCTGCTGGTAGACCGCCAATCAAGCCGCGGCGATGTCGCGTGCCTCGTCGAGTGTGTCGACGGCGTCTTCGAGTGCGGCTGTCGATTCGGCTTTGCTGTATGTGACGACCCGTGGGTCCTTATGGCATACCTCTGCAGGCAGCACGGCTTCGGCTCCGTGCACCATGAAGAAAGGCGTGTAGCCAGTTGAGCTGTTTGGCGTTGTGCGCAGGCTCCAGATGACGGAGGGTAGCTCTTCTGCCCATGCTCCCACGAGCCGCTCGAGTGGGCTTAGCAGGCGCTTCTTGATGCCACCGCCGACGAGGCCATTGGCCTTTTCGACCTGTCCATTGGTTTGCGGGTGCGCCACAGAGGCGTATGATATGTTGATCCCGAGGCCTTCGCAGAAGTCCTAGAATTCTTTGGAGATGAAGTTCGACCCGTTGTCGGTGATGATGCTGTGTGGCACGCCGAACCTGTAGACAATGGATTGGAAGAACTTCACGGCCGTTTTCCCTTTTGGTTGGTGACGGGCATGGCTTCGATCCACTTGGTGAACTTGTCGACTACTACCAGGAGGTAGACGTGACCTCCTTTCGAGGACTTGGGAAGTTTGCCAATCATGTTGAGACCCCATTGGGCGAAGGGTCAGGCCAAGGGTATGGGCCTGAGCTCCGATCCTGGTGCGTGAGGTTTGTCTGCGAACCTCTGGCACCCATTGCATCTTTGGACGATTCCTTGGCATTGTTCATGGACATTGGCCAGTAGAACCCAGCTCGTAGAGCTTTGGCTACGAGGGCGCGGCTGCCTGCGTGATGGCCGCAGATGCCTTCATGGATGTCTTGAAGGATATTTTTGCCATCACTGATGGTGACGCATCTTTGGAGCACACCCGAAATGTTGCACTTGTACAGCTCGCCATTAATGATGGTGAAAGCTTTGGACCGGCGAGATATGCGCCGGGCATCTGTCGGGTCATCAGGCAGTTCCCTGTTTATTAGGTACCATAGGTACGGCTGCGTCCATGTCTCTTCTACTGCCATGACCTACATCAGGTTGACCACTGCGACCTCTGTGTCGAGCTTTTCGGGTCCTTCCTGTCCTTCAGGTAGCGCAGCCCCAGAGTGCTCGGCTTCTTCGGGTGATCCCTTGGGGAATTTCCTTTTGATGGATGGCACACAGATCTTTTAGAGGAACACACCTGGTGGCACATGTGCGCAGGTGGAGCCGATTTTGGCGAGTCTATCGGCCTCTTCATTGCTTTCTCTTCCAACATGTCGAAGTCCGCATCCGTCGAAGTCTCCTTCGAGTGAATTGTAGAGCACGCGGTACGCGATCATGTTGGCGGCGTGCGCGTCGCACTCGTTCATCGTCTGCTGGACGACGAGGTTCGAGTCACCGTAGATGACCAGGCGCGTTGCGCCGCAGATCTTGGCCATGCTCATGCCATGGATGAGGGCCTCGTATTCGGCTTCGTTGTTGGAAGCTCAAAATTTCATCCGGAGGACGTAATTCATCTTGTCGCCCTGCGGGGAGGTCAATATGACTCAGGGGTGCCATCGAAGTGCATCGTCCATGACTGTGTCATGTCCGGGGTGTCTGGCAGCTGCAGCTCCATCCAGTGGACGAGGAAGTCCGGTAGGACCTGCGACTTGATCGCATGGTGCTTCTCGTAGACCATGTCTATAGGGGACAGCTTGATGCCCCATAGGGCCACGCGTCCTATTGCCTCCGGGTTGTTCAGGATGTTGTTCGGGGGTGCCTCGTTGAAGACCATCACCTGATGCTCCTGGAAGTAGTGGCTTAGCCGATGAGCCGTCATGAACACGCCGTAGGCGAGTTTCTGGTAGTGAGGGTACCTCTGTTTTGTCGGCGTCAATACCTCGCTGAGGTAGTATATAGGGCGTTGGACCCCATGAGTCTTGCCATCTTCGGGACATTCGACCACGAGTACGATGCTTACCACCTGATGTGTGGCTGCTATGTATAGCAGTAGGGGCTCGTGTTCATTTGGCGTGACCAGGACGGGCGAGGTGGAGAGCAGCCGCTTCAGATCTTCGAATGCATCATCCACTTCAAGCATCCATTCGAATTTGTCTGCTTTTCGTAGCAGTTGGTAGAAAGGCAGGGCCTTTTCACCCATGCGGCTGATGAACCTGCTCAGCGTCGTGATGCTTCCAGCAAGCTGCTGGACCCCTTTGAGGTTCTTTGGTTTCTCCATGGCCATTATGGCCCGAATTTTCTTCGGATTTGCCTCAATCCCTCGCTGGGAAATCAAGTAGCCAAGCAGTTGGCCGGATGGGATGCCGAAGGCGCACTTTTCTGGGTTCAGCTTGATCTTGTAGCGATCAAGGTTGTCAAACGTCTCGCGGAGATCGTCGATCAGTGTCTTGGACTCCCTTGTTTTGATTACTATGCCGTCGACATAGACCTGTATATTGCAGCCGATCTGGCTCTTCAGGCATGCCTGCATGCATCGCTGGTACGTGGCACCTGCGTTCTTCATACCGAAGGGCATTGTGTTGTACCAGAATTCTCCGAACGACGTGATGAACTCCGTTTTCTCTTGGTCTTCGACCTTCAGTCGAATCTGGTTGTAGCCTGAATAGGCATCGAGGAAGGAGAGTTTCTCGCATCCTGCAGTCGAATCGATGATCTGATCGATCCGAGGGAGAGGGAAGTGGCCCTTCGGGTAGTGCTTGTTCAGTGAGGTGAAGTCCACACACATCCGCAGGATGTCCGTGTCCTTTTTAGGGACCATCACGGTGTTGGCCAGCCATTTGCTTTCCTTGATGTCCCTGATGAAATCGGCGTCGAGTAGTCTGTTGACTTCGACTCCGATGGCTACGGCCCGTGGCTCGGATAGGTCGTCGGATGGACTGTTTCACGGGCTTGGCATCTGGGAACACGTTGAGTGCATGCTCGGCGAATTCCCTGAGAACTCCTGGCATGTCCGCAGGACACCAGGCGAAGATTTCCCAGCGCTCACAGAGGAATTTGAAGAGCGCGCTTTCCTATGCGGGGCTGAGGTCGTTGGCGATCAGCGCCATCTTGGAGGCATCCGTCGGGTAGACCTGCACCTTCTTCGTGTTGACTGTTGAGTCGAACGACATGTTAGGTGCGTTCTGCCTTGAGACTGGGGGTGCCCCGTTGTCTGTCACCTCTCGGAGCCTTATGAGCTCCTCCTGCATGCCGAATGACTAGGAGATTCTGTTGAAGTCCCTGTCGCAGTGATCCGATCGGGTGAAGCTCCCGTGGACCGTGATGACGCCCCTAGGTCCTGGCATCTTGAGTAGCGGGTACACATAGTGCAGTACTGCTAGGAACCGTGCGAATGCCACGCGCCCGAGGATGGCGTGGTATTGTGATGGCCAATACACCACTTCGAACTCGAGTCGCTCGCACCGAAAGTTATCGGGCTTGCCGAAGATGACATCGAGCCATATCTTTCCTAGGGGAATATGCCTTTCCTTGGGATGATGTCGTGGAACGTTGTGTCGGATTGTTCCAAGCTGCACAGCGAGATTCACATTGCTGCTAAAGTGCTAGCGAACATCAGATTGATGCTGCTGCCACCGTCCATGAAGACGCGGCTCATATCGAACCCTCCGATCTGCGCCTCGAGCACCAGGCACTACTAGGAAAACGGCTATAGGTAATCAGCATATCCGTGGCTCACATGGTTGAAGTGCCCCACGGCTAAAACAGACGTGGCTCACCTGTGGGCAGTGCCCTACTAGTAACTAGAACAACCGTGGCGCACATGACTATAGTGCGCCATAGATGTGTGTGGGCCAGGGCCCTGTTGGCCGCACGCCAAACATCTGTAGCACACTATAGTCATGTGCGCCACGGTTGTTAGTGTCAATCGTGGCGCACATGGGGGGTGCGCTACGCCTAAGCGCATGCCCCCCTCTGCTGTGAAACGGCCACAAACATCTGTGGCGCACTCGGCCTAGTGCGCCACAGGGAGTAGGAGCATCCGTGGCGCACATGGCAAAGTGCGCCATAGATGTTTGTACTCCCTGTGGCGCACTAGGGCCGTGTGCACCACGGATGTGTCGATTTTTTTAGGACAGCACTTTATGTGCACATGTGTGACCACATCCACCACCCCACACTTCACTTTCCCCTTCTTCTTCTCCTTAGATCTAGTCGGGATCTTCTCCTTCCCACCTCAATTTCTCCACCCATTCACCATTTTTAGCATGTAAAACTTGCTTTGGATGTTACATAAGTAATAGAGGAAGGTCTCCGGTCTCTCATCTCCTTCTCCGGTCGACGCGCACCTCTCCTTTCCATCTTTCTCGCGATCGGTCTCTCATCTCGGTAAGTTGTCCATGTAAGGATGTGTTCATGTGTATATGTATGATGTGCTCATATGTATGTAGATGATCGATGCTCATGATGTGTGTATGGAGAGGATCGATGGTCATATGTGTCTGTATATGGAGAGTATCGATGATGCTCATGCATGTGTGTTTGGAGAGGATAATGATATGTTCATGTGTGTATGGATCGGTCTCTCTCTCTCTCTTGTGTTTGTATGTGAACAAGTTGCCATTTGTTTTGCCAAAATGTTGATTCATTTCCATTTTGGCAAGACTTTGGCATTTCGCAAAGGTCCTAATTTTAGGATAGGTCATGCCGAAATTTTCTATCGACCATTGCATGCATGCATTCATTATGTGGTTCTAATAGACTTAAAAATTGTACCGTGTACACCGTGCAGGCAAAAATGGTCCGCATAATGAGCGAAGGCATTGTGGCTAGATTTTTGAAATGTGCGACGGCCGACATGATACGAAATAACAAGACAGATATAAGATGTCCGTGCAGAAGATGCAAACTCAACTGGGTGATCGACCCAGATTCCGGGAATCTGCAGGCGCACCTGCTCCGCCATGGTTTCATGGATGGATACACTCATTGGATAAGCGATGACGTAGACGATGGAGACGGTGAAGGTGGCCAACATGACGATGATCATCATCACGGCGAGAACGGGCGAGATGATGAAGAGTCTCCTGGAGATGGTGAAGGTGCGGAAGCAGACCGGGATGATGATGATCTAGATGCCGGAGGAGCAGACGACGATGGAACAATGTCAGGCTGGGTGCGGGACCCTTATGTGTAAGAGCTGCTTCTCAAGCAGACGAGTAACGCCAGGGCTGCCGCTAGAGAGAAAGCCAAGCTTGCGCAACTTGAGAAAGACGCGGTTACTCCATTGTATGAAGGATGCAGGCCCGATGATACCCGGTTGAATGTAACGCTCAAGGCTATGGAGATGAAGGCAAAACACAAATTGAGCGACGCAAGCTTTGACGATATGATGGCATTCTGGCACGATCGTCTCCCGGAGGGGAACACATGTCCAACTAGTATCGAGGATGCCAAGAAAATCGTCTGTCCTCTCGATCTACCGCACGTTAGATATCACGTATGCATCAACGATTGCATCATTTATCGGGGCGAGGACGCGGAGAAAACCACATGTCTGGTGTGCGGCGTGAGTCGATACAAGAAAGGGAAGAAAGCACCTCGAAAAGTGGTATGGTACTTTCCTATCACTCCTCGTCTGCAGCGCTATTTTGCGGACCCTAAGGAAGCGAAGCTCATGCGATGGCATGCTGAAAGGAAGAAGCCAGGAGATGATGATGATGACCCCGAAAAGGATGAGCTGCTGACGCACCCTTCAGATGCTAGCCAGTGGAAAGCATTGGACCTCAAATTCCCAGAATTCGGTGGAGATTCGAGGAACATCAGGCTTGGTGCGAGCACCGATGGACTCAATCCGTTCGGTAGCCAGAGCAGCACGCACAACACTTGGCCCGTGTTTGTATGGATGTACAACCTCCCTTCATGGTTGTGCATGAAGAAGAAGTACATACAAATGAGTATGCTAATTCAAGGGCCGAAACAACCTGGTACCGACATCAATCTGTATCTCGGGCTATTGAAAGAGGAGCTAGCCACGTTATGGGAATCTAGAGCCAATACTTACGACGCCGTCGCACAAGATTATTTCACTATGAGAGCCGCGTTGGTCACTACGGTGCAAGACTATCCAGGTTGCAAGTATATCTCGGGGCAGGTTATCCAAGGATTCTGCGCATACGTTAGGTGCATGGATAACACAAGCTATCTCCAACTAGAGAAAGATCCAGGGTCATCGAAAACCGTGTTCATGGCGCACCGGAGGTGGCTCGGCAAGAATGATCCATGGAGAAAGCGTGGAGACCTGTTCGATGGCAAATCAGAGACCCGAGGAATCCCAGAGCGTAGGAGCAGCGAAGAAGTGGAAGAGTTGCTGAAAAACTAGAAAGATTGTCCTAAGCCTGGAAAGAAGCGAAAGAGGCAGCAACAAGACAAGCCGCTGATGAAGGTATGGAAAACAAGATCTGTTTTATGGGAGTTGCCATACTGGAAGTTTCTCCGCACGCCTCATAGCCTCGACATCATGCATATCACGAAAAACATGTGCGAGAGTCTGGTCGTCACCATAATCAACATGCCAGTTAGGACGAAAGATGGTCCGAAAGCAAGGCACGACCTGATATGCTTGGGTATCCGGAAGGAGCTTCACGGAGGACGCACTACTCCTGATGATCAGGAAGATGACGATGATCATGAGTCGGAGATGACACAAGGTCGTCGGAAGGGTAAAAAGTTCAAGAAGAACGAATATTACTGCCCTCCTTCTTGCTTCACTCTAAGCCAGGATGAGATCAAACAGTTTTTCAAGTGCCTTCTAGGAGACAAATTTCCTTACGGCTACGCTGGCAAGATAAGCAGATACCTAGACGAGGCGAAGCAGAGGTTCAGTGGCATGAAGTCTCACGACTGTGCCGTGCTAATGACGCAGGTACTTCCGGTCGCACTAAGAGGGATAATGGACGAGCACCGTGAAACGTTATTTGGCCTATGCAAGTTTTTCAATGTCATCTCTAGGAAGTCGATTGGCGTGAATCAGCTCGGGAGGCTACAGGAGGAGATTGTGGTGATACTATGTGAGCTTGAGGTCTACTTCCCACCCGCATTCTTCGACATTATGGTGCATCTGCTGGTCCATGTCATGGAGGACATCGTACAACTCGGGCCGATGTTCCTCCGCAGCATGATGGCGTTCGAAAGGATGAACGGACACATCAAAGGATACGTTCACAACAGGTCCCGTACAGATGGAAGCATAGCCAAGGGCTTTCTGGCTGAAGAGTGCATCTCTTTCTGCACGAATTATCTAGACATCGAGAACCCTGTCGGTCTTCCCATCAACAGGAACCTTGGCAAGCTCGACGGATCTGGTCACCGAGAGGGTCGTCGCATACTGCATGCAGACTTCAATTTTCGACGCGCAGACTTTGATCGAGCAAACCTTGTCACGCAACAGCATTTAGAACTGGTCGATCCTTGGGTACAGAAGCACAAAAGGTTAATCGAGAAGAAGTATAGTGACCGGGGCATACAGAGGACGCAGGGAGAAATAATCAAAGAGGACAACTCAGATTTCACGCGTTGGTTTAGGCAGACACTCCTTGATAATCCCCCACGATCGCATTCTTCTGACACGGAAAAGATCATATTCACCTTGTCGCAGGGACCGATGCAAAAGCTGGTGACCTATCAGGTGTATGATATCAACGGCTACACATTCTACACGGAGGAAAAGGACAACACGTGTGATTATCAGAACTCAGGCGTAACGTCGAAATTCTACACCGATGACAACATGAAGGAAAGATTCTACGGAAGAATCGAGGAGATCTGGGAGCTCGACTACTGTGGAGAAAAGGTGCCGATGTTCCGTGTCAGATGGGCAAAGAGCGTCGAAAGAGAAGACTGGTATCTCACAACCATGGTTATACCCGAAGCAGCCAAATCCAAGGCCGCCGGTGCAAACGTGGCCGTGAAAAATGAACCGTGGGTACTGGCTACCAAAGTGGACCAATGTTTTTTCATTACCGACCCGACAAAGCCTAGCCGTGTTGTCGTGAGGAGAGGAAAAAGAAACATCATCGGAATGGATGGAGTCGCCAACGAGCAAGACTTCGACCAGTACGGCGATCCAAAGATTGAAGATGATGACGACTACGATGCAGCAACATACATCACAAGAAGAAAAAGGACAACCCTACCCAAAAAAGGTAGCCCGTTCGAAAGAAGAAACATTAAAGTGCCGGGGCTAAATTATTCAACCGCGACAAAGAAGGGAAAAAAGATTGTAAAACGCTAGCTCAAAAAATATTATAAAACGCGTGGTCGAAAAAGATTGTAATATTCATGGACAAATTATTATGAAATTTAGTTATACTTTAAATCATATTTGTACCACTTTTATGACATATATTATCACTTTTGGGCATTTTTGGAATATTTAAAAGTATTTTAAAATCAAAACAAAACTTCTATGGCATATATCACCACTTTTGGGCATTTTTTGGAACATTTAAAAGTATTTTTAAAATAAAAACAAAAAATTGGGGCACCAGGATTCGAACCTGGGTGCTCACAGGTTTAGAATAGAGTAGTGGGCAGAACCAATGGGATAGGCTAGTATAGTTGTTAAATAGTGGGGTTGTAGTTTTCTTATACAGTAGTTAGAAGCCGATACTCATCCCCATCTCTCCATCTCTCCATCTCTCAGCCCGAGCACGATCCGCCGCCGCCGCGTCTGAGGAGGAGGAGGCCTGCCCGTGCCCGAGGAGGAGGAGGTCTGCCCGTGTCCGAGGAGGAGGTCCGCCCGCGTCTCAGGAGGAGGCCCGTGTCCGAGGAGGAGCAGCCGCCGCGTCTCAGGAGGTGGAGGCCGCCGTTGTCCGCCCGTCGTCGTCCGCCCGTCAGAGGTGAGCGTCGCCTCTCCCCTCTCTCCCTCTCTCTCCCTCTCTCCCCTCTCTCTGCAGGCCATCGTTGCAACCTCTGCTTTGCTCAAGTTTAGTGCAGGACAATGTTTAGTGTTCTTGTTGGTGAAACTGGATTGCAACCTCTGCTTTGCAAACGCATTCACTCTGCTAGTAGACGATTCTTCATATGGCAAATTGTAGATGATTCAGTTAGGGTTCAGTTAGGGTTCTTGTTGGTGATACAAGGCTCCATGATTCAGTTAGGGTTTCTGTAACAATCGACATGGTTATAGCATGCAAATTAATAATCATGATTCAGTTAGGGTTCAGTTAGGGTTCTTGTTGGTGATACAAGGCTCCATGATTCAGTTAGTGTTCTTGTTGGTGATACAAGGCTCCATGATTCAGTTAGGGTTTCTGTAACAATCGACATGGTTATAGCATGCAAATTAATAATCATTGCCTACCAAATGGTTCAGCGATAACTAACAAATCTCTCCTTCTATTTACTTGAGATGAAATTTGGTTATGCATTAGCACAAGGGATAGGGGCACTTGTTCCTGGGTTCATAAATACACTTTGGAAAGCACCACAACTTCTGGTCCTGGCGTTTATAGTGGAAAAAATAATTCAGTTGAGGGACCTATTCTAACTGATACAAGAACCATCCGGTCATGTTATCTAGTTTCACAGTAACATGGTTAACTTCATTTCTAACTCTGCATGTTCGAAATCAGTTAACGCCTCCTGATGACATTGTTCTACTGGTTTTGTGTAAAATCATGGTACTAACATTTTCCTAAAATCAAGCTGTAAAGTGGATCAGAAAATAAAGCTGTAAAGTGAATTTGGAGTGTGCACATCAGCAGAGTCATTTAATCATGATCTAGATGTTCCCTCTCTCCCTCTCTCTCCCTCTCTTCCTCTCTCCCTCTCTCTCAACTGCCGTTTAGATTTCTGAAATTCTGAACATTTGGTTCAGTATATGATTGGCAAGGCTCTGTTACTGTAATTGGTCAATATACCAAGGTGTGCAGCTTCAGGTTAGGTTTATTCTGTGTAATTGGTTAGTTTATTCCTTTGTGTTACTAGAGCTAGTTGACAATGACATATATCCTACAAGCACAACTAAAATCCAGAAAACAGCCAGCAAGTACATGGAAACTAGTCAAGAGATTGCATGGAACACTTCACTGAAATTTAGTTTCAATGCTACTACAATAAACTAAAATTCAGAAAATAGACACTCGCTATTACTTGGCCACTGCAACAAGAACTAACTCTGAACCTATGTAACTTGAAGGTTTCATGAAACCAAGTTCTGTTGTTGAAAATTGAATATGCACTAGAGTAGTGGTGCTACTTCTCTGAAATAAAGGTCAAGTTAACTATTTTTTTTCTACTGAACAAGAGTTCCCTTTTTTTTACTGCTATATACTATTGTGCAAAGCTGCTGTCCATGCATATATATGCTTCTTGGGGTTACATCTGATTGGCTGGAGCTAAGGATCACCTAGACCATGCTCCAGAAACTCCTCTCTCTGGGTGGAAACAGTTTTTGTCTTTGAATTTTTACACTGTTTATGCTTGCTGAAACCTAAAACTGCTAAGTCCAAACCTGAAACTGCTAAGTCCAAACCTAAAACCTAAAACTGCTAAGTCCAAACCTGAAACCTGGCCATTTATGCTTGATGTACTGTTTGTGTGTTGGCCATTTATTCTAGTTGCTCCATTTTTGCATGAAACAGATTTACTGTGTGCTGGTTGTGCAGTTATGCTGGCTATATTGGGCCATTTATGCTAGTTGTGCTGGCTATGATGGCCATTTATTGTGTGCTAGCTATGCTGGCCATATATATGCAGGTTCTGGTATGAAATGAGTCCCGATTTTTGCCGTTTCGGTAGAAATCGGGCACTCCTAGTTTAAGAAAATTAGCAAAGGTCATGCCGGATTTTTCCGTGTATTTAACCAATTATTTGTTTTTTATTAGTGCGAAGATGTGTGACAACGACGAGGCTGGATGTTCTAAGAGCATCAGCGCTGAAGGAGAACTCAGACCTCCGAATAAACAATTGACATTCTGGGAGGCGGCCCAGCGGCTAGAAAACGATGAAGAATACCATCCTTCGGAGAGCGAGGATGATGAGATGGAAGACGCGGAGGAAGAAGCCGAAGGAACGGCGGACGATGAAACCACTGATGGCGGCGAGGGCACAGGGAGTGGTAGCAATCCTCCTAAGAAGAAGAAGAAGAAGCCGAAGGACCGGCGTCCGAACACGGTCGGCACGGTCAGGGAGGAAATTACCGAAGTGAGCCCATCAGGGGTTCCTTTGGAGCCCGCCCTTGTCATCAAAGGGTACGGTGGGCAAGTGGCGGCGATCACCCGGACAACCATCTCGATCAACACCGAGAATCTCCGGCATAAAGATAATGGCCACTTGCGCACACTCCTCTTCGAGAAGCTGCACGCAAGATACAAGTTCCCCGCTAAGTATCAAAACACAAATTATCATGGGAACGAAGTAAACAAATCCGCCCTCACAAAGATGAGCACCGCCCTGGCCAGCTGGAGAACCCGGATAAAGAAGAAGATCTATAAAGAAGGCAAAAGTCTCGAGGAGATCCAGAAGATTGACCCGCAGATCACCGAAGATCAGTTCCGGGAGTTCAAGGAGAGGTGTGAATCCGAAAGAGCCCTGGCCAATAGTAATCGGGGAAAGGTGCTGCAGGCGATGAATATAGGTCATCACCATCTCAGATCTGGTGGATACAGAACCGCGGAGGCCAAATGGAATAAGGAGGACGAAGAGTATAGATCCAAGGGGATAGAAAACCCCTTTGCTAAATTCGAACCCGGGCAGGTTCGAAACTTCATCAGGGCCCGTTACCATGTGGACCCAAAAACCAAACAACTCACCGCGGATCCTGCGGTGAAGGAATTCGAGGAAATTGTGGTAAGTATAATCTAATTACCGCGGATCAACTCGATTGCAATCTAATCGATGATCTAAATGATTCACTGTTACTTATTCTGCAGGAGGAGGAAATTGTTGCTAGCCATGGATCCCAGGGTTCCTCATCCCAGGGGTCGACGGCGGCCACCCGGTGGGATAACCCTTTTAACAGGGCGATGAACCGGGCCAAGAAAATAGAGCCGGTTACGAAGAAGCCGTCGTCGGCTGGCCGTCTGGCCGGCCTCGGGGGTAAGAATTGGGTGGATCATTTTGGTCCACCGCCGAGGACGCATGTGGCGCCATCGGGAAGGCGCGAGGAGGAAAACCGCGAGGTTCAAGAACTTAAGGCACAAGTGGCGCGGATCCCGCAGATCGTCCAAGACAACCTGGCAATCACCCTCACGTCCTTCCTGCCTACCTTGGTGGAGTCAATAGCGAACTGGTGTGTAGGTGGTCGAGTAGGGCCGTGCCCGATTCCAAGCATGGTCAGCAGCCACTCGAACAACGCGGCGCCGACGAATCAGGCGAACTACGTGTTCGTGACTCCGCCCGCTAGCACCGCGGCGCCGCAAGTGTTGGTGACTCCCCCTGCCATCACCGCGGCGCCGGAGTACATGTTGGTGCCCCCCTGCCATCGTCGCGGCGGCACCGGAGCTCCAAGCACCCGTCGGTAGGGAGAATACACCGGCGGCCAGCACCGCGCCATCAAGCAGCCCTTTCCGTCTCTTGCACGCCCGTCGCCATATGCGGTGCGTCGAAATTAGCCGATCTCGACGCCATCACGGTAAACAAATTGCTTTAATTACCACCTTTCATGCCATCTATTACTCTTATGGCATCTCTAACGACGCCGTACATGTTTTTCGCAGACGGATGTTCCTTGCACTCTCTTATGCTACGTGAACAACGAGCTGAGGGATGTTGCAAAGGGTACCATCATTCAACCCTTGCAGCGCATGTTCCACTCAAGGCCGATGTCAGATAGCATGCACAGGGTTAAAATTAGTCGGGTGCTAAGGGGCTGCGACGACCTGGAACCTCCCATTCAACCCCTAGGAGCAGATGAAGAAGATCCGTCTGTCCTCAGAACTTGCTTCGGCTTATTCTTGCTATGGCCAAAGAGCATGATCTGTTTGGGGACGGCGGGGGCCATCACGCCACAGACAACAGCACCGCCTGTCGTGCCAGCGACAAGCGGTGGCAAGGCCCCCTTACCGCCCTCGCCGTCACCTCCACGCGGTGGGTCGGATGATCATGTTGATGATATGCACATGGCGCAGGATCCGGCCGAGGACGACGAAGACTGGAATGATCACTTCTTCAGCACTCAGTTTGGCAACGAAGAAGACCTAGCTGGTGGCCCCACAGAGAAAGCCATTATCACCAAGCGTCTGTTTGGTTCTCAGGAGACGCCTCCAGCTTGCGCCTTTACAGAGCCAGCTGATACAACCAACCGACCCTTTATTCTAAGCCCTGACACACTACATAGGGCGGCCGGTGCTCAGATTGCGGTGCCTGCCCGCTCTCCAAAAGGAAAAAAGGGCAGGAAAAGAAAATCTAGCAGCTCGAGCCAGCCGGTGGTGTCAACAACTGCGAATCCGATCAGGTTTCGGGACGGGCCACCAAGACCCGAGGGTATTATGTGGAGGATTCATGTGGCGGGTGAGCCCATGCTACCTAAGAATTTGCGGAAGCTCTCCAGTTCGGAACTGCAGAGTGTGCATGATGGTGTGCTGATGATAGAGAGACGCCTTCTATCGGAGAAAGATCCCTCGCACCCGGTATTCGTGGTTAAGGTGCCACCAGGCTTGGGCTTCGTCGAAAATGCCCCTGCGGATCTGTTCTTCCTGCGGTTCGACGACATCTTCAATATGTTCCACCTATACCCGCTGCACTATACCATGGTCCGTCTGTTTTCTCTCAGCCTGGCCATGCAGATCATTAGAGAGAACACATCGGGCATCGCTATAGTGGACCCCTACTACATGCGTGACGGCTGCTTGGGTTCCCCCACCGAACGACGTATCATAGCCTCGTACCTAAAAAGAATACTCGTGGCGAACAAGACAAAGGAATACATTCTCGTGCCTTACTTTCCCGAATAAGTCGTTATTCACTCGCCACCGTCGATTGGCTTTATTAGATCATCATCATTCTTTTTCCAACACATTCCATTTGAATTTTTTGCGCAGAGATGAACACTGCACGCTCATCTCCTTATCGCCGAAGCATTCCCACGCCACGTATTTCGACTTGGGGAGTCTAGAAAAGAAGAAAAACTACGACAAGATCAAGGAAGTTCTGGATGATGCTCTCACTGGCTTTGCCTCGACGGAAGGCACCACCTTCGTGCGTACGAAGGTCAAGTTTGGCAGGCACGTCTTCAACCACGTAACAGAGTTCCCCTGCGTGAAGCAGCCGGGAAACAGTAAGAAGGAAGCCTACTACGCACTCCATCACATGAGGGCGTTCCTACTTGACCAGCAGAATTCTACGCTGCCAGATCATCTCAAACAGTGGGCCGAAGCAAAGGCCAAGATCAATGATTCGGATATTAGACAAGAGATGTATCGCATCCAGCAGCAGTTTGGCAATCATCTTTCGTGATGTCATGACTTCGGGGGGTATCTTCTACGGAGGAAATATCCCGAATAACCGTGACATAGAAGATCGCCTAGAGATGCAGGGTGACTATAGGAAGTTCATGACGAGACAAGGCGTCCTCCCGTTCCCTAAGCCGAGCCAGAAGGCTTGATGTTGGCCTAGTTGTAGTTACAAACTATAGATGACCTTTGTGTGTGTGGACAAGTGTACTTATCTTATTAGGTTTATGAATCATCGCTTACTTATTTTGCTTATTATTATTATATATCAATCAATGCTTGGTTTTTTTGCTTACTCTTTGGTCCTTTGCTCACTTTGGTCCTTCTTTTTTCCTTACTCTTTTTTCGAGAATAATGCCGATGATTGAAATGTCGTGGCACACTATATATGTGAATGTGCTACGATGGGATTGTACGCCTTCTGCTATGCACAAGTTCAGGTGTTGTGCATCCTACTTGGCGTACGGTTCCATCGTAGCATATTCCTGTGTCCAACGACCTATGTATATATATGAGGCATGCTTTTTGAGTTACTTTGGTCTTTTTCGAGAATAATGCCAATGATTGAAATGTCGTGGCACACTATATGTGAATGTGCTGCGATGGGATTGTTCGCCTTGTGCTATGCACAGGTCCAGGTGTTGTGCATCCTACTTGGCGAACAGTTCCATCGTAGCATATTCCTGTGTCAAACAACCTAGTTATATATGAGGCATGCTTTTTGAGTTTGGTCTTTTTGATTTAGGAGTACTTTCTATAAGTGTATCTTCATATGCGACTTTCATTATATATTTTTTTCCAATCACCGGTTAATTATTATTGTCAACTTATAGATGACATGGTACGTCATGTACAAGGGACGGGTTCCCGGAGTCTACGATGATTGGGAAGACTGCCGGAGACAGGTGCACCGTTTCAGCGGCAATAGCTACAAAGGGTACAACACTATGGCGGAGGCGGAAGCTAGATACACGCGCTATCTAGCGGGAGTTAGGACAAGGAACCGGATGAAGACCTACACCTTCGTCGCGGTGGTGATCATGCTTATCTTCTTTGGTTATTTATCCTGCGTTTGTGTCTAGCTAGTTTAGATGTCTAGACGAGCTTCCGAGCTCTAACTTGTTCGATCGACACATGTATTCGCATGTCACCAACTACTACTTTGTAACTTGATCGAAACAATGTAACTTATACTATGTATTCATGTATGAGACTTATCTATATGTATTTGTTTCAATCTTGTTTTTCAGTGTATATCTGCTGTAATATTGTATATAATCTATATTGTATATAATCTGGCTCAGAAATTAAAAAAAAATACATCTGTGGCGCACATGGTCTACCTTCTGTGGCACACTACACCTAAAGCGCACTATAGAGCTTAGTGGCGCACTTGATAGTGCGCCACAGAAGATCCTAGGGGTAGCGCACTTGCTCAAACATCTGTGGCGCACTAGCAGGTGCGCTACGCCTGTCTCTACACAACTGTGGCGCACTAGGCAGTGCGCCACGGCTGAGAGATAGCCGTAGCGCAAGGCCCGTGGCGCACTGCAGGTGCGCCACAGATGATGGTTTCAGGTGCGCCACTAAAGGCTGTTTTCCTAGTAGTGAGGGCAGCATAACCTAGGCGAGGGATCTGGCAGGGGTGATCCGAACGGTTGAACGTGATGTAGGACACCAAACCACTGAGGTACTCAGGGATGGCGGGTGGAGCGGTCACAACCAAACTGACTTGGCGGGTGATTTTCTTTTGCACCATGTTTGTTGGGCGCCCCTTTTGGATCATCAATGACCCTTTTGGCGCGGGGTACCCGTTTCCGCCGTTGTTCTGCGCGGGTGCGATTGGGTGATTCGAAGATCCCACGAGTGGTGGTGGAGGAGCTACGTGGGCGATGTCACCTGGTGCGGGTGCGTGCCCGTACCCAGGGTTTGGGGCTTGCTGTCTCATCTAGGACATGCTCTCGCTGAGTTTCTGGAACTCGCGACAATCTTTGAGCATGTGGCTGGCCTTCTTCTTGCCATCCTGCTTGTCGATGTAGAAGTGGACGGTGCAGGGGGCCGACAATTTGTCGTATGTCGAAGGCTCATTGTTGCGTTCGCGACGTTGCCATGTTTGCGTTTGGCGTCCTCCATCACGGAAGTTGTTTCCACGGTATCTGCCGCTGCTGTGGTTGTCGCTGCGGCGATCGGCGTAGCCAGCCGCGACCATGTCGGGTCCATCACGATCGTCGTAAACGCGCGATCTTTGCTTGCTACGGCATTCGTGTCGGTGGCCGTAGTCATCCTCCTCTTCCGAATATGCTCGGTGGACAGAGTCCTCGCCATCTGCCCACCTGTTGGCGATGTCCATGAGGTGGTCGAGTGTCTTGGGCTTGACGCGCCCAAGTTCTTCCTTGAAGTCCTGGCGTTTGACGCCATCCTTGAAGGCGTCGATTGTTCTTTCCTCAGAGATGTTTGTCGCGGAGTTCTTGATGTTGGACCAGCGTAGTATATACGAGCAAATGGATTCGACCGTTCTTTGGGTGCTGGCCCGCAGCTCTTCGATCGAGGCTGGCCTCTTGCTGGTGCCCTCGAAGTTTCGGATGAAAATGTCCGCCGGTTCCTCTCAGCTTCGGATGGATCCCGAGGATAGGCTGTTGAGCCAGTTCCGAGCTACGCCAGTCAGCTGTAGCTGAAGGTATTATAGGGCGGTGTTTTTGTTGCCGCCGTGTAGTTTGATGGACGACAGGTGGTCGCTGAGCCACGCCTTAGGTTCCTGCGTGCCGTCAAACTTCGGAGTGTCCGAAGGAAGCTTGAAGTTCCTCGGCATCCGCGTCCGCCAAACAGATCTGCTGAAGCATCAATGTAACATCCCAGCATTAGAGCTTAGAAATAAGATGAACACAGATGTGTGCATTGCATTCATGCATAGAAAATCCGAATAATTTTCACGCTTTTAAATAAAAACTTATCAAAGTGATTGAAGCTTCTCTTAACTTGATGGAATTGAAGTAGATCATCAAGTTGACTGCGATAAGTTTCAATATGACCTTTGCTAAAACCTTATTTTGGGTAAGGGAGATTTGATCTAAGGGTAGATCAAATGTAATAAAAGTTAAACCCTAATACATTACTTAATGGATTATATTTGATCCTTGAGTAATCATATCCCAGTATTCATTACACAACCCATGAATACCAAGTTATAAATATAAATTAAGTAATACGAATGTAACCACTAAATCTTAATCTCATTTATTTATACCATGAGTATCATGGTAATACCTAACCCTAACTCTTTAGTTATTTGGAGTAGGAGGGAAACCAATTCAAGATCATTCACCATATATTTTTCTTCCCATATCAATTCCTATGGAACCCTATCTCAATTATTGTTGTTTATCAATGTTGAGTAATCAACTATTGATTCACCAACTCTTCATCTATCAATTCTTGATCTATCAACTCTTGTCCTTATTATAGCATTCACTTAATACCTATAAATAAATAAGTAAGAAGGGGTAAATAGTAATGCTAGAATTGAATATCATCTATAGGATGGAGAAGTTTGGAGAAAATGAAATCATTATGATAATTGATGGAGTTAACTCACTCCTAAATGGATAGAAGAGTTATCTGGAAGACATAATTATATGTGGTAACAAAGAAGATTATAAGGATGAATTCTGAAGATAGTTACCAAGGAGTAATCATATTGGATCAAGTAGGTATAGTCAATGAGTAATATCTCATAGATAGAGATACTAAGAAGATAATACAACTATAGTGTTGTATTGATGAAGGACTTGATTATCCAACTAGAAACCTAAGCCATAAATGATCAAAGTATTATAATGATTATTTTAAGTCACAAAGATTGAATGCTTATATCATGTATAAGTGACATTGGTGGATAGAACATGATTGAACCATACTATAGATATGTTATTCTAGGTTAGCCATGACAAGTCACATTAATACAATGAGAGATTAGAGTATGAATGTAGTTAGAAGTAACCACTTGTTGGATTGAAGGTTATCAGCAGTAGAGTAGTTGATATAACCAAGTATAGCTATGAGAAGCTTAGGAAGGCTTCAGTGACAAGCTTCTGAGATTTTTAAGAGAGATTACAAAGTAATCTGAGAAGTAAGAAGGTGATTATTCAAGTGGAATTAGAATCAAAAGAAGTACTTTAGTGATGAGAGTTATTGTTATGAGAAGATCATATAGAGCTTTAGTGTCAAGCTCATTAGAATTACAAATGAATTTAGGAGGAGAAATTATGGATAAGAACATTCTTGTGAAGTAAAGTTCATCATGTTAACACATGATGATGTTTATAAAGAAGTAGTATATCTATGAAAGGAATTCCTTAATTAGAAGTCCAGGTTTATGAAGTATGGAAGGTAGGAATTCTTGGTAAACACTAAACCCTAAATCTATAATCAAGATTAACATCCATCCCATCTGTTGGATCAATCATTTTGTTTCCACAATGGTTGATAGGAATAATTTCCTACATCAAATCACTTAAGCACATCTTTGTCATTTTCAATCATCATTATCATAGGTGCTTATGAAACTATAGTTATCAATTCTCTCTGATAATTCATTTCAAATAATAACTATTTATTTTAAAAAGTTGATATCCATATTGACCACAAACATAAAGACTATATGTTTAGCCATTCATCTTTATTCACATTAAACAAAGTCTTTGATTCATCTCTCTAACCATTTATTCCATAGGAGTATGGAATAAGTAGGAATACCATAATTATAAACTACTCTATATTTTACTATGTGATTAAATACATAAAAATAAACCCTATGACTATTACTAAACATTTTAAAACTTCATTACTCCAAATAAAAGTGAAAATAATGTTATAGTTAATTTTTAAGATCTTAAATAAATCCTAAAGCCCTAAACCCTACTTACTCTATTTAATAAAAGAATGTCTCTATAATTATAAAGTTAGAAAATAATAAATAAAGTATGCTATCCAAATCCTAAATTCATACCAGAATTTGAAATATATTTTTATACTGCAAGTATTCAGCAAATAAAATTCTATAAAGATGTTTCAAACCAAATATAAAAATATAAATATGGAAATAAAGCAGTAAACAGAAAAAAACCAAAGGAAGAGAGGCATCAGTTGAATCTAGCCCATGGCCCAGCTTTCTGTTCCCTTTCCTGTCGCTCATGTGTGTCACACCGCGGCCCACCTGGCCCAGCACCATCCTGCCAGTAGCCCATACCCCTTCAGGCTCTAATCTTCGTCGTCTTCCTCGCCGTTGAAGCTGCTGCCTAGCGTTCCGACCGCCGTCGATCCCCACCGCATCAAGATGCACGCCGTCATCGTCAGGGGAGGATAAGGAGGCCACGGCGACGTTTCCCCTCGGTCTCATCCTCATTTTCCCCTTCTCAGCAACCCTCCTCTTTGACTTCTCTCAGTAGCCGAAACCCTAACCGCCATGGCTCGAGCTAGAGCTCACTCTCGGCCTCCCCTTGCCATTCTGAGGCCACTATAATGACTGCGGTGCTCGACTTCGTCATTTGACCCAAAGCACGCTGGTCAGGGAGGTCCCTAACTGCGGGATTTGATCCATCTTCTCCGACCCCGACGCCGTTCGTCGACGTCAATCGCCGCCGTCTCCAACTGCACCTTGCTTCCTCGACCACTTCTCTACATTCCCGGTGAGCTGACGGTCCTCTAAGACCTTACCTTTTTCTCTATCCGCCCCTAGATCGTTCTGGCCTCGAGCGCCGCCATGCTGTCTCTGCTTCGGTCACCGCCGGCGAGGCTCCCGGCCACCCCTAGACACTACGCCACCCTAGTTAGGTTGCCTAGGTTCATGCGCTTCCGATCCACTAACATTCGCATCCACTCGCGCATCGTAGCGCCACCGCTAGATGGTCGCCGGCGACAGCCACCGTCCACCGTGTCGACCAGACCAAGTCAAACCTGGTGTGGGTCTCGTTGCTGATGTGGCTTGCCAACGTGGCCACGGACCCACAAGTTCATCTATGTGGCTAGGATCGTTCTGAGTGTAAAAAGGATTAATGGTTCATGCCAACGTGGCACATCAACGTGGCCCTAAGCCCCACATGTCTGTGACTTGGGTATATCCAGCCTGGGTGTAAAAAGTTTAGTGTATGTTTAGAAAATAATTAAAACAATACAAATTTAAATAACAATATTCCAGAAATGAAATAAAATGATTAAATCTTGTAAAATTGATATCTTTAGTTTTATAAACCAGAAAAATACATATAATATATGGAAATGTTTAGAAAAATAAAATTTACAACTTAAAACTATTATTAAATATTATTATGATAATTATTTAAATAAATATTATTTAATAAATACTTTATAAAGTTTTAATACTTTGATAATTAATATTTTAATAATGGTAAATGTTAAAAATCTAAATAAAATACCAAGAATCTTAGAAAAATAAGAATTATACTTTAACATTATAATTATACATCAATACTTCACTTAATTAAATATTTATTATTTATTAAGTATTTTTAAAGTAATAAACCTTATTAAAATCATATCTTATTATTTATAAATCAAAAAAAGAAATGTAATATACCAAAGTGATCACAAAAATAATACCTACAAGTTAAAAATGTGATATTCCACTTTTGAGTTAAATAAAAAGTTAAACACTTTCATAACTTGAATTTAAACCTGTTTCTTCAGTTAATAATTCCTAAAATGACAAATAAAATTTGTTAATATTTCCTAAATTAACCAGATAAATATAATAAATAGTATTAATCTTAAATACTAATATTATGAAGTCAAAATGATTTAACACTATTTAAATACAATTTTATTAAATTATCTTTCAACCATAAGTATAAATTATTTATAAGAGAATCCTTATCTAATATAAAATCTCCAAGAATAATTATAATAAGATAAAACCCATTATTTATATTAACCACAAGTTTATAAACAAATCAAAACACTATAAGTGAGTTCATAAGTAGTGAATAATATTATTTACTTATTCATAAACTTTAACCACACCCTTAAAGGAGATAAATTCTTTTATACCATTATAATGTAAAGAAACCATTACCAACTAAAAATAATACCATTCTTAAGTAACTTTAAAGAAAAATTATAAAGTGAACAAGGTATAAGTATAACAAGCATTTCACCTAAAGTCCATCTATGTCTTTAAAGTTAACTTTAGTCTACAATACTTTAAATATGATACTAAAGACTTTATTATATGTTTTATAGTTAACTTTGGTCTGTTACAATTAAATTAAAAAGCATCTTAATACCAAACCAACCAAGTTAAAAACCAAGATAGATAAGTCTCAAATACTACTAATTTCATATTCCAGTAAAGGCAATTCTTTCTGACTTAAAGACTATAAATAGAAAGAACACCTCATAAGTTTAACTTAAAAGCTTAAATGCTTCTGCCAAATTGAGTAAGATTTTCTTCAAAGGTTATTCGTTTTGCCACTTCAGGAAAACAAATAACAACTAATCACAATCACTTTACTTTATACTTTACTTGTATAATAAGGTTGTTAATACTTAAATTCTGTATAAGTGACATTACTTGTAAAGTAAAACTTGAAGATAAACAATTAAGATATAAGCAACCTTGAGTAGCATTACATACTGTGTATTTTATTGTTGTATAAATACATGTTGTTCCACACACTCACAAGCCTTAATAATAAGCACATGTGTGAAACTTAATCTAAAAGGGCAACACATTCCAAGGAAACCCTTTCCAGTACCCACACCCTAGAACAACGTTATTCTCGGGATTCACGTTTATCAACTTGCATTACATTACTTATGCATAAAAGCATCTTGCTTCTTTAAACATTAGTCCTTACCGGACCAATGATGCAGATTTCAGTTATTGGATCTTTTATATTGTCTCGAAGACCGTGAGCGCATAATCTTGCTATCACAAAAGGCAAGTTCACACTTGCTCATGTCCTTTGATTATTTTCTGTAAAGTATTTTACAAATCTAGTGTTGTCATCACCTGCATTTTAAAAAGGTCAGAAAACACTATTTTCATAATAATGTGATTATAGGTTATTTACCATGAGGTAATAACCTACTATAAGAGATCCGGTGGTAAAGGAACATATGACCTAGGACTTAACAACCACTATCGCCAGTGATTCTTGCGCCGTATATTACGCGTTGACAATGAGATTTGGAATGGGACGAAGAAGTCAGCTGTATCTTTTCCCTCTCGCATGGAGCTGGATGTGCGGGTCGTGGCTGTTATCACTCGTAGCATGCATATTATTTATGGTAATTCATAGAGGATATGCAGCATATGGGTGGGATCCCTCAACGTTCCACGATAGTTCCAGCATCTGAATGGTCTGTACAAACCATTGTCGTAATTCAAAAGGTGGGAATGGTGTACACCAAGGAGACATGCGGGGTCGCGGAGAAGGCAGTGATTGGCTTGGATCTTAGGTTGGGCCTCAAATCAAGGAAGTTTGAACGGGGACATACTCCCGGCCGTGCAACAAAACCTAAGGTCTCTCATGGGTAAAGTGACGCACCTCTGCAGAGTGTAAGAACTGTAACTTGTTACTCCCTATTCCGGTAAGGAGCTGCGAACGCGGCGGGAAAGGAACCCCATGAAGGTTCTGGTAAACCCGTGAAGGCTGGCGGACATAGTTTTTCAGAATAAAAGCAACCTTTGAAGAAATGTTTACGAAAACTTGCATTGCCTACGACCTACGGTCTGTGGCTGTATATATAGTGCATTAAACACTCCTTTTCTAGTGAACTTGCTTAGTACGCTCGTACTCAAAGTATCTTCTTAACCCTTGCTAGGTTCTAAAGCCAGTACAGACGACGTCTACATCAAGTTATGCTCCAGGAATCATCATCAAAAGCTAAAGCTCTTCAATGGAGTCAAGAAAGTCAACATATACATCAACCCAAGTGAAGACTAAGTTGCTGATTAGATAAGAATAGAATTTCTAACCATAGAACCTACTTCTGTAGAGTATTGCAATAGCAACAATGCAAGCCAGTAGTTCAGCTATTAGTTTTATAAGTATGGTAGCTATGAGTTATTTATTCTTGATTCTTCTTCGTAAGAAGTTTCTTTCTCTCTCTTTAACCTAGAGTGTTCTCTGGATCTTGTGTAAAGAGTTGAGTTGTAACCTATACTCATGTCTTGGACCTGCTATGTTTCTGTTGTACTACTCTGAGGGATGTAATACTAGTGAACGGTGTTTCATTGGTGTTATGTCAACGACTATAGTGTACTACATCATGCAGTGGTATGCTGGGTCACCGCAATCGAGATTCGCAGAGTTCTCCTTCATCGTCATCCTCTTCGGATTCGGATGAGCACACGCGCTTGGCGCGTGCCTTGTCGATCTTCCGTTGAGTGAGTTTGCTTCGGGCGTCGTTGTCGCGGCTGCGACGTCATGAGCTCTTGTGCCATCGAGGTAGGTCGTGTTCCTCCTCGTTGGATGAGGGTGTGGGAATCTGACTGCAGCCTTCTTTTTAGGCTCTGCAGGAGCTTCTCCATGGAGCGCAGCTCCAACGAGTCCGAGTCCGGCTAGTGTGGAGTTGTTCATGGCCCTTTTTGGGTCCCTCACCGGAGGTGGATGGGACGCAAGGTATGTGGTGGCTGCCATGATCGCAGCATGCGGCGTCTTCGGGATGGCGTTGCCATTGGCGTCCATCTCCATGAAGGACGTGTTGAGGGTTCGGGTCACCTCGCGGCGTGCAGCGGGGTCCATGTTCTCTACGCGAGAACGATGCTTGTTGGCGTTGTTGCCGTGCGAGCTGGAGCCGCCCATGGAGGAGAGCGCAGCTCGCCGCGCACTGGATTCTGAGGCCGCTTGCTTGCGTTTGTCAAGCACTTCTTGCATCTTCACCTGCTTTTTGTTCTCTTCGATGAGGAGCAGGTGGTATGCCATCGGTAGGTCCCGTGAGACACCCACAGGCAAGATCTTGTTGCCTGCCACAGCTTCGCGTGCTTGGTTCCATCCTTCCTCGCTGAGGTGGATTACCCTATTGGCCTCAGGGTCGTCCTCGTTGGGCGGGGGTGATTGGTTTCTCCTGTTTTCGCCGTTTCTACCCTGCGGGTTGGGTGGTGGTACGTGAGCACCCGAACCTGGTGGCTGCTCCTCCACGTCGCTTTGGATAACGTTCGTAGATTGGATCGCTGCTGCCGCAGCTTTTGGATCCGGAACCGTAGGTTCCTTCATCCGATGGAGGATCGCACAGATCTGAGTTACAGCTGCTACTGTCATATGACTCATCTGTCGATGTTGACGTGCGTAGCACGGGGTGCGGAGCTCACGAGGCGGGCTGATCGATGGCAGTGGCACCCGCTCTGGGAGGTGGAGAGTGCCGGTCTGTCCCACCTGGAAGCAGAAGCTCCCGAATAGGATCTCGAGCCCGTCGCCTACGGGCTCGAAGTCCTTCATGGTGGCTGGCGAGTGGGCGGTGAAGTCGAAAGGGATGAAGAGGAGATGGATCTCCCTTCGCCGAGGAATTGTAGATCGCTTTGGTTGGGATCGTCACGATCGCACAATCAGCGCCCCCAGTTCCCACAGACGGCGCCAATTGACGAGGATCGATCTCGTCAATGCCCATTGTTATGAGCTTGGGTTTTGGAGAAGATGGGGGTGCTGGAGATCGCGGAACAGTTAACAGAGAAGCAACCAGGGGACACGAGATTTACCCAGGTTCAGGCCCCCGGAGGGAAAACCCTACTCCTGCTTGTCTGCTCTTGATTATGGCGGAACCGAAAGTTATAGGGGTGCGCAGATGCAATCTGGCGTGGAGGTGTGTATGCGGTGGTATGAGAGGTGCCCTCCTCGTCGTGCCCTCCTAGCCTTTATATAGTGGTAGGCAGGTCCCAGGCACAGATCGAGTCGGTTACAGGTTTAGGGTTTGCCCCTTTGAATATTCTATCTAATCTAGTCTTGCTCTCCAAGGATCCGAAGACGTCATGGGCTTGGGCCACCCGAAAATCTTCATGGGCCGCGTATATTCTCGTGGGCCTTCCTTGGGCTAGACCAGGTATGCTGATGTCGTGTACCCGTAGGGTATAACCATGTTAGTGGTGCATCTCTTTCAGTGGTGGTGTGATGCAATATGAGAATGACGGTCCTCTGCGTGGCGGCTGGGACCTCGAAATATATAGACGCCTTTACAAAAGTCATAGGGTTTGATGAGACAAAGTCGCTGCCACCTAGTACAGGGGGTTGTACGGACGGACCTTGCCCGTACCAGTGGCCGTTAAGGCTTCTGTTGACAGGTTTTGGCATCAGGGTTGCTTGGCCATGTAGACTTCCTCCAAATTTTCATTTATGGCTTCTGATTTTGCCTTATAAGCATAATTTCCTGCACAACACAATTCAAAAGAATTGATTGCACATCTTTGCAATAATTAGTCATTAGTAGCAAGGCTAGAGAGATTCCTTGTCAATTGCTTGACTAAAAACGAAGTTTAAACGCGGAGAAAGATGACTATTTTCACAGCCATCAACATGCTTCTACAGGTTCACGTCGTCGGAATGTCCTCATGCTAGATGTACACGGGAGCCTCGCCGACAAGGAGAAGGGTTCACATCAGCGTCATGTTTTCCCACCGCGACATATGCGGGAACCGCATCAATAGGGAGAAGCGTGAGCCACGTGAACAGTGATAGTTAGGTCGACGCAAAGCCCTTCGACCATGAGAAGCGTCAAGGGGAGAACCTCGTCGAAGGGGATAAGAGTTTGCATCGGAGCCGAGTCCTTCCTTTGCGACGTATCGAAACCGCGTCGACAAGGATAAGTCGGAGCTGCGTCAACGGGTAGAACCACGTCGAGGTGGAACTTTAGTCATAGGTTTAGTGTGCTGAAGATGGATGTATCATAGAGTCAACAATGTAATATCGCTGGTTCCAGAGTATTTGCACATCTATGCTATAATTAGTGATTACTGATAGGCCTAGAGGGACAATCTCATCAAATTCATGAGTAATATTCAGCTTAAAAGAGGATAAAACGAGTGTATTTTCCACTCATCAATTGCGTTAGCAGAAGTTGGTTCTAGAGGCACTTGAGTGAAGGGAAACCAGACACCTCAACCGGAAGTGGCATGGGATGGGTTCTAGCTAGGGTTGCAAGAAAAGCTCGAGAACCGTTTGTAGCTCGAGATCGACTTTGTTTTTAGCTTGACTCAAGATCAGTTAAAAATAAATGAGCCAAGTATGAGCATCTTATATAGCTCGATTGGAAAATGAGCCGATCTTGAGCCAACACTGGCTCACTCGATTTAGGATAGCCATAGTGGGGAGTATCATAGCATGATATTAGTCTATGATACTGTTTCCATAGGGGTTACTATCATATGGGTGGTAACATGGAGAGTTTCATTTATCGTGTGCATGGAATTTATTCTTTCTACTACGAAAGATAGGTTAAGAAAATCGGAAAAGTTAACTTATTGCTTCTATATGTAGTGGATGATAATTTTCAGCTGTCTATATGCAAGTATTATTGAAATTTATGTAGTTTTGTTTACTCGAGACTAGCTCAAGATTGACTTGAGATCATTACAAGTTGAGTGTGTATCAATTTGTTCAACTCGACCTTTAGCTTGACTTAGTGTGAGCTTGCTGAAATTTAGTACGAGCTCAAGTCACTCAACTCGACTCATTTGCAGCCCTAGTTCAAGCTCCACTCAGGTGCACTGACACTGATTAGAAGACAACAAGTAGTCATTGTAATTTCCAATCATACTCTATGGACGAAGTTTACCAAACAGTAGTATATTATTACCCCGAGTTTTGCACCGTAGATCCATATGGATGGCTCATGTTTGTTAAATCATGAGAGCTAAGAGGACGGATGGGCCAATAAAGTACATCAAGCACAAAGCATTCAGTTAGTTAACTGTGTGTGGCGCTGTAATCGTTTCACATCATACTCCATTTTCGCCATTTTGTATAGTACATAGCCATAATCAATTGATACATGATTACGATGCGTGCATAAGAACAATGTTTTCCCCATTAAAATCGTTAGCAATCATGCATAGCCGGCCAAATGGACCAAAAGACAACGGCGACACGAACTAGAATAAAAGGGTCTAGACTTACGGATACTTTCTCTTTTTGGGATTATAGGTCCGACACATATACCTAGGTCGTTAATTTAACTAATAGAATATATATTATGTAGCATAAAAATTATAGTATTAAAAAATATAGCATCTAAAGTTTCTAATGGTATATTTTTTGTGTTATTTTATTTATATTTTTTTATTAAATTAACAACCTAGTTAACCGTGTGTGACCTGTAATCCTAAACAGAGAAAGTATCTTGTAACCAGGAACCGATTACCCTGGTGAACTTGTGGTGAAGGCTAAATGAATTACTAGTACCTACCATATGACGCATGCCATTTCGAAAAAATACTAAATTGTTTGTTGTTCGAGCAGAATTACACAAACAAGAGAAATAGGCTGATCAAGAAATAAATTTCATGTCTGCACCTGGATAGAAACTAGGTTATGATTTGGGACTTTACATCGAGTTAGTTGTTTCATGTTTGCTCTTTACATCGAGTTAGTTGTTTCGTGGGTAGCTATATATAGTGACATACTGTTCTTAGCAAGCTAGGCATATAGGGCTAGGGTACTAGGATCATGTGTATCCTGATCTGATGAAGCGTTCATACCGTGAAAGGTTGACAGAAAAAGACAGTTAGCTAGCAAACAAACTAAAACCATAAACAATCAAGCTAACATGATCCGTACTTAGTTCGTAGTTTTCAAAACTAGAAAGAATAGACATGATTGATTCCTAGATACATATGCCAAGTATAGTCATCCGGTCAACTCGATGGTCCAGCTTATTCATTCCTCTCTGCTGTTGTCGTGGCTGCGTGCAAACACATTTTTCTTAACAAGTACCATGATATATATTTATTGTAGAATAAATTCCAGTTTTTACCCTTTAGTTTCATAATTTTGACACTAATTACCCTATTTAGCAAAATTTCATCGTAATTACTCAATTTAGCAAAAGTTGTGCCATTTTTTACTCCCGGTAAAATTTTATAAATGTTCTGACAGGTGGGTCCATGCCGTAAGTACAGGGTGTGCTAGGTAGACTTGTTTCGGTTGTGGTGTTTTTCTCCTGGCAATTTTTTTCCATCTCCCATCTCATTGTTGGTGTTTCTTTAATTTGTGCTACGCGAGGAGCAAGCTGGACTGGCCGTGGTAGAACGACAGTACAGCTAGTTGTGGTTTAAATATGAACTATAAAAGTTTCATGATATTTGAATAATAGGCTCTTACTTAGCATATTAATCGTACTAGGAGTTATATTCAGTTTGTAGCACTAGGATTTTGCTTGGCATAAGAGCATTTCTAGTAGCTACTGTAGAATTCGTAACCATAAAAATCGTTTGCGGTGAACCACAAATCTATTTTGCGGTAATATTTATGTCCCGGCAGAACAGATCCTATATATTTATACCGTAAAACAGAATATTTCGTGAATATTTGATCATCTTATTCGTAGGATCATCTTCCTCGTAGGCTTCTAATGTGCTTCCCGACCCTGCTTCGCGCGTTGCCGCTGCTGTGCTATGCGCCGCCAGCGCTGGCCAGAGCGGTTGGTGTTGACTCGTCGGAGGACGGCTGGGCCACGTGCGGTAGCGCCGGAACCTGACGAGGCGCACGACCGTGGCGCGGGCGCGCACGGCGATGGGAGAATGCGCAGGCGGGTGCTGCTGGTGCGTTGACTGATGCTTGTCTGCTTGCTGGTAGTTTGGCGTTGATGCTTGTGCTGGTCTGCGCTGATGAATGACGCGGCTAGACGGCACATGCAATCAGCACTGGAAATCGACAAGCGTCGTAGGGAACCAAACCTAGTCGCTGTAAGTTAAAGTTTTGCGCGGGGAATCAAACCACCTCGCCGGAATTTAGCCAGACTCCGACGAGTTCAACGGCGGCCCGTTCACAAATTTCATTTCCGTGAGCGTTGACCATTCTGCGGGAAGCTGCAAAACATACCGAAGAAACTGGATATATGAGGTACATGTGAGTTGATATCCGGGAAACCATAAAAAAATTGCAGTTTTGATCAGTTTTGCGGTATATGCTTCGGCCTATTTTAGCCATTCTCTGTCCAAAACTATATATTTTATGGGTTTAACCAGATATGCGTTATCTGTTAGATATGCTATAAGGAAGATACGTTTTTCTCCAGGAAAGACACGATATGAGAAATAGACTAGACCGTCGGCTCATCCAAAAAACAAAACACTTCAGTTCATGACCAGACGGCTTCTCGCGAGAAACATAGAGCAAGGAAAAAACACAAAGTGGCATGCCATCTATACTAGACATCCCTGCCAAAACACTCACAAAACTTTACATGGGATAAAAATTGGCACATCTAGGGGTAATCAGGATGGAAAATTGCTAAATGGGTAATTAGTGTCAAAATATTAAAACTAGGGGTAGAAATTGGAATTTATTCTTATTGTATGAACAATATATATTAGAGATGCTCCAGGACGATCATAAAAAAAGTCTACAAACAAATGTTTGAGATCTTCAACTAGATACCAAACCACATTCTATAAATACCAACAAGGGTTCCTCTATAACTTTAATTCAAGCCACAATATCACATGCACACTAGCGGCCACTAAAGTAACATACCAACATTGGCAAGAGTATCAACACCAAAAAAATAATCGAACAGCATAAAGAACGTCACTAGGAACCAAGTATACAAATCACCACTGTTGAGGACGTAGCAGCCAGAACAAATATCACGAAAATGATCCTTCTTGTGACAACCATGAGAAAATTACAAAATCGATATGGCTAAGAAAGATCTGAAGGCCGGCGACTATAAAATTTTAATGATCTAGCTAAGCCTTCTGTACACCGCACCCAATGCAAGTACTCCCTCCGTCTCGGTTTATAAGACTTATGCGTATTCCTAGATCAACAAATTAACCAGCTTGGCATAAGGTACATATGATAAAAACTATATTATTAGAAACTTTAAATATTATATTTTCTAATGGTATAATTTTTATATTATATAATTTATATTATATAGCTCACGCGGATGACTTAAGTATACGCGTAAGTCTTATAAACTGAAATAGAGGTAGTAAAAGTAAGAGCTGGAGTATAGTACTATCTCCATACAGAGTTGCACACAAATCGTTGTCATTTCCATCTCCATCGAGCGAGAAATGTAAAATCTCGATCCCAAAGATATCTATCTATATATATTGTCCCTGTCATCGTAGATACAAATATCAATGTTGTACTAATTGTGATCGAGGGGCCGGGGAAACGTGATGATCGGGCGAGATTAATTGTTACGATCTCGCGCGCGCGTGACGTGATCTCCATCTTAATTAGCTTACATGCGTATCGTTCACACTACTCGATCGCACCGCGTGCTAGGCATGTAAGTCCACCTTCTGAATTAATACCCGCATTTTTCAGACAGCTCTCTGGGATCTTACGGATGGCATCCCCCGATGTCTACATAAGTAGTATATGTACAAGGATGTATATACGCGCACTGTAATGGCAAACTAACATCTCAGCTTTGTCAAGTCAAAATTGTCTTCTTTTTGAAACTCCAGCACAAAATAATGCTATTTTAAATTTTTAAATTTGCTAGTTCTCGAGCGTCCGAAAACTTTTTATGACTTAGTCACCTTTCTTACTATTGGAACTATGTCGCGTACAATGTCAGAGTTATACATGAGTTACAACTAGCTTGTAAGTGAGAATTTAAGGAGTTGCAGCCTAGGAATTTAATAAGGTTGTAACTAAGAATTAGTATAAATTTTATAAGTTACTAGCTGAATACCCGTGCGCTGCTACGGCCTTTTGTTTACTCGCAACATATATGAACATATATGATGTGATATGTAATGAATGTGAATACTCATGTGTGTAAAAAAGACGGCTTGTAATATTATAAGAACATTAAGGTTCCACCTTCTTGCTCAAACTCAGTCTTTTTCATACGTGATTATTGTAGGTACACACTCTTGTATGGTTTTTTCTGTTTTCTGTTGGGCACCATTAAGAAATTTCATTAAAGAGTTTTTTTTGTTTTATCTTAGCTTGCTCGTATAATTGTAAGTAGCTACACCTTGGAGATTTTAGTTATGGAGTATAATGGTTTTATATACGTTCATTGATTCAAAAAAAGCTTATGAAGGGTATTTTGTCTATTTAATGATAAAATTGATCAAAATCAAACCTGTCTATAGTCTGGATCGAATCTAATATCGTGTTTGTACAATAAGATCTGATCTAATTTGTTTCTATTCTATATCTACCACACCTTACATTGCCAACCTGCTATTATTTTCATCTGATCTGATCTATTTAGGTTATGCGTTAAATTGTGCATATCATCTACTCAGCCTTCGATGGTGAAGGGCCCTAGGCCATACCATGAACCTGCGTGGTCCTTGTGACTATGTCATTAGGAGCAGTCTATGAAACATACGAATATATGTCTTGATGAAAATTTAAAGATTCACTTTTTCATAAATATGTCTTAATAAAAAATTAAGATTCGCTTTTTGAGTAAATACTATGTATTAATAAAAAATCGAAGATTCATTCTCTTTATGCAAACTTGCGGATAGACCCCAAGTTCTATTGTGTGTCTCTGAGGTCATGCCGGCCGAGCTGGGAACGTGGACGTGGACCAATTCAGTCTATGAGTTTAAGGCGAGGCGGGATTGTCGAACTTGCTCTAGAACTACCTAGTCATAATCTTAATTAAGATTGGATACATATTCTTCCCCTTCTCGGATTGAGTTCCGGTTAGTCATCCGCAGAAGAAAATCCACCAGTTCCGCTGGTGATGTATTTATGTGGTCTCACCAGAGATGATGAAGAGAATGCCAAGTGGGAGATACAACCTCTCCTTTTTATTCTGTTGCACGCCTCGCTCATAGAAAAGAAAACTTGTGTGCTCATAAAATTGAATTGTGTGAAAATATTGGTGTCCGAAAAACCAATCTTTCAGTCAATTTTTTTATGGCCAAGGTCGCCTGTTAAATATCTGGGGCATTGGCGCCTCGCTTACATTTGGACTTGTTGCATGCGCCTCCATGGATACAGCTGGGAATACATCCCGCGAGTTAATGTTAGATTTCTTTTCAAAACTAATAATAGCATGAAAACGATCTTCGGTTAATAATTGATTCGATTTGTTTCAAAATTTAAGAACGGTAACCAATCGGGGGTTACTATTGTTTCCTTTTTTCTCTTGTCCCACGGAAGTAATTTTAGGGGAAACAGATGATTAGCATATCTCCCAATTGATGGTACATAATATACTTCCTAAAAAATCGAACGGTCTAGATTGTTTCAATATTTGATGTCAAAGTGGATGTTTGATATCAAAGTGGACGTACCAACACCAACTTCTTTTTAATAGTAAAGATAACTAGATTATAGCTCAGAATTAGCATAAATAATAGGACGACGTCAGCCACCAAAACATAGAAAGTTTTCGTGTGGCTGATATCTGGACGCGCCCTTTATTTTTTTCCTTAATTTGACTTTTCCATGAAGCCCTAAGCACCATAGGCATGCTCTATAGCATGGCCCCAAGTCATTGTGTCACATGCCCATTACGAGGCATGACACCTTTGATTTCAGAATTTTTGCTAAGTCTAGCCATAGTGGGGTATCATAGCTAGTATCATATATGCCATGTTAGCAAAAATCTGATGTGACATGCTAATTAATGAAGAAATAGATGTTGGTAGTATCATATTATGACATAGTACCATAGCACATAAAACTAGTTATTTTAATATCAAATAAATCATGTACACATATTTATATTCGGATTCTACAAACAATTAAATATTATGCAACTACTCCATCTCAAGGCTTAAGGCTTATAACTTTTTTTAAAGTCAAGTCATGTAAAGTTTGACCAAACTTTTAGAAAAAACTATTAAAAACTATTATATTATATAGATACCATGTGAAAATATATTTCATGATGTATGAAAGGGTATGAATTACGTATTGTAAATATTAATATTTTTCTCTAAAAACTTGGTCAAACTTTAGGTAGTTTGACTTTTAAAAAAATTTATATGCCTTAAGCCTTGGGACGGAGGTAGTATGATACTATGCATTAGAGGGATAATATTGTATGCTAGTATCATATGCATGATACCAAGTATGATATTCTCCACTATGATTAGTCTAAGTCCTAGGCATGATTTCCTAATGCATAGTAGTATCATATAGTAGTCATTCATATACTCTCTCCGTTTCAAAATATAAGATGTTTTAGCTTTGTGAAATAAATATATCTAGACTACTTTTAGTATATAGGTTCACTTGAGTTTGGAATGAATCTACACACTAAAAAAAGTCTAGATACATTTTCTTCACAAACCTAAAACGTCTTATATTTTGAAACGGAGGAAGTAGTAGTCATGCTCCATAGCATGGCGCTGCATAATAGTTAGAATCATATCTATTTTCAAAATAAGCTTATTTGTGCGGCATATATGATGTTTTATCATTTCTTCTGACATAGATAACTTGCTACGGACTACATCACTGAGTATACCAGCTGGGGTTTTGGATGTGTACACCTAGCTAGCTATAAAAAGCAAAAAAGCAAGCAAGCTTTTCCTTTTGCTCTCTTGATTTGCAGCGTGCCGCTCATGTAGTATACATGAATATAATGCCGCCAAAAGTCAACTTTTGTTGTCTGTCCCATTAATTTTTGAGATGATGCACGCTTGCTGCCAAAAGTAGTGCACACTAGCTCGTCCTACTACGTATGTGGTTGCAATTAGCTAAACTGATCCAGCTAGCTAGCTGCAATGATTTGACTCGGTTGACTTCCCAGGTCTGAATGTGTACATACCCACACACACTAGACACGTGTCCTTCTTTGACCTTTTATCCTAGATGTTTTATTCTGGAGCTCATGAGAGCACATCCAGAACATGCATACTCCATGTTTTTTACATTCTACGTTGCAGTTAATGCAAGGCATGCCAACCCAGTGAAGGACCAACTGGCGTGACAGATCGCAGCCACGTAGAATTTATGTTTAATTCGGAGACACACACGTACGTGACCAGCTCAATGGCAACCATGATTGAGCACGAGCAAGTTACATTCCTACAGATGGATGGAGCATCAACAGTGCGCAAACCAGAAGTAAACTGAAACTGAACCGTGTAACTGTCTACGTGTGTGCGAAAGAGAGAAGGAGAGGAGTAAAAAACACCACACCTAGCTGGCATCTCGTCACGAACTTTTTGTTCTCTGGAAATATACACAATAATAAGTTTTTGTGTTTTGAGAACTGCTCAGCCTTGTTCGATTAATCCACTTTTCAAGTGGATTGGAGTGGTTTGGAAAGTATTAGGAGGATTTCGACTTAGGCCTTGCTTGGATCGTTGTTTTTTAGTCCGGTCGTTTTTATTTTGTGAAGAGATTAAGAAGGAGATGTCCGTATAATCCAGCAGTTTTGGTTAAAAAACAACAATCCAAACGGGGCCTTAGTTAGGATTTAATCCCTTCAATACACGTCAAACCCGGTGCATTCACATGCAACCAAATAAGGCCTCAGGCAAGAACATTAATTGCGAGTTTGCAACTTGCGAGTAACCTATCCAGACATACTCAATGGTATATAAATTTTGGACTTTCAGATAGGGCTAATTGTTTCATGGGGTACCTATATTTTTTGGTAGTTTATGTAGAGATTGAGTTAATACTTTACGTTTTGAGTGAAGCAAACAAGTTCCCTCGGAGAGAGAGAGAGAGCACGTTTCCATCTTTTGCATCGAAGATCGCCTTTTCAGTTTTGTATCTTCTTAAATTTGGGAAACTACTTTATATTGTCTTTGATTTTTCTGGAGTATTATGTCACTCCAGTCCATCTTACTAATGGCTTCTCTGGCAGGTTTTGTATTCATCTCGCCAATGATTTTTGTCTTCGTCGACACATTTAACAATCAATACAAGAGTGGCATTGGTCCTAAATAAAAATAAAGATGAAAATAAGGTGGAAAATGATCACTGAAAAAGAATATGTGTATAATTAGAAATTAAAACATGTTCCCATGATTGGCAATCATGTTTGGCATAATATATGCATTATTTTTAAAATTTACTCCACTTTTTATGTACTCCCTCCACGCCATAATATAGCGCACATAAGTTTTTTTGAAAGTCAAACTTCGTTAACTTTAACCAACTTTATTGAGATATTTATCTATATCTACAATAACAAATGTATATTGTTCAAAAATTTACATCATGATGAATCTAATGGTATTCCAGATGTTGATGTTTTTTTACATACTTGTTCAAACTTTACAATGTTTGACTTTGAAAAAACTTATATATAATACATTTTGATGATGGAGTATGACCTTTTAAGCTTCCACTCTCATCCATCTTATTTGTTGGCTTCTCTGGATTCAATCTTGTATTCATCACATCAATGGTTTTCATACTTTGCCAACACATCTAAATCCCAATGTGTGGCGTTTCTAAAAGATGTTGAAACCCAATATAAAGGGTGATATTGGTCCCTAAATAGAACTAAGAGTGGATTCCATTTTTATCATATGGTTGTGCATTTGTGATATATTTTACCCCATTTAGTTGAACATGGAATTCAACTTTTATTCTATGGTTGTGCATTTGTGTCGGGGGGATCGCCCCCAGGTAGGCTAACCGGACAAGATGCAAAGCACCAGCATGAAAGCCGGCTGAGAGTAGCCGGATGCAAAAACTCCAAGACGGATCAGAAGAAGGAACAAACCAAGACCCGACTGGCAAACCAGCCAGACGGATGGTCATCGACAAGAGCACCAGCCGGCTGGATCAAGACAGCCGGCCGGAGCAAGACAGTCGGCCGGAGCAAGACAGATCAAGAGCCAACCGGCAGAAGAACCAGCCGAATGAAGCAAGCAAGGGCAGAAGAGTAGCCGGATGGATCCGACCATCCGGCCCAGGAAGGCCAGCCGGCTAGACCACCCTAGCCGGTCACTCAAGATAGGCAATGTACCAGATGACGTAGAGCATAGTGCGCAGTACGCCCAGGACAGCGGACAAGACAGAAAGGGGACTCAGACACTCGGCCCATACCGACGACTTCTACCGATGACGGTTACAACAGTAGACAGTAGGTGGCACTGTGCGTAACTACCCGCACGGCGACCACTGTAGATGGCATGGGCTTGACTGTGAGTAAACACTCCCCATGCCGGCCACTGTAGATGACCTAGCCGGCTGGGGCCCGCCTGTGGGACCCGCCAGTCGGCCAGGTTGTTTCCCACGCCGCCTCGGCCTATATAAGGGGCGGCAGGGGCAACTGAGCAAGGGTTGGACTCTCTTTTACTACTAGCCAGACCCGATACAGCTCAAGGAGCATTGTAGTCCTTAGTGATCATCCTGATAGTTAGATCGGCAGGAGTAGGAGCTTTACCTCACATCGAGGGATCCGAACCTGGGTACTTCTTGTGTCACCACACTTGCTTGTATCCAATCCCTCCTACGGACGCCGTTGCGCGCTTCCCTGCTTTGCTCCCACACCTCTTCCTAGCCTGCTTAGGCTCTACCGTTTCCATAACGACGACAGTTGGCGCCCACCGTGGGGCGAAGATTGCGGCGACCGGAGTGACGTTCCGCACGGACCCCAGCACTTCGTCAGGCGAGCGTGTGGCTTCCGGCCTCGTGCTCATTCTCGGCCAGTTCGACTGCGTCATCGACAACGCCAACTGCTTCGCCGGATCTAGCTTTCCGGCAGGCGGCTCCATCCTGTTGTTCGGCGATGTACCCGTCTATGTCGCCACCGTGCCGGAGCGTTTCCCTCGGGAAATTGTCTCCTTCGCCGAGCCATTGCCCTCAGCCGGCAGCGCACTCACTGCGCCCGGCGCCGTAGAGGTGATGATGGCTGGCTCAAGCAACAGCCGTCGTCCTCCCCTTGAGCGTGGCAGCGACCAGGCCGGCCCGTCTACTCCGGTGCGCAAAAAGAGCGTGGTGGACGAGGTCATCGAGGAGCTCCATGAACCGGTGCACCCCGGGGATGATCCGGAGGCGGTCATGGCCAAGATCGAGGCGGCGCATGAGCGTCTGCTCCTACAGGCCCAAGGCCTAGCCTCCACCAAGTACTAGATGGAGAGCAACATCCGCGAGTATAATCGCGCACACGGCCTCACCCCGGCTAACGAGGATCCTAGCCGGCTGGGTTCCGTGCAGCGCCGCGGGGGAGAGCTGGGCGCCCGTTTCGAGCATGACCTCGAGCCGGCTTCCCGCACCTACTCCCCCCCCCCCCCCCCGCCCGTCTATGACACCGTGGTCAAGAACGTCCGGGCGGCGCTGAAAGAATAGAGATGTCGCCTAGAGGGGGGTGAATAGGCAATTTCAAAACTATTCTGGTTTTGGCTTGATAGAATGCGGAATTAAACTAACGTTTATTTTACAAGGACAAAACCTAAATACACTAGGCTCAACTAAGTGCACCAACAACAAATTAAGCTAAGCAAGAAATCACAAGATAAATGTACCACAAGTGATAAGCAAGATATAAGTACTTCAAGCTCGATGGCTATCACAAGGAAAGTAAGCTCCGATATAGAGATAACCGAGGCACGCGGATACGAAGATGTATTCCCGTGTTCACCACCTTTGGGAAGGGGGCTACGTCACGTTGGAGAGGTGTGAGGTTCCACGAAGGATTCCTCACGCGCCACAAAGGCTCACCTTCTTCTCCGAGTCTATCCCACGAAGGAATAGTCCCTTTTCTTATGGCTAGCTTTTCCTCCACTCCAGAGATGGCAAGCTCCACAACCACTTAACAAGCTCCACGAAGGAGAAGACCGGGTCTCTTCACAATATTCCATGAAGAGAACACCGTGGCACCAACCGCCAAGCCAACTAGGAGGTCACCCTCCAAGAGTAACAAGCTCACGGTCTCTCACTCGAACAAATCGTAATGGAGAGCTCAACACTTATGCAAGAATGCAAAGCAAGAACACCAAGGGTGCTCAAATCCTTTACTCTCAAATCCCACCAAAGCAACAAGTTCTAGGGAGGAATTAGAGAGGAAGAACAATGGTGGAAACCAACAAATGACTCCAAGATCTAGATCCAATGGGTTTCCCTCACTTAGAGGAGGATTTGATTGGTGGGGATTGTAGATCTAGATCTCTTCTTCCAAAGCCCTCAAAAGGATACAAGAATCATAGGAGGGAAGGGAGAGGAAGAAAGCTCAAAGGGGTCAACAATGGAGGTCAAAAACATGCTCAAGAGCATTAGAACTTTGGGGAAGAAGCCCCCCTTTTATACCCCTTCAAGGGGGATGACCGTTGGAGGCAAAACATGCTGGACGGACATGTTCCGGTGGCGAAACCGGCGCCGCCGGATCAGCCGCCGGAATTTCCGGTCAAAACCGGAAGTTCCAGAAAAAACCGAAACAGTATACTGGACCGTTTTTCGGCGATTTGCCGGAAATTTCCGGCGGTCGCCGGAAATTCCGACCACAGGCCCGGTCCCGCCGGAACAAAACAGGGCACACGAAAACGGCGATAACTTTTGCGTCCAGACTCCGATTTCGATGATCTTGGGCTTGTTTTGACGAGGACAACAAGCCCTACAAGATGGTGCAGAGAAACATCATAGTCCAGCAAATATGTATAGAACCAAATAAAGAAAGGTAAGAAGCCTCCCTACACGAAGAACCGATAAAACCTTCAAACTCGAAAACGCCATAGAAGATACATACAAATTCCGTTTTCGATGAACTTGGGCTTGTTGAAGAGCTAGAAACAAGCTCAAGAACCTCACATGGAGAAACACCAAGAAGCAACAAAATAGGAAGATGCAAAGTATGCAAAGGATTGAGCTCCCTATGACGATGTGATCAAGTTACCCAACCGAAAGCCCCTCTTAATAGTGCGGCTATGTATCCTATAACCCGGTCTCCCAACAACCACCTTAAGACCGGTAAAAGGAAAACCTAGCAAGTATATACCTTTGCCTTGTGCATCCCGCTTGATCTTGATGACAACACTTCAATCTCCATCCAAGCCGGAATGCATCACTTGATCATTGTTGCTTCGTGAAGGCTCCTAATTTGCTCTCCCATACACCATTATCGGATAACTTCATTAATACATGTCTTCACATGTCCATTATCACCAATATGGACGGCAAGCTTCAAGCAAATTATCTTCTCGAGATGCTTATCTTGAACTTGCCCTTCTCAACCTTGATGACGATCACCACTTGATGTCATCCTCTCATGTGCTATATAAGATCTTCAATTTTGAAGCATGCCCATGGAAAGATACCTATCCCATATAGAAAATGCAAAGGCACATATATAATGGGTTAGTTCATGATGCATAATTGACAAGGCTTACCATACCACAAGATCCATGTGGTACATTCTTTATGCTTCATGTGTTGACCAACTTGAAATCACTCTTCACTCTTTGTATAGGTCAACCATGTATCTTCTCATGCTCCATATCAATATATTGAGGTACATAAAGAAACCTTAATTTGATTACATGCTCTAAATCTTATTTAATCATAGCTCAACTAATAAGGCTATCATGACACCGTCTTAGAGTCATATCTCGAATTCTTCTTTTAAGATCACACTCTCAAGATATTGATCATATCATATTCTTCTCTTCAACTCGATGATCTTGATGCCAATACTCAAGGTATATCTTTATCTTTATGGCATCCATACTTGAATCCAACACATAGACTACAAGCATGACCTATGGAATATTCCTTCATATAAAACTCAGTGAAAACATTAGTCCATAGGGATTGTCATTAATCACCAAAAGCACACATAGGGGAAATTACTCTTTCAATCTCCCCCATTTTGGTAATTGATGACAATCACAACAAGAGGGTTTATATAATGAATATTAGAAACAAGTACGCAGCTTATCCGAGAATAAGTTGTGTACAAGAGGTTGCATTTGATATGGTCAAGTAACACAAAGCTACTAGCACATTTCAAAACCAATTCTACTTACACAAACTACAACTAATGTAAGTGATGTGAGTAGAACCAACATATATAGAGCAAACTCTCCCACAATATATGCATGTGTGGTGAACTTGAATTTCATTGCATACATTGTCAAGAATAAACTTTGGGAGAGTTTACACTATATATACAACCATGCAAAACATAATAAAGATGAAATGCATGAAAGGCAAACACTTAAGAACAAACCAATCTTAAGTATAAAACCATTTCCCTTAAACCCTCTAAACTTCTCCCCCATTGACAACAAGTGCCAAAATGGATGAGAAAGATAGAAGGCCAATATAGTATGTTTTCCTCCCCAAGGTGTGCATTTCTAATATTTTGAGTGAAGTCAAATGCACATATCCAATGACAAATATTTGGAATAAATCAAGCTATATTGAGGATCAAATATTGCTACAATGATAAAACAGTGAAGAAACTTCAACGGATGAAGCAAGCAATCCTATGGTCCAAAAAATCAAATGGACAAATAGTGCTCTAAATGAAATAAGGAAGCTCCCCAAGGTTCCTGCATAAATTTTAATTATTGTATTTGAATACAATATCCACAAACATGGAATCCTCACTCCCTCTATATTATTTAGAACACAAACAAGATACAAGGAGTAGATATAAATAAATACACTTATTAAGACAAGCTTACGTGCATATATAGCACATGGCTCTATTTTCTCTTATGGTATATCAATGAACTTCACCAAAGAAAAAATAAAAACCTCAAAAGCATCACAACTAACACTAAGGGAACAAATGCTAGTTGGGATACTTTGAGAAAGGCAACAAGTAGCAAAAGGAAGGATTCAAAGCAAATTCAACAATATTGCACATGAGAGTACCTTTGAATTGATATGCAATAAATTACTAGAAGGCATATTTGGAATTGGTGAATCATGAACATGATTTTATTTACTCCCAATTATATGCATCATCTAAAATTACTTACATAAGCAATAAGGATAAAGAAGTCTTTCAAAGATCCTTGCAAGAACCGCAACATTTACAAACAGATAAATTCATGCCAAGATACAACCTACAAGAGATTGGATGAAAGAATAGTATGCATGAATAAGATACTTGTTACCAAGATAGCAATGGTATGATGTAGTAGATAAGAATTTTTCGATCATACTAGCTTGGCTCCAATTATCATGTGGTGACAACACTTTCCTTATAGACGAGACAAGCATCCATTGCATCTCCAATGTACCTAAAACAACATTCAAGTACATCTTGGTCCCCAAACTTATTGGGTCCAAAGTGGTTAGACTAACCACAACACATAGGACACACTCCATAAAAATATGTGCATATTTAGAGATGAAATTTGAATTTCATGCACATCTTAGCTGTTTAAGGATTTGATGGAATATGCCCTATATATTGGATCAAAGAAAGCAAAAATGATATGAGATATACATTTAGTAAGCATGCATGCGCGAGACTTTCAAGATCCAACAAAGATATAATTTGGACAAATCACCCAAATATTCAATAAGGCATACAAGGTGTGACCAAAAACATTTGTTGCCCAAACTATATCAAAGAATCAAATCAACACACGATTTGTTCAACGATGTTCAACAAATGAACTAGGCAAAAACTATTGAGCAAAAATATGAAATAAAAACACAAATACTCAAAGATTTATCTCATTCAAGCAAATAAATTAGAGAAGAAAGAATGAGATAACAAACTCCCTAAAGAGCAAGGTTTCAACAAATAAACCAAACCCTTAACACTTTTCACAATGGCACAAGGTTTCGAGAAGAAGAGGTTTGTCTTCCACTAAAACACATTTGATAATAATCAAAAACATCATTAAAGAGATGTTCAAAAGCCAAGGAAGACAATGGGAGCCACACCAAAATTTTGGAAAAGAAAATAAGTCAATAATAGGTGCAATCCAAGGTGAAGATGATCCATAAATGCTACCACACACAAGTATCTCAATTGTCGAAGACAATGAGTGTATTGGAATTGATTTCCGATGGTATATTGCATGGGTATTAAAGATAAATCTTCACAATAAAAAGCATAGGATAGGAATAAAAAGATTAAGCACTATGCAAAGATAGAGATTCTTGATAGCTTCAACTAGTCACACAATCATGCAATGCAACAATTAGAATAACTTGAAGCAAATGGTCTCCCAAACAAGATATAGAGATATGTATTTGAGGAAGACCACACCAAGAATTTCTTACTCAAACAAGGACCAAAAATACGAGCAATAAAAGCTTCTAGCAAAAATAGGACCTTGTTTGAGTCAACATGCCATCTAGAAACAAGATAATCAGCAATATCAACTCTAAGTGGCACTACCTCATATGTTCACATTTCCTAGGATTGTGATATGCAAAAGAAGCATATTACTCTCCCATAATGTGATATTCAATTTTTCTTAATAAGAGGCAAAGCAACCTCAACTAGAGAGAATTAGTGGACATTTAGAATTTGAATTTATCATGAGTATGACACACCACATAGTGACTAGATAAGCTTGCAATATCAATACTAAGTGGTAGTACTCACATACACACATTTTAAGGTTTGAGAGATGCGCAAGGCATATTACTCCCCCAAAATGGGATGTTCCATTAACCACTCAAAAAGAGTCAAATAAGATATCATCAAGGTGCATTAGAGGCTCAAAACGAGACACACGGGTAAATGATGTTCCAAACACCTAGACATACTTGAATACACAAAATAAGCAAGCATGAGGAACACCAAATACAAACACATACTTGGTACAAAACCAAAACATGTAAAGGGGCAAGTAACTTATAATATAAATGAGTTAAGTACAAGTTAGCGCGAAGAGGCCATTGGATATAAGATACGGATAAGATAATCCTAATGACTTGGCTTAATCGAATATAATATATGAAGATCCCTTAATTCTTCATGAGTTAGCCAAGTATCCAATGCCCTCCATAAACACCTATTGATCAAGTTTGAGCTTGTTGGTCCCCAACCAAGTTGGGTCCTAAGAGGTTAGTCACAATAGGCTTGGCAACCCAAATGGTTCTTTTCTTGACACCACTTTGAGTTCCAACAAACTTGGCAAACACATTTCCATCCTTATACTTCCTAAGAGAATAATCATCATCAATAATGATAGGGTTATAAGGTACCGTTTGAACATGAAGAGGCAAAGTGCCCCTTCACATGACATATGTAGCAACAAGTGCTCCCCTTTCTCTTCTTCCTTGATTTCTTGGATTGGGGAGCATTATCTTGATTCTTCTTCGAAAGTGGCCTAACTTCAACTTGGCCTTGACCTTGTACTTGTGGCCTCTTACCTTGTTGCTTCTCACTCAAGTGATTTTTCTTCAATGGACAAGATCTTACATGATGTCCTTCAACCTTGCACTTGAAGCAAATAATCTTGGCCGAATTCTTGACTTGGTTTTGGCCCTTCTTATTGTTTCTCTTGGACTTGTTCTTGTTATTGGATTTGAATCCAAGTCCACATTTATCATTAGGGTATTTTTGCACACTCAAAATATTATCGAGTGTGGATTTCCCTTCATGACTCTTTTCCAAATCATTCCTCAAGGAAGTGACTTGGGCCTTGCTCTTTGATTTCCTCTACATGGTTAGTACAAATACAAGTACTAGAGGAAGTAGAAGCTTCATTGTTAGAGCAACAAGGCAAAACAAGTAATCCAACACAAGGTTTATCAATAGTATGGCTAGATGGATTACTAGGACTAGCACATGGCAAAATAGCATTTTGAGTAGAAGTTGTGCTAATGTATAAAAGAGGCTCACAAGATGTTACCTTGGTAATACTTGCCTCACGAGCTAACATTATCCCATCATGGGAGATTAGAAGATCATTATGAGAGCCTGAGAGCTTTTCATGACTTTCTTCCAATTTCCTATACTTGCTAGTTAGCAACTCAAGTTGATCCCTCAGCTCAACGTTCTCCTTTAGGGTAGATGCTTCACAAGAAGTAGAGTTAGTAGCACAAGCATCATTAATGGAATTTTCTTTTCAAGCTCATAAGATTCAATTTTTTGTGTGATGAGACAATTAGTGTGCTTCTCCTTGGCAAGCTCTTGCTTAAGGAGATTAAATCTTCGACTCCCATCATCAAGATGGAAATCCAACTCCTCTATGGTTCCCATTTGTTTAGTTATGGTGTCCATAACGTGTTTGAGACAATTAACGGCCTTATTATTACCATGAAGAGAGGTACACAAAAAAGTTAACTCAAGCAAGAGAGCACTAGTATCCTCATCAATGTCATCATCACTATCATCGTTATCATTGCTATTATCTTTAGAAGATATATTGGGATCCAAAGTAGGAGATACCTTTGATCCTCTTGCCATAAGGCACATGTGAGCACAGGAGGATGAAGATGAGGATAGTATTGAATCTTCATTCATGATCATGTCTTGCTCCATAGAATGTTTGATTTCCTCTACATTGTTACATAAACAACTAGAGGAAATAGAAGCATTTTGTTCATGGGAACAAGGAAAATCAAGCATATCATCTACACTAGTACTCAAATAATTTCTAGATGATATACAAGGACTAGCAACAAAAGGGGATATAGCATTATTGTTGCAAGAAGTGCTTAAGTTCAAAGAAGAAACATTGCAATGGGATAGAGATGAAGGATCATCATTAGCGAGCACAATATCAACATTGCAATTCCCAACACGACTCACCATATATTTACCTTGTGCCTTGCCACACGTTGGTGAAGTGGATGAGGATGAGAAGTCATCGCGGACGGAGGTGGAAGCAACTTGGAGCTCTTCATGATGTGAAGGAAAAGAGATCTCCTCAGAGAAACCACCGACAATATTAGAAATGGAACCACCAAATATTTCTTTAAGCTTGGTCCACTTCTCATGAGACGACTTGCACTTTACAATCGTCAAGAACAAATTAACTGTGGGGCTCAAAGAAAAAATAATCTCATTAGATACTTGAGCTTCGAGATGTAAATTTTTCTCATCCGCTAAAGATAGATTTTGAGGATCCATCGGAGGAGAAAAACCTACATCTAGAAATCTCTCAATATTTGGACACAAGGTCCGAAGATTATAAAGAAAGCAATTTATCCACAAAGTATAATTTGTGCCATCAAAGATAATTGTGTCATTGTGCACTATACTACTAGCCGACATATTTACACTCTAGGCGGTGAAGCATAAACAAGGAGAGACATTGCTCTGATACCAATTGAAATGATAGAGATGTCGCATAGAGGGGGGTGAATAGACAATTTCAAAACTATTATGGTTTTCGCTTGATAGAATGCGGAATTAAACTAAGGTTTATTTTACAAGCACAAAACCTAAATACACTAGGCTCAACTAAGTTCACCAACAACAAATTAAGCTAAGCAAGATATCACAAGATAAATATACCACAAGTGATAAGCAAGATATAAGTACTTCAAGCTCGATGGCTATCACAAGGAAAGTAAGCTCGGATATAGAGATAACCGAGGCACGCGGATACGAAGATGTATTCCCGTGTTCACCACCTTTGGGAAGGGGGCTACGTCACGTTGGAGAGGTGTGAGGTTCCACGAAGGATTCCTCACACGCCACAAAGGCTCACCTTCTTCTCCGAGTCTATCCCACGAAGGAATAGGCCCTCTCCTTATGGCTAGCTTTTCCTCCACTCTGGAGATGGCAAGCTCCACAACCACTTCGCAAGCTCCACGAAGGAGAAGCCCGGGTCTCTTCACAATCTTCCACGAAGAGAACACCGCGGCACCAACCGCCAAGCCAACTAGGAGGTCACCCTCCAAGAGTAACAAGATCACGGTCTCTCACTCGAACAAATCGTAATGGAGAGCTCAACACTTATGCAAGAATGCAAAGCAAGAACACCAAGGGTGCTCAAATCCTTCACTCTCATATCCCACCAAAGAAACAAGTTCTAGGGAGGAATTAGAGAGGAAGAACAATGGTGGAAACCAACAAATGACTCCAAGATCTAGATCCAATGGGTTCCCCTCACTTAGAGGAGGATTTGATTGGTGGGGATTGTAGATCTAGATCTCCTCTTCCAAAGCCCTCAAAAGGATGCAAGAATCATAGAAGGGAAGGGAGAGGAAGAAAGCTCAAAGGGGTCAACAATGGAGGTCAAAAACGTGCTCAAGAGCCTTAGAAATTTGGGGAAGAAGCCCCCCTTTTATACCCCTTAAAGGGGGATGACCGTTGGAGGAAAAACATGCTGGACGGACACGTTCCGGCGGCGAAACCGGCGCCGCCGGATCAGCCGCCAGAATTTCCGGTCAAAACCAGAAGTTCTGGCAAAAACCGAAACAGTATACTGCACCGTTTTTCGGCGATTTGCCGGAAATTTCCGGCGGTCGCCGGAAATTCCGGCCACAGGCCCGGTCCCGCCGGAACAAAACAGGGCACACAAAAATGGCGATAAGTTTTGCGTCCAGACTCCGATTTCGATGATCTTGGGCTTGTTTTAACGAGGACAACAAGCCTTAAAAGATGGTGCAGAGAAACATCATAGTCCATCAAATAAGGATAGAATCAAATAAAGAAAGGTAAGAAGCCTCCCTACACGAAGAACCGATAAAACCTTCATACTCGAAAACGCCATAGAAGATGCATACAAATTCTGTTTTTGATGAACTTGGTCTTGTTGAAGAGCTAGAAACAAGCTCAAGAACCTCACATGGATAAACACCAAGAAGCAACAAAATAGGAAGATGCAAAGTATGCAAAGGATTGAGCTCCCTATGACGATGTGATCAAGTTACCCAATCGAAAGCCCCTCTTAATAGTGCGGCTATGTATCCTATAACCCGGTCTCCCAACAACCACCTTGAGACCGGTAAAAGGAAAACCTAGCAAGGCTATACCTTTGCCTTGCGCATCCCGCTTGATCTTGATGACAACACTTCAATCTCCATCCAAGCCGGAATGCATCACTTGATCATTGTTGCTTCGTGAAGGCTCCTAATTTGCTCTCCCATACACCATTATCGGATAGATTCATTAATACATGTATTCACATGTCCATTATCACCAATATGGACGGCAAGCTTCAAGCAAATTATCTTCTCGAGATGCTTATCTTGAACTTGCCCTTCTCAACCTTGATGACGATCACCACTTGATGTCATCCTCTCATGTGCTATATAAGATCTTCAATTTTGAAGCATGCCCATGGAAAGATACCTATCCCATATAGAAAATGCAAAGGCACATATATAATGGGTTAGTTCATGATGCAAAGGCGCTGGCCCGGCTGGCGAGAGTCGCCTCCTGCTCCTTGATGGTGGCCTCCAGCTGGTTGACCTTGTTGTGCCATTCTTTATTCTGGAGCTGGAGGGCGGCATTGTCCCGCCTAAGGCACGTATTGGAGCGCTTCAGCCGGTCAATCTTCCGCTGCCCGCAATCCATGATGGCTATGGGTGGAGAAAAGGAATGCAAATGAGAAAGCCACAAACCGTAAGCAAAGCAAGAAGGAAAAGAGCGCAAGAAAAATAGCCTCGGGAAAACTTACTTCGCGCGGTTCGGCGTGCCGCGGCTAGCTGCTTGGTGGCCTCCTCGTTGGCGCCGGCTAGCGTAGCCCGGAGCTGCTTCACCTCCGCCAGTCCGACCTCGAGGTTGACCTCAAGGGTTTGCAGCGAAGCTCCCGCCTCCGCAGGCAGAGGCGCCAGTGGGCCGACTAGAGCGGCCAGGGTGTCGCGGATTTCCGCCTGCCACTGCGTGGTTGCCTCATCGTCGGAGTCCACGTCCTCGACAAAGACCGTGTCCCGGCTGGCACCCGAGCCCCCCGCGCCGGCTGATGAGCCTCCACCTGGCCCAGAGGGCGCATCCGGCCGGCTCTCCGTGCGCTCGGGCGCAGAAGCAGTCAGCTGGACCGTGGTCGCCGGCTCTGGCGGGGGCATGGTCTCGGTTGAAGGGGGCGGGTAGCCACCAAGGGGGCAGCCGGCGGAGGAGGAAGGTCACGGGGCGGTGAGGCGGAAGGCGCGATGCGAGTCGGGCTCACGGCGAAGGAAAGAACAGTGGTGCACAAAAGCAAGAGCAAGGTCAAGGCAAAAACAAGATCAAAGCAAGGCCGGAGGCCGATGCGAAGAAATAAACAAGAAGGGAAAAAGGCGGAAGACTTACCCCTGCACCACGGGAGCGGATTTTTTCCGGCCGCCCGCGGTTCGTCCAGGGCGCGGAGGAACCCCCGCTGTCCGAGTGCGCTTGGCAGCCGGCTTCTCAAGAGCGGCGCTGCTGCTAGAGGTGCCCTTGCCGGCATGCTTCCAGGTAGCCTCGGGCGCGGCGGTGCCGTCGCTCTCCTCCGGCTCCGGGCATTGCGGGTCTTCCACCGCCTCGTCACCCCGGCTGGGGAAGAAGCCTTCCTCGCCATCCGAACCCTCGTGGCTGTTTTGGTGCTAGCGCGGCTCGGAGAGGTCAACTGTGAAGACTTGGAGGGCCGCGTCGCCCTCCTCCCGGATGATGCAGGGGAACATCTGCGCAAAACAAAACGCAAGTCAGACCGGATAGGGGAGTTAGCCGAACAACGCGAGAACGACAGAAGGAAAGAGAAGCAGTTAAACATACTCACCCGAGGCGCACGGTTCTCGCGCGTGTAAGGAGGGACGCCAAACTTCCAGTTGGAAGTGATCTTCTCCTTCGTGATCATCCAGACCCACTCGTAGAGGTTGGCGAAGGAGGGGTCGTGACGGGAGAGCCGGGTGGGGTCGAGCCTCCCGGAGTAGTAGCACATCTTGTGTGCTCCCTGCTGCAGGGGCATTATGAGCCGGCTGGCCTAGCTCAACGTCATGTCAATGCCGGTTAGACCAGCCGTCACCAACCCCCTCATCCGGTGGAGGAGCGCGTCTGACTCCGCCTTGGAGCCTAAGATCTTCTCCTCCCAGTGCGCCCGGCTGGACTCGGCGTCTTGGAAGGCCGGGAGGTTCAGCCGGTCCTCCGACCTCAAGTTTCGTACATAGAAGTACGTCTGCTGCCACTGTTTAACTGTGTCATGCAGTTTGAACTTGGGGTAGCGGGTTTGCGACCGGCTATAGATGGAGGCGCCGCTGTAGGTCACCAGCGGACCCTTGGCAAACTGCACCTGAGGCCGGATCAAGATGAGCCGACAGAAGAGCCCGAGATCTGGTTAGATCCCGAGGTAGCACTCACAGAAAGCGCCGAAGTGGGCCAAGGTGCCGATTGCATTTGGCCCGATATGGTGGAGGCGGAGATCGAAGTGGGCAAGGAAGGATAGGAAAAAGGCGCTGGCCGGGAAGGCCAGGCCGCGCGCCAGATGCGCGAGGAAGACAACTCGGTCGTCGGCTTTTGGAGCCGGTGAGATCTCATCAGCCGGGGCCAGGCGGACCCTGACCTCGCCGGCGGTCGGCAGGAGGTGCGACCGCCGATATTTCTCCACTTGCGCCTCCGTCACGGAGGAACCACACCAGGCACTTCGGCTTTCAGCCATGGCGGCGGCAGAGCGCGAGGGAGAAGGAGTGCGAGGGGAACAAGGTGCAAGAGGAGTGGCGGAGGAGCTGCGGTTGCCTATCGCTCCGGCAAGGAAAGGGACTGGCATCGCGGGCGGAGCGGACAACGCGAGCTCGCCGACAACACAGACAAAGGGCGGAGGCAGAGGATGGCGAGAGCAGCGGCGTCGAAGGCAAGGGCGAGGGGGGAAAATGACCAGTGGGGGGCGGCGCGGCGCCGCGGCCCCTACTTAAAGGGGCCGGGGAGGCAAACCACCGGCCTGCCACGTGGCGGCCTCCCTCGGCTCCAACGGTTCCCAAATCGTTTGCAGCCACACCTCGGGCGCAGGAGATCCTAACACGGGAGGCGAGGCACCGACGACAGTTCTCGAGGCGACAACCGACGCGACGCCACGACACACGCCCTCCCACGACCATCATCACGCGTGGATAACATCGGTGATGACGCAGCCGGGGCAGCTCAACCGCCAAATTCAACCGGGAAAAAAATCAAAATCCTAGCTCTTTGAGCCCGCGCACATTTCGCCTGAGGGGCGGAATCTACGCGCGCTCGGGGGCTAGTGTTTGGGGGATCGCCCCCAGGTAGGCTAACCGGACAAGATGCAAAGCACCAGCAGGACAGCCGGCTAAGAGTAGCCGGACCCAAAAACGCCAAGACGGATCAGAAGAAGGAACAAACCAAGACCCGACTGGAAAACCAGCCAGGCGGATGAAAACCATCGACAAGAGCGCCAGCCGACTGGATCAAGATAGCCGGCCGGAGCAAGACAGATCAAGAGCCAACCGGCAGAAGAACCAGCTGGATGAAGCAAGCAAGGGTAGAAGAGTAGCCGGATGGATCCGACCATCCGGCCCATTTAGGCCAGCCGGCTAGACCACCCTAGCCGGCTAATCAAGATAGGCAAGGTACCAGATGACGTAGGGCACAGTGCGCAGTACGCCCAGGACAGCGGACAAGACATAAAGGAGACTCAGACACTCGGCCCATACCGACGACTTCTACCGATGACGGTTGCAACAGTAGACAATAGGTGGCACTGTGCGTAACTACCCGCACGTCGACCACTGTAGATGGCGTGGCAGCATGAGCTTGACTGTGAGTACACACTCCCCATGCCGGCCACTGTAGATGACCTAGCCGGCTAGGGCGCCCGCCTATGGGACCCGCTAGTCGGCCAAGTTGTTGCCCATGCCGCCTCGGCCTATATAAGGGGCGGCAGGGGCAACTGAGCAAGGGTTGGACTCTCTTTTACTATTAGCCAGACCCGATACAGCTCGAGGAGCATTGTAGTCCTTAGTGATCATCCTGATAGTCAGATCGGCAGGAGTATGAGCTTTACCTTACAGCGAGGGCTCCGAACCCGGGTACTTCTTGTGTCACCGCACTTGCTTGTATCCAATCCCGCTTGCGGACACCGTTGCACGCTTTCCTGCTTTGCTCCCACACCTCTTCCTAGCCTGCTTAGGCTCTGCCGTTTTCATAACGACGACAATTTGTGACATATTTACCCATTTCTACTAGGCAGTTATAGCTAGCTATGTCCTTATGAGCCAGGCGGGCAGCTTCCTCCCGTCTGCAACCCTCTTAACAACCACCAAATCATCACAGGAACCTTACCTACACACCCAACACCGATACCATGTCAGAGACGATGTGAACCAGTCCGTCCAGTCCGTGATGATGCGGTCGCTGACAGCTGTGTCCTTGGCGAGCACCCAGGCTAGTAACTCCTTCTTGACCAAACAGATATGAACTTCTTCCTCCCGCCCTCGGGCGGAATGAAGCGAGAGGACGACCAGATGGAAAAGGGATCTCATCGACAGGGTTGCCGCGGGGGTGGCCTCTCCAGGCAACGCACGGAGGGAAACTATTGAAGGATCGAGGAGGAAGATGGGGCACGATAGGGGTTGGATCTGTGCGACCTCACAGTAGTTCTTGCCAGCTCGGTGCCAATCTCGATTCCAAGGACAGTGCCCTCGCTAGTGCCTCCTTCCCTAGCGGCGGACCTTGGCGGCGAGGCTCGGGAGAACCAGCGACATTGGAAGCCGAGGGAAGTCTAGGTGAGGGGGAATACATGAGGGATGGGAGGGCAGTTTCAGGACGAGACTGAACGAGGACACATACGCAAATGTAGACGACCTCTGCGATGGCATATCCCTGTAAATATTTTGAAGTTTAGGGTAATATCGAGCTAACATACCACCATCATGTCTTCTTTGGATTTATTAAGTAGTAAAGATATCCCACATTTCTATGATATACATGATATTACTATTTAATATTATCCACTATGCATGCCCAACCTTAAGTGTTAAATAGGAATTGAGCCTCGAAGTAATCGCCGGTCACAAGACGGATTACAAAAGTAGAAAAGTTTGTCGTTCGTATAATATGGTGATCCTGAACTTTCCCTATAGCCATAGCCGCAAGCTCATGAGCCGGCCTATTACAAACTCTATGAATGTAAATCATCCTAGCCTCTATAAAATTCATTTGAAGTTTGAACTTCATATCACTGATCAAATTACCATTTCGAGAGAAGGAATAATCGGGCGTTGACAAAGCCTGCTTCAGATTGAGCCTAGAAGTATTTTGGTGTATAATAATAATTGCTGTCCAACTGGCAGGGCGGGATTTGTTTTTTGAGGGGAGGATTTTTTTTAGAATCATATTGAGGGGAGGATGGGTGGGACTGATTTAGGAAAAATCACTAAATGCTCAGCCCACCAAAATCTTTGGCCTGTCAGTTCCCGTCTTAATTGTGAAAAGGGCTCAGCCCACTACTTGCTCCCCTCGTTCTGTACTTCTGTTGAGACCTCCGGCGACAGGCGGCGGCCGACCACCCAGGGGACTACGGATATGGCGACGGAGAAGGTGCGGCAGCTCCTTTCCCGCCTCGCCGCCACGCCGGACGCTGCCGTCCCCGACCTCCCCTTACTCCACCGGGCACTCCTCCTCCCTCTCCTTTCAGCCGCCTCCGCTCTCCTCCGCCTCCCCCTCCTCATCCTATCCTCTCCGCTACGCCCACGACGCACCCTCCCGGTCCCGGTCGTCAGTGTGGGCAACCTCACCTGGGGCGGCAACGGGAAGACACCCATGGTCGACTTCCTGGCCCGCAGGTTTCACGACACTGGCATCTCTCCGCTCATCCTAACAAGGGTAAACCACTCCTAATACTGCTTGCTGGCTGCAATTCAAATATTTCAACTATAGTTTATTTCCAATCTATCAATTCCATCTCTCGTGATGCTACCTTCGAACAAGACAGTAGTCCTCAGTTTTGGTGCTGTAGGGTTATGCAGGCGGTGATGAATCCAAGATGCTCAGGAGGCGCCTTGCTGATACTACCACCAAGATTGGGATTGGTGCAAATAGGGCTGCTGTGGCTTCTTTGATGCTGCAAAAGTATGGCTGTGTCAATCCTTCTGATGCCTTCCCCCGGGAAAAGCTTTCGTCAACACTAAACCGGGTGGTAAGCGGTACAAGTGCCAAAATCGGAGTGGCTATACTGGATGATGGAATGCAGGTATCAAGTGTTTTGGGTTCTTCTTTTGTGGACTACTTATATGGATCAATCCATCAGTACCAAGTTTTATGTGATCTTACTTGTAAAATGTCTAATCTTTATTCCAATATAGTGGCCAGATATGTTTGTTCCTTCTGGACACACACGTTTTCATGTATGTAATGTATGCTCACTTCTGTTGCTCATTCCTTGTAGATAGCACCGGAGCTTGCTTCGAGATGTGGAGATTGTGATGGTCAATGGGCTGACACCTTGGGGAAACAGTCATTTCGTTCCACGAGGACCCATGAGGGAACCATTGAGCGCACTTACTCGAGCTGATATAGTGGTTATTCATCACGCGGATCTGGTATGTTATACTCTCAGTGACTCAGACCTTCATGTTACTTCTTTCTATTTCTAGCCGAAATTAGATCTTTAGCATTGATATTATTCTTGACATGAGGCACTGTCGCACTGAAATTATGTTGTTGAAATATAAGCTGCCACATAGACAAAATTATGTATGACGTTCATATGATTGCAAGACGGTAGAATTTAAAAATAAAACCGATCAAAGGTGCTTGCTTGCTTTCCCTCATTGTGAATTGGATTCATCTGATAAATAGTGAAAACCAACAATTAATGCAGTCTGCACAGTAAGAAATCAGACATGTAGGTATTTCTTTTACCTCAAGCTGATGAAGAATTCCATCAGTTGTTCTCTGAACTACCATGTACTACTACACAGGCTTCTGAAGTGCAACTGGAAAATATTGAATGCACAGTCCAAGATAGTGGTGCGACATGTCCAGTGTTTTTTAGTAAATTGGCCCCATCACATATTTTTGAGGTTAACCAACCATTACAGAGACTGCCTCTTAAGGTGCTGGATGGCATGATTGTGCTATGTGTTTCTGCAATTGGCTGCCCAGATGCTTTCATAAATACAGTTACCGAGGTACCTTTCCGTTACTCATTCATTTCTTTGTCTAGATCTCTTAGCTTGGCATTACCTATCCTAAAAATGGAATGCTGCCTGTTTTTACGCTATTCATTCCGGAAAGACAATCTAAGTGTTTATAGTAGTTTCTTGCTAATATATTTTCCTGCTTATCTATCACCCACCCTAACAGATGTTTCTTAGGTGTATTAAACCAACACTAAACTTTAGTTTAATGATATTTTCAAGTTTTTATGTAAAGCCTTAAGTTTTTTCCATGTATGTTCTTCCTTTCATTCGTACCACACATCACTCTTCGTCAACATATAACTAATTGAAGACTGAGGTGGTCGGCCAAACAAACAATTCATAGTCGTCACACAACATGTACAGTAGCTATAATTCAATTTTTCTCTGACTAATCTTTGATTGCTTTTACTACATTTTTTTTTCCAAAAATAGTAACTACAGTTGCCACATGACTGTCAACTGAGCTCTGCTTAGTGTAAGGAAACAAAGCAGACGTCCCACTAACAAAGAAATAACATTCTTAATTAAAAATTATATGATCTACACTAGCTCAATGCAATGTTCTGGTCCTATAATAAAACTTATTGTTTATGACAAGGGAGTCTACCCATACCTGAATAGTCACCAAACCTTGCTACTGGAGAATCGTGAAAATAATACTTTACTTATTGCTTCTGTAGATTGGTCCAATCAAGATTGATAGGCTGGATTTCAGTGATCACCATTTCTTCTGTGATCATGTGAGTGGCTCCCCCCTCTTTTCTTTTTCTTTCCATGGTCGTTAGGAATGTTCCACATCAACAAAACAATGGATGCACTTTCAAAATCATACATATACGCGTCCATGTGAACATGGGACTATATTAATGTGTATCATTTTCGATAGTAAAGCATGCATTACTTCCATTAGCTGTTGCAAGACTGTATTTCTAATTTCATATTTTCTTAGTACTAGCTTCCTTTTTGTTATTCATTGCATGGTGATTACTTTTTTATCCTTGTTTGCCTACTATAGGACCTAGAATTAATCCAAGAAAGAGTGAGGAAGCTTGCGGACCAACATAACAAAGAGGCCATCGTCTTAGTTACGGAGAAGGTATTGTCATTTTAGGATTTCTTGCTTACAAGTTTTGGGAGAATCCATCTGACTGTATTTTGTCTTTTGTTTTGTCTACTTATCTAACAGGATTACGACCGCGATCCAGAAGTCCTTAGGATGGTGGATGCAAAGGTCTGGGTTCTGTCTTCTTCTTTGCAAATTATGCCCCTCAAAGAGCAGGGAGAAGATGAATTGATGAGGAAAGTAAAGTACATTATTACAAGAACTAGGCATTCAAAAGAACATAGAGAGAGGGCCTAGCCATGCCATGAGTTGCTGATCATTTGGTTATATCCAGCTACAAATATCTTGATTCAAACCAATATTGCCATTGGGGCCTGTTACTTCTGTACTATGTTAATTCAGTGTTTAACTGGTTAATTGAAATCCTGTTTCGGTGCTCTGGAACATTCAGAACTTAAAGAGTTTTCAACTGGTTCAGTGGTCTGAACCTCCAGTTAACCTGAACTTGATCCAGCAGGATAATGAGAAGGTGCTTCTCTTCTGCTGTTCATATATCGCTTTCGCTTTTTTTCTCTCTTGGAAAAGGTTGCATTGGTAGGTAGATATATCCATCAAGACTTGCCTACGTATGTCCACTTAATCATGTTGACATTCTGGCTATTACAATATTCCTACTCTAACCTACATACTACAATCCAAGGTACGTGCAACTACTAATTATAGTCATGTATTGGTAAAACATTCTTTGACGTGCATTGCATTATGTGTTATTAGATCTGCAGAGCAGACCAACCCTGATATTCCTTGTGTATGGATTATCTTTGGAGAGATGGGTCATGGGTGCATTTCTCCTCTCAATGCTTTGAGTTGTCTGAATAAAATCAAGACTGCTTTATTTCCTGTTTGCTCCTTTTCGGTTTCTAATGAACTTTGGGTTCCTGGGTTAATGCGTATCAACTATTCATTAACTGTAAATATTTTAGTTAGCATGAGCATAGTCATTTTTCCAAATAAACTTTTGCTTTTTTAGCTTAATAATGTGTACTCATTAACTGCCTATTATTTTTGTTATCATAAATTTTGCAAAACCCAGGTTATCCAGGGAAGTGTATGTAGGTATATATACCATGTCACTTTGGAAGCATTTTCTTAAATCTCAGGCTTCTTTGCCATTTTATGTTTAACACTCGTATACTTTAATTGACATGAAGGAGAGTAGCAACTACACCAGAAGTTAACTTAATACTGTAACAAAAGGAATGCTGGTCTCCTAAGGTCAAATAAATGTGTGCTTGTAGCAGTGTACATGGATTGGCAACAATTGGTTAATTAGCTACCTATGCATCAGGGCTTTAAGTAACCAATAATGAAAGAAGGAAGGAAGGAAGGACACTTCAGATGTACACATAGAAATAATGGCATGGGATCTAGCTAGACACTGTATCAGTATGTACCTGTGCTAGCTAGGTGGAGCATGAAATTTATGTGCACTGGTGTATTGTACAATTGTATATATAGCTGCAAATTCACAGCAGTAAACATAGGGACGTGCAACTACTAGTTACTACTCCTAGTTACCATTTGGTAAGAAATTCTTTGATGTGCATTGCATCGTGTGTTATACACTGGAGAGGCAGAGCAGATGAACCATGCATCTCCTTGTGTATGCATGCATGTTTTGTCTTGTGGAGAGATGGATGCATTTCTCCTCTCAATGCTTCGAGCGGGTGTTTCTTTTCCTCTGGTTTTGGTTTCTTTTCTAATCACACTGTCAGTATCTGGCTTGTAGTTGGCATAAATTTTGCACAGCCCAGCTTATTGCAAAGAACAATATGAACATACCATGCAACTTGGAAACACATTCTTTTTATCCTCGCGATGTAATGTTTAGCACTCTTATACTGAGTTACTCCTGCGATATGTGCATCCCTTCATGCATATTCATATGTAGAGTTAAATTGTAAGGAGAGAAGCAAGCTATTTAATTAAACGACAATTGAAGTAACCTAACAAAAAAAGAATGATCTTCCAAGGCAGATGGATGTGTGCATGTAGCCTTATGCATGAATTAGAAGCAATTGGTTAACTAGGTATCTATGCATTAGGGTTTTACCTAACCAATAATGAAAGTGGAAAGGAATGATACTACCACACATAAAAACAATCTTAGTATTCTGCTGTCAGGGTTGCTAGCGGCTTGATACAGTCGGATAGCTGTAAACATGTGTACGTGTGCTAGCTAGGTGCAGATAGAAGTATTCTGTGCTGCTGCACTGTACAATTGTACTCTAGTTACACAGATCCACAGATTCACAGGAGTAGTACGTACGTGCATGTTGTAATTACTCCATCGACCTTATATACGCTGATATGCATGTGCTTCTTGTATAGCTCCTGTACATGCTGCCCTCCTGGAATGTGTCAGCAGTGGCATATATTGCGAGTGGGTGTAGTGTTAGTGTAGCTCCTTGCCAGCATCTACACCACCCTGGTCTTTCCTTTAATAATTTGTACATACATGTGCACTTTCTCATTTTTTGCTTTGATCACAATTCCTCACTTTCACACTGTTACTCCCTACATTCAAGCACTATATATTTGTTTTTTAGACGAACAATTATTTTTTAAAACGAAAAACTACATATATTTGTTATGAAAAAAACATACAAGTATCAATTGCTTGATTTGCCTTCTAGTAATTATATAAATAGCCACTTTTGGTTAATCATTCTAATCTTGATATGATATAATACAACACAAACATATTCTCCCTCTCTCCTTTCCGCAATGCTGTACCCTACACGAATAGGATTGTGTGTACAAGACAAGATTAGATGATCACTTTGCCCTATCTACTGTCTGCTTGTGACCTGACTTGAAAGAAGAAGCAACCATGCTCATGGCTGAAGAGGAAAACACCAATGTATGACAGACTATAGTTGAGCGGCATCACGAGGCCAACTTGAATTTAGTATTATAGATTTGGTTCTAATGGTCTGGAATATGTTTCACATAGATTAGCTAGGATCTTAATTTACTTTAAAATTCGACGGACTATGCATGGTAGTGTAATATATAGCTCTGTATATCCTCTGTGTCGAACACAGGTTTCTTATTGCCCTATATTGTTTGAAGAAATGTTTTAGGAAATAGTTTGTTAAAAAACATGGATATATGATTAGTCTTGAACAACTACATGGATATTTTGTCAATTAGTTTTAGTTTCCGGTTCACATTAAAAGCCTAGCACCTCTTTGTTGACGAAGAATCAAGCATCATATAATACAAGTATGTAGGAATGATCCGTTGGAAGCTAATTTTGCCAACAAGTTAACATGGGAATTGACACCATCACATGTTCTAATCAAAAGATCAAGGGATCTCTCAAACATGGGACTCATAAGAATACCAAACCCTCTAATTAGTCCGATTGTAATACTAAAATCTAACTACATGAGCAATCTAGGAGGATGTTGTGAGGCACTACATATACATAGATTACAACACTTGGGGTACAAACTGTGACTTGCTTTGATTTGAGATTTGTAGAGTTCGATCGGCAAGGCATACATATATACACACGTATGCAGAGAAATTAACAAGCCTTTGGCCTAATTAAGATACAATGATTCCGGTCGATTGACTAAGACCAATCACAAAGAATTGACCACAAACGAAATAAGAATGGATTGGGGGAAGAGAAGAATTGGAGCATGAACACCAACACACAAGATCAAGTTGGAAGTGCAAAATTAGAAGCTTAAATCATGCAACTTTGGGAGTAGTAGCAAGCTAGCTAGTCCCAAGCCTAAGCTCCAGATCCACTTCTTGCGGGCCTACTGCAAGATGGAGAGGACTAGGGCTTGGGACTACTTTGGGTACCTTTGCATCACCATCATCATCTCCTGGCATCCCCTCTCTTTCACATGACGCCGAAGATAGCCGCACGAAGAATGGAAGTGCAACCACAGCTGGAGGCTGATCATCGACACGCCTTCGCTTCCTCCTCTCCTCATCGCCGCTTTCCGGCGATGCTTCCCTTGCCGTCGCATCAGGAGGCACCGAGATGAACACCTTGTTCCTGCTCTCCATGATGATGGTTGATATGTAGGAAGAAGTAGTAGAGGCGCCTATCATGGTGGCCTGCTGATCCTGTGGAGATCTAGGGCGCACTGCCGCTCTGTACTGCAGGTCTGGCTGAAGGTGATCATGATGATCATGGGATGAGCTTGTCGGCTGGGGCTGTACTCGATGATCCGGCGGGGAGGCGCACTGGCGGAGACGAGCACGGTCGCGACGGTGCACGTTCATGTGCCCGCCGAGCGCCTGCGCGGACCGAAACTCTCTGTGGCAGAAGGTGCAGGTGTACGAGCGCGGCGGCCACACGCAGCCAGCGCCAAGGTGGCCTGCGGCGTCCCGCGCGAACGCCTGTTCCTCCCAAGAAGGCTCAGCCGTGGACGCCGGCGCCGCCGGGCAGGTCGTAGCTGTAGCGCCGGCGCCCCACATACCCCAGTAGTAGTTGGCGGCCATCGATCTGCTAGCTAGCTGAGCTCGCTGGTTGCGGTGGCGTTATGCCATGGGATCCATCGAGCTCTGCACTGCAGGTTGGTACCGGTAGTACATAGCTAGCTATAGCTGCCTGCCTAGTAGCCTAGCTAGCCAGCAGTAGTGCATGCCAAGTTAAGATGTAAATGGATGGCTGTGTTTTTGTTGTTTGCGTTTATATGTATATGTACTACATGAGTAGTACTTGAGTAGATAGGATTACTACCACGCGTGATGTGAGATACTTCCTCTACCTAGTTCACAAATGTTTTGTCGGTTGACCACTCACTACTGTCAAGCTTCATGCACTAGCCAACGCAACCAAAAGTCCGAACTGATGAAAAGAACTAGTGCAAGTCCGAACTGATGGAAAGAACTAGTGCAATCCACTTATACACTTCAGCACGCGAAACTCACGTATGACTTAAGAGGCCTATACGTGGACACAGAGGGGTCTACAACAATTTTAGGATAAATTGCGAAAGCCAGGACTCGAACTCGAGACCTTAGGCTCTGATACCATGTCAAGCTTCATGCACTAGCCAACGCAACCAAAAGTCCGAACTGATGGAAAGGGCTAGTGCAATCCACTTGTACACTTCAACGCCCCCTCTCACGTGTGACGGGGAGAAGTCAGCACGTGCAACCGGAAGAGAGCGACGGCGCGCGAAACTCATCAATATTCAGCCTTCTGCCGCCTTGCAGGGTGGTATCCCTCTTGAGCGCCTATCTGGACAATCTCCAGACTACTTCATGCTTCGCTTGTTTGGTTGTGTTTGCTATGTTCTCCTTGCTCCTCGCGAACGCATCAAACTGACCGCTCAGTCCGTTGAGTGTGTCTTCCTTGGATACAGTGATGAGCATAAGGGCTATCGCTGTTGGGACCCTGTTGGTCGGCGGATGCCTAAGGTCTCGAGTTCGAGTCCTGGCTTTCATAATTTATTTTAAAATTACTGTTGACCCACTCTGATACCATGTCAAGCTTCATGCACTAGCCAACGCAACCAAAAGTCCGAACTGATGGAAAGGGCTAGTGCAATCCACTTACACACTTCAACAACTACTACTATTTGTTATATTACTATATTCCGCAATCCATTAACTTTATAATACTATGGAACTGTTTTTTGAGGCAAATACTCCCCATGATTTTAAGTATTTCATCTAGTTATTTAAAACATCTCTCGAAAGCTAATGTTTAAAAAGTTTAACCAAAACTTATATCCAAAATGAAAAAATTCTGTGAACTCTGCTGGATGCAAATAACCTAAATGTAGTGTGCTTTATTTGCGCGACACTTAAATTTATAATTAATGTGAGAACAAATCATATGAATTTTTAATGCGTTATCGGCCTTTAATTTGGATTTTATCTCAATTTTCAAGAAACAAATATCAAAATCCTTATATTTCAGTTATTTCTTATTCAGATGACATGTACTATTATAGCTAGGCTCTAGTCGAGAAAACTAAATTTCAGCTGTTAATTTAGCTAACATGTATAAAGAGCAGGAGTTGTGCATGAAACGTTATTACGTTGTCAATGGGATTTTACATGTGGATATACATTATTATGACATACTCCCTCCATTCTAAAATATAAGATGTTTTAGACTTTTTCTGAAACACATATATCTAGACTTCTTTTAGTGTGTAGATTCACTCCTTTTGCTTCGAACCTACACACTATAAGATGTCGTTTCAGAAAAAGGCTAAAACATCTTATATTTTAATAACGGAGGGAGTACTTGTGAATGGATGTGAATATTGTTCTCATATGCTAGTGTTGGATGAGAATGAATTTGATTGTCTTGTGATATGAGTAGATGAATAATCTATATATTGTGGTTATTCTTCAATTTATGTTTGTTTCAGGCCAATATATACAGACCAAATGATCAACCATACAAACAAGGCAGTCATATATTTTAAGGGATATCATGGCTGCTATTATGTCGTATACTTGACACATTTGAAGTTTTGTAACATGGTTCCTTCTTTCTTGTTAGAAATACTTTATGAGTCATTGATCTTGGTTTAAAGATATATTTTTTTGTTTTTCATGGCACAATAAATACGTTGAAGCATTTTTACGTGGCAACTCCACTAAGAGCCATATGTGATATGTGATGTGGTATGTGGCTTAGTAAGAAATAGCCATTTGTGATATTTCCTTACCGTAGGTGGAATAGTAAGCCGTCTAAGATGATAGAGGATGATCACATACTCCACATCATGAACGAATAGAAAACTATCTAAAATGGACCTTTCCAACCGTATGTGATTACATATTATGTAGTAGTTGTCGTCAAAGTATGTGATTACATATTATGTAGTATGCGAAGCCGAGGTAGATGTCAATCTCGCCGATGGACATGATGGTGTAGGTTGCCATGGGCTCTTTAGCCGGAATCCAAGTCTCGTCGAGAAGAACGAGAGAGACATCACCGGCGTAGACCACGCGATCCATGACGATTGTTTCACCGATTCCTGCACGCGCAGATTCCGTCCGAAACGGAGCTCCGAAAGTCACCTGCCCCACGGCGCCAACTATCGTCAGATTATCGACAAGTACGTCATAGGGGGTCCTGAAGGCGTTGAGAATATGGGGTATGAGACGTACGGTGTTCCAGGAGCGGTGAGCATAAGCTTACCCAGGTTCAGATCCGACTGCGGTGATCGGATCCTACTCCTTCTAGCAACCTAGTAATATATCGGCGATAGCCGGATGTTACAGCGGATTACAAGAGAGATTCACCTGTGGGAGTAAGTTGTGGTTGATCTACGATCTGGTTGGTATTGTGCCCTAAAGGCTCCCATAGGGTCCGGTTTATATAGTCACCGGGGCCTAGGGTTACATGAGAGATCTATCCGGCTACATTACAGAGTCGGTAACTAGATACAACTTGGACTACAAGTAATACTACATGCCTAAATTGGTAACTCTTCTGGGCCTTGTCGTAGCCAAAAGTGACTCCTTCTCTTTCTCTGACTGGGCCGCTCGTGAAGCAAAGCTCTAACCCATTGGTGGGCCACCCTGGTCAGTGAGTCCTGTGGCTATACCCGAAAAGTATATCCCTAACAGTAACCAAATAAACTATTATCTAGATAGCAATTTGAGAACTATGTGGATGTATAGTTAGACCTTTGTATATTTATTTTTCCAAAGAAGGACATTCTACTAAAATCAAATTGATGCTAAGTACACCGTTCTCCGCAACACCATCATGTCAAATCTAACCGAGACATAAAAATGCACATAACTACATTATTATAAAGCAGAGAACATGACCTGAAATTTAATGTTGAAGCGACCAATGTCACACAAACACAAGCAACATCTACCACCGTTCTTGACACCACAAAAAATGCAATAAAATAATCTCCAAAACCAATGCCTCTAGAAAGGGAACAATGCAAAAGCACTGCCTATCACAGACCTAACTACGGAATGCCAGATGAAGGGTTTTCACCAGGAGAGCGTGCAAGTCCAAGCAATTTTCGACCAAATACTTCATCAAGGAAACCGATGCATAGACACATCATTGTCAGGTACAACCAACTAGTAAGGCCGGCCATATGATTTTCACCTCAGAGCTCAAGACATGGTACTCGAAGAGCACCACAAAACTGAAGCCACATAATTAGTCTATCACTATTGCTCCTTTTAGATTAAATAGGTCTTTCATTTCATTTAAGAAGCCATAGATCTAGTAATGCTTAGTTCATTTCTTCTTGATCACCCCATTTGTCCTATGGATTAATTAGTTTACTTCTACTATATTGTCCACTCCTTTGTACATGTAATCTAGAAATAGTTAGCTTACAAAGGGTATGATAGCTTTAAAAAGTTGCTCCACATGCGTTTTTTTTGTTTGTGAGGTCATGAGGTTCACAGTCACCGCTCCGTACAAACGGCGACGACCAAGTCAATTTGTTGTCTGTCAAACTTGTTGAACGGTTACTTTGACTAACCGAATATCCCCTGGTGTAAATTTGACGAGTAAATGAATGAATAAACTAAACCATTAGTCTGGCCGGCATCGCAACGAGACGACCCAGCAGCTGACAGTACACATGCATCAAGCAACTAAACAAGTGGAGGAAAGAATGAAGAAGAAGCAGAGGAAGAGAATAATAAGGCACTAGGTACTATAAACATGAGTTAACTTGCACTACTCAACCACCGCTTTTTGTCCTTCAATTTGTCTCTGCTCTTGTTCCATCGTCGGATGGACGCGTACGTACATTATTTATACCTAAGCGACGACGTCACTGATCGATCGATCGACTGCCACTCCCGGATCGACCGGTCCCAGTGTCCAGATAGATTATTAGTCTCTCGTGCCATAATTGCGTGCCTCGTGATCGCTAGCTTTCAGTTTCTCATTATCTCACTACTCACAGTGTGAAGGTCTGCGTGTAGCTTCTTTCGGTTCGAGTAGACCGTCCGCAGCATCATGGTCGTTTGGTTGATCAAATCGGAACAACTCTTCTTGTATTCGCTCCGATCCATAACAGTGTCGTTGATTTAGTACAATTTTGCATTAAATCAGCGACGCTTATTATGAATCGGAGAAAGTAATTAACTTGTGTGTAAAAATCGTCATAAGGGGCTAGGCAAAGGGGGGTTCTTCGCCATGGAATAGGAAGTCCAACTAAGATAACGCCGTGGGCCGGCTAGCTAAGCTATGTTAGCTTTCTCAATAATTAGCATTGTTTGGCAACTAGCAGTAGTAACTATTTAAGTGCCACTATCTTTTCGACACCGCTAGCTGCTGGGATGCGGGATAAGAACTGGCATCTGTCATCCATCTCTGTCGTTACAAAAACTAATTGATGAGTCAATCAGGGGACCCGGCCGGGGGCAGCAAAAGATTCCTTCGTCATTGTCTGTCTCTACCGCTAACACGGCTCGATCGATCGCTAGCTCATTACAGCGCTACCAGCTGCATATGCTGCTTTATTCCCTCATTTAACTAACACGAAGCAGATTAAGTAGCATAATAGTTAAGTTAACTGTGTGATGATCTTACTTCTTTGTGTACACATATCGATCGGATGAGCATCGAGGACCAAATTCCTATACAGTTCTCCATTTTTTTATCAGATTTGTTGTTATATCAGTTTTTTGTAAAATTTGAAAGTGTTCTCTTTTCGTAGAAACTAGCCAGCCGAGTTAAAATTAAACCCTTTTCTATCGAAACAGGCTTTCGTCCAAATATATTAATATAGCAACCATATGACACAACCATGATAGAGTCGAAACGAAAGAAAATGCTGGGACAATAGCAAACACACGCCCGCAAGAAACAAAGAAAAAACAGAACGGAGACAAAGGCAGATCAACTAAATGAAGGTGACCGGCAACCGATGTGGCCTTCAGAGAAGTCCCACCATGCTCCTTGCACCGACTCGTCAAGCACCAAGCAGCACCCTCAAGAGGAAAAGCGACCGCTGCTGTCCGGACCAGAGACTGATCCTAGGGTTTCCCCCGGCACACAAGGGAAGTGGATGACGAGTAGCCATGATGCCATTCAGGAAGGAAAGATGCCACCTTCGGGCGACATCGCTTCGGTGTCGGGCGAGCCGACAAGGATTTCTTCGAAAATAAACCTATCCACAACCTCCGGACGATCCATAGCACAGGAGCCCCGCGAGGTTGAGGCCTCACCACCACCAAACTTGCCGTCCACGAGGATGCACCACTATGGTCACGAAGCTCCCATCATCGTCTCACCGAAATTACCGTCGCGAGGTCTACAAGACAAAGGGAAGCATAGCTTGAATCGGGGCCAGCAGCAGCATGTCATGCGGGAGAAACTTGCCTCCACACCACCAAAGACGATAGTCGACCGGACACGGTCACATGCATACCAGTCCTAGTTGGTTCCGTCCGGGTCCAGCGGACCCGTAAAGCCCCCAACAGGGGCACGCCAGTCCCACGAGGGTTCGGCCAGGCCTTGCCAACGATGGGACGGGAGAGAGGTGGAGAGAGGGGGCAGTTGCTGGCATTTGACGGGAGCGACCCCATCGCTCTTGAGGGGGTCAGGTTTTTTTTTCAATCCTAGAAGCATGAACTCTGCACATGTCTGATTAATTAAACATTTTTCAGGAGGAACCAAAATGAAACTTTGGGAAGGGAATATACGTACTCTCTTAATGATTTAGTTGCACGTACGGTGCAGCATAGTATATACGTGTACGATGGAAAGTAGCGTCCAGATCGAGCATGTGCATGCGTATGACCATCCACCAGAATATATGATGCATGACCTTATGGGCATTCATGATCTTATGGATATCGTTGGATCAACGTACGCAAAGTATATATACTTGGTAATAAGATCGGTGTATGTATAGTACAGACGGCCAAATTACTTATTAATTACATCGTACTATAATACGTACGTACGTCTAGCTAGCGAGGGCTTCAGTTCGTGATCCACGATGCATTATTGTGCATCATGAAGCTGGTATAATACAGCAATAGTCTGGCCGGTCGTCGATCGTACGGCATAATAAGAGAAACTAGAGGTCCTTGCGTACAATGATCACTAGATAGCTCAACTTCATTTTCTGTCGAACAATCGATCGATCAATAGAGATACAATGCATATTCGAGTAGTGTCCATCGATTATATGCTTTGAACCCTTGAGCTACCCAAACCGACGTGCATGATTCGTCAGCCGACTTTCATTCAAATCGCTCACACATGTCTATTACTCTGCATATACTCCTATATATTTCCATGATGTATCTGACACGTGTACGTGGGCACAGGTGGTGTCGAGGGATAAAATCTAGATGCCTCCAAGCGTACGGCGAGGGAACGTAATTATCTTGGTTGTGAATGTATGCTTAGATCACCAGCGGCTACGAGACAAAAAGATTTACTCATTTTCACTCCCTCTCGTGCAGTAATAGTTTTATTCCTTTCGACTAGAATTTTACCATAACAAAGTACTCTTGGATGAAGATTAGAGGATTGAATGCAGATGGAGTGTGCTGCTGCAATTTGTTACTCCCTCCGATCCATATTACTTGTCGTTCAAATGGATGTATCTAACACTAAAATATGTCTAGATACATCTATTTTAGTGACAAGTAATAAGGATCGGAGGGAGTACTTCTTTTGGTCTCCTAGTTGATGTAGATTGGTATGGTATATATATGTTCAAAAAACTTCTATGAAGTAGTCAGAGTAAAATCCCAGCTGCAAGAATCTTTAAAATCCATGGGCAACTGTATCATATTTTCTTTGAGGTGGAAGGCCCTGCAGCTTTGGTTGATGGACCAACAGATGTGGAGAATGGCCACCCTCCAAACCCTGATGAGCATGATAAGCAAGGAGAGAAAGAAGCTAAAGATGGAACTGGAAATGAAAAGATGGATACCGACAAAGCCAAAAACTCACAGAGAGTCAGTAGGCAACTCCATCAAGCTCAATTGGTGGTGCTGTAGGGAATCCTACTACCTCTGTGGAGAAGAACAAGGCCAAGCTAATTGATCAAGTAAGGGAGATTGCTTCAGCTTACATACAGAAAAGAGATGCTGCTCCCCCCTGTGCTAGTAGACTCAGTCCTTTGTTTGATGACAGCTGCACAAATGAGAGAGTAATTGATTAGATGAAGAACATAGCTTCTGAAGAAACTGCATGCATTGACTTGCTGCAACAGATGGAGCTTTCACAAGAAGGAGATTCTTATTATGAAGATGCAGACAAGACAATGGGCTTTGAGGAGGTGTCCCTTCCTAGTGTTCAAGACCCAACACCCTCTGAAGCTTTTGCCAAGAACAAGAAGTGGGGGCCTGTGTTCAACACAAGGCAGAGTTCCAGAGTGGGGGCAGAACAAGGGAAAACCATTCTGCAAAAAGCTCAGGAAATCTCAAAAAGGAAGAATCCGGAGAAGGTAGTACCTGCTGCAGCCAAGCTGAAAGGTATGATATCACATAATCCTTTCTCTGACATGGCAAATACTATTGGTATTACTCTGCCACTTACCCATGTTAGTTCTTATGTTTGCAATGTTGCAAGTAGTAGTGATAGTTGTAAAGATATAGTTACTTCTACTGGTGCTATTGGCATTGAATCTATGCTTTCACCTCCTTCTATTCTTGTTTCAATTGATAAACTGACACTGTGGGTGTCTTGTTTTACTGTTAATGCATGTAGTTCTTGTCCTGGAGAAACCCCCCCCTCTGCCACTTTAAGCACTACTAATGTGCATCATCATTCCCTTGGTATTGATGATTTAGACAGTATTGCCAATGATACCCCTTGGACTTTAGTTGGTAAGAATAAGAATAGGCGGGGAAATCACCCCCGGACATGCAAGTTCCAATGGATTGTTGTTTTTGGAATCCCAAGGGTATTCAGGCCCTAGGTAGGAAAATGTAACATACCGGGATTAGAGGCTAGAAATAGAGAGGACACATGGTTGTGTATTGCATTCATGCATAAGAAATATGGGGAATTTTATCGCAAAACTAAAATACTACTAAGAGATCGAGATCTCTCTTGTTCTATTGAGAAATGACATAACAAGTGCGATAGGTTTCGACATGACCTTGGTTATTTATTAAGAAGAGTTCTAATAAGTGTTTGAATTATGAATTTGAAATTTGAATTGAGTAGAGGTTCATAGTAGGTTGCTACCTAAAGTGTAATTTAAGTACTTAGGATATTAATATTGGGATTAGAGATTACAAATATTCAATTATAATATAATATTTGGATTGGTACTATTATAAATAAAAGTGAGTAAAGAATAACATTATATGAGATCATAATAACAATATACTTACTTCTATTCTATAATCTTACATATCAAGTATACAATAAATACAAAGCATAAAATAAAAAGGGAAGGATTACAATAGTAATCCAAAAGAATTCTTTAAATATATATATATATATATACATATCATATTATATTGTTCTTTTATAATAAAATAAAATTCAAAACATTAAAGTAATTCAAATATACACATGGAAAATTTTATTATTTTCTTATCTTATATCCCCAAGAGATTTGGAGTACAACTAAATAATAATTTATTGTATACAAGAATAATTAAGAAAGAAAATGTAAAGCTTTATTAAATCATAAAGATTACATTGTTCTCACAAAGGAATAAAGGAAAATAATTATAGAAGAATAAGTAAAAAACCTATAATACTTCCCAACTAAGTCCTAAATCTTCATATTCTTAGTCTTCTCTATAACAGCTTGTACCTGCAAGCAAACAAAGAAAAAAAACTAAAGCAAAGGTTATTGTTAGTATAAATTGCTCTCATATATTAGTATAATATGAATAAAAGGGACAAATTTCACCAAAATGAAGGATCTGTTCTCAATCTAACTTTTTGTCTCAGAACCACATCATGGAAAATGTAAAGGGGCAAGTTTCACCAGTGAAGATTGAAGTAAAAGGGTAGAAAACCAGATATTTCCATTTGATCTAATCCACAGGCATAGGACACAACTTACACACCCATGTAGGAATGAGGTGCCGTCGACACCAGGGATCAAAGGGCAATGGTTAAAAGCACACAATCGTGCTAGCAGAGAAACTCTGCTACACATCCTCTTCAACACATAACAGAATAGCAAGAATACCATAAGATATTATATAGATTCTCACCAGACCAGTCCATAGAACACCACAAAAAACCATTAGTTAACCAGCCATTGGTTACCTAATTAAAGGAGGGGAGGTCCGGATGTAGAGCAAGAGAAAGCAGGAGCTAGGAGGAGGAGAAGATCAAGGAGGGAGGACAAGTCTGTCACAGCCAGGAGCTACCCAAGCTCCCCATCAATAGCAAGGGCAACATAACATCTCAGCCACATCAACAATCATAGAAGGTTGGATATGTCCCAACAGAATCACATCTTGCATTTGTTCTTATCAACTATAAGAATATGATCTGTGGAAGTGAATAAGCCTCAAAGATACACCCAAATGGAATGTAATCTCATCACCAAACATTTTAAAGCAATAAATGGCATTTGTTCTCTATCTAATATATAGATCAAGGTATCAGTATATGCATCACTGACCCAATATAGTGCCAACAAGTATAAGCATCTAATCATAGTCAAATTCATGGACTGGTTGCTACTGGGCACACTCCAGAAACTAGAAGCACCACAGTGGCATCCTAGTATCATAAATATCTCCAAAAATAGAGGATAACAGATCAAGCCAACAAGCATTAGCTGCAAGCTTCAGCAAGTAATATCATCAAATCATCTTCCTAATATTAAGCTAGGAATCATTACAGAAGGATTACTGAACTGTTATTTTCATAACAGTAGGGAAATCATCAACAAGGGGTCGTGTATATCTGCAAACAAGTACCAGGTCCTTATCAAATCTATGCACGAAAATCATTTCAGAATTACCCTATGAGCCAGCAAAGCCAAGCTTAGCCACCACAATTTTAGTTGCACATCTTAAATATCTCCAAAGAGAGAATTAGAAATCAATTCACATGTCAGGCTAGACTAGCATTTTAGCACATATTCCATAAGCCCAGGTATAACTAGGACAGTACCAATTCCACAATCGAGACAACACTGAAGCAAATATACTATGCATCAATTAGGGCAGTATCAACATCCAATATAGCATCATAACATCAGTCAAGATTATACTTGACCAAAATCAACTGACAAAACACCATTCTCATTAATCCTAAACAAACCACATAGCAACTTTACCACAGTATCGTAGAAATAAGAATCCACTAAATGAATCTCTACAATAGTTATGAATAAATAGGTAGAGGGATGAACCCTATAACGGGGAACAAATCTTAATTAGGGTTAACATTATACCATAGTGAGCAATCCAGAGAGATACTAAGATAATAGGGGAATAAAATAATCTACCCATGATCCTCAAGGAGGAAGAAGAGGAAACAGTGCCGGCAACAGCCATGACATGGCGGCACAGTGGACACCTGCACCGCGCCAGCGGCTACATTAGCATGGGGACGACGGTGTGGAAAATCCATATGGACCTGACATGGGTATGCCCTACGGGTTCCTAATGTTAGCCTACCCGGTACCGGCCTGACAGGGTCCCACATGATTACCCTGTGCGGATGATGAAGCCTAGGAAGGATTCGAGTGACCAAGGCCCATACAAGTGTGACTTCTTGGAGAACACGACTAGCTATAGATAGAATTTCAAAGGGTTCAACCCTAATCTGTAACCTACTCGACCTACCCCGAGACATGGTCTCCCCATATAAAGGCCATGAGGGCACGGCGAGGAGGCTCTCTAACCTCATACCCCAAAAAACACACCTCACGCCAGATTGCATATGCGTACCCCTGTAATCATCGGCATCACCATCAATCAAGAACAGACAAGCAGGAGTAGGGTTTTCCCTCCGGGGGCCTGAACCTGGGTAAACCTCATGTCCCCGTGCTGCGAATCTGTTAGCCGTTCCGCGATCTCCAGCTTCCCCTCCTTCTCCAAAACCCAAGTCCATAACAATGGTCATTGACGAGTCGAACCCTCCTCAATTGGCGCCGTTATGGGAAGTGGGGGTGTTGATCGTGCGATCGTGATGGTCCCATCCAACACCGTCTTTGACTTATCGGTGACGGAGAATCACCTCCTCTTTGGCACCATCAACTTACCGTCCACTCGCCGGAACTCGTCGAAACTTCGATTCCATAGGAGACAGAGTCGAACTGATGTTTGGGAGCTTCTGCTTTTAGGTGGGCCAAATCGGTACCCTACGCCTCCCTGAGCGAATACTGCCTCCGACGGTCGTACCCGCTCCATGGGTGCTGCCAATCGGTGTCCTCAATGCACCATCGCTAACAAGCAATTCGGATGACAGCAACAGCTACAACTCCGACCTCTGCGACCCTCCTACGGAGGAAGGGACCTACGGTTCTGGATCTGAGAGTTGTGGGAGCAGCGATCTCTCCCATCGCTACATGTGCGGGGTCATCATCGATGGCGATGTTGACAATGGAGCCGAACCTACGGATCCCCCTCCCAACCCGCAAGCTCATAACGCCACGAACGGAGGAAATGGACCACCCCGGCCCATACCAACGGAAACAGGGCACATGAAGGTGCCAATGGCCGCAATCGCAATCTCTAAGAGATCCATCTCAATGATGCCTAGTGGGACAGAGTCCGGGAAGCTGTGCGAGGTACCAACCCTCTGCCACTCGACGCATCTCGAGACATGCTGATGGGTTACCATTGGCTCCTCATCAAGGAGCACAACCGACAAATCGAGCAGCACAAGGAGCTCGAACAGCGCATGAGAGCAGCTAACGAGTCAAGCATACGTCGAGTTGCGCTCTCCTCTGCCGGAGGATCCTCCTTGAAAGGATATGATGGCCACAAGCACCGCTCCCGCATGGAGCGCATGGATCCTAATGCATGACGCGAGGCCACCAAGGCACTCGACCTTTCCTTCATGTCGATGGACTCGCAGGGCAACATCATGTCCAAGATGCCGAAGGCCGCGGTCATGGCGGCCACCACCTATCTGGCAGCAAACCCGCAACCGGCGGGGGATCCCTAGTATGCAATCCATAAATCTGTGATTGCAGGTCTTGGGCTTGTCGGAGCCGCGTTTCATGGAGAAGCAACCCCGTAGCCAAAGAAAAAGCTTGCGGTAAAATTCACCAGAAGTCGCACACCCTCATTCGACGAGGAGGAGCATGACCTTACGCGGCGTCGCCGCAGGCCGAGGTGAAAGAGCCGCAACTACGACGCCTATGACGATCTCACACAGCGCAAGATTGATAAATCACGCGCAAAACATGCGTGCTCCACAAAGTCTGAAGAGGAAGGCACGGAGCTATGCAGCTCCATGTGCTTTAGCAGGGCCATACGGGAAATGCAGATGCCTAAAGGCTTCAAGCTCCCTTCGGACAATCCGAAGTCTGACGACGTACATGAGCCAAAGATCTTGCTGGATGATCATATCTCGTCGGTCAAGATCCATGGCGGGAGAAAAAACATAGCCATGCAATGCCTTTAGCTACAGCTAACGGGCGCGGCCAGATCCTGGCTTAATAACCTTCCCTCCGAATCCATCCGTAGCTGGGAAGATCTAGAATACTGCTTCATTCGCAACTTTAAAGGCACCAACAAAAGGTCGTCTTCAATCGAAGAGCTACGCGCCTATTGTCAATGCTCCAACGAGTCCATCCGCTCGTACATACAGCGTTGGTCTGTCATCAAGAATTCCACTGAGAACATCTCGAAGGAAAGGGCAATTGACGCCTTCAACGGCGGCGTCATGAATTCAGAGAGGAGTTAGGGCACGTCAAGCCCAAAACCATCGATCATCTGATGTACATCGCCAATCACTGGGCTGATGGTGAGGATGCCTTCAACCAAAAACGTTCGCATGACAAGGACGACTTTGGCTGTAGGCGCGATCGCTGAGGGAAAAGAAGAGCACGCATCTACGACAAGCGTGAGCAAGTCGATATGGTCGCGGCTAGCTACGCCGACCGCCACGAAGATGGAAACCGCAACAGCGGATATCGCAACAACAACTATTGTGACAGCAGAAAGCCAGCACAAACATGGAAGCACCGCAACCGCGATGACGAGCCGTCTGCACTCAACAAACTGTCGGGTCCCTGCACCATCCACTTCTACATCGACAAGCATGACGACAAAAAGAAGGCCAAACACATGCTCAAATATTGCAGGGAGTTCCAAAAGCTCCACGAGGGGTACGCCCAGATGCGGTGCCAGGCGGTGAATCCAGGATTCGCCCCCGCCTCAGGAGCCATCGCACACGGAGCCCCACCTCCGCCACCTGGAGCACCCGGACAGCCTGCGGCTGCCCCGACCCAAAATAACGAAGCAGAGCCATACCCACGATCGCTGGGGGATATGATGATACAAAAATGACGTCCATCCAACAAGGTGCAGAAGAAGATCACCCGACAGGTCAACCTGGCCGTCACCTCTCTGCCTGCCATAGCTGAGTACCTCAGCGGCTCAGAGTCATGCATCACCTTTGATTGCTCGGATCACCCATGACAAATACTTCGCCTGGGTCACTCTACCCTGGTGCTCGGGGTGCAGATTAGAGGATTCAAAATGATCCACGTCTTCATGGACGACAGCAGCGACATCAATCTAATGTTCACCAGCACACTCGCAGCCATGCGGATCCCTCTATGCAGCCTGGAGGCATCAGACACGACCTTCCATGGCATCGTCCTAGGGAAAGGAGTATACCCCTTGGGCAGAATATGGCTTGACGTCATATTCGGCACCCCCAACAACTTCAGGCGTGAGCGGCTTGAGTTTGAGGTAGTGGAATGACCCTCACAGTACCACGCCATCCTCGAGCATGTGGAATTTGCAAGATTCATGGCAGTGCCACACTACGCGTATCTTCTACTGAAGATGCTAGGGCCTAACGGTGTCATCACCATTCTAGGTAGCTTTACCAAGTCCGACAGCTGCGACAGAGAATTCAACAGAATCTGCCAGTCATTCGGCATGCAGGAGGAGCTCGCAAGGCTGAAGGAGTCAACAGACAATAGCCTGCCCCTGTCACCAGGCAAAACACACCTGACATGTCGTTTGACTCCACAATCAACACCAAGGCGGCGCAAGTCCACCTGACAACCCCACCAAGACGGCCCTGATTGCCAACAACCCAAGCCCCGCATAGGAACTCGCGCTCGTCGAATTCCTTCGTGAGCGCTGGGAAATCTTTGCCTAGTGTCCTGCAAACATACCAGTAGTTCCCAGGGAATTCGCCGAGAACGCACTCAACGTGTTTCCGGATGCAAGGCCGGTCAAGAATTCGATGTGTCGTCTATCCGAGAGCAGAGCTGAAGCAGTTGGCGCTGAAGTCAACAGACTCCTCGATGCCAACTTCATAAGGGAGATAAAGGAAAGCACCTGGGTAGCTAACCTCGTATTGGTCCCTAAGAAGGACACGGACATCCTGTGGATGTGTGTGGACTTCACGATGCTTAACAAATATTTCCATAAGGACCACTTCCCCTTTTCGTGAATCGATCAAATCATCGACTCCACTGCAGGATGCGAGAAACTCTCCTTCCTTGATGCCTATTTGGGCTACCATCAGTTCCACTGAAGGTCGAAGGTCAAGAGAAGACAACATTCATCACACCATTCAGGGTGTTCTGCTACAACACAATGTATTTCGGGCTCAAGAACGCAGGCGGAACCTACCAACGGTGCATGCAGGCGTGCCTGAAAAACCAGATTGGTCAAAACATCCAAGTCTATGTCGACGACATAGTAGTCAATACCAAGGAAATCTAAACACTGATCGATGATCTCCGCGAGACGTTCGACAACCTTGATTGCTATAGGATCAAGCTAAACCCGGAAAAGTATGCCTTCGATGTCCCATCCGGGCAATTACTCGGGTACTTCATCTCCCAAAGAGGCATCGAGGCCAACCCAAAGAAAATCAAGGCTATACTAGCCATGGAGAAGCCGAAGAACGTCAAAGGAGTCGAGCAGCTAGCTGGACGAATCGCGGCACTCACCTGGTTCATCAGCCGCATGGGTGAAAAGGCTCTCCCCTTCTACCAACTGCTCCGCAAGGCTGACAAGTTTGAGTGGATGGCGGAAGCCGATGAGGCATTCGAGGACCTCAAGCGCTTACTCTCTACATATCCCATACTGGTAACGCCAAAGGATAGAGAGCCCATGCTGCTCTACATCGCTGCCAAGTACCAGGTGGTCAGCACGGCCCTCGTGGTCGAACGACCCGAAGACGTCAAAATCCATGGGGTACAACGCCCGGTATACTACCTCAGTGAAGTACTGACGCCTACAACACAAAGATACCCCCACTACCAAAAACTCGCCTACAGCGTATTCATGACTGCGCGTCAATTATGTCACTAGTTTCAGGAGCATCAGATCATGGTCGTCAACGATGCACCACTATCAAACATCCTAAACAACCCCGAAGCTACAGGGAGAGTAGCCTTATGGGGCATCGAGTTGTTCCCTTGGTACATCATCTATGAGCGTCGCACTGCTATCAAGTCTCAGGTGCTCACTGAATTCTTCATCCACTAGATGGAGCTCCAGCTACTAGGCACTCTGGACATGTCCCAGCTCTAGACGATGCACTTCGATGGCTCCAAGTGCGATGCTGGAGCAGGAGACGGTGTAATCTTGACATCCCCTTAAGGGGATAAGATGAGATATGTGTTGCGGATGAAGTTCCATCCATCCAACAACGAGGCTGAGTACGAGGCACTCATGCACGACATGCGGATGGCAAAAGTATGCAGAGCCACGCGCCTCGTCATTTATGGTGACTCCAACCTTGTCGTTCAGCAGACAATGAACGAATGCAATGCACACTGCAGTAACATGATCGCATACCGTGCGCTCTACAACTCACTCGAAGGACAATTCGACGGTTATGAACTCTGGAACGTTGGTAGGGAAAGCAATGAGGAGTCTGACAAGCTCGCCAACATTGGATCCACCCGCGACCTAGTGCCACCGGGTGTGTTCCTCGAGCAAATTTGTGTGCCCTCCATCAAGCGAAAAACTCCAAAGGACACAGCCAAAGCTGCAGGGCACTCGGGGATGCGCCACCCAGAACAACGGAGGCACCTGAAGAGCTGGACACAGAGGTCGAGTTGGTCAGCTTCATGCAGTTCCTTGCGGTTGAGAAAACATGGACTCAGCCATACGTCAAGTACCTGGTGAGCAAGGAGCTACCTGAGGACCCGACGGATGCCAGACACATCTCTCGCTGATCAAAAGCCTTCACCATCATTAACGGCGAGCTGTACAAGCGCAACATCACAAGAGTGCTCCAGCGGTGCGTCACCAACAGTGACGGGAAGAGTATCCTCCTTGACATCCACGAAGGCATCTACAGCCACCATGCAGGCAGTCATGCCCTTGTTGACAAAGCTCTACGAGCTGGCTTCTACTGGCCAACCGCGATGCGCGATGCCAAGGACATCGTAGAGAAGTGCAACGTCTGCCAAAGGTTTGCAGACAAGCATCACACGCCAGGCTCTGAGCTATGGCCCATACCACTGGCCTGGCCCTTCTCCCAGTGGGGACACGACATGGTTGGCAAACTGCAGAAGTCCTCACCCGGAGGACACGTGGTCCTCCTGGTGGCAGTTGACAAGTTCACGAAGTGGATTGAGGCCATGCCTGTGACTAACCAAACCGGCGCTACTGCCATTAAATTCTTTCAATCCATCGTCTACAGGTTCGGAGTGCCTCACAACATCTTAATCGACAACAAAACAAACTTCACCTCAAAGGATTTCCGAGACTTCTGCGAAGGGCTCGGCATCAACACCACGTACGCTTCCGTGGTGCATCCGCAGACCAACGTGCAAGTCAAAAAGGCTAACAGCCTCGTTTGCAATAGAATCAAGAAGCGGCTACTACGCTCACTTAAATGGCTAGCCGGAGCTTGGGCGGACGAGCTACCCCCCGTCCTCTGGAGCCTACGCACAACGCCAAACAACGCTACTAGCTACACGCCTTTCTTCAGGGTTTATGGAGCCGAAGCAATGTTACCCGCCGAGGTACGCTACAAGGCCCCGCGGGTCGTTGCATACAGCAAAGCCAAATCAACGGCCGCACTCGAAGACGCCGTCGACACACTAGACGAAGCTCGCGACATCGACGCGGCCCATTTGACGGTGTACCAGCAAAGTCTCCGAACTACCACAATAGACGGCTACGCCCAAGGTCCTTCGTTGAAGGAGACCTCGTCCTGCGACTCAAGCAGAAAGGGCACCTGAAGCTAGACTCACCCTGGGAAGGACCCTACGTGGTCACCGAAGTAATCCCAGCTGGCGCCTATCGCCTCAAGGACGTCGAGTCCGGAGTAGCATACTCCAACCCCTAGAACGTCACACAGCTGCAACGCTTCTACCCTTAGTCGTAGTTTACTTTCAATAAGGCTATTCATCCAGTCTACTCAGCCGAAACTTGTACCCCCTACTATGTGATGAATAAAATCTAAGTTCCTTGGCCAACATATTTTTCCTCTCTCGTACATTTACATTACTAAATACGTTCGGGGGCTGCGCCTCACCTTACGACTTTGCTGAATACCTCAATAATGCATCACCCTGAGTAGCTGACCACGTCTGGCTAATGAAAAGGACATGGACAACTTAAAACCAACAACGCACTACACAACTTAAAGCCCACTCGATATTATGCAGATTTTATATTACTATATTTACAACTCGCAGGACTCAACTACGTTGGAGCAGGACGTTCGTCCATTCGTCGAAGAAGTCGATGATGTCTTTAGCATGGCGGGACACCGCAACATAGTGCGGGTGCATGTTCCATGCCAAACTATCCGGAGGAATAGGCAGCCCCGCCGCTATTTCCGCTAGGTCAACATCACGATGATGCAGTCCAACAAGCGCAAGTGCAGCCTTCGCACCCGCCATAAGCTGATGACGTGCAAGTTCTTTCACGGAGTCCACGCTTCAGAACTTGCCTAGCAGGCCCAAGAAGCTGGATGGAGCCACATCCAGGGGGAACATCGCAGCCCATATGGATGCGAGTGAAGACCTCACGCGCTTTAGTACCTGAAGCACTTGGTGAAAGCGATCCTGAACCGTCACGGCAATAGTTTCCCGATCACGGTCCATCCAAAAGAAGCCTCCGGCCCCCAACTTATGTTGGGTGAGGCAATTGAGCCGAATAGCAACTCTCTCCTTCTCTTCCCATGGAAGAAGATTGACAACTACAAACAAGAGTAGCTGCTCAGAAGCCGTACAGGTCGGGCCTAGTCAAAAAATAAAACATGCCCACGGTGACTTACATTGGACTTGCTCGCCGATCTGCCGAAATTCCTCAAGGAGAAATTCCTCTCGCAATGGCCCGTTTGGTCTTGGATTTCCAAATATCCGGATGGCCATGGATGATGAGAACGTCCTTCTTCAGGATTCAGATGCAATCACGTAGAAAAGGCAACTGCGATGCCTCACTCGATGGTGGACGGACAATAGTCAAGGCGGATGACGGAGCCACTTGATCATCATTTGAAGGACCCTAAGGGATGCACATATGACATAGCATAAAGACAGAGGCAATCGACAGTAGCCAAAGGATATGTCTATATTTACATCAAAATAACCACTACATGATAGAGTCAGATTCATCAGGTACGGGGCATTACATGCACACCGGAAAAGGAAAATCAAATGACTACAAAAGAAACTACGACACATGGGCCCTAAGGAGCAGCCACATCTGGAGAAATTTTGAACTCCGACGCCTTCGCCTTGGCTTCCCACTGCTGTTCCAGCGCATATGTGGCTAGAAGATCAATGAGTTTCGGGCCAAAGTGCTTGCAGCAGGAGGCGAAGGGAGAAAAAGGCTACCTCAGTGCCATCTGCCACCACCGGCATCCTGGAGATGACTTGGCTCAGGTTCAACTGCGCGCCAGCCGCCATAGCCATTTCCAGGCCCAGGGTAGCGCCCACACCCTTATGGGTCTTCTTGTGTCTGCAGGGGCATCACCCGCCAAGGCCTTCACCAGGGAATCGACGTCGTCAAGGGCGACGCCCTTCGGTAAGATCTCCCGGTAGAAGCGGGCGAGGACCTCCTTGTCCTTGCCTAGTGTCTTGACGGTTGAGCTGCAACAGTCTTTGACCGCCGCAACAGCATCCGCCATGGGCTCCCGATGCTCCAAGGCACCACGGTCAAACGCGATGCTAGTGGAATCTGCGGACTACGGTAACGAAATTTTGGATGAGGCAAAGGAAACACACCAGAAACAAACTCATGAAAATGATCATATGGTAACTTACCAGACATCGCTTTGGCAGTAGCCATAACCTGTTCTGCCATTGCCTTCTCCTGAGACACCGCGGCAGTCGCAAGCTACTGCTCGTGATCTTGGGCCTCCTTCCGGCAACGTTCAAGGGCCTCCACGACATCTTTCGCCTTGGTGTCCGCTTGGTTGTGCCTCTTTTGGAGTGTGTTCATCTTGTGGAGATCTTCATTGTTCTCATCTACGACAATCAACAGGAAACAAGACCAGAAAAGAAACATTCATCATTACCCGAGGATAAAGAGCAGAAGTATACACACATTGGAGTTGCCGAAAGCTATCCTCCAAGGCGAGGTATTGATGTCCGAGGCGGTTGACATCGCGGATGAAGGGCTACAGTAAAGAATCGGAAGTCAAGTAAACAAAGGACTTGGAGGCCTGCCCGCATCAAATTACAAAGTACTTACATGACCACCCGAAGACTTCGAAGGAATAGCTTGCGTCTTTCGGGTAACAACCACACGAGTCCTTGGCTTCGAGGAGCTCGACCCGATGTCACCGGAGTTGGCCAGTATCTTCGGAGAGGCGATTGCATGTTCCGCATGAACCATCTTTGATTTCACAACAACTTCTTCGGTCTCATCCTTTACGGATTCGGCTGAGGAAGACCTCCTGGTACAGTAATGAGACACTTAAAGAATCAAGAAGATGAAGCACAATCAAAAACATAAAGAGCATTTGATACTTACGAAGGGATATCGTAGAGGTTGAAGACTGGCATCTCCTTCTTTTTCTTCTTGGCCGGCGGCCGAGGAGCCACGATCCGAATGGGTATAGCAGGAATTGGGGAGGTAGCACCTTCATCCCTAAAGTGTCGCTCGAGGAAGGCGGGACCTTTTCGTGATGGTGCCGTCACCCCATTTGAACTTTCACTTCGGCCCTCTTGCGAGAGATCCCTTCGCTGTGCTCGGGAGCTTCCGTAGTTGGCGACTGCGCGGGAGGGAGCGTAGAATCAGATTCCTCATCCCCGCCATCTAGTGCAATCGAGTATTTTTCAGGAAGGGGAGGCATCATGCTCTCCACCTTAAGCTACTGCGGAGCAACAGATGTGCATGCACAAGTCAAGAATAGAAGACACAAACAATCGAAAATGCACCACGTGCAAGCACAAGACTTACCTGAGGAACCTCCTTCCTGGCAGTGAAGGGGGCAGTCAAAGAATTCCCCAGAAGCTCCTCGTCAGCCCCTATACTTCAGCATGGGTCGGAGCGCTTGGACGAGGTCGGCTGAGGACATCTCCTCATCCTCCACTCTCGTCGGTCGGTGGCACCGGAATACAAAAACATCATGTACGCCCTCGCTTGGAGGGGCTGCACCCGACGCTTAAGGAACGTCCGGATGATTCAACGCCGCAGACCTGCTTGCCCCGCACCAGCTGGAGCGCCTCCACCTGCTGGTACAACTTCTCCACCACCTTGGTCTCACCCTCCATAACATCGTTGTACCATGAGCGCTTTTGGGTAACCAACTTGCTGGCGTCGAAGGGATCTAATCCATAATGCTGGCCGTCGAGCTTGGAGTCGCGAAGGTAAAACCACTCGTTCCTCCATCCTTGTACAAATTCGCAGAGATGGAAGGTGAAATACTGAACGGTGGGGCGGATGGATATCCCGCACCCACCCAGCGCATAAACACCGCTAGTACCAGATTGACTCTTCAGGGAAAAGAGCTTCCTGAAGAGGCCAAAGTGAGGCTCGATTCCGAGCTAACACTCGCATAGCATGATGAAGCCCGCGATATGCAAAAGGGAATTGGGAGACAACTGGTAAAGTTGTAGCCTGTAAAGAAAGATAATCCCATGAACAAATTCGTGGGCAGGGAGAGAAATCCCACGGATGACAAAAGCATAAAACATATCCTGGAAACCTTCGGGTGGGTCCAGGGTTACGTCCTCGCCAAGAAGAATGGTGTCGCCCTTCTCCTTCGAGATCAGGCAGGACTCGCGTAGGAGGCTCAAGTCCACCTCCCTGATTGAAGACTTCTGCCAACCACCATCGGTGACGCGGCTGACGGTGGAGGCCTTCTTGGAGGCGTCGACGGTGCTCGTCCCCGCAGTAGCAGAAGTAGATTTCTTGGACTTGCCCATCTTGCCTGCACGGCGCGCGGTGTGATGGGCGCAAAGAAGAAAAGAGGGAAAGACATGAAGGACGTCCAGTGCACAACATGTGCGATCTCTGAGAATGGAGGAGGCAGAAAAACAGAGAACGGTGAAAGCAAATGGCAAGGGGGATAATTACCGTAGCTTTCCACGTTATAAAACGACGAGGACGATGAAGCAGAGCCGTTCATCTAGTTACCGTAACACGTGTCTTGCATCGCGACATACACGTCGCAGGCATCGCCCGAATTATCACGAACACGCCGCCCAGTATGCGCGGAAATCGAGGAGGCACAGTAACTTTATGCGTAAACAACGCGTGACTAGTCCAATCGCTGTCATAAAGTGGGACCCACGAGTGTCTAGTCTTGTCATCACTGTCGCCGCAGACGATTGAGCTTACCAAGCATCAACAATGACTTTAGCAAATCAAAGGCCAGCAATGGCTACGAACCTTTGGCTGCAAGTAAAAGTACTTACTCGAGTCTATGACTCAACCAACTGCTAGGGGGATACTCCTATCAGGAGCGCTGGCCGCACACCTGAGAATTTGATATGGTTCCCATGTCAATTCAAAACACTTTCTAATGCTCCGAGTCCTTTTTCGAGTATGCGACTCACTTAAGGACTCGGGGGCTACTCCCATAGGGAGATTGTTCACCTGAATAACTTCCGGGTCATTGTTTTGCTTAATTGATAACTTAAAGTTTCTGCTCGAGTCTATGACTCGAACAGACACTCTGAGGCTACTCCCATAGGGAGCGCTGGTCGCACACCCTATGAATTATTCGAATGAGATCCTTCGGATCCTTCATAACAATAGAAAAATCTCATTGGCAACTTTGCCCAAATTTATGCTAAGAGAGATACCGTCTCCTCACCCGAAACGCCTCCGCGGTGATAAAATTTTGGATGCTGTGTCTACGATGCAAAGATAAGACCTATAGATATCATCTGATGGCCTGGCAACGCACCCAACTGCGCTCTGCTAAGAATATTCCGTGTCAGCAGGCACGATGAAAAATACCGATGGACGCGTTGGGTACATAACTTAAAACACTGAAATTCGACTCCTGTAAGACCTCCGCGGCCTGAGTCGAATTACACCAGCAATTTTCTGGATTCGAGTCCAGGGACTCGAGTCTGAAGTAGATCGTGTTGTTTTGTCCAAAGACAGTTAACTGACCCTGATCCTTTGGGTGAGTCATGCACACGTATCAACAATCCCTATGAACCAACATACTGACTTGAAATTTGTTCGGATGAAAGCACCCGGAAGACTTGAGAGTCTCTAGTTGAATCTCCAATTCGACTGAACACTCGGGGGCTACTGACATGGGTATGCCCTATGGGTGCCTAATGTTAGCCTACCCGGTACCGTCCTGATAGGGGCCCACATGATTACCCCGTGCGGATGATGAAGCCCAGGAAGGATTCGGGGACCAAGGCCCATACAGGTGTGACTTCTTGGAGAACATTACTAGCTATAGAAAGAATTTCAAAGGGTTCAACCCTAATCTATAACTGACTTGACCTACCCCAAGACCTAGCCTTCCCATATAAAGGTCAGGAGGGCACGACGAGGAGGCTCTCTGACCTCATACCCCAAAAAACACACCTCATGCCAAATTGCATCTGCGGACCCCTGTAATCATCGACATCACCTCAATCAGGAATAGACAAGCAAGAGTAGGGTTTTCCCCCTGGGGGCCTCAACCTGGGTAAATCTCGTGTCCCCGTGCTTCGAATCTGTTAGCCGTTCTGCGATCTCCAGCTTCCCCTCCTTCTCCAAAACCCAAGTCCATAACAATGGGCATTGACGAGTCTAACCCTCATCAGGACCAGTCGAAATGGCATCATCGACTAAGTCAGCAAGCATGTCAGCGGTGATCAGCCAGAGCCGGCCGGAATCGAACATTGGCAGTCCCGGCAGTGCGGGAGAAGGAAGAGGACGACATGAGGAAGAGCACATGCGTGGGGTCGGGGTCGGTTGATGTCAACACCCGGGTTTTTAATCCTAGATGCCTGTTATGCCATACATCGCAATCCCAGTATTACCATTTTTGCGAGACATAACAGATTTGGATACCACAGTACATCATCCATTACAAACCATACATAAGGTCTTACACAAATAAGGATCTCATGATCCAGTTCTTAATACAACTCAAGCAGCGGAAATACGTAATAATAACGGTAGCGTAGGCGAAGCTCCATCTTCGGGTTCACAGGCAATGTTGACGATGGGAGATGATCCTAGTTGTCGTAACCTTCCTGGGGTCCATCCTCCTGGTACTCCTCTTCATAGTCTGGCAATGGGAATAGCCAGGGACAAAGCCATGAGTACTCTTTAAGTACTCGCAAACTAATACTAACAAGTGAAGGGGGTTTTGTAGTAGGACACTAAGCTCTAGGGTTGTTTTGCAAAAAGCCAGATTTACATCTACTAAGTTTAGAAATGAAGAAAGCTAGTTGAAGTTTGATAACACCTAAGTGGGAACTTGTATTTCATATCACAACTCTGTTGTGGTCAAGTCAAAGTCTCAATTCATTTCACAAGTCATTTTGAAAACATCTGACGGGGGAACAGTATGGCCACTCCAACTGTCCATAACCGCGGACGCGGCTATTCGAATAGTTTGACACTCTGCAGAGATTGTACACTTTCACCACAACATTCGATACATCTGTCAGGAACAAATCCTGAATTTACCATACTCAGTATGCGGATAATCAATCCTAACCTTTCGATTACACGCCCTAGTATAAGCACCTCTCCTGTGAGTTTGGCCTCCCAACCATGACCAACTGTCATCTTGGGTACTGCATTGGTGGACAATCTTCACAAGGTAGCCTCAGCTCAGACCTTGGCTGTTAGGGAACCAATACTAAGGTATATAAGTTTCCAGTCAAGCCCTGCCCAATTCTCGGGTATTGTGGTTGCACGGTAACATTGGAATGGTATCGCATCCAGACAACCATCAGTTTTATAAAGGGCTAAGGCTCATGCCTCAACATTTTCATCATCAAAATCATCTTATGTTCGGAAACACATGTCCAAAACATTTCAATAGAATGATCCATCATTCCAAGGTTTTCATAACCATTCCACCAAGTATTCCCATCTAAAGTTGAACAAGTTTTATGCTTAGCACTAGCATCTACAAATGGGAGTGGGTACTAATGAGGGGTGGTAACTAGTGGAGTTTCAACTAAGTACATTCTCATACCTTAGGAATGACATCAAGATTATCTAGCTTAGGCCAAATTTTATGCTCTTTATGCAACCTTCAATTATCTTTCTAGTATCTACAATTTACTCAAGTAAACTCTAAGCAAGAGCTTTGATAAAGAAATAAAGTAGAAAGCTTGTAAGTAGAACTAGGATTGGGTATCATCAAAGGTGTCTAACCAAGCATGCTTAGTGCATTTCATAGGTTATGTAACTCTCATAATTGAAAGTGTTAGCTTGCCTTGTGTAGAGCAGTGGTTGAAGTTCTCCTCGGCTTCTTCTTCTTCGTAGTATCCTCCTTCCTCCTCGTATCCTTGGTCGGTACTAGCGTCTATGAATAAATACAAGGTACACAATCACCAAACAATACTTAACTACTTTCAATCATCACACACAAGGGTTCTATAGATGATCTAGCATCATCACTAACATTACAAGATTAAAGTTTGGTTTAATTTCTTTATTTTTAGAAAAGTAATTTCTACTCATTGAAAAACTACTTAAGATTTAATATTCTCCAAACCAAACATGGGATCATGTTGACACATGTCATCACCACACATTTCAGTACATGGGAATGTGATTTAAAGTGGTGTCACAATTTAATAAGGTTTAACCTTCTATTTTAATTAAATAAAGTGATTAGAAATGCCTATGTGGCCTTCTTTTATTACTTGAACATTATTTCTGTAAGTAAACCCATATGTTTTTATATATTCTGAAAGGTAGGATCAAATGTGATTTTTGAGAGTTGGAATCAACTCAAAATCTATTATGGTTTAAATTTGAAAATTTTTTGAATGCAGAAAAGCTTCTGCCTTGTTATTTTTACCAAGGTTGATCTATAGATTCAAATGATTTGAATCCAACGGGATTGGATTAAGCATTTCAATATCTTTCTAACAAAATTGGTTTCACTCCATTTGGTTCACTGAATCGAGCTGGGTTGATTTTTGAAACTAGGTACAGAACTATGTTTGAATGAAAATGGAAAAATCCAAATTCAAACGAGTGGGCTGCGCGGGAAGAGAAAATGGGCCGGCCCAGTGTCACTCCGCGGTGCGGGGCTCAGCTGACAGGGGGGTTCCACCAGTCAGTGTCTCTTTAAACGCGAAGCGGTACGGGGCAATGTGGGGCGTTAGATCTAGTTCTAATCCAACGGCTCTGGTTCATCGTCCACGTCGGACAACGCCGGCAAGACAGAAACCTAACACGGCAGGTGGGGGTTGTCGGGGGCTCACCGGGGTTCAGGCGAGGGTCGACGAGGTGGGCGAACGATGAAGTCGACGATAGCGAACCTCCTGGTACCGGCAGCTTCTCCTGGGGCGGCTCCAATCGCTGGCTTCCTTCTTCTCCAGCAGCGGCGGGCTCCGGCCAAATTCTGGCGATGCGCTGCTCGCCTTGCTCCGGGATTGAGGCGGGGTGGTTCTGGGTGATATGGGAGTGGAATGGTGTGAAGAATTCGAGTGGGGTAGTCCTCTATTTATAGTGGCGAGAGGGGACCGACGGGCGCAAGCTAAGCTCGTCGTGGTCGATGGCACAGAGGGCTATCGGCGTGGGCGACGGTAGGGGGCAGTGCTGTGCTCCCTGGCGAAGCTCAATGGTGTGGTGGCGAGGCGTGGGGCGGTGCGGATTGGTCGGAACGCTGCGGTGCTCTGCGCGTGCCCGACGGAAATTTTAATGACGCACAACTCGCGTGGTCCACGCGGCGATGAACGGGCGTGTCTGCGGGGTTGCTGGGACGGTGGTGATCACGTATGCACGCGGCGAGGGCGGCGCACGGTCTGTGGTCGTAGGTCGAGCGTGGCGCACGGGGCGCGCTCTCTGCATGGTTGTAGAGCAGCTTGGCATGGTCTGTGCGTGTGGTCCAAGGGCTGGCATCGCTCGCGGCTGGGACAGGGAGTGGCGGTGGGGTGCTAGCTTGATCCCAGACAAGGTTGGCGAGGCTAGTGTTGCTTGTAGCTTGCTGTCCACACTGGGGTGACCATGGTGCTCTCGGGTTGTTCACCTTTGATGACAATGGCTAGCTTACAGTGGTGCTAGAGATTAGTTAAGGTTGTTAGATGATCTACTAAGGCTAGTGGTGCCCAGAGAGGGAACAAGTTAGGCCAGAATCCCTGCTCACTATAGTGTTTTGATTTTGTTTGATTTGTATCTGCAAGGTGTTTGATGAAATGGCCGCATGAATTCAAGTTTTGAATTTTGAAAAGATTTTTGGTGGGTGTGCTAGGAAGGTGCTGGTGAGTCTGTGGATGCTTGGGTTTTGAAAGTTGAGCTTGTTTGAGTGGTTTTTGAAAAAGTGGGATCTTCCCATATGATATAGATTCAATTTTGAATTGTCATCTAAACTATGCATTTAAATGTTTTTGGATGATCACAAAGTGGGACTTGATACCTTGTTATGAGTACTATCAAGGGATGCAAAGATCCAAACAAGTTTCTGTTAAGTTCTGAAAGTTAGAGATAGCCAAGGTAGGCATGGGAGTTAAATTGGCCAAAGTGACCATTCCCTTATTTTGTTTGTTTTGATTTATTTGTCTTTGGGAAAAGTGTGGGGATTGTTTAGATGATGTTTATTTCACCTAAGAATCATTTTAGAAGCAAAGAAACACATAATCATGGCAATTCAAAAGAATCCAAATTCTAATGCACACTCATATGAATGCTTTCATATTTTTAATTAGAAAAGTTTTTGTTAACCCTAAATTTGATGATTAGAGTTTGATGATTCTAGTTTATTATTTTTGGGATGTTACAAACCTTCTCCCCTTAAACAAAATCTCGTCCCGAGATTTGAAAAAGGACGAACAAGATTACCTAGGATTTGAAGAGATCGGGAAACTCCGTCCTGATGTGATCTTCGCGCTCCCAGGTAGCTTCCTCTTCCATGTGGTTGCTCCACTGAATCTTGAGAAACTTGATGCTTCGGGTTCTGGTAGTTCTGAAAGCTTCTTCCAAAATACAGATGGGTACTTCAGGATAGGTCAGGTCATCATTGATTTCTATGGTCCGGTGATCAATATTCTTGAACACTTCAGTCTTCTCCGGGACTTCGAGACACTTGCGAAGTAATGAGATATGGAACACATTGTGCACGGCTGACATCTCTTTGGGTAGTTCCAGTTGATACGACACTTCTCCTCGACGGTTCAGAATCTTGAAGGGGCCGATATATCTGGGGGCTAACTTTACTTTCAGTTGGAAACGTTGCATTCCTTTCAATGGAAACACTTTCAGATACACAAAATCTCCTATGTTGAAGGCGAGGTCTCTACGTCTCTTGTCGGCGTAACTCTTCTGTCTGGACTGGGCTGTCTTGAGGTGCTCACGAATCTTGTGAACCTTCTCTTCTGCTTCTCATAGGATGTCGGGTCCAAAAATATGACTCTCTCCTACTTCCGACCAGTTCAAAGGGGTGCAACACTTTCTTCCATACATAAATTTAAATGGGCCATTTGCAAACTAGCTTGATAACTATTGTTGTAAGAAAATTCTGCGAACGGCAGACAGTCTTCCCATTTAGATCCATATTCTAACACACATGCTCTCAACATGTCTTCGAGTATTTGATTTACTCGCTCCGTTTGTCCATCGGTCTGAGGGTGATAAGCGGTGCTGAAATCTCGGCGGGTTCCTAAACCTTCTTGGACTTTCTTCTAGAATCTCGAGGTAAACTGAGTTCCTCGATCCGATACGATGTTCTTGGGGACTCCATGCAAACTGACGATTCTAGCGATGTATAACTCCGGTAGCTTTGAACTTTGATAGGTGGTCTTGACGGGTAAGAAATGGGCGACTTTGGACAATCTGTCCACTATGACCCAGATAGAGTCATTTCCCCTACTAGAAGCAGGCAATCCGGTGATAAAGTCCATTCCAACGGAATCCCATTTCCATTCTGGAATCTGCAATGGTTGCAACAATCCCGCGGGTCTTTGATGTCCTGCCTTGACTCGCTGACATATATCACACTTGGCGATATAGCTTCTGATTTCTCTCTTCATCTTATGCCACCAAAATTGCTCTTTCAAATCTTGATACATCTTAGTTCCTCCGGGATGGATAGAATAAAGAGTATCATGAGCTTCCTTCAAAATAACTTATTTCAACTCAGAATCTGCTGGTACACAAAGGCGTCCTTTGTACCACAAAACTCCTTCTTCGTCTTCGGTAAATCCGGGTACTTTGCCTGTACCGATACGACGCTTGATTCCGTCGATACTAGCATTTCCTTTCTACGCCTCTTTGATCTGGCTGATCAAAGTGGGTTGAAGTTCTATGCTAGCCAAAAATCCTTCACTCACTAATTCCATTCGAAAATCTTCCATCTATCATGGAGTTCAAGCGGCACGGCAATCTGCTAAGGGCATCCGCTACCACGTTGGCTTTACCAGGGTGATAGTGAATGTCCAGATCGTAATCCTTGATTAACACAATCCATCTTCTCTGCCTCATATTCAGCTCCTTCTGAGTGAATATATACTTCAGGCTCTTGTGATCCGAGTAAATCTCACAACGATTTCCCATCAGGTAGTGCCTCCATGTCTTCAGGGCTAGAACTACGGCTGCGAGTTCGAGGTCATGGGTTGGGTAATTTTGCTCATGTTGTTTCAGTTGTCGAGATAGATAAGAGATAACTTTGCCTTCTTGCATTAGCACACATCCGAGACCGATCTTGGATGCGTCACAATACACGTCAAAGGGCTTCGTGATATCCGGCATGATTAAGATTGGGGCTGAAATCAATCTTCTCTTGAGTTCTTGAAAACTCGCTTCACATTTGTCGGTCCATTCAAACTTCTTGTCCTTCTTCAGCATTTGAGTCATGGGTCTGGCGATACTCGAGAATCCTTCTACGAACTTGCAGTAATATCTAGCCAATCCGAGAAATGCACGAACTTGGGTTTGAGTGGTTGGGGCTTGCCAATCTTCGACATCTTTCACCTTTGCAGGGTCAACGTCAATTCCTCCGGCTGATACAATGTGACCGAGGAATCCTACCTCCTGTAACCAGAATTCACATTTGCTAAACTTGGCATACAACTGATGCTCTCTAAGGGTTCCAAGAATGGTCCTTAGGTGTAGCTCATGTTCTTCTTCTGATTTGGAATAAATGAGAATGTCATCGATGAAGACAACGACAAACTTATCCAGGAAGTCCATAAAAATCTTATTCATGAGATTCATGAAATAAGCGGGGGCATTGGTCAATCCAAAAGACATGACAGTATACTTGTATAATCCATATCTGGTGGTAAAGGTAGTCTTTGGAATATCCTCTGCGCGAATCTTGAGTTGATGATAGCCAGTCCAATGATCAATCTTAGAAAACACTTTGGCACCAGTCAACTGATCAAACAAATCTTCTATCTTGGGCAATGGGTACTTGTTCTTGATAGTGACATCATTCAACTTCCGATAATCCGTACACAAATGGTTACCTCCATCTTTCTTGTCCACAAATAAGACAAGTGATCTCCAAGGTGACGCACTTGGTTGAATCAATCCAATTTCCAACATGGAATCCGGTTGCTTCTTTAGTTCTGCTAGTTCAGACGGGTTCATACTATATGGTCTCTGGGCTATGGGTCCGGTTCCGGGAATTAGTTCAATGATAAACTCGATATCCCGATCTGGGGGCATACCGGGCAAAACATGTGGAAATACATCCGGGTATTCACAGACTATCCGGACTTGGTCAATGGTAGGTTGGGCTATACTCTTGTTGCACTTGAATTGACGAGGTAAGGTTTCAGATATATGCTCAACTGATATTCCGGCTGTACTGGTCATGCTTATGGCTTTCTTGGCACAGTCAATCAATCCTTTATGTTTGGACATCCAATTCATTCCTAGTACTACTTCCAAACCTTTAGTTCTGAGTACTATCAGGTTAGCATAAAAATCTATGCCATAGATTCGGATAGGGACGGCTTTGCAAATTTTCCTATCTTTGGTGGTTGAACCGGGGATTTGAACAATCATAACATGCTTCAGTTTGGTTGGTTGAATATTACTAGTGCATGCAAATTCTTCGGTGACAAATGAGTGCGATGCACCAGAATCAAACAATACTCGATCAAGTACTGAATTAACAGAAAACATACCCAACACGACGTCTGGCGCTTCCTGAGCTTCTTCAGCATGCATGAGAAAGAGACGGCCGTTGCGGTTGAGCGAGTTCCCTGGGGAAAATATTCTTCCAGGCTGAACACGACGCTGCTGCTGAGCTGGAGCATTTGCATTGGGTGTTGTGGTATTCTTCTTGCTGGGGCACTCGTTGGAGTAGTGTCCTTTATTTCCATAGTCATAACAAGTCACTTGCGACTTGTCCTTGGCTGCAATAGGCACCGCATTGCTTCCAGTCCTCGGGGCAGTGTTGGTGTTGGCGGTAGCATTGTTGTTGTTGAACTTGGGTGGGGCACGGTTGAAATTGTTAGAGTTGCCGGGGTTGTTGTGATTTCCTCCGGGCCTTGGGTTTCCACGGTTGGGATAGGTCGAACGGTTCATCGGGGGTCTGTTGGTTCTCGGGGCAAATCCTGGAGATGGGTTGGGGCGATACTTTGGGGTCTGATGGGTTCCTGGATGATGCATCATACGACGCTTGCGGTTCTCGTTGGCTTGGTTGATCTTTCCTTCCATCTGGATAGCAGAGTTGACTAGGGCTTCAATATCAGCAAAAGGGATATTGACTAACACCGTCTGCATCTCATCGTGCAGACCATTCAAGAATCTGTCCTTCTTCTTGGCTTCGGTGTCGATCTCATCCGGGGCATACCTAGCTAATGACAAAAATTTGTCATGGTATTCCACTACAGTCATCCGTCCTTGCTTCAGTTCTCTGAACTGATCTCTCATTCTCTTGATCAAACCCGGTGGCACATGGGTTCTGCTGAACTTGACCTTGAATTCCTCCCAGGTCATCATCTGTCCTCTGGTCATTGCACGAACGCTATTCCACCATGCTCTGGCGTCTCCGGCTAGATAGTGGGTGGCGAACAGAACTTTCTCGTTAGCTTCCACTCCGGCGACTTCTAGGTTATTTTCCATGGTTTGTAGCCAATCGTCTGCATCTAGGGGCTCTTCTGACTTAGTGAAAACAGGTGGGTTGGTGTTCTGGAAATTCTTGAGCTTAGATCCTTGGTTGTCCTGATTTCTGTGGCCTTGATTGTTGTGGGCTAGCTGAGCTATCTGTTGAAGGGTGGCTAAGTTGGCTTGACGTTGGCTCTTTCAGCTTCGCGGTCAGAAACCAACATTTGCAGGATCTGCAACATCAGGTCCGGGGATGAACTACTTCCTTCGCGTGGCATCTGAAGATTGAGATAGATCATGAGAAAAGAGGCAAATTTCTAAGGTTCAGGGACTTTGAAAAGTTTTTAAAGTTTGACTCAGATTTTTCTAGCAACTTGCTTTTCATTCATTCATTCATTCATTCATAGCACACGATACAAACACACACCACAAAGCAAGAAAAGCAGATGGTTTTAAGAACCATTCTGAAAACTACGATACATTGGGACCGAATACAACTCACTACGCTAGTGCTCAAGTGCTACTACTCCTCAGAGTCGGTGTATTCATCATCCTCATCGTCATCGATGAAGGCGAAATCATCCTCATCGGTGAACAAATCCATAACCTGATCCTCTAGAAAATCATCATCATCGCTGAGATAGGAGTAGGGGTCTCCACGAAGATCCTCTCCGGCATTCTCCCTTTCCTCCAACTGCATGTCTCTCTCATGGATGGTCTCCTCCAAAGACGAGATACGGTGGCGAAGACGAGCAATGATGCGCTCCTTCTTGTACAGTTGACGACGGCGAGACTTGTGATCCTTCGCGAGCATGGCGATGGTCTGATCCTTCGTCTTGATGATGGTAGACTTGTGGTTGGAGTAGTCACGAGCATTGTCCAACTCCTGCTGACGATCGTACATCATGAAGCTAAGGTGGTCCAACTGAGTCTTCAGCTCGGGGTGGTATGGGGCTTCCAGTGGCTGTCCCATAGCATCATCCCTTGGAAAAAACTCAAAGCGGGTACCCTTGATCTGGTTGATACTCTGCCCACACAGACGGGCAAGAGCTTCCTGCATGGCCCTGCAAGTCCATCGAGCCAGTTGTTCTCTCTTAAGGTAAACTGAATTCCCTCGGTAGTGGGAGGTTCAATCTTTCCTCTGAGACTTGCAACAATTAGCCACTGCAGATATTCTCCTCCTTGATCATTGAGCTGAGCTCCGAAGAACTCGGGGTGCTGACGCTCCAGAAGTTCCAAAAGCTGGTCCAAATCCCGCTCAAAGATAAGGTCTCCTCCATTCCCCAACTGGTAAAACTTGCTGTACTTCACGTCCATCTATAAGAATATAGGATGAGTAAGTTAGTAGAGTGATCAAGTGTGGTAAACTGAATTCCCTCGGCAGTGGGAGGTTCAATCTTTCCTCTGAGACTTGCAACAATTAGCCACTGCAGATATTCTCCTCCTTGATCATTGAGCTGAGCTCCGAAGAACTCGGGGTGCGGACGCTCCAGAAGTTCCGAAAGCTGGTCCAAATCCCGCTCAAAGATAAGGTCTCCTCCATTCCCCAACTGGTAAAACTTGCTGTACTTCACGTCCATCTATAAGAATATAGGATGAGTAAGTTAGTAGAGTGATCAAGTGTGTCAAATTTTATGTATTTTGCAAAAGTTTTTGAGGAACATGAATTTTTATGAAAAAATCAAGGTGATAAGAATGGGAATAAGTTTTTGTAAATATTTGCTTCCTTTGGTTTTGAAACTAAGTTTTTGATTCAAACGTCCAGTCTAACTAGGGTCTCCTATGGTCAGGATGGCTCTGATACCAACTTGTCAACACCCGGATTTTTAATCCCAGATGCCTGTTATGCCATACATCGCAATCCCAGGATTACCATTTTTGCGAGACATAACAGATTTGGATACCACAGTACATCATCCATTACAAACCATACATAAGGTCTTACACAAATAAGGATCTCATGATCCAGTACTTAATACAACTCAAGCAGGGGAAATACGTAATAATAACGGTAGCGTAGGAGAAGCTCCATCTTCGGGTTCACTGGCAATGCTGACGATGGGAGATGATCCTAGTTGTCGTAACCTTCCTCGGGTCCATCCTCCTGGTATTCCTCTTCATAGTCTGGCCATGGGAATAGCCAGGGACAGAGCCATGAGTACTCTTTAAGTACTCGCAAACTAATACTAACAAGTGAAGGGATTTTTGGTTGTTTTGCAAAAAGCCAGATTTACATCTACTAAGTTTAGAAATGAAGAAAGCTAGTTGAAGTTTGATAACAGCTAAGTGGGAACTTGTATTTCATATCACAACTCTGTTGTGGTCAATTCAAAGTCTCAATTCATTTCACAAGTCATTTTGAAAACATCTGACGGGGGAACAGTATGGCCACTCCAACTGTCCATAACCGCGGACACGGCTATTCGAATAGTTTGACACTCTGCAGAGATTGTACACTTTCACCACAACATTCGATACATCCGTCAGGAACAAATCCTGAATTTACCATACTCAGTATGCGGATAATCAATCCTAACCTTTCGATTACACGCCCTATTATAAGCACCTCTCCTGTGAGTTTGGCCTCCCAACCATGACCAATTGTCATCTTGGGTACTGCACATGTGGGCAATCTTCACGAGGTAGCCTCAGCTCAGACCTTGGCCGTGAGGGAACCAATACTAAGGTATATAAGTTTCCAGTCAAGCCCTGCCCAATTCTCGGGTATTGTGGTTGTACGGTAACATTGGAATGGTATCGCGTCCAGACAACCATCAATTTTATAAAGGGCTAAGGCTCATGCCTCAACATTTTCATCATCAAAATCATCTTATGTTCGGAAACACATGTCCAAAACATTTCAATAGAATGATCCATCATTCGAAGGTTTTCATAACCATTCCACCAAGTATTCCCATCTAAAGTTGATCAAGTTTTATGCTTAGCACTAGCATCTACAAATGGGAGTGGGTACTAATGAGGGGTGGTAACTAGTGGAGTTTCAACTAAGTACATTCTCATACCTTAGGAATGACATCAAGATTATCTAGCTTAGGCCAAATTTTATGCTCTTTATGCAACCTTCAATTATCTTTCTAGTATCTACAATTTACTCAATTAAACTCTAAGCAAGAGCTTTGATAAAGAAATAAAGTAGAAAGCTTGTAAGTAAAACTAGGATTGGGTATCATCAAAGGTGTCTAACCAAGCATGCTTAGTGCATTTCATAGGTTATGTAACTCTCATAATTGCAAGTGTTAGCTTCCCTTGTGCAGAGCAGTGGTTGAAGTTCTCCTCGGCTTCTTCTTCTTCGTAGTATCCTCCTTCCTCCTCGTATCCTTGGTCGGTACTAGCGTCTATGAATAAATACGAGGTACACAATCACCAAACAATACTTAACAACTTTCAATCATCACACACAAGGGTTCTATACATGATCTAGCATCATCACTAACATTACAAGATTAAAGTTTGGTTTAATATCTTTTATTTTTAGAAAAGTAATTCCTACTCATTGAAAACCTACTGAAGATTTAATATTCTCCAAACCAAACATGGGATCATGTTGACACATGTCATCACGACACATTTTAGTACATGGGAATGTGATTTAAAGTGGTGTCACAATTTAATAAGGTTTAACCTTTTATTTTAGTTAAATAAAGTGATTAGAAATGCCTATGTGGCCTTCTTTTATTACTTGAACATTATTTCTGTAAGTAAACCCATATGTTTTTATATATTCTGAAAGGTAGGATCAAATGTGATTTTTGAGAGTTGGAATCAACTCAAACGCTATTATGGTTTAAATTTGAAAAATGTTTGAATGTAGAAAAGCTTCTGCCTTATTATTTTTACCAAGGTTGATCTATAGATTCAAATGATTTGAATCCAACAGGCTTGGATTAAGCATTTCAATATCTTTCTAACAAAATTGGTTTCACTCCATTTGGTTAACTGAATCGAGCTGGGTTGATTTTTGAAACTAGGTACAGAACTATGTTTGAATGAAAATGGAAAAATACAAATTCAAACGAGTGGGCTGCGCGGGAAGAGAAAATGGGCCGGCCCAGTGTCACTCCGCGGCGCGGGGCTCTGCTGACAGGGGGGTTCCACCAGTCAGTGACTCTTTAAACGCGAAGCGGTACGGGGCAATGTGGGGCGTTAGATCTAGTTCTAATCCAACGGCTCTGGTTCATCGTCCACGTCGGACAGCGCAGGCGAGACAGAAACCTAACGCGGCAGGTGGGGGTCGTCGGGGGCTCACCGGGGTTCAGGCGAGGATCGGCGAGGCGGGCGAACGATGAAGTCAACGACGGCGAACCTCCTAGTACCGACAGCTTCTCCTAGGGCGGCTCCAATCGCTGGCTTCCTTCTTCTCTAGCAGCGGCGGGCTCCGACCAAATTCTGGCGATGCGCTTCTCGCCTTGCTCCGGGACTGAGGCGGGGTGGTTCTGGGTGATAGGGGAGTGGAATGGTGTGAAGAACTCAAGCGGGGTAGGCCTCTATTTATAGTGGCGAGAGGGGACCGACGGGCGCAAGCTAAGCTCGTCGTGGTCGATGGCACAGAGGGCTATCGGCGTGGGCGACGATAGCAGCGGTGCTGTGCTCCCTGGCGAAGCTCAACGACGTGGTGGCGAGGCGTGGGGCGGTGCGGATTGGTCGGAACGCTGCGGTGCTCTGCGCGTGCCCGACGGAAATTTTAATGACGCACAGCTCGCGTGGTCCACGCGGCGGCGAACGAGCGTCTCTGCAGGGTTGCTGGGACGGTGGTGATCACGTATGCACGCAGCGAGGGTGGCGCGCGGTCTGTGGTCGTCGGTCGAGCGTGGCGCACGGGGCGCGCTCTCGGCATGGTTGCAGAGCAGCTTGGCATGGTCTGTGCGTGTGGTCCAGGGGCTGGCATCGCTCGTGGCTGGGACAGGGAGTGGCAGTGGGGTGCTAGCTTGCTCCCAGACAAGGTTGGCGAGGCTAGTGCTGCTTGTAGCTTGCTGTCCACACTGGGGTGACCATGGTGCTCTCGGGTTGTTCACCATTGATGACAATGGCTAGCTTACAGTGGTGCTAGAGATTAGTTAAGGTTGTTAGATGATCTACTAAGGCTAGTGGTGCCCAGAGAGGGAACAAGTTAGGCTAGAATCACTGCTCACTATAGTGTTTTGATTTTGTTTGATTTGTATCTACAAGGTGTTTGATGAAATGACCGCATGAATTCAAGTTTTGAATTTTGAAAAGAATTTTGATGGGTGTGCTAGGCAGGTGCTGGTGAGTCTGTGGATGCTTGGGTTTTGAAAGTTGAGCTTGTTTGAGTGGTTTTTGAAAAAGTGGGATCTTCCCATATGATATAGATTCAATTTTGAACTGTCATTTAAACTATGCATTTAAATGTTTTTGGATGATCACAAAGTGGGCCTTGATACCTTGTTATGAGTACTATTAAGGGGTGCAAAGATCCAAACAAGTTTCTGTTAAGTTCTGAAAGTTAGAGATATCCAAGGTAGGCATGGGAGTTAAATTAGCTAAAGTGACCATTCCCTTATTTTGTTTGTTTTGATTTATTTGTCTTTGGGAAAAGTGTGGGGATTGTTTAGATGATGTTTATTTCACCTAAGAATCATTTTAGAAGCAAAGAAACACATAATCATGGCAATTCAAAAGAATCCAAATTCTAATGCACACTCATATGAATTCTTTCATATTTTTAATTAGAAAAGTTTTTGTTAACCCTAAATTTGATGATTAGAGTTTGATGATTCTAGTTTAATATTTTTGGGATGTTACAGTTGACCTAGGGCACAACGATAGGTCTAGCCAACCCACTAGCCTGAACTAGGGTTGGGCCAGCCCAAGGGGCCAAGGTCAAGTTTAAAAAGAAAGGAGTAAATCCTAAAATTTTAATTACAAAAATACCCCTAAGAGTATCTTAGCTCTAGAAAAATAAAGGAATATCCTAATAATACATCTAATACCTCTAAATGTTCACAAAAATATAAATTATCTAATAAAATACTAAATTGTATTTTAGAAGTATAAAAATTAATTTTATTATTAAATGTAATAAATCCTTTATGGAATTTTCTAAAAACAAGGATAATACTTATAAATAAATATACTATGTAAGAAAAATCTAAGTTTGTATTTGAATATCATAAAATTAAAAATATGTAATTGTAAACACTTATTCCTTTAGGGAACTTTAATAAAATAAAGTTAGGACAAATGAATAAATAAAAATCATTTTTGTGTATAAGAATAAATCTATTAACTTGTAAAAATACCAATTATAAAATTCCAAGTCAATTAAGAATTTCTAAACATATAAGTGCTATAATCGACTTTATAATCCTTTTCTACCATTAAATTAAAGATAGAAGTTCTACAAAGTGAACCAAAAAACCTAATAGCTTTAACTAACTACTTAGGACTTATCAAAAAAATAAAAAATGTATTTTTTACTTTATCACTTATAAGTTCAAATAGAATCCTTTTAACTCTAACCTAAACTTTAGAGTCAATTGTCTACGAGAAATAATATTATCTCTTTAATAATTATAAAGAAAGTAGTTTTAATATCTAAAAATTACTTATACCTTAATAACTTAGGCAAAACATGCAAAGAATATTAAATTATCCATTATATTTAGATAAACCATTGTAATAATTATTATATTTAACAAAGTTATCTTTAAACATTTATTTGTTTATACTACAAATCAAAATATGCCATAATTTACAAATTATAAACTCAAGCCACATACCTTTGAATCTTTGGCAATCTCAACTTAACATTTAAGTTATCAAACTTGCTTATATACTAGTTCCAACGTTTACAAATAATAAAAGATACCCATTTAAAATATAAAAATTAGCATCCATTTATAATAAGGATAACTAATCCTAAAACCTTGATTAGGCTTGGGAAAAAAACCCTAGGCCTTAAAAATATCATAAACATCATGTTTGAAGCTAATTTATGTTTTTAAAGTTAACTTTGGTCTGAAAGATCATAAACATCATATATAAATTTTATTCATGTTTTTAAAGTTAATTTTGGTCTAAAAAATCATCAACATCATGTTTGAAGTTTATTCACGTTTTTATAGTGGTCTATTATTCAATCCACTAAAGGTATCAAAACTCGATATTTATTGTACTTTATCAAGGAACATAGTTTAAATCCTAACAACCTTCAAGATTGATGAACCTAACATAATCAATATTTTTTTGAAGGTTATTATTTTTTCCACTTCAAACAACAATCTTATGATTATACTTTCAACTCTTAACAACCTAAAACATGGACTTTCATCATAGTTACCTGATGCCAGCTAACCTTAATCATTGGTTATTATGGTACTCTACTTTTATATCTTATCTATAAATATTAAGCTTCTTGTAAACCTATTTAATTATTAAGTACATTTTAACACTAATTCAATCTTATAGAAACCACTTAAGTGAAACTCACTTACACCAAGGGGAATTCACTTCGAGGAGTTTATAAAATGCATAACATTACTTATGCATAATAGCATATATTGCTTCTTTAAACATTAGTCCTTACCGGAACAATGATGATGATTTCAGATATTGGATCTTATATCGTCTCGAAGACCATGATTGCATAACCTGTAATCACAAAGGCAAGTATTTACAATCTACTATTGATATCACCTGCATTTCGAAAAGGATGACAGAAAACCCTATTTTTATAATTAACTTGAAATTAGTGATTGTTGATCCAGGGTGATCAGAGAATCTATTAAGACTGGCGATGGGACTACCATTGCACAGGAATATATCATCTAGGATGTAATAATCAATGTCCCTAGTTATTCTTGCATCGTATAATACATGTTAACCATAATATTTGGAATGGACAAAGAAGTCGGCTGGATTTTATTCCTTTCGCATGTTGACGGATGACCATCTCGTGAGGCTGGTATTCCTTTTGAGGGCTAGTACATGGGTGGGACCCCTTAGTTTTTCCCATGATCTTGGTATCTAGATTATGTGAGAGGGACTGCCAGAGGTAGGTCTGCCGCATGTTGGGGGCTGCTAGGGACATCATCTTCTCATAGAGTCTTCGGGGGCCTATCAGAGTTGTAGCTTGCCTGAAAGGGAGCTTAACAGAGATGTGGCTGACCTGGAGGATCGTGTTGGCATGTGGGGTGATGGCTCCAAAAATAGCCATTTTTCTCTGCATTTAAACATTGTTTTTTGTCAAGCAATTGACAATAATCTCTCTTGATTTTCCACTAATGACTAATTGTTGCAAAGATATGCAAAGCCTTGCTTTGCTTTCCGTTGTGTAGGAAATCACACTTTTATTGTGAAATCTAGGGTCATAAATGAAGATTTTGAGGAAGTTTTGATGACCAAGCAATCCTAGAGCTATTGCCAAGCGCTAGTCAGCATAACAAGCACTGGTACGGGCTCAGCCAACGGCCCGCATGTACGAGCTGGTGGCGGCTTCGTCTCATCAAACCCTACAACTATCATGAAGGCGCCTATATATTTTGAGGTCCCAGCCGCCGTGCAGAGGGCCGCCATTCTCAGATTGCATCACAACACCACCAAAGGATATCCATATCATAGTTTATCCCTTCCATCCCCATCCTCTCCATTAGACATAGCCATTACTTTGTAATTGAGATCTACCTATGATTCAGCGATCATTGTCAGAATATTTGATTTCAATCTAAGTATTTTGCACAATGTTTTCTATCCTTGAGCTTATTTTTATGAGTGTGTAGTCCTCATGGGCTACGGGTTGGGGAGAAACCACACAGTGATTATGCACATCTAATATCTAGGAGTATTGTGTATTGTTTGAAAGAGAGATTTTATATTTTGTTTCTTTGGCTCTTGCCTCGATCTTTGGACTTGTAGGTACCCAAGACCCCCGAGATCGATCAATATTTGAGGTGAGATACTTGGCTAGCGTCAATCTCATAGGAAACCTAATGTCAGAAAGGGATGTACACTCTTATCTTAGCGACCCATTCGGGATCAAACAACAACATCTCTCCTTAAGGCTTTGATCTCTATTTATCACTTAATAACTGTTTGTAACCCGGTGCTTCATGGTACAACCGCTTTGATCAAAAGGCTATCTCTATGCCTACTGCTCGTAGGGGCTTTGGTATATTAGGATGTGTTCCCCACAAAGATTATCTCTATTAGAACATTACACATGACTATGCTTATTATTATTATCTTTTATCCCATATGATGTGTGGCTGCAAGTGGATCTTAAACCCTGGTCTATCTCCATCCATTGAATCAACCCACAATATAAAGTAAACTAGATTGGTCTGGTAAACAAAGGTAAAACAAAAAACAAAGTCTTGTAGACATTTCCTTATTTTCATTCCTATTAGCATTGTTTCCCAAGGTTCGATTAAACCTAGGTATATTAGGGAAAAAGCTACTATACTGCATCCGTAATCCGGATCGAAGGTATCAACCCTTTTTCTGGCGCCGTTGCCGGGGAAGCAATTCGCTATCCTGGTGAGGTCACTAGAGACCTTATTTTTAGTTTAATTTTTGTTTGTAGTTTATTTCTTAATATTAGTTTACTTTCTTGTTATCTATTTGAAAACCCAAAAAATTTAGTTACTTGTTTAATTATTTCTCATACTTTGATATACCAAAAAATAAAAGATCCATGGCTCAAAAGAAACTTGGGGAGTATGCTACTCCTACTGATGATTTTATTCATGCACCTATTACTCAGCCCGCCGTTGGTGTAGAAGCATATGAAATTAAGACTAACCTTTTGAGTTTGGTTCAGCAGAACCAATTTGGAGGCTCATCTTCTAAGGATTCAGGTTTGCTCTAAAATACATTTACTAAAATTTGCGACATGATGCGTATTAAGTATGTTGATCCAAATGATGTTAAATTAAGATTGTTTCTTTTCTCTCTTAGAGGGAAGGCTAAGGACTGGTTGCTAGCTCTACCTAAGGGCACTATTACATCTTGGGAGGAATGCACTAATCTTTTTATGACTAAATTCCCTCAGCTAAAACTATGCAACTAAGATCCAATATTACAAGTTTTAGACAAGAAGACCGCGAGCCACTAGAGCTTGCATGGGAAATGATAAAATAAGTCGTAATAAATTGTCCTAGTCATGGATGGAAGAGTGGATTATATTACATTTGTTTTATAATGGTCTTATCCCAATGTCTAAGTCTATTCTAGATACTACAACAGGAGGAACAATCATGGGAAAACATGCGAGTGTTGCAAAGAAATTACTTGATCATATGCAAAAAAACCATGCTCAATGGCATGTGGAAAGAACCTCAAAAAGGTGAATTCAGTCACCGAGGTAAACAATGAAGAGCTTACTGCAAAGGTAGATGAGTTACTTAATATAGTAAAGGGTAAGGAAAATACTCAAGTTAATTCCATCACTAATGATGTTAACTTTATAGCTCGTGGTCCTTATAACCCTGCATGGAAAAATCAAAACATTGCTTCTAATGTTCAAAAACATTATTCTAATCCTGCAGGATCTCCTTATAATAATTATGATAATCATAATTGAGAAAATCATGGCAATCTCTCGCTTGAACATACTGTTAGAAACTTTATGCAACCTCAAACTGAGCAAAATAATATGCTTATTAAAATTATGGAGAACCATGAGACTAGTATTGGTAAATTGTCTAATCAAGCCATTGTAGTTAGAAATGATATGCATGATCTACAGGAAAGGACAAAGACCATTGAGGATCGATTGGGCGAGGTAGCCGAGAGCCAAGCTCTCATACTTGCAAAATTCGCTGGAAATCCCGAGCCAAATCCGGTGGAAAACCTCAAGATGATAAGGGTCAAAAATAATGAAGAGAAGCTTGAAGAGCTTGAATACAGCAACTCACCAACACCAGAATATACTGTGGAAGATCTATTAAAGCTGATTACCATGAAGAATCCAAGTATTGAAAAATTTAATGATGCTACCTATCAACATATTATTCAACAAGTAGCATCTAAAGTCCAAGAGTTAGAAATGGAGTATAAAATTCTAGTTTATAAGCTTCCTGCTAAGCTAAATGATATATTTGAGCCCACTATTAAAATTAAAGTTGGTATTAATGAGATATCTGCACTTTGTGATCTCGGTGCAACCGTCTCAACGATTTCCAAAAGTCTATTTGATAAATTAAACTTGGGGCCATTTACAACCACTGAAATGAGACTCCATCTAGCTGATTCTACATATAAGCAAGTTGTTGAGTTAAAGGAAAATATAGTTGTAAAAATTAAAGGCAGTCTCGCGCTGATTGATCTTGTTATAGTGGACATGCCCAAAGATCCCATAGCACCTATAATTCTATGTAGGCCATTTCTAAGAACTATTAAAGCTTTAATCAATTTGCATGAAGGGAATGTGAGAATATGACTACCATCTAGAGATCCTTTTATAGTCCATTCCCTAGGAAGAAGAAGGCCAAGCCTAATAATTATGCTGATGGTATAATCACACTAAAAGCTAATTATTTTGGAGTGGTGATGAGTGCATATTTGCATCATGTTTTATATTATTATTTTGCACTGTAGTGGTAGGATCTTGGTATTTTACGGTGCTCGCACGCATCTTTTATGTATATTTTCACCAGGACCGGGACAGGTGATGGATACGATGGACACAATTCTTGGACCAGTTCTATTGGAGCGAAAAGGAGTAAAAAACAACTTAAATCACTAATTTGGGAAATATCAATAATACCAGAAGAAAACCCGAAGCAATCGGAGGACACAGAAGGTTTAACGACCAACTATACTGCGGGAATAAATTCTTCGACCGTATAGTTCCCACCGTATAGTTGGAGCCGCCACCGTCTCCTCAAATAGTTTCACCCCGTGCAACTAGATCAGAGAAACGACATATAGAACACCCAGAAATCGCCGAAAACCTCACCTCCAGAAGTGATATGGAGGGGGAACTTGCCCTAGGGATCCATCTTCTCCCTAAGCAGATCTGGGAGGCCAAGGCATCGATCTCCATCTTCACCAACTGCTGCGCCACCATCATCTCCATCCATCCCATCTAGATCTTGTTGTAATTCTAGCACTAGTTATGGATTTATACAAGAACTATTCATCTTTAATTGTTTCCATTACCATTGCCATGATGCTGATTGCCACCATGTCTGTGTAGATCATTAGTTCTTGGGAATATGGAGAAACCCTAGTATATGATTGATATGAGATAGAGATTATTATGTTATACATCATTATGTGTATGTGTTAATTGTCTTCATCTTGATGTTGAGAGTTGTGCACCTCTTTAATATTTGCCTCTTATGGGGACTTGATGAAGGGGATTACTTGTTGGTAGATGAGGGATGATAGAACTTACGGTTACTATAAAGTTGTTGTCATCCTTTACGTACTAACTTGGGGAAGCAAGGAGAACTAATTAAGCCATGTCCATGCCATGGGATAAATCCCTTAATAGCGAGATAATAAGATTGATGACGTTTATCTATCAGCTGTGGTTATGACGGAAGATGTGAGTAGTGGTTGCTGCCTATTCGTCCATATATGGAGCTCCTCCCACATACATACATGTCATGAGAATATTTATTATAATAATCTTGATTACTCAGTCTAAATTGCTAGCGGTGTATCCACCACTCCTCGAGAATGCCTTTTCCCATATTATAGTTCCAAGCTTTCTTATATACGTGATTCCTACTTTCTGCATTAAGTTTTACTTTACTTTATTTAATTTCTTTGCTCAATCAAAAACTCAAAAACAATTCTACTTTTCTTGCATCTTAGAATTATTCCTTAAGTACTTCGTTCAGTTCTAGTTAGAAGCATTTTAGTCTTTTGCCTGCTGCTCCCTATAAGTCACTTTACTTTTAGTTATTTACTTTCATTGTACTAATTTTTTATTTAAGTTGTAGGACCATAACAATGGACAACACTCAGCATTTAATCCATCTTGAGGTAGTGAGGAAAATGGGTTCTCCCATGGACGCTTTTATAACTGTCAACAAAAGATGGTATTGAGATCCATCCTTTATTATTTGAACTGCTACACTCTAAGAAATCTGCAGGAATCGATGAATAGATTCCATACGGACACTTACAATTCTTTGAAGATGTTTTTGGTTCCTTTATGTTTGATAACTGTAAGCTTGATATGGTTAAAATCCAGTTGTTTAGACAAACACTCTCAAATAATGTTTGTGACTGCTATAGATCTTTCTATGCAGAAGCACGAAGGACTTGGACAGAATTTACAACCAAGTTCCTATCAAAATATTACTTAGAAAGAAGCTCATAGGATGAGAGGTACTATTATTAGTTTTAAAAATAGTCCTGATGAGAGTTTATATGAAGGCTATCTAAGGTATAAAAGCTATCTAGATAATTGCCCCATCATCGTTTGCCTGATTGGTTAATCACTCACACTTTTTATGGAGAGCTTAATAATAAAAATAGAACGATCCTAGATACCGCTTCCAATGGTAGTTTTCTATCCTATACTTATGATGAAGCCTGGAAATTAATAATTAAAATGAGGGATACAACAGAAAATCTTAAAGATGAGGAGAGCATTATGAATAGTTCTTCTGAATAAGAATGTGTTAACGATTGTCTTGCAGATCAAAGGACTTGTGCAATGATTAAAACCCTCAGTATTGATTCTTACTCAGTAAAGAAAATTATTGCGAATTATGCAGGGCATCTATAGGTACCTACAGAATGGAAACCCTATAAACCCCTCGAAAAAAAGAATCGTGCAAGAGAAGGTGCATCAATAGTAGAGTTTTCCTCTGAACCTATTCAAGAGAATTTCAAGAAAACGTGCAGGGAGGAAGAACACATAAGGAGAAGATTAAAGAAACCAGAAATGAACCCCGATGCTACCAATGCAAATATTGTTATAATGATGGATCTTATGGAAGCACGAACCATGGATAATGAAGTGGTTACGCTGGACCTTGAAACTTCAGAATTCATCGAAGTTAACGTATGAGGTAACGAAACTTCTAAACCTATGAGTCCTATATATTGTGGAGAAACTTTCTAATATGGAATTTGTGAGCCGATTTCCACTATAAACATTATGCCTTCATCACTTTATGAGGAACTCGCTACAATTTAAATAATCCAGATGTGAAACCGGTAGACACTACTATTAAATTGTCTAATAGAACTAATATAAAACCAGAAGGTGTTATTAGAAATATATATGTCTTTATTGGAGCACTTATGTACCCCCTTGATTTGCTGAGCTAGCCGCAATTCATTTCAGCACTCTGCAAGATGAAGTAGAGAGGAGCCTAATTAATTGGGAGGAGGTACAAGATGATGAGGAAAGATAAGACATGGATGATTACATTGATTCCGTTCCGGAAGCACAAAATCCACATGACTATGAAGAATTGGTAAGAAAAGGAGACAAAGAATCTCCGATAATTGAATTGAAATGACTGCTAGATAATATGAGGTATGGATTTTTAGAAAATGAATATAAATGTCCTGTTATTATTAGTAAAAATTTATCAGAAAATGAAACAAATAAACTCATTTCAGTTTTGATCAAGCATCGTGAAGCATTTGGATATACTCTAAGTGATATTAAAGGAATAGATCCATCTATTGTAACACATAAGATTACCATGCTTGAAGATGTTGTACCTGTAGTTGACACATAGAGAAGGCTTAATCAAAAAATGAAGGAAGTAGTAAGAAAATAAGTTATACGCTTATTAGATGTTGGCATAATATATCCTATTTCTGATAGTAAATTGGTTAGTCTAGCTCATTACATACCAAGACAAGGGGGTCTTGATGCTTTTATGAATGAGGATGGTGAGCTAGTTCCTATAAGACCTATTATTGAATATCGCATGTGCATTGATTTTAGAAAACTAAACCGTGAGACAATAAAAAATTATAAACCTATACCATTTATGGATAAAATTTTAGAAATACTTAGTAATAATTCTTGTTTCTGTTTTCTTGATGGTTATTCTGGATATTCTCAAATTGCTATACAACCAGAATATCAAGAGAAAACAACTTTCACTTGTCCTTATGGCACATATGCTTATAGATTAATTCCGTTTGGCTTATGTAATGCAGTTGCAACTTTTCAAGAATGTGTTCTAAAAATCTTTGATGATCTTGTTGAGAAGACTATGGAAGTTCTAACAAATGATTTTCGTTGTTTGTGGAACAACATTTGATAACTGTCTCTACAATTTAACCAAAGTTTTGCAGAGATGCAGACAATCAAATTTAGTTTTGAATTGGGAGCAATGTCGATTCATGGAAAGAGAAGGTAAAGTTTTTGGACATAAGGTTTCAGGGTATAGAAATAGATAAGACTAATCTAAATGCTATAGAAAATCTTCCAATACCTCAGGACATAAAAATCTGAAAAATGTTTCTGGGGCATGTAGGTTTTTACAAGCGTTTTATAAAAGATTTTGCTAAAATAGCTATGCCTCTCACTAATCTTCTTGAGAAATAAACTCCATTCTACTTCATGACTGCATTACATCCTTTGAAAACCTTAAAAACAAATTAGTTTTAGCACCTATCATGCAATCTCTAAAATGGGATGAACCTTTCAAAATCATGTATGATGATAGTGACTATACTTTAGGAGTTGTGTTAGGACAGCGAGACAGAAAGAATTTAAATATTATTCATTACGCTAGTAGAACTCTTAATAAGATTCAGAAAAATTATGCTACTATAGAAAAAGAGTTCCTGGCTATAATTTTTGCTTGTGACAAATTTAGAGCTTGCATCATTAATTCTAAGGTGATAATTCATACGGATCACCAAGATTTGCGTCACCTCCTTGTGAAAAAGGATGCGAAGCCTAGGTTGATTAGATGGGTTTTATTACTGCAAGAATATGATTTGCAAATAGTAGATAGGAGGGGTAAGGATAATACGGTAACAGATCATCTCTCTAGGATGGAGGGAATAATTACTGACCTCGTACCTATAAATGAGTAATTTCTAGGAGAATATTTAGAAAATATTGAAATTGTTGATCCTTGGTTTGCGGATTATGCTAACTATCTTGCAGGAAAATTTATACCTCCTGGTATGACAAGAAATCAAAGAATGAAATTATTTAATGATCTGAAATATTACTTTTGGGATGATCCTTATTTATATCGTCATGGACCTGATGGACTGATTCGGAAGTGTGTTCCTAACCATGAAATGAATGCAATTTTTCAAGCTTGTCATGGCAGCCTATATGGAGGACATCATGCAGGCAAGCGAACTGCAGCAAAGGTACTTCAATCCGGATTCTATTGGCCCACCCTGTTCAAGGACACACACAGGTATGTAGAACATTGTGATGCCTGCCAAAAAAGAGGTAATATAGGTAGAAGACAAGAGATGGCAATGAATTATAATCTTATAATTGAACCCTTTGATGTATGGGGAATGGATTACATGGGACCTTTTGTAGAATTAAATGGTTACACTCATATTATTGTTGCTGTCGATTATGTCACTAAATGGGTTGAAGCTATTCCAACAATGCATGCAGATGCAGCTACTTTAGTGAAGATGATCAAGGATGTCATATTCCCCAGGTTTGGAGTCCCTAGATTTTTAATCGCTGACGGTGGTTCTCATTTTATGAAAGGAACTTTCAGGAAAATCCTCTAGAAATATGGAGTAACTCCCTATGTTGCTTCACCGTATCACCCTCAAACAAGTGGTCAAGTATAACTCTCCAATAGAGAATCAAATACCATACTCGATAAGATGGTGGACAAATAAAGAAAAGATTGGTCATACAAGTTGAACGACACTCTTTGGGCATATTGTACTACGTTTAAAAATCCATTGGGTATGACACCATATAAGATGGTTTATGGTAAGGCATGCCATTTACCTTTAGAATTGGAACATAAAGCCTTTTGGGCGATCAAAAACTTAAACTATGATTTTAAGGCCACAGGAGAAAAATGTTTATTAGATATTCATGCTTTAGATGATTTTAAAAGTGAGGCTTATCAAAATGCTAGATTGTTTAAATAAAAATAAAAGTATTACATGATAGAAAAATAGAAAATAAGGTCTTTAAAAGTGGATACAAGGTGTTGCTCTATAATTCTCATCTTAAGTTGTTTCCAGGAAAGCTCAGATCAAAGTGGAAAGGCCCTTATATAGTTGAAGAAGCTTGTTCATCGGGAGCAGTGTAGCTCCAGGGAAAAACACCCTCTCTTTCTTGGGTGGTGAATGGACAACGCTTGAAGCATTATCGAGCAAGAGAATATATAATTGCAGTCACCATACGTGTGATCACCCCAGAAGAGGTGATTAAACAAAGATATACAAGGAATGGCAACTGCAAGAAGGATACAATCAAGACGAAATGAGCAGTACCACAGTCAAGCTATTAACCATAAAACAACACTTCGTGGGAGGCTACCCATGTGAAATAAAAGTTTGGGTAAGTTTTAAATTCTTAATTAAGTTTTAGTTAATCTCATGTTGAATGAGGAGCACTTGAAGCTCTATTGAAATAGAAGGAGTTTGGTAATGTTAAAATCCCGTTAAATGGATGTTAATGTTGGTCGAAAATTTAAGCTATCATTTTTTGTGTCAAAACTTGGTATTTCACTAAGTCTCAGATTAATAAAGAATTCTCGGAGAAGCAGGTAATTTTTGATGAATATAGTAGGTTTAACGACCCACTATATGACGGGAATTAAATTTCCGGCCGTATAGATATCTACCCCATCTCCAAATCTTTAATCTAGGATATAGTAGGTTTAGTGACTAACTATACGGCGGGAATTAAATTTCCAGCCGTATAGTTGCGGTCGTATAGTTGGTACCGCCATGGATGAAAAATCTATAGTCGGTTCATAACTATACGGCGGGACCTATACGATTCGCGCCCGTATAATTGCTCGTTACGGACAGCGGCTAGGGTTTTTGACCTCCCTTTTTAAAGCTGATCGCATCTAACCTTTTTCATTAAGTTTTCGCAGAGCTACAACCTCCAGCCTCGAAAAATTACCGCCATCTTCATATAAGACCCTTCTAACAAAATCCATGCAGCGTAGCCATGCAGCCATTCCATGTCAATAATATTTGGAGGAAGAAAGAAGAGAATCCCAAGAAGAGGATCGAGGAAGTAGAACCTAAAGAATCATCATCATCCATCTCGAAGATCAAGCCTCTCCCAAATTGGGAGGACATGTTCCCGCAAAAGATGGAGATGATGAGGCAAGCGGATCAGAGAAACAACAAGTTTGATTATCTCCCTAATCCCTATTGTCACAACATAGGATCTTATTATAAACCTCCTCTCGGTCCGTCGCCTCTTAAACCTAAGAAGGTGCGTCAAGATGAGATTCATGATAAGATCTATTGATTGGAAAAATATTCAACGGCATGTGTTGAAACTATTGGAGAAGGGATTTACTCCTACTGGATGATGAGCAAATACGTTGAGCAAAAGTTCAATGGCATCGATGGTAGAGTTGGTTTCTTGATTAAAAATGTTTTTGAGTTGACAGATGACAAGAAATTCCCCCAAAACAAAATATTGAAGCTTCAACTCGACATGGCCGAGCTCAGCATCTGCCTTGCAAGCATAGCTAAAGTTTGCAACACAGGAAAAGAAGGCAATACTCTTCTCACCCAGGAGGAAGAATAGGTACTAACAAGAAGTTATTTGATCCCGCCTGGCTTGATTCCAAGCTTAGGGAGATCTTTAAGACCTTGTAATCTATTTTTTAAGTTTTATATTACTATTTTAGTTTGCATTAGTTCGAGCTTAGAAAAAAGTTTGCATCATTAGAATTCCCTTCAGGAATAGTCGATCCCTATCATATATGGAGCATTATTGAGTTTGTGCTTGTCTTATTGGATATATGAATGGCTTGAGTATAATTTTACTTGCACTTGATGATAGCAAATAGGAGTCTTCCACACCATTGGTATTAATGGAACATATAAAGATAACTTAGTCCATATGTTGTAAGTTCATGGTTTGATTTACAAAAGGAAAAAATAATCTAATCAGTCAAGTTGAGAAACCTTGAATAGAGGAAAATTAAAAGTGCTATCAAATTAGAATGAGAACAAGTCGAGGTAGAGTCTTCAAGACATAAAGATGCTTCATATACAACTGGAATTTGGTAATTTATATTGTTAAACTTTGAATCCCTACATGAAGTGGAATGTATGGCTAGCTCCTTTGCATGACACTTAAACAAAAGTGTGAGCATATATATATAAAGAAAGAAGAAAAGAGAGAAGAAAAGGAGTGAATGTGCAAAGAGCAAATAGGCATACACCACTGTCTTGTGGTAAGACAAAGAAATGTTTGAGATTTAAAATCCCAAGTGAATATGTTAATCCTAAAAATGACCGGGACTACCCCGCTAACTCATTCGGTCGAACCGAATACTTTTACATCATGTTGAGAGTAATATTTTGTGAACTGCTAAATGCTAAGGTGTGGAAGCCTGCTAATATTATTCGTATGGTTCGAGTAAAGTACTATTCATGAACTTATTCCTATGTATCATTTATGATAAACACATGTTGCAACAGCCTCATTTATTTTATCGACTCAGCTTCATGAATATGAGGATCACATCCATTAAGCTAACCTTGCTTGGGACGAGCAAGAGTCTAAGCTTGGGGAAGTTGATGAGTGCATATTTGCATCATGTTTTATATTATTATTTTGCACTGTAGTGCTAGGATATTGGTATTTTACGGTGCTCGCGAGCATCTTTTATGTCTATTTTCAGTAGGATCAGGACAGGTGATGGATACGATGGACACAATTCTTGGACCAGTTGTATTGGAGTGAAAAGGATTCAAAAACAATGTAAATCGCTAATTTGGGAAATATCAATAATACCAGAAGAAAACCTGAAGCGATCGGAGGACACAACATGTTCAACGACCAACTATACAACAGGAATAAATTCTCCGGCAGTATAGTTCCTGCCATATAGTTGGCGCCTCCACCACCTCCTCAAATAGTTTCACCCCGTGCAACTGGATCGGAGAGACGTCATACAGGACACCCAGAAATCGCTGAAAACCTCACCTCCGGAAGGGATCTGGAGGGGGATCTTGCGCTAGGGATCCATCTTCGCCCTAAGCAGATCTGGGAGTCCAAGGCATCGATCTCCATCTTCACCAACCACTACACCACCATCATCTCCATCCATCCCATCTAGATATTGTTGTAATTCTAGCACTAGTTGTGGATTTATACAAGAACTATTCATCTATAATTGTTTCCATTACCATTGTCATGATGCTGATTGCCTCCATGTCTGAGTATATCATTAGTTCTTGGGGAGATGGAGAAACCCTAGTATATGATTGAGATGATATAGAGATTATTATGTTATACATCATTATGTGTATGTGTTAATTGTCTTCATCTTGATGTTGAGAGTTGTGCACCTCTTTAATATTTGCCTCTTATGGGGACTTGATGAAGGGGATTACTTGTTGGTAAACAGAGGGATGATAGCACTTACGATGACTATAAAGTTGTTGTCATCCTTTACGTACTAACTTGGGGAATCAAGGAGAACTCATTAAGACATGTCCATACCATGGGAGAAATCCCTTAATAGCGAGATAATACAATTGGTGTCGTTTATCTGTCAGATGTGGTTATGACGGATGATGTGAGCAGTAATTGTTGCCTATTCATCCATATATGGAGATCCTCCCACATACATATATGTCATGAGAATATTTGTTATAATAATCTTGACTACTCAGTCTAAATTGCTAGAGGTGTATCCACCACTCACCGTGAACGCCTTTTCCCCTATTATAGTTCCAAGCTTTCTTACATACGCGATTCCTACTTTCTGCATTAAGTTTTATTTTACTTTTTTTTATTTTCTTTGCTCAATCAAAAACTCAAAAACAATTCTACTTTTCTTGCATCTTAGAATTATTCCTTAAGTACTTTGTTTAGTTCTAGTTAAAAGAATTTTAGTCTTTTGCCTACTACTCCTTGTGCGATGGATATCTTTATTTCGAAACTAGCTACAAACAATCTATGCACTTGTAGTCATCAAGTGGGTGTTCCACTCACGAAACCTAAATGATCACCATCTAGGTCAAGCTAATTGACCTTTACTAGAAACACTTCATGGGAGGCAACCCATTGTAACACACTCGCCTAATAAGGCTGAGTTCATGTGTATAGTGCCAATCCCTGGATCGGTTCACTAGCACACATAGTACAAAATGATACCAAATATAAACGTGCATCATAGATACAATGAATATGATCCAGAATTTTACATTATATTACAGCGGAAAGCAATACATGGTAGATCTCCGTCCTTCAAATGGTCCACGGGTGAACAATTGTTGAGTGGAGTCTCACGACCTATGAACGATCACTCAGATACGATATAACCTGCAACATGAGACGTTGCAGTCTTGAATGGTCAATACATTGAATGTATGGCAAGTAGGCTAAAGTGGTTAACAACAGACCTAACAACTACATGCTTATTTGGCTAGGTGGAGTTCAGGCTCATTTGCATAAAGCAATAGTTTAATCGTATATTTTGAACAAAACAGTTTTCTAATACGGTAAATAGGACACTCTGGTTCACTCCAGGTTTTCCTATCCAATTAAGTTCACCCAACAATTTTTAAGTAATTGAGAAATTGGGATGAGTGAGAAATATGTCATAGCATCAGTATTAGGTCACTCAAATTGTCCATAATCGGGGAGATGGCTAAGTACTTAGTTTAGACACCCCGCAGGGGTTTTATACTTTACCCATGTGACCTAGACAACCCAGCTCGGACCACCACACTCATATTGTGTGATGATAGGAAGAAGTCCAAGACGAGACAATTTGGGAAGAGCTTCCCAAATCTATTCACGCACCATACCAACCTACACTATCTACATCTCTGGCTACGTAGGGTTTGAGTCGCCACAACCTACTAAGTCCAGCCATCCACCCATTTCTTACTGGCACATGGTTGCACACGTAAGCTACCAAACAAAGAAACCAATCCTTTCTCAGTACCCTGGGCGGCATTCCCCACCATAAATCTTCACTCTGATGACACTCAAATCATTTCGCCTAGGTTGTTCACTAAAATCATGTTGCCTTGTCAGTTAGCAAAATATAAGCCTTTCAAACATATAACTTTTCATAGTTTGATTCCCTTCCTTGTCTAAATAGCATAGCTAAGCAATCTACCAATACAATGGATCATAAACAAGGAATACTAGGAAATAATATGGGACATAGCATAGCATATACACATCAATTCCTACATATGCAATTCTACAAAAATATCTACAATGCACAGGAAAACAGTAGGACATTTATGACCAAGATAGCACCACTTGCCTTTAGTTGTAGTCGTTCAGATAATCCTCGCAATTATAATAGTTGTACTCGTCACGATCACAATACTTGCAATCATATTTGTTGCAATCGCAGCAGCTGCACTCCTCGCCATCTAAGGTTTAAACAAAGCACAATAACACACCATCCATAACATTGAAAACATGCAACAATGCAACAATACAATAAAACAATGATAAACAAAATGCATGCATGATGATTTAATAAGTCACAATGGTTGTATTCAGTTCTCTTAACATTATTAGATCACATGATGCATGTGGAAAGTCATTTAATGGACTAAAGCTTTTATTACTAAAGTTATATCGATTTAATATGGTTTATATCAATTTAATTGAACTACTGATGTTTCTGTCGTATTAAATTGTGAACTAAATGCTACTAGATAGGTAATGCAATTTAGAGACAGTAGCAATTTGAATAACGTGAAAAGGAATTATAGATCTTTTCTTATGATTAAAACACTATTGCAATGGGTTTATAGATTTCTGCACGAATTTCTATTTTAATAGTACCAATTAATTTAGCACGCAATTTATTTGGATATACATTGCCAAAACAAAACAGTGGCAATTGGTTTCAGTAATTTTGGAGTTCTGGTTAATTTTCTACAATTTAAATACTAGTTAGAAGGGTTTAATTCATATAAAATATTTCCTTGGACAAAAATTATATATAATGCCATATTAATGTTCTACATGAATCAAGGATTCCAAGGACATATTATTTGCAATTTTATGAACATTGGTTATTTTCTTATGAATTTATTACTAAAAAAGGGCATTAAACCATTTAAATAAGCACGACAAATTCATATAGTAAATGTCTGATACAATTGCATATTCGTAATATACATGAATTATCTTTCTATAGGTATATTACTTACAATTTTTGGAGCTATAGATAATTTTATATGGATTTTACAAGTTTAACATATTTTCTACAAATTTTATTCTATTTCAAATGAAAGGGAATATACCCTGCTGGCGTGGCGTAATGACTGGGCACGACTGGTCAGCGGTCAATCACGCGGTCAACAAGCGATCTGGACCACTGGTTGCAGATCCGACGGTTGGGGTGTTGCGAGCTTGGTGCTCACTGGTGGTCAATGGCGAGGTATAAGCGAGCGGCGACGACTGCGATGGTGGAGGCGGTTGGGATGATCCCTGGCGATGATTGAGTGGCATAAGGCATTCAGCAGAGCTCAGTGGTTCTTCTTGTATGCTCGAAATCGTCTGTAGCTTCCCGAGACGGTGGCAGTTGGAGGCTGGTGAAGCTCGGGTGGCAGAGTACTCCGACAGCGCTTCCTAGGCATTCTCGTGCTCCTGCGGCGAGGGGCACGCATGTGAGGCTTGCAGTATGCCAACAGAAAGCTAAAGGATGGGAAAAGAGGGTCAGGGGCGGCCGGAACCTTCTCTAGTTTGAGCTCAACATCGGGGGCCAGATTCCGGCGGGATCAGATCCTCATTTTTGAGGCTAGGGTTTCGGAAAATGAAAAAACAAGATAATCGACTCCTTCTGATTTTATAGGGGTTCTGTGATGTAGAGGGGTAGAAGAAATCCAAACGGATTCAACCGAAATTGCCGGGATTAGGATCGGGATCGAAGACGTGGGGAAATTGGTCTCCTGGCACAGTGACAGGGATGACAGGTGGGGTCCACATGGTAGTGGGTGCTATTAGGATGGCAAGCGGGCCCCGCGCTGGGAGAAAAAATGGTGAAAGGGGCGCGGGCTGGAAGAAATGGGTTGGCATGCTCACTTGCGTGTTGCTGCTGCACGGTAGCTACGCATGGCAGGTGGGCCTGGGCAAGGTTAGATAGGGTAGGTTTTTTTCCTTTTCCATTTACTTTTTGTTTTATTTTCTAGTTTTTGTTTTAGGCATCCAAATTGGTCCATTCCAATTTCTAGAATTTTGTAAAATTCCAAATAGTCTTTTAGGATGCCAAGGAACCCCTTTTCACTCCAACTTAAAATTTTTGAACTAGAATTATTCACTTGGGTCTATTGGGAATTATATTTGTTATCATATGAAATTCATATCTTTTCCATTTTAGATCCAAAATCCACCAAACCAAATTCTATGGTTTTCTAAAATTTATATCTGTAAATATACATCATTTATGAATTCTATTGCTTAATTGTTACTATGGACAAAGCCATAGCTCAAGGGTTGTACTTAGAATGGGGAAATCCTATTTAAGGTTTTTAGGGTATTCTTTTGGACAATGGAATTATTTCATTGGGGTTTAATGCAATGACCTTATGCATGCAACATCATTTTGAATTTTTGAAATATTGCACACCAATTCTACAATCCATAATCAATCCATGCCCTTTTTCCTATATGGCTACTTAGGTCATAACAAAAGGATATAAGGTTTTGAATTCAAGGTTGAGAGGCTTTTAAATTCAAGAAGTTTCTTTTCTTTGAGAATTTTCAACGAAGTCAAACAATCAACCAAATTTATTTTGTTTATTTCATATTCCAAAATTAGGAAAAATTTGGGATGTGACACCCATGTGGAATAAAAGTTTTATTCTTGTATTAGTTTTTGTTTTTTTGTTCTTAATAAGAGTGTTCAAGAATACCTATGAAGAGAGGAGAAGAAAATAAGATAATCCTCAATTTAATAATTTGCTAACACATGGCCTTAAAGTATTATTGATTTCTACAAAGTCAATTTGCTGTTATTTTGACTTTTGCTAAGATGTGCAAAGGCGCGCGAGGCTACTAATCAAATTTCTCAAGATTTTGCAGCTTCCAAGTTGCATAACGATCACTAGTACAGTGGGATACCCCGTACCGGGCTCCCGTACCACATCGCATCATCGAAAAAATGAAAGTGTTGATTTTTGCCATAGGAAACAGTCGTCATAACGACCACTGGTACGGTCTGATACATTGTAAACATATCTATAATTTTTTATGCTCCATGCTTGTTTTGTACCAACTATCTTATGTTTTGTCTACACTTTGAGGCATTTTTATACATTTTCTAGAACTAAGCTATTAACAAGATGCCACAGTGTCAGTTGCCTATTTTTTGCTGTTTTTGGTTTTAGAAAAGCTAGTAAAGAAATATTCTCGGAATTGGACGAAACAAAAGCCAAAGTCAATATTTTACCGTAACAAAGACGGAGTCCAGAGGGGGGACGAAGAGGCGCCATAGGGCGGCCGCACCACCCCTAGGTGCGGGCCCACCCCTAGCCGCGGCTAGGCATGGTGTGGGCCCCTGGCCCTCAACCGACCTTGCCCTCTCGCCTATATAAACCCCTCGAGGCAGAAACCATAAGGACCCGATCAGAAATCCACGAAAAATTCCATAGCCGCCGCCACCATCGTCCCTAGATCGGGAGGGATCTGAAGCTCTTACCGACACCCTGCCGGAGAGGGGAGATCATCCCAGAGGCCTTCTTCACCACCATGCTAGCCTCCGGAGTTATGCGTGAGTAGTTCATCCTTGGTCTATGGGTCCATAACAGTAGCTAGATGGTAGTTTCTCCTCCTTTGTGTTATCATGTTTAGATCTTGTGAGCTGCCTATCATGATCAAGATCATCTATTTGTAATCCTACATGTTGTATTTGTTGGGATTCGATGGATATTGAGTACTACGTCAAGATTGATTATTGATTCTATCATGTCTATGTTGTTTGTGATCTTGCATGCTCTTCATTGCTAGTAGCTACTCTAGCCAAGTACTTGCTTGTGACTCCAAGAGGGAGTATTTATGCTCGATAGTAGGTTCATGCCTCTAGTAATCTGGGAGAGTGACAAAAACATCTAAGTTTGTATATGTAGGGTTCGCAACATAGAAAACAAAAATTTTCCTACGATGGGAACAACTATGTACCAAGATCTATCTACTAGATACAAACAACGGGCGGATGTATATCCGTAGATAAAATACCCTTGAATACCGACAAAGCTTAACGAGTCCAAACTCGTGGTTGATGTAGACGATATCTTGCCGATCTCAAGATCGAGAGGAAGTCCTAGCGCCGCAAAACAACAGCGCATCCGTGCTCGCACACACATTCGAGGCACCGAGCAACCTCCGCCTCCTCGCTCTAGCGATGCAGCGGAAGCATAACTCTTTCTTGCCGAATAGCCACCGGGAACATGTATCTCGCTAGTCCGAGACCATGGGTGATAAATTATAGAGGGGGAGAGAGATCCTTCACGAGGAGGTGTGAGTGAGAAGTGAGAGGAGGGGCTCCTTATATAGGGGAGGGGGGGGGCAGCCCAAGGGGGCATGGCCGCCGCCCATGGAGGGTTCCCCCACCTCTCCCTCATTCATGTGGGTGGACACTCCACTCACAAAATGGCCCTTCAATTTTCTCCACTCAAAAACCCACTCAAATTCCCATTAAATTTCCACCAAATTTAATGCAAACTCTCATTAAATAAAACTCTTTTATTTTATTCAGAATTTTGTCAATTACTTTAATGACAAACATTCACAAATAACCCCTTGCTAGAATTCTATTTCACATGCATAACCACTTTATGCTATTTCACCCGAAAACCTGTTTCGGTATCTAGTGAAATAAATTCCTGCGCTTGTTCATTCTTTCGGCATGAAACTTTTGCTCCGATTGGATGTCGGTGTCTCTTAAGTGTGTCACCCTACGGTTCGTGAATAATGCGGACATGATCGAGACCCCTCTCAGATCAATAATCAGAAGCGGGATCTGGAGACCCATACTGACTCCCACACATTGAACGATGACTTTCTTGTGATCGTCAGAACCTTTTATGCTAGTATCTTAATCCCTTTGTTTCGTGATATATTACATGTCCGAGATTCGATCATCAGTATCTCCATACCTAGTTTGATCTCGTTACTGACATGCACTCTTTTCTCATTCCCGTGATATAACATTCTAGTGATCAAATCACTTGCTTGCAAGCTAATCAATGTGATATCACCGAGAGGGCCCAGAGCATATCTATCCGTCATCGGGATGAAAAAATTCCACTCTCGATCCATGGTCCTCAACATAACACTTTAGTAGTTATGAACCCATCTTTATAATCACCCTGTTACGGTGTGACGTTTGATGTTATCAAGAAACTCTTCCGGTGTTAGTGATTGACATGATCTCATGGTCTAAGGATTTCGATCACTTCGTAAGTTGTTATAGCAATATAAACTCAATGACTTTGATCGTAATGCTATACTTTGGATGAATGTTCATCACATCATTACACTAATGTTGTGACCTCGTTATTAACAACATCCAATGTCCATGATCAGGAAACCTTGATCATCTTGTTAATCAACGAGCTAGTTTATAAGAGAGGCATAACTAGGAACTTTATTTTGTTTATTAAACACACATGTATTAACTTTTCCGTATTAATACAATTATAGCATGTAAAATAAACATTTATCATAAATAAGGAATATGATAATAACCACTTTATTATTGCCTCTCGGGCATAGTCCCTTCAGTCTCCCACTTGCACAGAGACAATAATCTAGTTTGAAAACTTTGCGTATTGAACACATATGGCTTTCTGGTGTTCCATATACGCAATTGCAAGTGGTTAACATAATCTATGGATCTGACGCTTCAGGTCCTTGTGTATTTGCATGTCTTTGCGTCTCCATGCATTACTCATTCTCTAATGAGATGACATTGTATAAATTTGATCTTTTGGTGAGACCTTTAGTTCCTTGGGGTTAAGTCACGTCGATACTATTGTCATACAATATATCTTTAGTGTTAGCCCGTTGCGAACCACACCTTAGTTTGATAACAAACTACTTGACACAAATTCCCTCCTTTGCTGCTACTATAGCAGTCATATACTTAGCCTTTTTGTTGTAATATTCGTACAATGTCTTAACTTTGGAACTCTTCCAAATCCATCATGGAAACTTTCTTTCCATTTCATTGTGCCACCCATAGTCTAAATTGAGATAAACTTAATTTATATCTTGTGACAAAACTAGTATCAATGTAATGCTTTACAATGAACTATTTGTAATTGTTTGTCACCTCTACACAAATATATTCTTAGTTCTTCCAAAAGATCATAAGAATTTCCTTACTATTGTCCAATTATCATTTTATGATTCATTCTGGTATATGCTCATAACACTTAGAGCATAGGACATATCTGGATGTGTACATATCATGGTATGATTGATCAAATCATTCTTGTGATTTTACTCATCAAGTGTCAAAGCACTTGAATCTTGTTTCACTTATCAAGTGTCGATACACTTGAATCTTGATTCAATTCATTTCCATGCAACAAGAACCGTTTCTTGTCGTTTCTATATTGAACTCCTTCAATATCTCATATATGTACGTTTGGCACAACCATATTAGCGTCATGGTCTATCCACTATAGACATTCATGCTAAATATTCGGGTTTTGCCTAAGTTTTTCATCGAAATGAAATTCTTAACCTTTGTCAATAAAAGATACATCATTTCTAATCAACAAGATGTCATCCACATAATGTATTAGAAATATGTCTCAGCGCTCCCACTTAATTTCTTGCAAATCCAAGCATCTTCTGTAAGGTTCCCAACCTTTAATAAGGTAGAGATCCCTGTGTTTACAATGCTAGTCCCTGGATCAATAGCTAGCATCCACAATTAATATGTAATATCAAGAAACAAAGGTCATAATACAAATTTATAACCAGGAATAAAATAATTTATTACATCTTACATAGCTCATTTGGCTATCTCATTACAATGCAGCAGAATATAACAATAGCATGGGGTCCTTCATCTTCAAAGTGCCACAGGCATACATGTTGGTTGTAGACTTGTAATCCTACTCATTAAACTTCACTATTAACAATCAAACCTGCAACATAACAAGTTACAGCCACAAGGCTCAATATATTTGAATTGTATTGGCAAGAGATACTATAGTAGTATAGTGGAGTCTATCATCTATATGCATTTGGCTAAGTGGAGCTTAGGCTTGCTTTGCTCAAAATAGATTTTTCCTTATCATTTGAAAACACTAAGTTTTTGCTTGACAAAAATCACCCAAGGAACCACCAATAGAAATTGGTGAACCTTAAACCCTTGTTCAACCACAAGTTTTTAACTTAGAAATTTGGATGATGAGATTCTTGATAGCTTCCATGTCTTGATGCTCAAATTGTCCTTTGCCAGGGACATGGCTAAGTACTTAGATTTTACACTCTGCAGAGGTGGTGCACTTTCCCCACAAGACTTGGTTTCACCAAGACAAAATCTTTCAAAAGCCTTCCCTTAGACCAGAATGGACGCGTTCCAACCTATCATTACCCTACCACCAACTGTCGATTTGGCTGCACTTGAAGCTTCTCAACATTTGACATCTCAAATCTCTTTGTTCCTGGGTGGCCATCCACAAGTGAGACACCAAGTTTTCCCCAGCATACTGGACTTGGTGATGCCCAAGTTTTCCCCAGCATACTGGACTTGGTGATGCCCAAGTTTTCCCCAGCATACTGGACTTGCATGACCACTCAACACAAACCATTCCTTCCATTCCACCCAGGTGATTCATTCACTTAGTTGTTTTATTAAACAAAACACAAGTCCTCAGACTTAGAAATTTTTCCATAGTATGAATATATATTCCACCCTTGTTTTCTATTAGCTAAGCTAAGTATGATAGTAGTAGGAATCTTAACTTAGGAAAATTTTACTAAGGTTTTATCTACTAGGATTTCCCATAGCATGGTTTATACTTAGCAAAAATTCCATGCAAGTCTTACTTAGAAATATCACTAATGCATAGTGAAAATAATGGGACAAAAGTATGAAGCATCACTTGCCTTTTTGGTAGAGAGTATAGGTTCACTCCTTGATCTTGAAATATTTACTTACTTCAAATCACTACAATTCAATCAAGCAAATAATATTTCTAACTACCATTCAAGCAATTCATCACATAAAATCATAGTAACAAAACAATGCATGCAAGCATGCTAAAGATTGTTTTATTTGTCAAAGTGGTTTCTAATGGTTCATAAACATTTGAAAACACCTAATGGTCATTTTATAAAGTGGCAAAATCATTTGTATAAGATTTTACTTCATAAACCATTTTTAGATCAAGTCATTATTTTATGTGGTGTAGAAATGCTTTTAATAAGGCAAAATTCTATAGGTTTCACAAAATATGTTTTCAAACCATATAACCTTGTGTTTAGGGTCAGAGAGTTTATTTCCAAAACATTTCTCAAAGGTTTTCTTCCAAAACCATTTTTAATAATTAAACCATATTTTCATTTGACTAGAAATGGTTTAAATCAAAGATTTATTCTTTTGATTTACCAAATACATTTTTGAAACCACAATTTGTTTCCTATGGTCAGTAGGTTCAAAACACACCATTTTCCAAAGATTTTATCCCCAAAATCTTTTTGGAACAATTTTTATATTCTAAACTAGCATACACAAGTTTCTGCAAAAACAATCAATTTAACAGAAGCTTTTTACTAAAAAAAGTATATGGTTGGCTAGGTCTTGACTTGCTGAATCCATTGATATAAAGTTTGCAAAATTTGGACGTGTAGATTAAAAGTTATAGATTTTACAAAATCTAGCATTTAATTGATCAAATCTGTTTTAATTCAAATCAACAGAGCCACGTGTCTTAATTATATTCGCCCATACCGCTTCGGTTGGATCGAGCGACGGCAGCCGTTGGATTTAAGTGGGATCACACGGCTCAGATGCTAGCGTACCCTTTCAGTTAGTTTCTATCGCGAGCGTCGGATTCAGATCGAACGGTTCACATGAGCTAGTCAAGGATGGGCGGTGCTGGCGGCGGCTGGTGGTGGCGAAGCGGTCAGACGGCGGCGGAGTCGATGCTACAGGAAGCGAGGGAGGAAGGGGAGATGTTCACCGTGTTCGCCGGAGCTTGGGGAAGCTCAAGGTGGTACTGGCTGGCGAAGGGGCGCACGAGATTGTCCTTAATCGCTCACCAGAGTTGAGCTGTGCCTCGGGTGCGGTCAGACGTCGACGGGGGCAGGCTATAGCGCGTGCTAGGACAAGTGGAAGACATGGTCAGATGCGCACGGTCCCGGCGATGATGTGTGTGTGAAGGAGAATGAGAGGTGCGGTCAGGTTCTTACCAGAAGCTTCGCCGGAGAGGAAGCAGACGGTGGCGACGGTGGTCGTCGTTGTTGCCGAGTGTTCTGGGGCACGCGGGGACGAGTTGATGCCACTGGGAGGTTCGCCAAGGAGTGGGGAGCAGGTGAGAGTGGTCGAGGGGGCAAGGGGCAGCAGGGTCCGGCCGGAATCGACGCCGGAACTCGTCGGGGCAGTGGAGCTTCGTAGAGGAATTAGGATGGCCTGGGGGCGTGCTAAGGTGGGGAACTGAGGGGGAAACATAGAGGGGATGCTGGCGATTAAGAGAGCATGGTCTAGGGGGAAAATCACTGTGTCATTGAAGAGAATTGACGACGCGAATCAATCGGCAGTAACGGGAGGAAGAACTGGTCGCTGGTTGACGACGAGGTGAGCTGGCGGTGGGGTCCGCTTGGCAGCGTGAGAGAGGAGTGGGAAGATGGGGTCCACCAGTCAGCGTCGCTGCGGGTTCGTTTGCGAGTGAATAACGGTTCGCTCGGGTGGGAAGGGGAGTGGGCTTGCTGGGCCTTGACTGGGCTGCCGAGCTGGGATGCTACCTTTTCACTTTTTTTTGTTGAGTTTGTTTTTATTTTTCTCTTTTGATTTTTCTGTTTTGACTTTGAATAAGCAATTCAAACATTCATTTGAATTCAAACCTTTGCCAAAATTTGTGTAGGTTCAAATACTGATTAACAAGACATTCTGATATCATTTTTAGAATAATTTATTTATTCTTTTTAAGGCCTTTTAATTAATCAAAATAGGTTCTAGTTTTTAAATCAAATAAGATTTAATATTTCTAAACACCATTTGATTTTCCAAAACCTTCCAATTCTTTTCAGTAGGTTTTTATTTGGTTATTTGGGTGTCAAATAATTCATCTTGAATTATTTGGAATAATTTAATATGATTTATTAATCATTTAGGATTGGGTATTTGTTTCAATTCCAATGGAATTTTAATATAGTTTTATTTCCCCAATTTTTATTTGGAAGTTTTCTTTAATCTTAATTAGGTTGAATTAAACAACTTTTATTTCACTTGGGTAAATTCCAAAATATTATTTTCCCATGATTTAGTCAATTATTTCTAATAGGGGTTTTGTCTTTATTCAAATGGAATTTGGTTTAAGCCCTTTTATTTTATTTGGAAATTATTTATCCTTTTATTTTATTTGGATTTGGATTCTATTCATTCCATTTGCTTAATAGATTAGGCCAAGATTTAATTTGGTCTTTAAATAATCCTTATTTAATATTTCTTTCTTCACCTTATAAAATCCATAACTTTTTATTTATAGATCCAAACCTGGTGATTCCAATTTGTAAAATCTTATTTGATATTTATTTTTCCTTTTAAATAACTTTAGGATTATTTGCTATCCAATTGGTAGGGATTTTAGTTAAGGGCTTTATTAGCTTTGGGAATTTAATTTCCTTATCTTATTATATTCATAAGATTTTATTTATGGTTCCAAATTAAGTGAAACCAATTTATATGGCTTTATAATATTTCTATTTGTCTTTCTTGATCATTTGTAAATGTTTGTTGACAAGATTTCATATGTATCAAATCCATAGGCTTGGAGATAACTTGGAAATGATTTTTATTCCATTAGGGTTTAGGGTTTGGATTTATTTTCCAAGTGTTTAAATTTTCCAGTTACATTCATTGAGGAATGCATTTCTCTTGATTTGGATTTTGTTGAATTCAAACTTTAATTAAAGTTTGTTCAAGATGGTATTTTTAAGTTTCCATTTATAAACAAAAGTTTCTTTTCACTCTGAAATTCAACAATAATTTATTTTATTTTATTTATTTTTCACATTACAAGATTTGGAAAATCTTGGGATGTGACATCTTCATCTTCTCCTGATGAAAACTCCTTTTCATTAAGGTGAAGATTCCAACTCCGCGATGCTTACTTCAACCATTGAAGTTTGCATGCCCTTTTAGCATCCTTTGAATTTTAACAAAACCCTTTGGACCGTGTCATGTACACGTCCTAGGTAACCATTATATTAGAAGAATTTTGTTTTGTTTATTCATCTACCATATACCAAATTATATGTAGTGGTTGCTAGTTTAATCCTTCTAGACTAAATATCGCTATGAAAGATCAAATCTTGTCATAGTCAACTCCTTGAACATTGTCGTAAAATACTTTACGACATGTCGACTATTTCATAGATGTGAAACATCCATGTATGTTTCTTTATAGATCCAAATATGACCGATAGGTTTTTACACCTTTCCGGAGGGTCTTCAAAGTCAAAACTTGATTTCTCGTGTATGGAACTATCACGGATTTTATGGCTTCAAGCCATTTGACGGAGTCAGGGCCCATCATCGCTTCTTTGTATGTATTCGGTTTATCATTGTCAAACAATAATGATTTCCTCTCAAATCTTAGCATTTGATTGTTTAACCGACCTACTTGGTTCAATAGGAACTTAGATATCCGTGACCACAACCTTTGAGGCACATAAGCCATGAGCATTATGGCTGCCTCCGGAACGATTTCCGGCGCTGTGCAACTCAGCACATATAGCTAAGGTTCGTTAACCTTATCAAAGTTCTATTGTCCTCCCACTTAACATTTATGAAAAATTCCTTCTTCAAGAAACTTCACGTTTCAAGCGACAAACCCTTTTGTCCTTGGTGTTATGGAGGAATAACCAATTGTTATTCGAAATAACCTACAAAGACATGCTCATCCGACTTCGGTTGTAAACATCTTACTTATGTTTAGCATACCGAAATTTAAGAAATGACAACTTGGGTTTTACCCCAAACCATAACTTCCATGGTGTCATTTGAACAGATCAAGATGGAGCTCTTTTTAGTGTAAAAGCGGAAGTCTCTAAAGCTTTAATCTTTCAAAACATAATGGCAGTTTTATATATAACACCTTTGATTCAACCATGTCAAACAAGGTTTCATTACAAATCTTAAACACTTCATACTCCTATGGTGTTTCGGGAGATGTAAATCTAGGTGTTTTGCTAAACTTGCAACTCAAATAAATCCCTTTATGATAAAATCATAATTCATTTATTTTCTTGTTACACTTGTAACTCAAATAAATCCCTTATGATAAAATCATAAACTATTTATTTTCTCGTTACAATGATTTTTCACTTCATCTTGAAAATCTTTGAAACAGTTTCAAATATTTCATACTTCTTTCTCATTAAGTGAATATTTGTTCAAATTTCCGGAGAAAGCATATGAAGTTGAAACCCATCGCTTACGACTACACATAATGGACTACATACATCGATATGTATAAATTCCAATAATTTAGTCGTTCGTTCTTCTTTGGCCTTTGAACGAAGTTTTAATTATCCCGAGGAAAGTCTCACAAGCGTCACTTGATCATATCAAAGACTCCAAAAATCCATGAATATGGAGATTCTTCATGTTTTCTTTCCAATATAATTTAAATGGCGATGTCACTTCGTAAGTGATCTTCCAATCATTTGTCTTGCGACATTTTAGCATTAGCTTTATGGATGTGATTTCTTTAACTAGATTTGTAAATCATCCATCTTATATGGAATACGGTAATTATTTAAACAACCTTTGTTCTCATAATACCTGATCTAAATAACAATTATTAAAACAAATCTTGAAGTCAAGCTTTGATGTCAACGAGAAATACAAACAACGGTTTATTTGTTTTCGATGAACATCATCACATATTCTCTTGCTAGTTACTTAGGCCATTGTGGTTCATGAATTGCATCGTTCTGTATGAAATTTCATACCAACCAATTCGGTATCCAATACCTAAGAACCACATTGTTTAACAAGCAAAGAATACAACCATAACATGTATATCATATATATACCTAAATTGGATATTTCCAATCTTTTCTTTTCTGCCAAATACATTTTATAGATTCTCTTTCAGCATTTCCTTTTCCTTTTTAAAAGAATCTATCAACATCAAAAGTGGCGCCATATACATGACACATAGTCTAAAGCGTGTATATTCAAATAATAATACCTTTGGACTTGCACTTTGAAGTAGATCACCATCATCAAATGATTGGTATTCTTTCAAAATCCATTCTTTAGTACTCTTTTTAGTGTAGTGAACACTTTACATACATCTTCTATTCATCCTTATCATGACGACTTTCATGATCAAGCTACTGTAGCTTATAAAGGCGAATCGTGAGTATAACATTACTTTCCAAAACCCTTTTGGATGATTAGGATGTCTAGCATCTCCAACCTTTGTAAATTCTCATCCAATATGAGAACATATATTATACTCAATCATATTGCAACCAAAAAATTGTTTCAGATATCGTTATATCTGCCACACATGATGGTTTCTGAAATAATTCTTTCAGCTCCTAGATAAACTTGATATTAAAACAATCAAGAATCATGGAGGCAAACATGATACTTAAGATACTAACACTGGAATTGTTACTCTCGATTTAATACCAACTATTAAATTTCACGGAGTAAATAGAGTTTGCTGAAAGTTTGCAATAGGACTTTAAACTTTAGATTGACACTCAACACAATACGATACCAGTTCGTAAAGTATATATCCAGAATTCTATAGTTCTATTATCTCAATTACGACTATGCATAAGGTGGTGAACAAATGCCAATGACTACAACAAATTATGCAAATTCACTTTGATTTAATTTATGATAAATTGAGTTCTGCTAATCCAAATTAGAAATGAACTCCCACTCAAAAATGACACCCCTCGTGCCTTTTTGGTGATTACATGAACCAAATCCACTACACCAAGTCCGATCATCACGTGAGTCGGTGTAGCTTCAAAGGCGAGCATCAAATGGTCATCATATCAAAACATATGACTCATGCTTAACCTTTCGGTCCGTCTTCCGAGGCCATGTCTGTACATGCTAGGCTCGCCAAGTAAGAACCTTAGTATTCGCGTGTGTAACTGTCTTACACCCGAGATATGCTCGTGGATTCAAGTACACCCGATCATCACATGACGTCTTGAAGCGACGAAACATTGTGGGTGCATACTTAAGGAAGAACACATTTTTATCTTGATATCTAAATGAGGGATCATCTTATTATGCTAATAAAATGCCAAACAAACAATATAAGGTGCAATCAAAACATCACATGTTTATAAGTGAAATGATATGGTTTCCGCATATGATCTCCATCATGTGCACCGTGGTATGATCTCTATCATACCTTTATGTGTAAGGCCAAGGTCTATGGAACTTACACGCTATGTGTGTTGTAAGAGTATCATCTCATACTTCTACTTACAACATCACCATATCATAACACTAGCCCATCAACAATCCAAACTAGACGCCTCTAATTTATCCATTGCAAGTTTTATGTGGCTTAGGGCTTTCGAAGATAGAACTGTTCTTACCTACGAACATGAACCACAACGAGGATAATCAAATTGTTGACAACTCGTTGCAAATTAGATATTGACTATAGTAGGAGAGACAGACACCCGCTATCCACTTATGCAAAACTAGTTGCATGTTAAGCGTGGAACATGTCTCATGTGCGAGGACATGTAAAGTTTGTCCGGGCCGCTTCATCCCACTATGCCACCAATATCCAAAGTACAACTAAGAAGCAATAAAATGATCATCATCGCCCACATACTCATATGTGTACTACCCGTGCAAAGTATCTACGCATAGATCCGGCTCTAATACCACTGTAGGGTTCTGTCAACACCCGGATTTTTAATCCCAGATGCCTGTTATGCCATACATCGCAATCCCAGGATTACCATTTTTGCGAGACATAACAGAATTGGATACCACAGTACATCATCCATTACAAACCGTACATAAGTCTTACACAAATAGGGATCTCATGATCCAATTCTTAATACAACTTCAAGCAGCGGAATACGTAATAATAATGGTAGCGTAGGCGAAGCTCCATCTTCGGGGTCACAGGCAATGCTGACGATGGGAGATGATCCTAGTTGTCGTAACCTTCCTGGGGTCCATCCTCTAGGTACTACTCTTCATAGTCTGGACACGGGAATAGCTAGGGACAAAGCCATGAGTACTCTTTAAGTACTCGCAAACTAATACTAACAAGTGAAAGGGGTTTTTGGTAATAGGGCACTAGGCTCTAGGGTTATTTTGCAAAAGCCAGATTTATCTCTACTAAGTTTAGAAGTAAGAGGGCTAATTGAAGTTTATAACACCTAAGTGGGAACTTGTATCTCATGCCACAACCCTGTTCTGGTCAAGTCAAAGTCTCATTTCATTTCACAAGTCATTTTGAAAAGTCTGACAGGGGAACGGTATGGCCACTCCAACTGTCCATAACCGCGTATGCGGCTATTCGAATAGTTTGACACTCTGCAGAGATTGTACACTTTCACCACAACATTCGATACATCCGTCAGGAACAAATCCTGAATTCACCATACTCAGTATGCGGATAATCAATCCTAACCTTTCAATTACACGCCCTAGTATAAGCACCTCTCCTGTGAGTTTGGCCTCCCAACCATGACCAACTGTCATCTTGGGTACTACACAGGTGGACAATCTTCACAAGGTAGCCTCAACTCATACCTTGGCCGTGAGGGAACTAATACTAAGGTATATAAGTTTCCAGTCAAGCCCTACCCAATCTTCGGGTATTGTGGTTGTACGATAAAATTGGAATGGTATCGCATCCAGACAACCATCAGTTTTATAAAGGGCTAAGTCTCATGCCTCAATATTTTCATCACCAAAATCATGAGGTGTTCAGAAGCACATGTCCAAATCATTTCAATAGAATGATCCATCATTCCAAGGTTTTCATAACCATTTTTCCACCAAGTATTCCCATCTAAAGTTGATCAAATTTTTATGCTTAGCTCTAGCATCTACAAGTGGGGGTAAGCACTAATGAGGTGTGGTAAACAAGTGGAGTTTAACTAAGTTCAATCTCATGCCTTAGGATGACATCAAGATTATCTAGCTTAGGCCAAATTTTATGCTCTTTATGCAACCTTAAATTATCCTTCTAGTATCTACCATTTATTCCAGTAAACTCTAAGTAAGAGCTTTGATAAAGAAATAAAGTAATAGACTGGCAAATAAAACTAGGATTGGTTTATCAAGTGGATATGATCACATATGCTTGAGGCATATAGTGGTCATGATAACGAGCAAGTATTAGCTTGCATAAGTATCAGTATAAGCTTGCATTAGTAGGGTATCTTGCAAGTGTTAGATTGCACATTCAACTGGTAGTATTAGGCTTGCCTTGTGCAGAGGAGTGGTTGAAGTTCTCCTCGGCTTCTTCTTCGTATTATCCTCCTTCCTCCTCGTATCCTTGGTCGGTACTAGCGTCTATGAATAAATATGAGGTACACAATCACCAACCAATACTTAACTACTTGCAATCATCACACAAAAGGGTCCTATAGATGATCTAGCATCATCACTAACATTACAAGATTAAAGCTTGGTTTAATTCCTTTTATTTTTAGCAAAGTAATTTCTACTCATTGAAAAACTACTTAAGATTTAATATTCTCCAAACCAAACATGGGATCATGTTGAAACATGTCATCACCACATATTTTAGTCCATGGGAATATGATTTAAAGTGGTGTCACAATTTAATAAGGTTTTACCCTTTTATTTTAATTACATAAAGTGACTAGAAATGCCTATGGGGCATTCTTTTATTACTTGAACATGATTTCGGTAAGTAAACCTATATATTTTTATATATTATGAAAGGTATGGTTAAATGTGATTTTTGAGAGTTGGAATCAACTCAAAAGCTATTATGGTTTAAATTTGAAAAATGTTTGAATGAAGAAAAGCTTTTGCCTTGTTATTTTTACTATGGATGATATATAGATACAAATGACTTGAATCCAATGGGCTTGGATTCAGCACTTACAGACCTTTCTAACAAAATTGGTTTCATTCAATTTGGAACACTGAATCGACCTGGGTTGATTTTTGAAACTGGGTACAGAAGTGTGTTTGAAATAAAATGGAAAAGGTTAAATTCAAATAGCTGAGCTGCGCGGGAAACGATACTGGGCCAGCCTGCTAAGCGCAGCGCTTCCGCGGGCTATTTAAGTGGCTGTCTCCACGCGTCAGTGAGACAGGGGGTGCGAAGCGGTACGGGGCAACGTGGTGCGTTCGATCTGGTTCTAATCAACCGGCTGAGAGTCATCGTCGATGTTGGGCAACGCCGGCGAGACAGAAACCTAGCGCGGCCAGTGGGGGTCGTTGGGGGCTCACCGGGGCTCAGGCGAGGGTCGGCGAGGCGGGCGAACGATGAAGTCGAGGACGGCGAACTCAGGGGTGGTCGCGGCAGCTCCTGGGGTGGACGAAATCGACGGCGCCCTTCTCCTCTAGAGGCGGCCTGCTCCGGCGCAATTCCGGCGATGCGCTTCTCGCCTTGCTCCGGGACTGAGGTGGGATGGTTCTGGGTGAGAGAGGAGTGGAATGGTGTGAAGAATTTGAGCGGGGAAGGCCTCTATTTATAGTCGCGACGGTGAGACAGAACGGCACGGGCAGGCGACAGTGGCGACACGGCTACGGGCTGCTAGAGGCATGGCCGGTGGTGGCGATCGCTTGGTGGTCTCCTGGCGATGCTCTATGACTTTAATGCGCGCGTAGGGGCGGTGCGGTTTGGTCTGGAACACGCGACGCTCTGCACGACAGAGGCGGCGTCTTCGACGGCGAGCGGTGGCTATGAGGCATGGGGCGGCGAACGGGGATGTCTGGCGGTCTCCTAGGACGGTAGTGATCGTGTATGCACGCAGCGAGGGCGGCGCGCGGTCTGTGGGCTTCGGTCGAGCGTGGTGCTCTGGCGCATGCTTGGCATGGTTGACAGAGGCACGGGCGCGTCGTTCCTGGGTGCTGTGTTCGACGTCTTCGAGGCAGGGCTGGTCGAGATGGGGCGGTGAGGCATGGGTGATCTTCCAGACAAGGTTGGCATGGCTAGTGCTGCTCCTAGCTTGCTGTCTCCACTGGGGTGGCAAGGGTGCACTCGGCTGTTCACCATTGATGATATTGGCAAGATCACAGTGGTGCTAGTGCTTGGTTTAACTTGCTAGATGATCTACTGAGATGGTTGTGAGCTAGAGAGGGAACAAGTTAGGCAAGAATCACTGCTCACAATAGTGTTTGGATTTTGTTTGATTTGTGTGCAATGTGTTTGATGAAATGGCCCAAGAATTCAAGTTTTGAATTTTGAAAAGATTTTTGGTGGGTGTGCTAGGTTGGGCTGGTGAGTCTGCAGATGCTTGGGTTTTGAAAGTTGAGCTTGTTTGAGTGGTTTTTGAAAAAGTGGGATCTTCTCATATGATAAAGATTCAATTTTGAATTGCCATTTAATCTATGCATTTCAAAGTTTCTGGATGATCACAAAGTGGGCCTTGATACTTTGTTATGAGTACAATCAAGGGGTGCAAAGATCCAGAAAAGTTTCTGTTAGGTTCTGAAAGTTTGAGACAGCCAAAGTAGGCATGGGAGTTAAATTGGTCAAAATGACCATTCACTCATTTAGCTTTGTTTTGATTTTTTTGTCTTTGGGAAAAGTTTGGGAAATGTTTAGATGATGTTTATTTCACCTAAGAAACATTTTACAAGCAAAGAAACACACAAACAAGGTGGTCCAAAAGAATTCAAAATGAAATGCATACTCACATGCATGCTTCCATAATTTTATTTAGAAAAGTTTTTGTTAACCCTAATTTTGATGATTAGAGTTTGATGATCCAAGTTTAGTATTTTTGGGATGTTACAAACCTTCCCCCCTTAAACAAAATCTCGTCCCGAGATTTGAAAAAGGACGAAAAAGATTACCTAGGATTTGAAGAGATCGGGAAACTCTGTCCTGATGTGATCTTCGCGCTCCCAGGTAGCTTCCACTTCTGTGTGGTTTCTCCACTGAATCTGGAGAAACTTGATGCTTCGGGTTCGGGTAGTTCGAAAAGCTTCTTCCAAAATACGGATGGGTACTTCGGGATAGGTCAGGTCATCGTTGATCTCTATGGTCCGGTGATCGATATTTTTGAACACTTTGGTCTTCTCGGGGACTTTGAGACACTTGCGAAGTAACGAGATATGGAACACATTGTGCACGGCTGACATCTCTTTGGGCAGTTCCAATTGATACGACACTTCTCCTCGACGGTTCACTTGAAAGGTCCGATATATCTGGGGGCTAACTTTCCTTTGAGTTGGAAACGCTGCATTCCCTTCAATGGCGACACTTTCAGATAAACAAAATCTCATAGGTTGAAGGCAAGGTCTCTACGTCTCTTGTCGGCGTAACTTTTCTGTCTGGACTGGGCGGTCTTGAGGTGCTCACGAATCTTGTGAACCTTCTCTTCTGCCTCTTGTAGGATATCGGGTCCAAAAATCTGACTCTCTCCTACTTCCGACCAGTTCAAAGGGGTGCGACACTTCCTTCCGTACATGAATTCAAATGGGGCCATTTGCAAACTGGCTTGATAACTGTTATTGTATGAGAATTCTGCAAACGACAGACAGTCTTCCCACTTGGATCCATATTCTAACACACATGCTCTCAGCATATCTTCAGGTATTTGGTTTACTCGCTCCGTTTGTCCATCGGTCTGAGGGTGATACGCGGTGCTGAAATCTAGGCGGGTTCCTAAACCTTCTTGGACTTTCTTCCAGAATCTCGAGGTAAACTGAGTTCCTCGATCTGATACAATGTTCTTGGGGACTCCGTGCAAACTAACTATTCTAGCGATGTACAACTCCGCTAGATTCGAACTCTGATATGTGGTCTTGACGGGCAAGAAATGGGCGACTTTGGACAATCTGTCCACTATGGCACAAATAGAGTCATTTCCCCTACTAGAGGTAGGCAGTCCAGTGATAAAGTCCATTCCAATGGAATCCCATTTCCATTCCGGAATCTGTAAGGGTTGCAACAATCCAGCGGGTCTTTGATGCCCGGCCTTGACTCGCTGACATATATCACACTTGGTGATATAGCTTCCGATTTATCTCTTCATCTTATGCCACCAAAACCTCTCTTTTAAATCTTGATACATCTTAGTTCCTCCGGGATGGATAGAATAAAGAGTATCATGAGCCTCCTCCAGAATCACTTCTTTCAACTCAGAATCTGCGGGTACACAAAGGCGTCCTTTGTACCACAGAACTCCTTCTTCGTCTTCGGTGAATCCGGGTACTTTGCCTGTACCGATACAACGCTTGATTCCGTCGATACTAGCATTTCCTTTCTGCGCCTCTTTAATCTGACTGATCAAAGTGGGTTGAAGTTCTATGCTAGCCAAAAATTCTTCACTCACTAATTCTATTCGAAAATCTTCCATCTCTTTGTGCAGGCTTGGTTGCTCCTTCTGTTGGGGATATGCTATATGGGTATCCTCATAGCATGTCTCTTATCCGACTAACCCGGGTGGCCCATAGTCGGTAGCATGGCCTATGGCCTGCTGGGCGGCCCAGTTAGGTGGATCCAGAAGGGAGGCTCATGCCGGATAAAGGAAGGCTACGGTGGAGTCACCAGTGTGCCCGGAGCCTTGGAGTGCAAGATACACAAGACTAGTAATAGACGTTGTAGGACTCTGTAACCTGTCCGGCTAGGACTTTTCCCTGTAACCCTAGGACCTGACGACTATATAAGCCGGGTCCATGGGAGCCTTTAGGGCACGATAACTTAGACTTTCTAGTCACCTCGCACAACGAACCTAATCTCTGTAACTCGGCGTATTTCCATTATAGTGATTTATAGAAGGAGTAGGATTCCGCCGCCGTTGTGGGATCTGAACCTGGGTAAGCTGTGTTACCTCATACCCGTCAACCGTCCGCCTTACCCCACGTCTCTAAACACGCACTGTGAGGACCCCTCCATGGCGTACTCGTCGGCAATACCACGACAGTTGGCGCCCACCATGGGGCAAGAGGCGCTTCAGGCTCTTCAGCGGGCGAGGACCAAGATCTTCGTGGGAATCGGCGAAACCGTAGCCATCGGTCGCGTTCTCTTCTCCAGCAACGTTCCGATCGTCCCCCCCGACGAGTTCTGGATCCCGGCGAAGATGAACCCTATGCGGTGTTCGATCATTCCTATCAGAGACATCCACCTCTTCATCGGCGAAACCGACTCGGGCACTAGTTCCCTGGGAGTCGGAGGAGCATCAAGACCCGCACGGACCGCCTACGGGCAAGACACGTTCACGGAAGGATCGATGTCGGATCTCTCCTCGGAGTTTGCCGGCAAAGATCGGAAAGCATCAAGACCCACACGGACCGCCTACGGGCAGGATACGTTCGCGGAAGGATCGATGCCGGATCTCTCCTTGGAGTTTGCCGGCAAAGATCGGAAAAATTCAAGGCCCACCCAAAACGCCCCTGTGCAGAATATAAAGGTGGAAGATCATTGCAAATCCGCCGGCTTCGCCCGTGCGTCTGGACAGCAGAGATCCAAGTTCGTCGGCGTGGTTACCATCTTCGATCTGGCGCGCTGCGTTCAGAGAGAGGGCGAAAACCCCCGCGATTACCTCGCCAGGTGGCTCCGTATACGAGCCGACCTGGGCAATTACCCCAATGATGATGCCATCTATCACTTTGTGGAAGGACTGGACCACGACACGCTTCTCCGACATTCTCTAAGACGACAACAGGCATCAGGACGCCTCACCTTCGAAGGCATGGTGAACACCGTCAACAACTACGCGGAGGCTGAAGCGACAGCTCAAACAGCGCTTGCGCTCATTGACGGAGCACCTCCGATTCAGCCACCACCACCGCCTCCGGCCGCCATCGTCGCAGCAGCGCCACCACCTCCAGTCATTATCGAGGCCGTTGCACCTCCACCGCCGGTCATCGAGGAAGTCCTAGCACCATCCGACTCTGTCATTGACGCACTTTACGCTGATTTCAGTGCAGATTCCGAGGAGATAGACTTCAGTCCTAGATTCCTCTATGCAGGAGATGGAGGAGGAGTACTCGTGCGACGAACAAGCCAATAACACCGTCATGTCCCGAGGGGTGTTTGTCACCATTGGGACAGCGATGGACGAAGACCAGCCCGGGCAAGCTCCGCCTACGGCGCTGGATAAGGGGAAGGGGCCACTTATTGCTGCTGACAATGATCGCGCAAGAGTGATGCCTCCTCCGCCTAATCCAGTACAGCAGCCGCAGGAACTTGGCACCGGTCCGAGCAACAACAACACCGCAAACTTGCCACCTCCAGCATCCACGTCGGTAGCAGCCCATGTTACTCCAGCTGATAGGGTGATGTACAACAACCTCCTCGTTGAGCCACTAACTGTCGATCATATCCGGAACGTGACTCAGCTTGACGAGAAACACCAGCAACTGCTGGAGGAAGTGCAAGACATCGCGGAGCAAGGCGCTAAACTAGATTGAGATCTGGTCAACGCGCAGAAGTCCATAGAGAAAGCTAGAGCAATGGAGGCCGATTACAAGACTCTGCTCCAGCAGCAGAAGGCTAAGAAGGCTCCGGCTCGCGTCATTAATGACCCTGGTGTACGGTGCAACCTAGGATGGGCTCCCTCGAAGCCGGCACAAGCCAAGCCATACATTGACAGTGAAGGCAAGCAGGTGATGCCCACCCACTCCTTAACCTCGCCGTCGCCAAGACCCTTCTGGAGCAGGATAGATCGTCTGAGGCAGTGGAACAGGTCTATGACCTAGTGGCCAAGGCGGTAAAGCAGCAGGAAAAGGCCACCTCTCAGAGGCTTGAGTCCGACCCAGCGCTCTGCCGATCTAGCCAGTACAAACCGCCAAGGGACAGATCTCCTCAAGATGTCGGATCGCGGACGGGTTCATCAGAACGAAGACAGAGGGATGCGCGCAATAGGAAGGATGATATCCCCATATCCTCCGACCACGGAGAAAGAGCCCAACCTCGCCGCCCATCGCCACCGCCACGATCCCCCCGACATCAAGAAGACTATAAGGCTTACCATCGTACGGATATGCCCCCACCAAAGCAGTGCGGCATCGTCATCCGCGACAACAAGGAGAAGACCTGTCATGACGGAAAGCACAATGAAGGACATAAGAGCAGGTCGCGCCATGACCCTCCGCGTCCGACAAGCAACCGCGACAGGCGTGAAGCGTCGCAGGAGGGTAACAGCAAGAAGGCTAACCCACCGCCACCTCCGCCTCCGTCGCTGCCAAGCAGTCACCATGGCGGAGGAGGTCCGCGTCATTCACGCAGCCCATCCCCTGTTGACAAAAACAAGAAGAACCCGGAGCCATACGATGCACGTTCATGGATCGATAAGATCCACGAGGCCCGGGAAGGACCATACCTGGGACCACGTTGCTTTGGACCTGGGATACGGTCCACAACTTACCCCAAAGGATTCCAAATTGACAAAACCATCAAGCCCTATGACGGCACCGCCAAGCCTGCCACATGGTTGCAGGACTACGGCAACGCGGTAGAGATTGCCGGAGGCAACCCCAACGTCGCCGTCAAGTACCTCCCGTTAATGTTGGTGGGCACGGCCCGTCAATGGATCGATGACTTGCCGGAGATATCTATCTACAACTGGCTGGACATGCAAGAAGCATTCACCAAGAACTTTGAGGGTACATATAAGCATCCCTGCACGGTGGGCGATCTACAGCGGTGCGTGCAAGAGAAAGACGAGACATCTCGCTCCTACCTCTCTCGCTGGCTGGATATGAAGAATTCCTGCGCAGGAGTGCACGCCTAGACCGCCATGGCCGCCTTCATCGATGGGTTGGAAAGGGGCACGTTGCTCCAACATAAGCTGAAGCGCTTGCAGGACAATCATCAGCTTGACTTGAATCAGATGATTCAGCTAGCTAGTGAGTTCGCAGCTGCTGACGACGACGCTCGTGGCTCTTTGCCGGAACGGCCGTTCCAACTCAAGCTCAAAGGAACAGCAGTACAAAGTGGAAAACTGCTCCAGAAGAAAAGAAATCTACCGACATGGTCGCCATGACTTTTGCAGGACGAGGTGAAGGCGGACAACGTGGCCGAGAAAGGGGAGCAGGCCGTGGGCAGCAGCGAGGAAGTGAAAGCAACTCGGCGCCGCTCCGCGTTCCCCAAACTACGAAGAGTACCGTGATATGTCGTTCCTCGTACACCTCGACGCCAACGGCAAGGCCACCCATACCAATCGACACTGCAAGTTCGTCAACGACCTCAAGGAAGACCCGGAATCCGGCTATAAGCAAAGTCGGGATAACAGACCGCGAGGCAAGGGCAAGGGGAAGAAGAAGGAGGAGGAGTCCAAGGATTCAAGTGACATGGACGAGGACGTTGACCCCAAGCACGCCGCCAAGAGCGACGACAAGGGCAAGAACCCCTTCGCTAAGAAGGCCCCAGTCTACCACACTTTCCTTGGCACCCCCACCGTCCGACAACAGAAGACCTCTTTAAGGATCCTAATGGCTACTCTCCCCCCAGTTCCCCAGTACCTGCGCTGGTCGGAGGTTCCAATCACTTGGGACAGGACGGACCACCCAGACCTTGTGCCCACGGAGAACCAGTACGCCATGGTCATCAACCCATTGATTGACGGCGTGGAGTTCACCAAGTTCATAGTGGATAGTGGAAGCAGCATCAAAATTATGTACCTGGATACACTGCAGAAGATGAACTTGACGGAGGCAAACCTAAGGCGGACTAACACCGTGTTCCATGGCGTAGTTCCTGGACGGGAGGCTCGGTCCCTTGGGTGCATTACACTTTAGGTAGCCTTTGGCGACGTTAATAATTACCGCCAAGAGCGCATGACCTTTGAGGTGGTCCCCTTCAAGAGCATGTACCACGTCATATTCGGCCGCGACATATTCCACACGTTCATGGCCAAGCCATGCTTCGTCTACAATAAGCTCAAGATACCCGGACCAAACGGTGTCATCACCGTATCCGGAAGCTTTACCAAGGCAAGGGACTGCGAGATCAATGAAGCAGCCGTTGCAGAAGCTGTCCTCTACAGCGAAGAATTCAAGGAGATCCAGAGCAAGGTCATTGACTCAGAGATGCCCGCGTCGAAAAAACAGATCTCCGACTCCGCTCCTGCGTTCAAGGCCGCTATCGAGACCAAGCCGGTATAACTTGTGGTAGGCGATGCCTCCAAGACCGTCGCCATTGGGACGAACCTGGATCCCAAATAGGAAAGCGCGCTCGTCGAGTTCCTCCGTGAGAATAGGGACATCTTTGCTTGGCAACCAGCCGACATGAAAGGTGTACCTAGGGAACTTGCCGAGCACAGCTTAAACATAGATCCAAAATGTAAGCCAGTGAAACAACCTCTACGACACTTCGGAGATGAGAAGAGACGCGCCATTGGCAAAGATATAGGTAGGTTACTTAAGGCTGAGTTTATCCGAGAAGTCCTTCACACCCGATGGGTGGCCAATCCTGTACTTGTCCCCAAAAAGGGAACCAATGAATTAAGAATGTGCGTTGATTACACCGGCTTGAACAAAGCATGTCCCAAAGATCCGTTTGCTTTGACTCACATTGACCAAGTCATTGACTCGACGGCTGGCTCGGAACTTTTGTGTTTTCTCGATGCATACTCAAGATACCACCAGATCAAGATGAGGAAGTTGGACCAATTGGCCACTTCGTTCACTACCCCCTACGACACGTTTTGCTATGTCACGATGCCCTTTGGGCTGAAAACGCAGGTGCTACCTACCAGCGGACAATGCAACATTGCCTTCACGACCAAATTGGTCGGAACGTTCATGCTTATGTGGACGATATCGCGGTGATGTCTAAAAATTCAAACGACTTAATCTCCGACTTAAGAGAAACCTTTGATAATCTCCGGAAATACAACATGATGCTCAACCCTAAGAAGTGCGTCTTCGGGGTTCCAGCCGGCAAATTGTTGGGCTTCATCGTTTCCCAGCGCGGAATCGAGGTCAACCCGGAGAAAATCAGGGCTATCTTAAACATAAACCGTCCGACATGCCTAAAGGACATCCAACGACTAACAGGTTGTGTTGCAGCAGTTAGTCGGTTCATCAGCCGACTTGGAGAGAAGGCTTTGCTGCTGTACAAGTTGCTGAAGAAGGCAGACAAATTCGCATGGACGGACGAGGCAGATGCAGCATTGAAGCAGCTCAAGGAGATTCTTTCCTCAGCGCCCATCCTTGCAGCACCCGAGCCTGGCGAACCCCTGTTAATTTACATGGCGGCAACTAACCGGGTTATCAGCATCGTCGTCGTGGTAGAGCGGAAGGAACCAAGCTATGAGCACGGAGTTCAATGACCAGTTTACTATGTAAGCGAGGTCTTGACGGAGTCCAAGCAGCGTTACCCGCACTACCAAAAGATAGCTTATGGAGTATTCCTCGCTTCGAGGAAGTTGAGGCATTACTTCCAGGAGCACCCAATCACAGTAGTGAGCAAGACTCCCTTGTCCGACATTATCAACAACAGCGACGCTACAGGAAGGGTCGCGAAGTGGGGCATTGAACTTGCTGCCTTCGAGATCACCTACAAAAGACGCGACGCTATCAAGTCACAAGCCTTGGCGGATTTTATTGTAGATTGGACGGAGATGCCAGATGCCACTCCGTTGCCGGAACTAGAGTATTGGGTGATGCACTTTGACGGATCAAAGCTGATCAACGGCTCGGGGGCTGGTGTAGTGCTACAGTCACCAAAAGGAGACAAGCTACACTACGTTTTGCAGATCCACTTTGAGGCTACAAACAACATGGCGGAGTATGAAGCACTCATTCATGGATTGCGTGTAGCCAAGGATATTGGCATCAAGCACATAGTTTGCTGTGGAGATTCCGACTTGGTTGCCCAGCAGGTGGCTGGCACCTGGAATGCGCGGAACCCTATGATGGCGGCATATCGCGACGAAGTGGACAAGATAGCCAAGAGCTTCTTGGGCTACGAAGTCAAGTATGTGCCTAGGGAGCAAAACGAGGCAGCTGATCTATTGTCTAAGCTTGGATCAGGGCGCAAGCGAATTCCGCCAGGAGTTTTCCTAGAGCATCTAGGCACTCCATCCGTGAAGGGCACCGACATCGACAACCCGGATAGAGCTGATTCTTTCATTAACATGGTGACAAAGACCCCTCCGGCTTGGACTAAACCGTTCATGGAATATCTCGAACACGGAACTTTGCCCGACGACGAGGTAGAAAGACGGCAGATAGTACGACGAGCAAAGGGTTATACCATAATCAATGGGCAACTCTACAAGAGGAGCACTACTGGTGTATACCTAAAGTGTGTTTCCCAGCTAGAAGGTATGGAAATCCTACGCGAAATCCATCTCGGAGATTGCGGGCATCACGCCGCTCCTCGATCGTTGGTCGCGAAAGCCTTTCGGCAAGGATTCTACTGGCTAACCGCGAAGGCGGACACCGACAAGTTGGTTGAAACGTGCACAAGATGCCAGTATTATGCCCGACAACCACATGTTCCTGCTGAAGAATTGCGAACAATACCAATAACTTGGCCGTTTGCAGTCTGGGGGCTAGACATGATGGGGCCGTTGCAAACGGCACCGTGTGGGTTTACGCATCTGCTTGTAGCAGTTGACAAATTCACCAAATGGATAGAGGCTAAACCCATTAGAAAGCTTGATGGGGCAACCGCCCTTAGGTTTGTCCGGGATCTAGTGGTGAGATTTGGTCTCCCGCACAGCATCATCACCAACAATGGAAGCAACTTGTCATTCAGAAGTGGAGGTCTATTGCTGGGGCAAAGGCATCCGACTTGACCTTGCATCTGTGGCACACCCACAATCCAATGGTCAAGTTGAGCGAGCCAATGGATTAATCCTGCAGGGAATCAAGCCACGTCTTGAGGCACCGCTACATAGAGCAGTTGGAGCCTGGGCGGAAGAATTTCCATCTGTGCTGTGGAGTTTACGAACTACACCCAACAGATCTACCGGCTACACCCCTTATTTCATGGTATATGGAGCAGAAGCCATCCTACCTTCCGACATCCTCCACGATGCACCAAGAGTTGCCGCCTATGACGAAGATGACACTGAAGAATCCAGACGCCTAGATGTGGACCTTCTCGAGGAGGAGCACATTTTGGCATGCCAAAGATCCGCCATCTACCAGCAGAAGCTACGCAGCTACCATAGTCGCCGCGTCCGGCATCGCTCGTTTAAAGAAGGGGATTTGGTGCTCCGACTTAAGCAGAAGAGGTCGCACAAATTATCCCCGTCATGGGAAGGACCGTTCATCATAAGCAAGGCGCTTCTCAATGGGTCTTACTACCTTGTTGACAATCGTGAGCTCAAGGATAGACCCAGCGAGGATCATAAGCGTAAGCGACATGACCCGGATGATGACTACCCGGAGCTTTATCGGCCATGGAACATAGCACAGCTACGTCCTTTCTGCACTTAGAATTTTTTATCTAATCGTGTATCTTTTATGTGATCAATGAAATAAAGCTCTTTGGTTCACTCATATTGCTGAGTCTTTTACCTCCTTTAGTGTTCATTTTTGGATCGTATAAACCCTTATGCACAAGCTTTGCGATTGCACTTGTGAAAATTCCGCCTACGGGCGTTAGCTTAAGTTTTATGGTCTACACGTTCTTTGTTGTTTTTATGTGGATTCTGGAGTAGTGACTTTCGACACTTATTGTCGGCGATTTTGTGCTAAGGTTTTTGACGGTGCCATCGGGTATCATCACCTAAGTGGATGGTTCCGACAACGAGTCTTCCGACTCACGAAAAGTCAAGCATAAGAACCAAAGTAATGGATAAGCCAACACTTGCTTAAAAAATATATACATACTGGGCATTAATTCTTAAGTAGCAGGATACGACAACCATTGTTTTCCGCCTTAAGATTACATCACCAAGTTTTTTCAATGCACACTCCAAAGGTAAAACAAGAATTACAAAGTGTTTTTCACTCCTTGGGTGCAGGGGACTTGGAGGTCGCATCATCACCAGCCGGAGATTCACCCTCAGCGTCACCACTGTGAGGAGACTCGGAGGATTCAGGGTCAGCGTTGTCAAGGAAGTTCCTGGGCACGAAGACGTCGACATCCACCAACTCGGCAACCCTGGTGTCATAGCCCGCGAGTGACGATAGGATAGCTTCGTGATCAATTTCCTTGCCGTCATCATCCACGTCGGGGATACCAGATGTCACCGTATCGATGTCGGCACCTTCATAGTGTGCCTTCACCATGGACAACGCCATCCTTGCGCCAGCCCGTGCACATGAAGCTTTCAAGCTTGCGACACGCTCGGGGGCTCGGCGCAGAATCTCCGAGTACTTCACCATGGAGTCCGAGGCCTTGATGTAAATATGCAGGGGCGTGGCGATCTCCTTGGCTTGAGTGATGGCGGTGTTGATGAAGTTGCCGGCAAGAATCATGCATTCCTTGTCCGAAGGAGGCGAGTGGGTTAAACCCAGGGGCGCTGAAAATTCCGACAACGATTGCATGGGTTCAAAAATCCTAAGTATCCAGATTACAGAGCAACAAGGCGGAGGATACTTACTGAAAATGCTGGCCTTAGCCTGCCAGACGACGTCTGCCAAGGATTCTTTCTCTTGTTGGAGGAGCTTAAACGCCTCGCTATGGTGAAGGTTTTGCTCATCGGCAGCTTGCTTCTGATCCTTTAGGATCGCAAGCTCCTCCTTCAAGCGATTGATCTCAGCAGAGGCGGAGTCCTGTAGGGCTTTCATGGAATCCTCATGCATCTTCAGCATTTGTTCCCTCTCCTTCTTAAAGATCTTATTCTCGCTGTCTAGCTGCTGGATGTGCTTGGACTGCTCGACAATATCCTTAGCCTTGGCGACATGCTCTGCAAGTCGGAGAAAACACAGTACACCATGAGTACTCGAAGAAGGAAGGCACAAAAGTAAGACGGAAGTGCGCAAAAAGAAAACATACTCTAGTTTTTGATGATATGTTCCTTCAAGATGGCGGTTTTACCCTTTTCAGCTTCAAGGTCCGCGTGCATCTTCTGGTACTTATCATTGGACATGCCGCTCCGAGCATTCTCGTTATGTGGAAGCAAATACAAAGTCAAGTCGTTGTTTAGTCTACTTGGAGCCCCTAGTCGAATTTTTTTCATCTAGGTGCTTAGGGGCTACAGCGAGAGTTTTTAACTTAGCAATATGCTTAGCTTTTCTTTAAGCATCTAGTCGGAACTAATTCAGTTCTCAACTAGAAGCTTGGGGGCTACAGTATGAAGTTTTAACTCGGAAAATGCTTAGCTTTTTCTTTAAGTATCTAGTCGGAACTAATTCAGTTACAACTAGAGGCTTGGGGGCTACAGCACTTGAAATTATGAACACTGTGTATGCTACTCTTAAAGCATCTAGTCGGAATAGTTCATTCCATCTAAATGCTTGGGGGCTACAGTGAGAGTTTTTTCTAACTTAGTCACTCTTAGAGCATATAGATGCAAAACCAATGGTTTTCCGTCTACATCCTCGGGGGCTACAGTGGGATACTCATATGAAATGCAAAAGGTAAAGTAAAACTTACAAGTGTGATGATCTTGAGGTTTGTAGCACTCTCGGCCAGCAGCTTGCCAAAGGAAATACTGTTGCTTCGCAAGATGTCTGCTTGTCGGAGTAGCTCCTCAAGACCACACGTCGGAGATGACGGCACTCCTCCAGGAACCGTAGTTGTGCTACCCGGCATAAGCACCGGAAAGATAATCTTTGGCAGTTCTAAGGGTTTCCGGGGAGCAGAGGCGCCGCCTTCGGCGGATGTACCAGCAACCGCCACCGCCTTGCCGCTACCGATGGCATCCTTAGCCGGAGCTTCAGCCATTTGAAGAGCAGCGCTCTCCTGCGTCGCCTGCTCGCCGACAATTGCGAGTTCGGTAGAGGCGCTAGAATCCACTTCCATGGCGGAAGGGCCTGGTGCCTCCTGGTCTTGGGAGCTTGTCGGAGCAGAGGAGGGCTTGACGGCAGGAGTAGCAGGGGCGATGGCGGGGGAAGAGTCGTGATGCAGCATATATTTAATATTTCTTGAAGCCCCAAGAGTCTTGGAGGACTTCTTGAGGCTGGTTGTGGCTTTCTTCCTGAAACGTGCAAAATGCATAAGTACAGGAATGAGACAAATAAACAAGACAATGTCGGAGAATAAGAATCTTACACTAGGGGGGGGGGTGCTTTGGCAAACATCCCGGTGGCTTTCTTCTTTTCCGCCTCCAGGGCGGCAGTACTCTTTTTGGAGGCTCCACCCTCCGTATTCTTTTTCTTGCCTCCGTCGGCAGCGTCAGAGGTGGAGCTCTTCCGCTTTCGCGCCAACGGGGCGTCATCGTCGGACACGACCGTGACTTCCTTCATCTTGGGATCGTAGATTTGGGCGGCCAGGTTGTCCTCCTCTAGATCGCTAAGCTATTAAGTGAGAAATCACCCTGTTAGAGAAGATGATATTAGCAAGACAGAAAAATTGGAGCAATGTCATACACGGAGAATAAATACCTACCTTTGGGCACTTTCTGTTTACGAACATGTCGTAGGTAAGGGTGAAGCCACGCTTCTTGTACTTCACCTTGACGATGTCCTGAAGACGGAACTTGACGGAGTCGCTCGAGAAGTTGTCCTCGGAGATCCACAGGGTATCCCTTCGGTCACTGGTGTACTCGTGCATGACCTTCGTACGGTGCGGTAGAGGTTGGATCCGCCTGATGAACCAGCACATGGCTAGGTCCAAGCCGGTCAGACCCGTATCTACAAATCATTCGATACGCCTTATTGCGTGAGAAGCGTTGAGGTCGGAGGGAAGGGAGGCATGGGACCGCCATGTGGAGACTTCAGCGGCGGCTCCATCCACGAAGTCCGGGTACGTTTCTTCTCGGCCCGACAAAGGAATGTCGGGGCCGTAGAAGTACGTCCGCTGCCAGTTCTTACACGACTCGTGGCCGACAATGTCGGGGAACCGCCGGCCAGGTCGGATCTTGAAGCCTATGGTGCCGTAGTTTCTAAGCTCCTCCTTGTTGTGTCCGGCTTCACATTTGACGGTGAAGAAGTAGACAAACAGATCTAACCTAGGCCTAATCCCTAGGTAACCCTCGCAAAGTGCTGCGAAGTTGCTAAGCACTAGGATGCTATTGGGGGAGAGGTTGTGGGGTTGGACCTGGAAGTGATTCAAGACGGACAGGAAGAAGTGGGAGATGGGCAAAGAAACGCCGCGTACCAATTGCGCCTTGAGGTATACCTTCTCTCTGACTTGGGGAGAAGGAGTCACCTCGCTGGCCGGCGCCGCCCGCCAGGCGAGCCCCTCCGTCGCAGGGAGGTAACCCTCAGCGACCATCTCTTGGATGTCGCGGCCGGTGATGGCCGAGCCGCGCCAGTCGCCCTTGTGCGAGTTAGGTTCCTCTTCCAGGGGCTTCAGCGCCACCAAGTTATGGTCGCCGCCGGTGGTTTCTATCACCGCCGATGCGGGAATAACCAGGCCCTCTGGGGGCACGACGACGGAGCTCGCCGGCTTCGCCGCGGCTTCGCTCGACGCCGCCATTGATGGAGATGAACCGCTGCTAGCCATGGAGGAGGGAGAGGATGCGACTGGTGCAGGAAGCAAGGCTAGGGTTTATCGAGGTTTTCGCGGAGAGCTCGAGGAGGCACGCGGCTGGAGGAAGAAGATGATGACGCGAGAGAATGAGGTGAAAAAGTGGAAAGTGTCCCACGGCCGCTATTTATCTTACTCTGCGTCAAGATTCGTGCAGCTAATCAGACGGTTTCCACGTAGACGACGTGTTCGTGAACGTGCGCAGTAATTTCACCACGTCTCCAACTGTCACCACCAACGGTTCGTATCGCTCGCGCGGGAAAATCGGCTATGATTACGTCCTCGGCATGTGTGAGTTACGAGGCGTCGCTGACCTACAGCCTACGTCGTCATAACTGACATGGTAGATGAGCCGTCCCATCGAAGATTCTGGCATGGATGGATTTAATCCAACAACGGGAGCGTACGATGGAAGATTCAGCATTTCTCCGACTTACTCGTAGAAGACGGAGAAAACCTTGCAGGGTTCTTTGGGAGGACTACAAGATATTGGTTGACGATTTGCCGACATACATCTAGACGGAGCATTCCATGGGAAGAGGCAAGACGACGCAAGATCTCGGAGTTCTCTGGGGGCTACTATTGGGGATATGCTATATGGGTATCCTCATAGCATGTCTCTTATCCGACTAACCCGGGTGGGCCATAGTCGGTAGCATGGCCTATGGCCTGCTGGGCGGCCCAGTTAGGTGGATCCAGAAGGGAGGCTCATGCCGGATAAAGGAAGGCTACGGTGGAGTCACCAGTGTGCCCGGAGCCTTGGAGTGCAAGATACATAAGACTAGTAATAGACGGTGTAGGACTCTGTAACCTGTCCGACTAGGACTTTTCCGTGTAACCCTAGGACCTGACGACTATATAAGCCGGGTCCATGGGAGCCTTTAGGGCACGATAACTTAGACTTTCTAGTCACCTCGCACAGAGAACCTAATCTCTGTAACTCGGCGTATTGCCATTATAGTGATTTATAGCAGGAGTAGGATTCCGCCGCCGTTGTGGGATCTGAACCTGGGTAAGCTATGTTACCTCGTACCCGTCAACCGTCGACCTTACCCCACGTCTCTAAACACGCACTGTGAGGACCCCTCCATGGCGTACTCGTCGGCTATACCACGACACCTTCAAAATCATGGAGTTCAAGCGGCACGGCAATCTGCTAAGGGCATCTGCTACCACATTGGCTTTACCAGGGTGATAGTGAATGTCCAGATCGTAATCCTTGATTAGCTCAATCCATCTCCTCTGTCTCATATTCAGCTCCTTCTGAGTGAATATATACTTCAGACTCTTGTGATCCGTATAGATCTCACAACGGTTTCCCATCAGGTAATGTCTCCATGTCTTCAGGGCTAGAACTACGACTGCGAGTTCGAGGTCATGGGTTGGGTAATTTTGCTCATGTTGTTTTAGTTGTCGAGATAGATAAGATATAACTTTGCCTTCTTGCATTAGCACACATCCGAGACCGATCTTGGATGCATCACAATACACATCGAAGGGCTTCATGATATCCGGCATGATCAAGATTGGGGCTGAAATCAATCTGCTTTTGAGTTCTTGAAAACTCGCTTCACATTTGTCGGTCCATTCGAACTTCTTGTCTTTCTTCAGCAATTGGGTCATGGGTCGGGCGATACTCGAGAATCCTTCTACGAATTTGCGGTAATATCCCGCCAATCCGAGAAATGCATGAACTTGGGTTTGAGTGGTTGGGGCTTGCCAATCTTCTACATCTTTCACTTTGGCAGGATCAACGGGAATTCCTCCGGCTGATACAATGTGACCGAGGGATCCTACCTCCTGTAACCAGAATTCACATTTGCTAAACTTTGCATAGAACTGATGCTCTCTAAGGGTTCCAAGAATGGTCCTTAGGTGTAGCTCATGTTCTTCTTCTGATTTGGAATAAATCAGAATGTCATCGATGAAAACAACGACAAACTTATCCAGGAAGTCCATAAAAATCTTATTCATGAGATTCATGAAATAAGCGGGGGCATTGGTTAATCCAAAAGACATGACTGTATACTCATACAATCCATATCTCGTGGTAAAGGCAGTCTTTGGAATATCCTCTGCACGAATCTTGAGTTGATGATAGCCAGTCCTAAGATCAATCTTAGAAAACACTTTGGCACCGGTCAACTGATCAAACAAATCTTCGATCTTGGGCAAGGGGTATTTGTTCTTGATGGTGACATCATTCAATTTCCAATAATCCGTACACAAACGGTTACCTCCATCCTTCTTGTCCACAAACAAGACAGGTGACCTCCAAGGTGACGCACTTGGTTGAATCAATCCAATTTCCAGCATGCCATCTAGTTGCTTCTTCAGTTCTGCTAGCTCAGAAGGGTTCATACTATAAGGTCTCTGGGCTATGGGTCCAGTTCCGAGGATTAGTTCGATGATAAACTTGATATCCCGATCTGGGGGCATACCGGGCAAAACATCTGGAAATACATCGGGGTATTCACAGACTATCCGGACTTGGTCAATGGTAGGTTGGGCTATACTCTTGTTACACTTGAATTGGCAAGGTAAGGTTTCAGATATATGCTCGACTGATATTTCGGCTGTACTGGTCATGGTTATGGCTTTCTTGGCATAGTCAATTAATCCTTTATGTTTGGACATCCAATCCATCCCTAGTACTACTTCCAAACCTTTAGTTCCGAGTACTATCAGATTAGCATAAAAATCTATGCCATGGATTCGGATAGGGACGGCTTTGCAAATTTGCCTAACCTTGGTGGTTGATCCGGGAATTTGAACAATCATAACATGCTTCAGTTTGGTTGGTTGAATTTTACTAGTGCATGCAAATTCTTCGGTGACAAATGAGTGCGATGCACCAGAATCAAACAACACTCTTGCAAGTACTGAATTAACAGAAAACATACCCAGCACGACGTCTGGCGCTTCCTGAGCTTCTTCAGCATGCATGAGAAAAATACGGCCATTGCGGTTGAGCGAATTCCCTGGGGCAAATCTTCTTCCGGGCTGAACACGACGCTGCTGCTGAGCTGGGACATTGGCATTGGGTGCTGCGAGATTCTTCTTGTTGGGGCACTCATTGGAACAGTGGCCTTTATTTCCACAGTCATAACAAGTCACTTGCAACTTGTCCTTTGCTGCTACAGGCACAGCATTGCTTCCAGTTCTCGGGGCAGTGTTGGTGTTGGCGGTAACATTGTTGTTGTTGAACTTGGGTGGGGCACGGTTGAAATTGCTAGAGTTGCCGGGATTGTGGTGATTTCCTCCTGGCCTAGGGTTTCCACGGTTGGGATAGGTCAGACGGTTTGTCGGGGGTCTGTTGGTTCTTGGGGCAAATCCAGGAGATGGGTTAGGGCGATACTTTGGGGTCTGATGGGTTGGTATTCTGTAAATTCTTGAGCTTAGATCCATGGTGTCCTGATTTCCGTGGCCTTGGTTGTTGTGGGAAAGCTGAGCTATCTGCTGTAGGGTGGCTAGGTTGGCTTGACGTTCGGCTCTTTCAGCTTCGCGGTCAGAAGTCAACATTTGCAGAATCTGCAACATCGGGTCCGGGATGAACCACTTCCTCCACGTGGCATCTAAAGATTGAGATAGACCGTGAAAAAAGAGGGAAATTTCTAAGGTCTTGGGTCTTTGAAAAGTTTTTAAAGTTTGACTCAGATTTTTTTAGCAACTTGCTTTTCATTCATTCATTCATAGCACACAGTACAACACACACCACAACAAAGAAAAACATATGGTTTTAAGAACCATTCTGGAAACTACGATACAGTGGGACCGAATACTACTCACTACATTTGGGCACTAGCGTAGTTGTGAGTTTTACTAAAAGTGATCTAGGGTGCAAAATTTGAGGTAAGCTTTGAAATAACTTTCGAGTAGTGTGAATTTTTATGAAAGAGTCCAAGAGGTAAGAATGAGAATAAGTTTTTGTAAATATTTGCTAGCGTGAATTTTTATGAAAGAGTCCAAGAGGTAAGAATGAGAATAAGTTTTTGTAAATATTTGTTTTCTTTGGTTTTGAAACTAAGTTTTTGATTCAAACGTCCAGTCTAACTAGGGTCTCCTATGGTCAGGATGGCTCTGATACCAACTTGTCAACAACCGGATTTTTAATCCCTGATGCCTGTTATGCCATACATCGCAATCCCAGGATTACCATTTTTGCGAGACATAACATAATTGGATACCACAGTACATCATCCATTACAAACCATACATAAGTCTTACACAAATCGAGATCTCATGATCCAGTTCTTAATACAACTTCAAGCAGCGGAATACGTAATAATAACGGTAGCGTAGGCGAAGCTCCATCTTCGGGGTCACAGGAAATGCTGGCGATGGGAGATGATCCTAGTTGTCGTAAACTTCCTGGGGTCCATCCTCCAGGTACTCCTCTTCATAGTCTGGCCACGATAATAGCCAGGGACAAAGCCATGAGTACTCTTTAAGTACTCGCAAACTAATACTAACAAGTGAAAGGGGTTTTTGGTAATAGGGCACTAGGCTCTAGGGTTATTTTGCAAAAGCCAGATTTATCTCTACTAAGTTTAGAAGTAAGAGGGCTAATTGAAGTTTATAACACCTAAGTGGGAACTTATATCTCATGCCACAACCCTGTTGTGGTCAAGTCAAAGTCTCATTTCATTTCACAAGTCATTTTTAAAAGTCTGACGGGGGAACAGTATGGCCACTCCAACTGTCCATAACCGCGGACGCGGCTATTCGAATAGTTTGACACTCTGCAGAGATTGTACACTGTCACCACAACATTAGATACATCTGTCAGGAACAAATCCTGAATTCACCATACTCAGTATGCGGATAATCAATCCTAACCTTTCAATTACACGCCCTAGTATAAGCACCACTCCTGTGAGTTTGGCCTCCCAACCATGACCAACTGTCATCTTGGGTACTGCACAGGTGGACAATCTTCACAAGGTAGCCTCAGCTCAGACCTTGGCCATGAGGGAACTAATACTAAGGTATATAAGTTTCCAGTCAAGACCTACCCAATCTTCGGGTATTGCGGTTGTACGATAAAATTGGAATGGTATCGCATCCAGACAACCATCAGTTTTATAAAGGGCTAAGGCTCATGCCTTAATATTTTCATCACCAAAATCATTAGGTGTTCGGAAGCACATGTCCAAAACATTTCAATAGAATGATCCATCATTCCAAGGTTTTCATAACCATTTTTCCACCAAGTATTCCCATCTAAAGTTGCTCAAATTTTTATGCTTAGCTCTAGCATCTACAAGTGGGGGTAAGCACTAATGAGGTGTGGTAAACAAGTGGAGTTTAACTAAGTTCAATCTCATTCCTTAGGATGACATCAAGATTATCTAGCTTAGGCCAAATTTTATGCTCTTTATGAAACCTTCAATTATCCTTCTAGTATCTACCATTTATTCCATTAAACTCTAAGTAATAGCTTTGATAAAGAAATGAAGTAATAGACTGGCAAATAAAACTAGGATTGGTTTATCAAGTGGATATGATCACATATGCTTGAGGCATATAGTGGTCATGGTAACAAGCAAGTATTAGCTTGCATAAGTATCTGTATAAGCTTGCATTAGTAGGGTATCTTGCAAGTGTTAGCTTGCACATTCAACTGGTAGTATTAGGCTTGACTTGTGCAGAGCAGTGGTTGAAGTTCTCCTCGGCTTCTTCTTCGTAGTATCCTCCTTCCTCCTTGTATCCTTAGTCGGTACTAGCGTCTATGAATAAATATGAGGTACACAATCACCAACCAATACTTAACTACTTGCAATCATCACACAAAAGGGTCCTATAGATGATCTAGCATCATCACTAACATTACAAGATTAAAGCTTGGTTTAATTCCTTTTCTTTTTAGCAAAGTAATTTCTACTCATTGAAAAACTACCTAAGATTTAATATTCTCCAAACCAAACATGGGATCATGTTGACACATGTCATCACCACATATTTTAGTCCATGGGAATATGATTTAAAGTGGTGTCACAATTTAATAAGGTTTTACCCTTTTATTTTAATTACATAAAGTGACTAGAAATGCCTATGGGGCATTCTTTTATTACTTGAACATGATTTCTGTAAGTAAACCTATATATTTTTATATATTATGAAAGGTATGGTTAAATGTGATTTTTGAGAGTTGGAATCAACTCAAAAGCTATTATGGTTTAAATTTGAAAAATGTTTGAATGTAGAAAAGCTTCTGGCTTGTTATTTTTACTATGGATGATCTATAGATCCAAATGACTTGAATCCAACGGGCTTGGATTTAGCACTTCCAGACCTTTCTAACAAAATTGGTTTCATTCAATTTGGTGCACTGAATCGACCTGGGTTGATTTTTGAAACTGGGTATAGAAGTGTGTTTGAAATAAAATGGAAAAGGTTAAATTCAAATAGCTGGGCTGCGCGGGAAACGATACTGGGCCGGCCTGCTAAGCGCAGCGCTTCCGCGGGCTGTTTAAGTGGCTGTCCCCACGCGTCAGTGAGACAGGGGGTGCGAAGCGGTATGGGGCAACGTGGTGCGTTCGATCTGGTTCTAATCCAACGGCTGAGAGTCATCGTCGACGTTGGGAAACGCCGGCGAGACAGAAACCTAGCGCGGCCAGTGGGGGTCGTTGGGGGCTCACCGGGGCTCAGGCGAGGGTCGGCGAGGCGGGCGAACGATGAAGTCGACAACAGCGAACTAAGGGGTGGTCGCGGCAGCTCATGGGATGGATGAAATCGACGGCGCCCTTCTCCTCCAGAGGCGGCCTGCTCCGGCGCAATTCCGGCGATGCGCTGCTCGCCTTGCTCCGGGACTGAGGTGGGATGGTTCTGGGTGAGATAGGAGTGGAATGGTGTGAAGAATTCGAGCGGGGAAGGCCTCTATTTATAGTCGCAACGGTGAGACCGAACGGCATGGGCAGCGATGGTGGCAACACGGCTACGGGCTGCTAGAGGCATGGCCGGTGGTGGAGATCGCTTGGTGGTCTCCTGGCGATGCTCTATGGCTTTAATGCGCACGTAGGGGCGGTGCGGTTTTGTCTGGAACACGCGACGCTCTGTGCGGCAGACGCGGCGTCTTCGACGGCGAGCGGTGGCTGTGAGGCATGGGGCGGCGAACGGGGATGTCTGGCGGTCTCCTGGGACGGTGGTGATCGTGTATGAACACGGCGAGGGCGGCGCGCGGTCTGTTGGCTTCGGTCGAGCGTGGCACTCTAGCGCATGCTTGGCATGGTTGATAGAGGCACGGGCACGGTGTTCCTGGGTGCTGTGTTCGACGTCTTCGAGGCAGGGCTGGTCAAGAGGGGGCGGTGAGGCATGGGTGATCTTCTAGACAAGGTTGGCATGGCTAGTGCTGCTCCCAGCTTGCTGTCTCCACTGGGGTGGCAAGGGTGCACTCGGTTGTCCACCATTGATGATATTGGTAAGCTCACAGTGGTGCTAGTGCTTGGTTTAACTTGCTAGATGATCTACTGAGATGGTTGTGAGCTAGAGAGGGAACAAGTTAGGCAAGAATCACTGCTCACAATAGTGTTTGGATTTTGTTTGATTTGTGTCTGCAATGTGTTTGATGAAATGGCCGCAAGTATTCAAGTTTTGAATTTTGAAAAGATTTTTGGTGGGTGTGCTAGGTTGGTGCTGGTGAGTCTGCAGATGCTTGGGTTTTGAAAGTTGAGCTTGTTTGAGTGGTTTTTGAAAAAGTGGGATCTTCTCATATGATAAAGATTCAATTTTGAATTGCCATTTAATCTATGCATTTGAAAGTTTCTGGATGATCACAAAGTGGGCCTTGATACTTTGTTATGAGTACAATCAAGGGGTGCAAAGATCCAGAAAAGTTTCTGTTAGGTTCTGAAAGTTTGAGACAGCCAAAGTAGGCATGGGAGTTAAATTGGTCAAAATGACCATTCACTCATTTAGCTTTGTTTTGATTTATTTGTCTTTGGGAAAAGTTTGGGAAATATTTAGATGATGTTTATTTCACCTAAGAAACATTTTACAAGCAAAGAAACACACAAACAAGGTGGTCCAAAAGAATTCAAAATGAAATGCATACTCACATGCATGCTTCCATAATTTTATTTAGAAAAGTTTTTGTTAACCCTAATTTTTGGGATGTTACAGGTTCGCAGCATAGAAAACAAAAATTTTCCTACGATGGGAACAACTATGTACCAAGATCTATCTACTAGATACAAACAATGGGCGGATGTATATCCGTAGAGAACATACCCTTGAAGACCGACAAAGCTTAATGAGTCCAAACTCGTGGTTGATGTAGACGATCTCTTGCCGATCTCAAGATCGAGAGGAAGTCCTAGCGCCGCAAAACAGCAGCGCATCCGTGCTCGCACACACGTTCGAGGCACCGAGAAACCTCCGCCTGCTCGCTCCAGCGATGCAGCGGAAGCACAACTCTTTCTTGCCGAATAGCCACCGGGAACATGTATCTCGCTAGTCCGAGACCATGGGGGATAAATTCTAGAGGGGGAGAGAGATCCTTCACGAGGAGGTGTGAGTGAGAAGTGAGATGAGGGTCTCCTTATATAGGGGAGGGTGGAAGCCCAAGGGGGCATGGCCGCCGGCCATGGAGGGTGCCCCCACCTCTCCCTCATTCATGTGGGTGGACACTCCACTCACAAAATGGCCCTTCAATTTTATCCACTAAAAAATCCACTCAAATTCCCATTAAATTTCCACCAAATTTAATGCAAACTCTCATTAAATAAAACTCTTTTATTTTATTCAGAATTTTGTCAATTACTTTAATGACAAACATTCACAAATAACCCCTTGCTAGAGTTATATTTCACATGCATAACCGCTTTATGCATTTCACCCGAAAACCTGTTTCGGTATCTAGTGAAATAAATTCCTGCGCTTGTTCATTCTTTCGGCATGAAACTTTTGCTCCGATTGGATGTCGGTGTCTCTTAAGTGTGTCACCCTATGGTTCGTGAATAATGCGGACATGATCGAGACCCCTCTCAGATCAATAATCAGAAGCGGTATCTGGAGACCCATATTGACTCCCACACATTCAACGATGACTTTCTTATGATCGTCGCAACCTTTTATGCTAGTATCTTAATCCCTTTGTTTCGCGATATATTACATGTCCGAGATTCGATCATCGTTATCTCCATACCTAGTTTGATCTTGTTACTGACATGAACTCTTTTCTCGTTCCCATGATATAACATTCTAGTGATCAAATCACTTGCTTGCAAGCTAATCAATGTGATATCACCGAGAGGGCCTAGAGCATATCTATCCGTCATCGGGATGAACAAATTCCACTCTCGATCCATGGGCCTCACCATAACACTTTAGTAGTTCTGAACCCATCTTTATAATCACCCTGTTACGGTGTGACGTTTGATGTTATCAAGAAACTCTTCCGGTGTTAGTGATTGACATGATCTCATGGTCTAAGGATTTCGATCACTTTGTAAGTTGTTATAGCAATATAAACTCAATGACTTTGATCGTAATGCTATACTTCGGATGAATGTTCATCACATCATTACACTAATGTTGTGACCTCATTATTAACAACATCCAATGTCCATGATCAGGAAACCTTGATCATCTTGTTAATCAACGAGTTAGTTTATAAGAGAGGCATAACTAGGAACTTTCTTTTGTTTATTAAACACACATGTATTAACGTTTCCATATTAATACAATTATAGCATGTAAAATAAAAATTTATCATAAATAAGGAATATGATAATAACCACTTTATTATTGCCTCTCGGGCATATTCCCTTCAGTATATGTGTTGTTGCTATTAGGGAGGAAACAACAATCCTTTGTCCATGGGGCAATTGTATTGTTTACTTTACACACTTTGCTTAATGCAATTATCTGTTGCTTGCAACTTAATACTGGAGGGGGTTCGGATGATAACCTGAAGGTGGATTATTAGTCATAGATGCAGTTGGATTATGGTCTATGTATTATGTTGTAATGCCCAAACGAATCTCATAGCGATCATCATGACATGTATATGCATTATAATGCTTTCTCTATCATGTCAATTGCCCAACTGTAATTTGTTCACCCAACATGCTATTTATCTTATGGAGAAACACCTCTAGTGAACTGTGGATCCTGGTCCATTCCTTCCCACTGATATTTAATCTACTGTCTACTGTTTACTTTCTGCAATTCCTACAAGCAACTACTTTCTTCCACACTATACGTTTAATCCTTTGTTTTCAGCAAACCAGTGAGCTTGACAACCTCACTGTAAGTTGGGGCAAAGTATTGTGGTTGTGTTGTGCAGGTTCCACGTTGCTGGCAACACCTTGGGAGTTGGTTCTTTCTCCTACTGGTTCGATAACCTTGGTTTCATAATTGGGGGAACTTGATGTTGTGCTCATCATACCTTCCACTTGGGGTTCCCAACGAGCTCTACATCATTTGAGCCATCACGGTCATACGCGGTCATATCGCCCACTGATGACCCACAAGTATAGGGGATCACAACAGTCTTTGCTGGTACTATTACCCAATTTATTGATTCGACACAAGGGGAGCCAAAGAATACTTGCAAGCCTTAACAACTGAGTTGTCAGTTCAGCTGCACCTGGAAATAGTTCTTGCTCAGAGAAGTTTATCAGTAGCAACAGTTTGTAGTAGCAACAGCAAAGCAACAACAGCAGTAACAACAAGAGTGAAACAGGAGCAATAGTAACAGTAACGGTAACAGTAGGATTCGAGTGCGGTAGGCATAGGTATGGATGGACGGGCGTTGCATGGACGAGTCTAAACATGTAACTTCAAGATCTAGGGCATTGCAGATAAAAAATAACAAGCATCCAAGTACTAAACAATCCTAGGCATGTGCTCCAAATATAGTCATACGTGCTCGCAATGAGAACTTGCACAACATATTCTGTCCAGCCAGCCCATGGCAGCGGGGCCTCTAGGGAACTACTGGAAATTAAGGTGCTCCTTTTAATAGAGCACTGGAGCAAAGCATTAACACTCCATGAACACATGTGATCCTCACACCACATCCATCCCCTCCAGTTGTCCCAATTATTGTCACTTTGGTGCCTTTAGATTCGGACAATGATATGTGTATACAACTTACAGATACGATCACAAACAATACTATCATAATGATTCAATAGTAAGTTCAGATCTAAGATCATGGCACTCGGGCCCTAGTGACAATCATTAGGCACAACAAGTTGCAACAAAGTCAAATAGCACTAATAGAGATACTAGGAACTATGCCCTAACAGATCTTATTCGATTACATGATAGAACTCATCCAATCTCTACCATCCCCAAGCCTACATCAGGGGATTACTCACTCATGGATGAGGGAAACATCGGGAGTTGATGGATATGCATTGGTGATGACGATGGCGATGATTCTCTCCAAATTCCCTGTCCCGGCAGGATGACAGAACGGAGTTTCTGGTGGCGGTGGAGCGGAACTCTTTCTAGAAAACTATCGTACCCCCCTCGGTTTTTAGGTCGAAAGGCAACTTATAGGCGCAGAGGGATCCCGAGGGGGTGCCTAGGGTGGCTGCACCCCCTCTAGGCGCGGGGTCAGGTGGGCCCGCGCCTAGGGTGGGTGTGGTCCCCCCAGGCCTCCTCTTCGTCTCCTCTTCTGGCTCCGTGGATCTTCTGGTGAAAAATAGTTTTTGGCATATTTTCCGGGATTTTTCCTAATAGTTGATTTTCTGCACAAAAACAAGACACCAAGGTAATTCTTCTGAAAACAACGTCAGTCCATGTTAGTTGTATCCAAATCACACAAGTTTAGAGGAGAAACAGTAGCAAAGTGTTTGAGAAGGTAGATACATTTTGGACGTATCAATTCCCCCCAAGCTTAGCTTAATGCTTGTCCTTAAGCAATTCAGTTGAAAACTGAGTGCGATAAAAGAACTTTCACGATCACTTTGCTTCATATGATGTATATATTCTCAGCACAGGAGTAGATGCTTAGACAATTCATAATAAGAAGTATGCAACTAAGTCTACTCAATAGTCATTGCAAGTTATGAAGAGAAACAAACTCAATAATAATAAGTAGCATGAAATAGAAACATAAGCAACATTGCAATGCTCATAATAAGTTATGATAGAGTGGTATCTCGCTTGCCTTTGTTTGAAGAGAACAATATGAATGCCAAGGCACCTCTGAAGTTCAAGTAAAGACTAGAGGTAAAGATATCAGAGATACAAGCATCAAAGTCATGACATAATTAACCAAGTTTTGGAACAAACACAAGAATGACAACTATGCTCTCAAGAAGGTGCTCATAGAATAAGTGGTGACTCAACAAAGTTGTGAAAACGGTTTTGTGAAGGTTTGAAAGGATTCCTAATGCTTAAAGGAAGGTACTAATTAGCTTTGAGATCTCATTGCCCCTATCATAGGCATCTTCATGTGGTTAAGGTGAAAGTGAGGTCCACTCTGAATCATATCCTTGATAGATCATAGACTGGAAATCCCAAGTCCCTTGAGTACGAGGGCCGCTCCGCATGCTACTCAACTTTGGTCACTTGAAAATTCTTGTCATTGTAAATACATGCATATCATCGAGAACCGCCAACGGGGTACCCCTTGCATATGGTACAGGAGCTTTCCCATAAACAAAATGACAAGGCAAGCAGACAATGAGCATCTCAGCAATCTTTTTATTTACCATATGCATAGATTTTTATTGAGGATGCTTCCTAGATGCTCATTATAGTGATGCTGCAAGTTTCCACCATGATTAGGCATGGCTTAGGCTAGCGGCCCAGGCGTTTCTCTAACACAATGCATAAACTCTATGAACTCACAACCTCCCCTTTTATGTCACATCATCGACATCCGTAAACAAAAGAGCAAAGAATCAACTAGATGAGATATCCAACATGTGTTGAAAGCGTTCCCCATGACAACACGGTTCTGCTGACTCCCAACATATAATAAGCAAGCATATAACTTTCATGGACTAGTCACAATGGTTCAAGATTATTAAGCGCAAGGAATAAAGTGTGCCATCAAGTTCGTGAGAGCTTTACTAACTAACTTTCTCAAAATAGACAAACATTTTATTTCGGAAGAAAACACGACATATATAAAATATGCACTGAAGTAGCAAATGATGCTAATAGGTAGGTATGGTGGACACAGCTGGCAATATTGGTTTTTAGGAGTTGGAAGCACAGGTAGAGCACATACTCAGTGCAAGTGAAGGCTAGCAATAGAGAGGGAGCGACAAACGAGAGAGCAATAACTGTCATAATCATGCTTGCAACAAAACAGGACTAATTATGAAATGAAAGTGATACAAGAACTCTGAGGCAAAATAAATCATCGAGGCTTACTGACTATTAATTAGTCATATACATGCGTGATCATGTACCAAGTCGATTCACATGAACAGTCAGAGGAGGATACCACAATTTCATACCAAAATATGAATAAAACAATGCAATAAAACATTCATATGACATGCTACAAACTATTAGCAAGCTGGAGCTAATCATAGACAAGCAAGAACTACTAAGCATCCATAATGACATACACCTTACACAAACAGGCTAAGCATGCTCACAGTGATGAGTATATGTACAAAAATGAAAAACAAATAGAGTTTGTTACCAGCCTCTTACCACACCTCGAGTTGTCTTAATCTTCATTATTGCCCTTCACTTGTGTGACTTGAATATTAACATGAAACCAAAATCCACTGAGGACGGCTGAACCCTGCAAAGAACTCACAAAACCAAAGAAGAAGAACAAATATTTTTGGTGTTTTAGCCAACAAAGCAAAAACAAACAAAGAAAAGCAAATCGAAAAAAACTAAGACGCTCTAAGAACAACACAACTGTGCATGAAACAATAAAAACGAAGTGTCTAGAAAGACCTGAGATTTTATTGATGAAGAAGGGAATGCCTTCGGCACCCCCAATCTTTGACGCTTGTACCTCTTAAATATTCTTGGGGTGACACGGGGTGGAAACTCCCCCCAAGTTTGAGATTTTGTCCATTCTTCATCTCATTACATCATTCTCTCTCTACACCTGAAATTTTTCCTTCATACAAAACTTCACACAATCTTCATTAGCAACATTAGTGTGTTCAAAAGATAATAGACCTTTGGGTTTAGCTTTGAAACAAGAAAACTTTTTACTAAAAACACAAGCTACTGTAGCAACTCCTTCAAAAAGATCAATTCCCCAAAAGAGAACTCAAAAAGCAATCAATAAGAAGCAAATGCAAATAATGGCAGAAATCTGTCAAAACAGACCAGCAGGTAGAAACCGATTTTTTTGAAAATCTTCTGTTGCTCAAATCAAAAAGTGTTGTACTAACGAAAGTTATCTAACATACTGGGGGATGTATTTGAAAATTTTTAGCTCAATCCGACTTACAGAGACTCCTCACGATTTTTTATGGTGGAGGACAGAAATCTGTTTCGGGACAGCAAAACTCCCCAAATCTTACTTCCCTCTCATTAGAGGTCATTCTTGGCACAAAAAGCAAACAAAAAAAAGGATAAGGAGAGGTCATTACTGAAGTAATAATTTCCAAGACTCAAGGAAACTCTTGGGTTATCTCCCAACAAGTATTTTTATTTAACGCCTTTAAGTTAGGCACGACGAAGAGCAAAGATTGGAAAGGAGAAAAATAAAAGTGAGCAAGTATAACCATAGTGAAAGCATTATTTTGCTCATTAAAAATCCTTTTGTTAACAAGGTTGATCAAGTCTTGTTACCAAAACAATCTTATATGAAACAAAACTTTGTAATCCACAAGGTGATTATGTTCCTCATACTTGATAGAAATGGTCCCAATCATAATAGTTTCAAAATTTTCTTGTGAAATGGGACAATATATTTCTCCAACCTTGATGCCCTCAATATTTTCAATGGAATTCAGACAATAGATCTTAACAACCTTCTTGGGGAATTATACAATGTTCTCTTTGTCATTAATATTGAATGTTACTTTTCCTTGATTGCAATTGATGACAACACCTGCAGTATTAAGAAAAGGTCTCCCAAGAATAATAGACATATTATCATCTTTAGGCATTTCAAGCACAACAAAATCAGTTAAAACCATGCAATTATGAGCTACTTGAACAAGAACATCCTCAAATAACCAACATGAATAGTAGTTGACTTATCGGCCATTTGCAAAGATATATCAGTTGGTATCAACTTTGCTAGCTGGAGTCTCTTATAGAGAGAAAAAGGCATAACACTAACTCTAGCTCCCAAATCACATAAAGTAGTTCTAACATAATTATTCTTAATGGAGCAAGGAATAATTGGTATACCTGGATCACCAAGTTTCTTTGGAACCTTACCATTGAAGGAGTAATTATCAAGCTGTAGAGGTTCCAATCTTTAATAAGATAGAGCCCCCTGTGTTTACAATGCTAGTCCCTGGATCAATAGCTAGCATCCATAGTTAAGATGTAATATCAAGAAACAAAGGTCATAATATAACTTTATAACCAGGAATAACATAAGTTTATTACATCAAACATAGCTCATTTGGCTATTACATTGCAGCGGAATAACTATAAGTATGGGTCCTTCATCTTCAAAGTGCCACAGGCAGATGTTGGTTGTAGACTTTGTAATCCTAATCAATCAATCTTCACTAAAAACAATCAAACCTGCAACATTACAAGTTACAGCCACAAGGGTCAATACATTTGAATTGTATTGGCAAGTTTCACTAATACGTATAATATAAGTGGATCCTATCATTACATGCAATTTTGGCTAAGTAGAGTTTAAGGCTTATTTGCATAAAGCAATATTTTATCCTATCTTTTCAAAATGGGTTTGGTCCTTTGTCAAATCTCTTCTCCAAGTTCCTTGAACTCCTTGGTAGAAACTCAAGTGTTCAAGTCCTTGTCAAAAATCCCTTGAGCTACTTGGTAACCCCCAAGTGCAACAAGTTTTATCAAAATCTCATGAGTTCCTTGGTAACCCCAAGTACATCAAGCTTTAAGCAAAATCTCTTGAGCACCTTGGTAACCCCAAGTGCAACAAGCTTAACGAAATCTCTTTGAATTCCTTGGTACCCCCAAGTTCATCAAGTTTTTATATTAGAAGTTGGAATGTCGAGATCTCCCATAGTTCAAACTTTAGTTGCTCAGTATTGTCCATAACCGGGGACACGGCTAAGTACTTAGATTTTATTATCTTCTGTAGAAGGAGTACACTTTACCCACATGTCACAATCCCATCTTGTTGCCACTAGTGGCCTACTGGATTAGTGCTCACCAAGATGGAGTACTGGCAGACTGAGAATGTGACGAAGTCTTTCCAAAAGGTCCTCCCATACATCATTGCTAGCTTTGTCTTTAGCCCCCATGAAGCATTCCAGATCCCCATGTCCAGTAACTAAAGACAATGTATGGGTCTTCCTAATGTAATTGACTAAGCCAGAGCCATAATAGCATGTGGTTGCACACGAAAGCCACAATTGGAGAAGCATGTTTGATCTCTAAGTTTCCTAGGTGGTTTTCTTTTGGAGTCCAACACAAAGTGATTACCATAGACATGGTTCCTTTTGTTGCCACCTTCTCCAAAACTTAAAGTATCTTCCACCTAGGTGGTTCATTGAGTCCTTGTTTTATTATATAAAACACAAGTCCTTTTCTCAACTTTGTAAAATCTCAACATGCATCTCTTTTCAAAATATAGCATGGCTAAGCATGTACAACTTCAATGTTTTCACTAAGTAATGTAAGGGCATCCTATTAGGATTTAGCATAGCATAAGTATAAATTATTTTCATGCATGTTTTCAAAATCCACTAAGTATAATGAAAATAGTAGGACTTTTGTATGATAGTGTAACTTGCCTTTTTGGAAGGGAATGATGGTTCACTCCTTGATCTTGCTAGTTTCTCACTTTGCTAATTTCACTACAATCAATCAAGCAAACAACAAATCAACTAGCATTCCAAATATTCAATCAAACATCATTTCACACACACAAAACTATGGAATCTAAAATCTAAGTCATGCATGTGAGCATGCAAGAGATGGTCCTATCTGCAAAGGTGGTCTCCACTGGGTTTCTAAACTTTGTAGGGTCCAAATTGGTCATTTACCAAAATGGCAAAGTCATTTGCAAAAAGGGTTTTGTCCATAACCATTTTTTAAACTTAATCATCATTTTATGTGGTGAAAGATATTTCTATCAAGGCAAAACTTTATGTTTTTCACCAAATGAGTTGCTATTGCAAAACTTGGTGTTTTTGGGTCAGTAGGTTTTGGTCCAAACCATTTTCTCAACGTTTTCTTTCCATAAACCTTTTCATAATAAAATCAATAATTTTATTTGGCTAGAAATGGACTAAACCAATAAATCCATTCTAAACTTTTCCAAATCCATTTTGCAAATCATGGGTTGGTTCCTAAGGTCAGTAAGGTCACAACAAGCCATTTTGCCAAGGTTTCAAACTTAGAAACATTTTTGAATCATTTTTCTATTCTAAACAAGAACACAAAAGAATCTGTAAAAACAAGTAAACTAACAGATACTATTTGCTAAACCAAGGGTATGGTTGGCTAGGGCTTGCTCTCCTGAATCCAACGACATAAAATTTGTAATTTTTGGACGTGTGGATCCAAAGTTACAAGGGTTTGAATTTCACAACTAAATTAGATTTCAAATCTGTTTTAAACAGAACAGGGGACACGCGGCGCTTTGCTATTCGCGGGTACCGGTTCGGCCGGATCAGCAACGAGGTGCGTTGGATCTAATCAGATCGGGTGGTCCAGAGAGCGTACCTCTTCGCGACTAAGTGAACTAATCGTGAGCGCCAGATCTTGATCCTACGGTGCAGGTTTGTTTGACCATATGCGAGCGGCGCTGACGGTGGCTAGCGGCGGCGCACGGCCAGGCGGTGGTGCTACGGTGGTTCTAGGAAGCGAGGAAGACAGAGGGGGTGCTCACCGTGTTCGCGAGGACGAGGTGGTGCTCAAGGTACTCTCGAGGAAGCAAGGGGCGCACGGAGACGGAGTTAATCGCTCGCCGGAGTCGTTGTCGGTGTCAGATGGTCCTGCTCGTGGTCGGAGTCGTCGCTACGGATCACGAGAAGAACAACCGAGGGTATGGTTAGACGCAGGAGATCACGGAGTTGCTGTGAGCGTGAACTAGAAGAAGAGGGGCGGTCTGGACTTACCGGAGGAGCTCGACGGAGTTGAAGTCAGACGGCGGCGCTGTCAGAGTTTGTCAAAGCCGACGCTCTGGGATGCCCGCGGTTGAATGGGTGATACTGGGAGATACGTCTGGGAGTGGGGAAGTTTCTAGGTTGCACAGGGAGGCACGGGGCGGTGTCGAGTCGCCGGAATCGGCACCGGACTTCGTCGGAACAGAGGGTGCTCGGGGAGGAAATTTGGGGAGGTCTAGGGCGTGCCAGCGCGGTGTGTCAGAGGGGAAATATAGAGGAGACATGGGCGTTTAAACCTGCGTGATCAAAGCTGGTAACGGTGGTCGAGTTAAAGCGAATTAAGGCCGCGAAATCATCGGCATGAGCGGTGTCGAGGGAGGGAGAAGAGGTCGCGCGGGCGAGGAGGAAGAACAGAGGAAAGTGGGGTCTACTGGTCAGTGGGGAAGAAATGAGAGGGAGGTCCACTGGTCAGTCTCTGCGCGGGTTCGAATACTAGTGCGAAACGTTTTCTTTCGGGGTGAGGAGCTGGGCTGTTTCTGGGCCTGTTTGGGCTGCTGGGTTGGGTTGACCCTTTTCTTATTTATTTTTCCTTCCTGCAATCTTTTTCTATTTCTATTTTTGATTTCTGTTTTGAAATTTTCTATCAAACAAACATGTCTCAAATCAAATCAAACAACATCACACTTTGTAGTTTATGAATTTTGTTCTGCTCAGTAACTTGAACCAAATCCAAATTCAAAATAATAATTTTAATAATAGGGTCCATTATTAATTAAATAAAATGGACCATGGTTTATTAATCAAATAGAGTTTGATTTTATTAATAAAATCTTTATTTGAATTCTAAATACTTTCAAAACCGAATCAGTAGGTACTAATTGAAAAGTGAAAAATACTTGGAAAGCTTGTTTAAAATAAATTAACATTTTTGTTTTAGGGTTCATAATTAAATAAAATTGGACCTTGGTTATTAAATCAAATAGGATTTGTTTTATTAAATCTTTATTTTGAAATCTAAAATAAAGTCAAAACACTTCAGAAAGTTTTATTTATAAAATATTTGGAAAACTTATTTAAAGTAATTAAATAAGTTTTAGTGTTTATTTAAAATGGGAAAAACCTTTTAATAAAATTGGGTATTAAATCCTTTATTGTTTTATTTTAAATAACCTTTATTATTTAAAACAAAGTAAAACCTTTTTGTTTCACAATCTTGGCCAAGTGTTTATTTGGCTTTATAAAATAATCTTTATTTGAAAACCTTTCCTTTCATTGAGAACCAAAACCTTTTTATAAAAAGATTCAAAATAGCAATTCTAAATATTTTATTTTCCTTTTATAAATGTTTACCCTTTTAAATCTTTTTTTTAGGATTTTATTTAATCCAAATAGATTTGAAGTTCCATTTAAATTCAAAAAGTTTCTTCTGGCTCTGAAAATCAAACAAAGTTTTATTTTATTCATTTATTTTCACATTACAAGATTTGGAAAATCTTGGGATGTGAAACAAGCAAAGTAGAAATCTCCTCATTAGGAATCTTCCTTTTATTAGAGACTATATCCTTCATATACTTTGAATAAGGAGGCAACTTAATAGCACCAGTCAAAGTAATTTACAAGAATAAAGGTTTCATCCACTCACAAAACTTGTTGTAGTGTTCTTCCTCCTTTGACTTGTGTTTCTTACCTGGAAAAGGCATAGGTCTCTGCACCCAAGGTTCTCTCTCTTTACCATGTTTATTAGCAATAAAATCTTCCTTTGTGTACCTAGTGTTCTTAATGTGCTTCTCAGGTTCTTATTCACCTTCCTCCTTATTAGGAGACTCATTATTATTACCACTCTCACTTTCAGCATCAGAGACAGATATACTATTAGGATCTACAGCAGGTTCAAGTGGTTCCTCAACTACTTTATGTTTCTTTTTTCTTTCTCTTATGAGGAGTACCACTATCTTCACCTTGTTGGGAATCCTGCTCTATTCTCTTAGGGTGTCCTTCAGGATATAAATGATCTTGAGTAGCGTCACCACTCCTAGTTCTAATTCCATAAGCATGTTTATTTCCTGAAGAATTAACTAGCATATCCTTTTGTACCTTAGCAAGTTGATCAAGTTGTGTTTGAATCATTTGAAAGTGTTTACAAAGCATTTTATTATCATTAGAAGTTCTTTCCACAATATCTTTCAACTCATGGATAGCTCTAGAGTTTTCCAATAAATGATTCTGAACTTGTTTATTAAAATTACCCTGTTGAACAAAAAATGTGTCAAGTTCCTCTAAGCATTGATCAGGAGGCTTACCATAAGGAATATCACCTTCATTAAATTGGAGAGAGTGTACCTCAATAGTAGATGAGTGCGGAATTGTCTTACATAATTCTTCTACATGACGTAGATTATTCACATCTTCAGCTCTAATACCTTTATCCTTTAGACACTTCTTAGCTTCCTTCATCACTTCATCATTTAATGCAATAACTCCCCTCTTCTTTGTTGTTGGTGCTGGAATTGGTTCAGGAAAAACTGGTTCAGGAGTAATAGTCTCAGGTGTATTTACCTCATTTGAAGTCCAATCATCATAATTCTTTCTTATATTGGTCATTAATTCTTCAGCATCTGTAGGAGTCCTTTTCCTGAAAACACAATCAACAAAGCTATCTAGCTATGTCCTAGAATCATTAGTTAGTCCATTATAATAAATATCAAGAAGCTCATTCTTAGGAAATGGACATCCATGATGTGCATGAATCAAGGCATAGAACCATGTCCATGACTCATGCAATTTCTTTTCTTCTCCCTGTTTAAAATCAAAAAGTCTCTGCAAAGCAGCATGTCTAGCACTGGGAGGAAAATATTTCTGGAAGAAAGAAGCAATCAAGCAATCAGGGCTATCAATGGAACCGGGAGGTAATCTATTAAACTAAGCCCTAGCTTCTCCTTTTAGTGAAAAAGGTAAGATCTTAGTAACACAGTACTTACGCATCTTAAAATCATCAGAGAATAAAGCACTCATAGTTTATGAGCCACGACACTCTCATTTTCAGTCCCACAAAAAGGTTCTTTCTCGACAATATCTAAATAAGACAAATCAAGAGAGAAATCATAATCTTCATCTTTTATATCTATGGGAGAGGTGGCAAACTTAGGATCAGAGGACAACTTAGGCAAAATAATACGTCTAGCAAGGAGACTCTTAATAGCACTAGTACCATGTGTGTTTCGGCACTCTTCAACAAAATCATCAGTGAACTCAATGTAACCATCATTAATATCATAACTCTCACTAGACTCAGGTGAGCTAATAGGTGTAACAGTGTCTTCACTAGGAGTTTCGGTACTTCCTAGACTAGCCATAGTAGCATCTAGAAAAGGACCTAGCGAACCACTCGCATCAAGAACAATAGAAGTAACATCATGAGCATTAAAAGCAGTTTCAGATTCAACAGTAGTAGCAGTGTGTGTAGCATGAGTATGTGGTGGTGTGACAAGCTTACTTATAACAGACGGTGAATCAAGAGCAACAGAGGTGTTTAGGACTGTACCTCTTCTTGTAGTGGATGGTAAAATAGGGAACTTTCAATCACGAGACTTCCTCATGATGAAAGGAGTAGCAGTGAACAATAATAGATCCAAGTGAACTTACAAATAAAGCTATGCTCCCCGACAACAGCGCCAGAAAATAGTCTTGATGACCCACAAGTGTAGGGGATCGCAACAGTCTTCGCGGGTAGTATTACCCAATTTATTGTTTCGACACAAGGGGAGCCAAAGAATACTTGCACGCCTTAACAACTGAGTTGTCAGTTCAGCTGCACCTGGAAATAGTTCTTGCTCACAGAAGTTTATCAGTAGAAATAGTTTATGTAGCAATAGCAAAGCAACAACAGTAGTAACAGCAACAGTGAAACAGGAGCAATAGTAACAGTAACGGTAACAGTAGGATTCGAGTGCGGTAGGCACAGGGATGGATGGACGGGTGTTGCATGGACGAGTCTAAACATGTAACTTCAAGATCTAGGGCATTACAGATAAATAATAACAAGCATACAAGTACTAAACAATCCTAGGCATGTGCTCCAAATATAGTCATATGTGCTCGCAATGAGAACTTGCACAACATCTTCTGTCCAGCCAGCCCGTGGCAGCAGGGCCTCTAGGGAACTACTGGCAATTAAGGTGCTCCTTTTAATAGAGAACCGGATCAAAGCATTAACACTCTGTGAACACATCTGATCCTCACACGACAGCCATCCCCTCCGGTTGTCCCAATTATAGTCACTTTGGTGCCTTTGGATCCGAACAATGATATGTGTATACAACTTGCAGATAAGATCACAAACAATACTATCATAATGATTCAATAATAAGTTCATATCTGAGATCATGGCACTCGGGCCCTAGTGACAAGCATTAAGCACAACAAGTTGCAACAAAGTCAAATAGCACTAATAGAGATACTAGGCACTATGCCCTAATAGATCTTATTCGATTACATGATAGAACTCATCCAATCCCTATCACCCCAAGACTACAGCAGGGTATTACTCACTCATGGATGAGGGAAACATCGGTGGTTGATGGACATGCATTGGTGATGACGATGGCGATGATCCTCTCCAAATTCCCCGTCCCGACAGGGTGCTAGAACGGAGTTTCGGGATCCGAATCTTGGTTTCTGGTGGTTGAGGCGGAGCGGAACTTTTTCTAGAAAACTATCGAACCCCCCTCGGTTTTTAGGTCGAAAGGTGACTTATAGGCGCAGTGGGAGCCCGAGGGGGTGCCTGGGGTGGCTGCACCCCCTCTAGGCGCGGGGTCAGGTGGGCCCGAGCCTAGGGTGGGTGTGGGCCTCCTCTCCATCTCCTCTTCTGGCTCCGTGGATCTTCTGGTGAAAAATAGTTTTTGGAATATTTTCCGGGATTTTTCCTGATAGTTGATTTTCTGCACAAAAAAAGACACCAAGGCAATTCTGTTGAAAACAGCATCAATCCGTGTTAGTTGTATCCAAATCACACAACTTTAGAGGAGAAACAATAGCAAAGTATTCGAGAAAGTAGATACGTTTTGGACGTATCACCCACCCGTACCGTGTCCTCGATCAAACATCAAACTTGAAGCAAACTTACAGACCGCGTAACAACCAGTAGTACGGGTGCACGCGACCATACCGAGTGCATCACCGAGAGGAAACTGTCGACCCTAAGGTATGTACTCGGTATGGGCAGGTTCTGGTCATATCGCTCGCCCGTACCACGTACTCGGCCGCCATTACCCCAGGAAGAGGCAACCTAAAATTCCCAAAACACTATTCTCTTTCTTCTACCTCAAAACTCTAAACCATCTTCATTGGATTTTCAATTCTACTCGTTGTTTTTTTGATTCCTCGCATCTAAGGTATGTTTCTTCTCTAATCCCCAACTTATTTGCATCCAAATTCTTCTCAATCCTTCACCATTATCAATCTATACTTAGGTCTTGTTCTTGAACTAATCTTGATGTTGAGCATGTTTAGTTAGTTTTTAGAGGAGATTCTTTTGTAACTAGTGTAGAGGATCATATATGCTATGTTTCTATTGGATAACAAAATTATTAGCTCTATTTTTTATTTTTTTTATTATATGAACACGAGGATCCGTACACGTGCAATGGTTGCGGAATAAGCCACACCACCCATTGATATGCTAACCCCCAAGTCACTTGGTATCGAGTTCACCGAGGATTTTCAGCTGAACCATTTCAACCGTTTCAAGCTCTGAGAAATCAAGTCCACCAAGTGGGTGTGTTGCTTCATCCTGAACCAACTTGGCATCCATGCTGATTTCAATTTATTATGCAACAATGTTTTTTTGTATGATTTTGTCTCTCAGGATTGTGCCACGTACCGCCGCTTGATGCTTGAGTTCCTCAGCACTTTGACGCATTCGGTGACCTCTCACTACTTCATCGAGGAGCAACTTCCTAGAGTTGATCGCATCGACTTCCGTCTTATGAACCATGAGTAATCCTTGACACTCAACCAATTGTCTTACTACTTTGGGTTTGCCAACAACAACACTGACTTACGCTTCACCTATTTTTTGGTAAATCCTACACCCTTGGGCTACTTTAATAGAATAAGAATTCGTGGAAACACAACCAAGGGGAACCAAATTGATCATCCTAATGTTTGTTATTTGTTTTATGCTATTGCTAACACCTTGCAGGAACGTGGTAATTTTACTAGAGTCAATGAGGAGGACATGATGATCCTCGCTAAAGCTGCTATTCCTAACTGTAATTTGATGCCCAATTTGGGTGCCCTTCTTTTGTTTTATCTTAATCATTAGGGTCTTGAATCTCGTGGTCCCATATGCAGAGGAGGAGACATAACCATGCTTGCACGTGTGCTCCATGTCAACTTAGGTAACATCCAACCGTTGTCTGCAAACCATCGTCTTGGTTTTTCTACTCTAAGAGCTTGTGGTATGATTTCTAGAACCAATGGTAGATATTTCTTTGATATATCTAGAGCGAATCACTTGAACCCTTGTCCTTTGCCTAATGGTCTCTTCTCTATAAAGGAGGGACATTTGCATTATGACCCACAGTTTGAAGCAAGTCTACCACATCAAGAAGTACTCGTAGATGAATAAGAAGATGATGAATAAGTGAAACAAGAAGGACCCAAACAAGACGTGCATCCACCAAACTTCTACACCACCTATGATGATATCGATGCTCTTGAAGGAAATATCAAAAACATGAACAACCTCTCCATCAACTTTCGAGATGCTACTGCCAACCTTGCCACTCAGTTCCATGATTGGAGCAGCCAATGGAACATGGGTAACTATCCACCACCACCACAATGAGCAACAAAAGGGCTTGCAAAAGTCTAAGCTTGGGGATGTGTCCCTCAGCAATTTTATTGTGTAATAATAAGGTTGTACTCCAGCTCCGTGTGATCTTTGAAACACTAGTGTTGGTTTGTTCCAACACTTTGCTTTTTCTTTAGTTTTTGTTTGCTTTAGTTTTTTGTTTGTTTTTATTTTCTTAGTTCCTTGCTTAGCCACAAGTTCTTTTCTATTCTATAATCCCCATCCTAAAAAATATAAAAATAATTTTCCCTTTTTCCTTTTTCGTGAAAATGGATTTGCACTTTGCCTCTTTGCTTCAATTTAATTATGAGAGTGATTTTTCTTGAGTTTTAAAGGAACACATCCCTATAAGGAAGAGGATTATGAAGTCACTCATGAGAGGTATGTACTATGTCTCTCACTTTTTAAATTTTATTTTTTTATCTTAGATAGTTGATTTTCTAAGATGTTATGCTAGTGGGAGTAATTCAAAATAGTTAGAGTAAAGCTTTCTATTTGTATGAATGATTAGTTGTGGAAGATTTTGCTATAGTTCTTGTAGCTAACCGAGTCTTGCCTTGGAAATAATATTGCCAAACATGTACAACAAGAAAAGTCTCAAATTTTTTATGACTTGTTTGATGAGTGATTGTCTTGAGAGATTACCTTTGAAAATACTTAACCCCATAGATGTTTTGATAGACTTGACAACACTCTTGAAAGGAGTTGTTTGATTGAAATTAAGTCTAGTGATAATTGTGATTGCATGCTAAAGCTAACCTTGTGGATCAAACAGTGATATTATTTAAAAAGTTCTATGTTTCCCATGCACCCCTTTGGATGCGAAAAACTCCGCTAGATTTTGAACAATCTATGTTATAACCTTGGATTTCGGCTATGAGTTGATGACATGGATGGCATATGTGTCACCGTATGGGAAAAAATATTGGAACTCTCGAAGGTTGTGTAAACCATTGTTTAAAAGCATCACTCAATGATGCTTGTTGAGAAATATCCTTGAAAGAAGGAAGAAAAAAGAGAAAAAATAGAAGATAAAAATATGATGATCCACATAACAAGTATTTTGCATGATCTCGGTACTACTTATGAATTTTCTTGAGAAGCAATGATTGGAATAGTAGTGTTTTGGATATTCTTGATTTACTTATGTGCGTGTCAATAATGCACTTCACTGTCACTACAAGAAATGTTTCCTTTTGCAATGACTGGGCTCGTCGGTCATCGTGGAAGGCGCCTCTTCCGCGACGAAAATCTTGGCTCTACCGTGGCCCATTCAAAACTTTTTCCGGTTTCGTGCCCCTCTACTGATGACCCACAAGTACAGGGGGTGTATCGTAGTACTTTTGATAAATAGGAGTGTCGATCCCAACGAGGATCAGAAGGTGTTGACTAGTGGTATGGAGTAGGAAATCTCTGTAAATACTTAGCAAATAGATTTTTAGGGGTTTTCTGAATAAGCAAGGAAATAAGATGCAAGTAAAAAAGACAGCAACCAATTGCAGCAAGTGGCCCAATCCTTTCCAAAGGACAAGCCGGTGGAAATACTTATAAGGACCAAACGTTCTCGAGGACACATAAGAATTCTGTCAAGTGCTTTCGCTTCAAATAGCTGAGTAGTCTTCTTTAGTTTTATAAGTGTTGTGTGGGTGAACCTGTGCTAATGTACCGACCTTACTTGGACTAATACATACTTGTGATTAAACCCCTTGCAAGCATCCAAAACTACAAGAAAGCAATTAAGGTATAAACCTAACCACAGCCTTAAACTCTGAGATCCTACACTCCCTTGTGCAATGGTGTCCTAACGGGGGTTCGAGTTTCTATCACTCTGGCAACCCCACAATTAGTAGCCAAATACACAATGCATTCCCCTAGGCCCATAAATGGTGAAGTATCATGTAGTCGACATTCACATGACACCACTAGAAGAATAGCACCACAACTTAAATACTAAACCATTGAATAATATCTCAACACAAATCCAGTACTAACAACATGACTTCTCCCATGTCCTCAAGAACTAAACGAACTACTCAAGAGACATCATATAGATCAAGATCAGAGATGATATGGTGTTGGATAACAATATGAACATAAACAATAATCCAATGGTTCCACTCACAAGCATCAACTACAATAGTAATCAACACCGGGAAAGTTTCCCCTAAGAACTATGCAAGTATTCAACACAATTGTTAAAGCGGGATGGAGTGGTGATGATGGTGCTGGTGGATATGATGGTGTGTATGATGATGATGATCCCGATGAAGTCTAGCTTGATGATGGTGTTGATGGCGACGATCTCCCCTCTCCGGGAAGGAATTTCCCTGGCAAAAATCTCTCTGCCGGAGAGCTCTTTCTCTCTCGGTGTTTTCCGCCCTACAGATGCGGCGGAATCTTTCTATGGTTGCTCCCTGTGTATTAGGGTTTCGAGGAGAAGATATAGGCGAGAGGGCGTAGCCAGATGTGGGCCAGGTGGGCCACACCCCTGTAGGCGTGGCCCGCGCCTAGGGTGTGTGGGCCCCTGTGGCCCATCTCTGCCTCCCCTTCTGGCATTCTTCGTCTTCTAGGAAAATAGGATTTTCCGTAGTTTTTCTGGTATTTTTCTGATCTTCGCGAAATTTTATCAACACACCTCTTTTTCCATCAGAATCCTGACTCTGGCAGTTCATCCTCCAAGAATCATCCAACATGCAAAAACAGATGAAAAGACATAAGTAACACCTCTTAATATGAAATATATCAATGAATAGAGGCAAATTATGATATGGAATGGTGATGCGAAATGGACGTATCAACTCCCCCAAGCTTAGACCTTCGCTTGTCCCCAAGCGAAAACTGAGCTAAGTAAACATGTCCACAGGTTTATGAAGTGAAGTGTCAATAAAAGAATACGGACAAGAAGCATCACTGTCACGTCAAAGATTTTGGAAATTGGGATTAGAAAAAAATTTGCATTTGCATAACATTCATGAGCATTGCATTGCATATTTGCATCAAGAAAAATCCCTAAATAAAAATAAAGGACTAAAACCCTAAATAGTATATGCCACTTTGCTCCTAAAAAGAATTAAATTGGCTTTATAAAAACCCACTGTTGCTAAGGCAGCGTTTATTGCTAAATTATAGCCTAAAAAGATCCAATGAATATTAAAAAAATTTAGAAACAAAATTGAGCTCATATGGAGCAATTATGAAAAAGTTATGGAATAAATACAAACACACAAAGATATAAATAAAATGAAATATACAAGGATTTATAAATCCACTACTTGCAAATTAGTAAAAATATTATAAATATGATCCTACAATGATCTATTCGATTTTAGAAACAAGAATCATATCATTTGGAGTTTGTATGCAAAAGATATAGACGAAATACCAAAATAAAAAAAAAAGAAAAAGAAAAAAACAATGGGACAACCGGCCGGCCCAGCTAGCAGACGGGAGCAGCCACGCACGCGCACTGATCGTTGTCTCAGGTGCTTTAAAAAGCATGCAAAATCAATTTTCTATACCTATCTCTATTCAAACTTTTATATTTTTTATCTATAACTCCGAATCGACTTCCCTTTGTTTATACTTGTTCCTTACTCCAAGACTTATCTCTCCACCATTCTAAACCTACATATAAACCCGTAGAGCCATAGCTGTATGAGTTTCCCTTCTCGAAATCCCGAATCTACACATGCCCAAATCTTGTTTCGTTTATTCACCCATCTAGACTTCGTTGTTTTCCTTTGGCTAAAACACGAAAGTTGTAGATCTCGTCGAAATCTTTCAGTCCCGATAAACCTCACCTCTTTTCATCCACCACCGTCGGAGAATTTCGCATCGCAATATTTCAGATATGACGGTGTAGATCTACTCGCGCTCGTTTCTTTAAATCCAAATTCCTTTGGTGAGAAGGTAGGACTAATGATTCCTCACAACTTTCATGTTGTAAGTTTTTCAATTTGACCTACGGATTTGTCTCTCTAACATGGATCTATTTCTTGTCTATTCTGAGCCAAAATCGGGTCAATCTCCTCTCCTAGCCACTGGATCTCATCCCGATAGGCAAGATTAGAGCTTATCAACGAAGGGGTACAAGCCAACCAAATCTCTCCACGTGTCAAGCCAGGTCAGCCCCGAGTCCCAGTCAGCATAGAATATTCCCAGGGAATATTCCCTGTAGATTTGAAATTGAATTTAAATTGAAGGAAATTGTGTAAACTTGGAAAAATCATACAAAAATATTCGTAGATCCAAAATAGCAAATTATATATCAGTGGATTCATCAAAACGTGTAGAATATTCTATGACATTAGATCTAACCTTTACAGTATGAATTTACTGTAGTAATTTAATTAGTTTTAATGGTATTTTAGATTAATAAATTCATAGGAAATTATCTGTAACTCCGAAAAATATGTCAAATTGAAGCTACTATAATGTAGATTAATAATATCTGGTTGGATCCAGCCTTTGCGGATTATTTACCCCGTAGTGATTTAATTAGTTTTAATGGCTTTAGAAATCATTAAATTCATAATAAACTATTTGCATATCACAAAAATATAAATAATATACCGATGGAAAGCTGGTTTCATGCAGATCATCAATATGTAAATGGTTTAGGAAAATACTGTAAGGTTTCGCAGCAATTAAATAAATAGATTAATGGCTTATTTAGAGTATTAAAATCGTAGTAAGTTGAGTGCGGCTCAGAAAATTACAAATAATATGTTCCGGGAATCACAATTCCGTGGAGATTGCAGATATAATTTTAGTTTAATTTTTAGGCAAAAGAAACTGTATAAATGATTTAAAACTCATTAAACACTATTTAAATCATAAAAAAATATCTATAACTCCGATTAGGGTGAGTCCAACGCCTACTGGTTCGTATTAATGTCCTCTATCCAGTAAATCCAAGAATCAAATTTAATTCGACAGTTAGAACATGCGTTACAACAGAACTATTAAAAACCCTATATTGGCAAGTAATTATTAATAACAAGTACTCCATTGCATTAATTGGTCTCTTGCATGCATCATATACTTCAGTATTTTTTAGAGAACTAAAGTAACAACCATTGTGACTTATTAAATTGTCGTGCATGCATTTGTTGCATTTGTTTAATCTCTATGTGCTATTGTTTATGTTGTATGCAATTGTTTGCTCGATAGATTGCGAGGAGTGCAACGTGTGTGATTGCAACGAGTGTTTGAACGACTTCACCAACTATCAAGGCAAGTATATGCTTCTTTGTTCATGACATTGTCCTACTATTTTTAATGCATTGTCATGTATTTTGTAGATGCATGTGTAGGAAGGTACTATCTCTATGCTATGTCCAATTATGTGGTAGCGATCTCTTGTAGATGAGCCACCGTTGGTAGATGTGCTTAGCCGAGCTATGATGTACGAGTTCTGGGTTACATCACTGAAAGTTGTTTTTAAATGTGTTGGTTTGCGAAAACTAAAACAACTTAATCAATGAATCTCCTTGGTGTCATGGGATTGATATTTTTTGGTGGTATCATTGCGGAAAGGCACCCAGGTATCAAGAGAAAATGATTGGCTTCTTTATTTGGTAGCTTACGTGTACAACCATGTGCCAATAATGAAATGGGCGGTTGGTTGGACTCAGTAGGTTGTGGTAACTCGAACCCACATATCCAGAGATGTAGAATTTTGGTAGGTTGGTATGGTGCATGTCGGATTTGGGGAGCTACTTCCTGAATGGTCCCTTATTCGACTTCTCCCTATCATCACCCAATATGAGAGTGGTGATACGAGCTGGGATGGCCAAGTCACATGGGTAAAGTGTACTAACTCTTGCAGGGTGTATAATCTAATCGATTAGCCGTGTCCCCAGTTATGGACATCTGAGTTGCTTGATAGTGAGTTCATGACACGTTTCTCGCTCATTCTAATTTCCTAATTGCTTTAATGTTGATGGGTTAACTTAATTGGGATCCTTTCAAAGAAAATCAAAAACTGATTATGAAAGTAGGACAAAGGTATTTGAAAATGCAAGATAGCCATAGCTCCACTTGCCAAATATGCATATAGATGTTAGGTTTATTGTCTCCTTACTTAGCTCTACTTGCCATACATTCCAAGTATTGACCCTTCGGGGCTGCTACGTTTTATGTTACAGGTTGTTTTTTTGATTATGAGTGATCGACTAGGTTGCGATGCTCCACTCAACATTTGTTCTCTTATGGGTAATTGAAGATGGAGTCTACTATATATTTAAGCATCCGTTTGCTATTGAACTATTTGAGCTAGCCTTGAGCTAAGAATTATTGTAATAATTGAAAATTCTGGATCAATTCATTATTTATAATGCACTGTTAAATTCTTTGGTATTCATCTGTACTGTGTGTGCTAGTGAATCGATCCAGGGATTGACACTATACACATGAACTCAGCCTTATCAGGCGAGGGTGTTACAGGATTGTATCAGAGCAGTGCGTTGACTGTAGGATCGTTACCTAGCAATGGATTAGGAAAACCATATGAAAATTGTAAACACTATATGATTCTATCTATTCTCTTCTTACACTTCTTTCTAGTATCTTCTTATCACTTCAATTCTCATACTCTTCTCTTTTAAAATATAGAAGGAAGACTCTCTCTAGCAAGGAACTCATAATTTTGTACTTATTAGATTCTTGTAATCCTTCATCTATCTTTTATAATCTGATCTTGTTCAAACTTATTGATGACCACTTGTGCAGGAAAGTGCAAGATTAAAGAATAGTTAGACGATGACCACCATATAGTTTGATATGATCTCGTTTAGATATAGCAATCGATTGTTGTAACAACTTGTTTGATAGTTGATTTATTATGCTTAGGTTGTGCTATTTGATACCTTAAAGATCCAGAATATTTTTGTGAGATTCCATAATATGTTAATGAGGGTTTTGATTAGAAATTCGTGATATTTTCGCTGCAGTTTTCTGTTGAAGCTGCTGTACTGTATGATTTTTCATTTTTTTTTGGTAAATGGGAAAAATCTGAAAAAATAGAGTTTGGTTCGAAACTTCCTTTACTATATATACAAAAATTGGCTAAAATTCCCGATGAGTTTAAGGTGTCCGTAAAAATTCGTGAACACTGCTGTAGTTTTAGGACAGATTCTGTCCATTGCTTTTATGATTGTAGGTTCACCCCAAATGAATATTAGTCAATGGAAACTATTTTATGGATGGTATGCCACTAAAATAAAACTTCTGGAACATAAACAAAACTATTTTGGATTGAGTGTTGTTTGTGTTGATTGTGTGCTTGTGTGACAATTGATTGCTTCATATAGTTATGGGTAGTATTACTTCTCTAGTCTTTCTATCTATATCTTGTCTATGCTATACCAATAGATACTCTTTATCGCCAACCCCTTAAATTGGAACACATAGTTTTCCTACTAGCTTAACTATATTGGATTCATAATATTTAGATGTAATAGTAGGCATAAACTGGATGGTTAAATAAGAAGCTCGAATTATTGGTGCACAACTTGATACTACACTCACAATCCTAGAGGGATGAAGAACAAGGTATAGTTTATCAACTAGCCTTGGAGATGCCAAGTTTAATTTTCTTAAGGGGGTTAGCCTCGACAACAACACCCACACCTTGCTAGCCATTCTGAATCTTGGGACGAGATTCATCTTAAGAGGGTTAGTCTGTCACATCCCTAGATTTTGGAAATTGGGACTAGAATTTTTTTTGCATTTGCATAACATTCATGCGCATTGCATTGCATATTTGCATCAAGAAAAATCCCTAAATAAAAATAAAGGACTAAAACCCTAAATAGTATATGCCACTTTTTTTGACGCAAAAGGACAGTGGGGAAGGCCCCCACTGAGTCATTTTTCATATATATAAAAAAGGGGATGGTAATTACAATGGAAGGAAAGTATCTGAAAAAGAAAATACAAATTACAAAAGGTCAAGCCAGATCTGCATGCCCTCTTTAAGGCTTGGTTTAACTCTATGTCTAATGTTTTGAACCTCTTTCTTGAAAGTACTATAGCAGCTTTCCGAACTCCTCTGACAATTCTCAAAAATGATATTATTCATGTGTATCCATATGCTCCAGCAACCAGTAATCATAGAAATCTTAAAGAAAGGGTTAGCCGATCTGTTATTTGCATCAAGTATCATCTCAATAAATTCCATATCAGTATTCCACTCTTCTCCTAATCTCCACCATAAGTTTTGGCTAAAGTCACAAGAAAAAAATAAATGAAGCATGGTCTCCTTTGTATTTTCCTCACATAGCACGCATGAGGATGATTCCACATGGAAGTTTTTTTCTTTGCATCAAGTCCTTTGTGTTAATTCTGTCCTGAATCATTAGCCAAAAGAAGAATTTATGCTTAGGCAAACATGGAGATTTCCATATCCATTTGAAAGGGGTAGGTGCATCAGGGGCTTTAGTCAGAGCCAAATAGACTTTTTTGGTAGAGTATTTCTCATTGTTCCAAGGGAAACACCAGGCGTCCCCTTGATTATTATTCGGCGAGATCTCCAGAATCTGGGATAGAATAGTGAGTTGATCATTAGCCATTCCAGTAAGAGGGAGCTGAAACAAATTATATATCTCATCTTCTCTGTGCTCCCTTGCTTTGTTCAGTGTAATAATTTTGTTTTTTGCAAAGGAATGGAGTTCAGGAAACATGTTAGCTAGAGGGATATTATGCCAGTAGTCTTTCCAGAAGAGAATTGTGTTTCCTTTGCCTGCTTTGCATGTGATTAGCTGGTCAAACTCATCCTGATATTTTAAGCAGCTCTTCCACCAGAATGACCCTCTTTTATTTTGATTTTTGGTATTGCACCATTCTGATAATATGCCTTCCATAGTAACTGCACCCATGGGATGTCATGACAGTTATAGAATTTTTAAAGGTTCTTGATTAGCAGGGCCTTGTTTTGCTCTCTCAGGTTTAGAATACCCAGTCCTCCAGCATCCTTGCTCTGGCAGCATTTTTCCCATTGCACTAAGCATCTGCCATGTTTCACAATGTCCTTTCCATGCCATAGAAATGTTCTAGATGATTTGTCCATGTGGTCAATGAGGGAGAAGTGGATTCTAAGGGAGCACATGATGTAGTTTGGCATAGCATTAATGATAGATTTAATAACCACCGCTCTTGAGCAATGAGAGAGGAGGTTGGATAAACCAGGGTCGCCTATCCATCTTACTCACCAGTGGAGTTAGATCCTCAATTCTGGGTTTGGTGGTGCCCATTGGTAGTCCAAGATAAGTAAATTGCATTGACTCAGTTCTGCACCCAAAGTAGTCAGCAAGCTCTTGACATCTGCTGTTGGAGATATTGATAGGGACCATTGAGGATTTGTGGAAGTTCACTTTTAGTCCAGTAGCTTTGGTGAACCCAATCAGGATGTTTTTTAAAGCTTCCAGTTGGTTACAATCAGCAGGAATAATGAGTAGTGTGTCATCAGCATATTGGAGTATAGGATATGACTGACCATACGAGTTATCAATGGGTAAGGATAGAGTACCATTGTTCCAGGCATGATTAATGATAATCTGGAGGAGTTCAGCAGTGATCACAAATAGGAGGGGAGAGAGGGGGTCACCCTGTCTGACACCCCTTTTGCAAATGATTTTCTTACCAGGAATCCCATCCAGGATAACCGAAGTGGATGCACTGTTCAGAATATTAGATATCCAAGTGATAAATTTATCTCCAAATCCCAAATGCCTGAGCATAGTGAGAATAGCCTTATATTCCACCATATCAAAAGCTTTCTCAAAATCAAGTTTTAGGATAATAATCTCCTTTTTGGATTTATGACAGATATGAAGGTATTCAAATGCCCAAGTCAGACAGTCATGAATGGTTCTGGTTTTGATGAAACCATGATTTTGGCTGATGATTGGGATGATTTTTTTCTGCATTCTGTTTGCAATGATCTTGGTGACCACTTTCAGGGCCATGCTAACCAGAGAGATTAGCCTGAAGTCATTGGGTTTTTCTGGATTTTTAACTTTAGGAATAAGAGTAATATGGGCAGTATTGATACTCTGAATGTCAAGTTGTCCATTGTAGAAACTATGACAGAGGCTGTAGAACTGGTGCTTAATAGTATTCCAGTGTTTTTTCATAAACAAACCATTGAAACCATCAGGACCTGGAGATTTGTCATTAGGCATGAGTCTGATAATGTCATCAATTTCATCATTTGAGAAGGGCACCTCCAAAGAACTGAGTTCATGTGGTGTAACCATGCTGTCAAGATCAAATATCATTTTAGTAGGTTCAGATTTGCCTAGTCTGTTTTTGAAAGCAAACCATATAAGAGCAGCCTTTTGTTCATGATCATGGATTTCAACCTCATTATCATTTTTGAGCATGGAGATAAAGTTGTGCCTGTAATTCCTTGTAGCTACAGCATTGAAAAATTTAGTATTTTCATTGCCTAGTTTGGCCCATCTAATATTGGCCCTCTTCCTACAGTATATTCCTTTTGCTTCCAACATTTTCTCCAGATGTTTTTTCAATATTCTCCTGAAGTTTTTTCCATCAAAGATAATGTTCTCTGTTCTTCAAGTCCATCAAGCATGACAAGAACAAAGTTGCAGTGGTCGATAACCATAGTATATGCCACTTTGCTCCTAAAGAGAATTAAATTGGCTTTATAAAAACCCACTGTTGCTAAGGCAACGTTTATTGCTAAATTATAGCCTAAAATGATCCAATGAATATTACAAAATTTTAGAAACAAAATTGAGCTCATTTGGAGCTATTATGAAAAAGTTATGGAATAAATACAAACACATAAAGATATAAATAAAATAAAATATATAAGGATTTATAAATCCAATACTTGCAAACAAGTAAACAGATTATAAATATGATCCTATAAAGATCTATTAGATTTTAGAAAATTTTAGAAACAAGAATCATATCATTTGGAGTTTGTATGCAAAAGATATAGACGAAATACCAAAATAGAAAAAAATAGAAAAAAACAATGGGCCAACCGGCCGGCCCAGCTAGCAGACGGGAGCAGCCACGCACGCGCACTGATCGTTGTATCAGGTGCTTTAAAAAGCTTGCAAAATCAATTTTCTATACCTATCTCTATTCAAACTCATATATTTTTTATCTATAACTCCGAATCGACTTCCGTTTGTTTCTACTTGTTCCTTACTCCAAGACCAATCTCTCCACCGTCCTAAACCTGCATATAAACCCGTAGAGCCACAGCTGTATGAGTTTACCTTCTCGAAATCCCAAATCTACACATGCCTGAATCTTGTTTCGTTTATTCACCCATCTAGACTTTGTTGTTTGCCTTCGGCTAAAACACGAAAGTTGTAGATCTCCTCGAAATCTTTCAATCCCGACAAACCTCACCTCTTTTAATCCACCACAGCCGAAGAATTTCACATCGCAATATTTCAGATATGACGGTGTAAATCCAAGATCTACTCGCACTCGTTTCTTCAAATCCAAATTCCTTTGGTGAGAAGGTAGGACTAATGATTCCTCACAACTTTCATGTTGTAAGTTTTTCAATTTGACCTACGGATTTGTCTCTCTAACACAGATCTATTTCTTCTCTATTCTGAGCCAAAATCGGGCCAATCTCCTCTCCTAGCCACTGGATCTCATCCCGACGGTCAAGATTAGAGCTTATCAACGAAGGGGTATGAGCCAACCAGATCTTGCCACGTGTCAAGCCAGGTCAGCCCCGCGTCCCAGTCAGCATAGAATATTCCCAGGGAATATTTCCTCTAGATTTGAAATTGAATTTAAATTGCAGGAAATTGTGTAAACTTGCAAAAATCATAAAAAAATATTCGTAGATCCAAAAATAGCAAATTATATATCAATGGATTTAGAAAAACATGTAGAATATTAATATGACATTAGATCTAACCTTTACAGTATGCGTTTACTGTAATAATTTAATTAGTTTTAATGGTCTTTTAGGTTAATAAATTCATAGGAAATTATCTGTAACTCCGAAAAATATGAAAAATATGTCAAATTGAAGCTACCATAATGTAGATTAATAATATCTGGTTGAATCAGCCTTTGCGGATTATTTACCCCGTAGTGATTTAATTAGTTTTAATGGCTTTAGAAATCATTAAATTCATAGTAAATTATTTGCGTATCACAAAAATATAAATAATATACCGATGGAAAGTTGGATCCATGTAGATCATCAATATGCAATGGTTCAGCCAAATACTGTAAGGTTTCGCAGCAATTAAATAAATAGATTAATTTCTTATTTAGAGTATTAAAATCATAGTAATTCGAGTGCTTCTCAGAAAATTACAAATAATATGTCCCTGGAATCAAAATTCCGTGGAGATTACAGATATAATTTTAGTTTGATTTTTAGGCAACATAAACTATATAAATGATTTAAAACCCATTAAACACTATTTAAATCATACAAAAAGATCTATAACTTCGATTGTAGGGATTCGTAGCATGGAAAACAAAAATTTTCTACCGCATACAAACAAACAAGCCAAGATCTATCTACTAGATTGTAGCAACGAGTCGATAGAATAACTCACCCTCGAAGATTCCAAAGTGTTTAACGAGAGCGGATTCTCGTGGGTGATGTTGTCGTACTCTTCCCGATCTCAAGATCGCGTAGACGATCCTTCCGGCGCTGCGTTCCGGCAGCGCTCCCGCAGTCGGTCACACGTTCGGTACTCGACGAAGACCTTCCTCTCCCTTGTTCCAGCAGGCAGCGGAGGTTGTAGCACTCTCCTCGCGATTCCGGCAGCACAACGGCGTGGTACCGGAAGTAGAGGGGAGATCTCGCAGGGCTTCGCCTTAAGCCGGAGCGAGTATGGTGGAGTATGAGAGAGTCCCTCGACGATCTAGGGTTTAGACACGTCGAGGAGGAAGCTTGGCCGGCGGCTAGGGTTGCTAGGCGGTGGCGGCTTGACCTAGGGCGGCGGCGGCAGCAGGTGGCGGCGCCGGCGGCTTAGGGTTTTGGAGGCGGGGATCTTGTGTGTCTAGGAGGGGAGCCCTGCCCCTCCTTATATAGGTGGAGGGGCCGGCCGGCCAAGGGGATGGGAGTCCCTCCCCAACTCGGCTTGGTGGTGGGCCGGCGGTGGAGGAGGGACTCCTCCCCAACTCGGTTTCCTCCTCTTTCTCCACTTCCCAAAAATAGCCGTTTGACTTTCAAACTTGGCGTTTGACTTTTCAAACTAGGATTTGAATAAACCCTCTATTTTGTTCAGCGATGACACCGAGTACATGATGCAATCATACCAACTTGATATAACACATTCATGTACCCTTCCCCTCCGGAGTGCCGGACATTCCGGAACCTTCTAGAACATTCCCGATGAAAACACCGGAACCATTCCCCAACTCCGAAACGGGACTTTCCTTATATGAATCTTATTCTCCGGATCTCCTCGTGATATACCGAATCCCATTCCAGACTCCGAACAACATTCGGTCTCTTTCTCATCATTCCATAACTACTCAAGCAATGTCGAATCCTTAAGTGTGTCTCCCTACGGTTCGTGAATTATGCGGACATGATCGAGACACTTCTCCAATCAATAACCAATAGAGGAATCTGGAAATTCATATGGCTCCCACATAATTCTACGATTACTTTGCGATCGAATGAACCACTTACATACGATACCAATTTCCCTTTGTCTCACGATAGTTTACTCATCCGAGGTTATGATCGTCGGTATCTCTGCATACCTAGTTCAACCTCGTTACCGATAAGTACTCTTTTCTCGTTCCCATGATATGTGATCCCTTGTGAGCCAGTCACATGCTTGCAAGCTAATTGGATGACATTTCACCGAGAGGGCCCAGAGTATATCTATCCGTCATATGGATGGACAAATCCCACTGTTGATCCATGTGTTTCAACCAATACTTTCTGAACACTCAATGCCACCTTTATAGCCACCCAGTTACGGTGTGGTGTTTGATGTCATCAAAGCATCCATCCGGTAAAGGTGATATGCATGATCTCATGGTCGAAGGAATTACATTACTATGTATCAGAAAGCATATAGCAATTGAACTTATTAAAATGACTTGATCTTTATGCTATGCTTATCTATAGGAGTATGTCCATCATATCATTCTCCTAACGATATGATCTTGTTGTTAATAACATCTCAATGTTCATGATAGGGAAACCACAATCATCTATTAACCAACAAGCTAGTATTATATAGAGGCTTTACTAGGGACTTCAAATTAAGTTTACAAATCACACAAGTATTAATGTTTCCTTGTTAATACTATTATAGCATGAATGTAAACATTTATCATAAACACAAAGATATAATAATAACTATATTTATTATTGCCTCTAGGGCATATCTCCAACAGTCTCCCACTTGCACTAGAGTCATCTAATCTAGATTACATGGTAATATACCGAACACCCATGGCAGTTTGGTGCTGGTCATGTTTTGCCCTCGGGAGAGGTTTAGTCAACGGATCCGCCACATTCAGATCTGTGTGTACTTTGCAAATCTTTATATCCCCATCTTGGATATGTTTTCGAATAGCGTGAAAACGTAGCTTGATGTGCTTCAGCTTCTTGTGTGACCTTGGTTCTTGCGCATTGGCTATGGCGCCCATGTTATCACAGTAGATAGACATTGGGTCCAGCGCACTAGGAACCACACCCAGCTCTGTAATGAATTCTTTCATCCATATCGCTTCTTGTGAAGCCTCCGAAGCAGCCATGTATTCCGATTCAGTTGAAGATCTCGCCATAATGCTTTGCTTTGCACTCCTCCAGCTAACTGCTGCACCATTCAAAATAAATACGTATCCAGATTGTGATTTAGAATCATCCGGATCGGTGTTCCAACTAGCATCGGTGTAACCATTAACAACGAGCTGTTCATCACCTCCATAAGAAAGAACCATATCCTTAGTTCTTCTCAAGTACTTAAGGATGTTTTTGACCGCTGTCCAATGATCCACTCCTGGATCACTTTGATATCTGCTAGTTAAACTAACAGCATATGCAATGTCGGGTCTAGTACATAGCATGGCATACATCAGAGATCCTATGGCTGAGGCATAGGGAGTCTTACTCATCCTTTCTCTATCTTCTGCCGATGTCGGACTTTGAGTTTTACTCAAGGTCGTATTGGGCAACATGGGCAAGAACCCTTTCTTGCTATCTTCCATTCCAAACCTCTTTAGAACTTTGTCCAAATATGTACTTTGTGACAATGATATTTGACGTCTCGATCTATCTCTATAAATCTTTATGCCTAATATGTAAGCTTCTTCGCCAAGATCCTTCATTGAAAAACTATTATTCAAATATTCCTTGACACTATTAAGAAGGTCTACATCATTCCCAATCAACAATATGTCATCTACATATAGTATTAAGAATGCTACAGAGCTCCCACTCACTTTCTTGTAAATACAAGCTTCTCCATAAGTTTGTATAAAACCAAAACTTTTGATCACCTTATCAAAACGTTGATTCCAACTTCAGGATGCTTGCTTCAATCCATAGATGGACCGTTGAAGTTTGCATACCTTGTTAGCATCTTTAGGATCAACAAAACCTTTGGGTTGCATCATATACAACTCTTCATCAATGTCTCCATTGAGGAATGTTGTTTTGACATCCATCTGCCATATCTCATAATCATAATATGCAGCGATTGCTAACATAATCCTCACAGACTTTAGCTTCGCTACTGGTGAGAAAGTCTCATCGTAGTCAACTCCTTGAATTTGTCGAAACCCCTTTGCGACAAGTCGAGCTTTATAGACAGTAACATTACCATCAGCATCTGTTTTCTTCTTGAAAATCCATTTGTTCTCGACAGCCTTCCGGCCATCCGGTAAGTCCACCAAAGTCCATACTTGGTTTTCGTACATGGATCCAATCTCGGATTTCATGGCTTCTTGCCATTTATTGGAATCTGGGCTCATCATCGCTTCCTCATATGTCTCAGGGTCATCGGTGTTGTCCACCAACATGACACTCATAACGGGATCATACCAATCTGGAGTGGTACGAGTTCTCGTTGACCTGCGAGGCTCTGTAGCAACTTCAACTGAAGTTTCATGATCATCATCATTAGCTTCCTCTCTAACTAGTGCAGGCACCACAGGAACTTCTTCCGATGCTGCGCTACTCGCAATTTCGAGAGAAGGTTCGACAACCTCGTCGAGTTCTACTTTCCTTCCAGTCACTTCTTTTGAGAGAAATTCCTTCTCTAGAAAGGATCCATTCTTGGCATCGAAGATTTTGCCTTCGGATCTATGATAGAAGGTATACCCAATAGTTTCCTTCGGGTATCCTATCAAGACGCATTTTTCCGATTTGGGTTCAAGCTTGTCCGGCTGTAACTTCTTTACATAGGCTTCGCATCCCCAAACTTTAAGGAACGATAATCTAGGTTTCTTCCCAAACCATAATTCATACGGTGTCGTTACAACAGATTTAGACGGTGCCCTATTTAAAGTGAATGCGGCTGTTTCTAATGCATAACCCCAAAATGATAGCGGTAAATCTGTAAGTGACATCATAGAACGAACCATATCTAAGAGAGTTCGATTACGATGTTCGGACACACCATTACGTTGTGGTGTTCCCGGCCGTGTCAATTGTGAAAGTATTCCACATTTCTTCAAATGCTCGCCAAACTCGTAACTTAGATATTCACCTCCACGATCCGATTGTAGAAATTTAATCTTCTTGTTACGTTGATTCTCTACCTCACTTTGAAATTCCTTAAACTTCTCGAGAGTTTCGGACTTATGTTTCATGAAATAGATATACCCATATCTACTCAAATCATCCGTGAAGGTAAGAACATAACGATAACCACAGCGGTGCTACACTCATTGGGACACACACATCGGTATGTATGATTTCCAATAAGTCCGTAGCTCGCTCCATCATACCAGAAAATGGAGTTTTAGTCATTTTACCCATCAGACATGCTTCGCATCTTTCAAGTGATTCGAAATCAAGTGATTCAAGAAGTCCATCGAAATGGAGTTTCTTCATACGCTTCACTCTAACGTGACCAAGACGACAGTGCCACATATAGGTCGAGTTATCGCTCAATTTCAAACGCTTAGCTTCAATGTTATTAATGTGTGTATTTCCACCATCGAGATTCAATAAGAATAGACCATCTATCAAAGGTGCATGTGCATAAAACATATTACTCATATAAATCGAACAACCATTATTCTCGGACTTATACAAGTAACCGTCTCGCAATAAACATGATCCAGATATAATGTTCATGCTCAACGCAGGCACCAAATAACAATTATTTAAGTATAAAACTAATCCCGATGGTAGATGAAGACGTAGCGTGCCGACCGCGATCACATCAACCTTTGATCCATTTCCAACGCGCATCGTCACCTCGTTCTTTGCTAGCTTCCGTCTATTCTGCAGCACCTGTTTCGAGTTACAAATATGAGCAACCGAACCAGTATCAAATACCCAGGCACTACTACGAGTACTAGTGAGATACACATCAATAACATGTATATCGGATATACCTTTCTTCTTGATGTTGTCGTTCTTCAAATCCGCCAAGTACTTAGGGCAATTCCGCTTCCAGTGACCTTCTCCCTTGCAGTAAAAGCACTCAGTATCAGGCTTAGGTCCAGCCTTGGTCTTCTTCGTTGGCGTGGTAACTTTCTTACCACCCTTCTTGAAGTGTCCCTTCTGCTTAGACTTGCCTTTCTTGAATTTGGTGGTCTTATTGACCAACAACACTTGGTGCTCTTTCTTGATCTCCACTTCTGCAGATTTCAACATGGCAAAGAGTTCTGGCAACGTCTTGTTCATGTTTTGCATGTTGTAGTTCATCACAAAGTTCTTGTAACTTGGTGGTAGTGATTGGAGGACGCGGTAAATCCCCAAAGCATTAGGAATCACTATACCCAAGCTTTGAAGTTTGTTTGCGTGCCCAGACATCTTAAGCACATGCTCACTGACGGAGCTGCCCTCTTCCATCTTGCAGTTAAAGAACTTTTCAGAAGCCTCATAGCTTTCAATTGCCGCATGAGTCCCAAAGATCAATTTGAGATCCTCGACAATATCATATGGGTCTGAATTCTCAAACCTTTTCTGAAGCTCCGATTCTAAACCATACAAGATAGCACACTCAACTGTGGAGTACTGAGTCTTTCGAGTGAGGTAAACATTCTTTACTTCATCGGCAGCATCAGATGCAGGTGGGTCACCCAGCGGTGCATCCAGCACATAGGTCAAATTACCAGCTGTGAGGATAATCCTCAAATTGCGGAACCAATCCGCGAAGTTGCTTCCATTGTTTTTTCAACTTTTCTTTCTCTAGGAACGCATTAAAATTGATGGTAGGGGCTGCCATTGATCTACAACATATTTGCAATAGTTTAGACTAAGTTTATGACAAATTGAGTTCAAATTAATAATAAAATTAATCTAGGTGAACTCCCACTCAAAACAATATCCCTCACATTGTTTTAGTGATCACACGAACCAAATCCACCACATCAACACCGATCATCACGAGAGTTGATATAGTTTCAATGGCGAACAATCGACATGTTCATCATATCTACTATATGATTCATGCTTTACCTTTCGGTGATCCGTGTTCCGAGACCATGTCTGTACATGCTAGGCTCGTCAAGATCAAACCTTAGTTTCCGCATGAGCAAATCTGGCTTGCTCACGTTGTATACACTTGCGGAATCTAACACACCCGATCATCACGTGGTGCTTCGAAACAACAAGCTTTAGCAACGGTGCTAACTAAGGATGAACACTTTATGACTTGAAATTCATGTGCATGAGGGATCATCTTATAATGCTACCGTTGTCTACTAAGCAATACAAGATGCATAAAGGATTAACATCACATGCAATTCATAATATGTGATATGATATGGCCTTTCTTCTTTGTGCTTCCGATCTCCATCTTCTAGCACGAACATGATCTCCATCATCACCGGCATTGCATCAAGGTCAATGATGCTTCTCCATGGTTGTCGTCCACCGGCTTCAACTATTACAACTACTTTGAATAGACACGCGGGTCTTAACATAAATTAAATACAACCATATGGCTCCTGCCGGTTGCCAACTTACAATAAGGAACATTGCATACATCAAATATAATCACAATCATGGCCATATCACATCACAGCACACCCCTGCAAAACAAAGTTAGACGCCTCTACTTTCTTTGCATATTTTACGTGATTTGGGGCTTTCAATAAGTGTCGTTCTAACTTACGAACATGAACCACAACATTGATACTAGTATTGTTAATCACCCGTTTTAAATTGGATCTTAACTATGGTAGGAGAAACAGGCACCCGCAAAGCCACTTATGCAATACAAGTTGCATGTCAAGCGTGGAGCAAGTCTCATGAACGATGTCATGTAAGGTTAGCCCGGGCCGCTTCATCCCAACATACCGCAAGATGCAAAGTACACAAGAAGCAATCGACAATAAAAGCATCAACGCCCACAATGACCATTGTGTTCTACTCGTGCAACAGATCTACATATAGACACGGCTCTGATACCACTGTAGGGATTCGTAGCATGGAAAACAAAAAATTTCTACCGCATATAAACAAACAAGCCAAGATCTATTTACTAGATTGTAGCAACGAGTCGATAGAATAACTCACCCTCGAAGATTCCAAAGTGTTTAACGAGAGCGGATTCTCGTGGGTGATGTAGTCGTACTCTTCCCGATCTCAAGATCGCGTAGACGATCCTTCCGGCGCTGCGTTCCGGCAGCCCCGCAGTTGGTCACACGTTCGGTACTCGACGAATACCTTCCTCTCCCTTGTTCCAGCAGGCAGCGGAGGTTGTAGCACTCTCCTCGCGATTCCGGCAGCACAACGGCGTGGTACCGGAAGTAGAGGGGAGATCTCGCAGGGCTTCGCCTTAAGCCGGAGCGAGTATGGTGGAGTATGAGAGAGTCCCTCGACGATCTAGGGTTTAGACACGCCGAGGAGGAAGCTTGGCTGGCGGCTAGGGTTGCTAGGCGGCGGCGGCTTGACCTAGGGCGGCGGCGGCAGCAGGTGGCAGCGCCGGCGGCTTAGGGTTTTGGAGGCGGGGATCTTGTGTGTCTAGGAGGGGAGCCCTGCCCCTCCCTATATAGGTGGAGGGGCCGGCCGGCCAAGGGGAGGGGAGTCCCTCCCCAACTCGGCTTGGAGGTGGGCCGGCGGTGGAGGAGGGACTCCTCCCCAACTCGGTTTCCTCCTCTTTCTCCACTTCCCAAAAATAGCCGTTTGACTTTCAAACTTGGCGTTTGACTTTTCAAACTAGGATTTGAATAAACCCTCTATTTTGTTCAGCGATGACACCGAGTACATGATGCAATCATACCAACTTGATATAACACATTCATCTACCCTTCCACTCCGGAGTGCCGGACATTCCGGAACCTTCTAGAACATTCCCGATGAAAACACCGGAACCATTCCCCAACTCCGAAACGGGACTTTCCTTATATGAATCTTATTCTCCGGACCATTTCGGATCTCCTCGTGATATCCCGAATCCCATTCGAGACTCCGAACAACATTTGGTCTCTTTCTCATCATTCCATAACTACTCAAACAACGTCGAATCCTTAGGTGTGTCTCCCTACGGTTCGTGAATTATGCGGACATGATCGAGACACTTCTCCGATCAATAACCAATAGAAATTCATATGGCTCCCACATATTTCTATGATTACTTTGCGATCGAATGAACCACTTACATACGATACCAATTTTCCTTTGTCTCACGATAGTTTACTCATCCGAGGTTATGATCGTCGGTATCTCTGCATACCTAGTTCAACCTCGTTACCGATAAGTACTCTTTTCTCGTTCCCGTGATATGTGATCCCTTGTGAGCCAGTCACATGCTTGCAAGCTAATTGGATGACATTTCACCGAGAGGGCCCAGAGTATATCTATCTGTCATATGGATGGACAAATCCCACTCTTGATCCATGTGTTTCAACCAATACTTTCCGAACACTCAATGCCACCTTTATAGCCACCCAGTTACGGTGTGGTGTTTGATGTCATCAAAGCATCCATCCGGTAAAGGTGATATGCATGATCTCATGGTCGAAGGAATTAGGTTACTATGTATCAGAAAGCATATAGCAATTGAACTTATTAAAATGACTTGATCTTTATGCTATGATTATCTATAGGAGTATGTCCATCATATCATTCTCCTAACGATATGATCTTGTTGTTAATAACATCTCAATGTTCATGATAGGGAAACCACAATCATCTATTAACCAACAAGCTAGTATTATATGGAGGCTTTACTAGGGACTTCAAATTAAGTTTACAAATCACACAAGTGTTAATGTTTCCTTGTTAATACTATTATAGCATGAATGTAAACATTTATCATAAACACAAAGATATAATAATAACTATATTTATTATTGCCTCTAGGGCATATCTCCAACACAGATTAGGGTGAATCCAACGCCTACTGGTTCGTATTAACGTCCTCTATCCATTAAACCCATGAAACAAATTTAATTCGATAGTTAGAACACGTGTTACAACAGAACTATTAAAAACCCTATATTGGCAAGTAATTATTAATAACAAGTACTCCATTGCATTAATTGGTCTCTTGCATGCATCATATACTTAAGTATTGTTTAGATAACTAAAGTAACAACCATTGTGACTTATTAAATTGTCATGCATGCATTTGTTGCATTTGTTTGATCTCTATGTGCTATTGTTTATGTTGTATGCAGTTGTTTGCTCGATAGATTGCGAGGAGTGCAATGTGTGTGATTGCAACGAGTGTTTGAACGACTTCACCAGCTATCAAGGAAAGTAGATGCTACTTTTTTCATGACATTTTCCTACTATTTTCAATGCATTGTCGTGTATTTTGTAGATGCATGTGTAGGAAGGTACTATCGCTATGCTATGTTCTATTATGTGGTAGGGATATCTTGTAGATGAGCCACCGTTGGTAGATGTGCTTAGCCGAGCTCTGATGGACGAGGGCTGGGTTACATCACTGAAAGTTGTTTCGAAATGTGTTGGTTTGCAAAAAATAAAAACAACTTAATCAATGAATCTTCTGGGTGTGATGGGATTGATATTTTTTGGTGGTATCATTGCGGAAAGGCACCCAGGTATCAAGAGAAAATAATCGGCTTCTTTATTTGGTTGCTTACGTGTATAACCATGTTCCAATAATGAAATGGGTGGTTGGTTGGACTCAGTAGGTTGTGGTAACTCGAACCCACGTATCCAGAGATGTAGAATTTTGGTAGGTTGATATGGTGCGTGTCGGGTTTGGGGAGCTACTTCCCGAACGGTCCCTTATTAGACTTATCCCTATCATCACCCAATATGAGAGTGGTGATACGAGCTGGGCTGGCCAAGTCACATGGGTAAAGTGTACTAACCCCTGCAGGGTGTATAATCTAATCAATTAGCCGTGTCCCTGGTTATGGACATCTGAGTTGCTTGATATTGAGTTCATGACACGTTTCGCGCTCATTCTAATATCCTAATTACTTTAATGTTGATGGGTTAACTTAATTGGGATCTTCTCAAAGAAAATCAAAATCTGATTATGAAAGTAGGACAAAGGTATTTAAAAATGCAAGCTAGCCACAACTCCACTTGCCAAATATGCATGTAGATGTTAGGTTTATTGTCTCCTTACTTAGCTCTACTTGCCATACATTCCAAGTATTGACCCTTCGGGGCTGCTACGTTTTATGTTGCAGGTTGTTTTTCCGATTATGAGTGATCAAATAGGTTACGATGCTCCACTCAACATTTGTTCGCTTGTGGGCAATTGAAGATGGAGTCTACTATATATTTAAGCTTCCATTTGCTATTTAACTATTTGAGCTAGCCTTGAGATAAGCATTATTGTAATAATTGCAAATTCTGGATCAATTCGTTATTTATGATGCATTGTTAAATTCTTTGGTATTCATTTGTACTATGTGTGCCAGTGAACCGATCCAGGGATTGGCATTATACACATGAACTCAGCCTTATCAGGCGAGGGTGTTACAATCACACTTACCATTACACAACTCATAGAAGAAACCAAATCACCATTATATAACTTAGCTTGCAACAAGCACAAGAATCACAATTGTAACATCCCAGGATTAGCACCTAGAATTATAGAGGATGCAGGTGTGTGCATTGCATTCATGCATCAGAAAATCCGGGGAATTTTCGCGCAAAACAAAAGAAGCTATAGAGGAATCGAGGTCTCTCTTGTTCTGATGGAAACATCAGGACATGTGCGATTGATTTCGACATGACCTCTACTGTACTTTTGTGTTTAAGGGGAAGACAATTCAAATTTGAATATTTAATTAATAAATTTGAATACAAAAAGGTTTTGAAATAAAATAGTAAATGGAAATTGAATTGTAATAGGAAATAAGAGATGAACTCTTATTTATGAATAAGATGCAATAGTTAGAGTTATCCAATTAGAAAAGATAATTGAAATCTAAATACAAAAGGAAAAAGAATTACAACAATAATAAGAATGGAATTCATATTTTTTTAAACAAGATATAAATATTACAAGAATTCAGATTACAAGTAGAAAGAAAATTTAACTTTATTAATATTATACAATATTACATTGTCTTTGCAAAATGAACCATAAAAGAAAATGAAAGCAAGTAATTTTCTTGAATAAAATACAACAATACAATGTCTTTACAATATTCAAACAGAAAAGAAATTACATTGATTGATAAAAAGAAAACCTAAAATATTTTCCTATATTATTTCTTGAACTTTCTTTTCTGCTTATTCTTCTGTACCTGAAAAACAACTTAAAAGAAAAAAAAGTTCCAGAAATGGAAAACAGAGGTTATGTGGGGTTATGATAATCTCAGATTAGGCAATGAAGTGCATTGCAAAACTCATCATCGAGTAACTAATAGAAAAGGGGCCAAAGTGTGCAATATGTTCTTATTCCAAATAGGGCCTCAGTCTATGCATCACAGGCATGGGGCAAGTTTCACCAATCAAGTAACAGGTAAAAGGAAAAACGGTAATACCAGCAAAAGATCTAGTGTACTTGATCTGATCCACATGATGGATGAAGCAGGCAAGTAGCTCACACAACACATGCATGGCATGTGTTGTCACTACCACAGTAAGTAGTATAACAGTCCAAAAGTAGCAGAAGGGAACTTCCAGGGACTGTTCTCTCATATCAACCCATTCCAGCCGAAACTACACATCTCTCTCCCTGTAGTAAAGTGTATCAAGAACACTTCTCTAAGCATACCAAGAACACATACTTATCTATCATCAGAGCGACCCACTAGATAATAACCACACAGATTATTCCACCATCTCACCACATCTCTAACTCTGGTTGCTCCCTGGAGCCAGACAAGAGCTAGGAGGGGCAAGTACGCCAGAAGAAAAACCATAGCAAATCCAATAGATCAAGTAGTAGAAGGAGGGGGAAAGGAGGCGTATCACAGGAGAATAAGTAATCACAAGAAGCCAGTTCTATAGGATCCAGAAGGACAAGGTTCAGGAGCATAAGATTCACATGTGTAGGCTAATCAAGAGCAAGGCAGCAGTATTAGAAGGAGCAAGCCAAGTGAGCAGTAACGAGGAGCAGATCAAGAAGCATCCAGGAACAAGATCCACTAGGAACCACAAATCACAGCACAGAATCAGCAACAAGAAAAGGTTGCTATACCACTAATCATGCATAGTATCTGTTCTTATTCTATTTCACCATCATAAACAAGGGAATAAAGGGAGTTATTGCAAATCAATATCTAATAAACTACTCTGCAACTAGCATCTGTCTAGGAGAGTAAGAGAATAGTTTATCTCTCTGAGTTGCATATAAGTGCTATGCAAATTCATCATAGAGAGTAGAAGGCAACCAAGTAAGTATATGTTTTATCAAGATTTAATGTCTCAGCCTTTGCATCCTAGACTGGAACATATTGCACACAACCAAAAATCAAGGGCTAGTGATCCATAACCATGTAAAATTCATCCCAGAGTTAATTAGCCTCGGACCATGCATCATTGGCATTCAAGTCATAAATTCTCATCCAATCAATTCACACCAGTCATAATACCAACTCATTTACCCACACTACTAGCAGCATATTAACCAATAGATCCATATTGGTATTGGTTCTTATCATTCTAAGCAAGCAAATAATTTGAAAAGCAAGCTCTCAGTGAGCATAGAGTTGCTATGATAATTTCATCCTAGAGCTAGAATAAGGCAACCACAGTATTATCCTTAAGGGGAATCCAAGCCTCAGTCTTTTGCTGTAAGGTTCCCAACCTTTAATAAGGTAGAGATCCCTGTGTTTACAATGCTAGTCCCTGGATCAATAGCTAGCATCCATAGTTAAGATGTAATATCAAGAAACAAAGGTCATAATACAACTTTATAACCAGGAATAAAATAGTACATTACATCTTACATAGCTCATTTGGCTATCTCATTACAATGCAGCAGAATATAGCAATAGCATGGGGTCCTTCATCTTTAAAGTGCCACAGGCAAACATGTTGGTTGTAGACTTGTAATCCTATTCAACAAACTTCACTAACATCAAACAAACCTGCAACATAATAAGTTGCAGCCACAAGGGTCAATACATTTGAATTGTATTGGCAAGTTTCACTACTATGTATAAATAAGTGGATCCTATCATCTACATGCATATTTGGCTAAGTAGGTTTTAGGCTCATTTGCAGAAAGAAATATAGTTTTGTCCTATCTTTTCAAAATAGTTTTGATCTTTTGTCAAATCTTTCTGAACTTCTTGGAAAACTCCAAGTGCTTCAAATCCCTTGTTGTCACCATCAAGTTTTACTTTGAGAAATTGGAATGTCGAGATCTTCCATAGCTTCAGGCCTTAGTTGCTCAGTGTTGTCCATAACCGGGGACACGGCTAAGTACTTAGAATTTGATCTTCTGCAGAAGTTGTACACTTTACCCACATGACACAATCTCATATTGATGCCACCATTGGCCGCTGGATAAGTACTCACCAAGATGGAGTACTGGCAGATTGAGAATGTGACAAAGTCTTTACATAGAAGTCCTCCCAATACACAATGCTAGCTTGTCATCCAGGCACCAATGTAGGGTTTCAAGTTCCCTTACACAATTCTAGTTAACCTGAAGATGCCAATGCATGGGTCTTCCACTATGTAGTTGACTAAGCCAGAGCCCATTTAGCATGTGGCTGTACACGGAAGCCACTGTAGGAGAAACATGTTCAATCTCTAAGTCCCTGGGTGGTTTTCTTCTAGTGCACATACAAAAAGAGATAGCCATATAAACATGGTTCCTTTTTGTTGCCACCTTGTCCAACCTTGAGTATCCTTGTCCACCCAGGTGGTTCATTGAGTACTTGTTTTATTATATAAAACATATATCTTTTCAACTCTTCATATAATCATATCATGTATCCCATCCCAAATATATAGCTGGGCTAAGCATACTACAACTACAATGTTTCCACTAAGGAATATATAAGGGTTTCCTATTAGGATTTAGCATAGCATAAAATATAGTAAACCTTTCCATGCATGTTACAAAATCCACTAAGTGTAATGAAAATAGTAGGACATGGATGATAGTGTCACTTGCCTTTTTAGTAGAGAATGATGGTTCACTTCTTGATCTTGCAAATATCACACTCTTCTAGTTCCACTAAAATTCAATCAAGCATACACAAATTCAACTAGCATTCGAACCAATTTATCACACATAAAATAATAGAAATAAGGTCATGCATCCAAGCATGCAAAAGATAGTTTTATTTGCAAAAGTGGTTTCTACTAGGCTCTAAACATTGTAAAGTTCAAAAGTGGTCATTCACTAAAGTGGTAAAACCATTTGCAAAAGGTTTTATCTATAAACCATTTTTTAAATCAAATCAATATTTTATGTGGTTGAAACTGCTTTTAGCAAAGAAATATTATTTAAAGACTTCACCAAATATATTTTAATTCTCAAAACTTGGTGTTTAGGGTCAGAAGGTTTGAATCAAATCATTTCCCAAAGATTTTACTCAAAAATCATTTCTAAAACAAAATCAATATTTTTATTTGACTAGAGATGAGCTAATTCAATTATTTATTCCCTAACTTGACAAAATACATTTTTAAATCCATAAGTTGGTTCCTAGGGTCAGTAGGTTCACAACAAACCATTTTGCAAAGAATTCACATTAAAATTATATCTAGAATTATTTTTATATTCAAAATAAGCCTACACATGTTTCTGCAAATTCAACCAATTTTCCAGAAGCAAATCATTAAAACAAAATACATGGTTGCAAAGTAATTGTTCTAGTGATTCCATTGATATAAAATTTGCAAAATTTGGACGTGTAGAACTAAAGTTATGATTTTTACAAAATTTCATATCTAATAGATCATTTTCTGTTTTTAAAACAGAGTCAGTGCCACGCGGCGTGATTCTACTGGCCGGTACCGCTTCGTGCAGATCAAGATATCTGGACCGTAGGATTTAACTAAGATTGAGTGGCTCAGATGAACACATACCCCTTCATCTAAGTTCTAATCTTAGCCAAAGGATTCAGATCCAACGGATGCTATGCGCTTGACCAAGAGTGGGCGGCGCTGGCGGCGGCGACTGGAGGCACGCGGTCAGACGGTGGCGTTGCGGCGATTACAGGAAGCAAGGAAGACAGAGGAGGGGCTCACAGTGTTTGCAGGGTCCTGGTGAAGCTCAAGGTGTTGTTGGTTTAGCGAGGGGCGCACCGGAGAGGCGTGGATTGCTCGCCAAAGTCGGTGGCGGCGTCAGGCGGTTCTGTTCGTCGTCGGGGACGGAGCTGTAGATCGTGCCGAGGCAAAGTAAGTGCACGGTTATACGTGGGCGAGTGTGGCGTTCACGTGAGCATGATCGAGAGGGCTCGGGGCGGTCTGGCTTACCAGGGAGACTTCGCCGGAGACAAGACAGACGGCGGTGGCGCTCTAGTGATGTCGAAGCCGAGGCTGTGGGGCACGCGCGGGTGAGTTCGAGGTACTGGCAGGTGCGCCTGGAGGTGGAGAACAAGCTCGTGTTCAGTGGGAGGCGAGAGGCGGCGGGGTGTGGTCGGAATTGCTCGGAGACGCTCGCCGGATCAGTGGGGTTTGAGCTCACGATTCGCTCAGCCTGGGGCAGAGAGGGAGAGGCAGGTGAGGGGAAAGGTAGAGGAGGAACGGGCGGTTTTGTACGTGTGGTCAGGGGCAAGAATAACGCCGGCAGTAACTCGCATTCATCGCCGGAGTTAATCGGCAGCAACGGCTGGGGACGTGGTCGCGGGGTTGAAGACGACTGCGTGGCAGTGGGGTCCGTCTGGTAGTGAGGGAGAGAGAGAGAGGGATTGGGGTTCACTGCTCAGTGTCTCAGCGGGTGTGATATTCAGTGAAAAACGGTTCACTGCGGGGGGGGGGTGAGTTAGTTGGGCTTGCTGGGCTTGTTTGCTGGGCTGGGTTTGATTCACTTTTTTTTATACAGGAAGCTTTTTCTTTTTCCATTTGGAATTTCTGTTTTGATTTTATTCAAACAATTCAAACACCCAAATGAATTCAAACCTTTGCCAAACTTTGTGTAGATTTTAATTCTGTTTAACAACACAAATCAAAGTCCAAAACAAAATAATTTTTATTCTTTTTAGGATCCATTAATAATTAAATAAAATAGACCTTAGTCATTAATTCAAATAGGATTTAATTTATATAAAAAAACTCTATTTGAAATCTTAAATAATATCAAAACCATTTCAGTAGGTTTTATTTGAAAAGATAAAACACTTAGAATTCTTATTCAAAATACTTTAACAAGTTTTAGTGTTTATTTAAAATGGAAAAGCCTTTACTTAGATAAAATTGGATATTAATAAATCCTCATTATTTTATTTAAATAAACCCTTTACTCTTTTTATCAAATAGAAATATTTCAAAAGTTTGGCCAAGATTTAATTTGGCTCTATAAAATAATCCTTATTTATAATTCTACCTTTGCTTTTGAAAATCAAATCTTTTTATTAAAGGATCCAAAAATAGTAATTCCAACTATTATAATTTTTATTTATTAATTGTTTATCTTTTTAAATCCCTTTAAGATTTTATGTGATCAAAATAGGTTTTGATGCTCCCAATTGGAATCAAAAAGTTTCTTCTCACCCTAAAAATCAACAATTTTTTATTTTGTTTATTTATTTTTCACATTTCAAAACTTGGAAAATTTTGGGATGTGACATTTGCATCCTTAGCATTGGGCTAAAGATTTAGTCAAAAAAGAAGCCAGGTAATAATTCATAGCTGCAGATCAAGCTATTTGATCCATCACTGTTCACACTCCAGCATTAGAGGCACCACAACAACAGCCAGGACATCAGGAGCCATTAGAACAGTCTTTCATACTGGCTAATGAACATTTACATTAAGAAGTTCAGTTTAAATCATTTCCTTAGGCTATAATTCAAAGGATCATCTAAACACTTCACTACCATATAATAAAATCATATGTGATACACCATTCTATCTGCAAGCAACAATGGAATACCAAATCATATCTCTAGCATAAATACGAGAGATCAAACTAACAGCCAAAGGTAGTTGTACAAGTAACAACTACCAAGTACTGGTACTGCGAAATCAAGATATCTGTGCCACACTTTGAACCTGAGGATAACAGTAATCACAAACCTCTCCTCTAAAAATAAATTTCACAAGCTATCCAATATTTTTCATCAACCTGAGGAGAACAGCTGGCAAACAGTTTCACAAATAAAGCTTTTGTAGAAGTTTCACAACAAGAGTACTCTTTGCTCAAACATAAAAGGTTTTTCACAATGAAGGCTTTCAAAGTAATACTCATTAGATAAGAGTCTTGTGCAAACAAGGAAGATAAAGAACATGATTGAATAAATCATCATATGAATGCTTGAAACACAACAACTCAAATGCTTGCTGGAGATGGAGAGGAAGTAGGTTTACTGACTCAACTTAGAAGTGGGAGAAAGGCCCTTCATAGAGGGAAGTAGGGACTTGAAGTTCATAAAGAGCTTCCAAAAGATTATGGTACTTAATAGCTTTGAGATCTCATTGCCCCTATCATAAGCATCTTGAGGTGATTAAGGTTAAAGTGAACAAAGATGGAGTATATGCTTAATGAAATATAAGTTGGTAATGTCATGTCCCTTGAGTACGAGGGCCGCTCCTCATGCTAATCAAATTTAGTTACCGGTAAGTTCTTGTCATTGTAAGTACATGTGTATCATAAAGAACCGCCAACGGGGTACCCCTTGCACATGATACATGAGTAATCAAAATGACAAGGCAAGCAGACAGTGAGCATCTCAGCGATTTTTCTATTTGCTATTTGCATAGGTTTTTATTGAGGATGCTTCACAGATTGCTCACTATGGTTATGCTGCAAGTTTCCACCATGTTTAAGCATGGCTTAGGCTAGCGGCCCAGGTGTTTCTCTAACGCACATACATAACTCCATGGACTTACAAGATCCCCTTTTATTTCACACCGACGGCATTCGCAAACAAAAGAGCATGATATCAACTGGATAAGTATCCATAAGTGTTGAAAGCGTTCCCCGTGACAGCACGGTTCTGCTAATCCCAATGTATAGATGCAAGCATATACAACTTCGATGACACAATGGTTCAAGTTTATTAGGGGCAGGAAAATAAGGTGTGCCATCATGCTCATGAGAGCTTTACTAACTAGTTTTCACATAACAAAATAATTTTTAATTCGAAAGATAGATGAAGCTTGAGAATTTGCTTGGAATAGCAACAATGCTAATAGGCAGGTATGATGGACACAAATGGCATAGGTTTTTGGTTTAAAGGGGTTGGATGCATGAGACGTACTCCTGCTCAAAACAGGTTTTTGGCTAGCAAGGCTGGGTAGCAAGCAAAAGAGTTGAAAGAAACAAGAAAACCTACAAGTGATAAAGCCAAACATGCAATCTTCCTTGAAGACACAAAAAGATCTTAAATAAAGAATACTAAGCTTATGAGCCAATAAAGAAAGAAAATAAATGATATAAAATACCTGTAAGCTTTTTCTCTTTTCCTTTCGAACCACAAAAAGTGTTGCCACTGACCAGAGCTCGGTTTGCCAAAACCAATTTAGATCTACTTGATGCTCCCAAAGTGATACCAATACTGATCAACAAGATCAATCATATAATAGAGATTGCAAACTAAAATAATAAGTGTGTTGTGTTAGAGAGGACTTTGTTGGGAATCCCAATAGCAAGGTATGATGAGCACATCAGCAAGCATTCCCTCAGTAGAGACCAAGGTTATCGAACCAGAAGGAGGAAGGAAACGTCACACAGGTGTTGCAAGCAACAAGGAGAGCTGCACAACGCGGAGACCGTTGTTTTCTCCCTAGTAGCAACATCACATCTACAACCGAAGAGATTATTGTCACTTCCCTTGGAAACTAGAGGCATGAACCCACTATCAGGCATAAATAACCCCTCTTTGAGTCAATAGCAACTACTTGGCCAAGATAGCTACTAACAACGGAGAGCATGCAAGATCAAAAACAACACATACATGATAGAATCATAAAGACAAAACCATTAATCAAACCAACATAATAATCTCAATATCCATCGGATCCCCGCAAACACAGCATGCATGATTAAAAATAGATTAGATATTGATCATGAACGGAGCTCACAAGATCTATACATGAAAGCACAAAGGAGGAGATACAACCATCTAGCTACTACATGGGCCCATAGTCCAAGGTGGAACTACTCACGCATCATACCGGAGAGAAGGCCTCTGGCATGATCTCCCCTCCGGCAGGGTGCCGAGAAGAACTTCAGATCCCCCCGATCTAGGGACGATGGTGGCGGCGGCTACAGACGGTTTCGTGGAGATTTGATCGAGTACTTAGTGTTTCTGCATCGGGGGCTTCTTATAGGCGAAGGGGGAGGCCGAGGAGGCGGACAGGGGGGTCAAACCCTACCTAGGCACGAGGTAGGGCCCACCCGCGCCTAGGGGGGTTTGGCCGCCCTGGCCCGCTTCTTCGTCTCCCCTCTGGACTTCTTGTTCCCCATAGAAAGTAATTGACTTTGACATTTGTCCTGTCCAATTCCGAGAAAATTTCTTTACTAACTTTTCTGGAACCAAAAACAACAGAAAACAGGCAACTGGCACTGTGGCAACTTGTTAATAGGTTAGTACCAGAAAACATGTAAAAAGTACCTCAAAGTGTAGACAAAGCAAAGCAAAGTAGATACTAAACAAGCATGGAGCATAACAAATAATAGATACGTTTCCGACGTATCAAGCATCCCCAAGCTTAGCTCCTACTCGTCCTCGAGTAGGTAAGTGATAAAAGAATAATTTTTGAGGTGACATGCACCCTCACAATAAAGATCTAACCATTTGAAAGCATTGAAAGCTGGGATCAAAGAACTATAAACATGTGCATGAAAGATGGAGCTCTAACGATAGGACTAAGTAACTATGCATGCAACATGACAAGTTACAAACAAAGATCATGAATAACATGCATTGAAAAACATTTGTTTGTTTCACATACAGAAAACATAGAATAGTGGCAATCAACTTGTCCCTCATAGAGTAGCAAATAGATGCATAGGACACCTTCAAAGTTCACAAGGGTGACTAGAAACAAATAGCACAAGACCAAGTAATATCACAATATGCATCAATCAATAAGCTTTGAAACACTGCACACAGAATGACAACTATGCTCTCTTAATGGTGCCTAAAGGTAGAAGGTGGAGACTCATATAATGGTGGAAGAAAAGCCTTTTATAAAGGAAGCAGGGATTTCAAGTTTCAAAAAGAGCTTCCAAAAATTATGGTACTTGTTAGCTTTCAGCCCTCATTGTCCCTATCATAAGCATCTTGAAGTGATTAAGGTTAAAGTGACAAAGATGGAGTATATGCTTGACGAAGTATAAATGTCACATCCCAAGATTTTCCAAATCTTGTAATGTGAAAATAAATGAATAAAAATAAAACTTTGTTTGATTTTTCAGGGCCAGAAGAAACTTTTTGAATTCAATTGGAACTTCCAACCCATTTGGATTAAATAAAACCCTAAAGGGATTTATAAAGTTAAACATTTTAAATAAAAGAAAACAAATATTTGGAATCATTATCTTGGATCCTTAAAATAAAAGAATTTGGATTTCAAAAGAAATAGAAGTTTTATAAATAAAGAATATTTTATAAAGCCAAATTAAACCTTAGCCAAGCTTTGGAATTAAAACATTTTGTTTTAAATAACAAAGGTTTATTTAAATAAATTAATAAGGATTTAATATCCAATTTTCACTAAATAAAAGGTTTTACCATTTTAATTAAAACATCAAAAACTCATTTATTTATTTTAAATAAGTATTCTAAGTATCTTATTTTTCTTAATTCAAACCTACTGAAGTGCTTTGATTTATTTTAGATTTCAAAATAAACATCTTAATAAAACAAATCCTATTTGATTTAATAATGAAAGTCTATTATATTTAATTAATAATGGACCCTATAACAAAAATGTTAATTTATTTTAAAAACAAGCCTTCCAAGTATTCTTTATTTTCAAATAAAATCTACTGATTTGGTTTTGGAAAATATTTGGATTTAAATAGAGCTTTGAAATAAATAAATTCTATTTTGATTTATTAACAATGGTCCATTTATTTAATTAATAATGGACCCTATTATTAAAATTATTATTTTGAATTTGAATCTTGGTTCATGTTACTAAACAGAACTAATTTCAAAATTACAAAGATTGGTGTTGTTTGGTTTGTTTTGGTTGATGTTTGTTTTGGTTGATGTTTGTTTTGGTTGATGTTTGTTTGTTTGGAAATTCAAAACAGGAAATAGAATTAGAAAAAGGAAAAAGATTCAGAAACAGAAAAAAATAAGAAAAGGGTCGACCCAACCTAGCAGCCCAAACAGGCCCAGAAACAGCCCAGCTCCTCACCCCGAAAGAAAACGTTTAGCACTAGTATTCGAACCCGCGCAGAGACTGACCAGTGGACCCTCCCCTCCTTTCCTTTCCCACTGACCGGTAGGCCCACTCTCCACTGTTCTTCCTCCTCACCCGCGCGACCCCTTCTTCCTCCCTCGGCGCTGTTTCCTGCCGATGAATTCGCAGACTTAATTCGCCTTAACGCGACCAGCGTTACTCGATTTGATCACGCAGTATTAAACGCCCATGTCTCCTCTATATTTCCCCTCTGACACCCCGCGCTGGCACGCCTTAGACCACCCCAATTTCCTCCCCGAGCACCCTCTGCTCCGACAAGGTTCGGTGACGATTCCGGCCAAGTATCACCGCCCCTTGCGTCCCTGAGCAACCTAGCAGCTTCCCCACTCCCTGGCGCATCTGCCGGTACCCCCTGTTCACCCGCAGGCGTCCCTGAGTGTCGACTCCGACCAAGCTCTGAGCGCCGCCGGCTGACTTCAACTCCGACGAGTTCCTCCGGTAAGACCAGACCACTCCTTTTCCTCTCGTTCATGCACACACATTCGTCATGTCTTTGCGCATCTGACCGTGCATCTGGTTTGTCTCCGAGTGAGCTCCAGCGCTGTCCTCGACGACGACGGAGCAAGGCCGAGGAGCAGCTCCACTCCGGCGAGCAATCCAGCCCGCTCCAGTACACCCCCTTACCAACCGCAAGCGAGTTGAGTCTCGACGTCACCCCACAAACCCGGTGAGCACTCTCTTTTCCCCTCTCGCTTTCTGTTTCGCCGGCGCCGCCACCGTCTGGTCGTTCCGCCGCCAGTAGCCGCCGCAGCGCCGCCAGCTTCTGGTCAAACCGCGCGAGCCGTTCGATCTAGATCGGGCGAGCGAGATAGAAACACTTAGTCGCGAAGAGGTACGCGCTCTGGACCACACAATCGATTAGACCCAACGCACCGCAACGCTGATCCGCGCGAAGCTGTATCGTCCAATGAAATCACGCCGCGTGTCACCTATTCTGTTTAAAAACAAATTTGAAAACAGAATTATTTGCAAACTTCAAACCCTTGTATCTTTGGATCCACACGTCCAAAAATTGCAAATTTTATGTCGTTGGATTCAGGAGAGCAAGACCTAGCCAACCATGCCCTTAGTTTAGTGAATAGTATCTGCTAATTTACTTGTTTTTGCAGATTCATTTGTGTGCTTGTTTAGATTAGAAAAATTGCTTAAAAATGATTTTTGGGTTAAAACCTTTGCAAAATGGTTTGTTGTGACCTTACTGACCCTAGGAACCAACCCATGGTTTTGAAAATGAAATTGGAAAAATTTAGAATGGATTAATTGAATTAGTCTATTTCTAGCTAAGTAAAGATAATGGTTTTATTATGAAAAAGGATTTTGGAATAAAAACTTTGGGAAAATATTTTGATTCAAAGCTTCTGACCCAAAACACCAAGACTTGGGAGTTAGAAACTTTTGGTGAGAAACTTAAAGATTTTTGATTTGATAAAAACATTTTCCACCATATAAAATGTTGAATGGATTTTAAAATAGCTTTTGGGCAAAACCCTCTAACTAATGACTTTGCCATTTTGGTAAATGACCACTTTGGACCTTACAAAGTTTAGAAACCTAGTGGAGACCATCTTTGCAATAGAACCATCCTTTGCATACTTATGCATGACTTAGATTCCATTGCCTTGTGAGTGTGAAATTGTTTGTTTGACTTTGGTTTGGAATGTTAGTTGATTTTTGTGTTTGCTTGATTGACTTGTAGTGAATTTAGCAAAGTGTGAGACTAGCAAGATCAAGGAGTGAACCACCATTCCCTACCAAAAAGGCAAGTTACACTATCATTCAAAAGTCCTACTATTTTCATTATACTTAGTGGATTTTGGAAACATGCATGAAAATAATTTATACTTATGCTATGCTAAATCCTAATAGGATGCCCTTACATTACTTAGTGAAAACATTGTACATGCTTAGCCATGCTTATTTGAGAAAAGAGATACATGTTAAGATTTTACAAAGTTGAGAAAAGGACTTGTGTATTACATAATAAAACAAGGACTCAAAGAACCACCTAGGTGGAGGATACTTTAAGTTTTGGAGAAGGTGGCAACAAAAGGAACCATGTTTATGGTGATCTCTTTGTGTTGTGCTCCAAAAGAAAACCCACCTAGGAAACTTAGAGATTGAACATGTTTCTCCAATTGTGGCTTTCGTGTGCAACCACATGCTATTATGGCTCTGGCTTGGTCAACTACATTGGGAAGACCCATGCACTGTCTTCAGTTAACTGGACATGGGGATCTGGAATGCTTCATGGGTGCTGAAGGCAAGCTAGCAATGGTGTATGGGAGGACCCTTTGGAAAGACTTCGTCGCATTCTCAATCTGCCAGTACTCCATCTTGGTGAGCACTAATCCAGTAGGCCACTGGTGGCGAAAGGATGGGATTGTGACATGTGGGTAAAGTGTACTCCTTCTGCAGAAGTTAATAAAATCTAAGTACTTAGCCGTGTCCCTGGTTATGCACAATAGTGAGCAACTAAAGTTTGAACTATGGGAGATCTCTACATTCCAACTTCTAAAATGAAAACTTGATGCCCTTGTGTGTCTACCAAGGAATTCAAAGAGATTTTGTTAAGCTTGATGCACTTGGGGTTACCAAGGTGCTCAAGAGATTTTGATGAAAACATGAACACTTGGGGTTACCAAGGAACTCATGAGATATTATAAAACTTGATGCACTTGGGGTTACCAAGGAGCTCAAGAGATTTTTGACAAGGACTTGAACACTTGAGTGTCTACCAAGGAGTTCAAGGGATTCTTGGGAAAGAGATTTGACAAAGGACCAAAACCATTTTTGAAAAGATAGGATAAAATATTGCTTTGTGCAAATAAGCCTTAAACTCTACTTAGCCAAATATGCATGTATTGATAGGATCCACTCTTATTATACATAGAAGTGAAGCTTGCCAATACAATTCAAAATGTATTGACCCTTGTGGCTGTAACTTGTAATGTTGCAGGTTTGATTGATTTTAATGAAGATTGTTTGATTAGGATTACAAAGTCTACAACCAACATCTGCCTGTGGCACTTTGATGATGAAGGACCCATGCTTATAGTTATTCCGCTGCAATGTAATGTAATAGCCAAATGAGCTATGTAATGATGTAAAAAAATTATGTTATTCCTGGTTATAAAGTTATATTATGACCTCTGTTTCTTGATATTACATCTTAACTGTGGATGCTAGCTATTGATCCAGGGACTAGCATTGTAAACACAGGGGGCTCTATCTTATTAAAGGTTGGTACCCCTACAGATGGTATCAGAGCATTGTGTTGCCTGTAGAATTTGTAAACCCTAGGATTGGACAAAAACCCTTAGAAGAATAGGAGTTATATTTTGATCCAAAACTTATTTACAAAAACAATCTAGTAAGACTCTTTCCTTAACCATTTTGGTTTCAACGCTACATCTCATCTACTTCAACATGATGGAAAAACCTACCCCATGGCCCAAGACCACACCATGTGTAAAGGACTCCCTCAACACTTTCAACTCTAATGACTTCAACATCTTCAGCATGTTCACCAAGGACTTGCAACTTGGAAACTACTAAGGACTACAAGTGAAACAAGGAAATCTTACTCAAGATTTGGAGACTAAGGGAATGCAAAATAAGAAGGAACCATCAACAACTTTGAAGTATTGTAACCAAGAGTTTTTCTCAAGGAAACCATGATCTCATACAAGAAGAATCATAAAGGAAAGAAAAATCACAAGTGAACCATATAGATGGACCACCATATTTTAGCTAAGTCAAAACACACCAACGTATGTGGTGTAACAAAAATATTTTGTTGCCTAAAAATGTGCTTGAACTTTGTTGTTTGAGTGAAATGTTTGGCTTGTAATTGCTTGCACATTGTTTGAGTGAATTGTGATGTGTGTGATTAGAATTATTTCCTTAGAAATATCTTGCCCATTCTAATCCTCCTTCAACCCAAACAGATGACTACTCCAAAAGACTCCAAGGTTGATGACATCAACACCAACCAAGAGGACAGCATGAAAGAACTCATAGCGACCCAACACCAGTTGAACCAACTGACAGCTCAGTTCATAGCCAGCAATAGTGATAAAGATCCAGCACTGCAAAGGTTTTTGGAAGAACAATCCCAACTAATGCTTAAGGTGACTAATCAAATGATCAGCATGGAAGAGAACTATCCCAAAAGAGTCTTTGACAACAAGGATGATAGAAATATTGTTCTAGATGGAGCCCCATCTTGCATTATTTGTGGAGACAAGGATCATACTTTCAAGGAGCATGAAGGTCAACGCCCTAACTGTGAAGAAAATCATCCTGTTGGACAATGTCCCACCTCTCAAGCTACTTGTTACCTTTGTGAAGGAAACGACCATGTTCCCATCCAATGCCCCATCTACTCCATGGTGGAACAAAGGAAACAAGAAGGATCCAAGTCTACCAAAGGAAAAGGACCACTTATACCTCCAAACAAGACAACCCAATTCAAAGGATCAAAGAAACCCAAGAAACCAAGACCGGACATGAACCTTGTGCAATGTCGCAAATGTAAGGAAATGGGACACTATTCCAGTGAGTGCCCAGAGAACAAGAAGAATAAAGATATTGACCAAGTGTGGTGCAACAACTGCAAAGAGTTAGGCCACTATGTAGCAACTTGTCCACAAGAGCCACGCAAAGAACTTAAGGACATTCATTGTTTCAACTGCAAGAATCCAGGACATTATGCAAGCAACTGTCCAGAGAAGATGAAGAACAAGTTGAACAAGCCTATGGAGAAACTCAATCTTGGCCCATGAGTCAAGAATGGAAACCAAGGACTCCATGCAAAAGATTGCTTAGAGAAGTTTTCTCAGGATCCCAAGAAGGACAATATGTAATTTTTGTTTGAAATTTTTTTAAGGGTGGTAGTACCCTAGTTGTTTTGAACATGCTTGTAACCCTAACCTCCCCAAATCTCGGGACGAGATTTATTTTAAGGGTGGTAGCCTGTCACATCCCAAGATTTTCCAAATCTTGTAATGTGAAAATAAATGAATAAAAATAAAACTTTGTTTGATTTTTCAGGGCCAGAAGAAACTTTTTGAATTCAATTGGAACTTCCAACCCATTTGGATTAAATAAAACCCTAAAGGGATTTATAAAGTTAAACATTTTAAATAAAAGAAAACAAATATTTGGAATCATTATCTTGGATCCTTAAAATAAAAGAATTTGGATTTCAAAAGAAATAGAAGTTTTATAAATAAAGAATATTTTATAAAGCCAAATTAAACCTTGGCCAAGCTTTGGAATTAAAACATTTTGTTTTAAATAACAAAGGTTTATTTAAATAAAGTAATAAGGATTTAATATCCAATTTTAACTAAATAAAAGGTTTTACCATTTTAATTAAAACATCAAAAACTTATTTATTTATTTTAAATAAGTATTCTAAGTATCTTATTTTTATTAATTAAAACCTACTGAAGTGCTTTGGTTTATTTTAGATTTCAAAATAAACATCTTAATAAAACAAATCCTATTTGATTTAATAATGAAAGTCTATTATATTTAATTAATAATGGACCCTATAACAAAAATGTTAATTTATTTTAAAAACAAGCCTTCCAAGTATTCTTTATTTTCAAATAAAATCTACTGATTTGGTTTTGGAAAATATTTGGATTTAAATAGAGCTTTGAAATAAATCAATTCTATTTTGATTTATTAACAATGGTCCATTTATTTAATTAATAATGGACCCTATTATTAAAAATTTTATTTTGAATTTGAATCTTGGTTCATGTTACTAAACAGAACTAATTTCAAAATTACAAAGATTGGTGTTGTTTGGTTTGTTTTGGTTGATGTTTGTTTGTTTGGAAATTCAAAACAGGAAATAGAATTAGAAAAAGGAAAAAGATTCAGAAACAAAAAAAATAAGAAAAGGGTCGACCCAACCCAGCAGCCCAAACAGGCCCAGAAACAGCCCAGCTCCTCACCCCGAAAGAAAACGTTTAGCACTAGTATTCGAACCCGCGCAGAGACTGACCAGTGGACCCTCCCCTCCTTTCCTTTCCCACTGACCGGTAGGCCCAGTCTCCACTGTTCTTCCTCCTCACCCGCGCGACCCCTTCTTCCTCCCTCGGCGCTGTTTCCTGCCGATGAATTCGCAGACTTAATTCGCCTTAACGCGACCAGCGTTACTCGATTTGATCACGCAGTCTTAAACGCCCATGTCTCCTCTATATTTTCCCTCTGACACCCCGCGCTGGCACGCCTTAGACCACCCCAATTTCCTCCCCGAGCACCCTCTGCTCCGACAAGGTTCGGTGACGATTCCGGCCAAGTATCACCGCCCCTTGCGTCCCTGAGCAACCTAGCAGCTTCCCCACTCCCTGGCGCATCTGCCGGTACCCCCTGTTCACCCGCGGGCGTCCCTGAGCGTCGACTCCGACCAAGCTCTGAGCGCCGCCGGCTGACTTCAATTCCGACGAGTTCCTCCGGTAAGACCAGACCACTCCTTTTCCTCTCGTTCACGCACACACATTCGCCGTGTATTTGCGCATCTGACCGTGCATCTGGTTTTTCTCCGAGTGAGCTCCAGTGCTGTCCTCGACGACGACGGAGCAAGGCCGAGGAGCAGCTCCACTCCGGCGAGCAATCCATCCCGCTCCAGTACACCCCCTTACCAACCGCAAGCAAGTTGAGTCTCGACGTCACCCCACGAACCCGGTGAGCACTCTCTTTTCCCCTCTCGCTTCCTGTTTCGTCGGCGCCGCCACCGTCTGGTCGTTCCGCCGCAGCGCCGCCAGCTTCTGGTCAAACCGCGCGAGCCGTTCGATCTAGATCGGGCGAGCGAGATAGAATCACTTAGTCGCGAAGAGGTACGCGCTCTGGACCACACGATCGATTAGATCCAACGCACCGCAACGCTGATCCGCGCGAAGCGGTATCGTCCAATGAAATCACGCCGCGTGTCACCTATTCTGTTTAAAAACAAATTTGAAAACAGAATTATTTGCAAACTTCAAACCCTTGTATCTTTGGATCCACACGTCCAAAAATTGCAAATTTTATGTCGTTGGATTCAGGAGATCAAGACCTAGCCAACCATGCCCTTAGTTTAGTGAATAGTATCTGTTAATTTACTTGTTTTTGCAGATTCATTTGTGTGCTTGTTTAGATTAGAAAAATTGCTTAAAAATGATTTTTGGGTTAAAACCTTTGCAAAATGGTTTGTTGTGACCTTACTGACCCTAGGAACCAACCCATGGTTTTGAAAATGAAATTGGAAAAATTTAGAATGGATTAATTGAATTAGTCTATTTCTAGCTAAGTAAAGATAATGGTTTTATTATGAAAAAGGATTTTGGAATAAAAACTTTGGGAAAATATTTTGATTCAAAGCTTCTGACCCAAAACACCAAGACTTGGGAGTTAGAAACTTTTGGTGAGAAACTTAAAGATTTTTGATTTGATAAAAACATTTTCCACCATATAAAATGTTGAATGGATTTTAAAATAGCTTTTGGGCAAAACTCTCTAACTAATGACTTTGCCATTTGGGTAAATGACCACTTTGGACCTTACAAAGTTAAGAAACCTAGTGGAGACCATCTTTGCAATAGAACCATCCTTTGCATACTTATGCATGACTTAGATTCCATTGCCTTGTGAGTGTGAAATTGTTTGTTTGACTTTGGTTTGGAATGTTAGTTGATTTTTGTGTTTGCTTGATTGACTTGTAGTGAATTTAGCAAAGTGTGAGACTAGCAAGATCAAGGAGTGAACCACCATTCCCTACCAAAAAGGCAAGTTACACTATCATTCAAAAGTCCTACTATTTTCATTATACTTAGTGGATTTTGGAAACATGCATGAAAATAATTTATACTTATGCTATGCTAAATCCTAATAGGATGCCCTTACATTACTTAGTGAAAACATTGTACATGCTTATCCATGCTTATTTGAGAAAAGAGATACATGTTAAGATTTTACAAAGTTGAGAAAAGGACTTGTGTATTACATAATAAAACAAGGACTCAAAGAACCACCTAGGTGGAGGATACTTTAAGTTTTGGAGAAGGTGGCAACAAAAGGAACCATGTTTATGGTGATCTCTTTGTGTTGTGCTCCAAAAGAAAACCCACCTAGGAAACTTAGAGATTGAACATGTTTCTCCAATTGTGGCTTTCGTGTGCAAACACATGCTATTATGGCTCTGTCTTGGTCAACTACATTGGGAAGACCCATGCACTGTCTTCAGTTAACTAGACATGGGGATCTGGAATGCTTCATGGGTGCTGAAGGCAAGCTAGCAATGGTGTATGGGAGGACCCTTTGGAAAGACTTCGTCGCATTCTCAATCTGCCAGTACTCCATCTTGGTGAGAACTAATCCAGTAGGCCACTGGTGGCGAAAGGATGGGATTGTGACATGTGGGTAAAGTGTACTCCTTCTGCAGAAGTTAATAAAATCTAAGTACTTAGCCGTGTCCCCGGTTATGGACAATACTGAGCAACTAAAGTTTGAACTATGGGAGATCTCTACATTCCAACTTCTAAAATAAAAACTTGATGCCCTTGTGTGTCTACCAAGGAATTCAAAGAGATTTTGTTAAGCTTGATGCACTTGGGGTTACCAAGGTGCTCAAGAGATTTTGATGAAAACATGAACACTTGGGGTTACCAAGGAACTCATGAGATATTATAAAACTTGATGCACTTGGGGTTACCAAGGAGCTCAAGAGATTTTTGACAAGGACTTGAACACTTGAGTGTCTACCAAGGAGTTCAAGGGATTCTTGGGAAAGAGATTTGACAAAGGACCAAAACCATTTTTGAAAAGATAGGATAAAATATTGCTTTGTGCAAATAAGCCTTAAACTCTACTTAGCCAAATATGCATGTATTGATAGGATCCACTCTTATTATACATAGAAGTGAAGCTTGCCAATACAATTCAAAATGTATTGACCCTTGTGGCTGTAACTTGTAATGTTGCAGGTTTGATTGATTTTAATGAAGATTGTTTGATTAGGATTACAAAGTCTACAACCAACATCTGCCTGTGGCACTTTGATGATGAAGGACCCATGCTTATAGTTATTCCGCTGCAATGTAATGTAATAGCCAAATGAGCTATGTAATGATGTAAAAAAAATTATGTTATTCCTGGTTATAAAGTTATATTATGACCTCTGTTTCTTGATATTACATCTTAACTGTGGATGCTAGCTATTGATCCAGGGACTAGCATTGTAAACACAGGGGGCTCTATCTTATTAAAGGTTGGTACCCCTACAATAAATTGGCAATCTCAAGTCCCTTGAATACGAGGGACACACCGCATGCTACTCAACTTTAGTCACCTGTAAGTTCTTGTCATTGTAAGTATTTGCATATCATTGAGAACCGCCAATGGGGTACCCCTTGCACATGGTACAGGAGCTTTCCCATAACCAAAATGACAAGGCAAGAAGACAATGAGCATCTCAGCAATCTTCTTATTTACCATGGGAATATGGTGCTTTTTTTCTCTTTCCTCTTTTCTCAATGTGTCTCTTTTTTTATAAGAAGAATGCTTCATAGATAGCTCACTATGGTGATGCTGCAAGTTTCCACCATGATTAGGCATGGCTTAGGCTAGCGGCCCAGGCGTTTCTCTAACACAGGATACAAACTCCATGGACTTACAAGTTCCCTCTTTATTTCACACCGGTGACATCCATAGACAAAAGAGCATGATATCAACTGAGTACAAAGTACAAGTGCAATGTTGAAAATGTTCCCCGTGACAACACGGTTCTGCTAATTCCAATGCATAAGTGTAAGGATATACAACATAGATGACACAATGGTTGAAGTTTATTAGGGGCAAAGAATATAAAGTGTGCCATCAAGTTTTTGAGGGCTTTAATCACTAAGTTTTCACATAACAAAATAGTTTTTAATTAGAAGGTAGCTGAAAACAAGAATATACTTGGAATGGTGTAACACACCATGCATAGGAGTTTATAGTGGACACTTTGGAATAACTTGGTTTCTTGGGAGTTGGAAGCATGAGTAGAGCTTAATCATACAAGTGGAGGCTAGCAAAAGACTGGGAGCAACCAAATAAGAGAGCAATAATGGCCATAATCATGTAGTGCAACAAAGCATTACTAATCAAAGCAAAGAGTGGTACTACAAGTCCAGGACTAAATGATTATAGAGGCTAATGGTGGCTTGTCATAGTCATAACATGGTGTGAGCATGTGCCAAGTCAACCCAAGAAAAGCATCAAAGGAAAATACCACAATACTATGCTTTTGCATGCTAAAATAACGCATAATTTCTTCAAGGCACACTAAGCAATCCCATTTTTTTGAACAAGACATGCTACAGCAATAATCACTAAGCATAAGGCCAAAACAACACCTAGCATTTCATGCTAAAGTCTAAGTCACAGTCAATGCAAGCTCCTCTTGCACTTTCAAGCAAGAACTCGCTACTCCTTTCCAAAACCAAGCAACTTATTTGCAAAACAACACAGCGAGAACGGGAGTCCAAACTACTCAAGAAATCTAAACAAACTAAGCAAAGCAAACGAAAACTAAGACGCTCCAAGAACAACACAACTATGCATGAAACAATAAAAACGAAGTGTCTAGACAGACCTGAGCTTTTATTGATGAAGAAGGGGATGCCTTGGGCATCCCCAAGTTTTGACGCTTGTACCTCTTGGATATTTCTTGGGGTGACACCATGGTGGCATCCCCAAGATTGAGCTTTTGTCCATTCTTCATCTCATTGCATCATTCTCTCTATACACCTTAAATTTTTCCTTCATACAAAACTTCACACAATCTTCATTAGCAAAATTAGCTTATTCAAAAGATATTGGACCTCTGGCAAAGCTTTGAAACAGCAAGTATTTTCACTAAAAACACAAGCTGCTGTAGTAACTCCTTCAAAAATCTCAATTCACCTAAAGAGAACTCAAAAAGGAATCAATAAGAAGCAAATGCAAATAATGGTAGAAATCTTCAAAACAGACCAGCAAGTAGAAACCGATTTTTTCGAACATCTTCTGTTGCTCAAATAAAAAAGTGTTGAACTAACAAAAGTTAGATAACATACTAGGGGATTTATGCGTAAATTTTCAGCTCAATATGAGTTACAGAGACTCCTCACAAATGTTTTTGGTGGAGGAAAGAAATCTGTTTTGGGATAACAACTCCCCAAATCTTACTTCCCTCTCATTAGAGGTCATTCTTGGCACAAAAAGCAAACAAAAAGGATAATGAGAGGTCATTACTGAATTAATAACTTCTAAGACTCAAGGAAACTCTTGGATTATCTCCCAACAAGTACTTTTCTTTAACGCCTTTAAGTTAGGCACAAGAAGCAAGAAGAATCAAGTATTTTCAAATGAAGAAGCATTAACATCAAACCTTGCTTTCAAAGGAGGAGCAAAAAGAAACTTCTCTCTTATCATAGGGAAGTGTTCAATACCTTTCTTGAATGGAAAATGATACTTAATGGTGCCTTCTTTCATATCAATGATGGCACCAACTGTTCTAAGAAAAGGTCTTCCCAAAGTAATAGGACAAGAAGCATTGTATTCAACATACAAAACATACAAATCAACAGGAACATAAGCATTGTTAACCATAATGAGAACATCATTAATACTCCCCATGAGTTTATTCTTAGCATTATTATTGAGTGGGACATCCAAATAATAATCTTCCAAAGGTGGCAAATCAAGCATTTCATAAATCTTCCTAAGCATAATAGAGACACTAGAACCAAGATCACATGAAGCTTTGAGATCAAAGTCATTCACTTGCATATTAATAATGTGTTCCCAACTATCTTCTACCTTCCTAGGAATAGAAGCTTTGTGTTTTAGCTTCTCTTCCTTAATCTTAACAAGACCATCTGTAATGTGTTTGGTAAAGGAAACATGCATATCACTAGCATCTGGACTTCTAGCAAGCTTTTGTAGGAACATAATCACTTCAGAAATATTGCAACCATCAATATCAAAATCAAACTTAGCATCACCAGTAGTAGGCATAGTAGGAGTAGGAATATGGACTACTTGAGGTTTAGTGGTGATGGTGCACACACTATTGTTTCTATCGATTTCAGCTTCCCTTTCCCACTTAGCATGAAGTTGAGCTAACAGCCTAACATTTTCATCAATAGTAACTTGTATGACATGAGCAGTAGCAAAGGTATTTTCCATAGTTTTAGGTTTAGCAGCCATTTTATTAACCAAGGAAGTTTGAGCTTCAGACAAAGATGATATATTTTTCTCAACATTTAAAAGCTTTTCCTCTATAGCCTTATTGAAAGTGGTTTGTTTACTAATAAAGTCTTTGAGCATGACTTCAAGTTCAAATGGGTCACTTCTAGCATTGTTGTAGGAGTTTCCATAGGAATTGCCATTATTAGGAGGATAAGGCCTATAATTGTTGTTACTACCAAAATTATTCCTATAGGCATTGTTGTTGAAATTGTTGTTTCTAATTAAGTTCACATCAACTTGCTCTTCTTGAGTAACCAAAGAGGCTAAGGGAACACTATTAGGATCTAGAGGAGCTTTCCCATTAATAAGCATAGCCATAATAACATCAATCTTTTCACTCAAAGAGGAAGTTTCCTCAACAGAATTTACCTTCTTACCATGTGGAGCTCTCTCAACATGCCATTCAGAATAGTTAACCATCATATTATCAAGGAGCCTTGTTGCAGCACCCAAAGTAAGGCCCATAAAGGTACCTCCAGCAGCATAATCCAACAGATTTCTTGAGGAGAAGTTCAAACCTGCATAAAAATTCTGGATAATCATCCAAGCAGTGAGTCCATGAGTGGGGCAATTCTTAACCAAGGATTTCATTCTTTCCCAAGTTGGAGCAACATGTTCACTATCAAGTTGTTTAAATTTCGTAATGTCACTTCTCATAGATATAATCTTAGCAGGAGGATAGTGTTTTCCAATAAAATCATCTCTGCACTTAGTCCAAGAATCAATACTATTTTTAGGCAAGGATAGCAACCATTCTTTAGCTTTTCCTCTCAAGGAGAAGGGAAAAATCTTGAGCTTAATAATATATCCATCTACATCCTTATACTTTTGCATCTCACAAAGTTCAACAAAGCTATTGAGATGGGCAGCAGGATCATCAGAACCAGCACCAGAAAATTGCTCTCTCATCACAAGATTCAACAAAGCAGGCTTAATTTCATAAAAGGTATCATCAGGAGCAGGTGGAGCAATAGGTGTGCTAAGGAAATAATTGTTGTTGGTGCTAGTAAAGTCACACAACTTGGTGTTCTCAGCAGAGTTCATTTTGGCAAAGGTGGGCAAGCCAAAAACAGCAGCAGCTAGAGCAGGAACTATTTTTTTGTGTTTTTGAATAAGGCAAGCAAACCAAACTAAACTAATTTTTTTTGGTTTTTTGAAAAGAGGCAAACAAAACCAAGCAAAGGAAACAAAGCAAACTAAAAACAAAGTAAAGAGAAAGGAAGTGGAAGACTCCCCTTGTGCAGACATCCTTAGCCTCCCTGGCAACGGCGCTAGAAAGCTTGTTGCCTGTTAGAGAGGACTTTGTTGGGAACCCCAAGAGCAAGGTACGATGATCACATCAGCAAGGTTTCCCTCAGTAGAGACCAAGGTTATCGAACCAGAAGGAGGAAGGAAACGTCACACAGGTGTTGCAAGCAACACGGAGACCTGCACAACACAAACTCAAGACTTCGCCCCAACGAATCAGTGAGGTTGTCAAGCTCACCGGTTTGCTGTAACAAAGGATTAAACATATGGTGTGGAAGGTAATGGTTTGTAGCAAGTAAACAAGTAACAGTGGAAGATGTATCAATGGTAAAGATTGGACCGAGGTCCATAGTTCACTAGAGATGCACTCCTAAGATAAACAACATGGCATGAAGGGTAAACAAATTACAGCGGGGCAACTGACAGGAACTGAGCAAGGCATAACAATACAATTACTAGTCAGAAATATCCTATGAGATTCGATTGGGCAATACAACAAGATACATAGACCGCCATCCAACAAGATACATAGATTCGTGGATATTTGATCGGGTACTTAGGGTTTCTGCATCGGGGGCTTCTTATAGGTGAAGGGGGAGGCCGAGGAGGCGGCCAGGGGGGTCAAACCCTACCCAGGCGCGGGGCAGGGCCCACCCGCGCCTGGGGGGGGGGGGGTTGGCCGCCCTGGCCCGCTTATTCATCTCCCCTCCGGACTTCTTGTTCCCCACGGAAAGTAATTTACTTTGACGTTTGTCCCATCCAATTCCAATAATATTTCTTTACTAACTTTTCTGGAACTAAAATAGCAGAAAACAGGAAACTAGCACTGTGGCAACTTTTTAATAGGTTAGTACTATAAAACATGTAAAAAGTACGTCAAAGTGTAGACAAAGAAAAGCAAAGTAGATACTAAACAAGCATGGAGCATCAAAAGTTATAGATACGTTTCCGATGTATCAAAGTGAAAAAAGTAAAAGATGAAGCTTCTCATTAATATTCCATAAAGGCACTCACACCAAGGGATAGATAACCAACTAAAGGAGAGATACTTCCACAATGAAAACCAACCTATAAGATAACTTCTCTACCAAAGACATAGCTCTACTAAAAAGGTAAAAGATAAAAGATAATGATGTGATACCGCGACACTCCCCAAGCTTGGAACAAGCCAAGGGGATGCCAAACCTGATGATGAATTACTCCTTCAGTGGCGGTGGTGTTCTTTTGTTTAGGGAAAGAAAACCCTCCAGCATCTTACGAAGCCTGTTATTCTCCTCTTGAAGTATATCCACCTTCATCCTTAGAGCATGGTACTTATCACAAAACTCATTAGTGGTCCGCAGGGCTTCCACTGCCTCAGGGCAGGATCTGAAGTCTGGAATGGAGGTCATGATACCCTGCATATTGCGAGAAAAAGCATGTCCAGTGTTAATTTCCCCTACAAAAGTAGATTTCCTTGCCCTCGATCCTGTGGCAGCTTGTCCCTTCATGCCTGCCGATATGTCCTTTACTTTCTCCTCGATGCTCCAACCCATGTCTTCGTGCCTAGCAGCAAACCTTTCTTCTTCCATGGGCTCTTTGCCTCTGTTGTTGGAGGAGACCATGGTGCTCTAAACTTGAGAAGATTTCCTGACAAAAACAGATCGAAAATAAAACACGACAAGAACACGATATACAAACCTTGGGGGATCCGGGGGGTTATATATTATGAAGTTTCAATGCATAAGGAAGGTACTGTGCGAAAACGAGGCAGAGACGGAGTTCAGGGGGTGCACACCCCCTCCAGGCGCGGCCAGCTGGGGGTTGTGCCTAGGGTGGGTGTGGCCTCCCTGGCCTCCGTTTCCTCCTCTGTTTCGTCTCGTAACCTTCCGTATGTAATAAAAATTAAAAAATATAAAATATTAGGCTTTACGAACCTTCAGTTTTCACCACTTTTACCTACTCAAAGACGGACTTTGCAGATTCCTTTTCTCTATCTCCTGAAAGTTCCTTTCATACATGGCCTTACACAAACCTCAATGGCAACATTAGTGTATGCAAATCAATAAACCTTTAGGTTCAAATTTCAACTGAAAACCATCAAAACAAGAGATACTGTAGAAACTCCTTTCCAAAAACCCAAAAAGAATCTGAAAGGGAATCAATATAAGAAGCAAATGCAAATGATGGCAGAAATCTATCAAAATAAACCAGCAGATAAAGATTGATTTTTTTGAAAAAATTATGTTGCTCAAATCAAAAAGTGCAATACTAATGAAAGTTGAATAACAAATTGTAGAACAAGCACAAAAAAATACAGCTCCAATCATTGTACTAAGCTCCTTCACGAATTTTTATAATGCAGCACAAAAATCTGTCCCAGAATAGCCAATTTTTCACAACTCCTCCACTTCTCAAAAATAGTTGATCTTGACACAAAAACCAAAACAAAAAGGATAATGAGCAGTTATTACTAAGGTAATAACTTACAAGACTCAACAAAACTATTGGGTTATATCCCAAGAAGTACTTTTCTTTATTGCCTTTAAGTTAGGCTTGATAATTTCAAAGATGCTCACATAGGAGATATATATTTGAAGTGAAAGAGAGCATCAAGAAGCAAATATCCAACACATTGATGACCCACAAGTATAGGGGGTGTATGGTACTACTTTCGATAAATAGGTGTGTCGATCCCAACGAGGAGCAGAAGGTGCTGAATAGTGGTGTGGAGTAGGAAACCCCTGTGAATACTTAGCAAACGGATTTTTAGTGGTTTTCTAACAAGGCAACAAAACAAAGAGCAAGTAACAGAAGTAATGAACAAACGGAGCAAGTGGCCCAATCCTTTCTTAGCAAAGGACAAGCCGGTGGAAATACTTATAAGGACCAAATGTTCTCGAGGACACATGGGAATTCTGTCAAGTGCTTTCAGTTCAAATAGCTGAGTACTCTTGTCTGGTGTTTGTAAGTGTTGTGTGGGTGATCCTGTGCTAACATACCGCCCTTCCTAGTACTAATACATACTTGTGATTAAACCCCCTGCAAACATCCGTAACTAAAGGAAAGTAATTAAGATATAAATCTAACCACAGCCTTAAACTCTGAGATCCTACACTCCCTTGTGCAAAGGTGTCCCAACGGGGGTTCAGGTTTCTGTCACTCCGGCAACCCCACGATTAGTAGCCAAATACACAATGCATTCCCCTAGGCCCATAAATGGTGAAGTATCATGTAGTCAACGTTCACATGACACCACTATAAGAATAGCACCACAACTGAAATACTAAACCATTGAATAATAATTCATCACAGATTCACTACTAACAACATGACTTCTCCCATGTCCTCAAGAACTAAACGAACTACTCACAAGACATCATATGGATCAAGATCAAAGATGATATGATAATGGATAACAATCTGAACATAAACAATAATCCAATGGTTCCACTCACAAGCATCAACTACAATAGTAATTAACACCGGGAAAGTTTCCCCTAAGAACTAAAGCAATATCCAACACAATTGTTACAGCAGGACGGAGTGGTGGTGATGGTGCTGGTGGAGATGATGGTATGGATGATGATGATCCCTATGAATCCTAGCTTGATGATGGTGTTGATGGCGGCGGTCTCCCCTCTCCGGGAAGGAATTCCCCCGGCAGAAATCTGTCTGCCAGAGAGATCTTTCTCTCTCGGTGTTTTCCGCCCCCAGAGGCGGCATAAATCTATCTGTGGTCGCTCCCTGAGGGTTAGGGTTCCGAAGAGAAGATATATGCGAAGGGGGAGAGTCGGAGGCCGGGCAGGTGGGCCACACCTGCACTAGGCGCAGCCTCAGGTGGGCCCATGCCTAGGGGGTGTGGGGCCCCTACGGCCCCCCTTTGCTCCTCCTTCTGCCTTCCTTCGTCCTCAGGTAAAATAATAAGTTTCCATATTTTTCTGGTATTTTTCTGATCTTCGCGAAATTGCACTGAAATGCCTTCTTTTCCATCAGAATCCATCCTCCAAGAATCATCAAACACACATAAACAGGTGAAAATCCATAAGTAATACCTCATAATAAGACAAATATCAATGAATAGAGGTAAATTATGATATAGAGTGGTGATGCAAATTGGGCGTATCAACTCCCCCAAGCTTAGACTTCGCTTGTCCCCAAGCGAATACTGAGCTTAGTAAACATGTCCACAGGTTTATGGAGTGAAGTGTCGATAAAATAATACGAACAAGAAGCATCACACTTACCATTGCACAACTCATAGAAGAAAGCAACTAACCATTATACAACTTAGCTTGCAACCAAGTACAACAGTCATAATAGAGATGCATAAAGATAAATCATAATTGGAATTGACAAACTTGTTCTTGGTCAGAGAACACCTGGCAAACAGTTTCACAAAAGCTTTTTGTATTAGTTTCAAAACAGGAGCACTCTTTGCTCAAAAAGGTTTTTCACAAGTGAAGGCTTTCAAAGTAATACTCAATAGACAAGAGTTTTGTGCAAACAAGGAAGATAAAGAACGTGATTGAATAAATCACCATATGAATGCTTGAAACACAACAACTCAAAAGCTTGCTGGACATAGAGAGGAAGTAGGTTTACTGACTCAAACTGGTAACTGGGAGAAAGGTCCCTTCTTAGAGGGTAGATGGGATTACAAGTCATAAAGAGCTTCCAAAAGATTATGGTACTTACTAGCTTTGAGCCCTCATTGCCTCTATCATAAGCATCTTGATATGATTAAGGTTAAAGTGAACAAAGATGGAGTATATGCTTGATGAAATATAAGTTGGAAATCTCATGTCCCTTGAATATGAGGGCCACTCCTCATGCATACTCAACTTTGGGTCCAGGTAAGTTCTTGTCTTTGTAAGTATTTGCATATCATTGAGAACCTCCAACGGGGTACCCCTTGCACATGGTACATGAGCTTTCCCATAACAAAAATGACAAGGCAAGCAGACAATGAGCATCTCTGTGATCTTTTTATTTACTATGTGTATAGCTTTTTATTGAGGATGCTTCATAGATGACTCACTATGGTGATGCTGCAAGTTTCCACCATGATTAAGCATGGCTTAGGCTAGCGGCCTAGGCGTTTCTCTAACACAGAATACAAACTCCATGGACTTACAAGTCCCCTCTTTATTTCACACCATTGGCATCCATAGACAAAAGAGCACAATATCAACTGTGTACAAAGTACAAGTGCAATATTGAAAACGTTCACTGTGACAGCACGGTTCTGCTAATCCCAACGTATAGTAGCAAACATATACAACTTCGATGTCCACAATGGTTCAAGTCTATTAGGGGCAAGTAAAGAAAGTGTGCCATCAAGTTCGTGAGAGCTTTACTAAGTAGTTTTCACATAACAAAATACTTTTTAATTTGAAAGGTAGATGAAGCTTGAGAATTTGCTAGGAATAGCAAATGCTACTAGGTAGATATGGCAGACACAAGTGACAAAAGTTTTGGGTTCAGAGGATTTTGGAAACATGAGAAGTATGCCTTCTCAAAACAGGTTTTTGGCTAGCAAGGCTGGGTAGAAAGCAAGAGAGTTGAAAGAAACAAGCAGACATACAAGTAATAAATCCAAACATGCAATCTTCCTTGAAGACACAAAAGAATCTTAAATAAATAATACTAAGCTTATTAGCCAACAAGAAAGAAAACAAATGATACCAAATACCTGTAAGCTCTTTCTTTCTTTTTCTTTCAAACTAAAGCCACTAACCAGAACTTGGTTTGCCAAAACCAATTTAGATCCACTTGATGATCCCAAAGTGGTGCCAATACTGAACAACAAGATCCATTATATAATAGAGATTGCAAACTAAAATAAGAAGTGCAAAAAGTAAAAGATGAGACTTCTCACTAATATTCCAATAAAGGCACTCACACCAAGGGATACATAGATAATCAACTAAAGGAGATATACTTCCACGTGCAAACCGAACTATAAGATAACCCCTCTACCACAAATATGAATCCACTAAAAATGTAAAAGATAAAATATAATGGTGGTGATACCGCGGCACTCCCCCAAGCTTGGAACAAGCCAAGGGGATGCCAAACCTGATGAGGAATTACTCCTTCGGTGGTGGTGGTGTTCTCTTGTCATCATAGAACTTCCAAGGGAATGGTTCCCCATCCAAAAAGGATGTCCTTGTCTCTGTAATCCTGAAACTAGAAGCATAGCTTATGCGATCAAATCTAGCCTCATACTCACAGTTTTGATTCTGTATGTCATAGAGTTGTGCTTGCAATTGATTGGTGGTCTGACGGAGTGAGAAGATCTCTTCTCGGAGCAAAGCAACTTCTCCCTCATGCTTGGTGATGAGTTCTGAACTTATCTTGTGAATAACATCCACTTCGCGTTCTGCCATCTTCTTGTACCTGAAAACTTCTTGTTCCAATGCTTCCATCCTGTCTTCCAGGCTGCCTTCTCCTTTAGGGCCTTGAACTTCTTTCATATGTACCTTCCCCTCTTTGAGGATCAACTCTTTGGGATGAATCCTCAACTCATACATGTACGGGTTGAGGACTTCCGCAGAGGAATCCTCCATGGATGATCCAGAGGAAGACATGAGGCTCCAAATCTGAGAATTTTCCTGACAGAAACAGATCGAAACGAAAACATGATGAGAACAGGATGCAAGAACCTCGGGGAACCCGGGGGTTATATATTACGAAGATTCAATGCATAAGGAAGGTTTTGACACGAAAATGAGGCGGAGTCGGAGCTCGGGGGTGGAACACCCCCCTTAGGCGTGACCATGCTGGGCCCGCGCCTGGGGTGGGTTTATCCACCCTCGGCTCCATTTCCTCCTCAGTTTCGTCTCGTAACTTTCCTTATATATTAAAAACATCAAAAGTATAAAAAGATTGGAGTTTCATGAACCTTCTGTTTTCATCACATTTACCTATTCAAGGACGAACTCTGCAGTTTCTGGTTTTTGGTTTCTGATAAATTCTTCTAGAGTTTTCATTTGAATAACATCAACTTCTTCATTATAAGAATCTCCAGAAATATAATGTTTTAGTCTTTGACCGTTCACCACATGTGTTGTGTCATCTTTTAGGGAAGAAATTTTGATGGGACCTGAACGATACACTTCCTGGATAACAAAAGGTCCTTCCCATTTGGAGAGTAGTTTCCCTGCAAAAAATCTGAGTCGAGACCTATAAAAAAGAACTTTATCACCAACATGGAACTCCCTTTTGAGAATTCTCCTATCATGACATCTTTTTACTTTCTCCTTAAAGAGACTAGCATTTTCATAAGCTTCACCTCTCCACTCATCTAGATTACTTAAGTTGAGCAGTCTTTTCTCACCAGCAAGTCTAAAGTCTCTATTCAACTCTTTCACTTCCCAATAAGCTTTGTGTTATAATTCTAAAGGCAAGTGACAAGCTTTCCCATAGACCATTTTGTAAGAAGACATCCCCATAGGATTTTTATAAGCAGTTCTATAAGCCCACAAAGCGTCATTCAACTTTTTAGCCCAATTTTTCTAGACCTATTGATAGTATTCTGCAAGATAGATTTAATTTCCCTATTGGAAAGTTCTACTTGCCCACTAGTTTGGGTGTGATAAGCTGAAGCTATTCTATGGTTTACACCATACTTAGCGAGAGTTTTTCTAAAACCCCCATGAATAAAATGGGAGCCTCCATCAGTCATGAGATATCTAGGTACACCGAACCTAGGAAAAATGACATCTTTGAGCATTTTCAAAGAGGTCTTACCATCAGCACTGCTTGTAGGTATGGCTTCTACCCACTTTGTAACATAGTCAACAACAACAAGAATATGAGTATACCCTTTTGAAGGAGGAAAAGGCCCCATAAAGTCAAATCCCCAACAATCAAAAGGTTCAATAACAAGAGAATAATTCATGGCATTTCATTGCGTCTAGAGATGTTACCCACTCGTTGGCATTCATCACAAGATAAGACAAACTTCCTTGCATCTTTAAAAAGAGTAGGCCAATAAAATCTAGATTTTAGAACCTTTTGTGCAGTCCTATCCCTAGCATGATGTCCTCCATAAGCGCTGCCATGGCATTTTCTCAAATCTCTTGTTGCTCAAATTCTGGAACACATCTTCGCATAATACCATCTACTCCTTTATATAAGTGTGGGTCATCCCAAAAGTAATGCCTTAGATCATAAAATAATTTTCTTCTTTGCTGGGCTGTAAAGGTTGGAGGCAAATACTTGGAAACAATAAAGTTAGCATAATCATCATACCAAGGACTCTCATGTGGACTTACCCTTATTGCAGCTAACTGCTCATTTGGAAAACTATCATTAACAGGAAAAGGGTCAAAATAAATGTTTTCCAAACGAGATAAATTATCAGCAACAGGATTATCAGCACCTTTCCTATCCATAATATGCAGATCAAACTCTTGCAAAAGCAACACCCACCTTATAAGCCTAGGCTTAGCGTCCTTCTTCGTCTTAAGGTATTTAATAGCTGCATGATCAGTGTGAATAGTAACCTTGGAATCAACAATATAAGGTCTAAACTTATCACAAGCAAAGATTACAGCTAAGAACTCCTTTTCAGTAGTAGCATAATTCTTTTGAGTAGCATCCAGAGTCTTGCTAGCATAATGAATGACATTTAACTTCTTGTCAACACGTTGTCCCAAGGCAGCAGCCACAGCAAAATCATTAGCATCACACATAATTTCAAAAGGTAAACTTCAATCAGGTGGTTAGACTATAGGAGCAGTTGTTAAACCTTTCTTCAAAGTTTCAAAAGCTTCCTTACAATCATCATCAAAAACAAAAGGTACATCTTTTTGAAGAATATTGGTAAGGGGCTTTGAAATTTTGGAGAAATCTTTAATAAACCTCCTATAGAAACCAGCATGGCCAAGGATACTACGAATACCTTTGATATCTCTAGGACAAGGCATCTTCTCAATTGCTTCAATTTTGGCTTTGTCAACTTCAATACCTCTTTCAAAGATCTTGTGTCCAAGAACAATTCCTTCATTAACCATGAAATGGCATTTCTCCCAGTTAAGAACAAGGTTGGTTTCCTCACATCTCTGCAAAACTCTATCAAGTTTGTGCAAACAGTTATCAAAAGAAGTTCCATAGACGGAAAATTCGTCCATGAAAACCTCCACATTTTTTTCACAAAAACATTGAAATATAGCAGACATACATCTCTGAAAGGTAGCAGGAGCATTACATAAACCAAAAGTCATACGCCTATAAGCATAAGTACCATAGGGACAAGTGAAAGTAGTTTTCTCTTGGTCCTGTGCTTTCACAACGATTTGAGAAAACCCAGAATAACCATCAAGAAAACAAAAGTGAGTCTTTTTGGACAACCTCTCAAGCATTTGATCAATAAAGGGCAAAGGATAATGATCTTTCTTAGTAACTTCATTAATATTTCTAAAATCAATGCACATTCTATACCCAACTACTACTCTTTGGGGTATAAGCTCATTATCCTCATTAGGCACAACAGTTATTCCCCCTTTATTGGGAACACAATGAATAGGGCTAACCCATTTACTATCAGCAATAGGATAAATGATACCAGCATCAAGGAGTTTTAATACCTCATTTCTTACCACATCCTTCATCTTAGGATTTAGACGACGTTGGTGCTCAACAACTGGTTTTGCATCAGGCTCTATATTAATAGCATGCTAGCATATAGTAGGAGAAATCCCCTTCAAATCATCAACAGTATAGCCTATAGCACCTCGGTGTTTATTCAATATCTCCAATAACCTTTCTTCTTCCTTTCCTGAAAGTTTAGAACTAATAATAACAGGATATATCTTCTTGTCATCAAGATAAGAATATTTAAGATCATCAGGTAAAGGTTTTAATTCAAAAACAGGGTCCCCTTTAGGTGGAAGTGTGGTACCCAAATCTTCCACAGGTAAATTATGCTTAAGTAACTCAGGATAACGAAGGAAAGCCTCATCAATCTCATTTCTTTCCTTCATGAAGGCATCAGTTTCATGATCTTCCATGAACTGCTGCAAGGCATTGTTAGGAGCAAGAGAGATAGCAGAAAGTTGTTCAACCCTGAAATCCTCATTAGGAAGTTCATTTTCATAAGGAGTTTTGGCAAATTTGGACAAATTAAACTCATAAGACTCTCCAGCAAACTTAGTCAAAACTTATTCCTTCCAACAATCTATGATAGTCCCACAAGTGTTCAGAAAGGGTCTACCAAATATAATAGGATATGTTTTACTAGCTTCTTTACCAAGTACTAGAAAATCAGCAGGATATTTAATCTTACCACAAAGGACCTCCACATCTCTTACAATACCAATGGGGCAAACTTGCTCTCTATTAGCAAGGTGAATAACCACATCAATGTCCTCAAGCTCACAAGGACGAATCTCATGCATAATTTCCCTGTAAAGTTCATAAGTAATAGCACTGGAACTAGCACCAATATCACATAAACCATAATAGCTATGACTACCAATTTTAACAGAAAGCACAGGGGCACTAGATTTTCTAACTTTCATAGGATGAGAAATAATATTAGTAGCGTCTTCACAGAAGACAATATGCTCATCCTCTATATTTCTAGTGACAAGATCTTTCACAATAGCTACCATAGGCTCGATATCATAAGCTCATCGGACCCTACAGTTTTCTTTGCGCTTTTTCTAACCACATTAGCCATAATAGAGTGTTCCCTTACCTTGGAGGGAAAAGGGACCTTCTCAACATAAGGTTCAGGAAAAATAAGATCAATAGTACAAACCTCTAAACTGGCAGGAACGTGGGTAACAATGTCTTTATAAGGAGCATGGTACTTGTCCCACTCTTTCTTGGGAATCTCAATATAATAGGAAAAAGCATTAAAACATTCGCAAGAACTTGAGGATCAAGACCAAACTTATTGCTAGTATCACAGAAGCTATCGGTTCCCATAAAAGTTTAATGCATTCATAATTATAATTTATACCTGACTTCCTTCCTTTTTCATTCTCCCAAGCTTCAGTGTCCTCTTGAATACGGTCTAGAAGGTCCCATTTAGCTTCTTCCTTCATACGTGTGAATAATCCAACACAAGAAGCATCTAGTAAACCTTTTCATGAAGAGAAAGCCTAGCATAAAAGTTATTGAGAATAATATTGTTAGGGAGTTCATGAATAGGACATTTAAGCATTAATAACTTCAATCTCCCCCAATCTTGAGCTGTACTATCTCCATCAAGAGGCCAAAAGTTATATATAAGATTTCTATCCTTATGGATCTCACTGGGAGGATAAAATTTAGAGTAAAAGAGAGATGACATCTCCTCCCATTCCATGGATTGCCCATTCTTCAGCTCTCCCTTTCAAGGATATGGAGAGTAACTTCTTCTTCACCTGTTCAGTTTTGATACCTGCACACTTAAACAACCCGCATAATTCATGGATAAAAAGCCAAGTATTCACCAGGATGGACAGTTCCATCCCCAAAATAATAATTATCCATAACACGATTAACAATACTTGTAGGTATCTTAAAAGGATCTATCTCAACAGGAGGTGGTTCATCTACTACCCTGGCAGTGGTAGTAGTTTTCCCAAATAGAAAACCAAGTGGGTTATCCATATTGGAAACAAAGTAACAAGCAGTAACAAGAGCAATACTCACAGTGCAAGTTTCCCTTACTAGTTACACTCTTCAATAGCGCTTCACTCCCTGGCAACGGCGCCAGAAAATAGTCTTGATGACCCACAAGTATAGGGGGTGTATCGTAGTACTTTCGATAAATAGGAGAGTCGATCCCAACGAGGAGCAGAAGGTGCTGAACAGTGGTGTGGAGTAGGAAATACCTGTGAATACTTAGCAAATGGATTTTTAGTGGTTTTTTGACAAGGCAACAAAACAAAGAGCTAGTAAAAGAAGTAACGAACAAACGGAGCAAGTGGCCCAATCCTTTCTTAGCAAAGGACAAGCCGGTGGAAATACTTATAAGGACCAAACGTTCTCGAGGACACATGGGAATTCTGTCAAGTGCTTCTGCTTCAAATAGCTGAGTACTCTTCTCGGGTGTTTGTAAGTGTTGTGTGGGTGAACCTGTGCTAACATACCGCCCTTCCTAGGACTAATACATACTTGTGATTAAACCCCCTGCAAACATCCGTAACTATAGGAAAGTAATTAAGATATAAATCTAACCATAGCCTTAAACTCTAAGATCCTACACTCCCTTGTGCAAAGGTGTCCTAACAGGGGTTTAGGTTTCTGTCACTCCGGAAACCCCACGATTAGTATCCAAATAGACAATGCATTCCCCTAGGCCCATAAATGGTGAAGTATCATGTAGTCGACGTTCACATGACACCACTAGAAGAATAGCACCACAACTTAAATACTAAACAATTGAATAATAACTCATCACAGATTCACTACTAACAACATGACTTCTCCCATGTCTTCAAGAACTAAATGAACTACTCACAAGACATCATATGGATCAAGATCAAAGATGATATGATAATGGATAACAATCAGAACATAAACAATAAAACAATGGTTGCACTCACAAGCATCAACTACAATAGTAATTAACACCGAGAATGTTACCCTTAAGAACTAAAACAATATCCAACACAATTGTTACAGCGGGACGGAGTGGTGGTGATGGTGCTGGTGGAGATGATGGTGTGGATGATGATGATACCGATGAAGCCTAACTTGATGATGGTGTTGATGGCGATGGTCTCCCCTCTCCGGGAAGTAATCCCCCTGTAGAAATCTGTCTACCGGAGAGATATTTCTCTCTCGGTGTTTTACGCCCCCCAGAGGCGGCGGAAATCTATCTGTGGTTGCTCCCTGAGGGTTAGGGTTCCGAAGGAAAGATATTGGCGAAGGGGGAGAGTCAGAGGCCGGGCAGGTGGGCCACACCTGCCCTAGGCACGGACTTAGGTGGGCCCACGCCTAGGGGGTGTGGGCCCCCTGTGGCCCCCCTTCGCTCCTCCTTCTGGCTTCCTTCGTCCTCAGGTAAAATAATAAGTTTCCATATTTTTCTGGTATTTTTTGATCTTTGCAAAATTGCACCGAAACGCCTTATTTTCCATCAGAATCCAGACTTCGGCAGTCCATCCTCCAAGAATCATCCAACATGCATAAACAGGTGAAAAGCCATACGTAATACCTCATAATAAGACAAATATCAATGAATAGAGGTAAATTATGATATAGAATGGTGATGCAAATTGGGCGTATCACACATTTGAGTCTAACCCACTTCCTATGCAAGGGGGTCTCATGAGAAAACAAATTATTGGAAAAAATCCCACTAGCATAGGAAGACAAAACAAATGCAACTTCAAATCTTTCAACATAAAATGGGGAAACTTAATATTATTGAGGTGCATCAAACCGTGTTTCCCTCTCTCATAATAACTTTCAGTAGCACTTCGGATAAAGTTGACAATATAACTGTCACAGGAAACAACTTTATCATCATAATGATCATACTTACAATCATCAAAAGGAGGTCCAAGGTCATAAACCGGATCAATAGAAGCAAGTTGTTCCATCCTGAAATCTTCATTAGGCAAGCTGTTTTCACACGGAGCTTTAGAAAATTTGGAAAAGTTAAACTCATAACAATTTCCATCAAACTTAGTTAAAACTTTCTCCTTCTTACATTCTATAATAGCTCCACAAGTGTACAAGAAAGGTCTACCAAAAATGATAGGACAAGTTTTGCTAGCTGCTAAATTAAACACTAGAAAATCAGCACGATACTTAATCTTACCGCAAAGAACCTACACATCTCTTACAATACCAATAGGGAAAATGGTTTCCTTATTAGCAAGGTGAATAACCACATCAATGTCCTCAAGCTCACAAGGACCAATTTCATGCATAATTTCCCTGTAAAGCTCATAAGGAATAACACTAGAACTAGCACCAATATCACATAAACCATAATAGCAATGATCACCAATTCTAGCAGAAAGCACATGGACACTAGATTTTCTAACTTTCCTAGGATGAGAGATAATATTAGAAGAGTCTTCACAAAATACAATGTGCTCATCCTCTATATTTCTAGTGACAAGATCTTTCACAATAGCTACCACAGGTTCAATGTTTATTTTCTCATCAGGTTCCATAGTTTTCTTTGTACCTTTGTTATTCACACTAATTATCATAGAGTACTCCTTTACCTTAGCTGGGAAAGGTCTTTTCTCAAGATAAGGTTCAGGCACAATACAATCAATAGTACAAACTTCAGTATTTCTAACAGGAACATGACTAACAACATCTTTATAAGGTGCATGGTACTTATTCCACTTCTTTCTAGGATTTTCTATATAAGAGGCAAAGGCCTTAAAACAATTGGCAATACTTTGAGAATCAAGACCATACTCAGTAGTAATATCACGAAAGTCATCAGTTCCCATAAAAGATTTAATGCATTCATAATCATACTTTATACCTGACTTTCTTCCTTTGTCATTCTCCCATGCTTCAGTGTTCTCTTGAATACGGTCTAGGAGATCCCATTTAGCTTCTTCCTTCATACGTGTGAATGATCCACTACAAGAAGCATCTAGTAAATCTTTATCATGAAGAGAAAGCCTAGCATAAAAGTTATTGATAATAATATTGTTAGGGAGTTCATGAATAGGACATTTAAGCATTAGTAACTTCAATCTCCCCCAAGCTTGAGCTGTACTCTCTCCATCACGAGGCCAAAAGTTATATATCAGATTCCTATCCTTATGAATCTCACTGGGAGGATAGAATTTAGAATAAAAGAGAGGTACTATTTCCTCCCATTCCATAGATTGTCCATTCTTCAACAGTTTATACAATTCTTCAGCTCTTCCTTTCAATGATATAGAGAGTAACTTCTTCTTCACCTGTTCAGTTGTGATACCTGCACACTTAAACAACCCTCATAATTCATAGATAAAAAGCAAATGATCACCAGGGTGGATAGTTCCATCCCCTAAATAATAATTATCCATAACACGATCAACAATACTTGTAGGTATCTTAAAAGGATCTATCTCAACAGGTGGTGGTTCATCTACTACCCTAACAGTGGTAGTAGTTTTCCCAAACAGAAAACCAAGTGGGTTATCCATATTGGAAACAAAGTAACAAACAGAAATAAAAAGCAATACTCACAGTAGAAGTTTCCTTTACCAGTTCCACTCTTCAACAACGCTTCACTCCACGACAACGATGCCAGAAAATAGTCTTGATGACCAACAAGTATAGGGGGTGATTCGTTGTACTTTTGATAAATAGGAGTGTTGATCCCAATGAGGAGCAGAAGGTGTTGACTAGTGTTATGGAGCAGGAAATCTCTGTAAATACTTAGCAAACGGATTTTTAGGGGTTTTCTGAATAAGCAAGGAAATAAGGTGCAAGTAATAAATACAACAAGCAATTACAACAATTGGCCCAATCCTTTCTTAGCAAAGGACAAGATGGTGTAAATACTTATAAGGACCAATCATTCTCGAGGACACATAGGAATTTTGTCAAGTGCTTTCGCTTCAAATAGCTGAGTAGTCTTCTTTGGTTTTGTATGTGTTGTGTGGTTGAACCTGTGCTAATGTACCGACCTTACTTGGACTAATACATACTTGTGATTAAACCCCTTGCAAGCATCTACAACTACAAGAAAGCAATTAAGGTATAAACCTAACGATAGCCTTAAACTTTGAGATCCTACACTCCCTTGTACAATGGTGTCCTAACGGGGGTTCAGGTTTCTGTCACTCTAGCAACCCCACAATTAGTAGCCAAATACACAATGCATTCCCCTAGGCCCATAAATGGTGAAGTATCATGTAGTCGACGTTCACATGACACCACTAGAAGAATAGCACCACAACTTAAATACTAAACCATTGAATAATATCTCAACACAAATCCACTACTAACAACATGATTTCTCCCATGTCCTCAAGAACTAAACTAACTACTCACGAGACATCATATGGATCAAGATCAGAGATGATATGGTGATGGATAACAATCTGAACATAAACAATAATCCAATGGTTACACTCACAAGCATCAACTACAATAGTAATCAACACCAGGAAAGTTTCCCCTAAGTACTATGCAAGTATTCAACACAATTGTTACAGCGAGATGGAGTGTTGATGATGGTGATGGTGGAGATGATGGTGTGGATGATGATGATACCTATGAAGTCTAGCTTGATGATGGTGTTGATGGCAACGATCTCCCCTCTCCGGGAAGGAATTTCCCCGGCGGAAATTTGTCTGCCGGAGAGCTCTTTCTCTCTCGGTGTTTTCCGCCCCGCAGAGGCGGCGGAATATTTATGTGGTCGCTCCCCGTGTATTAGGGTTTCGAGGAGAAGATATAGGTGAGGGGGTAGAGCCAGAGGTGGGCCAGGTGGGCCTCACCCCTGTATGCACGGCCTAGGGGTGGCCCGCGCCTGGGGGGTGTGGGCCCCCTATGGCCCATCTCCGCCTCCCCTTCTGGCATTCTTCGGCTTCTAGGAAAATAGGATTTTCTGTAGTTTTTCTGGTATTTTTGTGATCTTCGCAAAATTGTATCAAAACACCTCTTTTTCTATCAGAATCCTGACTCCGGCAGTTCATCCTCCAAGAATCAGCCACAATGCAAAAACAGATGAAAAGACATAAGTAACACCTCTTAATATGAAATATATCAATGAATATAGGAAAATTATGATATAGAATGGTGATGCAAAATGGATGTATCATCTACTACGAAGAAACCGCTAAAAACATGGAGGAATCTCGTAGGGCGCATGGCAGAAGTAAGATTTTCGCTTCCTTGTGAGATGTTGAATCGCCGGAGTATTTTTTTGCGTGTGGGTCCTGGACTTCAGTGACTCTAGCGGACCAAACTTTCCGGTCACGCCTCCCTGATTTGAACTCGATAATTTTGTTCGATGCCTCTTCCATTTAGTCAGGCTGCTAGGTCCCGCATGTCTGCCTCACATTAGAGGAATCGTGTGTATGAAGGAAATTTTTTCCTTGCCTGTTCCGAACTTGATTGCGTCGCTCGATGCATCTGCCGTTTAATTAGGCTGTTGGGTCCCACGTGTCATCCTCACACTATAAGAAACGTGTGCATGATGGATTTTTTCCTTGGCTCGTTCCTCCCTGATATAAACTCGATAACGTTTCTCGATCTATCTGTTGTTAATCACGACGCTGGGTCCCACATGTCAGCCTCTCATTACAAGAATTGTGTGTATGATGGAATTTTTTCCTTTTCTCCCGCTACCCTGTTCTGAACTTGATAGCGCTGCTAGATGCATCTATAGTTTAATCACGCAACTGGGGCCCACATGTCATCCTCTCATCAGGAGAAATGTTTGCATGATGAATTTTTCCTTGGCTCGTGCCTCCCTGATTTGAACTCGATAACGTTGCTCGATCTATCGGTCGTTAATCGTGATGCTGGGTCCCACATGCCAGCCTATCATTAGAAGAATCGGGTGTATGATGGAATTTTTTCCTTTGCTCCCGCTACCCTGTTATGAACTTGGTTGCACTGCTAGATGCATCTACCGTTTATTCATGTAGCTAGGCCCACATGTCATATTCTCATTAGAAGAAACATGATATGATGGAATTTTTCTCTCGGTCCCTCCTCCGTGTTAACTTGATAGTGTTGCTCGCTGCATCAGCCGTTTATTCATGCTTGTGGGCTGTAACACCGCGGTTCTGAAAAGACCGAGGCTTCTATGTGACATGCCAATCCCTGGATCGGTTCATTGTCCCACAATAGAATAAGATGAATAACATAGCAAAAATATCTGTGTATCATAAATAACAAAGATCTAGAGTACCATTATTACAATAAAAGCTTAGCTCAAGCTAGCTCAAATTATTCAGGTAGCAACTTAAACAAAGTAAAATTCTCCATTCTTCAAATTGCCCACAAGTGAATAAGTGCCGAGTGGAGTACCGTGGCCTATATCGATTACTCAGAATCGGAATAACCTGCAACATGAAACGTAGCAGCCCCGAAGGGTCAATACATGGAATGTATGGCAAGTAGAGCTAGTAATGGAGACAATAGTACTAACATCTACATGCATATTTGGCAAGCGGAGCTGTGTCTGGCTTGCATTTGCAAATACCTTTGTCCTACTTTCATAAACAGTTTTTGATTTTCTTTGAAAAGATCCCAATTAAGATAACCCAACAATATTAAAACAATTATGAAATTGGAATGAGCGAGAAACATGTCATGGAATCAATACCAAGCAACTCAGTTGTCCATAACCGGGGACACGGCTAATCGATTAGATTATACACCCTACAGGGGTTAGTACACTTTACCCATGTGACTTGGCCAACCCAGCTCGTACCATCACTCTCATTTTGGGTGATGATAGGGAGGAAATCCCAAGAAGAGACTGTTCGGGAAGTAGCTCCCCAATCCCGACGCGCATCGGTCCAACCTACCAAAATTCTACATCTCTGGATACGCGGGTTTGAGTTACCACAACCTACTAACCAACCGCCCATTTCATTATTGGCACATGGTTGTACACGTAAGCTACCAAATAAAGAATACAATCATTTTCTCTCGATACCTGGGTGCCTTTCCGCAATGAAACCACCAAAAATTATCAATACCATCACACCCAAGAGATCCATTGATTAAGTTGTTTTAGTTTTCGCAAACCAATACTTTTAGAAACAACTTTCAGTGATGTAACCCAGCCCTCGTTCATCATAGCATGGCTAAGCACATCTACCGACGGTGGTTCATCTACAAGGAAAGCCCTACCACATAATAGGACATAGCATAGCGATAGTATCATCCTACACATGCGTCTACAAAATACACGACAATGCATAGAAAATAGTAGGACAATATCATGAACAAAATAGCATCTACTTGCCTTGGTTGTAGCGGTCAGAAGAACAATCCACACACGAGCAAGCGTTGCACTCGTCACAATCTACACGATACAATTGCATTCATAAACAAACAATCCACAAGCATATGCAAGAAGGATGATGCATGAATGTATGCACGACAAGTGAATTGGTGCTACAGATGTACCACGTAATAGAAATCAGTAGAGGTACTGATTACATGCATGGAAAATAGTTTTAGCGCAAGGGAAACTAATATGCAAAATACAATACTCAAATCTAGAGCTAGAACCCAATTAATTCACTACCGGTAGTATACTGTTTGTAAAATCTTGGGAAAATTCTACCGCATAGGAATTGCTATTTAGAAACAGTACCAATTGGAATTACTCAAAAAGGAATTACAAAACTCCCTGAGTAATTAAAACACTGCAGAAAGCCACTAGACAGTTTCTGCAGAAGTTTTTACTGTAAGCCTATCCTTTTAATTCATGATGAGATTCACCTCGTCCTACTGAATCCAGGGACATATTATACGCAATTTTGGAGTTACAGATCTTTTTCTACGAATTAATTACTCCAAAAAGGCCATTAACTCATTTGATTAAACAGTACTAAATCTTGCTGCAAAAGTGTGAAACAATGGTACAACAAGATTCTACATGACTTACTGAACCTACACATATTTTATTTGCAATTTTTGGCCCAGTGGATTAATTTCTACGCAATTTACAAGTTTCTACGAAAATCTGTCAACTAAAATCGATTAAAGAAAATACCCAGTCATCAGTGTCTGTTGACTGGTCCACGTGGCTGCTGACTGGGCGCTTACTGGGCGTTTGACTAGTCAACGCCTGGGGCTGACCGGTCAACGCCGATCTGGGCCGCTGATCGTAGATCCAACGGTCACAAAGGATGGCGGCTGCGGACTCACCGGAGACGAACGGCGGCGAGCTCGGGACGGTGGCGGCGATCGGCTCCGGCGACGACGGTTCCTGCGCGGAAGGGGAAAGCGGTCAGCGCGGAACGGTGCGGTCAACGCGGCAGCAGCGCGAGGCGGCAGCGGCGTGCGCGCGACGGCGGCGAGCGCGGGCGGGCGGCGCGGCAGCGTGCAGTGGCGGCGCGGCGCGCGGAGGCGTGCGGCACAGGTGGCGGCTGCGCGCGCGGGTGCGGGCGGGTGCGTGCGCGCGAGGCGGTGTGCAGGGGAGGCGACGCGCGAGCGGCGGGAGCGTGCGGCACGGGGAAGAGAGGAGAGGGAGAGAGAGAGAGAGGCGCGGCGGCGGGCGGCGCTCTTATCGGCGGCGGAGGCGGCGGCGCGTAGCAGCGGCGGCTGCGCGAGGAGAGGAGGCGGGCGCGATAGGGCAGGGCGCGCGAATGGGTGGTGGCTAAGAGGAGGCGGGGGAGGGCCCGCGCGGAGGAGGATTCGGAGGCGGTTACGGCAGCGCGGTTAGAGGCGGACACGGCGAGGTCGGCGCCGACAGGTGGGGCCCACCTGTCGGTGGCCTGGCGCGGCGGCGGCGACGGATTTGATCCGCCGCGCGGGCGGCGCGCGCGCTGGGCGCTGGTTGGGCCAGCGCGGCCCAGCAGGCTGGCGCGGGTTTTTTTTATCCGTTCTTTTCCTTTTTTGCAAGAGTAAAACCTCCGTAACTTTTCCGTACGAGCTCCGAATCGGGCGATTTTTGTTCCTAAATTTTTGTAAAATCGAGGGGAACAACCTAGGGTCAAGGGATGAGAGAAACCACTAGTCTACAAGGGTGGACAACACAAGTCCTACTAAAGCCTCCCGCAGGAGCCTCGTAGTAAAATAGAGTAGGGTTTAGAAAATAGTGTTTTTCTGAATTTTTTCAATCGATGGTTTTGCATGGAAGAGTATGATGCAATGATATGAATGATATGCAGAACCAAATCCAAAATTTGGGATGTGACAAGACTAACCCCCTTAAGATGAATCTCGTCCCCGAGATTCGGCGCGGCTAGCAAATAGGTGTGGGTAGTCCTCTCGGATGTCTTCCTCACGCTCCCAAGTGGCTTCCTCTTCGGTGTGGTGGCTCCACTGTACCTTGCAAAACCTGATTGTCTTGGTACGGGTAGTCCTCTCCGCTGTCTCCAGAATCTTGATCGGCTTCTCCTCATAGGTCAAGTCATTCTCAAGCTGAACCTCTTCTAGTGGCACAGTGTCTCTTAATGGTGTATCCACCATCCCCGGATGACACTTCTTCAGCTGTGACACGTGGAACACATTGTGAACAGCGGACAAAGCCTCTGGCAACTCCAACTGATAAGCAAATTCTCCTTTGCGTGCTAAGACCCGATACGGTCCGATAAATCGAGGTGCCAGCTTACCCTTAATTCCAAATCTCTTGATTCCACGAAGTGGCGACACTCTGATGTATGCTCTATCACCTATCTCATACACCACTTCCTTGCGCTTGGCGTCAGCGTAGATCTTCTGCCTTGATTGTGCTACCTTCAGCCTGTCCCTAATCAAGGCGACCTTCTCCTCAGCATCCTTGATCAAATCAGGCCCAAACAACTGACGTTCTCCTACTCCATCCCATAGCAATGGTGTCCGGCACCGTTTCCCATATAGCACATCGAACGGTGACGTCTTGATGCTGGTTTGATAGCTGTTGTTGTAGGAAAACTCAGCATACGGCAAATTCTCATCCCAACTAGAACCATGAGCCAAAGCGCAAGCTCTCAGCATGTCCTCCAAAATCTGATTCACTCTCTCGGTCTGTCCATCAGTCTGTGGGTGAAACGCTGTGCTAAACTCCAATCTAGTACCAAGTGACTCGTGCAGCTGGCGCCAGAAGTGTGAGGTAAATTGGGTGCCTCTATCTGATACAATACTCTTGGGAACCCCATGTAGGCACACAATCCCGTCCATGTAAATCTTGGCCAACCTTGCACTCGTATAGGTTGTCTTTACCGGTATAAAGTGGGCTACCTTGGTCAAATGGTCGACCACTACCCAAATGGAGTCGTACCCTGACCTGGTCCTGGGCAATCCTGTGATAAAGTCCATTCCCACTCTATCCCACTTCCAATCCGGCACGGGCAACGGCTGTAGCAATCCTGCTGGCTTCTGGTGTTCCGCCTTCACTCGGCTACATACATCACATAGGGCAATATGCTCCGCGATGTCTCCCTTCATGTTGTTCCACCAGAATCTGTCCTTCAGGTCCATATACATCTTCGTATTGCCCGGATGTATAGAGTACGGCGAGTCATGAGCTTCCTGCAGAATCAACTTCCTTATCTCCGGATCGTTGGGGACGCACAAACGATCTCCATACCACAAGGTTCCTTGCTCATCCTCGCGGAATTCCCTTGCTCGACCCTCCTTTATCTTTTCCTTTACTTCACCTATCTCTTTGTCTCCCACTTGAGCCTTCCTGATTCTGTCCTGTAGCGTTGGTTGGACTTCCATTGTTGCCAAGTATCCTTCTGATACTACCTCCAGTCTAAGGTCCTTGAACTGCTTGCACAAATCCTCAGGCAATTCCCCAATTGTCAATCCGTTGGCATAGACCTTCCGACTCAGAGCGTCTGCTACTACATTGGCCTTTCCCGGGTGGTATTGCAGATTCATATCGTAATCCTTGATAAGTTCCAACCATCTCCTTTGCCTCATGTTCAGTTCCTTCTGCGTGAATATGTACTTCAGGCTCTTGTGGTCGGTGTATACATCACAGTGCTTTCCCATTAAGTAATGCCTCCATACCTTGAGCGCATGAACCACTGACGCTAAATCCAAGTCGTGTGTGGGGTAATTCCGCTCATGGTGCTTGAGTTGCCGCGAGGCATATGACACTACTCTCCCATCTTGCATCAACACACTCCCAAGTCCCTGTCGAGAAGCATCACGGTACACTTGGAAATCCTTCTGAAGGTCTGGTAAACACAGAACAGGTGCAGTCACTAATCAACGTTTCAGTTCCTGAAAGCTGGCTTCACACACGTCTGACCATTCAAACTTCCTCTCCTTCTTCAGAAGTTATGTCATCGGCTTAGCAATCTTGGAGAAGTTTTCTATGAACCTCCTGTAGTAACCAGCAAGTCCCAAAAAAGCTTCGTATCTCTCCTGCATTCTTGGGTGCTTCCCACTCTGTCACTGCAGTCACTTTGCTTGGATCAACCCCGACTCCTTCTCCTGACACTACGTGTCCAAGAAACCCAACAGTGTTAAGCCAGAATTCACACTTGCTGAATTTGGCGTACATCTTGTGTTCCCTCAGCTTCTCCATAATCAGTCGCAGATGCTTCTCATGCTCAGCATCATCCTTGGAATATATCAGTATGTCATCAATAAACACCACCACGAACTTGTCCAAGTACTCCATAAATACCTTGTTCATCATGGTCATGAAATATGCCGGGGCATTCGTTAGTCCAAAAGACATAACCGTATACTCATATAGACCATACCTAGTGGTGAAGGCGGTTTTTGGTACGTCCTCCTCCCGGATCTTCAATTGTAAGTAGCCTGATCGCAGATCAATCTTGCTGAACACCTTTGCTCCTTCCAGTTGATCAAACAAATCATTTATGTTCGGCAGGGGGTATTTGTTCTTGATAGTTACTTCATTCAGCGAGCGATAGTCCACCACTAACCTCTTGCTGCTGTCTTTCTTCTCCACAAACAGAACAGGTGCTCCCCATGACGACGAACTAGGCTGAATGAATCCCTTGTCCAACTGCTCTTTCAGCTGCTTCTTCAATTCCTTCAGCTCATCCACATCCATCTTATATGGTCTCTTTGCTATAGGTCCTGTTCCAGGCATCAGGTCGATAAGAAACTCTACTTCCCTGTCAGGTGGCATCCCTGGCAGCTCTTCCGGAAACACGTCGGGGTAATCCCTAATCACTGGCACAGTATCCATGCTAACCCCCTTAAGAGAATTCAACTTACACCTTCCTGGTCGTACAGCCGACTTGAACCTAATTCTCTTACCATCCGGGGTTTTGAGTGAAACAGCTCGCTGTGCACAATCTATGTGTCCCTCATGCATAGAAATCCAATCCATGCCCAGAATAACATCTAATCCCTGTGATTCCAACACTACCAAATGTGGACTGAAGTTGTGTGTTCCAATCCTCACAGTTAAGTCGCGGCATCCCGCGCTAGCTATCATATCTCCTCCAGGTGAACTCACTCTAATAGACCCTTTCATAGACTCAGTAGGTAGCTTATACTTATCCACAAATGCCCTTGATATGAATGAATGCGATGCACCAGTATCGAAAAGTATAAGTGCAGGGTGAGTGTTGATTGGAAACTTACCAATCACAAGGTCAGGCTCATCTGGGATCTCCTCCACATTCATGTGGTTCACTGTGGCCTTCTCGTTGTTGGTTGGCTTCAGTCCTTTCTTCTCCGGACAGTTGTCAGCATAGTGTACCTTCTGTTTACACTTGAAGCATGTCACCTCACTCAGATCCTTCTTCACAAAGCTGCGATCGCGGTTGCGGTCATGTCCACCGTGTCCTCCAGAGTGGTGAGAGTGTCCTCCCTTGTGGCTGTGGTGGGTGCTCCTATGGTTGTCATGACGATGCCCATCGCCTCCATGGTGGTGGCGGTCATGGCTCCCATGGTCACTTCCTCCATGCTTGGAGTATCCATCATATGAAGTGCGAGACTTGTGGTGTGAACCGGAGTGGTGATTGTTACTCTTCCTCTTGCGGTTCTCCACCTGCTTGTGGTTCCCTTCCAAGATCCTGGCCTTGTCCATAAGCTCCTGGAAAGTGGGGCAGTAAACCACCAGTAGCTGTACAGAAAGCTCATCAATAAGGCCATCCAGGAATCTCTCCCTCCTTTTCGCATCAGTGTCAACATCCTCAGGTTCATAACGGGACAGGTTGTTGAACTCCTCAATATACTCAGCCACAGTGCGGTTGGTTTGGCGCAAGTTGCGGAACTCCTTCCTCTTCAGGCTCAGAACTCCTGAAGACACGTGGTTGGTCCTGAAACCTTCCTCGAACATTGCCCAAGTCACAGTGTCCAGCGGGTGGGTGATCTGAAAAGTGTCCCACCAAGAAGCGGCTGGTCCCTCCAGTAGGTGAGCGGCAAACCTCACCTTCTCAGCATCCGTGCATCCAACAGTTACCAGATCCTTGTTGACTGAACGCAACCAGTCGAGAGCAACCATTGGTTCCGTTGCAGTAGAGAACTTAGTCGGCCTTAGCCTCAGAAATCTGGTGAGAGCATCTCCCTGAGGCTGGTTGTTTCCATTGTTGTTGTTGTTGTTGTTGTTGTTCTGAGCTTCCATGAACTGAGTCATAACTTGGGTCAGCTGTGCCTGAGCTGCCATGAGCTGCTCCAACTCAGTGGGTTGACGGCGGGGAGGCATCTGCGGTTCAGCACAGGTAAGCTTAGAAAGAATAAACTACGGTAATAGGATTCTACCCATGCATATGAGAAACAACAACAAACAATAGCAGACAATCACAGACAAGCAACACATCAACAAACAAGTGATCCAACAACATCCCAGGGGTTATCCTAGCAGTATATACCTACTGAAATAATTTTACAAGAGTTGGCAATGGTTAACTAAACAGTTGATCAACTAAGCAACAAAAACAGCAATCTGCCAGAACAGTCCAGCAGCGTTAACGAATTTTTCTACCTTACTTAGACTCGTCAGAAAATTTAGCTGATTTTTGCACATACAGTACAGAGAGTTTCGCATCAGCCCAATTTTGTTCAGATTTTTCCCAGTTACCAGAAAAATATGAAAAATCGTACAGTACTGCTGTATCAGCAGAAAACTGCAGCGAAAATAACACAGATAGTAACCAAACTTGCCATAACTCTTTCATAAAATTTGCACAAATAAATCCTGAGATATTGGAGTACACAAATAAGCAACTAAACACTCTTACTAACCGTGTCTAAGTTTCACATCGATCGAGACTAATCCTAACGATTTTACCTAACGAGAACTAATTGGTGGACTTCTATCTACTTCTTGAAGAGGTTGCGGTAGGTCCTTGCACTCATGCGTTGGCGCTTCGGTCCACGGTTCAACCATGGCGGCGGAGTGTACACTTCTCCTGAATCATCACTTGAGATCTCAAACTCCACCTCTTCTGGATCCTCCTCTTCTTCTTCACTCTCTGCTGCGACTGCAACAGCTTCATCTCCTCCACCATCATCGTCTCCATCATCATCATCCTCGTTGTCATCATCATCATCGTTCCCACTGTCATCATCATCCCCATTGTTACCATCATCTCCATTGTCATCATCAGAGGGTGGATTCAGCTGTGCTTGGAGAGCGGCAATCTGGGCTGTCATAGCTTCAATAGTTTGATCCCTTTCCTGGATGGTCCCTTGCAACTGTTGTATGTTCTGGGTGTTCTCCTACACAATACCATGAAGATGAGCTACGGTTGCATCTCTGGCTATCAGGGCATTCTCCAGAACTCCCACGGCTTCATGCAAGGTGTCAATCTCCTGTCCTTGGACCACCATACCATTGCTAGAAAAATCTGCAATCTCCTTTATCATCATCACTTTCTCAGCTAGAGCTCCATTCTCCCTTTCCATGTCCTCTATGTGCCTCCGACGGGGCGGCATGTTGTTCCTGTCGCCCGGGGTAACCACAATGTGTCCATCTTCATCACGCCTCCCATAGTCATGGTAGGGTGAATCTGCTGGCAGTAGGTGTCGGACATGATGGCACTGGCGAGACAGGGCTTCATGTATGGCCAAGTTAATTCCAAGTCCCCAGTTGCAGTATGTCTTGGTGTAGATCAGATGCACAGGATTTGGCAAGGCGGCATCCCTGAAGATGAAGGTGGTGATCTCCCATGCATCCTCACCATATCCATAGGTGTACAGCCTTCTTCCCTTGAACATGGGCAGTGGCAATCCCAATGACTGCCAGAGCTGTGCTAACTGCCTTGCAAAGGGACTTGGTGACTCCATGGTGGCATACTCAGTCCTGACTTCTCCCATCTATCAATTAAAGAGTAAAGTGTGAGAATAGCATATGATAAGAATTTTACGAGAGTGAAAGGCATAAGATGAAAGACGGAGTTAATATAGGCTTTAGTAATTCTATGGCTTCCTAATCCAATCCTAGGTCACGATCCTACAGTCGACACACGGGCTCTGATACCATCCTGTAACACCGCGGTTCTAAAAAGATCGAGGCTTCTATGTGACATGCCAATCCCTGGATCGGTTCATTGGCCCACAATAGAATAAGATGAATAACATAGCAAAAATATCCGTGTATCATAAATAACGAAGATCCAGAGTACCATTATTACAATAAAAGCTTAGCTCAAGCTAGCTCAAATTATTCAGGTAGCAACTTAAACAAAGTAAAATTCTCCATTCTTCAAATTGCCCACAAGTGAACAAGTGTCGAGTGGAGTACCGTGCCTATATCGATTACTCAGAATCGGAATAACCTGCAACATGAAACGTAGCAGCCCCGAAGGGTCAATACATGGAATGTATGGCAAGTAGAGCTAGTAATGGAGACAATAGTACTAACATCTACATGCATATTTAGCAAGTGGAGCTGTGTCTGGCTTGCATTTGCAAATACCTTTGTCCTACTTTCATAAACAGTTTTTGATTTTCTTTGAAAAGATCCCAATTAAGATAACCCAACAATATTAAAACAATTATGAAATTGGAATGAGCGAGAAACATGTCATGGAATCAATACCAAGCAACTCAGTTGTCCATAACCGGGGACACGGCTAATCGATTAGATTATACACCCTGCAGGGGTTAGTACACTTTACCCATGTGACTTGGCCAGCCTAGCTCGTACCATCACTCTCATTTTGGGTGATGATAGGGAGAAGCCCAAGAAGAGACTGTTCGGGAAGTAGCTCCCCAATCCCGACGCGCACCGGTCCAACCTACCAAAATTCTACATCTCTGGATATGCGGGTTTGAGTTACCACAACCTACTAAGTCCAACCAACCGCCCATTTCATTATTGGCACATGGTTGTACACGTAAGCTACCAAATAAAGAAGCCAATCATTTTCTCTCGATACCTGGGTGCCTTTCCGCAATGAAACCACCAAAAATTATCAATACCATCACACCCAGGAGATCCATTGATTAAGTTGTTTTAGTTTTCGCAAACCAATACTTTTAGAAACAACTTTTAGTGATAAAACCCAGCCCTCGTTCATCATAGCATGTCTAAGCACATCTACCAACGGTGGTTCATCTACAAGGAAAGCCTTACCACATAATAGGACATAGCATAGCGATAGTATCATCCTACACATGCGTCTACAAAATACACGACAATGCATAGAAAATAGTAGGACAATATCATGAACAAAATAGCATCTACTTGCCTTGGTTGTAGCGGTCGGAAGAACAATCCACACATGAGCAAGCGTTGCAGTCGTCACAATCTACACGATACAATTGCATTCATAAACAAACAATCCACAAGCATATGCAACAAGGATGATGCATGAATGTATGCACGACAAGTGAATTGGTGCTACAGCTGTACCACGTAATAGAAATCAGTAGAGGTACTGATTGCATGCATGGAAAATAGTTTTAGCGCAAGGGAAACTAATATGCAAAATACAATACTCAAATCTAGAGCTAGAACCCAATTAATTCACTACCGGTAGTATACTTTTTGTAAAATCTTGGGAAAATTCTACCGCATAGGCATTGCTATTTAGAAACAGTACCAATTGGAATTACTCAAAAAGGAATTATAAAACTCCCTGAGTAATTAAAACACTGCATAAAGCCACTAGACAGTTTTTGCAGAATTTCTTACTGTAAGCATATCCTTTTAATTCACGATGAGATTCCCCTCGTCCTACTGAATCCAGGGACATATTATACGCAATTTTTGGAGTTACAGATCTTTTTCTACGAATTAATTACTCCAAAAAGGCCATTAACTCATTTGATTAAACTGTACTAAATCTTGCTGCAAAAGTGTGAAACAATGGTACAGCAAGATTCCACACGACTTACTGAACCTACACATATTTTATTTGCAATTTTTGGCCCAGTGGATTAATTTCTACGCAATTTACAAGTTTCTACGAAAATATGTCAACTAAAATCGATTAAAGAAAATACCCAGTCATTTGTGTCTGTTGACTGGTCCACGTGGCTGCTGACTGGGCGCTGACTGGGCGTTTGACTAGTCAGCGCCTGGGGCTGACCGGTCAACGGCCGATCTGGACCACTGATCGGAGATCCAACGGTCACAAAGGATGGCGGCTGCGGACTCACCGGAGACGAACGGCGGCGAGCTCGGGACGGTGGCGGCGATCGGCTCCGGCGACGACGGTTCCTGCGCGGAAGGGGAAAGCGGTCAGCGCGGAACAATGTGGTCAACGCGGCAGCGGCGCGAGGCGGCAGCGGCGTGCGGCTGCGCGGGCGGCGGCGTGCGCGCGACGGCGGCGCGGCAGCGTGCAGCGGCGGCGCGGGGCGGGTGCGGGAGCGGCGCGCGCAGAGGCGTGCGGCGCAGGTGGCGGCTGCGCGCGCGGGTGTGGGCGGGGGCGTGCGCGCGAGGCAGTGTGCAGGCGAGGCGGCGCGCGGGCGGCTCTGGGTGGCGGCGCGCCGGCGGGAGCGGCGGCGCGCGAGCGGCGGGAGCGTGCGGCGCGGGGAAGAGAGGAGAGGGAGAGAGAGAGAGGCGCGGCGGCGGGCGGCGCTCTTACCGGCGGCGGCGGCGGCGACGGCGGCGGCTGCACGAGGAGAGGAGGCGGGCGCGATAGGGCAGGGCGCGCGCGCGGGTGGCGGCTAAGAGGAGGCAGGGGAGGGCCCGCGCAGAGGAGGAGTCGGAGGCGGTTACGGCGGCGCGGTTGGAGGCGGACACAGCGAGGTCGGCGTCGACAGGTGGGGCCCACCTGTCGGTGGCCTGGCGCTGAGGCGGCGGCGGATTTTATCCGCCGCGCGAGCGGCGCGCGCGCTGGGCGCTAGTTGGGCCGGCGCGGCCCAGCAGGCTGGCGCGGGGTTTTTTTTTTGATCCATTGTTTTCCTTTTTCGCAAGAGTAAAACCTCCGTAACTTTTCCGTACGAGCTCTGAATCGGGCGATTTTTGTTCCTAATTTTTTGTAAAATCGAGGGGAACAACCTAGGGTCAAGGGATGAGAGAAACCACTAGGCTACAAGGGTGGACAACACAAGTCCTACTAAAGCCTCCCGCAGGAGCCTCGTAGTAAAATAGAGTAGGGTTTAGAAAATAGTGTTTTGCTGAAATTTTTCAATCAATGGTTTTGCATGGAAGAGTATGATGCAATGATATGAATGATATGCAGAACCAAATCTAAAATTTGGGATGTGACATGGGTCCCATATGCCAGCCTCATATTAGAAGAATTGTGTGTATTTGATTGAATTTTTTTCTTCTCTAGCGCTACCCTGTTCCTCGGTCACACCTCCGTGTTAACCTGATAGCGTTTCTCGGCCAATCTGCCGTTTGGTCACATAGCTTGGTCCCATATGTGAGCATCTCATTAGAAGAAATGTCTGCATGTTGGACTTTTTTCTCGCTCGTGCCTCCCTTATTTGAACTAGCAAAGTTGCTCGATGAAGACATGTAATAAGGTATATCTGGTGGGCCCCATATGTCAGCCTATCTGTAAATGAAACATGCTAGTATGATGGACTTTTTTTCGGGCGGTTGTTCTGACCTTGGTCCGTTGCTGCATCCCATATGTCATCCTCCTCTATGCAGGACACGTGTGTAGGATGGATCCCAGATGTCAGCCTCCATTTGAAAGAAATATGTGTATTATGTTGGACTATTTTTTCAGGTCGAGTCTGTCGTTCTGATCTTGGCAACATTTCTAGATGCAACAACGGTTTATCTAGGTCCCAGGTATCAGTTTTTTTTAAAGTTAATCTATACTCCGTTGCTGGGTCCCACATGTCAACATTGGTATATAATAACAGAAATTGCCACGACCACTATTTTGCCCTTGGTACGTTGCTGTGTCCCAGATAGCCTCCTCTGTGCAGGGAATGTGTCTATGTTGGGTCCCAGGTGTCAGCCTCTATTTGAAAGAAACGTGTATGTGTTGGACTATTTTTTGGATCGAGTCCATCGTTCTGACCTTAGCAACATTTCTAGACGACGAAGCAGCTCACCTTGGTCCTAGATGTCAATCTCAGAGTACAAAAAGATGACCGCAAGAATTTTTTTTGCCTAGGATTCGAACTCAAGACGTCTAAAACGGTGAATGGCTTGTCTTGCCACTACAAAAGGAACAATTTCTAGAAAATAAATATTAAACGATTCCTTCTATAAGTATAAGAGACTTTCTTTGACCATGTTTATCTCCCTTCAAATAATAAGACGACACTCCTGGCAGCTAAACTAAAAATTGCTACATAATGCAGTAATTTTTACACACAAAAATAGGTAGGCGGCGCTTTTTATCGTCATGGGAAATATTCAATGGTCTCACTTCTAAACTGGATGGGCTATGAAGGGATCTACAAGACCATGAAAAGACCGAAATTAGAAAGTTTTCGTCTATGCTTGGGCCTCATAGGCTAACTTCATGGGCTCGGTAATAAAAATTCCAGACATCAACAAGGAAGAAAAAAACAAGCGCGAAACAATTGGCAGATATTTCACGTGAAAAGGATAAAGATGGCTTTTGACAATTTTGTGAGTCCCCTCGTTCCCGAGCAAGAAAACGGATGCGCTAACGCCTTAGTTTCGCGCTCCAAAATCTGTTGCTTGTTCGGACCGCAAATTAATATTCTTTATTTCCTCTCGAACAGGCCCTCTTTTTTCATTCGAATGTATATCTTTTTCGGTTGTTGACAACCAGGACACATAGCCAGGCGCGCACAAACTTTCCTACTCGTGAATTCACACCAGCAGCAGCCAGCTACTGTCTCTTTGCACCATTCTTCTGGAGATGCACTGCCCATGAAAACCACAGTCCGCTCTCCAAAACATTCACCCTCCGTCTACCAGCACATAGGCCGGCGGGTTTCTTCTCGAGATACACGTAGGCCGCCGGTCAGCTAGTCAATCCCCACGGTACCCTTATAATTTCCTTAGTTCACTCGGACCATTCCCTAGAAGTGGTTTCATACTCGATCTGTTCATTTGACATTGTTCTGCACTTGATCTGTTTGTTCGAATTGGTTGGCATTTTATTGCGCTCGGTCGATCTGTTATCTCTAATATGTAACATAGTTCTACACCCAATTTCTGAAATAAGCTAAAATTACGTGGTATTTATAGTTCTATATTCCATCGGTTTGCTTAGATATCTTGGCTTAATTAGATCTGTAATCTACATGTTCCCTAAAATATCTTGAAAGATTCCGACCATTTGTATCCTCAATAGATGGGTAGATATTGGATATTGAATGGAAAAAAGCAAAACCTTTATATTGGGAAGGTGTTAATGACTTCATGAAGTTTGTTAGATAGCATAAAGGTGACTCAGATGTGTTTTTCCCATGCCAACAGTGCCTTCATTATAAAAATCTGAGTTAGAGCATAGTTGCAGAGCATATATTCAGTAATGGTATGCAATGCACATATATTAGTTAGACTAAACATGGTGAACCATATGATCAGCTTGTTCTTGATCCTCTAGCTGATGCTGATCTGCCTAAAGCTCATCAGATCGAGGATAAGGACCTTTCTGGTTTTTTAAGGGACCTGTACCCCACTGCAAGAAAAAAGGGCGGCCCTTCTCTTAAAAGAACACTTTCCTCTGAACTGATAGAAGATGCCAAGTGTTTAGTGGACCCTAGTTCTGGTATCTAAAGATTCGAACAGGTAATGAAATTACTAAAGGAAAAGTCGTTCAACAAGGTTACCAACAAAGCTTTCGATTTAGTGTTTAAGGTGTACAACGAGTCAATCCCTAGGGAAGGACTACCAAAATCCTTTTATGAGATGAAACAGTACATCAAGATACTCGGACTATCATATGAGAAGATCCATTTGTGTCCAAATAACTGTAGGGTTCGCAACATAGAAAACAAAAAATTTCCTATGATGGAAACAACTATGTACCAAGATCTATCTACTAGATACAAGTAACGGGCGGATATACATCCGTAGAGAACATACCCTTGAAGACCGACAAATCTTAACGAGGTTGAACTCGTGGTTGATGTAGACGAACCCTTGCCGATCTCAAGATCGAGAGGAAGTCCTAGCGCCGCAAATCAGCGGCGCATCCATGCTCGCACACATGTTCGAGGCACCGAGAAACCTCCGCCTCCTCGCTCCAGCGATGTAGCGGAAGCACAAATCTTTCTTGCCGAAAAGCCACCGGGAACATGTAAATCGCTAGTACGAGACCATGGGGAATAAACTAGAGGGGGAGATAGATCCTTCACGAGGAGGTGTGAGTGAGAGAGAGGGAGGGGCACCCCAAGGGGGTGGCCGCCGGCCATGGGGCTGCGCCCACCCCTTCCTCCATTATGTGGGTGGAAGCTCCACTCACAAAAATGGCTCTTCATTTATCCACTCAAAATCCCACTCAAAAATTCCCATTAAATTTCCACCAAATTTAATGCAAACTCTCTTTAAATAAAACTCCTTTTATTTATTCAGAATTTTGTCAATTACCTTAATGACAAACATTCACATATAACCCCTTGCTAGTATTTTATTTCACATGCAGAAACACTTTCTGCAATTTCACCCAAAAACAGTTTTGGTGTCTAGTGAAATAAATTCCTGCGCTTTGTTATTCTTTCCAGCATGAAACTATTTGCTCCAAATGGTGTCGGTGTCTCTTAAGTGTGTCACCCTACAGTTCGCGAATAATGCGGACATGATCGAGACCCCTCTCAGATCAATAATCAGAAGCGGGACCTAGAGATCCATACTGACTCCCACACATTCAACGATGTCTTTCTTGTGATTGTGAGAACCTTTTATGCTAGTAACTTAATCCCTTTGTCTCGTGATATATTACATGTCCGAGATTCGATCATCGGTATCTCCATACCTAGTTTGATCTCGTTACTAACATATACTCTTTTCTTGTTCCCGTGATATAACGTTCTAGTGATCAAATCACTTGCTTGCAAGCTAATCAATGTGATATCACCAAGAGGGCCCAGAGTATATCTATCCGTCATCAGGATGAAAAAATTCCACTCTCTATCCATGGGCCTCAACATAACACTTTAGTAGTACTGAACCCATCTTTATAATCACCTTGTTACGGTGTGACGTTTGATGTTATCAAGATACTCTTCCAGTGTGAGTGATTGACATGATCTCATGGTCTATGGATTAGGTTTACTTTGTACGATGTTATAGCAATATAAACTCAACGACTTTGATCGTAATGCTATACTTCGGATGAATGTTCATCACACCATTCCAATAATGTTGTGACCTTGTTATTAACAACATCCAATGTCCAGGATCAGGAAACCTTGATCATCTTGTTAATCAACGAGCTAGTTTATAAGAGAGGCATAACTAGGAACTTTATGTTTGTTTATTAAACACACATCTATTAACGTTTCTGTATTAATACAATTATAACATGACAAATAAACATCTATCATATACTTGGAATATACATAATAACCACTTTATTATTGCCTCTCAAGGCATATTCCCTTCAGTCTCCCACTTGCACTAGAGACAATAATCTAGTTACATAGTGATAAAGCTAACACCCATGGAGTTCTGGTGTTGATCATGTTTTGCTCTAGGGAGATTTTTAGTCAACGGATCTGCTACATTGAGATCCATGTGTACTTTACAAATATTTATATCTCCATCCTTAACATGCTCGTGGATGGAGTGAAACCGGCGCTTAATATGCTTGGAATTCTTGTGAGACCTTGGTTCTTTGGCATTGGCTATGGCACCATTGTTGTCAGAACAGATCACCATTGGGTCCAACGCGCTTGCAACCACACCTAGTTCGGTTATGAACTCCTTCATCCAAACTGCTTCCTGAGCCGCTTCCGAAGCAGCAACATATTCGGCTTCCGTTGTTGATCCCGCCACCACGGGTTGTTTGGAACTCCTCCACCTAACCTCTCCACCATTCATGAGAAATACGTATCCGGATTGATACTTAGAGTCATCCGGATCAGTGTCAAAGCTAGTGTCAACATAACACTTAGCGACGAGCTCTTCTTCACCTTCGTATACGAGAAACATATCCTTAGTTCTTCGCAAGTACTTAAGGATATTCTTGACCGCTATCCAGTGTTCTGAACCTGGATCAGATTGGTATCTACTAGTTAAACTAATAGCATGTTCCACATCCGGTCTTGTACATAGCATGGCATACATTATAGAGCCTATGGCTGAAGCATAGGGGACTTTGTCCATTATCTCTCTTTCTTCCACCGTAGCCGTACTTTGAGTCCTACTCAATGTATTGCCTTGTAACATAGTTAAGAATCCCTTCTTACTTCTGTCCATTTTAAATTTCTTTAAAATTTTATCAAGGTATGTACTTTGTGATAGCCCTATTAGGCGCCTAGATCTATCCATATAGATATTTATGCCTAATATGTAAGACGCCTCACCTAGGTCCTTCATAGAAAATTTGTTGTTTAGATAACTTTTAACACTGTTTAAAAGATCTATATCATTTCCAATCAATAATATGTCATCCACATATAATATCAGAACTGCCACATCACTCCCACTCACTTTCTTGTAAATACAAGCCTCTCCATAAGTTTGAATAAATCCAAACTCTTTGATCACCTCATCAAAGCGGAGATTCCAACTCTGGGATGCTTGTTTTGGTCCATAGATGGATCGCTGAAGCTTGCATACCTTCTCAGCATCCTTAGGATCGACAAAACCCTTTGGTTGTACCATATACAACTTTGCCATTGAGGAACGCAGTTTTGACATCCATCTGCCATATCTCATAGTCGAAATATGCAACAATGTCTAACATAATCCTAACTGACTTTAGCATCACTATGGGAGAGAATGTCTCATCGTAGTCAACTCCTTGAATTTGTCGAAACCCCTTTGAGACAAGTCGAGCTTTATAGACTGTTACATTACCATCAGCATCAGTTTCTTTTGAAAATCCATTTATTCTCCACAGCCTTTCGGTCATGAGGTAAGTTCACTGAGGTCCAAACTTGGTTTTCGTACTTGGATTCCATCTCGGATTTCATGGCTTCTAGCCATTTGTTGGAATCCGGGATCATCATCGCTTCTTCATATGTCGCAGGGTCATCAATTTCATTGTCCATGAAATTCATAACAGGATTTTCGTATAGCTCGGGAGCTGCACGCGTCCTGCTAGACCTGCGAGGTTTGGTAGTATTCTCTTTCGGAGCTTCATGATCATTATCATTAGTTCCCTCTTCATTTTGTGAAGTCAACTCCGGCACGGCTTCTAGCGCTGCTCTACTCGCCATACTATGAAGAGAAGGTTCTACAACCTCTTCGAGTTCTACCTTCCGACTACACACACCTTTCGCAAGAAACTCTTTCTCTAGAAAGGATCCACTCTTGGCAACGAAAATCTTGCCCTCGGATCTGTGATAGAAGGAATACCCAATAGTTCCTTGGGTATCCTATAAAGACGCATTTTCCCGCTTTGGGTTCGAGTTTATCCGGTTGAAGTTTTTTCACATAAACATCACATCCCCAAACTTTAAGAAATGACAGCTTAGGTTTGTTTCCAAAACACAATTCATACGGTGTCTTTTCAACGGATTTAGATGGTGCCCGATTTAAAGTGAATGTGGCAGTTTCTAGTGCATAACCCCAAAATGACAGTGGCAAGTCCGTCAGAGACATCATAGATCGAACCATATCTAGTAAAGTACGATTACGATGTTCCGACACACCATTTCGCTGCGGTGTTCCGGCAGGTGTGAGTTGTGAAACTATTCCACACTCTTTCATATGTGTGCTAAACTCGTAACTTAGATACTCACCTCCACGGTCGGACCATAGAAATTTGATCTTTCTATTACGATGATTTTCCACTTCACTCTGAAATTCCTTAAATTTCTCAAAGGTTTCAGACTTGTGTTTCATCACGTAGATATAACCGTATCTACTCAAATCATCCTTGAAAGTAACAAAATAACGATATCCACCTCGCGCCGACACACTCATTGGACCACACACGTCAGAGTGTATGATTTCTAATAAATCTGTCGCCCGTTCCATTGAACCGAAAAACGGCATTCTAGTCATCTTTCCCGTAAGGCATGGCTCACATGTATCAAATGATTCAAAATCAAGTGATTCCAAAAGTCCATCCGAGTGGAGGTTCTTCATGCGTTTAACGCCAATATGACCTAGACGGCAGTGCCACATATATGCAGATATATCATCATTAAGTTTAATCATTTTAGCATCAACATTATGAATATGTGTAACACTATTATCGAGATCCAAACAGAAATAAACCATTCATCATTGGTGCATGACCATAAAAGATATCATTCATATAAATCGAACAACCATTGTTTTCAGTTTTAAATGAATAACCACTACGCATCAAACATGATCTGGATACAATGTTCATGCTCAATGCTGGAACCAGATAACAATTATGCAAGTTTATAACAATTCCCGATGGTAAGTGGAGAGGTAGAGTTCCGACGGCGATCACATCAACGCTTGATCCACTGTCGACACGCATCTTGACCTTACCCCTTGCTAGTGGTCGCTTGTTCCACAACCCCTGATTCGAGTTACAAATATTATCAACTGAACCAGTATCAAATACCCAGGTGCTACTGCGAGTACTAGTCAAGTACACATCAATAACATGTATATTGAATATACCTTTGTTTGCCTTGCTGGCCTTCTTGTCTGCCAAATACTTGGGTCAGTTGCGCTTCCAGTGGCCATTCCCCTTGCAATAATAGCACTCGATATCAGACTTAGGGCCAACTCGGGATTTCTTTTCAGGTACGGCAACCGGCTTGCCGCCCTTCTTTCCCTTCTTTTTACCCTTTCCGTCTTTCTTGAAACCGGTGGTCTTATTGATCATCAACACTTGATGTTCCTTCTTGATCTCCACTTCTGCAGTTTTAAGAATTGACAGAAGCTCGAGGAGAGACTTCTTCATGCCTTGCATGTTATAGTTCATCACGAAGCTCTTATAGCTAGGTGGCAGAGATTGGAGAACACGATGGATGCCTAAGTCAATGGGAATCGTTATTCCCAAGGACACAACATTATCGGCGTAACCTGACATATTGAGTACATGCTCACTAACGGAGTTGTTCTCTTCCATCATGCAGCTAAAGAACTTTTCTGAAGCATTATAACTCTCTACGGAAGCATGGGTGTCGAAAATCATTTTCAACTCACCCATTGTATCAAAGGCATTGTCGTTTTCAAAACGATTTCGAAGTTCTGGCTCTAGCCCATACAATATGTCGCAATGAACTAAGTTGTGGTCCTCCTGACGAGTCAGAGAGACGTTCTTTTCCTCATCAGGGGCATCATCAAGTGGTGGGGTCCTAGTGGCGCTTCTAGCACATATTTCTTTTGTGCAGCAGAGAGGAGAATCCTCAAATTCATGGCCCAGTTGGTAAAGTTGCTACCGTTCATTGCAAGTTTCTCTTTCTCCATGAACACATTGAAATTAAAAGCAGGTGGTGCCATCTACAACAGAATTTGGCAAGTTTAGACTAAGTTTATGATGGATTGAGTTCAACTAATCCAAAATTAAGAATGAACTCCCACTCAAAAACGACATCCCTCGTGCCTTTTTGGTGATTACATGAACCAAATCCACTACACCAAGTCCGGTCATCACGTGAGTCGGTGTAGCTTCAAAGGCGAGCATCAAATGGGCATCATATCTTTCATATGACTCATGCTTAACCTTTCGGTCCGTGTTTCGAGGCCATGTCTGCACATGCTAGGCTCACCAAGTAAGAACCTTAGTATTCGCGTGTCTAAACTGTCTTACACGCGAAATATGACCGTGGATCCAAGAACACCCGATCATCACATGATGTCTTGGAGTGGCGAAACATAATCGGTGCATACTTAAGGGAGAACACATTTTTATCTTGATATCTAAATGAGGGATCATCTTATTATGCTAATAAAATGCCAAACAAGCAATATAAGATGCAACAAACATCTCATGTAAAAAGTGAAATGATATGGTTCTTGCACTTGGTCTCCATCATGTGCATCATGGTATGATCGTCATCATTCCTCTATGTATAAGGCCAAGGTCTATGGAACTTACACGTTATGTGTGTTGTAAGAGTATCGACTCATACTTTTACTTACAACATCACCATATCATGACACTAGCCCAGCAATAATCTAAACTAGACGCTTCTAATTTATCCATTGCAATTTTTACGTGGCTTAGGGCTTTCGAAGATAGAACCGTTCTTACCTCTAAACATGAACCACAACGAGGATAACCAAATTGTTGACAACTCGTTGCAAATTAGATATTGACTATAGTAGGAGAGACAGACACTTGCTAGCCACTTATGCAAAACTAGTTGCATCTCAAGCGTGGAACAGGTCTCATATGCAACGACATGTAAAGTATGTCCGGGCTGCTTCATCCCACTATGCCACCAATATACAAAGTAAAACTATGTAAGACCCCACCTTTATAAAGGTAAAGGTCCCTGTGATTGCAATTCTAGCATCCACAATTTAAGATGAAGTACACAGATACAAAGGTATTTATTACATCGTCATTCCAGAGATAACATAGTCTTTTACAACTCCATAGCCATAGGCTAGTACAAGAGTTCAACTTAACAAAATAAAGTAAAGTATTCATCTTCATGTGCCACATGCAAACATGTTGAGTGTAGACTCATAACCCTAATCCTCATCAGAGTAACCTGCAACATCACAAGTTACAGCCACAGTGGATCAATACATTGGAGTAGTATTGGCAAGTGATACCTTAGTATAATAATAGTTTCTAGATTCTATATGAATTTGGCTAAGTGTAGCTTAGGCTTGCTTTGCTAAAAATAGGTTTTGCCTATCAGCTGAAAACACCAAGTTTTTGTTTGACCAAAAACTCCCAAGGAACCACCAATAGACATTGGTGAACCTTTACCCTTGTTCAACCACAAATTTTAACTTAGAAATTGGGATGAGGAGATCCTTGATATCTTCAATGTCTTGATGCTCAAATTGTCCGTTGCCGGGGACATGGCTAAGTACTTAGATTTTTCCTTCTCGAGAGGTGGTGCACTTTCCCCACAAGACTCGACATGCATGGAGACAAGATATTTCAGAAGCCTTACCTTAGAACAAATGGGCGCGCTCCAACCTATCACCCTACCACCAACTGTCCATCTGGGCTAAGTTATTGCAACCTATATGATCAAGGCAGAGCCCATATGCCATGTGGTTACACTAGACGCTTCTAAACACTAAGTATCTCAAATCCCTTTGCTCTTGGCTGGCTTTCCACAAGTGTGATACACAAGGTAGACCATAGATATGGGACTTGTGTAACCACTCAACATAACCCAAACATACAATTCCACCCAGGTGATTCATTCACTTAGTTGTTTTATTAAGCAAAAACATAAGTCAAAGACTTAACAAAATTTCCATAGCTTGTATATAATCCACCCTTGTTTGCTACAAGCTAGGTTAAGCATGATAATATAACAAGTATCTTAACTTAGAGAAAATTTTTCTAAGACTACAACTACTAGGATTTCCCATTGCATAGCACATAGTTACTTAGCAAAATATCATGCAAGCCCTATACAAAATATCACTAGTGCATAGTCAAAATAATGGTACAAATACATGAAGCACCACTTGTCTTGGTAGTTGGTAGAGTAGCAACAATCCTCACAATCACAATCACCACTAGCACCAAAATCTACACATAAAATGATAGCACCAAATTTACATTCCAAATAATCAAGCAAAAATATATGAATGCATGCAAATGCCATGTGATGATTTTTACTAAACTAAACAAGACAAGTAAATAGTACTGAACACTAAACTAAACATTTAGAGACTAAATAAACTTAATTTGTCCTTATAAACATTTTCTACATAATTTATAAACTCAAAATAAGCCTACAAATTACTCTGCATAAAATTCCATTATTACAGAATCAAAGTACAAAAATAATCCAACAGTAGTGTAGGATTAATTTTTGTGAATCCAATGATATATTATTTGCATTTTTTGGATAAACAGAACAAAAGTTATAAATTTTACAAGTTAATTCATCTAATAAATTCAAATCTGGATTTTAAAAGAAAAATCCTTACACGTGGCGCCATCTGATTGGCCCGTACCACTTCGCGCGGATCACGCGCGTGTGCCTTCAGATCTTAGTGAGATCGCACGGTCCAGATCACACGATACCCCTTCACTCTCTCTTCTAATCCTAGTCGTTGGATCTAGATCCAGCGGATCTGAGTGCGTTGGCCAACAACGGGTGGCACAAATGGCGAGCTGCGGCGGCGATGGCTCTGTCGGTGATGCTCTGGCGATGCTAGGGGGTAAGGGGGAGGGCGTAAGGCATTACCGAAGTCGCGGCGATGGTGCGGTTGCAGTGGAGGTCACGGGCGAGGGCGGGGCACTCGGGTTCGGCGGCTATTCCTCACAGGAGTCGTGCTCCCCGTCGGGTACACGCGGTTGTCGACGGAGACGATGCTACAGGTCACAAGAAGGAAAACCACAAGAAGTATTAGGTGCACGCAAGAGTGGCGAACAGAATAGCAAGAACTAGAGGGTGAGGGGTAGGCAGGCCTCACCGGAATCATTCACCGGAGAAGTTCGGTACCGCGGCGGTGTGAGATCTAGTGTGGGCAGCCTGGTGGCGCTTAGACGTTGGCGAGTGAGGGGAAAGATGCAAGGAAGGAAGGGGTTTAAGTAGGAAGGGTCGGGTGCGGGAATTACTGAGGCATTCAATCGAATTGATTCGAAATCAATCGACGAGGTAACGGGTGGCGACGGCGGGGTCTGTGGCCGTTGATTGAGGACGATGGAGACGACGTGGCGGTGGGACCAGGAGGTCAGCGAGGGGGTGTGGTGCGAGCGCGGTGAGAAAGAGAGACAGAGGGGTGCGGGGGAGCCGGGTGGGCTTGCTGGGCCGCGGGAGTGGGACTGGGCCGAAACGGTGGCGACGGCCTTTTTCGTTTTCTTTATTCTTTTTCTTTTTCTAATTGGATTTTCAGGAAACCAAATCAAATCAAATTTAAATGATTTTGATTTCAAATCAATTCTAGATTTTTGCAGTGAAATCTTTGCATATAATTGAGTATAAAACCTTGCTGAATTGTCAAATTCTCTTTGACACTTTGAAAAAATAAATTAAATCATGCCTTTATTGATATATATATAATAGGCATATAAATGGTTTTATATTGAATTTTGTTTTGAAATCTTTGAGCAAGCTTTGCATTCAACTTTAAAACATTTCTTATCAATCCAAAGCATTCTCATACTTTGAAAGTAAAAAATAAAACCATTGCCTTACTGGCATAAAATAATAGGCATAATATGGTTTCTTATTTTGAAATCTTGTTTGAAATGACCAAATGCTATGAATGCATGAATGATATGCAAACTTTTCAAATCATGATTTTTGGGATGTTACAAATCTAACACCCTTAAGGTGAATCTCGCCCTCGAGATTCGGATTGGCTAGCAAATAGGTGAGGGTGATCTTTCTGAAGGTCATCTTCTCTTTCTCAAGTTGCTTCCTCTTCAGAATGATGATTCCACTGAACTTTACAAAACTTTATAGTCTTAGTGCGAGTGACTCTCTCTGCAGTCTCAAGAATCTTGATAGGTTTCTCTTCATAAGTGAGATCACTCTCCAACTGAACCTCTTCCAAAGGTATAATATATTTTAAAGAAGTCCCCTCCATCTCCGGATGGCATTTCTTCAACTGACTTACGTGAAACACATTGTGAACGGCAGACAGTGATTTAGGCAACTTGATCTCATAAGCCACTTCTCCTTTGCGACTTATGACCTTGAATGGTCCAATATATCTTGGAGCCAATTTTCCTTTGATTCCAAATCTCTGCACACCATGGAGGGGTGATACTCTAAGATAGGCTTTGTCACCTACCTCATAGGTGACTTCTATACGCTTTGGGTCTACGTAACTCTTTTGTTGGTACTATGCTATCTTCAATCTGTCTCTTACTAATCTGACTTTCTCTTCAGCTTCCTTGATTAATTCTGGCCCAAACAAATTTCGTTCTCCAACACCACTCCATAGCAATGGTGTAGTACACTTTATCCCATAGAGAAATTCAAATGGTGCCATCTCAATACTGGCTTGATAGCTGTTATTGTAAGAGAATTCCGTGTAAGGCAGACTTTCATCCCAACTAGCACCATAGTCTAGGGCACATGCCCTCAACATATCCTCTAGAATCTGGTTGGTCCTTTCTGTCTTGTTCCAATGACTCATGCAATTGTCGCCAAAAATGCAAAGTGAATTGAGTTCCTCTATTCAACATAATACTCTTAGGTACTCCATGCAGACACACAATCCTATTCATATAAATCTTGGCTAACTTAGCACTTGTATAGGTTGTCTTCACGGGTATGAAATGAGCCACTTTAGTTAGGCGATCTACCACGACCCAAATAGAATCATATCCTGATCTAGTCCATGGCAGTCCGGTGATGAAATCCATGCCAATCTTGTCCCACTTCCAATCAGGAATAGGTAGTGGTTGTAACAATCCTGTGTAACATTCCAAAAATACTAAAAACTTGGATCATCAAACTCTAATCATCAAATTTAGGGTTAACAAAAACTTTTCTAAATAAAAATATGAATGCATGCATGAGAGTATGCATTTCATTTTGAATTCTTTTGAACCACCTTGTTTGTGTGTTTCTTTGATTGTAAAATGTTTCTTAGGTGAAATAAACATCATCTAAACAATTCCCAAACTTTTCTCAAAGACAAGTAAATCAAAACAAATAAAATAAGGGAATGGTCATTTTGACCAATTTAACTCCCATGCCTACTTTGGCTGTGTAAGATCCCTCCTTTATAAAGGAAAAGGATCCCTGTGATTGCAATGCTAGTCCCTGGATCAATGCTAGCATCCACAGTTTAAGATGAAGTACACAGAAACAAAGGTCATTATTACAGTCATTCCAGAGACAAACATAGTCTTTACAACTCCAAGGACACAGGCCTAGTACAAGAGTTTAAATAAGTAAATAGATAAAAGTCTTCATCTTCATGTGCCACAGGCAAACATGTTGAGTGTAGACTCATGACTCCTAATCCTCATCAGAGTAACCTGCAACATCACAAGTTACAGCCACAGTGGGTCAATACATTGGAATAGTATTGGCAAGTGATACCTTAGTATAATATTTGGTGGACTAGATACTATATGCAATTTGGCTAAGTGTAGCTTAGGCTTTCTTTGCTCAAAATAGGTTTTGCCTATTAGTTGAAATCACTAAGTTTTTCTTTATCAAAACTTTTCCCAAGGAACCACCAATAGACATTGAGGTCCTTCACCCTTGTTCACCCACAAGTTTTACTTAGAAATTGGGATGAGGAGATTCTTGATAGCTTCCATGTCCTGATGCTCAAGTTGTCCATTTCCAGGGACATGGCTAAGTACTTAGATTCTTCCATCTGCAGAGGTCGTGCACTTTCCCCACTAGACTTGATTTTCACCAAGACAGGACCTTTCAGAAGCCTTCCCTTAGACCACATGGACGCGTTCCAACCTATCACCCCACTACCACCAACTGTCCAAATGGCTAAGTTCTAGCAACCTATGTGATCCAGGCAGAGGCCATATTGCCAAGTGGCTGCACTAGAAGCTTCTTAACATTTGGCCTCTAAAATCTCTTTGTTCCTGGGTGGCTTTCCACAAGTGAGATACACAAGGTAAACCATGGAAATGGGCCTTGTGTAACCACTCAACATAAACCATTCCTTCCATTCCACCCAGGTGTTTCACTTACTTAGTTGTTTTATTAGGCAAAACACAAGTCCAAAGACTTAGAAATATTTTTATCATAGCATGTATATTTTCACCACCCTTGGTTGCTACTAGCTAGGCTAAGCATGGCATATAAAGCATCTTAACTTAGAAATTTTCCTAGCAATTCTACAACTACTAGGATTTCCCAACATGGCATATAAGCAAAATATAACATGCAAGACTAGCAAAATATTTCTAATGCTTAGTAGAAAACATAGGGATAAAAATATCATGAAGCACCACTTGCCTTGGTAGTTTGGAGATTATCTACACTCCTCACAATCACAATCACTATTGGCACCAAAATCTACACATAAAATCATAGCAACAATCACATACAAAATATATACAAACAAAAATATATGAATGCATGCAATATGATATGTGATGGTTTTTAAAATTCTACAAAGCAAGTGTACTGTACTGGTTCATAAACAAGTTCAAAACTTGCCAAACAACATTTATTTAAACCTTAAAACATTTCTTAAACAATTCATATACTCAAAATAGCCCTACACATGTTTCTGTAAATAAAACCATTTTAACAGAAGCAAAACATTAAACACATTGCATATTTAGAAAGGGCTTGTTCTCCTGATTCCATTGATATAAAATTTGTCAATTTTGAACATGGGGATCAAAAGTTATAGCTAAAACAAATTCAAACATCTAATAGATTTAAATCCTGATTTTAAACCTAAACTCTGGCCAAGCGTCTTAATCTGATTGGTGCGTACCGGTTCGCTCAGGATCGCGTCTGTGAGCCGTTAGATCTACTTAATCTGCATGGCCCAGATCTACTCATAACGTTTCGATAAGTGATCTGTTTATGAGCGCTGGATCTAGATCCTACGGTCCTGGATCAAGCGACCACAGATGGGCGGCGCTGGCGGTGGCTACTGGCGGCGGAGATCTCGGCCTACGGCGGCACGGCGCTACAGGTGGCTCTGGGGTCGTCGGAGATGCTTACCAGAATCGTGGCGATGCACTGATGCTCAACCTGGCGACGGCTTGGCAAGGGGCGCACGGACACGGCTGCACAGGCTCGTCGGAGTTGCTGGCTATGTCGGGCTCGGGTGGACGACGACATTGGCGACGCTCCTGGTCACCCTAGCATGAACAAACGGCATCAGGAGGTGCGCAAGACTACGGCGAACTCATTCGTGTGAATCAGAGGCGAAGGGGAACAAGGGGCTCACCGAATTTAATCGCCGGAGTTGAGGACGTCGTCGGAACCTTGCTGTGCTTGTCGAAGACGACGACCTGGGGCGGTATAGAAGGAACCAACGGTGTCAGTAGGTGCGCAAGGAAGTGGCGATGCTGTCTGCAAGAACCAGAGAAGAAGGGGCGCACGGGGCTCACCGGGATTGGTCGCCGGAGTGAGCTCTGTCTGCGGCGGTGCGAGGATGATTGCGGGCAGCCTGGGGGCGTTCTGTGCTCGAAGTCTGGGGGGAAATGGAGAGGGGGAAGAGGGGGTTTAAGTAGGCAGGGCGGGGGCATGATTTATTCCTGCAATCAACGCGAATTGACGAGCGAATCAAGCCAGGAAACGCACGGCGTGATTGGGGAAGAACACGTCGCGGGGGGTGGAGACGACGACGCCGTGTGGGCCGCGGCTGTCAGTGAGAGAAATAGAGAGGGAGTGGGTCCTGTCTGTCAGTCACTCGGCGGGCGCGGGGGTGAGTAACAAAAAACGGTTCGCGGGGTGGGTTGCTGGGCTTAGTTGGGCTAGTTGGGCCAGATTCGCCTGCTAGCTTTTTTTCCCTTTTAGCCTTTTTCTTTTTCTGTTTGATTTTTCTGAAATGATTTTCAACTCCAAATCAAATGAGTTTGAATTCAAATCTTCTCTAGGTTTTTATACTGCAAACCTTGCACTCAAATGTGTGTCAAACACTACTGTTTACTCAAAACACTTTGATCAAATGAAAAATAAAAATAAAACCAAGCCTTTATGTGGAATATACAATAGGCATAATATTGGTTTTATTTACTCATTTTGTTTTGAAAACTTTGCTCAAGATTTTGAAGGTGCCTAAGTTTGAATACAAACCTTACTGAACCAAAGCAAGTACTCTTCTCATTGGAAGATAGCACTAAGGCTAGAGCAAACTTACATGAAATAATAAGAATATATGCTTCTGTTTTGAAATGATTTATTTGAAATGAATTTCATATGATCATGGATGCATGGATGATATGCATGAGTTTGAAACATGTTTTTAGGGATGTTACAAATCTAACCCCCTTAAGGTGAATCTCGCCCTCGAGATTCGGATTGGCTAGCAAATAGGTGAGGGTGGTCTTTCCGAAGATCATCTTCTCTTTCCCATGTTGCTTCCTCTTCGGAATGATGGTTCCACTGAACTTTGCAAAAATTGATAGTCTTAGTCCGTGTGACTCTTTCTGCAGTCTCAAGAATCTTGATAGGTTTCTCCTCATAAGTAGGTCACTCTCCAACTGAACCTCTTCTAAAGGTATAGTATCCTTCAAAGAAGTTTCTTCCATTTCTGGATGACATTTCTTAAGCTGACTCACATGAAACACATTATGGACAGCTGACAAAGACTCTGGCAATTCAATTTCATAAGCAACTTCTCCTTTGCGACTCAGAATCTTGAATGGTCCAACATATCTTGGGGCCAACTTTCCTTTGACTCCGAACCTCTTCACTCCACGAAGTGGTGACACTCTAAGATAAGCTCTACCACCAACTTCGTAGGTGACTTCTCTACGCTTAGGATCTGCGTAGCTTTTCTGTCGGGACTGTGCTATCTTCAATCTGTCCTTAACCAACTTGACCTTCTCTTCGGCTTCTTTGATAAGTTCTGGTCCGAACAAACTTCTTTCTCCCACACCATTCCATAACAATGGGGTGGTACACTTTCTCCCGTAGAGAAACTCAAATGGCGCCATCTCAATGCTGGCTTGATAGCTGTTGTTATAAGAAAATTCTGCGTAAGGCAGACTTTCATCCCAACTAGCTCCATAGTCTAGGGCACATGCCCTCAACATGTCTTCAAGAATATGATTAGTCCTTTCTGTTTGTCCATCAGTTTGAGGATGAAAAGCAGTACTGAATTCCAACCTCGTTCCCAATGACTCATGTAGCTGTCTCCAAAAATGGGAAGTGAATTGAGTTCCCCTATCAGACACAATACTCTTGGGCACTCCATGTAGACACACAATTCTACTCATATAGATCTTGGCCAACTTAGCACTTGTATAGGTTGTCTTCACGGGTATGAAATGAGCCACTTTAGTTAGGCGATCCACTACTACCCAAATAGAATCATATCCTGACCGGGTCCTTGGCAATCCGGTAATGAAATACATACCAATCTTGTCCCACTTCCAATCAGGAATAGGTAGTGGTTGAAGCAAACCTGCTGGTTTCTGATGCTCCGCTTTCACTCTACTACACACATCACACAAAGCAATATGTTCGGCGATGTCCTTTTTGAGATTATTCCACCAAAATCTTTCCTTCATATCCATGTACATTTTGGTGTTACCCGGATGAATGGAATACTGTGAGTTGTGTGCTTCTTGCAAAATCAGTTTCCGAAGCTCCGGATCTTGTGGAACACAGATACGTTTCCCATGCCATAAAGTACCCTGTTCGTCTTCATGGAATCCTTTGGCTTTTCCTTTGCCAATCTTTTCCTTAATTTCTTCAATCTCCTTATCAGTCTTCTGGGCTTCTTTGATCTTGTCCAACAAAGTGGGTTGAACATCCAAAGACATGAGATGTCCTTCAGGCACAATCTCCAATCTGAGATCTCTAAATTGGGCACACAAATCATCTGGCAATTCTCCCTTAGTAAGGCCATTCACAAAAACCTTACGGCTTAGAGCATCTGCTACAACATTTGCTTTACCGGGGTGGTATTGCAAACTCAAGTCATAGTCCTTGATGAGTTCTAGCCATCTTCTTTGTCTCATATAAATTTCTTTCTGGGTGAAGATATACTTCAAACTCTTGTGATCTGTGAACACTTCACAAAGCTTTTCCAAAAGATAATGTCTCCATGTTTTGAGTGCATGGACAACAGAGGCTAACTCTAAATCATGAGTAGGGTAGTTCACTTCATGAGTTTTGAGTTGTCTCGAGGCATAAGCCACAAATTTCCCGTCTTGCATAAGTACTGCACCCAAACCATGATGAGATGCATCACAATATACTTGGAAATGTTTTTCCAAGTCTGGCAAACACAAGACTGGTGCTGTCACAAGTCTCTTCTTCAATTTCTGAAAGCTGAGTTCACAACCTTCAGACCACGCAAATTCCTTGTCTTTCTTTAGCAATTCTGTCATAGGCTTAGATACCTTGGAGAAATTCTCAATGAACCTTCTGTAGTAACCTACTAAGCCAAGGAAACTACGAACTTCTTTCACTGACTTGGGAGATTCCCATTCAGTTACAGCTGAAACTTTAGCAGGATCAACTGCTACACCATCTCCTGACACAACGTGTCCAAGAAATCTAACTTCATTTAGACAAAATTCACACTTGCTGAATTTGGCATACAGTTTATGCTCTCTAAGCTTCTCAAGTATCAAACGCAAATGTCCTTCATGCTCTTTTTTGCTCTTGGAGTAGACTAAAATGTCATCGATGAAAACGACAACAAACTTATCAAGGAATTCCATGAACACCTTGTTCATCATATTCATAAAGTATGCTGGAGCATTGGTCAAACCAAATGGCATCACGGTATACTCATACAATCCATACCTTGTGGTGAAAGTTATCTTAGGTATGTCTTGTTCTCTTATCTTGAGTTGGAAATATCCTGACCGGAGATCAATCTTTCAGAACACACAAGCTCCTTCTAGCTGATCAAACAAATCATTGATTCTAGGCAAAGGGTATTTGTTCTTGATAGTCACCTCATTGAGTGAACGGTAATCTATGCATAACCTTTGACTTCTATCTTTCTTCTCCACAAACAAAACTGGGGCTCCCCAAGATGAAGAACTTGGTTGAATAAATCCTTTCTGCAACTGCTCTCCAAGTTGTTTCTTGAGCTCTTTCAGTTCATCAACTGACATCTTGTATGGTCTCTTTGCTATTGGTCCAGATCCTGGTAGCAAATCAATAAGAAACTCCACATCTCTATCTGGTGGCATTCCCGGCAATTCTTCCGGAAACACATCCGGATATTCACTCACAATTGGCACACTGTCTATGCTAACCCCCTTAAGAGAATTTAGCATACTCCTTCTTGCTTCAAAGTTGGTCTTGAATCTGATCCTTTTATTTTCTGGAGTTGTGAGTGAGACAGTATGGTTGGCACAATCTATCATTCCCTTGTGCTTAGTCATCCAGTCCATTCCCAAAATGACATCCAATCCTTGGGAGTTTAGGATTATCAAGTTAACAGGAAACTTATACTTCCCAAACTCTATAACTAGATCATGACATCCTGAATTCACTATCATTTCTCCACCAAGAGAACTTACTTTTATAGGGCACCCAATAGTTTCTACCGGTAGTTCGTTTCTTTCAACAAATGCTCTTGATATGAATGAATGAGATGCACCAGTATCAAAGAGAACAAATGCTGGAACAGAATTGAGTTTGAACTTACCAACAACAGCATCAGGCTCCTCATAAATTTCCTCCACATTGATGTGGTTCACTTGTCCCTTCTGAAAAGGGTTAGGCTTGTTGGGTCCTTCAACTTTCTTTTCTGGGCATTCATTTGCATAATGCCCCATATTCTTGCACTTAAAACACTCAACCTGACTAATGTCCTTCTTGACAGGCTGGCTTCCACTGCCACTTCCACTACCATTGTGGTGGCTCTTATATCCACCCTTCTGGTTCTTGTACTTGTCATTGTCATGACTACGGTGATGCTTGTTGTCATGATGACGGTTGTGGTTGTGGTGCTTGTTGAATTTCCCATGCTTGTGGGATCCTGAGCTTCCACTATCATCATAATGGGAACGTTTGTGAGACGATCCCGAGTTGTGCTTGTCAGAGTGCTTTCTCTTTCTGCTTTCAACTTGCTTCATTTTGCTCTCCAAAATAGCAGCCTTATCACAAAGAGATTGATAAGTGGGAACATAGGCCACTGATAGCTGCAAGTTCAGTTCATCATTCAGGCCTTCAAGGAACTTTTCCTTCCTCTTAGCATCAGTGTCAACTTCGTCCGGTGCGTAACGCGCTAGATTGTTGAACTCCTCAATATATTCAGCCACGCTGCGGTGACGCTGCTTCAGATTATGGAATTCTTTCTTCTTAAGACTCACCACTCCAGATGAGATATGAGTAGTACGAAAGCCATCCTCAAAGATAGCCCATGTCACATCTTCTATGGGAGTGGTGATCTGGAAGTTATCCCACCAAGTGGCGGCTGGTCCTTCCAGCAAATGTGCTGCAAATCTGACTTTTTCTGCATCAATACAGCCCACAATTACCAAGTCCTTGTTCACAGAGCGTAGCCAATCATTGGCCACCATGGGATCAGTTGTTCCTGAGAACTTTGCTGGCCTCAATCTCAAGAACCTGGTAAGCATGTCAAAACCCGGTGGGTTGTTGTTGTTGTTGTTGTTGTTGTTGTTGTTGTTGTTATTATTATTGTTGTTGTTTTGGTTCTGGATGAACGTCGTCATCATTTGCATCAGCTGAGTCTGAGCTGTCATCATTTGCTGCATCTCAGGAGTGATGTTGTTGTTGTTGGGGTTGGGATTGGCACGACGGGGAGGCATCCGTGGTTTGTTCAATAGAGATAAGAATGAGATACCCATAGATGCTTTCATGCACAATACATCACATAAACAATCACAAAACATGCATCATAATAATAATAGTTCAACCACAAAACGACAAGTTTGCAAAGTAAACACACCAATAACAAGCCATACACATGTTGGATGGTCATTGTGACTCTAATAAAGTATGATAAATAAATGATAAATGAGTAGTCGTCACTACTCCTCGACATCAACCTCCTCCTCAACAAAGGTAAGACCTGCATTCTCCATAGCGGTCTTGTATTCCTCGACATTGGCGGTCAAGGTCTCTACTTTGGATTTGAGAGCCCTCTTCTGAGAACGAAGCCTCTCAATCACAGTCTGCTGATGCTCGAGCTCGAAGTCCTTGGCCTGCAGTTCTTCAGTCATGTCCCTAATCCTCTTGTTCCTATCTTGGACTCGCTTCTCCTGACTCTTGAACTTTTTGTCCTGGCTCTCGAACTTTGCCTCCATCTCCTTGACTATCTCATCTTGCTCCGCGAAGAGCTTGTCCTTCTCAAGAAGCTGCACCTGAAGTTCGTCATTGCTAAGCATGATGTTGGTCCTATCAGTGTCCACGTGCCTAAGAAGAACCTCTAAGTCCTGGAGGTATAGGCGAATCGGCTCAGCAGTATCCCTCGAAGTATCCTCGAAGTTGATGGCCTCTCCATCCTCATCACGTCTACCGAAGACGTGGAAGTGAGTACCTCTAACCTGCCGAGAGTGTCGCCCTAACAGACGTCCAATCAAGTCCTGCATGACTACCTCTAGGCCTCTCTCCTTGTCATCGTGCATGAGCTTGAAGATGATAGCCTCCGTGGTAGGCTCAGTCTGGCATCCTGGCTGGTTGACCTTGAAACCCCAAAGGTCTTTTCTCTCAAACTTGGTGAGGGGAAGCACCATGATGGTAGGAAGAGGGAGATTGAGCAAAGTAGTGAGCTCAATAATACGAGGACCAAAGCGTGTTCCCTCGAACTCCTCAACAGTGTTGATGGTAACATTAGGCATCTATTTATAAGATAGAAAAAGTTAGAACAACACAATTTAAGATAAAACACAAGGCAAAGCATCACATACATATCCTTCGAAATCAAAACACACAAGTCATGGCATACATGGATCCATTACAACAACCAAGGTTCAACTTATTTTAAGCAACATTTGGAAAATAAGGTGATAAGTGGTGGTCCAACTAACAAAGTACGTTTACAATCCTATCTCACTGGATCTGTTGGCTAACATAATATTTCTAGAAGCAATCAGTCTATCTTGATCACATGAATCCATCACTAAGTCTATAATGTCTCCTCTTAAGGTTTGGTTGGTAGCCTCCAACTCTTGGGTATGTTTCTAGAAGCAATCAGTCTATCTTGATCACATGACGCCATCACTAAGTCTATAATGTCTCCTCTTAAGGTTTGGTTGGTAGCCTCCAACTCTTGGGTATGTTTCTTCTCTTCCTTTAGGTCATTTTGGAGGTTGAGCATTCTGCACTTGACTCTATCACCAAGTTCTTTGATGGTCCTCCAAGCTGCATCCCTTGCTGAATCAAAGAATGTAGTGTGCACCACTGAATTGGTGAACATGCAGAATCTTGATTCCTTGTGGTTGTCTTCCTTGTTTTTATACAAGTGAAGTTGCACCCACCAGTACTCAACTCCTTTATCCATCAAAGGAAAACCTTTGTACACAGCTGCACCATGTATTTCCATTGCAAACATGAGGTCCTTGAGAGCCTTGGGAAATTCTGTCTCACACTCCAAGGTCATTGTCATGAGTGGTCCTTTCCTCACGTCTTCGTTGATGGAGTTCATCTACAAATAAAGATGAGAAAGAAGATTAGAAAAGTTTACGAGAAGAATAGACAAGTGTAGAAGTTGTTGAAAATTTTCCTTAGTGGTTTCCAATCCTAGGGTCATAATCCTACAGGCAACACAGTGCTCTGATACCATCTGTAAGATCCCTCCTTTATAAAGGAAAAGGATCCCTTTGATTGCAATGCTAGTCCCTGGATCAATGCTATCATCCACATTTTAATATGAAGTACACAGAAACAAAGGTCATTATTACAGTCATTCCAGAGACAAACATAGTCTTTACAACTCCAAGGCCACAGGCCTAGTACAAGAGTTTAAATAAGTAAATAGATAAAAGTCTTCATCTTCATGTGCCACAGGCAAACATGTTGAGTGTAGACTCATGACTCCTAATCCTCATCAGAGTAACCTGCAACATCACAAGTTACAGCCACAGTGGGTCAATACATTGGAATAGTATTGGCAAGTGATACCTTAGTATAATATTTGGTGGACTAGATACTATATGCAATTTGGCTAAGTGTATCTTAGGCTTGCTTTGCTCAAAATAGGTTTTTCCTATTAGTTGAAATCACTAAGTTTTTCTTTATCAAAACTTTTCCCAAGGAACCACCAATAGACATTGAGGTCCTTCACCCTTGTTCACCCACAAGTTTTACTTAGAAATTGGGATGAGGAGATTCTTGATAGCTTCCATGTCTTGATGCTCAAGTTGTCCTTTTCCAGGGACATGGCTAAGTACTTAGATTCTTCCATCTGCAGAGGTCGTGCACTTTCCCCACCAGACTTGATTTTCACCAAGACAGGACCTTTCAGAAGCCTTCCCTTAGACCAAATGTACGTGTTCCAACCTATCACCCCACTACCACCAACTGTCCAAATGGCTAAGTTCTAGCAACCTATGTGATCCAGGCAGAGCCCATATTGCCAAGTGGCTGCACTAGAAGCTTCTTAACATTTGGCCTCTAAAATCTCTTTGTTCCTGGGTGGCTTTCCACAAGTGAGATACATAAGGTAAACCATGGAAATGGGCCTTGTGTAACAACTCAACATAAACCATTCCTTCCATTCCACCCAGGTGTTTCATTTACTTAGTTGTTTTATTAGGCAAAACACAAGTCCAAAGACTTAGAAATATTTTTATCATAGCATGTATATTTTCACCACCCTTGGTTGCTACTAGCTAGGCTAAGCATGGCATAGAAAGCATCTTAACTTAGAAATTTTCCTAGCAATTCTACAACTACTAGGATTTCCCAACATGGCATATAAGCAAAATATAACATGCAAGACTAGCAAAATATTTCTAATGCTTAGTAGAAAACATAGGGATAAAAATATCATGAAGCACCACGTGCCTTGGTAGTTTGGAGAGTAGCTACACTCCTCACAATCACAATCACTATTGGCACCAAAATCTACACATAAAATCATAGCAACAGTCACATACAAAATATATACAAACAAAAATATATGAATGCATGCAATATGATATGTGATGGTTTTTAAAATTCTACAAAGCAAGTGTACTGTACTGGTTCATAAACAAGTTCAAAACTTGCCAAACAACATTTATTTAAACCTTAAAACATTTCTTAAACAACATATACTCAAAATAGCCCTACACATGTTTCTGTAAATAAAACCATTTTAACAGAAGCAAAACATTAAACACATTCCATATTTAGAAAGGGCTTGTTCTCCTGATTCCATTGATATAAAATTTGTCAATTTTGAACGTGGGGATCAAAAGTTATAGCTAAAACAAATTCAAACATCTAATAGATTTAAATCCTGATTTTAAACCTAAACTTTGGCCACGCGTCTTAATCTGATTGTTGCGTACCGGTTTGCTCAGGATCGCGTCTGTGAGCCATTATATCTACTTAATATGCATGGCCCAGATCTACTCATAACGTTTCGATAAGTGATCTGTTTATGAGCACTGGATCTAGATCCTACGGTCCTGGATCAAGCGACCACAGATGGGCGGCGCTGGCGGTGGCTACTTGCGGCGGCGAGCTCGGCCTATGGAGGCGCGGCGCTACAGGTGGCTCTGGGGTCGTCGGAGATGCTTACCAGAATCGTGGCAATGCACTGATGCTCAACCTGGCGACGGCTTGGCAAGGGGCGCACGGACACGGCTGCACAGGCTCGTCGGAGTTGCTGGCTACGTCGGGCTCGGGTGGACGACGATGTTGGCGACCCTCCTGGTCACCCTAGCATGAACAAACGGAATCAGGAGGTGCACAAGACTACGGTGAACTCGTTCGTGTGAATCAGAGGCGAAGGGGAACAAGGGGCTCACCGAATTTAATCGCCGGAGTTGAGGACGTCGTCGAAACCTTGCTGTGCTTGTCGAAGACGACGACCTGGGGCGGTATAGAAGGAACCAACAGTGTCAGTAGGTGAGCAAGGAAGTGGCGATGCTGTCTGCAAGAACCAAAGAAGAAGGGGAGCACGGGGCTAACCGGGATTGGTCGCCGGAGTGAGCTCTGTCTGCGGCGGTGCGAGGATGATTGCGGGCAGCCTGGGGGCGTTCTGTGCTCAGAGTCTGGGGGGGAAATGGAGAGGGGACAGAGGGGGTTTAAGTAGGCAGGGCAGGGCGTGATTTATTCTTGCAATCAATGTGAATTGATGAGCGAATCAAGCCAGGAAACGCACGGCGTGATTTGGGGAAGAACACGTCGCGAGGGGTGGAGACGACGACGCCGTGTGGGCCGCGGCTATCAGCGAGAGAAACAGAGAGGGAGTGGGTCCTGTCTGTCAGTCACTCGGCGGGTGCGGGTGTGAGTAACGAAAAACGGTTCGCGGGGTGGGTTGCTGGGCTTAGTTCGGCTAGTTGGGCCAGATTCGCCTGCTAGCTTATTTTTTTTCCTTTTAGCCTTTTTCTTTTTCTGTTTGATTTTTCTGATATGATTTTCAACTCCAAATCAAATGAGTTTGAATTCAAATATTCTCTAGGTTTTTATACTGCAAACCTTGCACTCAAATGTGTGTCAAACACTACTGTTTACTCAAAACACTTTGATCAAATGAAAAATAAAAATAAAACCAAGCCTTTATGTGGAATATACAATAGGCATAATATTGGTTTTATTTACTCATTTTGTTTTGAAAACTTTGCTCAAGCTTTTGAAGGTGCCTACGTTTGAATACAAACCTTACTGAACCAAAGCAAGTACTCTTCTCATTGGAAGATAACACTAAGGCTAGAGCAAACTTACATGAAATAATAAGCATATATGCTTCTATTTTGAAATGATTTGTTTGAAATGAATTTCATATGATCATGGATGCATGGATGATATGCATGAGTTTGAAACATGTTTTTAGGGATGTTACAAGCTATCTCAAACTTTCAAAACCTAACAGAAACTTTTCTGGATCTTTGCACCCCTTGATTGTACTCATAACAAAGTAGCAAGGCCCACCTTGTGATCATTCAAAAACTTTCAAATGCATAGTTTAAATGACAATTCAAAATTGAATCTTTATCATATGGGAAGATCCCAGTTTTTCAAAAACCACTCAAACAAGCTCAACTTTCAAAACCCAAGCATCTGCAGACTCACCAGCATTAACCTAGCACACACACCAAAAATCTTTTCAAAATTCAAAACTTGAGTTCATGCGGCCATTTCATCAAACACTTGGCAGACACAAATCAAACAAAATCAAAACACTATAGTGTGCAGTGTTTTGAGCCTAACTGGTTCCCTATCTAGCTCACAACCAGCTCAGTAGATCATCTAGCAAGATTAACCAAGCACTAGCACCGCTGTGAGCTTGCCAAAACCATCAATGGTGAACAGCCGAAGCCACCCTTGCCACCCACATGTCGACAGCAAGCTAGGGAGGAAACTAGCCATGCCAACCTTGTCTGGGAGATCACCCATGCTTCACCGCCCCCTCTCGACCAGCCCTGCCTCGAAGATGTCGAACACAGCACCCAGGAACGCCGTGCCCGTGCCTCTGCCAACCCTGCCGAGCATGCGCCAGAGCACCACGCTCGACCGAAGCCCACAGACCGCGTGCCGCCCTCGCCGCGTGCATACACAATCGCCACCATCCCAGGAACACGCCAGACATGCCCATTGCACCGCCCGTTCCCTGTAGCCACCGCTCGCCGTCGAAGACGCCGCCTCTGCCGCGCAGAGCGTCGCGTGTTCCAGACCAAACCACACCGCCCCTACACGCGCATTAAAGCCATAGAGCATCGCCAGGAGACCACCAAGCGATCGCCACCGCCGGCCATGCCTCTAGCAGCCCGTAGCGATGTCGCCACCGTCGCCTGCCCATGCCGTTCGGTCTCACCGTCGCGACTATAAATAGAGGCCTCCCCCGCTCGAATTCTTCACACCATTCCACTCCTCTCTCACCTGGAACCATCCCACCTCAGTCCCGGAGCAACGCGAGCAGCGCATCGCCGGAATTGCGCTGGAGCAGGCCGCCTCTGGAGAAGAAGGGCGCCGTCGATTTCGTCCATCCCAGGAGCTGCCGCGACCACCCCTGAGTTCGCCGTCGTCGACTTCGTCGTTCGCCCGCCTCGCCGACCCTCGCCCGAACCCCGGTGAGCCCCCATCAACCCCCACTGGCCGCGCTAGGTTTGCCTCGCCGGCGTTGCTCAACGTCGACGATGACTCTCAGCCGTTGGATTAGAACCAGATCGAACGTCCCATAGTGCCCCGTACCTCTTCGCGTTTAAAGAGCCACTGACTGGTGGAACCCCCCTGTCAGCTGAGCCCCGTTCCACGGAGTGTCACTGGGCCGGCCCGTTAACCTTTCCCGCGTAGCCCAGTTATTTGAATTTAACCTTTTCCATTTTATTTCAAACACACTTCTGTACCCAATTTAAAAATCCAACCCAGGTCGATTCAGTGAACCAAATTTAATGAAACCAATTTTGTTAGAAAGGTCTGGGAATGCTGAATCCAAGCCCGTTGGATTAAAGTCATTTGGATCTATAGATCATCCATGGTAAAAATAACAAGGCAGAAGCTTTTCTGTATTCAAACATTTTTCAAATTAAAACCATGATAGCTTTTGAGTTGATTCCAACTCTCAAAAATCACATTTAACCCTACCTTTCAGAATATATAAAAATATATAGGTTTACTTACAGAAAGAATGTTCAAGTAATAAAAGAATGCCTCATAGGCATTTCTAGCCACTTTAATTAATTAAAATAAAAGGGTAAAACCTTATTAAATTGGGACACCACTTTAAATCACATTCCCATGGACTAAAATATGTGATGATGACATGTGTCAACATGATCCCATGTTTTGGTTTGGAGAATATTAAATCTTAAGTAGTTTTTCAATGAGTAGAAATTACTTTTCTAAAAATAAAAGGAATTAAAGCAAACTTAATCTTGTAATATTAGTAATGCTGTTAGGTCATCTATAGGACCCTTTTGTGTGATGATTGCAAGTAGTTAAGTATTGTTTGGTGATTGTGTACCTCGTATTTATTTATAGACGCTAGTACCGACCAAGGATACGAGGAGGAAGGAGGATACTACGAAGAAGAAGCCGAGGAGAACTTCAACCACTGCTCTGCACAAGGCAAGCTTTATTAACTAAGTGGACCAATGCAAGCTAACCCTTTTCAATATACCCTACTGATGCCACAAACCACTACTTGTTACTATTCCCACTATATGCCTTAAGAATATGTGATCATATCCACTTGATAAACCAATCCTAGTTTTACTTACAAGCTTGATTACTTTATTTCTTTATCAAAGCTAGTACTTAGAGATTTCTTAAGTAAATGGTAGATTTAGAAAGATAATTGAAGGTTGCATAAAGAGCATAAAACTTGGCCTAAGCTAGATAATCTTGATGTCATCCTAAGGCATAAGATTAAACTTAGTTAAACTCCACTAGTGTACCACCCCTCATTAGTGCTTACCCCCACTTGTAGATGCTAGTGCTAAGCATAAAACTTGATCAACTTTAGATGGGAATACTTGGTGGACAATTGGTTATGAAAACCTTGGAATGATGGATCATTCTATTGAAATGTTTTGGACATGTGTTTCCGAACACTTGATGATTTTGGTGATGAAAATGATGAGGCATGAGCCTTAGCCCTTTATAAAACTGATGGTTGTCTGGATGCGATACCATTCCAATGTTATCGTACAACCACAATACCCGAAGATTGGGTAGGTCTTGACTGGAAACTTATATACCTTAGTATTAGTTCCGTCACGGCCAAGGTCTGAGCTGAGGCTACCTTGTGAAGATTGTCCACCTATGCAGTACCCAAGATGACAGTTGGTCATGGTTGGGAGGCCAAATTCACAAGAGAGGTGCTTATACTAGGGCGTGTAATTGAAAGGTTAGGATTGATTATCCGCATACTGAGTATGGTGAATTCAGGATTTGTTCCTGGCGGATGTATCGAATGTTGTGGTGAAAGTGTACAATCTCTGCAGAGTGTCAAACTATTCGAATAGTCACGTCCGCGGTTATGGACAGTTGGAGTGGCCATACTGTTCCCCCGTCAGATGTTTTCAAAACACTTGTGAAATAAACTAAGACTTTGACTTGACCACAACAGGGTTGTGGCATGAGATACAAGTTCCCACTTAGGTGTTATAAAATTCAATTAGCTCTCTTACTTCTGAACTTAGTAGAGATAAATCTGGCTTTTTGAAAAACAACCCTAGAGCTTGGTGTCCTATTACAGAAACCCCCTTTCACTTGTTAGTATTAGTTTGCGAGTACTTAAAGAGTACTCATGGCTTTGTCCCTGGCTATTCCCGTGGCTAGACTATGAATAGGAGTACCTGAAGGATGGAACCCATGAAGGTTACGACAACTAGGATCATCTCCCATCGTCAGCATTGCCTGTGAAACCCAAAGATGGAGCTTCGCCTACGCTACCGTTATTATTACGTATTCCGCTGCTTGAAGGTGTATTAAGAACTGGATCATGAGATCCCAATTTGTGTAAGAACTTATGTACGGTTTGTAATGGATGATGTACTGTGGTATCCAATTCTGTTATGTCTCGCAAAAATGGTAATACTGGGATTGCGATGTATGGCATAACAGGCATCTGTGATTAAAAAACCGGGTGTTGAAATCATGCTGGTTTCTGGTGTTCCGCTTTCACTCGACTACATACATCACACAAAGAAATATGTTCTGTGATGTCCTTCTTGAGATTATTCCACCAAAATCTTTCCTTCACATCCATGTACATTTTGGTGTTACCCGGGTGAATGGAATATGGTGAGTTGTGTGCTTCTTGTAAAATCAGTTTCCGAAGCTCCGTATCTTGCGGAATGCAGATACGTTTTCCATACCATAAAGTACCATGTTCGTCTTCATGGAATCCTTTGGCTTTCCCTTTGCTAATTTTCCCCTTAATCTCTTCAATTTCCATGTCCGCCTTTTGGGCTTCCCTGATTCTGTACAACAAGGTGGGTTGAACTTCCAATGACATGAGATGTCCCTCAGGCACTATCTCTAATATGAGATCTTTGAATTGGTCACATAGATCATCTAGAAATTCTCCCTTAGTGAGGCCATTCACATAAACCCTACGGCTTAAACCATCCGCTACAACATTTGCTTTAACGGGATGGTATTGCAAACTCAAGTCATAGTCCTTGATGAGTTCTAGCCATCTTCTTTGTCTTATCTTGATTTCTTTCTGAGTGAAGATATACTTCATACTTTTGTGATCTGTGAACACTTCACATCGTTTTCCCAAAAGATAAAGTCTCCATGTTTTGAGTGCATGGACAACAGAGGCTAACTCTAAGTCATGAGTAGGATAATTCACTTCATGAGTTTTGAGTTGTCTCGAGGCATAAGCCACAACTTTCCCTTCTTGCATCAAAACTCCACCTGATCCTTGGTGAGATGCATCACAATATACTTGGAAATCCTTTTCCAAATCTGGCAGACACAAGACTGGTGATGTCACTAGTCTCTTCTTCAACTCTTGGAAACTGAGTTCACATCCTTCAGTCCAATCAAATTTCTTGTCTTTCTTAAGTAATTCCGTCATTGGCTTAGCTACCTTTGAGAAATTCTCTATGAATCTTCTATAGTATCCAGCCAAGCCAAGGAAACTACGTAATTCTTTCACTGACTTAGGAGATTCCCATTCAGTTACAGCTGACACTTTTCCGAGATCAACAGCTACACCATCTCCTGACACGATATGTCCGAGAAATCCCACTTCATTCAACTAGAACTCACACTTGCTGAATTTGGCATAGAGCTTATGCTCCCTGAGCTTCTCAAGTACCACACGCAAGTGCTCTTCATGATCTTCTTTTCTCTTGGAGTAGATCAGAATGTCGTCGATAAATACAACAACAAACTTGTCGAGAAATTCCATGAACACTTTGTTCATCATATTCATGAAGTAGGCTGGTGCATTTGTCAAACCAAATGGCATCATGGTATACTCATACAAACCATACCTAGTGGTGAAATCAGTCTTAGGCATGTCTTGTTCCCTGATCTTTAGCTGAAAGTAGCCTGACCGGAGATCAATCTTTGAGAAAACACGGGCTCCTTCTAGCTGATCAAACAGATCATTGATTCTAGGCAAAGGATACTTGTCCTTGATAGTTACATCATTGAGTGAACGGTAATCTATGCATAACCTTTGACTTCTATCTTTCTTTTCAATAAACAAAACTGGTGCACCCCAAGATGAAGAACTTGGTTGAATAAATCCTTTCTGCAACTGTTCTCCAAGTTGTTTCTTGAGTTATTTCAACTCGTCCACTAACATCTTGTAGGGTCTCTTTGCTATTGGTCCAGATCCTGGTAGCAAGTCAATCAGGAACTCAACATCTCTATCTGGTGGCATTCCAGGAAATTCCTCTTGAAACACATCCGGATACTCTCTCACAATTAGCACATTGTCTATGCTAACCCCCTTAAGGGAATTTAGCTTACTCCCTTTTGATTCAAAGTTAGACTTGAACCTAATCCTTTTATTATCCGGGGTTGTGAGTGTGATAGTATGATTGGCACAATCTAGTACTCCTTCATACTTAGTCATCCAATCCATGCCCAGAATAACATCCAATCCATGGGAGTCTAGGATTATCAGACTTACTGGAAACTTATACTTCCCAAATTCTATCACTAGACCACGACATGCAAGGCTCACTATCATCTCTCCATCGGGAGAGCTTACTTTTATAGGACACCCAATATTTTCAGTTGGTAATCCATTTCTATCAACAAATGCTCTTGATATGAATGAATGCGATGCACCAATATCAAAAAGAACAAGTGCTGGAAAAGAATTGAGCTTGAACTTACTAGCCATAGCATCCGACTCTTCATATATTTCTTCCACATTGATGTGGTTCACTTGTCCCTTCTGGAAAGGGTTGGGCTTGTTGGCACCTTCAACTTTATTTTCTTGGCACTCATTTGCATAGTGCCCCATCTTCTTACACTTGAAACATTCAACCTGACTTAGATCTTTCTTTACAGGCTGACTTCCATTTCCATTTCCACTGTGGTGGCTCTTGTGTCCACTCTTGTGGTTCTTATACTTGTCATTATCATGACTGCAATGATGCTTGTTGTCATGATGACGGTTGTGGTTGTGGTGGCTGTTGTACTTACCATCTTTGTGGAATCCAGAACTTCCACTATCATCATGATGGGAACTCTTGTGAGACGAGCCCGAGTTGTGCTTATCAAAGCTATGCTTCCTCTTCCTGCCCTCAACCTGTTTCATCTTGTTTTCCAAGATGGTGGCCTTATCACAAAGTGATTGATAGGTTGGGACATAGGAAACAGACAGCTGCAGGTTCAACTCATCATTAAGTCCTTCGAGGAATTTCTCCTTCCTCTTACCATCAGTATCAACTTCATTCGGTGCATAGCATGCCAGATTGTTGAATTCCTGAATGTACTCAGCCACACTGCGGTGACACTGTTTCAGGTTATGGAACTCCTTTTTCTTCAAGTTCATCGCTCCGGATGAGATGTTAGTTGTGCGGAATCCATCCTCAAAAATATCCCAAGTCACATCCTCAAGGGGAGTGGTGATCTGAAAGTTGTCCTACCAGGTTGTTGCCGGTCCTTCGAGCAGATGTGCTGCAAACCTGACTTTTTCTTCGTCGGTGCAGCCAACAGTGACCAGGTCCTTATTCACTAAACATAACTAGTCATTGTCTACCATTGGATCAGTGGTTCCCGAGAACTTTGCAGGCCTCAGTCTCAGAAATCTGGTGAGCATGTCAAATGCTGGAGGATTATTCTGATTGTTGTTATTGTTGTTGTTGTTATTGTTGTTGTTGTTGTTGTTGTTGTTGTTATTGTTGTTGTTGTTGTTGTTGTTGTTGTTGTTGTTGTTGTTGTTGTTGTTGTTGTTGTTGTTGTTGTTGTTGTTGTTGTTGTTGTTGTTGTTGTTGTTGTTGTTGTTGTTGTTGTTGTTGTTGTTGTTGTTGTTGTTGTTGTTGTTGTTGTTGTTGTTGTTGTTGTTGTTGTTGTTGTTGTTGTTGTTGTTGTTGTTGTTGTTGTTGTTGTTGTTGTTGTTGTTGTTGTTGTTGTTCTGATTCTGGTTTTGCATGAATGGTGTCATCATCTACATCAGTTCAGCTTGAGCTGTCATCAACTGCTGCATCTCGGGAGTGACGTTATTGTTGTTGTTTGGGTTGGGGTTGGCACGACGGGGAGGCATCTGTGGTTTCAATAAGGATAAGAAATGAGATACCCATAGATGCTTAACATGCACATTACATCACATAACAACAATCATGAAAACCAAGCTCAAAAATAACGCAGAGTTTGAACAAAGTAAACAACAAGTTTTTGGAAAGGTAAACACACCATAGCAAGCCATCCACATGTTGGATGGTCATTGCGACTCAATAATCAAAGTATGATCGAATAAAGATAGTCGAGTAGTCCACACTACTCCTCCATGTCGACCTCCACGTCAACAAGAGCAAGACCTGCACTCTCCATGGTGGCCTTGTACTCCTCTACACTAGTGGTCAAGGCCTTGGTATTTGCCCAGAGGGCCCTCTTCTGTGAGCGAAGTCTCTCAATCACTCCCTGCTGGGTCTCGAGCTCGAAGTCTTTGGCCTCTATCTCAGCCTTCATGTCCTTGATCTTCCTGTTTCTGTCTTGGACTCCCTTCTCCTGATTCTTGAACCTCTTGTCCTGGCTCTCGAATCTGGCCTCCATCTCCTTGATGATCTCGTCTTGCTTCGCGAAGAGCTTGTCCTTCTCCCTCAACTGGACCTAGAGCTCGTTATTGCTAAGCATGACGTTGGTCCTATCGGTGTCAAGGTGTCTAATAAGGCCCTCTAGGTCCTGGAGGTAGAGGCAAACTGGCTCAATCGTCTCTCTAGAAGCACCATCATACACCAATGCCTCTCCCTCCTCGTCACGTCTCTCGAACGGGTGGAAGTAGAGGCCTCTAAGATTAGTGGAGTGGCGTCCGTAGAGGCGTCCGAGTAGCTCCTGCATTACTACATCGAGACCCTTATCCTTGTCATCGTGCATAAACTTGAAGGAAATCTCCTCCGTGAGTGGCTCCGTCTGTCGTCCCGGCTGCGAGACTCTAAAACCCCAAAGATCCTTCCTCTGAAACTTGGTGAGCTGAAAGGCCTTGATACTAGGAAGTGGAAGGTTGAGCACACTAGTAAACTGCACGATACGAGAACCAAAACGAGTTCCATTGAACTCCTCGGCGGTGCTGATCTCAAATCTAGTCATCTAAGGTAAGATAGAAACATATTAGAACAACACAAGTAGAAGAAACAAGACAGTAAAAAAACAAAAGCATACATCATCCATAGAACATACAAGCCATGGCATACAATTTTATCACAACACTAAGGTTCAACATGATTTAGACAAATTTTTAGGAAAATACGACAAGTGTGGTGGTCCAACTAACGGAGTACGTTACAATTCTCACTCACTTGACAAGATAGCTATCATGGCATCCCTAGAGGATATCTGTCGATCTTGCTCACAAGATTCTAATGCTAAGTCTATGATGTCTTCTCTTAAACGTTGGTTGGCAGCCTCTAAGTCTTGGGTATGATTCTTATCTTCTCTAAGGTCATTTTGAGTGTTGAACATTCTACACTTGAGCCTATCACCAAGCTCCTTGATAGCATTCCAAGCTGCATTTCTTGCAGAGTCAAAGAATGTTGTGTGCATTTCAGAGTTGGTGACCATGCAGAATCCCGACTCTTTGTGGTTGTCTTCCTTGTTTTTGTACAAGTGAAGTTGCACCCACCAATACCTTATTCTTCATCCATCACAGGGAATCCCTTGTACACAGCTGCACCATGTATCCCCATGGTAACCATAAGGTTCTTGAGTGCTTTGGGAAACTCCGTCTCACACTCCAAAGTCATGGTCATGAGTGGTCCCTTCCTGACAGCTTCGTTGATGGAGTTCATCTACAAATAGAGATGAGATAGAAGATTAGAAAAGTTAACGAGAAGAAAAGACAAGTGTGGAATTTTATAAAGTGTTTTAGTTTTCCTTAGTGGTTTCTTAGTCTAATCCATCCTAGGGTCATAATCCTATAGGCAACACAGTGCTCTAATACCATCTGTAAGACCCCACCTTTATAAAGGTAAAGGTCCCTGTGATTGCAATGCTAGTCCCTGGATCAAATGCTAGCATCCATAGTTTAAGATGAAGTACACAGATACAAAGGTCTTTATTGCATCGTCATTCCAGAGATAACATAGTCTTTTACAACGACATAGCCATAGGCTAGTACAAGAGTTCAACTTAACAAAATAAAGTAAAGTCTTCATCTTCATGTGCCACAGGCAAACATGTTGAGTGTAGACTCATAACCCTAATCCTCATCAGAGTAACCTGCAACATCACAAGTTACAGCCACAGTGGGTCAATACATTGGAATAGTATTGGCAAGTGATACCTTAGTATAATAATAGTTTCTAGCTTATATATGAATTTGGCTAAATGTAGCTTAGGCTTGCTTTGCTCAAAATATGTTTTTCCTATCAGTTGAAAACACCAAGTTTTTGTTTGACCAAAAACTCCCAGGGAACCACCAATAGACATTGGTGAACCTTTACCCTTGTTCAACCACAAATTTTAACTTAGAAATTGGGATGAGGAGATCCTTGATAGCTTCAATGTCTTGATGCTCAAATTGTCCGTTGCCGGGGACACGTCTAAGTACTTAGATTTTTCCTTCTCGAGAGGTGGTGCACTTTCCCCACAAGACTCGACATGCATCAAGACAAGATATTTCAGAAGCCTTCCCTTAGACCAAATGGACGTGCTCCAACCTATCACCCTACCACCAACTGTCCATCTGGGCTAAGTTATTGCAACCTATATGATCAAGGCAGAGCCCATATTCCATGTGGTTGCACTAGAAGCTTCTAAACACTAAGTATCTCAAATCCCTTTGTTCCTGGGTGGCTTTCCACAAGTGTGATACACAAGGTAGACCATAGATATGGGCCTTGCGTAACCACTCAACATAACCCAAACATACAATTCCACCCAGGTGATTCATTCACTTAGTTGTTTTATTAAGAAAAAACATAAGTCAAAGACTTAACAAAATTTACATAGCATGTATATAATCCACCCTTGTTTGCTACTAGCTAGGCTAAGCATGATAATATAACAAGTATCTTAACATAGAGAAAATTCTGCTAAGACTACAACTACTAGGATTTTCCATTACATAGCATATAGTTACTTAGCAAAATATCATGCAAGCCCTATACAAAATATCACTAGTGCATAGTAAAAATAATGGTACAAATACATGAAGCACCACTTGACTTGGTAGTTGGGAGAGTAGCAACAATCCTCACAATCACAATCACCACTAGCACCAAAATCTACACATAAAATGATAGCACCAAATTTACATTCCAAATAATCAAGCAAAAATATATGAATGCATGCAAATGCCATGTGATGATTTTTACTAAACTAAACAAGACAAGTAAATAGTATTGAACATTAAAATAAACATTTAGAGACTAAATAAACTTGATTTGTCCTTATAAACATTTTCTACATAATTTATAAACTCAAAATAAGCCTACAAATGCCTCTGCATAAAATTCCATTATTACAGAATCAAAGTACAAAACTAAGCCCACAGTAGTGTAGGATTTATTTTTGTGAATCCAATGATATATTATTTGTATTTTTTGGATAAACAGAACAAATGTTATAAATTTTACAAGTTAATTCATCTAATAAATTCAAATCTGGATTTTAAAAGAAAAATCCTGACACGTGGCGCCATCTGATTGGCCTGTACCGCTTTGCGCGGATCACGCGCGTGTGCCATAAGATCTTAGTTAGATCGCATGGTCTAGATCACACGATACCCCATCACTCTCTCTTCTAATCCTAGACGCTGGATCTAGATCCAGCGGATCTGAGTGCGTTGGCCAACAACGGGCGGCGCAAATGGCGAGCTGCGGCGGCGACGACTCTGTCGGTGATGCTCTGGTGATGCTAGGGGGTAAGAGGGAGGGCATAAGGCATTACCGAGGTCACGGCAATGGTGCGGTTGAAGTGGAGGTCACGGGCGAGGGCGGGGCGCTCGGGTTCGACGGCTATTCCTCACCGGAGTCGTGCTCCCCGTCGGGTACACGCGGTTGTTGACGAAGACGATGCTACAGGTCACAAGAAGGAAAACCGCAAGCAGTATTAGGTGCACACAAGGGTGGCGAACAAAACAACAAGAACTAGAGGGCGAGGGGTAGGCAGGCCTCACCGGAATCGTTCGTCGGAGAGGTTCGATACCGTGGCGGTGTGAGCTCTAGTGTGGGAAGCCTGGTGGCGCTTAGACGGTGGCAAGTGAGTGGAAAGATGCGGGAAAGGAAGGGGTTTAAGTAGGCAGGGTCGGGTGCGGGAATTACTGAGGCATTCAATCGAATTGATTCGAAATCAATCGGCGAGGTAACAGGCAGCGACGGCGAGGTCTATGGCCATTGATTGAGGACGATGGAGACGACGTGGCGGTGGGACCAGGAGGTCAGCGAGGCGGTGTGGTGCAAGCGCGGTGATAAAGAGAGACAGAGGGGAGCGGGGGATCGGGGTGGGCTTGTTGGGCCGCGGGAGTGGGACTGGGCCGAAACGGTGGTGACGGCCTTTTTCTTTATTATTTTTCTAATTCGATTTTCAGGAAACCAAATCAAATCAAATTCAAATGATTTGATTTCAAATCAATTCTAGATTTTTGTAGTGAAATCTTTGCATATAATTGAGTATAAAACCTTGCCGAATGGTCAAATTCTCTTTGACACTTTGAAAAATAAATTAAATCGTGCCTTTATTGATATACATATATAATAGGCATATAAATGGTTTTATATTGATTTTTTTTGAAATCTTTGTGCAAGCTTTGCATTCAACTTTAAAACATTTCTGATCAATCCAAAGCATTCTCATACTTTGAAAGTAAAAATAAAACCATTGCCTTACTTGCATAAAATAATAGGCATAATATGGTTTCTTATTTTGAAATCTTGTTTGAAATGACCAAATGCTATGAATGCATGAATGATATGCAAACTTTTCAAATCACGATTTTTGGGATGTTACAAACTAAGAAGCAATAACATGATCATCATCGCCCACATATACATATGTGTACTACCCGTGCAAAGCATCGACGCATAGATCCGGCTCTGATACCACTGTAGGGTTCGCAACATAGAAAACAAAAAAATTCCTATGATGGGAACAACTATGTACCAAGATCTATCTACTAGATACAAGCAGCGGTAGGATATACATCCGTAGAGAACATACCCTTGAAGACCGACAAATCTTAACAAGGTTGAACTTGTGGTTGATGTAGACGAACTCTTGTCGATCTCAAGATCGAGAGGAAGTCCTAGCACCGCAAATCGGTGGCGCATCCGTGCTCGCACACACGTCCGAGGCACCGAGCAACCTCCGCCTCCTCGCTCCAGCGATGCAGCGGAAGCACAACTCTTTCTTGCCGAAAAGCCACCAGGAACATGTATCTCGCTAGTCTGAGACCATGGGGAATAAACTAGAGGGGGAGAGAGGTCCTTCACGAGGAGGTGTGAGTGAGAGAGAGGGAGGGGGATCCTTTTATAGGAGGAGGGGCACCCCAAGGGGGTGGCCACCGGCCATGGGGTCTGCCCCACCCCTTACTCCATTATGTGGGTGGAAGCTTGTCAACACCCGGGTTTTTAATCCCAGATGCCTGTTATGCCATACATCGCAATCCCAGGATTACCATTTTTGTGAGACATAACAGATTTGGATAACACAGTACATCATCCATTACAAACCATACATAAGGTCTTACACAAATAAGGATCTCATGATCCAGTTCTTAAAACAACTCAAGCAGCGGAATAACGTAATAATAAAGGTAGCGTAGGCGAAGCTCCATCTTCGGGGTCACATGCAATGCTGACGATAGGAGATGATCCTAGTTGTCATAACCTTCCTGGGGTCAATCATCCGGGTACTCCTCTTCATAGTCTGGCCACGGGAATAGACAGGGACAAAGCCATGAGTACTCTTTAAGTACTCGCAAACTAATACTAACAAGTGAAGGGGGTTTTTGTAGTAGGACACTAAGCTCTAGGTTTGTTTTTCAAAAAGCCAGATTTACCTCTACTAAATTCAGAAGGAAAGAAAGCTAGTTGAAATTTTATAACACCTAAGAGGGAACTTGAATTTCGTATCACAACTCTGTTGTGGTCAAGTCAAAGTCTCAATCCATTTCACAAGTCATTTTGAAAACATCTGACGGGGGAACAGTATGGCCACTCCAACTGTCCATAATCGCGGACGCGGCTATGCGAATAGTTTGACACTCTGCAGAGATTGTACACTTTCACCACAACATTCGATACATCCGTCAGGAACAAATCCTGAATTCACCATACTCAGTATGCGGATAATCAATCCTAACCTTTCAATTATACGCCCTAGTATAGGCACCTCTCTTGTGAGTTTGGCCTCCCAACCATGACCAACTGTCATCTTGGGTACTGCACAGGTGGACAATCTTCACAAGGCAGACTCAGCACAGGTGGATAATCTTTACAGGTGGACATATTTCAGTACATGGGAATGTGATTTAAAGTGGTGTCACAATTTAATAAGGTTTAACCTTTTATTTTTATTAAATAAAGTGACTAGAAATGCCTATGTGGCATTCTTTTATTACTTGGACATTATTTCTGTAAGTAAACCGAAATGTTTTTATATATTCTGAAAGGTATGATCAAATGTGATTTTTGAGAGTTGGAATCAACTCAAAAGTTATTATGGTTGAAATTTGAAAAATGTTTGAATGCAGAAAAGTTTCTGACTTATTATTTTTACCAAGGTTGATCTACAGATCCAAATGATTTGAATCCAACGGGCTTGGATTAAGCATTTCAGTACCTTTCTAGCAAAATTGGTTTCATGCAATTTGGTTTACTAAATCGAGCTGGGTTGATTTTTGAAACTAGGTATAGAACTGAGTTTGAATTGAAAAGGAAATTTCTAAATTCAAACAACTGGGATGCGCGGGAAAGGTTAATGGGCCGGCCCAGTGTCACTCTGCAGCGCGGGGCTCAGCTGACAGGGGGTTCCACCCGTCAGTGGCTAATAATACGCGAAGCGGTACGGGGCTGTGTGGGTCGTTGGATTAGAAGTGAGATCAACGGCTGAGGGTCGTCGTCGACGATGAACATGTCACCGACGAGCTTGAACCCTAGCGGATCAGTGGGGGTCGTGGGAGGCTCACCGGGGCTCAGGCGAGGGTCGACGATGGGGGCAAACGACGAAGTCGACGACGGTGATTCTCCTGGCACCGGCAGCTTCTCCTAGGGCGGTTCCAATCGATGGCTCCCTTCTTATCCAGCAGCGGCGGGCTCCGGACAAATTCCGGCGATGCGCTTCTCGCCTTGCTCTGGGAAGAAGTGGGAAGTCTCTGTGAGAGGTGGGGAGTGAGATGGTGTGAAGAAATCAAGCGGGGGAGGCCTCTATTTATAGGCTCGACGGCGAGACCGAGAGGGATGGGCAGGCGACGGTGGCGACACGGCTACATGTGGCTAGAGGCATGGAAGAGGTTGGCGATCGACGGGCGGTCTCCTGGCGATGCTCTAGAACTTGACTGCGAGCTTAGGGGCGGTGGCAATTGGTTGGGAACGTGCGGTGCTCTACGAGGCAGAGGCGGCGAACTCCGCAGCGAGCGGTGGCTACGGGGTACGGGCGATGAAACGAACATGTCTGGTGGTCTCCTGGGACGGTGGGGTGCATGCTAACGGGCGGCAAGGGCTCGAGGTGGTCGTGTTGCGTGGGAACGGTGCATGCACTAGGGTGCGCGTCGGCATGGTCGACAGTGGCGTGGGCGCAGCGTTCCTGGCAGTTCTGGTCTCTGTCTTCGAGCTAGGGCTAGTCGAGAGGGGGCGGTGAGGCATGGGCTACCTGCTAGACAAGGTGGGCACGACTAGTTCTTCTCCTAGCTTGCTTTCCACACTGGGGTGACATGGTGAGGCTCGGCCTGCTCACCATTGATGGCATTGGCAAGCTCACAGTGATGCTAGAGGTTAGTTAAAGGTGCTAGATGATCTACTAAGTCTAGTTGCAACCAGAGAGGGAACAAGGTTGGCCAAAACACTGCTCAAAATAGTGTTTGAGATTTGTTTGATTTGAATCTGCAACCTGTTTGATGAAATGGCTGCAAGAACTTGAGTTTTGAATTTCGAAAAGATTTTTGGTGGGTGTGATAGGCATGTGTTGAGGATTCTGTGGGTGCTTGGGTTTCGAAAATTGAACTTGTTTGGGTGGTTTTTGAAATAATGGGATCTTCCCATATGAGATAGATTCAATTTTAAACTGTCATTTAAATTTAGCATTTGAATGTTTTTGGATGATCACAAAGTGGGACTTGGTACCTTATTATGAGTATTAACAAGGGGTACAAAGATCCATACATGTTTCTGTTAAGTTCTAAAAGTTAGGGATAGCCAAAGTAGGCATGGGAGTTAATTTGGCCAAAGTGACCATTCACTTAATTTGTTCATTTTGAGTTGTTTGTCTTTGGGAAAAGTTTGGGGATTGTTTAGATGGTGTTTATTTCACCTAAGAATCATTTTACAAGCAAAGAAACACAGAACCATGGCAATTCAAAAGAATCCAAATTTCAATACACACACATATGAATGCTTTCATATTTTTAGTTGGAAAAGATTTTGTTAACCCTAATTTTGATGATTAGAGTTTGATGATCCAGGTTTAGTATTTTTGGGATGTTACAAACCCTCCCCCCCTTAAACAAAATCTCGTCCCGAGATTTGAAAAAGGACGAAAAAGATTACCTAGGATTTAAAGAGATCGGGAAACTCTGTCCTGATGTGATCTTCGCGCTCCCAGGTAGCTTCTTCTTCTGTGTGGTTGCTCCATTGAATCTTGAGAAAATTGATGCTTCGGGTTCTGGTAGTTCTGAAAGCTTCTTCCAAAATACGGATGGGTACTTCGGGATAGGTTAGGTCATCATTGATCTCTATGGTCTGCTGATCAATGTTCTTGAACACTTCAGTCTTCTCCGGAACTTTGAGGCACTTGCGAAGTAATGAGATATGGAATACATTGTGCACGGCTGACATCTCTTCGGGTAGTTCCAATTGATATGACACTTCTCCTCGACGGTTCAGAATCTTGAAGGGTCCGATATATCTGGGGGCTAACTTTCCTTTCAGTTGTAAACACTGCATTCCTTTTAATGGCGACACTTTCAGATACACAAAATCTCCTATGTTGAAGGCGAGGTCTCGACGTCTCTTGTCGGCATAACTCTTATGTCTTGACTGAGCGGTCTTGAGGTGCTCACGAATCTTGTGAACCTTCTCTTCTGCTTCTCATAAGATGTCGGGTCCGAAAATCTGACTCTCTCCTACTTCCGACCAGTTTAAAGGGGTGCGGCACTTCCTTCCGTACATGAACTCAAATGGGGCCATTTGCAAACTAGCTTGGTAGCTGTTGTTGTATGAAAATTCTGCGAACGGCAGACAATCTTCCATTTAGATCCATACTCTAACACACATGCTCTCAACATGTCTTCGAGTATTTGATTTACTCGCTCCGTTTGTCCGTTGGTCTAAGGGTGATAAGCTGTGCTGAAATCTAGTCGAGTTCCTAAACCTTCTTGGACTTTCTTCCAGAATCTCGAGGTAAACTGAGTTCCTCGATCCGATACGATGTTCATGGGGACTCCATGCAAACTGACGATTCTAGCGATGTATAACTCCGCTAGCTTCGAACTCTGATATGTGGTCTTGACTGGTAAGAAATGGGCGACTTTGGACAATCTATCCACTATGACCCAGATAGAGTCATTTCCCCTACTAGAAGTAGGCAATCCGGTGATAAAGTCCATTCCAACGGAATCCCATTTCCATTCCGGGATCTGCAATGGTTGCAACAATCCAGCGGGTCTTTGATGTCCCGCCTTGACTCGTTGACATATATCACACTTGGCGATATAGCTTCCGATTTCTCTCTTCATCTTATGCCACCAAAATTGTTCTTTCAAATCTTGATACATCTTCGTTCCTCCTGGGTGGATAGAATAAAGAGTATCATGAGCTTCCTTCAGAATAACTTCTTTCAACTCAGAATCTGCTGGTACACAAAGGCGTCCTTTGTACCACAGAACTCCTCCTTCGTCTTCGGTGAATCCGGGTACTTTGCCTGTACCGATACGATGCTTGATTCCGTCGATACTAGCATTTCCTTTCTGCGCCTCCTTGATCTGGCTGATCAAAGTGGGTTGGAGTTCTATGCTAGCCAAAAATCCTTCACTCACTAATTCCATTCGGAAATCTTCCAACTCCTTGTGCAAGCTTGGTTGCTCCATCAAAATCATGGAGTTCAAGCGGCACGGCAATCTGCTAAGGGCATCTTCTACCACATTGGCTTTACCGGGGTGATAGTGAATGTCCAGATCATAATCCTTGATTATCTCAATCCATCTTCTATGTCTCATATTCAGATCCTTCTGAGTGAATATATACTTCAGGCTCTTTTGATCCGAATAAATCTCGCAACGATTTCCCATCAGGTAATGCCTCCGTGTCTTCAGGGCTAGAACTACGGCTGCGAGCTCGAGGTCATGGGTTGGTTAGTTCTTCTCATGTTGTTGCAGTTGTCGAGATAGATAAGATATAACTTTACCTTCTTGCATTAGCACACATCCGAGACCGATCTTGGATGCGTCACAATACACGTCAAAGGGCTTCGTGATATCTGGCATGATTAAGATTGGGGCTGAAATCAATCTTCTCTTAAGTTCTTGAAAACTTGCTTCACATTTGTCCGTCCATTCAAACTTCTTGTCCTTCTTCAGCAATTGGGTTATAGGTCTGGCGATACTCGAGAATCCTTCTACGAACTTGCGATAGTATCCTGCCAATCCGAGAAATGCACGAACTTGGGTTTGAGTGTTTGGGGCTTACCAATCTTCGACATCTTTCACCTTTGCAGGGTGAACGGCAATTCCTCCGGCTGATACAATGTGGCCGAGGATTCCTACCTCGTGTAACCAGAATTCACATTTGCTAAACTTGTCATACAACTGATGCTCTCTAAGGGTTCCAAGAATGGTCCTTAGGTATAGCTCATGTTCTTCTTCTGATTTGGAATAAATCAGAATGTCATCAATGAAAACAACGACAAACTTATCCAGGAAGTCCATAAAAATCTTATTCATGAGGTTCATGAAATAAGCAGGGGCATTGGTTAATCCAAAAGACATGACAGTATGCTCGTATAATCCATATCTGGTGGTAAAGGCAGTCTTTGGAATATCCTCTGCATGGATCTTGAGTGATAGCCGGTTCTAAGGTCAATCTTAGAAAACACTTGGGCACCGGTCAACTGATCAAACAAATCTTCTATCTAGGGAAATGGGTACTTCTTCTTGATAGTGACATCATTCAACTTCCGATAATCCGTACACAAACAGTTACCTCCATATTTCTTGTCCACAAACAAGATAGGTGATCTCCATGGTGACGCACTTGGTTAAATCAATCCAATTTCCAACATGGCATCTAGTTGCTTCTTCAGTTCTGCTAGTTCAGACGGGTTCATACTATATGGTCTCTGGGCTATGGGTCCTGTTCTGGGGATTAGTTTGCTGATAAACTCGATATCCCAATATGGGGGCATACCGGGCAAAACATCTGGAAATACATCGGGGTATTCACAGACTATCCGGACTTGGTCAATGGTAGGTTGGGCTATACTCTTGCTGCACTTGAATTGACGAGGTAAGGTTTCAGATACATTCTCGACTGATATTCCGGCTATACTGGTCATGGTTATGGCTTTCTTGGCACAGTCAATTAATCCTTTATGTTTGGACATCCAATCCATTCCTAGTACTACTTCCAAACCTTTAGTTCCGAGTACTATCAGATTAGCATAAAAATCTATGCCATGGATTCGGATAGGGACGACTTTGCAAATTTGCCTAGCTTTGGTGGTTGAACCGGGGATTTGAACAATCATAACATGCTTCAGTTTGGTTGGTTGAATCTTACTAGTGCATGAAAATTCTTCGGTGACAAATGAGTGCGATGCACCAGAATCAAACAACACTCTAGCAAGTACCGAATTAACAGAAAACATACCCAGCACGACGTCTAGCGCTTCCTGGGCTTCTTCAGCATGCATGAGAAAAAGATGGCCGTTGTGGTTGAGCGAATTCCCTGGGGCAAACCTTCTTCCAGGCTGAACTCGACGCTGCTGCTGAGCTAGGGCATTTGCATTGGGGGATGCGGCATTCTTCTTGAGGCACTCATTGGAGTAGTGACCCTTATTTCCATAGTCATAACAAGTCACTTGCAACTTGTCCTTTGCTGCAACAGGCACAACATTGCTTCCAGTCCTCGGGGCAGTGTTGGTGTTGGCGGCAGCATTGTTGTTGTTGAACTTGGGTGGGGCACAGTTGAAATGGCCAGAGTTGCCGGGGTTGTTGTGATTTCCTCCGGGCCTTGGGTTTCCACGGTTGGGATAGGTCGGACGATTCATCGGGGGTCTGTTGGTTCTTGGGGCAAATCCTGGAGATGGGTTGGGGCGATACTTTGGGGTATGATGGGTTCTTGGCTGATGCATCATGCGACGCTTGCAGTTCTCATTGGCTTGGTTGATCTTTCCTTCCATCTGGATGGAAGAGTCGACTAGGGCTTCAATATCAGCAAAGGGGATATTGACTAACACCGTCAGCATCTCATCGTGAAGACCATTCAAGAATCTTTCTTTCTTCTTAGCTTCAGTGTCGATCTCATCCGGGGCATACCTAGCTAATGACAAGAATTTGTCACGGTATTCCACTACGGTCATCCTTCCTTGCTTCAGTTCTCTGAACTCATCTCTCATTCTCTTGATCAAACCCGGTGGCACATGGGTTCTGCTGAACTTTACCTTGAATTCCTCCCAGGTCATCATCTGTCCTCCGGTCATTGCACAAACGTTGTTCCACCATTCTCTTGTATCTCCGGCTATATAGTGGGTGGCGAACAGAACTTTCTCGTTATATTCCACTCCGGCGACTTTCAGGTTGTTTTCCATGGTTTGCAGCCAATCATCTGCGTCTAAGGGCTCTTCCGACTTAGTGAAAACAGGTGGGTTGGTGTTCTGGAAATTCTTGAGCTTAGATCCATGGTTGTCTTGATTTCCTTGGCCTTGATTGTTGTTGGCCATCTGAGCTATGTGCTAAAGGGTGGCTAAGTTGTCTTGACGTTCGGCTCTTTCAGCTTCGCGGTCAGAAACCAACATTTGCAGGATCTGCAACATCGGGTCCAGGGATGAACCACTTCCTCTGCGAGGCATCTGAAGATTGAGATAGATCATGAGAAAAGAGGGAAATTTCTAAAGTTTAGGGACTTTGAAAAGTTTTTAAGGCTTGACTCAGATTTTCTAGCAACTTGCTTTTCATTCATTCATTCATAGCACACGATACAACACACACCACAACAAAGGAAAGCAGATGGTTTTAAGACCCATTCTGGAAATTACGATACAGTGGGACCGAATACAACTCACTATGCTAGTGCTCAAGTGCTACTACTCCTCGGAGTCGGTGTAATCTTCATCCTCATCATCCTCAACGTCATCGATGAAGGAGAAATCCTCCTCATCGGTGAAGAAGTCCATGGCCTGATCCTCCAGAAAATCATCATCATCGCTGTGTTAAGAGTAGGGGTCTCCATGAAGATCTTCTCCGGCATTCTCCCTTTCCTCCAACTACATGTCTCTCTTGTGGATGGTCTTGTCCAAATCCGATATACGGTGGCGAAGAGGAGCAATGATGCGCTCCTTCTTGTCGAGCTGACGGCGGCGAGACTTGCGATCCTTCGCTAGCATGGCGATGGTTTGATCCTTCGTCCTGATGATGGAGGACTTGTGGTTGGAGTAGTCACGGGCATTGTCCAGTTCCTACTGACGATCATACATCATGAAACTAAGGTGGTCCAACTAAGTCTTCGGCTCGGGGTGGTATGGGGCTTCCAGTGGCTGTCCCATAGCATCATGCCTTGGGCAAAACTCAAAGCGGGTACCCTTGATCTGGTTGATACTCTGCCCACATAGACGGGCAAGAGCTTCCTGCATGGCCCTGGCAAGTCCATCGAGCCAGTTGTTCTCTCTTAAGGTGAACTGAATTCCCTCGGCAGTGGGAGGTTCAATCTTTCCTCAGATACTTGCAACAACTATCCATTGCTGATCTTCTCCTTCCTGATCATTGAGCTGAGCTCCGAAGAACTCGGGGTGCGAACGCTCTAGAAGTTCTGAAAGCTGGTCCAAATCCCGCTCAAATATGAGGTCTCCTCCATTTCCCAACTGATAGAACTTTCTGTACCTCACGTCCATCTATAAGAATATAGGATGAGTAAGTTAGTAGAGTGATCAAGTGTGTCAAATTTTAGGTATTCTGCAAGAGTTTTTGAGGAACGTGAATTTTTATGAAAGAAACCAAGTGATAAGAATGGGAATAAGTTTTTGTAAATATTTGCTTCCTTCGGTTTCGAAACTAAGTTTTTGATTCAAACGTCCAGTCTAACTAGGGTCTCCTATGGTCAGGATGGCTCTGATACCAACTTGTCAACACCCGGGTTTTTAGTCCCAGATGCCTGTTATGCCATACATCGCAATCCCAGGATTACCATTTTTGCGAGACATAACATATTTGGATATCACAGTACATCATCCATTACAAACCATACATAAGGTCTTACAAAAATAAGGATCTCATGATCCAGTTCTTAATACAACTCAAGCAGCGGAATAATGTAATAATAAAGGTAGCGTAGGCGAAGCTTCATCTTCGGGGTCACAGGCAATGCTGACGATGGGAGATGATCCTAGTTGTCGTAACCTTCCTGGGGTCCACCATCCTGGTACTCCTCTTCGTAGTCTGGCCACGGGAATAGCCAGGGACAAAGCCATGAGTACTCTTTAAGTACTCGCAAACTAATACTAACAAGTGAAGGGGTTTTTTGTAGTAGGACACTAAGCTCTAGGGTTGTTTTGCAAAAAGCCAAATTTACCTCTACTAAGTTCAGAAGCAAAGAAAGCTAGTTGAAATTTTATAACACCTAAGAGGGAACTTGAATTTCGTATCACAACTCTGTTGTGGTCAATTCAAAGTCTCAATCCATTTCACAAGTCATTTTCAAAACAACTGACGAGGGAACATTATGGCCCCTACAACTGTCCATAACCGCGGACGCGGCTATTCGAATAGTTTGACACTCTGTAGAGATTGTACACTTTCACCACAACATTCGATACATCCGTCAAGAACAAATCCTAAATTCACCATACTCAGTATGCGGATAATCAATCCTAACCTTTCAATTACACGCCCTAGTATAGGCACCTCTCCTGTGAGTTTGGCCTCCCAACCATGACCGACTGTCATCTTTGGTACTGTACAGGTGGACAATCTTCACAAGGTAGCCTTATCTAAGACCTTGGCCGTGAGGGAACCCATACTAAGGTATATAAGTTTCCAGTCAAGCCCTACCCAATTTTCGGGTATTGTGGTTGTACGGTAAAATTGGAATGGTATCGCATCCAGAAAACCATCAGTTTTATAAAGGGGTAAGGCTCATGCCTCAACATTTTCATCATCCAATTCATCTGGTGTTCGGAAACACATGTCAAAACATCTCAGTAGAATGACTCATCATTCTAAGGTTTTGATAACCATTTTCACCAAGTATTCCCATCTAAAGTTGATCAAGTTTTATGCTTAGCACTAGCATCTACAAGTGGGTTTAAGTACTAAGGAGGGGTGGTAAACAAGTGGAGATTAATTGTGTTCAATCTCATGCCTTAGGATGACATCAAGATTATCTAGCTTAGGTCAAATTTTATGCTCTTTATGCAACCTTCAATCATCTTTCTATAATCTACAAGTCACTGAAATAAACTCTAAGAAAAGCTTTGATAAAGAAATAAAGTAGAAAGCTTGTAAGTAAAACTAGGATGGTTTATCAAGTGGTATAAGCTTGCTAGGTTGCAAGTGTTAACTTGCATAGGTCAACTTGGTTAGCAAGGCTTGCTCATTCCACTAGTAGTATTAGGCTGGCATAGGTAAAGTATCTTGCAAGTGTTAGATTGCCTTGTGCAGAGCAGTGGTTGAAGTTCTCCTCAGCTTCTTCTTCGTAGTATCCTCCTTCCTCCTCATATCCTTGGTCGGTACTAACGTTTATAAATAAATACGAGGTACACAATCACCAAACAATACTTATCTATTTTCAATCATCACACAAAGGTGTCCTATAGATGATCTAGTATCATCACCTATATTACAAGCTTAAAGCATTTGTTTTATTTGTTTTAATTTGAGAAAAGTAACTTCTACTCATTGAAAAACTACATAAGATTTAATATTCTCCAACTCAAACATGGGATCATGTGGACACATGTCACCACCACATATTTCAGTACATGGGAATGTGATTTAAAGTGGTGTCACAATTTAATAAGGTTTAACCTTTTATTTTAATTAAATAAAGTGACTAGAAATGCCTATGTGGCATTCTTTTATTACTTGGACATTATTTCTGCAAGTAAACCTATATATTTTTATATATTCTGAAAGGTATGATCAAATGTGATTTTTGAGAGTTGGAATCAACTCAAAAGCTATTATGGTTGAAATTTGAAAAATGTTTGAATGTAGAAAAGTTTCTGACTTGTTATTTTTACCAAGGTTGATCTACAGATCCAAATGATTTTAATCCAACGGGCTTGGATTAAGCATTTCAGTACCTTTCTAACAAAATTGGTTTCATGAAATTTGGTTCACTGAATCGATTTGGGTTGATTTTTGAAACTAGGTACAGAACTGAGTTTGAATTGAAAAGGAAAATTCTAAATTCAAACGACTGGGTTGCGTGGGAAAGGTTAATGGGCCGGCCCAGTGTCACTCCGCAGCGCGGGGCTCAGCTGACAGGGGGCTCCACCCGTCAGTGTCTCATAACACGCGAAGCGGTATGGGGCTGCGTGGGTCGTTGGATTAGAAGTGAGATCAACGGCTGAGGGTCGTCGTCGACGATGAACATGTAACCGGCGAGCTCGAACCCTAGCGTCTCAGTGGGGGTCGTGGGAGGCTCACCGGGGCTCAGGCAAGGGTCGGCGATGGGGGCAAACGACGAAGTTGACGACGGGGATTCTCCTGGCACCGGCAGCTTCTCCTGGGGCGGCTCCAATCGATGGCTCCCTTCATCTCCAGCAGCGGCGGGCACCGGCCAAATTCCGGCGATGCGCTGCTCGCCTTGCTCCGGGAAGAAGTGGGAAGTATCAGTGAGAGGTGGGGAGTGAGATGGTGTGAAGAAATCGAGCGGGGGAGGTCTCTATTTATAGGCTCGACGGCGAGACCGAGAGGGATGGGCACGCGACGGTGGCGACACAGCTACGGGCGGCTAGAGGCATGGCTGCGGTTGGCGATCGACGGGCAGTCTCCTGGCGATGCTCTAGAACTTGAATGCGAGCTTAGGGGCGGTGTCAATTGGTTGGGAACGTGCGGTGCTCTATGAGGCAGAGGCGGCGAACTCCGCGACGAGCGGTGGCTATGGGGTACGGGCGATGAAACGAACATGTCTGGTGGTCTCCTGGGACGGTGGGGTGCATGCTGGCGGGCGGCAAGGGCTCGAGGTGGTCGGGTTGCGTGGGAACGGCGTGTGCACTAGGGTGCGCGTCGGCATGGTCGACAGCGGCGTGGGCACGATGTTCCTGGCAGTTCTGGTCTCTGTCTTTGAGCTAGGGCTGGTCGAGAGGGGACGGTGAGGCATGGGCTACCTGCTAGACAAGGTGGGCACGGCTAGTTATTCTCCTAGCTTGTTGTCCACACTGGGGTGACATGGTGAGGCTCGGCCTTCTCACCATTGATGGCATTGGCAAGCTCACAGTGATGGTAGAGGTTAGTTAAAGGTGCTAGATGATCTACTAAGGCTAGTTGCAACCAGAGAGGGAATAAGGTTGGCCAAAACACTGCTCAAAATAGTGTTTGTGATTTGTTTGATTTGAATCTGTAACCTGTTTGATGAAATGGCCACAAGAACTTGAGTTTTGAATTTTGAAAAGATTTTTGGTGGGTGTGATAGGCATGTGTTGAGGATTCTGTGGGTGCTTGGGTTTCGAAAATTGAACTTGTTTGGGTGGTTTTTGAAATAATGGGATCTTCTCATATGAGATAGATTCAATTTTAAACTGTCATTTAAACTTAGCATTTGAATGTTTATGGATGATCACAAAGTGGGCCTTGGTACCTTATTATGAGTATTAACATGGGGTGCAAATATCCATACATGTTTCTGTTAAGTTCTGAAAGTTAGGGATAGCCAAAGTAGGCATGGGAGTTAATTTGGCCAAAGTGACCATTCACTTAATTTATTCATTTTGAGTTGTTTGTCTTTGGGAAAAGTTTGGGGATTGTTTAGATGGTGTTTATTTCACCTAAGAATCATTTTACAAGCAAAGAAACACAGAACCATGGCAATTCAAAAGAATCCAAATTTCAATACACACACACATATGAATGCTTTCATATTTTTAGTTGGAAAAGTTTTTGTTAACCCTAATTTTGATGATTAGAGTTTGATGATCCAGGTTTAATATTTTTGGGATGTCACAAAGCTCCACTCACAAAAATGGCTCTTCATTTCTCCACTCAAAATCCCACTCAAAAATTCCCATTAAATTTCCACCAAATTTATTGCAAACTCACTTTATATAAAACTCCTTTTATTTATTCAGAATTTTGTCAATTACCTTAATGACAAACATTCACATATAACCCCTTGCTAGTATTTCATTTCACATGCAGAAACACTTTCTGCAATTTCACACGAAAATAGTTTCGGTGTCTAGTGAAATAAATTCCTGCGCTTTGTTATTCTTTTTAGCATGAAACTATTTTCTCCAAATGGTGTCGATGTCTCTTAAGTGTGTCACCCTACGGTTTGTGAATAATGCGGACATGATCGAGACCCCTCTCAGATCAATAATCATAATAAGGACCTGGAGATCCATACTGACTCCCACACATTCGATGATGACTTTCTTGTGATCTTGAGAACATTTTAAGCTAGTAAGTTAATCCCTTTGTCTCGTGATATATTACATGTCTGAGATTCGATCATCGGTATCTCCATACCTAGTTTGATATCGTTACTGACATGTACTCTTGCCTCGTTCCCGTGATATAACATTCTAGTGATCAAATCACTTGCTTGCAAGCTAATCAATGTGATACCACCGAGAGGGCCCAGAGTATATCTATCCGTCATCGGGATGAAAAAATTCCACTCTCAATCCATGGTCCTCAACATAACACTTTAGTAGTACTGAACCCATCTTTATAATCACCCTATTACAGTGTGACATTTGATGTTATCAAGATACTCTTCTAGTGTTAGTGATTGACATGATCTCATGGTCTAAGGATTATGATTACTTTGTATGATGTTATAGCAATATAAAATCAATGACTTTGATCGTAATGTTATACTTCAGATGAATGTTCATCACACCATTCCAATAATGTTGTGACCTCGTTATTAACAACATCCAATGTCCATGATCAGGAAACCTTGATCATCTTGTTAATCAACGAGCTAGTTTATAAGAGAGGCATAACTAGGAACTTTCTGTTTGTTTATTAAACACACATGTATTAACGTTTCTGTATTAATACAATTATAGAATGCAAAATAAACCTCTATCGTATAGTTGGAATATACATAATAACCACTTTATTATTTCCTCTTAGGGCATATTCCCTTCAATAATTGTGTACTATTCTGGGAGGATTATGAAAACCTTGATGAATGCCCAGTATGTAACGAATCAAGATGGAAAAATGGTGATAAAAATAAGAAAGACCCTTGTAAAGTTCTGAGATATTTTTCAATTATAGATAGATTGCAGAGATTGTTTCAGTCAGAACAAACATATAAGGAAACAAGATGGCATAAAGAGATTCTCAAGACAGACGATTACTTACTGATACATCCAGCTGATGGTGATGAATGGAAGAACTTTGACAAGGCTCATCCAGGATTTGCTGCAGATCCAAGGAACCTGAGACTTGGCCTAGATACAGATGGATTTAACCCATTTCGCAACATGAGTAACTCGTACAGCATGTGGCCAGTACTTGTTACAATTTACAACCTGCCTCCCTAGGCATACATGGATCAGTCGAACTGCTTGCTGACTTTACTCATCCCAGGACCCAAATCACCTAGGATGGATTTTGATCTGTTCATGCAGCCTCTTATACGAGACTTGCAGAAACTATGGAAGGGTGTCATGACTCCTCATATCCTTGCAAGCAAACCTGAAAATGCCAAGTTCCCTCTACGTGTTGTTGTGCTGTTCTGCACCCATGATTTTCCATCTCTTGGCACTATGTCAGGTAGAGTGATAGGAGGTTAAAACGCATGTGTTTGCTACGAGTCCAAACAGGTCACCGTGAGGCTACAAAATAATACCAGTTACCTTGGACACCGGGTTTTTCTTCCTAAAGGCCACAAATTCCGAAAAAACTCAAAAAATTGGAGTTCTATGAAAGAGGACTGACTATGATACTGCACCATGAAAGTTAGCTGCAGCTGAGTTGCAGGCGTATCTAGAAAAGGTCAGAAATGTGAATGACTATGACGAGCCAGTCACCATTGATGTTGGCCATAAAGATGATCCCGGTGTTTGTATGGTAAATGAACTGGCTGACGTCGATGGAAATTTGATTGCGAGAGGCAGGTCTACGCATGATGGACAAGTAGATTTCACTGTCGAGGTTAGTGTATTGGACAAAGAGAGCAATAAACTAGTTCTACCTGATAAATCTCAGGACATGTATGATGAATGGCAAGATGAAGAAGATCCAACCCAGTCAGAACATGTGGATCTAGAACGCGGCGATGCTGAAAGCTGTGATGGTGATGATGATTAGACTGTTGTTTCAAATTATTTAGTGATATGAAGAACATTGATTCGTTTTGGTTTTCTCATTTCAAAATATTTCCCTGTCCTCTTTCAAATTATGTAGATCTCCATCCTTAAAATTATGCAGTGAGATGACGAACATTGATTCTAAGAAACACTTTGATTGACTGTTCATTTCATTGTATGCACACTTGTCTAATGCTTGCCTATCCTCTTCTACAGGTTCGCAAGAGACGCCACTATATTCCTAATCTAGTGATGGTTCATCCTAAGCAACGACATAACTATCCTATACTGTGTAATTCATTTGTGGTTTGTGTTCCTGCTTTGCAAGTTCTCACATGATGCCATTATAATTTTTGTCTCGTTCATTCTTAGCTACGAAAGTAACTGTATGCCCATTATGTAGTTCACCGCAAATTCTGAGTCACCCAACGTCTCTTGCATTCCAGGATATACTACTACTTCCATATATATTTGTTGAAATGACCTGGCTAATTTATATTTGCTGAAATACTAGGAAATACTTTGTTCGATTGCTCAATTAATTTGTAGGCACACTTGTGTAATGCTTGCTTGTCCTGTTCTACAGGTTCACCAGCAATGTCATTATATTTCATATCTAATGGCTCGTCCTAAGCACCGACATAGCTATCCTCTATATGTAGTTCATTCGTGGTTTGCATTCTTGCTCTACAAGTTCTCTTATGATGTCATTATTATTTCTGTTCGGTTCCTAGCTTCGACAGTAACTGTAACATCCCAAAAATATTGAACAATGATTATCAATTTCCAATCACCAAAATTAGGGTTAACAAAAAAGCCTTTTGTTAATAAAAATCAAATGAATGCATGTGTGTATGTGATGATGGTATGAATGCATGAATGGACTTGTGTGATTGATCTAAATATCAAGGAATGGTTTAAAGATGAAAACAGCATCATCTAAAACATTTCCAAGCAGAAATAAATCAAGAGAAAATCAAAAACAAACCAAATAAAGCAAATGGTCATTTTTTCCAATCTTGCTCACTAGGACACTTTGAGTGTTTCTAGTCCAAGATTTCAAACAGAAACATTTCCATTTCTTTTCACCCCTTGCTAGACCAAGTAAAAGTGAACCCAAGCCCACCTTTCAAACTTACAGAAACATTTGGCAACTTGATTCAAATGACAATTCAAAATTGAATCTTTAACATATGTGAAGATCACCCATTTTCAAAAACCAACCAAACTAGTACCCCTTGACCTTTCCAACTAACCAGAGACTACCTAGTATGTAACTAGTACACCCACCAAGTTTGAACCAAAAAATTCAAATTTGAAACTCTTTTGGCCATTTCATCAAACACCTTGCAAACACCAAACAAACAAACCATAAACACTATAGTAAGCAGTGAATTGAGCCTAACGTGTTCGCTCTCTAGCTCACACTACACTCTCAGTAGATCATCTAACTTGTTTAAGCCACCCTAGCTCATTGTAAACCAGACCATGCCATCAATGGTGACCATGGCCGATCTGACCTTGCCACCCCACTGTCGGCATCAAGCTAGGAAAAGCACTAGCCTCGCCAACCTTGTCTAGCAGACACTCCACCGTCCACCGCCACCCCCTGTCCAGCGCTCGAGCCCTGCCAGCCCCTGGACCACCCTAGAACCGCTGCGCCCTATGCCTCTACGCCATGCCGAGAGCGTGCCAGAGAGCCACCCTCGACACACGCCCACAGACCGTGCGCCGCCCTCGCCGCTCGCAAGCGTGATCACCACCACCCCAGCAACCCCATAGACACACCCGTTTGTCGCCGCACGACCAGGACAGCCCGTGCGCCATAAAACTTCCCGTCGGACCCGCCCAAAGCACCACAGCGTTCCGACCGTCTCGCACCGCCCCATGCCGTGTAACCATGCCGTTGAGCTTCACCAGGGAGCACAGCACCGCCCCCTACCGACGCCCATGCCTTTAGCTTGATGTGCCGATGACCACGACGAGCTCTACCCGCGCCCTTCGGTCCCCTCTTGGCACTATAAATAGAGGCCATCCCCGCTCGAATTCTTCACACCATCTCACTCCCCTCTCTCTCAGAACCACCCCCACTCATTCCCAGAGCAAGGCGAGCAGCACATCGACGAAATTTGGCTGGAGTCTGCCACGGAGGAGGAAGAGAGGAGCCAGCGATTGGAGCCGCCCCAGGAGAAGCCTCCGGTACCAAGAGGTTCGTCGTATTCGACTTCATCGTTCGCCCCTATCGTCGACCCTCGCCTGAGCCCCGGTGAGCCCCCGTAGACCCCCACTGGCCGCGCTAGGGTTCTGTCTCGCCGGCGATGCCCAACGGAGACGATAGGTCACAGCCGTTGGATTAGAGTTTGATCGTGCGGTCTAGATCTCCCCGTACCGCTTCGCACCCCCTGTCTCGCTGACTGGTGGGGTCATTCACTTAAACCCACCCGCGTGTGCACTGTGCACCGTGGGTCGGCCCAGTTAACATCCCGCGCAACCCAGTTAGTTTGAATTGATATTTTCCAATTTAGTTTCAGACCTAGTTCTGTACCTAGATTCAAAAATCAACTTAGGTCGATTCGCTGAACCAAAATACATGAAACTAATTTTGTTAGAAAGGTACTATAATTCTTAGTCCAAGCCTGTTGGATTCAAGTCATTTGGAATTGTAGATCACCTATAGTAAAAATAACAAGGCAGAAGCTTTTCTGCATTCAAACATTTTTCAAAATTCAACCACAAAAGCTTTTGAGTTGATTCCAACTCTCAAAAATCACATTTAACTAGAACTTTCTGAATATATAAAAATATCTAGGTCTACTTGTATAAATAATGAACAAGTAATAAACGAATGCCTCATAGGCAATTCTAATCACTTCATTTAATTAAAATAAAAAGGTTAAACCTTATTAAATTGTGACACCACTTTAAATCACATTCCCATGTACTTAAATATGTGGTGATCACACGTGTCAACATGATCCCATGTTTTGGTTGGAGAATATTAAATCTTACGTAGTTTTTCAATGAGTAGAAATTACTTTTCCAAAATAAAATAAATAAGACAAGTGCTTTGATAATTGTAATGTTTGTGATGATGTTAGATCATCTAGTGAAAACCTTGGTGTGATAAATAAAAGTAGTTACGTATTGTTTGGTGATTGTGTACCTCGTATTTATAGACGCTAGTACCGACCAAGGATATGAGGAGGAAAGAGAATACTACGAGGAAGAAGCCAAGGAGAACTTCAACCACTGCTATGCACAAGGCAAGATATCTAAGCAAGTTTATACTTGCAATTATGCAAGCCTCACTATACAAGTTGACTTAGCAAGCTAATCTTTGCAAGCTTACACCACTTGATACCCAATCCTAGTTTTACTTGCAAGCTTAGTATTTTATTTCTTTATCAAAACTTTCTATTGGATTTTACTTAGTGACTTATAGATTTTAGAAAGATATTTAAAGGTAGCATAAAGAGCATAAAATTTGGCCTAAGTTAGATAATCTTGATGTCATCCTGAGGCATGAGATTGAACTTAGATCATTTCCACTTGTTTACCACCCATCATTAGTGTTTACCCCCACTTGTAGATGCTAGTGCTAAGAATGAAACTTGATCAACTTTAGATGGGAATACTTGGTGAAAATGGTTATGAAAACCTTAGAATGATGAGTCATTCTACTAAAATGTTTGACATGTGTTCTTGAACACCAGATGATTTTGATGATGAAAATGTTAAGGCATGAGCCTTAGCCCTTTATAAAACTGATGGTTGTCTGGATGCCATACCATTCCAATTTTACCGTACAATCACAATACCCGAAAATTGGGTAGGGCTTGACTGGAAATGTATATACCTGAGTATGGGTTCCCTTGCGGCCAAGGTTTGAGCTAAGGCTACCTTGTGAAGATTGTCCACCTGTGTAGTTCCCAAGATGACAGTTGGTCATGGTTGGGAGGCCGAACTCACAGGAGAGGTGCCTATACTAGGGTGTGTAATTGAAAGGTTAGGATTGATTATCCGCATACTGAGTATGGTGAATTCAGGATTGTTCCTGACGGATGTATCGAATGTTGTGGTGAAAGTGTACCACCTCTGAAGAGTGTCAAACTATTCGAATAGCCGCGTCCGCGGTTATGGACAGTTGGGGTGGCCATACTGTTCCGTCGTCAGATGTTTTCAAAATGACTTATGAAAAGATTCATGACTTGACTTGACCACAACAGGGTTGTGATATGAAATTCAAGTTCCCACTTAGGTGTTATAAAACTTTCAACTAGCTTTCTTTACTTCTGAACTCAGTTAAGGTAAATTTGGCTTTTTGCAAAACAACCTAGAGCCTAGTACTTCCTACTCAAAACCACTTCACTTGTTAGTATTAGTTTTCGAGTACTTAAAGAGTACTCATGGCTTTGTCCCTGGCTATTCCCATGGCCAGACTATAAAGAGGACTATTAGGAGGACGGACAGCAGGAAGGTTACGACAACTAGGATCATTTCCCATCGTCAGCATTGCCTATGACCATGAAGATGGAGTCTCGCCTACGCTATCGTTATCATTACGTTATTCCGCTGCTTGATTTGTATTAAGACTGGATCATGTGATCCTTTATTTGTTGTAAGACCTTATGTAAGGTTTGTAATGGATGATGCACTTTGATATTCAATCTGTTATGTCTCGCAAAAATGGTAATCGTAGGATTGCGATGTATGGCATAACAGGCATCTGGGATTAAAAATCCGGGTTTTGACATTAACTGCATGCCTATTGTGTAGATCACCGCAAATTCTGAGTCACCCAACGTCTCTTGCATTCCAGGATAAACGACTGCTTCTATATATATTTGTTGAAATGACCTGGCTAGTTTATATTTGCTGTAATTCTAAGAAACACTTTGATTGATTGCTCATTTCATTGTAGGCACACTTGTCTAATGCTTGCTTGTCATCTTCTACAAGTTCGCCAGAGACGTCATTATATTTCTAATCTGGTGTTGGTTCATCCTAAAGCAACGACATAACTATCCTATACTGTGTAGTTCATTTGTGGTTTGCGTTCCTGCTCTACAAGTTCAGGTATGATGCCATTTTAATTTATATTTGGTTCATTATTAGGTACGACAGTAACTGTATGCCATTGTGTAGTTCACCGCAAATTCTGAGTCAACCAACATCTCTTGCTTTCCAGGATATACAACTGCTTCCATATATATTTGTTGAAATAACCTGGCTAGTTTATATTTTCTGAAATTCTAAGAAACACTTTGTTTGACTACTCATTTCATTGTAGGCACACTTGCCTAATACTTTCCTATCCTGTTCTACAGTACAAGTGACGCTATTATATTTCGTATCTGGTTCTGGTTTGTCCTAAGCAACGACCTAACTATCCTCTACTATATAGTTCATCTGTGGTTTGCATTCCTGCTCTACAAGTTCTGGCATGATGATGTTATAATTTATGTCTCGTTCATTCTTATCTACGATAATAACTATATGTCATTGTATGGTTTATTCTTCTAGTTTATTCTTCTCTATATTTTTTGAAATGACCTGGTTAGTTTATATTTGCTAAAATTCTAAGCCACACACATTGTTATATTTCTCGTTTCACGGTAGGCACACTTGTTTAATGATTTCTTGTCTTGTTTGTTTAACGTGATGGTCAATATATTTGAACCATTGACCAGTATTAAACTCCAGTTCATAGCTCCTGTCGTATCAGTTAAATGAGTAGTTTGCCTTATTTGACATATTAACTTATTATTACTTAGTTTCTGTTTGCAATTATTGCTATCGCCACCAAAGAGGGGGCTGCAAGATCATGTCTCAAGTTTTTTTTCCAATGTAGATGTCACACTCAAAAGGGAGATGCAGGTGGTAGATGGAGAAAGCAAATTGAGGACTGCTATCAACTCGATTGTCAACTGAAATGCCGATTTTTCTTTCCCTTGAGTTGATAATATGTAATAATTTTAAGTAGTTTGCATTTGATGTAATATCTAGACTAATTGCATAGGCTATGTAGGCATTTAATTACATAGGCCAGGTAGGTGGTACCATACCTGCGCTAGCCAGGTCGATTAGGATACAGTATTCTGCTATGTATTTGCCCGTTTTATATTAGGCCAACAATGAATAGTAAAAATGCTCACATGTTGTACACCTTTTATGATACCAAAATGGGCTTCAGAAATGCAAAAACTATAAAAACCGTAAAAGTAATAGGGTCGACCCACACGCGAGATTAGTAACAGTAACGGGACATAATAGTGACAAGCCGAAACAGGAACCTGTGTAAACACTAACAGGCCGAAACAGTAAAATACCGAAACAGTAAAAGGCCGAAACTTTAACAGGCCATAATAGTAACAGGACGAAACCCTAATAGACCGAAACCGTAACTGGCCAAAACAATAATAAGCCAAAATCGTAATAGGCCAAAACAGTAACACTCAAAACAGTATGGACCAGAAAAATAATGGGCTAGAATCTTAAATTGCCAAAACAGTAACAGGCCAGAATAGTAGCAGGCCAGAACAGTAGAAGGCCGAGTTTGCACCAGGCCGAGAAGATCACCAGGTTAAAATAGTAACGGGATAGAACATGGGTTGAACATTTACGGTCCTAAACAGTAGGGCCCAAAGTATATGGGCCCGGATCGAACAGTACGTGGATATACAGTAATATGCCGGAACGGTTACGGGCTAAAGCTGGCTGGCCAAACGGGCCAATTTCAAACAGTGCAGGGTGGAACACTAACGGGCCCGGATATTTATGGGCTATGCGAACGGGCCAATTTCAAACAGTGCATGTGGAAACAGTAATGGGCCATAAATTTTACTAGCCGACTACGGTTGCACCAGTGGGCCCATTTGTAACAGTGCATGTCGAAGCAGTAATGGGCCACATTTCTGTTGGGCTTCCTTAATGGGCTGGCCCACTTAATAATTACCAGGCCTTGGCTAGGCCTGTCTTCTACCACGGTTTCATTGACAGTTAACAACATCAACTGTCTGTTAACGACGCTTGTCACGTGAAAGTTTGCATGACGTCAGCGGTTAATGCGGCTTGCAAACACATCTACAAGGGAACGACTTTTCGTGGCTGAAGGGTGTGATCCGCCACGGTTGAAAAAAAACCGTGGTAGATTCATTTGTGATAGGGGCTTTTACCACGAATGGCATCCGTCGTATAAGACTCTTCAGCCATGAAAAACGGGCCTTCAACCACGAAAATCTTCCGTTAGGACATTTTTCTTGTAGTGTGTTATGCTACTTGGAACATGAACTCTCTTACTCAATTTTGTTATAATAAACATCCTAGTGTTCCTTGGCAAGCTAAGAGTTAACTAGAGGAATTGGATTGATTTTTACACTTCTAGTTATTTATACTTATATTAAACTCTTTGATTGTCTTGAGTTATCAAAGCTTGTATAGAGTTCTTAGCATCTCTAACTTTGATGAGCCTTTCAAATGGAAGAAGTGCTGGACACATATGGATACCCACCATAAGTGAATTAATATTCTCGTTGTTTCAAGTTTAAATGCTGAATTCCTTATAGTTCTTTTATTTATTCTTGCTCGAGGGCGATAAAGTTTTGAGCTTTGGGGACATTGATGGATCCAAAAATCGCCAGTTTTCTTTGCGTTAGACATTATTTTTCGTCAATCAATTGAAAATAATCTCTCTTGATTTTCCACTAATGACTAATTATTGCAAAGATATGAAAAATCTTGCTTTGATTTGTGTTGTGCGGGAAATCACACTTTTATTGCAAAATCTGGGGTCATAAATGAAAATTTTGATGAAGTTTTTATGACCAAGTAATCCTGGAGCTATTTTCAGGTGCTCGGCAGCGTAACGAGCACTGGTATGGGTGTGGCCCGCCTGTATGTCCCGCTCGTACGAGGTGGCGACGGCTCCATCTCGTCAAACCCTACAACTATCATGAAGGCGCCTATATATTTTGAGGTCCCAACTGCCGTGTACAGGGCCGCCATTTTCAGATTGCATCACAACAACACCAAAGGAGATTCTTGATGGCAAGAATCGTGGCCACTTTTCATTATGACTCCAAGTGCAGAGTGTTTTAGCAAGCATCTTTTTCCCACAAGGGTGAATCTAGGGTTTAAATTGAACTCTTGGGGAACTGGCTTAGAAGTTATTCGCCTTCTCCTTGTCAAGCAACCTATAAAGCAAATAATTTTTCTTGTATCCCAAACTCCACCAAGTGGTTGTCAAGCACAAATTTTCGTATTAGTAATATGAAATATAAATAAAGTAAACTAAAATAAATAAAATAAAACAATACAAACTATATGAGATATCTGAAGGTAAAGTTGTTTTGGGGGTTTTATGAGTGATTGCAAGTAGGAGAAGTATTTTTGTATTTTCGAAATAATAAATTGAAGAAAATAAAAGTGATGATAATTGCAACAGAAAGGTGTTTCGTATGATTAAAATTGGACCGGGGTTCGTGGGTTCACTTGTCTACACTCTCTTTTTAAATATTCATGAAACTTCTATATGTGTATGACAAGCATTCATATATATGGGCATAACGTCCTAACATAGAGATGAAAAACATCTCTCTTATACTCCTCAAGAAAGGGAAACCTCCATGCAATCTTGAATTAAGAACAAATTAGAGTATAGCTTTAAGTAATATGACATGACGTTTGAAATACAAATATGCTACCTTGACATAACAAGATTATCTCACTGACACAAGATAATTATAGCACATGATTTCATTTTATCCTTAGTGAGGCAGCAAAAGAAAGGTAAAAACCAAAGTAGATCTTCAATATTGTTGTCACAATTTAACCACTACCACCATACTACTCCATCTAATACAAACTTCTCCCCATACAAGTTCTTGCATACAAGATGGATCAAAATAAGCAATTAAGAACGGGGTACATGATATGCATCTACAAATACATCTTACACAAAAAGGTTCCAATCTCATATATCAAATCATAGAATAAAGATCCACCACACTGGAATTACATATATGACCCTAATCTTGCTGGGCAGCTCATATGGTACTAGAAGATCTATGAATAACAAGAGAGAAACAGATCAAGCTACTGCCACACATCCATATTCCAGGGGTGGAATACTCCCTATTAATCATGGTGATGATGCGGGAGATGTTGGAGAGGGTGGAGATCCCTCTGGAGGCGGCTCTGGCGGAGTTTCACCCTCCAACCTTTGCTGGATCTGACTCTGTTTGGTGGTGTTTTCGTCTCTGTTGTTCTCCGTCTCGAGGAATCCCCAAGGGGTTCTTATATAGAGTTTTTAGGTCAAGAGAACTCCATGGGCAAAAGAATCAAGGCGGTCGGACGACCGAGGCGGAAACGGAGGCAGGGGCACACCCACCTGAACTGGGCGTGCCCTCTGGGCTCTTTTTGGCCTCCTGTCCCTTCTCCCGAGGTTCTTGCGCTCCAGATGCTTCTCGTGGTAAAATATTGACATCCCAAAATCTTAGGTCCATTTGACTACGTATAGATCCTAAAACATCAAAAACATAGAAAATGGGGTTTTTCTGCCCTGAAGTGTTATAACCAAAATAAAGGGGATCATTGGTAAATCCCCAAAAATCAATGTAAAACATGGATATAATATTATATATGATGCAAATATGTGGGTAAATATGTCAACAAACTACAAAGTTTATGTACGCATTTTACATGCATCAACATCCCCAAGCTTAACCTATGCTCATCATCGAGCATAAAGGTGATAAAAATAAACATGGACTTTGGAGTTTGTTACTTTGCTTCTTTCATTAGCATACAAAGTTCATAGGTTCAAATCTTTCCAATGAAACATAATAAGCAAGTGTACTATCAAGTTGTATCTTTTGCACATCTATAAACATGTTAAATAATAAGTAATGGTGTGCTAAAACAAATGAGGAACAAAACAAACCTTCAAGCACACTTTGATGAACCTATAGAATAAGAGACTCTTCCTATCATTAGCATTAGTGTTTTATGCCTCTACTTTTATTTTTAGGCCCACTTTTTAGTTTAATTCCCAACTAGAAGACTCACTTGTTAGTTTCATGTCTTCCCTTGAGATTTTTTGCATCTCATACTGAAAGTAAGCATTGAATACATATGTTAACCATAATAATGAAAAATAAAGTTTTGAGCTATGTAGTTCATGTCAACAATACTAATAAGGATGGGGTCCAAGTAGCTTTTGTTTCAAAAGTTGCATATGGTTTATGTGTTAAAAAATTTACAAGTTGAATGTCTCATGCACCTTTACCAATGAACTGACACTATAACCTGTCATTGTATAGCACAGGTTGTTATAAAAATTGTATCACTGAGGTACCTCTTGCCCATGTGTGACTATAAGCTCAACATACATTTGGTAGCTAGGAAGCATGCTTCTTTTGCGTTATTTTCATAAGGGGCATATCTACACATTTAAGAAGACAAGAAAAACAGACATATGAGTCCTCTCGGCAAATTTCTTTTGAAAAGAGCGTCATTGATTGTCATGTTGTAAGTTTCCACCATGTCATGCATGGATTTGGCTAGCGGCCCAGGAGCATTTTCTATTTCATTATGCTTACTCCAGTGTGTAGTGCATGACAAAGCAAGAACAACCATGATATTTCAATAACGAATATTGTAAGCTTGTGTCGTGACAGCATGGTTTGGCTAGCAAACAACTTATAAAATGTAAATCACATAAAATTCCATAGTGGTATCACCCCAAACCTTACTTTCTTATATGAGCTTTAAATTACACAAAAGAAATGATTTTGAATATTTTCGAGGATCAACATGCATATTATACTTGGAAGTAGCTTTTGACACAGATAGGTAGATATGCCTAATCTATTTTAAGGGGTTTGGAACAAGTCTTAGCTTGCATTGTGAAGGCTTAGGAAAAAGAGATCTAAAGAGTGTGCCATCTAGTTCATAACGCCAAAATTTTATTTTCTCAACTTAATCCTTATGGTTGAACATAGATATACATGATAAAAGGGTACAAATTAAGATGCACAAACAAATCATACTTCATGTAAAGTATTTGAGCTTAGTAACTAGGCATAACATGAATTTAGCTTTTTGCTTTTATCCACCCTTTTATTTTATTTCAAGGCATTCATATTCAGTTTTAATCTCATCATGGCAAAGTTTCTTTTCAGTAGCTTAATCATAAACATGCATAATGATTCACGATGGTGTTCCTTTTATTGCAATCAAAGGTAAAATAAACAAAACAAATGCTCCAAGTTTCTATGATAGTCTTATGTTGCTCGAAAAACAAAGTTTAGAGGTTTACAAACCAAGAGTTTAATAGGTCCAGTGGGGTGCCTTGGGAATCTCCAAGCTTATGGTTTTCACCATTCTTGTATTTCTCTTAGTGTTGTATTCCTCTATTTCCTGTCAAAAAACTTCAACACAAAACTTTTCTCCCATCTCTTTTTTGAGTGGTGACATTAGTGACACAAAAGCATAATAGTTGTTGTATATATATCAAAGACAAAATTCTTTTTAAATGTTCCAGCAAGCATATAATGTTTCTACACATCCCTATCATATAACATGGATCATAGCAATCATTTTAGGACACTTGGGAATGGTTAAAACAAAATATGGCAGAATCTGTCTAGATTTTCAGCAGCAGAAAAACGAATTTACCACCCACTTAAACATGTCAGGAATTTTAGCCAATTTTTGTGCATACAGAGGGTGAAAAGTTGTAGATTTTGTGCAAATATGAGCACAAATAGAATAACAAAAAAATTATAGAAATTTTCTACTAAAAACTACTCGACGGGAATTTGCTACTCGATATGTTTTACAACTTTTTATTATCCAAGATGAGTTCCACTTGGTAATTTATTACTACTCTATAGCAAAGACACTAAAAATTCTCTTTTAGAAGCAAGAACACATAAAAATAAATGACGGGTTGCCTCCCAAAAAGTGCTTTCTTTATAGCCATATAGTGAGCCTTTACTTGGTTTTAAGTGATATGGAATTCAGCTGGTAGCTTGTGTTTCTTTGCTACCTCCTTCTTACTTGGAAAGTGTTCCATGCACTTCTTCTGAGGGAACTGAAAATACACATTTCCTTCTTTTGCATGAATTATTGCACCTATGGTTCTCAAGAAAGGTCTACCAAGTATTATAGGACTTGAGGTATTGCTCCCCATGTCCAAAACAATAAAATCAACAGGTACAAATATCATGTAATTCAACCATGGTATCTTTAACTTTCCCTAAGGCATGTTTGGTTGAATCATCAGCAAGTAAAATATCTATAGAGCATTTTTCCATGGGTTTCAAATCAAGAAAATCATATAGATCTTTGGATAAAATTGAGACACTAGATCCTAAATCTAGAATGGCATGATGTGTCTCTTTTCCAATAGTGATTAAAATCTTGGGGAGCCATGCATCCCCAAAGCTTAGGTGGTATCATAGCTTCTTTATTATATCTTTCAATTTTTTCTTTTATAACATAATTTTCTATGTATGAACCAAATCCTGCCTAATAAACATTAAAATATGGATCGTTAGCAAACTTCTGCAATATAGTAATGAGTTCATGCAAGCTACATTTATCAAGATCAAGTAGAGGTTATTTTGTTTCACTTAGCATTTTAACTTCATCTACTTGTTTATCTCTATTGTATAAGTTTAAGATTTCATATCTATCAATCAAATACATCTTCTGGCACTTTAGCTTTTTCAAGGCTTTCCTTGACTTCTACTTCTATGAGTAGGCCATCTAACAATATATAAGCGTTGTTGGCAGTTATATTCATGAAAGAACCTCCACTCTATTTATCTGAATAGGCCATTGAACTTTTAGTTAACCTTCTATAGAAGATACGCATTAACATCTGGTCTCTAAAACCGTGTTCTGTTTCATAAGCTAGTTCTCTAAATCTTTCCCAAGATCTTATGAGAGGTTCATATTTATTTTGTTTAAACATGATAAGCATTTCCCTAAGATGGCCTATTATTTCAGAGGTTCCAAATCTTTCAACAAAAGCAGCTTTAACATTAAACCAAGAGCTAAAATTTCCAGGTGGCCAATTTAATATCCAATCTAATGCCTTACCAGCAAGTGAATATGGAAAAGTTTAAATTTGATCATGCTATTGTTTTTATTAGTCATGTTTAAATCTTTGCATCTTTAATTAAAAGTCCTCAAATGCTGCATGGGGTTTTCATTAGGTTTCCCATAAAACAGTTTTCATAAATAGCTTTAATAGCTGCAGGGTATATTTCAAATGATTCAAAGGGTATCTCACCTTCTTTTGGGAAGTTATTTACACTAAAGGGCCAATAAGCTCTCGTTTCCATTTTTATGTGTTTTAAGGAAAACTAAAGAAACGACTAAAAACAAGACAAAGAAAAAGTTCTTTAAAAATATAAAAGGAGAAGAAAAAGCTCACAGTGGTGCAACCTCCCCAAGCTTGGGTTGTTACACAAGTTGATGAAGATGATAGATCCACTAGTGATGTCCTTCTTGCAGTTCCCCAGCAACGGCACCAGAAAATACGTCTTGATGGCAACAATCATGGCCACTTTTCATTGGGAGTCCAAGTGCAAAGTGTTGTAGCAAGCTTCTTTTCCCCACAATGGTGACTCGAGGGTTTAAACCGAACTCTCGGGGAACTGGCTTAGAAGTTATTCGCCTTCTCCTTGTCAAGCAACCTATAAAGCAAAATAATTTGTCTTGTGTCCCCATGTCAACACCCGGATTTTTAATCCCAGATGCCTGTTATGCCATACATTGCAATCCCAGGATTACCATTTTTGCGAGACATAACAGAATTGGATACCATAGTACATCATCCATTACAAACCGTACATAAGTTCTTACACAAATAGGGATCTCATGATCCAGTTCTTAATACAACATCAAGCAGCAGAATACGTAATAATAGCGATAGCATAGGTGAAGCTCCATCTTCGGGGTCACAGGCAATGCTGATGATGGGAGATGATCCTAGTTGTCGTAACCTTCCTGGGGTCCATCCTCTAGGTACTCCTCTTCATAGTCTGGCCATGGAAATAGCCAGGGACAAAGCCATGAGTACTCTTTAAGTACTCGCAAACTAATACTAACAGTTAAAGGGGTTTTTGTAGTAGGACACTAAGCTCTAAGGTTGTTTTGCAAAAAGCCAGATTTACCTCTACTAAGTTCAGAAGCAAAGAATGGTAGTTGAAGTTTTATAACACCTAAGTGGGAGCTTGTATTTCATATCACAACCCTGTTGTGGTCAAGTCAAAGTCTCAATTCATTTCACAAGTCATTTTGAAAAGTCTGACGGGGGAACAGTATGGCCACTCCAACTGTCCATAACCGCGGACGCGGCTATTCGAATAGTTTGACACTCTGCAGAGATTGTACACTTTCACCACAACATTCGATACATCCGTCAGGAACAAATCCTGAATTCACCATACTCAGTATGCGGATAATCAATTGTTGGAGATATGCCCTAGAGGAAATAATAAATATAGTTATTATTATATCTTTGTGTTTATGATAAATGTTTACATTCATGCTAATAATAGTATTAACAAGGAAACATTAATACTTGTGTGATTTGTAAACCTAATTTGAAGTCCCTAGTAAATCCTCTTCATAATACTAGCTTGTTGGTTAATAAATGATTGTGGTTTCCCTATCATGAACATTGAGATGTTATTAACAACAAGATCATATCGTTAGGAGAATGATATGATGGACATACTCCTATAGATAAGCGTAGCATAAAGATCAAGTCATTTTAATAGTTCAATTGCTATATGCTTTCTGATACATAGTAACCTAATTCCTTCGACCATGAGATCATGCATATCACCATCACCGGAAGGATGCTTTGCTGACATCAAACACCACACCGTAACTGGTTGGCTATAAAGGTGGCATTGAGTGTTCGGAAAGTATTGGTTGAGACACATGGATCAAGAGTGGGATTTGTCCATCCATATGACAGATAGATATACTATGGGCCCTCTCGGTGGAATGTCATCCAATTAGCTTGCAAGCATGTGACTGGCTCACAAGGGATCACATATCACGGGAACGAGAAAAGAGTACTTATTAGTAACGAGGTTGAACTAGGTATGCAGAGATACCGACGATCAAAACCTCGGATAAGTAAACTATCGTGAGACAAAGGGAAATTGGTATCGTATGTAAGTGGTTCATTCGATCGCAAAGTAATCGTACAAATATGTGGGAGCCATATGAATTTCCAGATTCCTCTATTGGTTATTGTTCGGAGAAGTGTATCGATCATGTCCGCATAATTCACGAACCGTAGGGAGACACACTTAAGGATTCGACGTTGTTGAGTAGTTATGGAATGATGAGTAAGAGACCGAATGTTGTTCGGAGTCTCGGATGGGATCCGGGATATCACGAGGAGATACGGAATGGTCCGGAGAATAAGATTCATATAAGGGAAGTCTTGTTTCGGGGTTGGATAATGGTTCCGGTATTTTCATCGGGAATGTTCTAGAATGTTCCAGAATGTCCGGCACTCCGGAGAGGAAGGGTACATGAATGTGTCATAACAAGTTGGAATGGTTGCATCATGTACTAGGTGTCATCGCTGAACAAAATAAAGGGTTAAATCAAATCCTAGTTTGAAAAGTCAAACGCCAATTTGAAAAGTCAAACGGTTATTTTGTTTGGTAGAGGGAGAGTAGGAAACCTACTTGGGGAGGAAGTCTCTCTCCCTCCACCGCCGGCCTTGGAAGCCGAGTTGGGGAGGGACTCCCCTCCCCTTGGCGCGCCCCCTCCACCTATATAAGGAGGGGCAGGGCTGCCCCTCTAAGACACACCTAGCCCTCTCCAAACCCTAACCCTAAGCCGTCGGCGCCACCACCTCCTGCTGCTGCCGCCGCTGCCATCTAGGGCAAACCCTAGCCGCCGACTTGGGCTTCCCCAAGCCCTAGCCGCCGGCCTAGCCCTCTCTCCTTGGTACGTCTAAACCCTAGATCACCGAGGCCTCTCTCATAGTCCACCATACTCGCTCCGGCTTAAGGCGAAGCCCTGCGAGATCTCCCTTCTACTTCCGGTACCACGCCGTCGTGTTGCCGGAATCGCGAGGAGAGTGCTACAACCTCCGCTGCCTGCTAGAACAAGGAAGAGGAAGGTCTTCGTCGAGTACCAAACGTGTGACCGACTGCGGAAGCGCTACCGGAACGCAGCGCCGGAAGGATCGTCTACGTGATCTTGAGATCGGGAAGAGTACGACTACATCACCCACGAGAATCCGCTCTCGTTAAACACTTTGGAATCTTCGAGGGTGAGTTATTCTATCGACTCGTTGCTACAATCTAGTAGATAGATATTGGCTTGTTTGTTTGTATGCGGTAGAAATTTTTTGTTTTCCATGCTACGAACCCCTACAGTGGTATCAGAGCCGTGTCTATATGTAGATCTGTTGCACGAGTAGAACACAATGGTCATTGTGGGCGGTGGTGCTTTTATTATCAATTGCTTCTTGTGTACTTTGCATCTTGCGGTATGATGGGATGAAGCGGCCCGGGCTAACCTTACATGACATCGTTCATGAGACTTGCTCCACGCTCAACATGCAACTTGTATTGCATAGGTGGCTTTGCGGGTGTATGTCTCTCCCATTATAGTATAGATCCAATTTACAACGGGCACTTGATAGTTCAAACATCAAAGTTGTGGTTCTTGTTCGTAAGTTAGATCGACACTTATTGAAAGCCCCAAACCACATAAAACATGCAAAGAAATTAGAGGCGTCTAACTTTGTTTTGCAGGGGTGTGCTGTGATGTGATATGGCCATGATTGTGATTATAATTGTTGTATGAAATGTTCCTTATTGTAAGTTGACAACCGGCAGGAGCCATATGGTTGTTTCTTTAAATTCTGTTATGACCCGCGTGTCTATTCAAAGTAGTTGTAATAGTTGAAGCTGGTGGACGAAAACCATGGAGCAGCGTCATTGACCTTGATGCAATGCCGGTGATGATGGAGATCATGTTCGTGCTTGAAGATGGAGATCGGAAGCACAAAGAAGAAAGGCCATATCATATCACATATTATGAATTGCATGTGATGTTAATACTTTATGCATCTTGTATTGCTTAGTTAACGACGGTAGCATTATAAGATGATACCTCATGCACATGAATTTCAAGTTCTATAGTGTTCATCCTTAGTGAGCACCGTTGCTAAAGCTTGTTGTTTCGAAGCACCACGTGATGATCGGGTGTGTTAGATTCTGCAAGTGTATACAACGTGAGCAAGCCAGATTTGCTCATGCGGAAGCTAAGGTTTGATCTTGACGAGCCTAGCATATACAGACATGGTCTCGGAACACGGATCACCGAAAGGTAAAGCATGAATCATATAGTAGATATGATGAACATGTCGATTGTTCTCCATTGAAGCTACATCAACTCTCGTGATGATCGGTGTTGATGTGGTGGATTTGGTTCGTGTGATCACTAAAACGATGTGAGGGATATTGTTTTGAGTGGGAGTTCACCTAGATTAATTTAACTACTAATTAGAACTCAATTTGTCATAAACTTAGTCTAAACTATTGCAAATATGTTGTAGATCAATGGCGGCCCCTACCATCAATTTTAATGTGTTCCTAGAGAAAGAAAAGTTGAAAAATAATGGAAGCAACTTCGCAGATTGGTTCCGCAATTTGAGGATTGTCCTTAATGCTGGTAATTTGACCTATGTGCTGGATGCACCGCTGGGTGACCCGCCTGCAGCTGATGCTACCGATGAAGTAAAGAATGTTTACCTCGCTCGGAAGAATCAGTACTCCACAGTTCAGTGTGCTATCTTGTATGGTTTAGAATCGGAGCTTCAGAAAAGGTTTGAGAATTCAGACCCACATGATATTGTCCGTGAACTCAAACTGATTTTTGAGACTCACACGACAGTTGAGAGCTATGAGACTTCTGAAAAGTTCTTTAACTACAAGATGGAAGAGGGCAGCTCCATTAGTGAGCATGTGCTTAAGATGTCTGGGCACGCAAACAAACTTCAAAGCTTGGGTATAGTGATTCCTAATTCTTTGGGGATTTACCGTGTCCTCCAATCACTACAACCAAGTTACAAGAACTTTGTGATGAACTACAATATGCAAAGCATGAACAAGCAGTTGCCAGAACTCTTCTCCATGTTAAAATCTGCAGAAGTGGAGATCAAGAAAGAGCACCAAGTGTTGATGGTCAATAAGACCACCAAATTCAAGAAAGGCAAGTCTAAGCAAAAGGGACACTTCAAGAAGGGTGGTAAGAAAGTTACCGCACCGACGAAGAAGACCAAGGCTGGACCTAAGCCTGATACAGAGTGCTTTTACTGCAAGGGAGAAGGTCACTAGAAGCGGAATTTCCCAAAGTACTTGGCGGATTTGAAGAACGGCAACATCAAGAAGAAAGGTATATTCGATATACATGTTATTGATGTGTATCTCACTAGTACTCGTAGTAGTGCCTGGGTATTTGATACTGGTTCGGTTGCTCATATTTGTAACTCGAAACAGGTGCTGTAGAATAAACGAAAGCTAGCGAAGAACAAGGTGACAATGCACGTGGGAAACGGATCAAAGGTTGATGTGATCGCGGTCGGCACGCTACCTCTTCATCTACCATCGGGATTAGTTTTATACTTAAATAATTGTTATTTGGTGCCTGCGTTAAGCATGAACATTATATCGGGATCTTGTTTATTGTGAGACGGTTACTTGTTTAAGTCTGAGAATAATGGTTGTTCGATTTATATGAGTAATATGTTTTATGCACATGCACCTTTGATAGATGGTCTATTCTTATTGAATCTCGATAGTGGAAATACACATATTAATAACATTGAGGCTAAACGTTTGAAATTGAGCGATAACTCGACCTATATGTGGCACTGTCGTCTTGGTCACATTGGATTGAAGCGTATGAAGAAACTCCATTCCGATGGACTTCTTGAATCACTTGATTTTGAATCACTTGAAAGATGCGAAGCATGTCTGATGGGTAAAATGACTAAGACTCCATTTTCTGGTATGATGGAGTGAGCTACGGACTTATTGGAAATCATACATAACGATGTGTGTGGTCCAATGAGTGTAGCATCGCGCGGTGGTTATCGTTATGTTCTTACCTTCACGGATGACTTGAGTAGATATGGGTATATCTATTTCATGAAACATAAGTCCGAAACTTTCGAGAATTTTAAGGAATTTCAAAGTGAGGTTGAGAATCAACGTAACAAGAAGATTAAATTTCTGCGTTCTGATCGTGGAGGTGAATATCTAAGTTACGAGTTTGGCGAGCATTTGAAGAAATGCGGAATACTTTCACAATTGACACCGCCGGGAACACCACAGTGTAATGGTGTGTCCGAACGTCGTAATCGAACTCTCTTAGATATGGTTCGTTCTATGATGTCACTTACAGATTTACCACTATCATTTTGGGGTTATGCATTATAAACAGCCGCATTCACTTTAAATAGGGCACCATCTAAATCCGTTGAAACGACATCGTATGAATTATGGTTTGGGAAGAAACCTAAATTGTCGTTCCTTAAAGTTTGGGGTTGCGAAGCCTATGTAAAGAAGTTACAGCCGGACAAGCTTGAACCCAAAGCGGAAAAATGCGTCTTCATAGGATACCCAAAGGAAACTATTGGGTATACCTTCTATCATAGATCCGAAGGCAAAATCTTCGTTGCCAAGAATGGATCCTTTCTAGAGAAGGAATTTCTCTCGAAAGAAGTGACTGGAAGGAAAGTAGAACTCGACGAGGTTGTCGAACCTTCTCTCGAACTTGCGAGTACCGCAACACCGGAAGAAGTTCCTGTGGTGACTGCACCAATAAGAGAGGAAGCTAATGATGATGATCATGAAACTTTGGTTGTAGTTGCTACAGAGCCTCGCAGGTCAACAAGAACTCGTACCACTCCTGATTGGTATGATCCCGTTATGAGTGTCATGTTGGTGGACAACACCGATGACCCTGCGACATATGAGGAAGCGATGATGAGCCCAGATTCCAATAAATGGCAAGAAGCCATGAAATCCGAGATTGGATCCATGTACGAAAACCAAGTATGGACTTTGGTGGACTTACCGGATGGCCGGAAGGCTGTCAAGAATAAATGGATTTTCAAGAAGAAAACAGATGTTGATGGTAATGTTACTGTCTATAAAGCTCGACTTGTCGCAAAAGGGTTTCGACAAATTCAAGGAGTTGACTACGATGATACTTTCTCACCTGTAGCGAAGCTAAAGTCTATGAGGATTATGTTAGCAATCGCTGCATATTATGTTTATGAGATATGGCAGATGGATGTCAAAACATCGTTCCTCAATGGAGACATTGATGAAGAGTTGTATATGATGAAACCCAAAGGTTTTGTCGATCCTAAAGATGCTAACAAGGTATGCAAACTTCAACGGTCCATATATGGATTGAAGCAAGCATCCCGAAGTTGGAATCAACGTTTTGATAAGGTGATCAAAAGTTTTGGTTTTATACAAACTTATGGAGAAGCTTGTATTTACAAGAAAGTGAGTGGGAGCTCTGTAGCATTCTTAATGCTATATGTAGATGACATATTGTTGATTGGGAATGATGTAGACCTTCTTAATAGTGTCAAGGAATATTTGAATAATAGTTTTTCAATGAAAGATCTTGGCGAAGCAGCTTACATATTATGCATAAAGATTTATAGAGATAGATCGAGACGCCTAATATCATTGTCACAAAGTACATATTTGGACAAAGCTCTAAAGAGGTTTGGAATGGAAGATAGCAAGAAAGGGTTCTTGCCCATGTTGCCCAATACGACCTTGAGTAAAACTCAAAGTCCAACAACGGCAGAAGATAGAGAAAGGATGAGTAAAACTCCCTATGCCTCAGACATAGGATCTCTAATGTATGCCATGCTATGTACTAGACCCGACATTGCATATGCTGTTAGTTTGACTAGCAGATATCAAAGTGATCCAGGAGTGGATCATTGGACAGCGGTCAAAAACATCTTTAAGTACTTGAGAAGAACTAAGGATATGGTTCTTTCTTATGGAGGTGATGAACAACTCGTTGTTAATGGTTACACCGATGCTAGTTGGCACACCGATCTGGATGATTCTAAATCACAATATGGATACGTATTTACTTTGAATGGTGCAGTAGTTAGCTGGAGGAGTGCAAAGCAAAGCGTTGTGGCGAGATCTTCAACTGAATCAGAATACATGGCTGCTTCGGAGGCTTCGCAAGAAGCGATATGGATGAAAGAGTTCATTACAGATCTCGGTGTGGTTCCAAGTGCGCTGGACCCAATGTCTATCTACTGTGATAACATGGGCGCCATAGCCAATGCACAAGAACCAAGGTCACACAAGAAGCTGAAGCACATCAAGCTACGTTTCCACGCTATTCGAGAACATGATGGTGACATAAAGATTTGAAAAGTACACACAGATCTGAATGTGGCGGATCCGTTGACTAAACCTCTCCCGAGGGCAAAACATGACCAACACCAAACTGCCATGGGTTTTCGGTATATTACCATGTAATCTAGAATAGTTGACTCTAGTGCAAGTGGGAGACTGTTGGAGATATGCCCTAGAGGCAATAATAAATATAGTTATTATTATATCTTTGTGTTTATGATAAATGTTTACATTCATGCTAATAATAGTATTAACAAGGAAACATTAATACTTGTGTGATTTGTAAACCTAATTTGAAGTCCCTAGTAAAGCCTCTTCATAATACTAGCTTGTTGGTTCATAAATGATTGTGGTTTCCCTATCATGAACATTGAGATGTTATTAACAACAAGATCATATCGTTAGGAGCATGATATGATGGACATACTCCTATAGATAAGCGTAGCATAAAGATCAAGTCATTTTAATAGTTCAATTGCTATATGCTTTTTGATACATAGTAACCTAATTCCTTCGACCATGAGATCATGCATATCACCATCACCGTAAGGATGCTTTGATGACATCAAACACCACACCGTAACTGGTTGGCTATAAAGGTGGCATTGAGTGTTCGGAAAGTATTGGTTGAGACACATGGATCAAGAGTGGGATTTGTCCATCCATATGACAGATAGATATACTATGGGCCCTCTCGGTGGAATGTCATCCAATTAGCTTGCAAGCATGTGACTGGCTCACAAGGGATCCCATATCACGGGAACGAGAAAAGAGTACTTATTAGTAACGAGGTTGAACTAGGTATGCAGAGATACCGACGATCAAAACCTCGGATAAGTAAACTATCGTGAGACAAAGGGAAATTGGTATCGTATGTAAATTGTTCATTCGATCGCAAAGTAATCGTACAAATATGTGGGAGCCATATGAATTTCCAGATTCCTCTATTGGTTATTGTTCAGAGAAGTGTCTCGATCATGTCCGCATAATTCACGAATCGTAGGGAGACACACTTAAGGATTCGACGTTGTTGAGTAGTTATGGAATGATGAGTAAGAGACCGAATGTTGTTCGGAGTCTCGGATGGGATCCGTGATATCACGAGGAGATCCGGAATGGTCCGGAGAATAAGATTCATATAAGGAAAGTCTTGTTTCGGGGTTGGAGAATGGTTCCGGTGTTTTCATCGGGAATGTTCTAGAAGGTTCCGGAATGTTCGGCACTCCGGAGAGGAAGGTACATGAATGTGTCATAACAAGTTGGAATGGTTGCATCATGTACTAGGTGTCATCGCTGAACAAAATAAAGGGTTAAATCAAATCCTAGTTTGAAAAGTCAAACGCCAATTTGAAAAGTCAAACGGCTATTTTGTTTGGTGGAGGGAGAGTAGGAAACCTACTTGGGGAGGAAGTCCCTCTCCCTCCACCGCCGGCCTTGGAAGCCGAGTTGGGGAGGGACTCCCCTCCCCTTGGCGCGCCCCCTCCACCTATATAAGGAGGGGCAGGGCTGCCCCTCCAAGACACACCTAGCCCTCTCCAAACCCTAACCCTAAGCCGCCGGCGCCACCACCTCCTGCTGCTGCCGCCGCCGCCATCTAGGGCAAACCCTAGCCGCCGACTTGGGCTTCCCCAAGCCCTAGCCACTGGCCTAGCCCTCTCTCCTTGGTGCGTCTAAACCCTAGATCACCGAGACCTCTCTCATAGTCCACCATACTCGCTCCGGCTTAAGGCGAAGCCCTGCGAGATCTCCCCTCTACTTCCGGTACCACGCCGTCGCGCTGCCGGAATCGCGAGGAGAGTGCTACAACCTCCGCTGCCTGCTGGAACAAGGGAGAGGAAGGTCTTCGTCGAGTACCGAACGTGTGACCGACTGCGGAAGCGCTGCCGGAACGCAGCGCCGGAAGGATCGTCTACGCGATCTTGAGATCGGGAAGAGTACGACTACATCACCCACGAGAATCCGCTCTCGTTAAACACTTTGGAATCTTCGAGGGTGAGTTATTCTATCGACTCGTTGCTACAATCTAGTAGATAGATCTTGGCTTGTTTGTTTGTATGCGGTAGAAAATTTTTGTTTTCCATGCTACGAACCCCTACATCAATCCTAACCTTTCAATTACACGCCCTAGTATAAGCACCTCTCCTGTGAGTTTGGCCTCCCCAACCATGACCAACTGTCATCTTGGGGACTGCACATGTGGACAATCTTCACAAGGTAGCCTCAGCTCAGACCTTGGCCGTGAGGGAACTAATACTAAGGTATATAAGTTTCCAGTCAAGCCCTACCCAATCTTCGGGTATTGTGGTTGTACGATAAAATTGGAATGGTATCGCATCCAGACAACCATCAGTTTTATAAAGGGCTAAGGCTCATGCCTCAACATTTTCATCACCAAAATCATCTGGTGCTTGGAAACACATGTCAAAACATTTCAATAGAATGATCCATCATTCCAAGGTTTTCATAACCATTTTTCCACCAAGTATTCCCATCTAAAGTTGATCAAGTTTTATGCTTAGCACTAGCATCTACAAGTGGGGGTAAGCACTAATGAGGGGTGGTAAACTAGTGGATTTTTAACTAAGTCCAATCTCATGCCTTAGGATGACATCAAGATTATTTAGCTTAGGCCAAATTTTATGCTCTTTATGCAACCTTCACATATCTTTCTAGTATCTACCATTCTCTTAAGTAAACTCTAAGTAAGAGCTTTGATAAATAAATAAAGTAAGAAGCTTGTAAGTAAAACTAGGATTGGTTTATCAAGTGGTTTAAGGCATATAGTTGACATGGTAACAAGCAGGTATTGGCTTGCACAATATCAGTATAAGCTTGCTAAATTGCAAGTGTTACCTTGCAAGGTTAATATATTGCACATTCACTAGTAGTATTAGGCTTGCCTTGTGCAGAGCAGTGGTTGAAGTTCTCGTCGGCTTCTTCTTCGTAGAATCCTCCTTCCTCCTCGTAACCTTGGTCGGTACTAGCGTCTATAAATACATACGATGTACACAATCACCAAACAATACTTAACTACTTGCAATCATCACACACAAGGGTCCTATAGATGATCTAACATCATCACTAACATTACAAGATTAAAGCTTAGCTTAATTCCTTTTATTTTTAGAAAAGTAATTTCTACTCATTGAAAAACTACTTAAGATTTAATATTCTCCAATTTAATCACCACATATGGGATCATGTTGACACATGTCATCACCACATATTTTAGTCCATGGGAATGTGATTTAAAGTCGTATCACAATTTAATAAGGTTTTACCCTTTTATTTTAATTAATTAAAGTGGCTAGAAATGCCTATGGGGCATTCTTTTATTACTTGAACATTATTTCTGCAAGTAAACCCATATATTTTTATATATTCTGAAAGGTATGGTTAAATGTGATTTTTGAGAGTTGGAATCAACTCAAAACCTATCATGGTTTAAATTTGAAAAATTTTTGAATGCAGAAAAGCTTTTTCCTTGTTATTTTTACCATGGGTGATCTATAGATCCAAATGACTTGAATCCAACGGGATTGGATTCAGAATTCCCAGACCTTTCCAACAAAATTGGTTTCATTCAATTTGGTGCACTGAATCAACCTGGGTTGATTTTTGAATCTGGGTAGAGAAGTGTGTTTAAAAAAATGGAAAAGGTTTAATTCAAATAACTGGGCTACGCGGGAAACGATACTGGGCCGGCCTGCTAAGCGCAGCGCTTCCGCGGGCTGTTTAAGTGGCTGTCCCCACTCGTCAGTGAGACAGGGGGGGTGCAAAACGGTACGGGGCAACGTGGGACGTTCGATCTGGTTCTAATCCAACGGTTGGGAGTCATCGTCGACGTTGGGCAACGCCGGCGAGACAGAAACCTAGCGCGGCCAGTGGGGGTGCTGGGGGCTCACCGGGGTGCAGGCGAGGGTCGGCGAGGCAGGCGAATGACGAATTCGACGACGGCGAATCTCCTGGTACCGGTGGATCCTCCTGGGGTGGCTCCAATCGCTGGCTCCTTTCTTCTCTAGAGGCGGCGGGCTCCGGTGAAATTTCGGCGAAGTGTTGCTCGCCTTGCTCCGGGAATGGTGTGGCACGATCAGTGATGAGAGGGGAGTAGAATGGTGTGCTCAATTAGGCTAGGGGTGGGCTCTATTTATAGTCGAGCGAGGGGACCGACGGGGCGCACGGTGGGCTCGTCGGGGGCGATGGTACAGACGGCTATTGGCATGGGCGAAGGTAGGGGACGGTGCGGTGTTCCCTAGCGATGCTCAACGATACGGTGGCGAGACGTGGGGCGGTGCGGTTTGGTTGGAACACGACGGTGCTCTGCACGTGCCCGACGGAGAATTTAATGGCGCACAGCGCGCGTGGTCCGCGCGGCGGCGAACGAGCGTGTCTGCGGGGTTTCTGGGACGGTGGTGATCACGTATGCACGCGGCGAGGGAGGCACGCGGTCTGTGCGCGTTGGTCGAGCGTGACGCATGGGGCGTTCTCGCGGCATGGTTGCTGGCGAGGTTGGCATGGTCCGTGCGCGTGGTCCAGTGGTTGGCAGGGTTCGAGCGGTGGACAGGGAGTGGCGATGGAGTGTTGGCTTGCTCCCACACATGCTGGCTAGGCTTGTTTCTCCTCCTAGCTTGCTGTCGACATGGGGGTGACAAGGGTGGCTTTGGCTGTTCACCATTGATGACAATGCCAAGCTCACAGTGGTGCTAGTGCTTGGTTAATCTTGCTAGATGATCTACTGAGCTGGTTGTGAGCTAGATAGGGAACCAGTTAGGCAAGAATCACTGCTCATAATAGTGTTTTGATTTTGTTTGATTTGTGTCTGCCAAGTGTTTGATGAAATGGCCGCATGAATTCAAGTTTTGAATTTGAAAAGATTTTTTGGTGGGTGTGCTATATTGGTGCTGGTGAGTCTGCAGATGCTTGGGTTTTGAAAGTTGAGCTTGGTTGAGTGGTTTTTGAAAAAGTGGGATCTTCTCATATGATAAAGATTCAATTTTGAATTGTCATTTAAACTATGCATTTTAAAGTTTCTGGATGATCACAAAGTGGGCCTTGATACTTTGTTATGAGTACAATCAAGGGGTGCAAAGATCCAGAAAAATTTCTCTTAGGTTCTGAAAGTTTGAGACAGCCAAAGTAGGCTTGGGAGTTAAATTGGTCAAAATGACCATTCCTTTATTTTATTTGTTTTGCTTTACTTGTCTTTGGGAAAAGTGTGGGAAATGTTTAGATGATGTTTATTTCACCTAAGAAACATTTTACAAGCAAAGAAACACACAAACAAGTTGGATCAAAAGAATTTCAAATTAAATGCATACACATATGCATGCTTTCATAATTTTATTTAGAAAAGTTTTTGTTAACCCTAATTTTGATGATTATAGTTTGATGATTTAAGTTTAGTATTTTTGGGATGTTACAAACCTTCCCCCCTTAAACAAAATCTCGTCCCGAGATTTGAAAAAGGACGAAAAGATTACCTCGGATTTGAAGAGATCGGGAAACTCCGTCCTGATGTGATCTTCGCGCTCCCAGGTAGCTTCCTCTTCTATGTGGTTGCTCCTCTGAATCTTGAGAAACTTGATGCTTCGAGTTCGGGTAGTTCGGAAAGCTTCTTCCAAAATACGGATGGGTACTTCGGGATAGATCAGGTCATCGTTGATCTCTATGGTCTGGTGATCGATATTTTTGAACACTTCGGTCTTCTCTAGGACTTCGAGACACTTGCGAACTAACGAGATAAGGAACACATTGTGCACGGCTGACATCTCTTCGGGTAGTTCCAATTGATACAATACTTATCCTCGACGGTTCAGAATCTTGAAAGGTCCGATATATCTGGGGGCTAACTTTCCCTTGAGTTGGAAACGCTGCATTCCCTTCAATGGCGACACTTTCAGATAAACAAAGTCTCCAATGTTGAAGGCGAGGTCTCGACGTCTCTTGTCGGCGTAACTCTTTTGTCTGGACTGGGCGGTCTTGAGGTGCTCACGAATCTTGTGAACCTTCTCTTCTGCTTCTCGTAGGATGTCGGGTCCGAAAATCTGACTCTCTCCTACTTCCGACCAGTTCAAAGGGGTGTGACACTTCCTTCCGTATATGAATTCAAATGGGGCCTTTTGCAAACTGGCTTGATAACTGTTGTTGTAAGGAAATTCTGCAAACGGCAGACATTCTTCCCACTTGGTTCCATATTCTAACACACATGCTCTCAGCATATCTTCGAGTATTTGATTTACTCGCTCCGTTTGTCCATCGGTCCGAGGGTGATACGCGGTGCTGAAATCTAGGCGGGTTCCTAAACCTTCTTGGACTTTCTTCCAGAATCTCGAGGTAAACTGAGTTCCTCGATCCGATACGATGTTCTTGGGGACTCCATGCAAACTAACTATTCTAGCGATGTACAACTCTGCTAGTTTCGAACTCTGATAGGTGGTCTTGACGGGCAAGAAATGGGCGACTTTGGACAATCTGTCCACAATGACCCAGATAGAGTCATTTCCCCTACCAGAAGTAGGTAGTCCAGTGATAAAGTCCATTCCAACAGAATCCCATTTCCATTCCGGAATCTGCAAGGGTTGCAACAATCCAGCGGGTCTTTGATGTCCTGCCTTGACTCGCTGACATATAACACATTTGGCGATATAGCTTCCGATTTCTCTCTTCATCTTATGCCACCAAAATTGCTCTTTTAAATCTTGATACATCTTAGTTCCTCCGGGATGGATAGAATAAAGAGTATCATGAGCCTCCTTCAGAATAACTTCTTTCAACTCAGAATCTACTAGTACACAAAGGCGTCCTTTCTACCACAAAACTCCTTCTTCGTCCTAGGTAAATCCGGGTACTTTGCCTATACCGATACGACGCTTGATTCCGTCGATACTAGCATTTCCTTTCTGCGCCTCTTTAATCTGAGTGATCAAAGTGGGCTGGAGTTCTATGCTAGCCAAAAATCCTTCACTTACTAATTCCATTCGAAAATCTTCCATCTCTTTGTGCAGACTTGGTTGCTCCTTCAAAATCATGGAGTTCAAGAGGCACGGCAATCTGCTAAGGGCATCTGCTACCACATTGGCTTTACCAGGGTGATAGTGAATGTACAGGTCGTAATCCTTGATTAGCTCAATCCATCTTCTCTGCCTCATATTCAACACCTTCTGAGTGAATATATACTTTAGGCTCTTGTGATCCGAATAGATCTCACAACAGTTTCCCATTAGGTAATGCCTCCATGTCTTCAGTGCTAGAACTACGGCTGCGAGTTCGAGGTCATGGGTTGGGTAGTTTTGCTCATGTTGCTTCAGTTGTCGACATAGATAAGATATAACTTTGCCTTCTTGCATTAGCACACATCCGAGACCAATCTTGGATGCGTCACAATACACGTCGAAGGGCTTCGTGATATCCGGCATGATCAAGATTGGGGCTGAAATTAATCTTCTCTTGAGTTCTTGAAAACTCGCTTCACATTTGTTTGTCCATTCAAACTTCTTGTCCTTCTTCAGCAATTGGGTCATAGGTCTGGCGATACTCGAGAATCCTTCTATGAATTTGCGGTAATATCCCGCCAATCCGAGAAATGCACGAACTTGGGTTTGAGTGGTTGGGGCTTGCCAATCTTCTACATCTTTCACTTTGGCAGGTTCAATGGCAATTCCTCCGGCTGATACAATGTGACCGAGGAATCCTACCTCCTGTAACCAGAATTCACATTTGCTAAACTTTGCATATAGCTGATGCTCTCTAAGGGTTCCAAGAATGGTCCTTAGGTGTAGCTCATGTTCTTCTTCTGATTTGGAATAAATCAGAATGTCATCGATGAAAACAATGACAAACTTATCCAGGAAGTCCATAAAAATCTTATTCATGAGATTCATGAAATAAGCGGGGGCATTGGTTAATCCAAAAGACATGACTGTATACTCATACGATCCATATCTGGTGGTAAAGGCAGTCTTTGGAATATCCTCTGCATGAATTTTGAGTTGATGATAGCCAGTCCTAAGATCAATCTTAGAAAACACTTTGGCACCGGTCAACTAATCAAACAAATCTTCTATCTTGGGCAAGGGGTACTTGTTCTTGATGGTGACATCATTCAATTTCTGATAATCCGTACACAAACGGTTACCTCCATCCTTCTTGTCCACAAACAAGACAGGTGATCTCCAAGGTGACGCACTTGGTTGAATCAATCATAGTTCCAGCATGGCATCTAGTTGCTTCTTCAGCTCTGCGAACTCTGACGGGTTCATACTATAGGGTCTGTGGGCTATGGGTCCGGTTCCAGGAATTAGTTCGATGATAAACTCGATATCCCGATCTGGGGGCATACCGGGCAAAACATCTGGAAATACATCGGGGTATTCACAGATTATCCGGACTTGGTCAATGGTGGGTTGGGCTATACTCTTCTTACACTTGAATTGGCGAGGTAAGGTTTCAGATATATGCTCGACTGATATTCCGGCTGTACTGGTCATGGTTATGGCTTTCTTGGCACAGTCAATCAATCCTTTATGTTTGGACATCCAATCCATTCCTAGTACTACTTCCAAACCTTTAGTTCTGAGTACTATCAGATTAGCATAAAAATCTATGCCATGGATTTGGATAGGGACGGCTTTGCAAATTTAGCTAGCCTTGGTGGTTGATCCAGGAATTTGAACGATCATAACATGCTTCAGTTTTGTTGGTTGAATTTTACTAGTGCATGCAAATTCTTCGGTGACAAATGAGTGCGATGCACCAGAATCAAACAACACTCGTGCAAGTACTGAATTAACAGAAAACATACCCAGCACGACGTCTGGCGCTTCCTGAGCTTCTTCAGCATGCATGAGAAAAAGACGGCTGTTGCGGTTGAGTGAATTCCCTGGGGCAAATATCCTTCCTGGCTGAACACGACGCTGCTGCTGAGCTGGGGCATTGGCATTGGGTGTTGCGACATTCTTCTTGTTGGGGCACTCATTGGAATAATGGCCTTTATTTCCACATTCATAACAAGTCACTTGCGAATTGTCCTTTGCTGCTACAGGCACAACATTGCTTCCAGTCCTCGGGGCAGTGTTGGTGTTGGCGGTAGCGTTGTTGGTGCTAAACTTGGGTGGGGCACGGTTGAAATTGCTAGAGTTGCTGGGGTTGTTGTGATTTCCTCCAGGCCTAGGGTTTCCACGGTTGGGATAGGTCGGACAGTTCATCGGGGGTTTGTTGGTTCTTGGGGCAAATCCTGGAGATGGGTTGGGGCGATACTTTGGGGTCTGATGGGTTCCTGGTTGATGCATCATGCGATGCTTGCGGTTCTCATTGGCTTGGTTGATCTTTCCTTCCATCTGGATAGCTGAGTCGACAAGGGTTTCAATATCAGCAAAGGGGATATTGACTAATACCGTCTGCATCTCATCATGCAGACCATTCAGGAATCTTTCTTTCTTCTTGGCTTCGGTGTCGATCTCATCCGGGGCATACCTAGCTAATGACAAGAATTTGTCACGGCATTCCACTACAGTCATCCTTCCTTGCTTCAGCTCTCTGAACTCGTCTCTCATTCTCTTGATCAAACCTGGTGGCACATGGGTTCTGCTAAACTTGACCTTGAATTCCTCCCAGGTCATCATCTGGCCTCCGGTCATTGCGCGAACACTGTTCCACCATGCCCTGGCATCTCTGGCTAGATAGTGGGTGGAGAACAAAACTTTCTCGTTGGCTTCTACTCCGGCGACTTCTAGGTTATTTTCCATGGTTTGCAACCAATCATCGGCGTCTAGGGGTTCTTCTGACTTAGTGAAAACAGGTGGGTTGGTATTCTGGAAATTCTTGAGTTTAGATCCATGGTTGTCATGATTTCCGTGGCCTTGGTTGTTGTGGGCTAGCTGGGCTATCTGCTGCAGGGTGGTTAGGTTGGCTTGACGTTCCGCTCTTTCAGCTTCGCGGTCCGAAGTCAACATTTGCAGAATCTGCAACATCGGGTCCGGGTATGAACCACTTCCTCCACGTGGCATCTGAAGATTGAGATAGATCGTGAGAAAAGAGGGAAATTTCTAAGGTTTTGGGTCTTTGAAAAGTTTTTTAAAGTTTGACTTAGATTTTTCTAGCAACTTTCTTTTTCATTCATTCATTCATAGCACACAGTACAACACACACCACAACAAAGAAAAACAGATGGCTTTAAGAACCATTCTGAAAACTACGATACAGTGGGACCGAATACTACTCACTATGCTAGTGCTCAAGTGCTACTACTCCTCGGAATCTGTGGCTTTATCATCCTCATCATCATCGATGAAGGAGAAATCATCTTCATCGGTGAAGAAGTCCATAGCCTGATCCTCCAGAAAATCATCATCATCGCTGAGATAGGAGTAGGGGTCTCCACGAAGATCTTCTCCGACATTCTCCCTTTCCTCCAACTGCATGTCTCTCTCGTGGATGGTCTCCTCCAAAGATGAGATACGATGGCGAAGACGGGCAATAATGCGCTCCTTCTTTTCGAGCTGACGGCGGCGAGACTTGCGATCTTTTGCTAACATGGCGATGGTCTGATCCTTCGTCTTGATGATGGCAGACTTGTGGTTGCAGTAGTCACGGCAGTTGTCCAACTCCTGCTGACGATCATACATCATGAAGCTAAGGTGGTCCAATTGAGTCTTTAGCTTAGGGTGATATGGTGCTTCTAGTGGTTGTTGATTTGCATCACGCCTCGGGCAAAACTCAAAGCGAGTACCCTTGATCTAATTGATGCTCTGCCCACACAGACGGGAAAGAGCTTCCTGCATTGCCCTGGCAAGTCCATCGAGCCAGTTGTTCTCTCTTAAGGTAAACTGAATTCCTTTCGCAGTGGGAGGTTCAATCTTTCCTCGGAGACTTGCAACAATTAGCCACTGCAGATCTTCTCCTCCTTGATCATTGAGCTGAGCTCCGAAGAACTCAGGGTGCGGACGCTCTAGAAGTTCCGAAAGCTGGTCCAAATCCCTCTCAAAGATAAGGTCTCCTCCATTCCCCAACTGATAAAACTTGATGTACTTCATGTCCATCTATAAGAATATAGGATGAGTAAGTTAGTAGAGTGATCAAGTGTGTCAAGATTTTATGTATTTTGCAAGAGTTTTTCCAGGAACATGAATTTTCATGAAAGAATCAAAGGGATAAGGATGAGAATAAGTTTTTGTAAATATTGGTTTTCTTTGGTTTTGAAACTAAGTTTTTGATTCAAACATCCAGTCGAACCTGGGTCTCCTATGGTCAGGATGGCTCTGATACCAACTTGTCAACACCCGGATTTTTAATCCCAGATGCCTGTTATGCCATACATCGCAATCCCAGGATTACCATTTTTGCGATACATAACAGAATTGGATACCATAGTACATCATCCATTACAAACCATACATAAGTTCTTACACAAATAGGGATCTCATGATCCAGTTCTTAATACAACATCAAGCAGCGGAATACGTAATAATAGCAATGGCGTAGGCGAAGCTCCATCTTCGGGGTCACAGGCAATGCTGACGATGGGAGATGATCCTAGTTGTCGTAACCTTGCTGGGGTCCATCCTCCAGGTACTCCTCTTCATAGTCTGGCCATGGGAATAGCCAGGGACAAAGCCATGAGTACTCTTTAAGTACTCGCAAACTAATACTAATAGTTAAAGGGGTTTTTGTAGAAGGACACTAAGCTCTAAGGTTGTTTTGCAAAAAGCCAGATTTACCTCTACTAAGTTCAGAAGCAAACAATGCTAGTTGAAGTTTTATAACACCTAAGTGGGAGCTTGTATTTCATATCACAACCCTGTTATGGTCAAGTCAAAGTCTCAATTCATTTCACAAGTCATTTTGAAAAGTCTGACGGGGGAACAGTATGGCCACTCCAACTGTCCATAACCGCGAACGCGGCTATTCGAATAGTTTGACACTCTGCAGAGATTGTACACTTTCACCACAACATTCGATACATCCATCAGGAACAAATCCTGAATTCACCATACTCAGTATGCGGATAATCAATCCTAACCTTTCAATTACACGCCGTAGTATAAGCACCTCTCCTGTGAGTTTGGCCTCCCCAACCATGACCAACTGTCATCTTGGGTACTGCACAGGTGGACAATCTTCACAAGGTAGCCTCAGCTCAGACCTTGGCCGTGAGGGAACTAATACTAAGGTATATAAGTTTCCAGTCAAGCCCTACCCAATCTTCGGGTATTGTGGTTGTACGATAAAATTGGAATGGTATCGCATCCAGACAACCATCAGTTTTATAAAGGGCTAAGGCTCATGCCTCAACATTTTCATCACCAAAATCGTCTGGTGCTTGGAAACACATGTCAAAACATTTCAATAGAATGATCCATCGTTCCAAGGTTTTCATAACCATTTTTCCACCAAGTATTCCCATCTAAAGTTGATCAAGTTTTATTATTAGCACTAGCATCTACAAGTGGGGGTAAGCACTAATGAGGGGTGGTAAACTAGTGGAGTTTTAACTAAGTTCAATCTCATGCCTTAGGATGACATCAAGATTATCTAGCTTAGGCCAAATTTTATGCTCTTTATGCAACCTTCACATATCTTTCTAGTATCTACCATTCTCTTAAGTAAACTCTAAGTAAGAGCTTTGATAAAGAAATAAAGTAAGAAGCTTGTAAGTAAAACTAGGATTGGTTTATCAAGTGGTTTAAGGCATATAGTTGACATGGTAACAAGCAGGTATTGGCTTGCACAATATCAGTATAAGCTTGCTAAATTGCAAGTGTTAGCTTGCAAGGTTAATAGGTTGCACATTCACTAGTAGTATTAGGCTTGCCTTGTGCAGAGGAGTGGTTGAAGTTCTCGTCGGCTTCTTCTTCGTAGAATCCTCCTTCCTCCTCGTAACCTTGGTCGGTACTAGCGTCTATAAATACATACAATGTACACAATCACCAAACAATACTTAACTACTTGCAATCATCACACACAAGGGTCCTATAGATGATCTAACATCATCACTAACATTACAAGATTAAAGCTTGGCTTAATTCCTTTTATTTTTAGAAAAGTAATTTCTACTCATTGAAAAACTACTTAATATTTAATATTCTCCAAACCAAATATGGGATCATGTTGACACATGTCATCACCACATATTTTAGTCCATGGTAATGTGATTTAAAGTGGTGTCACAATTTAATAAGGTTTTACCCTTTTATTTTAATTAATTAAAGTGGCTAGAAATGCCTATGGGGCATTCTTTTATTACTTGAATATTATTTCTACAAGTAAACCCATATATTTTTATATATTCTGAAAGGTATGGTTAAATGTAATTTTTGCGAGTTGGAATCAACTCAAAAGCTATCATGGTTTAAATTTGAAAAATGTTTGAATGCATAAAAGCTTCTGCCTTGTTATTTTTACCATGGGTGATTTATAGATCCAAATGATTTGAATCCAACGGTCTTGGATTCAGCATTCCCAGACCTTTCCAACAAAATTGGTTTCATTCAATTTGGTGCACTGAATCGACCTAGGTTGATTTTTGAAACTGGGTACAGAAGTGTGTTTGAAATAAAATGGAAAAGGTTTAATTCAAATAACTGGGCTGCGCGGGAAACGATTCTGGGCCGGCCTGCTAAGCGCAGCGCTTCCCCGGGCTATTTAAGTGGCTGTCCCCACTCGTTAGTGAGACAGGGGGTGCGAAATGGTACGGGGCAACGTGGGACGTTCGATCTGGTTCTAATCCAACGGCTGGGAGTCATCCTCGACGTTGGGCAACGCCGGCGAGACAGAAACCTAGCGCGGCCAGTGGGGGGTGCTAGGGGCTCACCGGGGTGCAGGCGAGGGTCGGCGAGGCTGGCGAATGACGAAGTCGACGATGGCGAATCTCCTAGTACCGGTGGCTCCTCCTGGGGCGGCTCCAATCGCTGGCTCCTTTCTTCTCCAGAGGCGGCGGGCTCCGGTGAAATTCCGACGAAGTGTTGCTCGCCTTGCTCCGGGAACGGTGTGGCACGACCAGTGATGAGAGGGGAGTAGAATGGTGTATTCGGCTGGGGGTGGCCTCTATTTATAGTCGAGCGAGGGGACCGACGGGGCGCACGGTGGGCTCATCGGGGGCGATGGTACAGACGGCTATTGGCATCGGCAAAGGTAGGGGACGGTGCGGTGTTCCCTGGCGATGCTCAATGATATGGTGGCGAGACGTGGGGCGGTGCGTGGTTGGAACACGACGGTGCTCTGCGCGTGCCCGACGGAGAATTTAATGGCGCACAACGCGCGTAGTCCGCGCGGCGGCGAACGAGCGTGTCTGCGGGGTTGCTGGGACGGTGGTGATCACATATGCACGCGGCGAGGGCGGCACGCGGTCTGTGGGTGTTGGTCGAGCGTGGCGCACGGGGCGTGCTCTCGGCATGGTTGCTGGCGAGGTTGGCATGGTCCGTGCGCGTGGTCCAGTGGTTGGCAGGGTTCGAGCGGTGTACAGGGAGTGGCGGTGGAGTGTTGGATTGCTCCCAGACATGCTGGCTAGGCTTGTTTCTCCTCCTAGCTTGCTGTAGACATGGGGGTGACAAGGGTGGCTTCGGCTGTTCACCAGTGATGACAATTCCAAGCTCACTGTGGTGCTAGTGCTTGGTTAATCTTGCTAGATGATCTACTGAGCTGGTTGTGAGCTAGATAGGGAACCAGTTAGGCAAGAATCACTGCTCACAATAGTGTTTTGATTTCGTTTGATTTGTGTCTCCCAAGTGTTTGATGAAATGGCCGCATGAATTCAAGTTTTGACTTTTGAAAAGATTTTTGGTGGGTGTGCTAGATTGGTGCTGGTGAGTCTGCGATGCTTGGGTTTTGAAAGTTGAGCTTGTTTGAGTGGTTTTTGAAAAAGTGGGATCTTCCCATATGATAAAGATTCAATTTTGAATTGTCATTTAAACTATGCATTTGAAAGTTTCTGGATGATCACAAAGTGGGCCTTCATACTTTGTTATGAGTACAATCAATGGGTGCAAAGATCCATAAAAGTTTCTGTTAGGTTCTGAAAGTTTGAGATAGCCAAAGTAGGCTTGGGAGTTAAATTGGTCAAAATGACCATTCCTTTATTTTATTTGTTTTGCTTTACTTGTCTTTGGGAAAAGTGTGGGAAATGTTTAGATGATGTTTATTTCACCTAAGAAACATTTTACAAGCAAAGAAACACACAAACAAGTTGGTTCAAAATAATTTCAAATTAAATGCATACACATATGCATGCTTTCATAATTTTATTTAGAAAAGTTTTTGTTAACCCTAATTTTGATGATTAGAGTTTGATGATTTAAGTTTAGTATTTTTGGGATGTTACACCCCAACTCCACCAAGTGGTTTTCAAGCACAAGGTTTCGTATTAGTAATATGAAATATAAATAAAGTAAACTAAAATAAATAAAATAAAACAATGCAAAATATATGAGATATGTGGAGATAAAGTTGTTTTGGGGTTTTTATGAGTGATTGAAAGTAGGAAAAGTATTTTTATATTTTGAAAATAATAAATTGTAGAAAATGAAAGTGGTGATAATTGCAATGAAAAGGTGTTCCTTATGATTAAAATTGGACCAGAGTTCATGTGTTCACTTGTAACATCCCTAAAATCTTGTTTTCAAAGATTGCATATCATCCATGCATCCATGATCATTTAGGGTTCCTTTTCAAAGCCATTTCAAAAACAGGAGCATTTGATGCTCATTATTTTATGTAAGCAAGCTATGATCATATTGCCACCTTCTAATAAGAAAAATACTATTTTTGGTAATGTTGAGCTTGAGCTTGAGTGATGCTTCTAAGGTTTGGTCAAAGTTTCAAAAACAAACTATGATTTAAAAACCATTTCTTCACTATTTATAAATATTTAATTAAGGTTTGTTTAAATTCTTTTCCAAACCCTTTTTGTTTTATTACAAGTATGAACAGTTGTGTTACACCTCCTAAGAGACAAGAATCAACAAACTTTTGTTTGGAGAAAGTTTTATTTAAATCAGATTTGATTTGAGCTTTCAAATTCAAAACAGAAATCAAATCAGAAAAAGAAAAAGGAATAAAGGAGAAAAAAATAGAGCAGACCAACTAATCTAGCCCAACCCAGCCACTTAGCCCATCTAGCCCAGCAATTCTCTCCCACGAGGAAAACGTTTCGCACCCAGAACCCACTCCCTCTGTCGCTGACTGCCTGGACCCAGTCCCCTCTCTCTCTTTCACTGGTAATCACGCCCCACTTATCAGTCGTCTCTTCAACCCGCGCAATCAACTCCGGCCATTTCCTCCCCAGTCACTGCCGATGAATTTGCTGGTTTAATTCTGTTGATTCGTCGAGTAACTCTCGCCCCCGCTCCGGTTACTTAAAACCCTCCCCCTCGCGGCCATTTCCCCCAACAGAGCTAGCCAGAGGCGCCACCAGGATGCCCGTATTTGCTCTCACTCCACCGCTGCACAGTCGAACTCCGGTAGTAAATTCCGGCCAGCCACCATCGCCCCTTGCCTTCCAGACACCACGAGAAAGTTCCCCATCTCCCTCTACATCTTCCAGCATCACCCACTCATCCGCGCGTGCTCCCATTCGTCGGCAACTTCAACGACAAGTGAACGCCGCCATCTGTTTCAACTCCGGCGACGCCTCCTGGTAAATTCCGACCGCCCCCGTCCCTCTTATTGACGCTCACGTTTTCGCCAGACTCGTGCGCACCTAACCCAGCGCTTGTTTCACTCTGGCATGGTCTACAACTCCGGCCATGACGACGAACAGCCGTACCCGACGTCTGCCTCCACTCCGACGAGGAATTCCCACCGTGTCCGTGTGCCCCTTGACAAGCCACTCTGTGTTGAGCTCCAGCACGCCTCTGCGAGTCTGGTAAGCCTCTCCGACGACCCCAGCCCCCTCTGTAGCCACTGCGATGCCGTAGACTGAGCGCGCCTCCGCTCACCGTCGCCGCGCGCCGCCAGACTTTGGTCGCTTGATCGGCCACCGTTGGATCTAGATCCAACTGTTAGATAGATCACCTAATCAAAGGGGTACGGAACAGATCTGGCCGAGCGATTTAATTTAGATATGACGGTCCATGCTAGTCGATCCACGCGAAACGGTATGGGCGAATAGAAACACGCCACGTGGCCAGACTCTGGTTTTAAAAACAGAATTTGATCTATTAGATTTGTAAACTTGCAAAATTCATAACTTCCAAACCACACGTACAAATTTTACAAATTTTATATCATTGGAATCAGGAGAGAAAATCCTTTCTGTTTATGCAATGTGTTTAATGTTTTGTCTCTGTAAAAATGGTTGATTTTACAGAAACATTTGTAGGCATATTTTGTGTATAGTAATTATTTGAAAAATGTTTTGTTGTTCAAATAAAGTTTATTTGGCATGTTTTGAACTTGTTTATGATTCAGTACTGTATACTTGTCTTGTTTGGTGTAGGAAATCATCACATGGCATTTGCATGCATTCATATATTTTTTGTTTGTATATATTTGGTATGTGATTTTGGTGCCATTATTTTATGTGTAGATTTTGGTGCAAATAGTGATTGTGATTGTGAGGATTGTTGCTACTCCCCAAACTACCAAGGCAAGTGGTGCTTCATGACTTTATTCCTATGTTTTTCAACTATGCACTAGAAATATTTTTCTAGACTTGCATGAATATTTTGATCTATATGCTATGCTTGGGAAATCCTAGTAGTTGTAGAATTGCTAGAAATTTCTAAGTTAAGATGCTTATCAATGCCATGCTTAGCTTAGCTAGTAGCAACTGTAAGGGTCCCAACCTTTAATAAGGTAGAGTCCCCTGTGATTGCAATGCTAGTCCCTGGATCAATAGCTAGCATCCACAGTTAAGATGTAATATCAAGAAACAAAGGTCATAATACAACTTTATAACCAGGAATAACAAAATTTCATTACATCTTACATAGCTCATTTGGCTATTACATTACATTGCAGCAGAATATCTATAAGCATGGGGTCCTTCATCTTCAAAGTGCCACAGGCAAACATGTTGGTTGTAGACTTTGTAATCCTAATCAACACACTTCACTAAATCAATCAAACCTGCAACATACAAGTTACAGCCACAAGGGTCAATACATTTGAATTGTATTGGCAAGTGATACTATGATATTATAGTGGAGTCTATCATCTATATGCATTTGGCTAAGTGGAGCTTTAGGCTTGCATTGATTTTTCCTTATCAATTGAAATCACTAAGTTTTTGCTTGACAAAATAATCTTTCCCAAGGCATCTCCCAATCAAAGATTGAAGATCCTTTAACCCTTGTTCAACCACAAGTTTTTAACTTAGAAATTTGGATGATGAGATTCTTGATTGCTTCCATGTCTTGATGCTCAATTTGTCCTTTACCAGGGACATGGCTAAGTACTTAGATTTTACACTCTGCAGAGGTGGTGCACTTTCCCCACAAGACTTGGTTTCCCAAGACAAGATCTTTCAGAAGCCTTCCCTTAGACCAAAATGGACGCGCTCCAACCTATCAAACCCTATCACCAACTGTCCATATGGATAAGTTCTTGCAACCTATATGATCCAGGCAGAGCCCATAATGCCAAGTGGTTGCACTTGAAGCTTCTCAACATTTGACATCTCAAATCTCTTTGTTCCTGGGTGGCCATCCACAAGTGAGATACACAAGGTTCACCAGTCCCCTGGCCTTGTGTAACCACTCAACCAAAAACCACCAAACAATTACCATTCCACCCAGGTGATTCATTAACTTAGTTGTTTTATTAAACAAAAACACAAGTCCTCAGACTTAGAAATTTTTCCATAGTATGAATGTATATTCCACCTTTGTTTTCTATTAGCTAAGCTAAGCTTGATAGTAGTAGGAATCTTAACTTAGGAAATTTTCTACTAAGGTTTCATCTACTAGGTTTTCCCATAGCAAGGTTTATACTTATCAAAAATTCCATGCAAGTTTTATACTTAGAAATATCACTAATGCATAGTGAAATAATGGGACAAAAGTATGTAGCATCACTTGCCTTTTTGGTAGAGGGTATAAGTTCACTCCTTGTCCTTGCAACAATCACACTCTTCAAGTCACTACAATTCAATCAAGCAAGGCACAAACTCAATCTACCAATCAAGCAAAACAACACATAAAATCATAGAACCAAGATAATGCATGCAAGCATGCCAAGGATTGTTTTATTTGGAAAAGTGGTTCCTAATGGGACATAAACATTTGGGTACACCTAATGGTCATTTTATAAAGTGGCAAAGTCATTTGCAAAAGAGTTTTATCTATAAACCATTTTTAAATTCATTCATTATTTTATGTGGTGAAAATGTTTTTATCAAAGCAACAATTTTATATTGTTCACCCAATAAGTTGTTAGTTCACAAAAACTTGGTGTTTAGGTTCAGTAGGTTTTATTCAAATCATTTTCCCAAAGTTTTTACTCCAAAATCATTTTCATAGCAAAATCAATATTTTTATTTGGCTAGAAATGGGCTACTTCAATTAATCAATCCTAATCTTCACCAAAACATTTTTAAATCCACAAGATGGTTCCTAGGGTCAGTAGGTTCAAATCACACCATTTGCAAAAGATTTTAACCTCAAAATAATTTTTGAACAATTTTTATAATCTAAACAAGCATACAAATGTTTCTGCAAAAACAAACATTTTACCAGAGGATTTTTACTAAACAAATTGCATGGCTGGCTAGGGCTTGCTCCACTGATTCCATTGATATAAAATTTGCAAAATTTGGACGTGTGGTTTGAAAGTTGTGCAATTTACAAAATCACAAATCTAATAGATCAATTCTGTTCTAATTCAACTCAACAGAGACACGTGGTGTGTTTCTATTCGCTGATACCGCTTCGTCTGGATCACGCGCTGTAGGCCGTAGGATTAAACTAACATCGCACGGCTCAGATCACCCGTACCGTTTCGGTTTAAATCAATCTATTGTGTCCACTGGATCACGATCGAACGGCTCAGATGAGTTTGACCATCAGCTGGCGGCGCCGGCGGCGACGACTGGCGGCGCACGCTCTGTCTGAGGTGGTCCGGCCGTTCTAGGAAGCGAGAGAAGAGGAGGAGAGGCTCACCGTGATCGCAAGGATGTGGGGAAGCTCGACGTGCTGGTTGCAGACAAAGGGGCGCTCGCATGTGCTGGCGATTGCTCGCCGGAGTTCGCTCGGCGTCGGGCGTGCTCTGGTCGTCGTTGTGGGCGAGGCTACAGGGCATGCCGAAGCAAAGTAGAGGGTGCATTAGACGCGCAAGGTCACGGCAATGATGCGTGCTTGAAGGAGAAGGGGAGGGGCGGTCAGGTGCTTACCAGATGAGTCGCCGGAGTTGAGCTAGCCGTCGGTGGCGAGATGGCTTTGTCGGAGGCGACGTTCTAAGGCGCGCGCAGACTAGCTGAGGCTACTGGTGTGTGTGCAAGGTATTGGAGAGTGAGCTCGCGTGTACAAGGGGGCAGGGTATGGTCAGGCGTCGCCGGAATTTACACGGGACCTCGTCGGAGCCAGTGGGTTTGCCACGAGCAATTCGAGCAGCCCTGGGGCGGAGAGGAGCTGGAAACAGAGGGGAAATGGGGAGAAGAGGGACGCGTTTAAGGAGGCGTGGTCGCAGCAAGGTTAAGGCGCGGCATTGAAGCGAATTCAACTGCGGCGTTAGTGGCAGGAAACGGCCGGCGTGGTCGTCGCGGGGTGAAGGCGACGCTGAGCTGGCGTGTGGGGCAGGCTTGTCAGCGAGAAACGGAGTGAGGGGGAGGGTCCATTCGTCAGCGTCTTCGCGGTTTTCTTTCGCGGTGAAAAACGATTCGCTTGCTGAGAGGGAGAGGTGGGCTAGGTTGGGCTTAGTTGGGCTGGAGCTGGGCCAGATTTAGTTGGGTCGAGTCTGACTCTATTTTTTTCTTTCAAATGCTTTTTCTTTTTCTATTTCTATTTTCTGTTTTGAATTTCAAACAACAATTCAAACATTCAATTCAATCAAACTTCTACCTCACTTTATATTGAGTTTTAGTTCTGTTTAACAACACAAAACTAAAGTCCCAAAATAAAATAATATTTTTATTTTAGGATCTATTTAATAATTAATTAAAATAGACCTTAGTTAATAATTCAAATAGGTTTTGATTTATTTAGTAGAATCTCCATTTGAAAACTAAATATTATCAAAACCAAATCAGTAGGTTTTATTTGAAAATATAAGATACTTGGAAAACTTGTTTAAAATAAAAAAAATAAGTTTTAGTGTTTATTTAAAATGGGAAAAGCCTTTACTTAAATAGAATTGGATATTAAATCCTTATTATTTTATTTAAATAAACCTTTACTATTTTTATCAAAACAAAATGTTTTATTTCAAAAGCTTGACCAAGGTTTATTTTGGCTCCATAAAATAATCCTTATTTATAAATCTACCTTTTCTTTTGAAAACCAAATCTTTTATTTAAAGATCCAAAAATAGTAATTCCACTTATTCAAAATATTTTCTTTATTAATTGTTTAACTTTTCAAATCCCTTTAGGATTTGTTTGATCAAAAAGGTTTGAAGGTTTCCAATTGGAATCAAAAAGTTTCTTCTCACCCTGAAAATCAACAAAGTTTTATTTTATTCATTTATTTTTCACATTACAAGATTCGGAAAATCTTGGGATGTGACAGCAACCAAGGGTGGTTATATATTCATGCTATGAGAAAATATTTCTAAGTCTTTGGACTTGAGTTTTTTCTTAATAAAATAACTAAGTAAATGAAACACCTGGGTGGAAGGGAAAGAATGGTTTGTGTTGAGTGGTTACACAAGGCCCATTTCTATGGTTTACCTTGTGTATCTCACTTGTGGAAAGCCACCCAGGAACAAAGGGATTTGAGATGCCAAATGTTAAGAAGCTTCTAGTGCAGCCACATGGCAATATGGGCTCTGCCTGGATCACATAGGTTGCAATAACTTAGCCATTTGGAAAGTTGGTGGTAGTGGGATGATAGGTTGGAACGCGTCCATTTGGTCTAAGGGAAGGCTTCTAAAAGGTCCTGTCTTGGTGAAAATCAAGTCTTGTGGGGAAAGTGCACAACCTCTGCAGATGGAAGAATCTAAGTAATTAGCCATGTCCCTGGTATTGGACAACTTGAGCATCAAGACATGGAAGCTATCAAGAATCTCCTCATCCCAATTTCTAAGTTAAAACTTGTGGTTGAACAAGGGTAAAGGTTTACCAATTTCTATTGGTAGTTCCTTGGGCAAGTTTTGTCAAAGAAAAACCTAGTGTGTTCAACTAATAGGCAAAACCTATTTTGAGCAAAGCAAGCCTAAGATACACTTAGACAAATGCATATAGTATCTAGATGCTAATATTATACTAAGGTATCACTTGCCAATACTATTCCAATGTATTGACCCACTGTGGCTGTAACTTGTGATGTTGCAGGTTATTCTGATGATGATTAGGGGTTATGAGTCTACACTCAACATGTTTGCCTGTGGCACATGAAGATGAAGACTTATTTATCTTATTAGATATTTGAACTCTTGTATTAGGCCTGTGGCCATGGAGTTTGTAAAAGACTATGTTTTTCTCTGGAATGATATGTAATAATGACCTTTGTTTCTGTGTACTTCATCTTAAACTGTGGATGCTAGCATTGATCCAGGGACTAGCATTGCAATCACAGGGATCCTTACCTTTATAAAGGAGGGATCTTACAGATGGTATCAGAGCACTGTGTTGCCTGTAGGATTATGACCCTAGGATTGGAAACCACTAAGGAAAAAAATTCAACAACTTCCACACTTGTCTTTTCTTCTCGTAAACTTTTCTAATATTCTTTCTCATCTCTATTTGTAGATGAACTCCATCAACGAAGCCGTGAGGAAGGGACCACTCATGACTATGACTTTGGAATGTGAGACAGAATTCTCCAAGGCTCTCAAGGACCTCATGGTTGCCATGGGAATACATGGTGCAGCTATGTACTAAGGTTTTCCCGTGATGGATGAAGGAGTTAAATACTGGTGGGTGCAACTTCACTTGTATAAAAACAAGGAAGACAACCACAAGGAATCAGGATTCTGCATGGTCACCAACTCAGTGATGCACACCACATTCTTTGATTCAGCAAAGGATGCAGCTTGGAAGGCCATCAAAGAGCTTGGTGATAGAATCAAGTGCAGAATGCTCAACACCCAGAATGACCTTAGGGGAAAAAAGAAGCATACCCAAGAGTTAAAGGCTACCAACCAACGTTTAAGAAATGACATCATGGACTCTAGAGATGCCCTGTTAGCCAACTTGGCAAGTGAGATGGGATTGTAACGTACTTCATTAGTTGGACCACCACACTTATCTTTATATTTTCCAAAAATGTTGTCTAAAATAAGTTGAACCTTGGATGCTTGTAATGGATTTATGTATGCCATGACTTTTGTGTTTTGATATGCCTGTGATGCCTTGCCTTGTGATTCATCTCTATGTATGTTGATTCTAACTTTTTCTATCTTATAAAATAGATGCCTAATGTTACTATCAGCACGGCTGAAGAGTTCAAGGGAACTCGTTTCGGCACTCGTCTTATTGAGCTCACTAGTTTGCTCAATCTCCCACTTCCTACCATCTTGCAGACCATTCAGGAACCTCTCCTTCTTCTTGGCTTCCGTGTCTATCTCGTCCGGGGCATACCTAGCTAATGACAAAAAAAATTCACGGTATTCCACTACAGTCATCCTTCCTTGCTTCAGCTCTCTGAACTCGTCTCTCATTCTCTTGATCAAACCCGGTGGCACATGGGTTCTGCTGAACTTGACCTTAAATTCGTCCCAGGTCATCATCTGGCCTCCGGTCATTGCGAGAACGTTGTTCCACCATGCCCTGGCATCTCCAGCTAGATAATGGGTGTCAAACAGAACTTTCTCGTTGGCTTCCATTCCGGCGACTTCTAGGTTATTTTCCATGGTTTGCAGCCAATCATCAGCGTCTAGGGGTTCTTCTGACTTAGTGAAAATAGGTGGGTTGGTATTTTGGAAATTCTTGAGCTTAGATCCATGGTTGTCCTGATTTTCGTGGCCTTGGTTGTTGTGGGCTAGCTGGACTATCTGTTGCAGAGTGGCTAGGTTGGCTTGACGTTCCGCTCTTTCAGCTTCGCGGTCAGAAGTCAACATTTGCAGGATCTGCAACATCGGGTCCAGGGCTGAACCACTTCCTCCACGTGGCATCTGAAGATTTAGATTGATCATGAGAAAAGAGGTAAATTTCTAGGGTTTCGGGGACTTTGAAAAGTTTTAAAGTTTTGACTCAGATTTTTCTAGCACTTGCTTTTTCATTCATTCATTCATAGCACACAGTACAACACACACCACAACAAAGAAAAACAGATGGTTTTAAGAACCATTCTGAGAACTACGATACAGTGGGACCGAATACTACTCACTACGCTAGTGCTCAAGTGCTACTACTCCTTGGAGTCTGTGGATTCATCATCTTCATCATCATCGATGAAGGCGAAATCATCCTCATCGGTGAAGAAGTCCATGGCCTGATCCTCCAGAAAATCATCGTCATCGCTGAGATAGGAGTAAGGGTCTCCATGAAGATCCTCTCAGGCATTCTCCCTTTCCTCCAACTGCATGTCTCTCTCGTGGATGGTCTCCTCCAAAGATGATATGCGGTGGCGAAGACGGTCAATAATGCGCTCCTTCTTGTCGAGCTGACGGTGGCGAGACTTGCGATCCCTTGCTAGCATGGCGATGCTCTGATCCTTTGTCTTGATGATGGCAGACTTGTGGTTGCAGTAGTCACGGCAGTTGTCCAAGTCATGCTGACCATCGTACATCATGAAACTAAGGTGGTCCAATTGAGTCTTCAGCTCGGGGTGGTATGGGGTTTCCAGTGGTTGTCTTGCATCACGCCTTGGGCAAAACTCAAAGCGAGTAACCTTGATCTGATTGATGCTCTTCCCACATAGACGGGAAAGAGCTTCCTGCATTGCTCTGGCAAGTCCATCGAGCCAGTTGTTTTCCCTCAAGTTAAACTGAATTCCCTCCGCAGTGGGAGGTTCAATCTTTCCTCGGAGACTTGCAACAATTAGCCACTGGAGATCTTCTCCTCCTTGATCATTGAGTTGAGCTCCGAAGAACTCGGGGTGAGGACGCTCCAGAAGTTCCGAAAGCTGGTCCAAATCCCTCTCAAAGATAAGGTCTCCTCCATTCCCCAGTTGGTAAAACTTGATGTACTTCACGTCCATCTATAAGAATAGAGGATGAGTAGATTATCAGGGTGATCAAGTGTGTCAAAATTTTATGTATTTTGCAAGAGTTTTTGAGGAACATGAATTTTTATGAAAGAATAAAAGGGATAAGAATTAGAATAATTTTTTGTCAATATTTGCTTTCTTTGGTTTTGAAACAAAGTTTTTTGGTTCAAACTCCAGTCTAACTAGGGTCTCCTATGGTCAGGATGGCTCTGATACCAACTTGTCAACACCCGGATTTTTCAATCCTAGATGCCTGTTATGCCATACATCGCAATCCCAGGATTACCATTTTTGCGAGACATAACAGAATTGGATACCATAGTACATCATCCATTACAAACGATACATAAGTTCTTACACAAATAGGGATCTCACGATTTATCTCTACTAAGTTCCGAAGCTAGTCACAATTTTATAACTCCTAGGTGGGATCTTGTAACTCAGGTCACAACTCTGTTGTGGTCAAGTCAAAGTCTCAATTCATTTCACAAGTCAATTTTGAAAGGTCTGACGGGGGAACAGTATGGCCACTCCAACTGTCCATAACCGCGGACGCGGCTATTCGAATAGTTTGACACTCTGTAGAGATTGTACACTTTCACCACAACATTCGATACATCCGTCAGGAACAAATCCTGAATTCACCATACGGAGTATGCGGATAATCAATCCTAACCTTTCAATTACACGCCCTAGCATAAGCACCTCTCCTGTGAGTTTGGCCTCCCAACCATGACAAACTGTCATCTTGGGTACTGCACAGGTGGACAATCTTCACAAGGTAGCCTCAGCTCAGACCTTGGCCGTGAGGGAACTAATACTAAGGTATATAAGTTTCCAGTCAAGCCCTACCCAATATTCGGGAATTGTGGTTGTACGATAAAATTGGAATGGTATCGCATCCTGACAACCATCAGTTTTATAAAGGGCTAAGGCTCATGCCTCAATGTTTTCATCGCCAAAATCATCAAGTGTTCGGAAACACATGTCCAAAACATTTCAATAGAATGATCCATCATTCCAAGGTTTTCATAAACATTTTTCCACCAAGTAAACCCATCTAAAGTTGATCAAGTTTTATGCTTAGCACTAGCATCTACAGGTGGGGGTAGTACTAATGAGGGGTGGTGAACTAGTGGAGTTTCAACTAAGTACAACCTTATATCTTAGGATGATATCAAGGTTTCTAACTTAGGCCAAATTTTATGCTCTTTATGCAACCTTCAGAATTTTTCTAGTATCTACAAGTCACTTAAGTCAGCTGTAAATTAAAGCTTTGATAAAGAAATAAAGTAAGAAGCTTGCAAATAAAACTAGGATTGGTTTATCAAGTGGGTATGATCACATATGCTTAAGGCATATAGTAGGCATAGTAACAAGCAAGTATTTGCTTGCACAAAACCAGTATAAGCTTGCTAAATTGCAAGTGTTAGCTTGCATAGGTCAACTTGATTAGTAAGGCTTGCCTTGGGCAGAGCAGTGGTTGAAGTTCTCCTCGGCTTCTTCTTCATAGTATCCTTCTTCCTCCTCGTATCCTTCATCGGTACTAGCGTCCATGAATAAATACGAGGTACACAATCACCAAACAATACTTAACTACTTGCAATCATCACACACAAGGGTCCTATAGATGATCTAGCATCATCTCTAACATTACAAGGTTAAGGCTTGATTTAATTCCTTTTATTTTTAGAAAAGTAATTTCTACTCATTGAAAAACTACTTAAGATTTAATATTCTCCAAACCAAACATGGGATCATGTTGACACATGTCATCACCACATATTGTAGTCCATGGGAATGTGATTTAAAGTAGTGTCACAATTTAATAAGGTTTTACCCTTTTATTCTAATTAATTAAAGTGGCTAGAAATGCCTATGTAGAATTCTTTTATTACTTGAACATTATTTCTGCAAGTAAACCTATATATTTTTATATATTCTGAAAGGTATGGTTAAATGTGATTTTTGAGAGTTGGAATCAACTCAAAATCTATTATGGTTTAAATTTGAAAAATGTTTGAATGCAGAAAAGCTTCTGCCTTGTTATTTTTACCATGGGTGATCTATAGATCCAAATGACTTGAATCCAACAGGCTTGGATTCAGCATTCACAGTCCTTTCCAACAAAATTGGTTTCATTCAAATTGGTGCACTGAATCGATCTGGGTTGATTTTTGAAGTTGGGTACAGAAGTGTGTTTGAATTGAAATGGAAAAACTTTAATTTGAATAACTGGGCTGCGCGGGAAAAGTTAACGGGACGGCCTGCTAAGCGTAGTGCTCCCGCGGGCTGCTTAAGTGGGTGTCCCCACTCGTCAGTGACACGGGGCTGGGCGAAGCGGTATGGGGCAACGTGGGTCGTCCGATGTGATTCTAATCCAACGGCTGGGAGTCATCGTCGACGCGAGACAACACCGGCGAGAACGAAACCTAGCGCGGCCAGTGGGGGGTGCTGGGGGCTCACCGGGGTACGGGCGAGGTTCGGCGAGGCGGGCGAACGACGAAGTCGACGACGGCGAACTCAGGGGTGGTCGCGGCAGCTCCTGGGGTGGACGAAATCGATGGCTCCCTTCTTCTCCAGAGGCGGCGGGCACCGGTGAAATTCCATCAGGGTGGTGCTCGCCTTGCTTTGAGAACGGTGTGGCACGATCAGTGAGGAGAGGGGAGTGAGATGGTGTGAAGAAATCGAGCGGGGGTGGCCTCTATTTATAGTCGAGCGAGGGGACCGTCGGGGCGCACGGTGAGATCGTCGGGGGCGATGTTACAGGCGGCTATTGGCATGGGCAAGGGTAGGGGACGGTGTGGTGTCTCCTGGCGATGCTCAACGACATGGTTTTGAGGCATGGGGCGGTGCGGCTTGGTCTGGAACGGGCGATGCTCTGCGCGGCAGAGGCGGCGTCTTTGATGGCGAGTGGTGGCTATACGTCACGGGGCGGCGAACGGGGGTGTCTGGCGGTTTCCTGAGTCGGTGGGGATTGTGTATGCACGCGGCGAGGGCGGCGTGCGGTCTGTGGGCTTCGGTCGAGGGTGGTGCTCTGGCGCACGCTCGGCATGGTATCTGGCGGTCTGGGCGCGGTTCGTGCGCGTGGTCCAGGGCTTGGCAACACTCGAGCAGTGGACAGGGAGTGGCGGTGGATGGTGGGCTGCCTCCCAGACATGCTGGCTAGGCTTGCTGCTGCTCCTAGCTTGCTGTCGACTATGGGGTGGCAAGGGTGTGCTCGGCTGTTCACCATTGATGGCAATGGCAAGCTCATAGTGGTGCTAGTGCTTGGTTAATCTTCCTAGATGATGTACTGAGCTGGTTGTGAGCTAAAATGTCGTGGGAATGGTCACGGCAGATGCTGCAATCGGCAGCGAGTAGTAGAACGAGGGGCAAGGGCGGCCAGCCATCTGCGGTGCGAGATGAGGGCGGAGACGCAAGGTTTTACCCAGGTTCGGCCCCCCGGAGGGTAAAGACCTACTCCTGCTAGATTGTATTACGATGGTGGTACAATGGTGCGAACTCGGCGGCTAGGCGGCGAGTCGCTTGGGTATATGATGGAACATATCTCTACACGCCCTATAGGGAGGTTTATATAGACTCACCTCCCCTAGGGTTTACATATCTCAACCGATTCAGTTAAGGCTTCGATACTTGTTTAACCTAATCCAACTGGGCCTATCTACTCACCTGGGCCTTCAGATTCTAATCGCTTGGATCCCCACCGGGCCTCGATCCAGTCGCCGTCTTGCAGGCCCACTCGCCAGTTCCTGGGCCAGTCGGAAACGTCCTATTGGGTATACCCCGGTAGGCATATCCCCATCAGTAGTCCCCGAGGCCGTCGCCGATTGGGCGCAGGTGGTCGCTGGCAGTCGTAGTATACGGCTTTCAACACGGACATCCAGTCGAATCGGCGGCGGGCTCCTGAACAAAGGAGGAAACTAGTCATTCTGGTCGCATCGCTGGTGATTGGATTGGCGAAATATTCAGTCACTGTTCGTAGTGATCGGGTCGGCGAGCCGAGTGGCTGAAGTTGGACCGTCAAAACACAGTCAAACTAGCCGTTGGGGTAACCCAACGGTAACTTTCGGCGTAATCACCGCGTAGTAACGGCTCCCTGATTTGGCGGGTAACAACCGCTATATAAAGGGGATGGTAGGCGATCGGAGAATCACCTCCTTGTCATTTCCTCCGATTGCGCGCACCTTCGTTTTCCCCCGCATCGCGATCCAGCCGAACCGAAATCTTCCGACCCCCACGAACCCTTCCGCCAATGGCTCCCTCCACCGAACCATGGGGCAGGTCCAAGTGCACGAGGGCACAACTGGCGTCCTTCGAGGAGGCCGGGATCCTGCGCGCCGGCAGGTAGCGCATCCCTGCAGCCGGAGAGGTGACCCTGGACCCGCGTGAGGGAGAGTTCGCCTGCTTCACCAGCCACCTAGAGCGGGGGCTGGGATTCCCAACATCTCTTTTCTTCCGGCGCTTCTGCGCCTTCTACGGGATCCAACCGTCGGACCTGGGCCCGCACAGCATCGAGCAGCTCGCCATTTTCATGGCGTTCTGCGAGCGCTACCTGGGCTGCAGGCCCTACTTCCCCCTGTGGCAGGATCTATTCCACGGGCGGATCAGTCGCGAGGAAGCGGGCGGCCCAATGCTCGCTGCGGGCGGCCTAACGTTTCAGCTGAAATCGAAAGTTTCCTTCTTTGATCTGATGCTACCTGCCAAGGCGGCGAGTGAATGGAAGAAGTCTTGGTTCTATGTAACCGAGGCGACTCCGGACGGCGAGGTGGCGATCCCAAGATACTCCGCCGACCGGCCTGAACCACGCCGACTCCAAGTCGGCAAGCTTCCAACAGACCAGCGGATGGTTGTGGATGAAATGCTTTAGACCATCCGCGGCCTGAAGAAAAGGGGTCTCCAGCCCATCAATTTGTACAACTGCTGGCTCGGGCGGCGACTCGTCCCCCTGGCCCGCCGCGACCACTACATGTACGAGTACGCGGGCCGGGAGGACTCGACGAAGTCCTGTCTCGTCGAGTGGCAACTTGAGGATTACCTCCTGGCGCTGAAGAAGATCACCCAGGTGGCGTACCTCGACGCGAAGGCTGGGGTCGCCCCCTACACCGCGAAGCATCCAGCCCCAATGGTAAGTCGTCTTTCTGTCATTCGCAGTCGCAGTTAAATGCAGTCGCAGTCATACTGATGTTGTTTATGCTTATTGCAGCTATTTCAAGTGGTGGAAGGGTGGCTTCCGCCCGCGGACGACGAGAATTCAAGCTCGTCCGTCCAGGAGGTAGGCGAATCGCCTCCAGCAAGGGGAGGCGTCGAGAGTGACGGGAGCGGCGACGACGACGAATCCGAGGAAGAGGTCGCCCCGCTGGTCCGGAAAACACGCGGACAGCGGCAGCGTGAGCTCGAAGCGAGCAAAATCCTCGAGCGTCATGACGATGACGACGACGAGCTCCCCGAGCACACCTCGCGTGGTGAGGCCACTCCATCGAAGAAGAAGAAGACGAAGGAGGTGAAGGCCCCTCCAAAGAAGAAGGCGAAGCCAGCGAAACGGGCGTCTCCGCCTCATTCACCAAGCAGCTCCGACGCCACCAGCCTGGCCAAGGGTGAAGCTCCACAGACGGCGACGGCGCCGGATATCACTACCATCCTGAATGAGGTGCCTCTGGCCTCGATGCCTCCGCCGTTCGCCCCAGTCTCTGGGTCGGGGGCCGCTCCGGTCGTGGTAGCTTCGCCGTCCAAGGATGCTCCTGCCGAAACTATTTCGGAAGCTCCAGTCGCGGCCTTGACAACGAAGAAGTCGTCCGTGTCTTGGGCACGCGATGTCCTGGAGATGGGCCTCAGTCGACGACTGGGCCCCGAATTGGAGAAGCCGGCCGGCATCCGCACGGGGCTGCGGTTCCTACCGGTCGCCAAGTGAGTTTTATTCACCTGTCTTTTGTTTTCATTGTACTGGGACCACTTGCTCGTGTGATTAATTTGTAGGACTGGAGCCAAGAAGATAGGTCACCCGACCGTGGCCAAGGTGTCACCAATCGTCAGCGAGGAGGATCCCTCCCGGAAGAGGAAAGCGGATGAAGTCGTCGCCCCCGCGGATAGCGCCAAGAAGGCCAAGGGCGACGAAGTCGTCACGGTATCTGACAACACGGCGATCGCGCCGAGTGAACCCGTGGCGGAGGCAGCCTTGCCGACCAAGGAGGGTGCTCCCTCATCTGGAGTAGCCGAGCCGGCATCCGTTGGTGCCGGTGCATCCATCGCAACCTTCCCGCGCTTTATAACCAGAGCGGCTACGGCGAGTGGTACCTCGCCCTCGAGCCGCGCACCTGCTGATACGGAGGTCGAGCAACGTCGCGGGCACACGCCGGCTCTCCTCGCATCTGTGGACGCGATACAACTTCATGGTATGCTTGGCGCAGCCATCCAGGTATGTCCAGTCCTCGAGGATCAGGACGCTGTGTTGCAGTGGTCTGATTCTTTTAATGTCTTGTTTTTAATTCTCGTGTCCAGTCCCCGAGTACGCACTCGCTGAATTTCAGTGGGTGGGCACTTAGGATTTTTGATTGCCAGTCCCCGAGTGCGCACTCGCTGAATTTCAGCGGGTGGGAACTTAGGATTTTTTATTGCCAGTCCCCGAGTGCGCACTCGCTGAATTTCAGCGGGTGGGCACTTAGGATTTTTGATTGCCAGTCCCCGAGTGCGCACTCGCTGAATTTCAGCGGGTGGGCACTTAGGATTTTTGATTGCCAGTCTCCGAGTGCGCACCCGCTGAATTTCAGCAGGTGGGCACTTAGGATTCCGCTGTTGCTAACTGTTTGACTTGTGTTCAGGGTTTGCAGCGCGAGTCAGCCGACCGTCTCGCTGCAAAACGTCATGTGGAGAGGGAGCTGGCCGCTATCCAAGAGGCGAACAAGGGGCTCCAGGCGACTGCTGGGAAGGCAGAGGAGGTCCGCCAGGGCCTCGTCCCAGCGATTGAGTTGGCGGCAGCTCAGACTGCTTTAAGCTCAGCTGAGGAGCGGATCGCCCACCTTGAGCGCGAGCTGAAGGAGGTGAGGGAGGAGGCAAATTCGGTGGATGGGCGAGCCAAGGCTGCCGTTACAGCCTCCGCTGAGGAGCGTAAGGTCTCCGACGCCCTTGTTGCTGGGCTTCAAGATGACTACACCTCGCTTCAGAGCTCCATCACTGATCTCTCCCGTCCCTTGATTGGTGAGTGTGCCTTCCTATGCCTGTAATGTTTGTATTGTGTAATCTTTGATGTACTCACTGTCTCTTTCTGTCCACAGGTCGAATCATTGACAGCGTGGAAGAGGCGAGTTCGTTCGACGCACGGCAATGTGTGGCCACGCTGGTCGACTCGGCCGCGTTGTCGGTGACATGCATACGGGCGTATATCCAGGAAATATCACCCACGGAGGTGATTCCAAGCGACCTCGTCGAGGTGTGATGATACTTGGAGAAGGCGCCGTCAGTCGTTGAATTCATGACGCGATCGGCGTTCCGACGCGGAGCGGCGATGGAGCTTAGCCTTGGGCTCGCTCACTTTCCAGAGGACTTCGATCTGGACGATGTGACGAGTGGCTACCCGTCGTCGACCGGCTTGGTGGAGATCTCCGAGGTGCTGAAGCTGACGGACCGCGCCGCGGTATACTCCGAGCACGTCTGGGCGATGGGCGACCTCCTTCCTTATCAGGAGACGGTCGTCGCGCCCAACGACCCCGAGCCACAGCACCGGGACTTCAAGATCGAGCAACCCTTCTGTGCAGCGATGGCGGGTGAGCTGACGACGTACCCGTCAATCCCGTACACTCCCTTCATTCGCAATCGCAAGGGTGGTGGCGAGTCGTCGTCGAAGCCTGCAGAGTAGAATATTGTGCCCTAGGGCGTTAGTAACAGTGTTGCCATTCGGCATACTTTGTATTTTGTAACGCTTGTGACATGCTATTAATGGAATATCGAGTTGTTTTGTGAATTGTCGTGTGTTTCTGATTGAGGTTTGAACGAGTCCCCGAGCGCGTCCGCCCTTTTATGGGGTTTATCTCGTTTGTTATGTGTTTGTGGTTTTGAATGTTTTGTTTATTGGTGTCGACTCGCACGAACTCGGTGAACCAGTCGTAAGGCGACTCCCATGAGTGCTCTGTACTTCACCGTTTCCCTTGCGCGAGCGGGGTCGGGTTGCCGAGTCCCCGAGCGTGGTACTTGGTTGTTCTAGGCGCGACTCGAGGGTGGATGAGGACTTGGCGTGTATAGGTGAGCGCATCGCTCCTGCCTGGCCCGTTGGGTCAGTCGCATGGCGAGTCCTGGGCATGATCTCGTACTTGGCATTTTCCCTAGCCGCTCGTGCTGGACTGGTCGTCAGTCCCCGAGCATGGTACTTGGCCTTTTGAGTCGCTATGTCGAGGATGCGGAGGATCATGGTCGCTGTGAGAAGCGAAGGCAGTTGTCTTGGCTCGTAGAGCCAGTCGAGCTAGGCGACTCCAATGGGGCTCCGGGTAGGCGTTTTTCGTGGACGTTGCAAGACCTGAGGTGACTCAGTGCCCTTGTAACGCACTACTTGGCCATGCCGATCGCTGTACCAAAGGTTGACTTCTGTAGTTAGCTTGACGCTGTTATTACGAGTGCAAGTGGCACAAGACACGGAGAGTAGGCGCAATTTTTGCGGTAACCAATTTTTTTTATTTCATAGCGACTGGAGGGTACATATGTGGGGTTCTAAGAGTAGAACTTCCGTAGGAGGTTTACATTCCACGGTCGCTTGACGTCGAGTTTGCCGTCCCCGCGTACGTTGATGAGGTAGTAGGCGTCGTTGCCGAGTACTCGCCTGATGGCGAATGGTCCCTCCCACGGAGGGGAAAGCTTGTGCATGCCCTTCTTGTCCTGGATGAGGCGCAGCACCAGGTCGCCTTCTTGGAAGGTGCGAGTTTTCACCCGCCGGCTGTGGTAGCGGCGGAGTACTTGCTGGTAGATGGTGGTGCGTGAGCGAGCTAGGTCGCGTGCCTCGTTGAGTTGATCGACTCCATCCTGTCGTGCGAGTTCATTCGCAGCCTCCGTGTAGTGGACGACCCTTGGCGAGTCGTGTTCGAGGTCGGTGGGCATTACTTCCTCGGCGCCGTACACCATGAAGAAGGGGGTGAAACCTGTCGACCTGTTGACCGAGGTGCGGATGCCCCAGATGACAGAGGGTAGCTCCTCGACCCAGCATCCGGCGGTGCGCTCTAGTGGTACTTGGAGTCGCAGCTTCAGGCCGTGGAGGATGCTCTGGTTGGCCCGTTCTGCCTGGCCGTTGGACTCCGGGTGGGCGACTGACGCGAGGTCGAGACGGATGTGGTGTTCCTCGCAGAACTCGGCCATGGCTCCCTTGGCGAAGTTGGTGCCGTTGTCCGTGATGATGCTGTTTGGGAACCCGTAGCGATATATGAGCTCACATAGGAATTTAGTGGCGGTCTTCCCGTCGCATTTCCGGACTGGTTTGGCCTCCACCCACTTTGTGAATTTGTCGACCGCGACCAGGAGGTGGGTGTAGCTAGAGGGGGCCTTTTTGAAGGGGCCTACCATGTCCATACCCCACATGGCGAATGGCCAGGTGATGGGGATTGTCTTGAGCGCTGAGCTCGGCACGTGCGTCTGTTTGGCCTACTTCTGGCACCCGGCGCACCGCTGGACAATGTCGACGGCATCGGCGTGTGCGGTGGGCTAGTAGAAGCCATGCCGCATAGCCTTGGCGACCAGAGAGCGGGCGCCGGCGTGGTGGCCGCAGTTGCCGGAGTGGATGTCGTGGAGGATCTTGCGTCCTTCGGCGGGTTGGACGCAGCGTTGGAACACGCCGGTCACGCTGCGCATGTGGAGCTTGCCGTCGATGATGGTGAAGGATTTGCATCGGCGTGCAATCATCCGGGCGTCTGTCTCGTCTGCCGGCAGGGTGCCAGCCTCCAGGTAGGCGACGTACGGCTTGGTCCAGTCGTCTGGCTCAGCGACGAGTGCGACCAGGGCTGCCTCCGGTTGCAGCGGGACTCCGATGCCGATCTCCCTTGGGGGAGAGACTGAAGGCTTGGTGATCGTGTCGAGGAAGACGCCGGCGGGTGGTGCGAGTCGAGCCGACCCGATGCGAGAGAGTGAGTCAGCCTCCTCGTTCTTCCGCCTGTCAATCCACTCGACGGAGTACCCTGCGAAATGTCCTCCCAGCTTGTCTACTGCTTGGCGGTATGCCGCCATGTGGGTGAGACGGCGTCGCAAGTGCCAGCGACTTGCCCAGCGACGAGGTCGGAGTCTCCGTAGCAGCGTAGGCGGTTAACGTTCATCTCCTTGGCAGCTCGCACGCCGTGGAGTAGTGCCTCGTACTCGGCCATGTTGTTGGTGCAGGGGGTGAAGTCGAGGCAGAGGACGTAGCGTAGCTTGTCGCCCTTCAGTGAAGTCAGCATGATCCCTGCTCCTGCGCCGTCCGCGTTCTTGGAGCCATCGAAGTGGAGGCTCCCGTAGTGGAGGTATTGCAGCTTTTCTGGATGCTGGGCCTCTTCCCAATCGGCGATGAAGTCTACTAGAGCCTACGACTTGATCGCTTTTCGTGGCTCGTACTTGATGTTGTGGACGCCGATTTCGACGGCCCACTTGGCAACTCGCCCGGTCGCCTCGCGGTTGCGGATGATGTCCTGCAACGGTGCTGAGGAGACGACCGTGATAGGGTGCTCCTGGAAGTAGTGCGGCAGGCGCCGCTGTGCTCTGAAGACCGCGTATACCAGTTTCTGGTACTGCGGGTACCGCTGGCGTGACTCGGTGAGGACCTCGCTGATGTAGTACACCGGTCACTGCACCGGCCTCTCCTTTCCTTCCTCTGGCCGTTCGACGACCATGACGGTGCTGACGACGCGCTCGGACGCTGCGACGTAGACTAGCATGGGTTCTTTGTCGGCGGGGGCGGCGAGTAGCGGTGCGGCGAGTAGCACCTTCTTGAGGTCGCGGAGCGCATCGTCCGCCTCCTTGTCCCACTAGAAGGTGGGGTTCTTGTGCATCAGGCGGTATAGGGGCATCGCCTTTTCGCCCAGGCGGGGGATGAAGCGATTGAGGGCCGCTACTCGCCCGGCCAGCTTCTGGACGTCGCGCAGGCACTCGAGTTTTCCGAGTCGAGCGATCGTGTCGATCTTGGTGGGGTTCGCCTCGATCCCGCGCTTGGAGACGACGTACCCCAGTAGTTGTCCTGCTGGTACACCGAAGGTGCATTTGCCTAGGTTGAGCTTTATCTTGTATTTCCGCAGGTTGGCGAATGTTTCCGCCAGGTCGGCAAGTAGATCGCCCTGGCGAGCGGATTTTACGACCACGTCGTCAATGTAGACGTGGATGTTGCGGCCAATTTGGCTCGCGAGGCACTCCTGGATGCACTGCTGGTAGGTCGCCCCGGCGTTCTTGAGGCCGAAGGTCATGGCGGTGTAGCAGAAGGCTCCGAATGGCGTGATGAACGCCGTCTTCTCCTCGTCCTCAACAGCCATTTTGATCTGGTTGTACCCAGAGTAGGCGTCGAGGAAACACAGCGACTCCGAGCCCGCGGTGGAGTCGATTATTTGGTCGATTCGCGGGAGGACGAACTGCTCCTTTGGGCAGGCGCTGTTCAAGTTTGTGTAGTCGATACACATTCTCCAGGTCCCGATCTTCTTCTCGACCAAGACTGGGTTTGCCAGCCACTTGGAGTATTTAATTGGCCGGATGAAGCCTGCAGCGAGTAGACGCTGCACCTCCTCGGCGATAGCTCGGCGGTGCTCTTCATTGAAGGGCCGCAGCGACTGCTTGACGGGTCGCACTTTGGGGTCGGCGTTTAGTTTGTGCTCAGCAAGCTCCCTAGGGACACCAGGCATGTCAGAGGGCTTCCATGCGAATATGTCCCTGTTCTCACGGAGGAACTTGATGAGCGCGCCTTCCTAGGCTGGGCTCATGCCCGTCCCGATCGTCACCGTCTGGCTAGAGTCGCCTGGGATCAGCTCGACGGTGCGGGTGTGCGTCGTTGCCTCGAAGGCTGAGGTGTTTGCGCCCTCTGAGTTGGGCTTCTTGAGTATGGTGGGGTCGTCGTTGTTGACCCCGCTCGCGTACTTGGAGAGCTCGTCGGCGTGGTTGGTTTCTGCCACGATGACGGCGTCGGCGAGTTCGGCTCCTTTGGCCTCGCACTCGGCGGCCATGTCAGGGTCGCCGTTGATGGTGATGATGCCGCATGGCCCGGGGAGCTTCATCGTGTTGTACGCGTAGTGGGGCGCTGCCATGAACTTGGCGAACGCCTGGCACCCCAAGACGCAGTGGTAGGGGCTGTCGAAGGGTACCAGCTCGAAGACGATCCGCTCGGTGCGGAAGTTTGCTGGTGTGCCGAAGGTGACGGGCAGCGTGACCTTGCCGATCGGGTACGCCTTCCGACCGGGGACGATGCCGCGGAACGTGGTGTGGGTCGTCTCGACCATCGACTGCGGGAGCCGCGGTAGCCTGAAGGTGTCCAGGTACATGATGTTGATGGAGCTGTCGCCGTCCATCAATGTCTTGGGGAGCCAGTAGTCGCCCACCTTGGGCTTGACTACCAGGGCGACTCGGCCTGGGTACTCGATGCGTGGCGAGTGGTCCTGGCGGCTCCAGGTGATGGGCTGCTCCGACCAGTTGAGGAACTGGGGAACGTCCACCTGGGCCACCGCGTTGACGGCGACAGCGCGGGCGATGACCTTCTTCTCGCGCTTCGTGTTGAAGCCTGTGAAGGTGTGTAGCGAGCTGGCCACATTGCCGAATTTTCCGCCATTTGGCGGGTTGTTGTCGGGGTCCTCCCGCGCTCGCCGTGCCTTCTCAATCTCCCTGAGAGTGTGGCAGTCGGCGGTCGTGTGCGTGGCGGGCTTCCCTTCTCTGCTGTGAAACGCACAAGGTTGGTTAAGGAGGGCCGCGGGGTCGAACCTTGGTTTCGCCTTGTAATTGCCGCCAACGCGGCATTGCCCTCCGTCGCGGCGGAAGCTCTTGGGCTTGCGCTGCGCGTGCCCGGCGTTGGCGATGAAGTCGACTTGCCGGTGAGGCGAGTGTTGCTGTAGCGTAGGTCGGACCGTCGTCCGTTGTCGTTGCCGCTCGTGCGGCGTTGGCCTCCCGACTCGTCGTCGGTTTCCTGATTTGGGTCTTCCTCTGCGTACCGTTTGGCGATCTCGAGGAGGTCCAGTATGTTGTCGAGCGTGCGAGAGTGTCGCTTGAGCTTGGCGACCAAGGGCTCGTAGCGGCACGAGGTCTTGAAGCAATGGATCGCGGTGTCCGGGTGGATGCCGACCGCGTTGTACCATAGTTCTTGCCACCGCTGGACCCAGTTGCGGGTCGACTCGCGAGGTCCCTGGACACATCACTCCAGGTCCTCGATGGTGGTGGCGCAGGTGTAGGAGCACTCGAAGTGCCTGACGAAGGCATCTCGCATCTCGTCCCAGGAGGCTATGCTATCCTGGGGAAGGGTGTTGATCCACTGCCTGCACGTTCCCTCCATCATCAGGGGGAGGTAACGGGCGGCTAGCAGGTCGGTGTGGCCAGCGATCCTCATCGCCATGAGGTATGTATCCAGCCACGCGGAGGGGTCGTACGAAGGGTCGTACTTCTCTATTTCCTTCGGCGCCTTGAAGTTCCCCGGGTATTTTTTGCCTCGAATCATCGGTATGAAGCACCTGGGCCCGAGTCGACTTAGCGACCCCATCGGCTCGCTGTCGCGGCAATTGGTTAGGGTGTGTCGCAGGTCGTCGGGCTGGCGTGCGCGCCAGCTTTGGTTGTTAATGATGTGGGTGCGGGCGTCGACGGGCTGACCGTTGGCGGCGACGAAGTTGGTCACTGGCCTGGGGTCGTTGGTGGAGAGTGTCGCGTTCGCGGGTCGATGTTGGAGCTGCAGTGGCTCTGGTGGCGGGCAGTTGAAGGTGTTTGCCGCCAATGGGCGGCCGCTTGAGGCCGCTCTGCTGCCCGAAGAATGCGAGTACACCCGGCCCTGCGAGTCGGCGCCTGCGTTTTGCTGCTCGACCGCCTTTGCGAGCAGGGCCCTCACGTACTGGATCTGTAAGGCGCCGTCGCCGGTGGCCATGATGTTGTCGGCCGCTGCTCGACCTGCCACGAGGTTGTCCATCAGGGTGGAGAACAGTGGTAGGCCATTCGCGTCTCGCTCCCGTGAGGAGACCACTATCCGCGGTTGGTCCCTGGGAGGTGTGCGGTCGGGTGGAGGTGGGGCGCCGTTCGCCGTCGACCCAGGTGGGGGCCAGGCGCTTCCTCCTGGTGGCGCGTTCTCGCAGATCGCGCGCTCGGCCACGCGGGCCGGGTCGTTCTCGTCGTCGAAGTTCAAGGCGCGCCCCTGGACTGTGGGGTTCAGGCGCGACCTGATTCGCTGCTGGTGGTAGCGCGACAGCTCCTGCGCCGTCACCTGCTCGAGGCGAAAATTTTCGCGCTCGGCTTGCTCCTTGCGGACTGCCTCCACCAGCTTCAGGCGGAGTTCCTCGACCTCCGTTGCCGTGGCGTTAGGAGGGATCGGGGTGGAGAAGGGATCCTCCGGCGGATTGGTGCCGGTCGCCATGTAGGTCGCGGCGTGGCGACCGGTGCCGTCGCGGAGGTCGGCGGAGTTTTCCGATCCGGAGTGGAAGTCGAAGATCCCAAGGATGGAGGGATCCTCGAAGTCTCCCATGTTGGAGACCTGGGTGATGGAGCCCGCGGGTGAAGCCGCGGTGATGGATCCGGCGAGTGACGCCGGGGTCGCCGAGTCGGTGTCGTCATTGAGGGTCGCGTCTTCCGCGGCCGTGGAGTTTTCGGCCACGTTGCTGTGGGCCGAGTTGTACTCGGAGGCGAGGCGATGGATCGTGCGGACCTGGCTCTCGGAGAGCCGGTCGCGTGGCGGCGACTCGCGGATGCGAACCGAGTCCTCTGAGGCGATGACGTCGGTGAGGCCAACGAAGAGGTTGATCGTGCCGACCGGCAAGATCATGCTATGCGTGACGGGTCGCGCCGCCGGGACGTAGCTGCTCGGCAAGATCTGGAGCATCTCGCCGATCGCTATCATGCGGCCGGTGGCGACCGTCTCGTTGATGGGCAGATTGGATCTCGCCGCAGAACACCGGCCAGACCGGCCAGGCCCCACTATGGGCGCCACTGTCGTGGGAATGGTCACGGCAGATGCTGCAATCGGCAGCGAGTAGTAGAACGAGGGGCAAGGGCGGCCAGCCATCTACGGTGCGAGATGAGGGCGGAGACGCAAGGTTTTACCCAGGTTCGGCCCCCCAGAGGGTAAAGACCTACTCCTGCTAGATTGTATTACGATGGTGGTACAATGGTGCAAACTCGGCGGTTAGGCGGCGAGTCGCTTGGGTATATGATGGAACGTATCTCTACACGCCCTATAGGGAGGTTTATATAGACTCACCTCCCCTAGGGTTTACATATCTCAACCGAATCAGTTAAGGCTTCGGTACTTGTTTAACCTAATCCGACTAGGCCTATCTACTCGCCTGGGCCTTCAGCTTCTAATCGCTTGGATCCCCAACGGGCCTCGATCCAGTCGCCGTCTTGCAGGCCCACTCGCCAGTTCCTGGGCCAGTCGGAAACGTCCTGCTGGGTATTCCCCTGTAGGCATATCCCCATCATAAATGGGGAACCAGTTAGGCAAGAATCACTGCTCACAATAGTGTTTGATGTTTGTTTGATTTGTGTCTGCAACCTGTTTGATGAAATGGCCGGATGAAATCAAGTTTTGAATTTTGAAAAGATTTTTGGTGGGTTTGCTAGATTGGTGTTGGTGAGTCTGCAGATGCTTGGGTTTTGAAAGTTGAGCTTGTTTGAGTGGTTTTTGAAAAAGTGGGATCTTCCCATATGATAAACATTCAATTTTGAATTTTCATTTAAACTATGCATTTGAAAGTTTCTGGATGATCACAAAGTGGGCCTTGATACCTTGTTATGAGTACATTCAAGGGGTGCAAAGATCCAGAAAAGTTTCCATTAGGTTCTGAAAGTTTGAGACAGCCAAAGTAGGCATGAGAGTTAAATTGGTCAAAGTGACCATTCATTTAATATATGTGTTTTGATTTACTTGTCTTTAGGAAAAGTGTGGGAAATGTTTTAGATGATGTTTATTTCACCTAAGAAACATTTTACAAGAAATGACACAATCAAACAAGGTGGTTTAAAAGAATTTCAAAATCGATGCATACACATATGCATGCATTCATAATTTTAATTAGAAAAGTTTTTGTTAACCCCAGTCTTGATGATTAGAGTTTGATGTTCCAAGTTTAGTATTTTTGGGATGTTACAAACCTTCCCCCCTTAAACAAAATCTCGTCCCGAGATTTGAAAAAGGACGAAAAGATTACCTAGGATTTGAAGAGATCGGGAAACTCCGTCCTGATGTGATCTTCGCGTTCCCAGGTAGCTTCCACTTCTATGTGGTTGCTCCACTGAATCTTGAGAAACTTGATGCTTCGGGTTCGGGTAGTTCGAAAAGCTTCTTCCAAAATGCGGATGGGTACTTCGGGATAGGTTAGGTCATCGTTGATTTCTATGGTCCGATGGTCGATATTCTTGAATACTTCGGTCTTCTCGGGGACTTCGAGACACTTGCGAAGTAACGAGATATGGAACACATTGTGCACGGCTGACATCTCTTCAGGTAGCTCCAATTGGTACGATACTTCTCCTCGATAGTTCAGAATCTGGAAAGGTCTGATATATCTGGGGGCTAACTTTCCTTTGAGTTGGAAACGCTGCATTCCCTTCAATGGCGACACTTTCAGATAAACAAAATCTCCTATGTTGCAGGCGAGGTCTCTACGTCTCTTGTCGGAGTAACTCTTCTATTGGGATTGGGCGGTCTTGAGGTGCTCGCGAATCTTGTGAACCTTCTCTTCTGCTTCTCGTAGGATGTTGGGTCCAAAAATCTGACTCTCTCCTACTTCCGACCAGTTCAAAGGGGTGCGACACTTTCTTCCGTACATGAACTCAAAGGGGGCCATTTGCAAACTGGCTTGGTAACTGTTGTTGTATGAAAATTCTGCAAACGGCAGATAGTCTTCCCACTTGGATCCATATTCTAACACGCATGCTCTCAGCATATCTTCGAGTATTTGATTTACTCGCTCCATTTGTCCATCGGTCTGAGGGTGATACGCGGTACTGAAATCTAGGCGGGTTCCTAAACCTTCTTGGACTTTCTTCTAGAATCTTGAGGTAAACTGAGTTCCTCGATCCGATACTATGTTCTTAGGGACTTCGTGCAAACTGACGATTCTAGCGATGTACAACTCCGCTAGTTTCGAACTCTGATATGTGGTTTTGACGAGCAAGAAATGGGCGACTTTGGACAATCTGTCCACTATGACCCAGATAGAGTCATTTCCCCTACTAGAAGTAGGTAGTCCAGTGATAAAGTCCATTCCTACAGAATCCCATTTCCATTTCAGAATCTGCAAAGGTTGCAACAATCCAGCGGGTCTTTGATGTCCTGCCTTGACTCGCTGACATATATCACACTTGGCGATATAGCTTCCGATTTCTCTCTTCATCTTATGCCACCAAAATTGCTCTTTTAAATCTTGATACATCTTAGTTCCTCCGGGATGGATAGAATAAAGAGTATCATGAGCCTCCTTCAAAATAACTTCTTTCAATTCAAAATCTATTGGTACACAAAGGCGTCCTTTGTACCACAACACTCCTTCTTCGTCCTCGGTGAATCCGGGTACTTTGCCTATACCGATACGACGCTTGATTCCGTCAATACTAGCATTTTCCTTCTGCGCCTCCTTAATCTGACTGGTCAAAGTGGGCTGGAGTTCTATGCTAGCCAAAAATCCTTCACTTACTAATTCCATTTGAAAATCTTCCATCTCCTTATGCAAACTTGGTTGCTCCTTCAAAATCATGGAGTTCAAGCGGCACGGCAATCTGCTAAGGGCATCGGCTACCACGTTGGCTTTACCAGGGTGATAGTGAATGTCCAGGTCATAATCCTTGATTAGCTCAATCCATCTTCTCTACCTCATATTCAGCTCCTTCTGAGTGAATATATACTTTAGGCTCTTGTGATCCGAATAAATCTCACAACGGTTTCCCGTCAGGTAATGTCTCCATGTCTTCAGGGCTAGAACTACGGCTGCGAGTTCGAGGTCATGGGTTGGGTAGTTTTGCTCATGTTGCTTCAATTGTCGAGATAGGTAAGATATAACTTTGCTTCTTGCATTAGCACACATCCGAGACCAATCTTGGATGCGTCACAATACACATCGAAGGGCTTCGTGATATCCGGCATGATCAAGATTGGGGCTAAAATCAATATCATTTTGAGTTCTTGAAAACTCGCTTCACATTTGTCGGTCCATTCAAACTTCTTGTCCTTCTTCAGCAATTGGGTCATGGGTCTGGTGATACTAGAGAATCCTTCTACGAATTTGCGGTAATATCCCGCCAATCCGAGAAATGCACGAACTTCGGTTTGAGTGGTTGGGGCTTGCCAATCTTCTACATCTTTCACTTTGGCAGGGTCAACGGCAATTCCTCCGGCTGATACAATGTGACCGAGGAATCCTACTTCCTATAACCAGAATTCACATTTGCTAAACTTTGCATACAGCTGATGCTCTCTAGGGGTTCCAAGAATGGTCCTTAGGTGTAGCTCATGTTCTTCTTCTGATTTGGAATAAATCAGAATGTCATCGATGAAAACAACGACAAACTTATCCAGGAAGTCCATAAAAATCTTATTCATGAGGTTCATGAAATAAGCGGGGGCATTGGTTAATCCGAAAGACATGACTGTATACTCATACAATCCATATCTGGTGGTAAAGGCAGTCTTTGGATTATCCTCTGCACGAATCTTGAGTTGATGATAGCCATTTCTAAGATCAATCTTAGAAAACACCTTGGCACCGGTCAACTGATCAAACAAATCTTCTATCTTGGGCAAGGGGTACTTGTTCTTGATGGTGACATCATTCAACTTCCGATAATCCGTACACAAACGGTTACCTCCATCCTTCTTGTCTACAAACCAGACAGGTGATCTCCATGGGGACGCACTTGGTTGAATCAATCCAATTTCTAGCATGGAATCCAGTTGCTTCTTCAGTTCTGCGAGCTCTGACGGGTTCATACTATAGGGTCTCTGGGCTATGGGTCCGGTTCCGGGGATTAGTTCAATGATAAACTCGATATCTCAGTCTGGGGGCATACCGGGCAAAACATCTGGAAATACATCGGGGTATTCACAGACTATCCGGACTTGGTCAATGGTAGGTAGGGCTATACTCTTGTTGCATTTGAATTGGCGAGGTAAGGTTTCAGATATATGTTCGACTGATATTCCGACTGTACTGGTCATGGTGATGGCTTTCTTGGCACAGTCAATCAATCCTTTATGTTTGGACATCCAATCCATTCCTAGTACTACTTCCAAACCTTTAGTTTCGAGTACTATCATATTAGCATAAAAATCTATGCCATGGATTCGGATAGGGACGACTTTGCAAATTTGCCTAGCCTTGGTGGTTGATCCGGGAATTTGAACAATCATAACATGCTTCAGTTTGGTTGGTTGAATTTTACTAGTGCATGCAAATTCTTCAGTGACAAATGAATGCGATGCACCAGAATCAAACAACACTCTTGCAAGTACTGAATTAACAGAAAACATACCCAGCACGACGTCTAGCGCTTCCTGAGCTTCTTCAGTATGCATGAGAAAAAGACGGCCATTGCGGTTGAGTGAATTCCCTGGGGCAAATCTTCTCCCTGGCTGAACACGACGCTGCTGCTGAGCTGGGACATTGGCATTAGGGGCTGTAGAATTCTTCTTGTTGGGGCACTCGTTGGAATAGTGGCCTTTATTTCCACAGTCATAACAAGTCACTTGCGACTTGTCCTTGGCTGCGACATGCACAGCATTGCTTCCAGTCCTAGGGGCAGTGTTGGTGTTGGCGGTAGCATTGTTGTTGTTGAATTTGGGTGGGGCACGGGTGAAATTGCTAGAGTTGTCGGGGTTGTTGTGATTTCCTCCGGGTCTAGGGTTTACACGGTTGGGATAGGTCGGACGGTTCATCGGGGGTCTGTTGGTTCTTGGGGAAAATCCTGGAGATGGGTTGGGGCGATACTTTGGGGTCTGATGGATTCCTGGCTGATGCATCATACGACGCTTGCGGTTCTCATTGGCTTGGTTGATCTTTCCTTCCATCTGGATGGCAGAGTCGACAAGGGCTTCAATATCTGCAAAGGGAATATTGACTAACACCATCTGCATCTCGTCATGCAGACCATTCAGGAACCTCTCCTTCTTCTTGGCTTACATGTCTATCTCGTCCGGGGCATACCTAGCTAATGACAAAAAAAATTCACGGTATTCCACTACAGTCATCCTTCCTTGCTTCAGCTCTCTGAACTCGTCTCTCATTCTCTTGATCAAACCCGGTGGCACATGGGTTCTGCTGAACTTGACCTTGAATTCCTCCCAGGTCATCATCTGGCCTCCGGTCATTGCGCGAACGCTGTTCCACCATGCCCTGGCATCTCCGGCTAGATAATGGGTGGCAAACAGAACTTTCTCGTTGGCTTCCACTCTGGCGACTTCTAGGTTATTTTCCATGGTTTGCAGCCAATCATCAGCGTCTAGGGGTTCTTCTGACTTAGTGAAAACAGGTGGGTTGGTATTCTGGAAATTCTTGAGCTTAGATCCATGGTTGTCCTGATTTCCGTGGCCTTGGTTGTTGTGGGCTAGCTGGGCTAGCTATTGCAGAGTGGCTAGGTTGGCTTGACGTTCCGCTCTTTCAGCTTCACGGTCAGAAGTCAACATTTGCAGGATCTGCAACATCGGGTCCGGGGCTGAACCACTTCCTCCACGTGGCATCTGAAGATTTAGATTGATCATGAGAAAAGAGGGAAATTTCTAAGGTTTCGGGGACTTTGAAAAGTTTTAAAGGTTTGACTCAGATTTTTCTAGCACTTGCTTTTTCATTCATTCATTCATAGCACACAGTACAACACACACCACAACAAAGAAAAACAGATGGTTTTAAGAACCATTCTGAGAACTACGATACAGTGGGACCGAATACTACTCACTACTCTAGTGCTCAAGTGCTACTACTCCTCGGAGTCTGTGGCTTCATCATCTTCATCATCATCGATGAAGGCGAAATCATCCTCATCGGTGAAGAAGTCCATGGCCTGATCCTCCAGAAAATCATCGTCATCGCTGAGATAGGAGTAAGGGTCTCCATGAAGATCCTCTCCGGCATTCTCCCTTTCCTCCAACTGCATGTCTCTCTCCTGGATGGTCTCCTCCAAAGATGAGATGCGGTGGCGAAGACGGTCAATAATGCGCTCCTTCTTGTCGAGCTGACGGTGGCGAGACTTGTGATCCCTTGCTAGCATGGCGATGGTCTGATCCTTTGTCTTGATGATGGCAGACTTGTGGTTGCAGTAGTCACGGCAGTTGTCCAACTCCTGCTGACCATCGTACATCATGAAGCTAAGGTGGTCCAATTGAGTCTTCAGCTCGGGGTGGTATGGGGCTTCCAGTGGTTGTCCATTTGCATCACGCCTTGGGCAAAACTCAAAGCGAGTACCCTTGATCTGATTGATGCTCTTCCCACATAGACGGGAAAGAGCTTCCTGCATTGCTCTGGCAAGTCCATCGAGCCAGTCGTTTTCCCTCAAGGTAAACTGAATTCCCTCCGCAGTGGGAGGTTCAATCTTTCCTCAGAGACTTGCAACAATTAGCCACTTCAGATCTTCTCCTCCTTTATCATTGAATTGAGCTCCGAAGAACTCGGGGTGAGGACGCTCCAGAAGTTCCGAAAGCTGGTCCAAATCCCTCTCAAAGATAAGGTCTCCTCCATTCCCTAGTTGGTAAAACTTGTTGTACTTCACGTCCATCTATAAGAATAGAGGATGAGTAGATTAGCAGGGTGATCAAGTGTGTCAAAATTTTATGTATTTTGCAAGAGTTTTTGAGGAACATGAATGTTTATGAAAGAATAAAAGGGATAAGAATTAGAATAAGTTTTTGTCAATATTTGTTTTCTTTGGTTTTGAAACTAAGTTTTTTGGTTCAAACGTCCAGTCTAACTAGGGTCTCCTATGGTCAGGATGGCTCTGATACCAACTTGTTAACACCCAGATTTTTCAATCCTAGATGCCTTTTATGCCATACATCGCAATCCCAGGATTACCATTTTTGCGAGACATAACAGAATTGGATACCATAGTACATCATCCATTATAAACGATACATAAGTTCTTACACAAATAGGGATCTCACGATCCAGTTCTTAATACAACTTCAAGCAGCGGAATACGTAATAATAACGGTAGCGTAGGCGAAGCTCCATCTTCGGGGTCACAGGCAATGCTGACGATGGGAGATGATCCTAGTTGTCATAACCTTCCTGGGGTCCATCTTCCAGGTACTCCTCTTCATAGTCTGGCCATGGGAATAGCCAGGGACAAAGCCATGAGTACTCTTTAAGTACTCGCAAGCTAAAACTAACAGGTAAAGGGGTTTTGGATAATAGGACACTAGGCTCTAGGGTTGTTTTGCAAAAGCCAGATTTATCTCTACTAAGTTCCGAAGCTAGTCACAATTTTATAACTCCTAGGTGGGATCTTGTAACTCAGGTCACAACTCTGTTGTGGTCAAGTCAAAGTCTCAATTCATTTCACAAGTCAATTTTGAGAAGTCTGACGGGGGAACAGTATGGCCACTCCAACTGTCCATAACCGCGGACGCGGCTATTCGAATAGTTTGACACTCTGCAGAGATTGTACACTTTCACCACAACATTCGATACATCCGTCAGGAACAAATCCTGAATTCACCATACTCAGTATGCGGATAATCAATCCTAACCTTTCAATTACACGCCCTAGCATAAGCACCTCTCCTGTGAGTTTGGCCTCCCAACCATGACCAACTGTCATCTTGGGTACTGCACAGGTGGACAATCTTCACAAGGTAGCCTCAGCTCAGACCTTGGCCGTGAGGGAACTAATACTAAGGTATATAAGTTTCCAGTCAAGCCCTACCCAATATTCGGGTATTGTGGTTGTACAATAAAATTGCAATGGTATCGCATCCAGACAACCATCAGTTTGATAAAGGGCTAAGGCTCATGCCTCAACGTTTTCATCGCCAAAATCATCAAGTGTTCGGAAACACATGTCCAAAACATTTCAATAGAATGATCCATCATTCCAAGGTTTTCATAACCATTTTTCCACCAAGTAAACCCATCTAAAGTTGATCAAGTTTTATGCTTAGCACTAGCATCTATAGGTGCGGGTAGTACTAATGAGGGGTGGTGAACTAGTGGAGTTTCAACTAAGTACAACCTTATATCTTAGGATGATATCAAGGTTTCTAACTTAGGCCAAATTTTATGCTCTTTATGCAACCTTCAGAATTTTTCTAGTATCTACAAGTCACTTAAGTCAACTCTAATTTAAAGCTTTGATAAATAAATAAAGTAAGAAGCTTGCAAATAAAACTAGGATTGGTTTATCAAGTGGGTATGATCACATATGCTTAAGGCATATAGTAGGCATAGTAACAAGCAAGTATTTGCTTGCACAAAACCAGTATAAGCTTGCTAAATTGCAAGTGTTAGCTTGCATAGGTCAACTTGATTAGTAAGGCTTGCCTTGGGCAGAGCAGTGGTTGAAGTTCTCCTCGGCTTCTTCTTCGTAGTATCCTTCTTCCTCCTCGTATCCTTTGTCGGTACTAGCGTCTATGAATAAATACGAGGTACACAATCACCAAACAATACTTGACTACTTGCAATCATCACACACAAGGGTCCTATAGATGATCTAGCATCATCTCTAACATTACAAGGTTAAGGCTTGATTTAATTCCTTTTATTTTTAGAAAAGTAATTTCTACTCATTGAAAAACTACTTAAGATTTAATATTCTCCAAACCAAACATGGGATCATGTTGACACATGTCATCACCACATATTGTAGTCCATGGGAATGTGATTTAAAGTGGTGTCACAATTTAATAAGGTTTTACCCTTTTATTCTAATTAATTAAAGTGGCTAGAAATGCCTATGTGGCATTCTTTTATTACTTGAACATTATTTCTGCAAGTAAAGCTATATATTTTTATATATTCTGAAAGGTATGGTTAAATGTGATTTTTGAGAGTTGGAATCAATTCAAAAGCTATTATGGTTTAAATTTGAAAAATGTTTGAATGCAAAAAAGCTTCTACCTTGTTATTTTTACCATGGGTGATCTATAGATCCAAATGACTTGAATCCAACGGGCTTGGATTCGGCATTCACAGACCTTTCCAACAAAATTGGTTTCATTCAAAGTGGTGCGCTGAATCGATATGGGTTGATTTTTGAAGTTGGGTACAGAAGTGTGTTTGAATTGAAATGGAAAAAGTTTAATTTGAATAACTGGGTTGCGCGGGAAAAGTTAACGGGATGGCCTGCTAAGCGCAGTGCTCCCGCGGGCTGCTTAAGTGGGTGTCCCCACTCGTTAGTGACATGGGGCTGGGCGAAGCGGTATGGGGCAACGTGGGTCGTTCGATGTGATTCTAATCCAACGGCTGGGAGTCATCGTCGACGCGAGACAACGCCGGCGAGAACGAAACCTAGCGCGACCAGTGGGGGGTGCTGGGGGCTCACCGGGGTACGGGCGAGGGTCGGCGAGGCGGGCGAATGACGAAGTCGACGACGGCGAACTCAGGGGTGGTCGCGGCAGCTCCTGGGTGGACGAAATCGATGGCTCCCTTCTTCTCCAGAGGCGGCGGGCTCCGGTGAAATTCCGGCGGGGTGGTGCTCGCCTTGCTCTGAGAACGGTGTGGCACGATCAGTGAGGAGAGGGGAGTGAGATGGTGTGAAGAAATCGAGCGGGGGTGGCCTCTATTTATAGTCGAGCGAGGGGACCGTCGGGGCGCACGGTGAGCTCGTCTCGGGGCGATGTTACAGGCGGCTATTGGCATGGGCAAGGGTAGGGGACGGTGTGGTGTCTCCTGGTGATGCTCAACGACATGGTTTTGAGGCATGGGGCGGTGCGGCTTGGTCTGGAACGGGCGATGCTCTGCGCGGCAGAGGCGGCGTCTTCGACGACGAGTGGTGGCTATACGTCACGGGTGGGCGAACGGGGGTGTCTGGCGGTCTCCTGGGTCGGTGGGGATTGTGTATGCACGCGGCGAGGGCGACGCGCGGTCTGTGGGCTTCGGTCGAGGGTGGTGCTCTGTCGCACGCTCGGCATGGTCTCTGGCGGTCTGGGAGCGGTTCGTGCGCGTGGTCCAGGGCTGGGCAACGCTCGAGCAGTGGACAGGGAGTGGCGGTGGACGGTGGACTGCCTCCCAGACATGCTGGCTAGGCTTGCTGCTGATCCTAGCTTGCTGTCGACTATGGGGTGGCAAGGGTGTGCTCGGCTATTCACCATTGATGGCAATGGCAAGCTCACAATGGTGCTAGTGCTTGGTTAATCTTCCTAGATGATCTACTGAGCTGGTTGTGAGCTAAATGGGGAACCAGTTAGGCAAGAATCACTGCTCACAATAGTGTTTGACGTTTGTTTGATTTGTGTCTGCAACCAGTTTAATGAAATGGCCGCATGAAATCAAGTTTTGAATTTTGAAAAGAGTTTTGGTGGGTTTGCTAGATTGTTGCTGGTGAGTCTGCAGATGCTTGGGTTTTGAAAGTTGAGCTTGTTTGAGTGGTTTTTGAAAAAGTGGGATCTTCCCATATGATAAAGATTCAATTTTGAATTGTCATTTAAACTATGCATTTGAAAGTTTCTAGATGATCACAAAGTGGGCCTTGATACCTTGTTATGAGTACATTCAAGGGGTGCAAAGATCCAGAAAAGTTTCCATTAGGTTCTGAAAGTTTGAGACAGCCAAAGTAGGCATGAGAGTTAAATTGGTCAAAGTGACCATTCATTTAATATATGTGTTTTGATTTACTTGTCTTTAGGAAAAGTGTGGGAAATGTTTTAGATGATGTTTATTTCACCTAAGAAACATTTTACAAGCAATGACACAAGCAAACAAGGTGGTTTAAAAGAATTTCAAAATCAATGCATACACATATGCATGCATTCATAATTTTAATTAGAAAAGTTTTTGTTAACCCCAATCTTGATGATTAGAGTTTGATGTTCCAAGTTTAGTATTTTTGGGATGTTACACTGAGCCAGCCACGGAGGCCATCACCTTCAAGCTCATGCATGATGACAAGGAGAGAGGCCTAGAGGTAGTCATGCAGGATTTGCTTGGACGCTTGTTAGGGAGACACTCTCAGGAGATTAGAGGTACTCACTTCCACGCCTTCGGTAGACGTGATGAGGATGGTGAGGCCATTGACTTCGAGGATACTGCTAGAGAGACGGCAGAGCCGATTCGTCTATACCTCCAGGACTTAGAGGTTCTTCTTAGGCACCTAGATACTGATAGGACCAATGTCATGCTTAGCAATGACGAACTCCAGGTGCAGCTTCGTGAGAAGGACAAGCTCTTCGCGGAGCAAGATGAGATAGTCAAGGAGATGGAGGCCAAGTTTGAGAGTCAGGATAGAAAGTTCAAAAGTCAGGAGAAGAGAGTCCAAGATAGGAACAAGAGGATTCGAGACATGACTGCAGAACTAGAGGCCAAGGACTTCGAGCTCGAGCATCAGCAGGTGGTGATTGAGAGACTTCGTTCACATAAGAGGGCTCTCAAAGCCAAAGTGGAGACCTTGACCACCAATGTCGAGGAATACAAGACCGCTATGGAGAATGCGGGTCTTACACTTTTTGATGAGGAGGTTTATGCAGAGGAGGAGTGATGACTACTCATTTACCTTTTATTTACCATGCTTTTGATTATTGAGTCGCAATGACCATCCAACATGTGGATGGCTTGCTATTGGCGTGTTTACTTTTCAAAACTTGTTGTTTATGTTGTTGAACTTTTGTTATTTTGATGCATGTTTGGTGATTGTTTATGTGATGTATTGTGCATGTTAATCATATATGGGTATCTCATTCTTATCGTTATTGAAAACCACAGAGGCCTCCTTGACGTGCCAATCCCAACCCTAACAACAACAACAATATCACCCCCGAGATGCAGCAGATGATGACAGCTCAGACACAACTGATGCAGATGATGACCATGTTCATACAGAATCAGAACAACAACAACAACAACAACAACAACAACAACAACAACAACAACAACAACAACAACAACAACAACAACAACAACAACAACAACAACAACAACAACAACAACAACAACAACAACAATAACAACAACAACAACAACAACAACAACAACAACAACAACAACAATAACAACAACAACAACAACAACAACAACAACAACAACAACAACAACAACAACAACAACAACAACAACAACAACAACAACAACAACAACAACAACAACAACAACAACAACAACAATCAGAATAACCCACCGGGTTTTGACATGCTTACCAGATTTTTAAGACTGAGGCCAGCAAAGTTCTCAGGAACTACTGATCCCATGGTAGCCAATGATTGGATACGCTCAGTGAACAAGGATTTGGTAACTGTTGGCTGTACTGATGAGGAGAAAGTCAGGTTTGCAGCACACTTGTTGGAAGGACCAGCAGCTACTTGGTGGGATAACTTCCAGATCACCACTCCCATTGAGGATGTGACATGGGCTATCTTTGAAGATGGTTTCTGTACTGCTCACATCTCATCCGGAGTGATGAGTTTGAAGAAGAAGGAATTTTATAACTTGACGCAGCGCCACCGCAGCGTGGCTGAATATATTGAGGAGTTCAACAATCTGGCGCGTTATGCACCGGATGAAGTTGACACTGATGCTAAGAGGAAAGGAAAGTTCCTTGAAGGATTGAACGATGAATTGAACCTGCAGTTAGTTGTGGCCTATGTCCCCACATATCAGTCTCTTTGTGACAAGGCTGCCATCTTGGAGAGCAAGATGAAACAAGTTGAAAGCAGTAAGAGGAAGCACTCTGACAAGCACAACTCGGGATCGTCTCACAAACGTTCCCATTATGAAGATAGTGGGAATTCTGGATCCCACAAGAATGGAAATTACAACAAGCACCACAACCACAACCGTCATCATGACAACAAGCATTATCGTAGTCATGACAATGACAAGTACAAGAGTCACAAGAGTGGGTACAAGAACCACCACAATGGAAGTGGAAGTGGTAGTGCAAGCCAGCCTGTCAAGAAGGATCTTATTCAGGTTGAATATTTTAAGTGCAAGAAGTTGGGGCATTATGCAAATTAATTCCTAGAAAAGAAAGTTGAAGGACACAACAAGCCCAACCCTTTCCAAAAGGGACAGGTGAACCACATCAATGTGGAAGAAATCTATGAGGAACCTGATGCTGTTGCTGGTAAGTTCAAACTCAATTCTATTCCAGAATTTGTTCTCTTTGATACTGGTGCATCTCATTCATTCATATCAAGAGCATTTTTTGAAAGAAATGAACTACCGGTAGAAACTATTGGGTGTCCTATAAAAGTAAGTTCTCCTGGCGGAGAAATGATAGTGAACTCAGGATGTCATGATCTAGTCATAAAGTTTGGGAAGTATAAGTTTCCCGTTAATCTGATAATCCTAAACTCCCAAGGATTGGATGTCATTTTGGGAATGGACTGGATATCTAAGCACAAGGGAGTGCTAGATTGTGCCAACCATACTGTCTCACTCACAACTCCAGAAAACAAAAGGATCAGATTTAAGACCAATTTTGAATCAAAAGGGAGTAAGCTAAATTCTCTTAAGGGGGTTATCATAGACAGTGTGCCTATTGTGAGTGAATATCCGGATGTGTTTCCGGAAGAATTGCCGGGAATGCCACCAGATAGAGATGTGGAATTTCTTATTGACTTGCTACCATGATCTGGACCAATAGCAAAGAGACCGTACAAGATGTCAGTTGATGAGTTGAAAGAACTCAAGAAACAACTTGGGGAACAGTTGCAGAAAGGATTTATTCAACCAATTTCTTCATCTTGGGGAGCACTAGTTTTGTTAGTGGAAAAGAAGGATAGAAGTTAAAGGTTATGCATAGATTACCGCTCACTCAATGAGGTGACTATCAAGAACAAATACCCTTTGCCTAGAATCAATGACTTGTTTGATCAGTTAGAAGGAGCATGTGTGTTCTCCAAGATTGATCTCCGGTCAGGTTATTTTCAGCTTAAGATAAGAGAACAAGACATACCTAAGACAACTTTCACCACTAGGTATGTATTGTATGAGTAAACTGTGATGCCATTTGGTTTGACCAATGCACCAACTTATTTCATGAATATGATGAACAAGGTGTTCATGGAGTTCCTTGAAAATTTTGTTGTCGTTTTCATCGATGACATTTTGATCTACTCCAAGAGCAAAGAAGAGCATGAAGGACATTTGAGTTTGATACTTGAGAAGCTTAGAGAGCATAAGCTGTATGCCAAATTCAGCAAGTGTGAGTTTTGGTTAAATAAAGTTGGATTTCTTGGACACGTTGTGTCAGGAGATGGTGTAGCAGTTGATCCTGCTAAAGTCTAAGCTGTAACTGAATGGGAATCTCCTAAGTCAATGAAAGAGGTTCGCAGTTTCCTTGGCTTGGCAGGATACTACATAAGGTTCATTGAGAATTTCTCCAAGATAGCTAAGCCAATGACAGAGTTACTCAAGAAAGACAAGAAATTTGCTTGGTCTGAGGGATGTGAACTCAGTTTTCAAGAATTGAAGAAGAGACTAGTGACATCACCAGTATTATGCCTGCCAGATTTGGAGAAAGATTTCCAAGTGTATTGTGATGCATCACATCATGGATTAGGTGCAGTACTTATGCAAGAAGGGAAAGTTGTGGCTTATGCCTCGAGACAACTCAAAACTCATGAGGTAAACTACCCAACTCATGATTTAGAGTTAGCCTCTGTTGTCCACGCACTCAAAACATGGAGACACTACCTTTTGGGAAAGCGATGTTAAGTGTTCACGGATCACAAAAGTTTGAAGTATATCTTCACCCAGAAAGAAATTAACATGAGACAAAGAAGATGGCTAGAACTCATCAAGGACTACGACTTGAGTTTGCAATACCACCCCGGTAAAGCAAATGTTGTAGCGGATGCTCTAAGCCATAAGGTTTTTGTGAATGGCCTTACTAAGGGAGAATTGCCAGATGATCTGTGTGCCCAATTTAGAGATCTCAGATTGGAGATTGTGCCTGAAGCACATCTCATGTCATTGTATGTTCAACCCACTTTGTTGGACAAAATCAAAGAATCCCAAAAGACAGATAAGGAAATTGGAGAGATCAAAGAAAATATTGGCAAAGGAAAAGCCAAAGGGTTCCATGAAGACGAACAGGGTACTTTATGGTATGGAAAACGTATCTGTGTTCCACAAGATCCGGAGCTTCGGAAACTGATTTTGCAAGAAGCACATAACTCGTCGTATTCTATTCATCCGGGTAACACCAAAATGTACATGGATATGAAAGAAAGATTTTGGTGGAATAATCTCAAGAAGGACATCGCCGAACATATTACTTTGTGTGATGTATGTAGTAGAGTGAAAGCGGAACATCAAAAACCAGCAGGATTGCTACAACCACTACCTATTCCTGATTGGAAGTGGGACAAGATTGGCACGGATTCCATCACCGGATTGCCAAGGACCAGGTCAGGATATGACTCTATTTGGGTAGTAGTGGATCGTCTAACTAAGGTGGCTCATTTCATACCCGTGAAGACAACCTATACAAGTGCGAAGTTAGCCAAGATCTACATGAGCAGGATTGTATGTCTGCATGGAGTACCCAAGAGTATTGTGTCTGATAGGGGAACTCAATTCACTTCTCATTTTTGGAGGCAACTACATGAGTCATTGGTAACGAGATTAGAGTTCAGCACTGCTTTAAATCCTCAGACTGATGGACAAACAGAAAGGACCAACCGGATACTTGAAGATATGTTGAGAGCATGTGCTCTAGACTATGGAGCTAGTTGGGATGAAAGTCTGCCTTACGCAGAATTCTCTTACAATAACAGCTATCAAGCCAGTATTGAGATGGCACCATTTGAGTTTCACTATGGGAGAAAGTGTACCACCCCATTGCTATGGAATGGTGTGGGAGAAAGAAGTTTGTTTGGACCAGAACTAATCAAAGAGGCTGAAGAGAAGGTCAAGCTAGTTAAGGACAGATTGAAGATAGCACAGTCCCAACAAAAGAGCTACGCAGATCCTAAGCGTAGAGAAGTCACCTATGAAGTGGATGATAGAGCTTATTTCAGAGTGTCACCACTTCGTGGAGTGAAGAGATTTGGTGTCAAAGGTAAATTGGCCCCAAGATATGTTGGACCATTCAAGATTCTGAGTCTAAAGGAGAAGTAGCTTATGAGATTGAATTGCCAGAATCATTGTCTGCCGTTCACAATGTGTTTCATGTGAGTCAGCTTAAGAAATGCCATCCAGAAATGGAAGAGACTTTTTTGAAGGATACTATACCATTGGAGGAAGTCCAATTGGAAAGTGATCTCACTTATGAGGAAAAACCTATCAAGATTCTTGAGACTGTAGAAAGATTTACTCGGACCAAGACTATCAAATTCTGCAAAGTTCAATGGAATCATCATTCCGAAGAAGAAGCAACATGGGAAAGAGAAGATGATCTTTGGAAAGACCACCCTCACCTATTTGCTAGCCAACCCAAATCTCGAGGGCGAGATTCACCTTAAGGGGGTTAGATTTGTAACATCCCTAAAATCTTGTTTTCAAATATTGCATATCATCCATGCATCCATGATCATTTAGGGTTCCTTTTCAAAGCCATTTCAAAAACAGGAGCATCTGATTCTCATTATTTTATGTAAGCAAGCTATGATCATATTGCCACCTTCTAATAAGAAAAATACTATTTTTGATCAGTAATGTTGAGCTTGAGCTTGAGTGATGCTTCTAAGGTTTGGTCAAAGTTTCAACAACAAACTATGATTTAAAAACCATTTCTTCACTATTTATAAATATTTAATTAAGGTTTGTTTAAATTCTTTTCCAAACCCTTTTTGTTTTCTTACAAGTATGAACAGTTGTGTTACACCTACTAAGAGACAAGAATCAACATATTTTTGTTTGGAGAAAGTTTTATTTAAATCAGATTTGATTTGAGCTTTCAAATTCAAAACAGAAATCAAATCAGAAAAATAAAAAGGAATAAAGGAGAAAAAAATAGAGCAGACCAACTAATCTGGCCCAACCCAGCCACTTAGCCCATCTAGCCCAGCAATTCTCTCCCGCGAGGAAAACGTTTCGCACCCAAAAACCCACTCCCTCAGTCGCTGACTGCCTGGACCCACTCCCCCTCTCTCTTTAGCTGGCAATCGCGCCCCATTTGTCAGTCGTCTCTTCAACCCGCGCAATCAACTCCGGCCGTTTCCTCCCCAGTCACTGTCGAAGAATTCGCTGGTTTAATTCCGTTGATTCGTCGAGCAACTCTCGCCCCCGCTCCGGCTACTTAAACCCCTCCCCCTCGCGGCCATTTCCCCCAACAGAGCTAGCCAGAAGCGCCACCAGGCTGCCCGTATTTGCTCTCACTCCGTCGCTGCATAATCGAACTCCGACTGTAAATTCCGGCCAGCCACCGTCGCCCCTTGCCTTCTAGACACCACGAGCAAGTTCCCCATCTCCCTCTGCACCTGCCAGCATCACCCACTCGTCCGCGCACACTCCCATTCGTCGGCAACTTCAACGACAAGTGAACGTCCCCGTCTGTTTCAACTCCGGCGACGCCTCCTGGTAAATTCCGACCGCCCCCGTCCCTCTTATTGACGCTCATGTTTTCGCCAGACTCGTGCGCACCTAACCCAGCGCTTGTTTCACTCTGGCATGGTCTACAACTCCGGCCACGATGACGAACAGCCGTACCCGACGTCTTCCTCCACTCCGACGAGGAATTCCCATCGTGTCCGTGCGCCCCTTGACAAGCCACTGCCGCGTTGAGCTCCAGCACGCCTCTGCGAGTCTAGTAAGCCTCTCCGACGACCCCAGCCCCCTCTATAGCCACCGCAACGCCGTAGACTGAGCGCGCCGCAGCTCACCGTCGCCGCGCGCCGCCAGACTTTGGTCGCTTGATCGGCCACTGTTGGATCTAGATCCAACGTGTTAGATAGATCACTTAATTGAAGGGGTACGGAACAGATCTGGCCGAGCGATTTAAGTTAGATCTGACGGTCCACGCTAGTCGATCCATGCGAAACGGTATGGGCGAATAGAAATACGCCACGTGCCAGACTCTGGTTTTAAAAACAGAATTTGATCTATTAGATTTGTAAACTTGCAAAATTCATAACTTTCAAACCACACGTCCAAATTTTATATCATTGGAATCAGGAGAGAAAATCCTTTTTGTTTATGCAATGTGTTTAATGTTTTGTCTCTGTAAAAATGGTTGATTTTACAGAAACATTTGTAGGCATATTTTGTGTATAGTAATTATTTGTAAAATGTTTTGTTGTTCAAATAAAGTTTATTTGGCATGTTTTGAACTTTTTTATGATTCAGTACTGTATACTTGTCTTGTTTGGTGTAGGAAATCATCACATGGCATTTGCATGCATTCATATATTTTTTGTTTGTATATATTTGGTATGTGATTTTGGTGCCATTATTTTATGTCTAGATTTTGGTGCAAATAGTGATTGTGATTGTGAGGATTGTTGCTACTCCCCAAACTACCAAGGCAAGTGGTGCTTCATGACTTTATTACTATGTTTTTCAACAATGCACTAGAAATATTTTGCTAGACTTGCATGAATATTTTGATCTATATGCTATGCTTGGGAAATCCTAGTAGTTGTAGAATTGCTAGAAATTTCTAAGTTAAGATGCTTATCAATGCCATGCTTAGCCTAGCTAGTAGCAACCAAGGGTCGTTATATATTCATGCTATGAGAAAATATTTCTAAGTCTTTGGACTTGAGTTTTTGCTTAATAAAACAACTAATTAAATGAAACACCTGGGTGGAAGGGAAAGAATGGTTTGTGTTGAGTGGTTACACAAGGCCCATTTCCATGGTTTACCTTGTGTATCTCACTTGTGGAAAGCCACCCAGGAACAAAGGGATTTGAGATGCCAAATGTTAAGAAGCTTCTAGTGCAGCCACATGGCAATATGGGCTCTGCCTGGATCACATAGGATGCAATAACTTAGCCATTTGGACAGTTGGTGGTAGTGGGATGATAGGTTGGAACGCGTCCATTTGGTCTAAGGGAAGGCTTCTGAAAGGTCCTGTCTTGGTGAAAATCAAGTCTTGTGGGGAAAGTGCACAACCTCTGCAGATGGAGGAATCTAAGTACTTAGCCATGTCCCTGGTATTGGACAACTTGAGCATCAAGACATGGAAGATATCAAGAATCTCCTCATCCCAATTTCTAAGTTAAAACTTGTGGTTGAACAAGGGTAAAGGTTCACCAATTGGTAGTTCCTTGGGAAAGTTTTGTCAAAGAAAAACCTAGTGTTTTCAACTAATAGGAAAAACCTATTTTGAGCAAAGCAAGCCTAAGCTACACTTAGCCAAATGCATATTGTATCTAGATGCTAATATTATACTAAGGTATCACTTGCCAATACTATTCCAATGTATTGACCCACTGTGGTTGTAACTTGTGATGTTGTAGGTTATTCTGATGATGATTAGGGGTTATGAGTCTACACTCAACATGTTTTCCTGTGGCACATGAAGATGAAGACTTATTTATCTTATTATATATTTGAACTCTTGTATTAGGCCTGTGGCCATGGAGTTTGTAAAAGACTATGTTTGTCTCTGGAATGATATGTAATAATGACCTTTGTTTCTGTGTACTTCATCTTAAACTATGGATGCTAGCATTGATCCAGGGACTAGCATTGCAATCACAGGGATCCTTAACTTTATAAAGGAGGGATCTTACATCACTTGTCTACTCTCTTTTTAAGTTGTGGTGATCATAAAACAATTCATCAATAATAAATATTCATGGAACTTGTATATGTGAGTGATAAGCATTCATATGGGCATCACATCCTAACATAGTGTAGAACACCCGAACCCGGCTTGGTTCGAAATCCCTGTGATTTTAGTGCTAGTCCTTGGATCGAATAGCTAGCAACCACAGTTTAAGATGTAATATCAAGATACAAAGGTCATATTACATCGCTTGATCCAGAATATAAATACTTTATAACAATCTCATAGCCATAGGCTATCTTATTACAAAGCAGCGGAATAAAAGTAAAGCATGGAGTCCTTCATCTTCATGTGCCACGGGCAAACATATTGGGTGCAGGCTCATAACCCCTAGTCATCAAACATCACTCTCATCAAGTAAGCTTGCAACATGATAAGTTACAGCCACAAGGGTCAATACATTTGAATTGTATTGGCAAGTGTCACTAATATGTGGAAATAAGTTGGAGTCTATCAATACATGCATATTTGGCTAGGTAGACTTTAGGCTCATTTGCAGAAAGCAATATGGTTTTATCCTATCTTTTCAAAATAGTTTTGATCTTTCAACAACTTACTGAACTCCTTGGCAAACTCCAAGTGCTTCTAATCCCTTGTTGACACCATCAAGTTTTACTTTGAGAAATTGGAATGTCGAGATCTTCCATAGCTTCAGGCCTTAGTTGCTCAGAGTTGTTCGTAACCGGGGACACGGCTAAGTACTTAGAATTTGATCTTCTGCAGAAGTTGTACACTTTATCCACATGACACAATCTCGTCTTGATGCCACTAGTGGCCGCTAGATAAGTACACACCAAATGGAGTACCGACAGATCGAGAATGTGACAAAGTATTTCCATAGAAGTCCTCCCAATACATAATGCTAGCACGTCTACCAGGCACCAATGTAAGGATATATTTCCAATACATAATTCTAGTTAACCTGAATAGGTGCCAATGCAAGGGTCTTCCACTATGTAATTTACTAAGCTAGATCCCATTTAGCATGTGGCTGTACACGGAAGCCACTGTATGAGAAACGTGTTCAATCTCTAAGTCCCTGGGTGATTTTATTCTAGTGCACATATAAAAAATATAGCCATATATACATGGTTCCCTTCGTTGCCACCTTATCCACATTCCACCCAGGTGATTCATTGAGTACTTGTTTTATTATATAAAACATATATTTTTCCAACACTTCATATAATCATAACATGGTATTCCACCCCAAGTCTATAGCAGGGCTAAGCATACTACAACTATGATGTTTCCACTAAGGAAGATATAAAGTATATCCTAATAGGACATAGCATAGCATAGTAACATAGTAGCCCTATCATGCATACTACAAAAATTCCACTAAGTGTATTGAAAATAGTAGGTCATGGATGATAGTGCCACTTGCCTTAGTAGTTGGTGGTGTTGGTACACTCTTTGCAATAACACACTTGACAATCAACACAATCTAACAAGCAAAACAACCAAGACAAAACAATCACAAGATCAATAATAATGACTACACAAAAAACATGCAAAGTATGTAAACATGCAAGATGGCAATTTTTATTGTAAAAATTGTTATAACAAGGTTCTGAACATTATTAAGTGCTTTATGAACATTTTATATTTTCAAGATTACAAATGCAACCATTTGTGCAATTGTAGCAATTAGCAATATTTTCTAACACTTGGAAAGGCTATTCTCACTAAATAATTGCCACGATATTATTTATACTAGAATAAAATTATATTTTGGTCTTACTGGACAGAAGGTTCAATTTACAACCATTTGCAAAAGGATTCACTTAAAAATAATTTGCACAACAATTTTTATACTCAAAATACCCCACAAATGGTTCTCTATAAAACGTGATTTTAACAGACTCAAAAATACCGAATTATAGCTCCACTGTGTTCTAATCGTTTTGTGAATCCATAGACATATTATTTGCTAAATTTGGATATATAGAACTAAAGATATGATTTTTGCAAGTTTCTATGTTCTTATGTCTAAAAATCCGAAAATAGGGATAGATATGACACTTGGCAGATTCTGATTAGATGATACCCCTTCGTTTAAGTGATCTATGATGACCTTTAGATGAAGATCTAATGGTCCAGGATGGCTCACCGGAAAAGCTCGTCGGAGAAGTTCGCCGGATTTGCGGGCACGGGCTTGGCGTTGCCGTTCTCGTCGCTAGGAACGTATCCGGAGTAAAAGAAGATGTGGACGACGTAGAGGATGTCGAGGCGGTGCTACTGGACGTGATTGAGAGATTGTTCGGCTTCAAAGGTGTTGAAAATCTACGGCTGGAGCAACGTGTGATGTCGGTGGCACGGCAAACTGCAACCATATGATGAACAATCATGTCCTGGAGGTAGGCAACATCAAGAATAGTCTTATGGTAGAAGGAATCGACGAGAGGCTCACCGTAGACGACAAGATCTGACGATGAACTCCTAGATTAGGCTGATCTTGGCATGGTTCGTGTGTGTTCTACAGAGCTTCTCTCAAGAAAGTTTTGAAACGAAAGTGAAGGAAGAGGACTATAGGTACGCGCTGGACCTTTCGGTTCGTCTTGATATGCTCTAGAGAGGGAGATCGGGATACGTATGCCGCCATATGACATTCGGTGCACCAGTTTGATTTGACGTATTTACTCACCTAAATGCAAAATTAAATTCCTGAACGGAACCTTCAATTAATTCCAAAAGTATTTCGTGTTGATGGCGATCAGTTTTGGGGTCTTAATAGCCTTGGAGTGTCGTGAGAATGACCATGGCAGATGCTGCAATCGGCAGCGAGTAGTAGAACATGGGGCAAGGGCGGCCAGCCATCTGCGGTGCGAGATGAGGGCGGAGACACAAGGATTTACCCAGGTTCGGCCCCCCGGAGGGTAAAGACCTACTCCTGCTAGATTGTATTATGGTGGAAGTACAATGGGGCGAGCTCGGAGGCTAGGCAGCGAGTCGCTTGGGTGGATGATGGAACGTATCCTCTACACGCCCTCTAGGGAGGTTTATATAGACTCACCCCCCTAGGGTTTACAGATCTCAACCAAATCAGTTAAGGTTTCAACACTCGTTTAACCTAATCTGACTGGGCCTATCTACGCTTCTGGGCCTTCAGTTTCCAGTCGCTTGAGTCCACGCCAGGTCTTGATCTAGTCGCCGTTACAGCAGGCCCACTCGCAGGTGCCTGGGCCAGTCGGAAACGTCCTGCTGGATATACCCCGGTAGGCATATCCCCATCAGTAGTCCCCGAGGCCGTCGTTGATTGGTCGCAGGTGGTCACTGGCAGACGGTGTATACGGCTCCAATGCGGACTCCCAGTCGAATCGGCGGCGGACTCCTGAATAAAGGAAAAACCAGTTACTCTAGTCGCACTAACGGCGACCGATTGGGTCGCAGCTCGGCGAACGGGTCGGCGAATATTCAGCCACTATTGTAGTGATCGGGTCGGCGAATAAGCAAGTCGTGCGGAGCGATGAGTCGAGTGGATGAAGTTGGACCGTCAAGTGGGGTCAAAACTAGCCGTTGGGATAATCCAACGGTAACTTTTGGCGTAATCACCGCATAGTAACGGCTCCCGAAATTGGCGGGTAACAACCGCTATATAAGGAGAATGACAGGCCAGGGGGAAACACTCCTTCATCTTTCCTCCGATCTCGCCCATCTCCATTTCCACTCCGCATCGCGATCCAACCGATCTAGAGAGCCCCGACCTCCACAAATCTTCCAACCAATGGCCCCCTCCACCGAATCGTGGGCCCGATCCAAGTGCACCAGGGCGCTAGTGGTGTCGTTCGAGGAGGCTGGGATCTTGTGCGCCGGTAGATGGCGCATCCCCGCGGCCGGAGAGGTGACTCCGGAACCGCGCGAGGGAGAATTCGTTTGCTTCCCCAGCCACCTGGAGCGGGGGCTGGGGTTTCCCACTTCTCTCTTCTTTCGGCGCTTCTGCGCCTTCTACGGGATCCAGCCGTCGGACCTGGGCCCGCATAGCATCGAGCAGCTCGCCATTTTCGTGGCGTTCTGCGAGTGCTATCTGGGTTGCAGGCCCTACTTCCCCCTGTGGCAAGATCTATTCCATGGGAGGATTAGTCGCGAAGAATCAGGCGGCCCGATGCTGGCTGCGGGTGGCTTGACGTTTCAGCTGAAGTCGAAGCCATCGTTCTTCGACCTGATGCTGCCGGCCAAGGCGGCAAACGAGTGGAAGAAATCCTGGTTCTACGTCACCGAGGCGACTCCAGATGACGAGGTGGCGCTTCCAAGGTACTCCGCCAACCGACCCGAACCGCGTCGGCTCCAGGTCGGCAAGCTCCCGCTGGACCAGCGGATGGTTGTCGACGAAATGTTGCTAACCATCCGCGGCCGGAAGAAGAAGGGCCTCCAAACCATCAACATTTACAACAGCTGGCTCGGGCGGCGGCTCGTGCCTTTGGCCCGCCGCGACCATTATATGTACGAGTATGCGGGTAGGGACGACCCGACAAAATCCTGCCTCATCGAGTGGAAACTCGAAGACTACATCCTGGCCCTGAAGAAGATCACCCAGGCGGCGTACCTGGACGCGAAGGTCGGGGTCGCCCCCTATACCGCAAGGCGCCCAGCTCCGACGATAAGTCGCCATTTTCATCACCATTCGCAGTCGCAGATGATGCAGTCGCGGTTATGCTGACTTTGTTTCATTTTCATTGTAGTTGTTCCAAGTGGTGGAAGGATGGCTCCCACCCGCAGACGACGAAAACTTGAGCTCGTCCGTTCAGGACGGGAGCGAGTCGCCACCCGCCAAAGGCGACGTCGGGAGCGACGCGGGTGATGACGACGATGATGACGACGAGCCCGTGGAAGACGTCGCCCCGATGGTTCACAAAACTCGCGGGCAACATCAGCGCGAGCTCGAGGCGAGTAGGAGCCTCGAACGTCACGATGACGATGACGAGAAGCTCCACGAGCACACCTCGCGACGTGAGGCTACACCGTCGAACAAGAAGAAGAATAAGAAGAAGAATAAGAAGGAAGTGAAGGCTCCGCCAAGGAGGAAGACGAAGCCGGCGAAGCAGGCGTCTCCGCCTCGTTCGGCGACTAGTTCCGACGCCACCAGCTCGGCCAAGGGTGAAGCGACACATACGACAGCAGCACCGGACGCCGCCGCCCTCCTAGATGAGGTACCTCTGGCCTCACTTCCACCCCCGTTCGCCCCGGTCTCTGGGTTGGGGGCTATTCCAGCCGCAGCAGCTTCGCCTCCCAGGAGAGCTCCCGCAGATGTCATCACGGAGGCTCCTGCCGCGGCCTCGTCTTTGAAGAGGCCCTCTATGTCTTGGGCACACGACGTGCTCGAGATGGGCCTCAGTCGGAAACTGGGTCCCGAGCTAGAAAAGCCGGCCAGTATCCGCACGGGACTGCGGTTCATACCAGTCGCCAAGTAAGTCTTGTTCATCTGCTTGCCTTCCGTTGTAATCGGACAATTTTTCTCATATCGTTGTTTCACAGGACTGGAGTTAAGAAGATCAGCCACCCTTCCGTGGCCAATGTTCCGCCAGTCGTCGCCGAGGAGGACCCCTCACGGAAGAGGAAAGTTGATGAAGTCGCTGCCCCCGCAGACAGCGCTAAGAAGGCGAAAGGCGACGATGTCGTCACGGTCTCTGACGACATGACGGTTGCTCCAAGTGATCCTCCGACTGCGGCGGAAGTGGCCTTGAAGACCAAGGAGGTTGTTTCCTCCCCCAGAATGGCCGAGCCGGCTCCTAGTGGCGCTGGAGCATCCGCTGCGACCTTCCCCCATTTTATGGCCAAAGCGGCCATAGCGAGTGGCACAGCGCCGTCGAGCCAAACACCTGGGGTCGCCAAAACGGAGGTCGAGCAGCGTCGCGGACACACTCCGGCTCTTCTTGCATCTGTGGAAGCGCTACAGCTCCACGGCATGCTGGGCGCAGCCATCCAGGTATGTCCAGTCCCCGAGGATCGGGCCACTGAATTTCAGTGGTCGGATTCTTTTAGTGTTTGTTTTTTTTTTTGCACCCAGTCCCCGAGTGCCCAGTCACTGAATTTCAGCGGGAGGGCACTTAGGATTTTTGATATCCAGTCCCCGAGTGCCTAGTCGCTGAATTTTAGCGGGTGGGCACTTAGGATTTTTGATATCCAGTCCCCGAGTGCCTAGTCGCTGAATTTCAGCGGGTGGGCACTTAGGATTTTTGATCTCCGGTCCCCGAGTGCCTAGTCGCTGAATTTCAGCTGGTGGGCACTTAGGATTCCATTGTTGTTGACTGTTTGATTTGTGCGCAGGGCTTGCAGCGTGAATCAGCCGATCGGCTTGCTACAAAGTGTCGCATGGAGGAACTTGTGGCCTTTCAAGAAACGAACAAGGGACTCCAAGCAATTGCTGCCAAGGCAGAGGAGGTCCGCCAGGGCCTTGTCCCAGCAGGTGAGCTGACGGCGGCTCAGTCGGCTTTGAGTAGAGCCGAGAAGCGGATCGCCGATCTGGAGCGCGAGCTCAAGGAGGCGAAGGCGGAGGCGAGCTCGACGGATGGGCGAGCGAAAGCAGCTGTTACGGCTGCCGCTGAAGAGCGAAAGGTCTCTGACGCCCTCGTTGTTGGGCTGCAGAACGACTTCTCCTCGCTTCAAAGTTTCATCACGGGCATCTGCCGTCCTTTAATTGGTAAACTTGTCTTCCTCTGCCTGTACCAGCTGTATTGTGGAGTCGTTGTTATACTCACTGCCGACCTCTGTCCGCAGGTCGAATTATCGACAGCTCGGAGGAGGCGCAGTGGTACGACGCGCGGCAGTGTGTGACCACTCTGGTCGACTCGGCCACGTTGTCCGCGGCTTGCATTCGAGCATATCTTCAGGATATATCTCCCACGGAAGTGATTCCCAGCGACCTCGTCGAAGTATGGCTGTATCTGGATAAGGCGCCGTCAGTCGTCGAGTTCATGACGCGGTCGGAATTCCGGCGCGGGGCGGCGACAGCTCTCAGCCTTGGGCTTGCCCACTTCCCAGAGGACTTCGATCTTGACGACATGACGAGTGGCTACCCCTCGTCGACGGGATCGGTGGAGATCGCCGAGGTGCTGAAGCTGACGGACCGGGCCGCGGTGTACTCCGATCGAGTCTGGGCGATGGGCGACCTCCTCCCCTATCATGAGACGACTGTCGCCCCCAACGATCCTGAGCCGCCGCATCGGGACTTCAAGGTCGAGCAGCCATTCCGTGCGGCGATGGCGGGTGAGTTGACGACGTACCCGTCGAACCCGTACACACCCTTCATTCGCAACCGCAGGGATGGCGGCGAGTCGCCGTCGAAACCTACGGAGTAGAAACATTGTGCCCTGGGGCGTTAGTAGCAATTCTCCATTGGACTCAACTTGTATTTTGGAACGACTTTGTGCTGCTGTAATGAAACTTCGTGTTATTTTGTGAATGGTTTCGTGATTTTGAATGATGGTTAGACGAGTCCCCGAGCGCGTCCGCCCTTTTTATGGGGTTTACCTCGTTTGTTATGTGTTTGTGGTTTTGAATGTTTTGTCAGTTGTTTTGCTATTGAGGTCAACTCGCCCGAGCTCGGAGAGCCAGTCGCAGGGCGACTCCCGTGAGTGCTCTTTACTTGACCGTTTTCCCTTGCACGAACGAGGTCGGGTGGCCGAGTCCCCGAGCGTGGTACTTGGTGGTTCTAGTCACATCTCCAGGGTGGGTGAGGACTGAGCACGTTAGAGTAAGCGCGTCACTCCTGCCTGACCCGTAGGGTCAGTCGCATGGCGAGTCCTGGGCACGCTCTCATACTTGGCGTTTTTTCCTAGTCGCTCGTGCTCGACTGGTCGTCAGTCCCCGAGCGTGGTACTTGGCCGTTCGAGTCATTGTGCCGAGGATGCGGAGGACCTTGGTCGCTGTGAGGAACGAGGGCAGTTGTCTTGGCTCGTTAAGCCAGTCGAGCTAGGCGACTCCAATGGGGCTCCGGGTTGGCATTTTTCGTGGACGTTACGAGTCCTGGGGTAACCCAGTGCCCTCAGAACGCACTACTTGGCCGTGCCGCTCGCTGTACCAGAGGTTGACTTCTGCGGTTAGCTTGACGCTGTTATTACGAGTGAGAGTGGCACAAGGCGCGGAGAGTAGACGCAATTTGCAGTAACCAATCTATTTCATTTCATAGAAGGTGGAGAGTACATGTATGGAATTCAAGGAGTAGAATTTCCGTAGTATGTTTACATTCCACGGTCGCTTGACGTCGAGTTTCCCGTCTCCTCGGATGTCGATGAGGTAGTAGGCGTCGTTGCCGAGGACTCGCCCGATGGCGAATGGTCCCTCCCAAGGGGGGGATAGCTTGTGCATGCCCTTCTTGTCCTGGATGAGGCATAGAACCAGATCTCCTTCCTGGAACGTGCGAGTCCTTACTCGCCGGCTATGGTAGCGGCGGAGCCCTTATTGGTAGATGGCGGTGCGGGAGCGAGCTAGGTCGCGTGCCTCGTCGAGTTGGTCGACTCCATCCTGGCGTGCGAGTTCGTTTGCGGCCTCCGTGTAGTGGACAACCCTGGGCGAGTCATGCTCTAGGTCGGTGGGCATGACTGCCTCGACACCATACACCATGAAGAAGGGGGTGAACCCTGTCGACCTGTTGACGGAGGGTAGCTCCTCGACCCAGCACCCGGCGGTGCGCTCGAGTGGTACTTGGAGCCGTGGCTTCAGGCCATGGAGGATGCTCTGGTTGGCCCGTTCCGCCTGGCCGTTGGACTCCGGGTGAGCGACTGAGGCGAGGTCGAGTCGGATGTGATGTTCTTCGCAGAACTCGGCCATGGCTCCTTTGGCGAAGTTGGTGCCGTTGTCCATGATGATGCTGTTTGGGAACTCGTAGCGATAGATGTGCTCGCGTAGGAACTTGGTGGCGGTCTTCCCGTCGCATTTCCGGACTGGCTTGGCCTCCACCCATTTTGTGAATTTGTCGACTGCGACCAGGAGGTGGGTGAAGCTTGAGGGGGCCTTTTTGAAAGGGCCTACCATGTCCATACCCCACACGGCGAACGGCCAGGTGATGGGGATTGTCTTGAGCGCCGAGCTCGGTACGTGGGTGTGGTTGGCGTACTTCCGGCACCCGGCGCACCGCTGGACAATGTCGACAGCGTCTGCGTGTGCGGTAGGCCAGTAGAAACTGTGTCGCATAGCCTTTGCAACACGAGAGCGGGCGCCGGCGTGGTGGCCGCAGTCGCCGGAGTGGATGTCGTGGAGGATTTTGCGTCCTTCGACACAGCGTTGGAACACGCCGATCACGCTGAGCTTGTGGAGCTCGCCGTCGCTGATGACGAAGGATTTGCAACGGCGTGCTATCATCCGGGCGTCTGTTTTGTCTGCTGGCAAGGTGCCTCCCTCCAGGTAGGCGATGTACGGCGTAGTCCAGTCCTCTGGCTCGACGATGAGTGCGACCAGGGCTGCCTCTGGTTGCAGCGGGACTCCGATGTCGATCTCCCTTGGGGGAGAGACGGAAGGCTTGGTGATGGTGTCGAGGAAGACGCTGGTGGGTGGTGCGAGTCGAGCCGAGCCAATACGAGAGAGTGCGTCGGCCTTCTCGTTCTTCCGCCTGTCAATCCATTCGACGGAATAGCCTGCGAAGTGTCCGCCCAGCTTGTCCACTGCTTGGCGGTATGCCACCATGGTGGGGGAGACGGCGTCGCATGTGCCAGCGAATTGCCCAACGACGAGGTCGGAGTCTCCATAGCAGCGTAGGCGGTTGACATTCATCTCCTTGGCGGCTCGCATGCCGTGGAGTAGTGCCTCGTACTCGGCCATGTTGTTGGTGCAGGGGGTGAAATCGAGGCAGAGGACGTAGTGTAGCTTGTCGCCCTTCGAAGAGGTTAGCATGATCCCTGCTCCTGCACCATCCGCATTCTAGGAGCCGTCGAAATGTAAACTCCAGTAGTGGAGGTATGGCAGCTTTTCTGGCTGCTGGGCCTCCTCCCAGTCGGCGATGAAGTCCGCGAGAGCCTGCGACTTGATCGCTTTGCACGGCTCGTACTTGATGTTATGGACGCCGATTTCGACGGCCCACTTGGCGACTCGCCCGGTCGCCTCACGGTTGCGGATGATGTCCTGCAATGGTGCTAAGGAGACAACCGTTAACGGGTGCTCCTGGAAGTAGTGCGGCAGTCGCCGCTGTGCTCTAAAGACCGCGTATACCAGTTTCTGGTATTGCGGGTATCGCTGGCGCGACTCGGTGAGGACCTCGCTTATATAGTACACTGGTCGTTGTACTGGGCGCTCCTTCCCTTCCTCTGGTCGCTCGACGACCATGACGGCGCTGATGACGTGCTCGGAAGCCGCGACGTAGACCAGCATGGGTTCCTTGTCGACGGGGGGGCGAGTAGCAGTGCTGTGAGTAGCACCTTCTTGAGGTCGCGGAGCGCATCGTCCGCCTCCTTGTCCCACTGGAAGGTGGGGTTCTTGCGCATCAGGCGGTATAGGGGCATCGCCTTTTCGCCCAATCGGGGGATGAAGCGACTGTGAGCCGCGACTCGCCCGCCCAGCTTCTGGACGTCGCGCAGGCACTCGGGTTTGCCGAGTCGAGCGATCGTGTCGATCTTGGTGGGATTCGCCTCAATCCCGCACTTGGAGACGACGTATCCCAGTAGCTGCCCTGCTGGTACACCGAAGGTGCATTTGCCCGGGTTGAGCTTTATCTTGTATTTCCGCAGGTTGGCGAATGTTTCCGCCAGGTCGGCGAGTAGGTCGCCCTAGCGAGCGGACTTCACTACCATGTCGTCGATGTAGACGTGGATATTGCGGCCAATTTGGCTCGCAAGGCACTCCTGCATACACCGCTGGTAGGTCGCCCTGGAGTTCTTGAGGCCGAAGGTCATGGCAGTGTAGCAGAAGGCTCCGAATGGCGTGATGAACGCCATCTTCTATTCGTCCTCAACAGCCATTTTGATCTGGTTGTACCCAGAGTAGGCGTCGAGGAAGCATAGCGACTCCGAGCCCTCGGTGGAATCGATTATTTGGTCGATCCGCGGGAGGACGAATTGCTCCTTCGGGCAGGCGCTGTTTAAGTTTGTGTAATCGATACACATCCTCCAGGTCCCATTTTTCTTCTCGACCAGGACTGGGTTTGCCAGCCACTTGGAGTATTTGATTGGCCGGATGAAGCCTGCAGCGAGTAGACGATGCACCTCCTCGGCGATTGCTCAGCGGCGCTCTTCATTGAAGGGCCGCAGCGACTGCTTGACAGGTCGCACTTTGGGGTCGGCGTTGAGTTTGTGCTCAGCGAGTTCCCTAGGGACACCAGGCATGTCAGACGGCTTCCATGCGAAGATGTCCCTGTTCTCATGGAGGAACTCGATGAGCGCGCCTTCCTATGCTGGGCTCATGCCCGTCCCGATCGTCATCGTCTGGCTGGAGTCGCCTGGGACCAGTTCGACGGTGCGGGTATGCGTCGTTTCCTCGAAGGCTGAGGTGTTGCCGCCCTCCGAGTTGGGCTTCTTGAGTATAGTGGGGTCGTCGTTGTTGACCCCGCTCGCGTATTTGGCGAGCTCATCGGCGTGGTTGTCCTCTGCCGCGATGACGGCGTCGGCGAGTTCGGCTCCTTTGGCCTCGCACTCGGTGGCCATGTCGGGGTCGCCGTGGATGGTGATGACGCCACGCGGTCCGAGGAGCTTCATCGTGTTGTACGCGTAGTGGGGCGCCGCCATGAACTTGGCGAACGCCTGGCGCCCCAGGACGCAGTGGTAGGGGCTGTCGAAGGGCACCAGTTCGAAGACGATCCGCTTGATGCGGAAGTTTGCCGGTGTGCCGAAGGTGACTGGAAGTGTGACCTTGCCGATCGGGTATGCCTTCCGACCGGGGACGATGCCGTGGAACGTGGTGTAGGTCGTCTCGACCATCGACTGCGGGAGCCGCAGTCGCCTGAAGGTGTCTAGGTACAGGATGTTGATGGAGCTGCCACCGTCCATCAATGTCTTGGGGAGCCAGTAGTCTCCCACCTTGGTCTTGACCACCAGGGCGACTCGGCCTGGGTACTCGATGCGTGGCGAGTGGTCCTGGCGGCTCCAAGTGATTGGTTGCTCTGACCAGTTGACGAACTGGTGAACTTCCACCTGGGCCACCGCGTTGACGGCGATGGCGCGGGCGATGACCTTCTTCTCGTGCTTCGTGTTGAAGCCTGTGAAGGTGTGGAGCAAGCCGGCCACGCTGCCGAATTTTCCGCTGTTTGGCGGGTTGTTGTCGGGGTCTTCCCGCGCCCTTCGTGCCGTCTTGATCTACTTGAGAGAGTGGCAGTCAGCGATCATGTACGTGGCGGGCTTTCCTTCCCTGCTGTGAAATACACACGGTTGGTTAAGGAGGGCCGCGGAGTCGAACCTTGGCTTCGCCTTGTAGTTGCCGCCGTCGCGGCGTTGCCCCCCGTCACGGCGGAAGCTCTTGGGCTCGCGCTGCGCGTACCCAGCGTTGGCGACGAAGTCGACTCGCCCGTCACTGCGGCGCTTGCTGGTGAGGCGAGTGTTGCTGTAGCATAGATCGGATCATCGTCCGTTGTCGTTGCCGCTCGTGCGGCGTTGTCCTCCCGACTCGTCATCGGTTTCTTGGTTTGGGTCTTCCTCCGCGTACCTTTTGGCGATCTCTAGGAGATCCGGTATGTTGTCGAGTGTGCGGTATGCTCGTTTGAGCTTGGCGACCAGGGTCTCGTAGCGGCACGAGGTCTTGAAGCAATGGATTGCGGTGTCTGGGTGGATGCCGACTGCGTTGTACCACAGTTCTTGCCACCGTTGGACCCAGCTGCGGGTCGACTCGCGAGGTCCCTGGACACATCGTTCCAGGTCCTCGATGGTGGTGGCGCGGGTGTATGAACCCTCGAAGTGCCTGACGAAGGCGTCACGCATATCTTCCCAGGAGTCGATGCTATCCGCGGGGAGAGTGTTGATCCACTGCCTGCACGCCCCCTCCATCATCAGGGGGAGGTAGCGGGCGGCTAGTAGATCGGTGTGGCCAGCGATCCCCATTGCCATGAGGTATGTATCCACCCACACAGAGGAATCGTATGAGGGGTCGTACTTCTCTATTTCCTTCGGCGCTTTGAAGTTTGCCGGGTATCTTTCGCCTCGGATCATCGGTCCGAAGCACCGGGGCTCGAGTCAGCTTAGCGACCCCCTCGGCTCGCCGTCGCGGCGGTAGGTTAGGGTATGCCGCAGGTCGTCGGGCTGGCGTGCGCGCCAGCTCTGGTTGTTGATGATGTGGGTGAGGGCGTCGATGGGCTGACCGTTGGCGGCGACGAAGTTGGTCGCCGGCCGGGGGTCGTTGGTGGAGAGTGCCGAGTTCGCGGGTCGGTGTTCGAGCTGCAGTGGTTCGGGTGGCGGGCAGTTGAGGGTGTTTGCCGCCATGGGGCGGACGCTTGAGGCCGCTCCGCTGCCCGATGAACGCGAGTACATCCGACCCTATGAGTCGACGCCTGCGTTTTGTTGCTCGACCGCCTTTGTGAGAAAGGCCTTGACGTACTAGATCTGTAGGGCGCCGTCACCGGTGGCCACGATGTTGTCGACTGCTGCTCGGCCCGCGACGAGGTTGTCCATCGGGGTGGAGAACAGTGGTAGGCCGTTCGCGTATTGCTCCCGTGAGGAAACTACAATCCGCAGCTGGTCCCTGGGGGGTGCGCGGTTGGGTGGTGGTGGGGCGCCATTCGCCGTCGACCCTGGTGGGGGCCGCGCGCTTCCTCCTGGTAGCGCATTCTCGCAGATCGCGCGCTCGGCCGCGCGGGTCGGGTCGCTCTCGTCGTCGAAATTCAGGGCGCGCCCCTGGACAGTGGGGTTCAGGCACGACCTGATTCGTTGCTGGTGGTAGCGCGACAGCTCCTGCACCGTCACCTGCTCGACGCGAAATTTTTCGCGCTCGGCTTTCTCCTTGCGGACTGCTTCCGCCAGCTTCAGGCGAAGTTCATCGACCTACGTTGCCGTTGCGTTGGGAGGGATCGGGGTGGAGAATGGATCCTCCGACGGGTCGGTGCCAGTCGCCATGTAGGTCGCGGCGTGGCGACCGGTCCCGTCGCGGAGATCGACGGAGTTCTCCGATCTGGAGTCGAAGTCGAAGATCCCAAGGATGGAGGTATCCTCGAAATCTCCGATGTTGGAGACCTAGGTGATGGAGCCCGCGGGCGACGCAGCGACGATGGATCCGGCGAGTGACGCCGGGGTCGCCGAGTCAGCGTCGTCGTTGAGGGTCGCTTCTTCCGCGGCTGCGGTGGTTTCAGCCACGTCGCTGTGGGCTGAGTCGTACTCGGACGCGAGGCGGTGGATCGTGCGGACCTGACTCTCAGAGAGCCGGTCGCGTGGTGGCGACTCGCGGATGCGAGCCGAGTCCTCCGAGGCGATGACGTCGGTGAGGCCGACGAAGAGACTGATCGTGCCGACCGGCAGGATCATGCTATGCGTGACGGGTCGCGCCGCCGGGACGTAGCTGCTCGGCAAGATTTGGAGCATCTCGTCGATCGCTATCATGCGGCTGGTGGCGATCGACTCGTTTATGGGAAGATTGGATCTCGCCGCAGAACACCGGCCAGACTGGCCAGGCCCCACGGTGGGCGCAACTGTCGTGGGAATGACCACGGCAGATGCTGCAATCGGCAGCGAGTAGTAGAACATGGGGCAAGGGCGGTCAGCCATCTGCGGTGCGAGATGAGGGCGGAGACACAAGGATTTACCCAGGTTCGTCCCCCTGGAGGGTAAAGACCTACTCCTGCTAGATTGTATTATGGTGGAAGTACAATAGGGCAAGCTCGGCGGCTAGGCAGCGAGTCGCTTGGGTGGATGATGGAACGTATCCTCTACACGCCCTCTAGGGAGGTTTATATAGACTCACCCCCCTAGGGTTTACAGATCTCAACCGAATCAGTTAAGGTTTCAGCAATCGTTTAACCTAATCCGACTGGGCCTATCTACGCTTCTGGGCCTTCAGCTTCCAGTCGCTTGAGTCCACGCCAGGTCTTGATCCAGTCGTCGTTACCGCAGGCCCACTCGCAGGTGCTTGGGCCAGTCGGAAACGTCCTGCTGGGTATACCCCGGTAGGCATATCCCATCATGGAGGAGGAGGGAAAGAGATGGGGTCTTCATGGCTAGAAGGTAACCTATTGTCTGTATGCTTCCAGGAGGAAGACGATCGATGTCTCTCTTCGGTCGGCCCAGATGGGCCTGCCTAAACCGTCCCAACAAGAAAATGAATGGAAGAAAAAAAAAGTAGGGATGAAGGGCTAGCTGTGCCTAGGCTACTGCTCTCTGTTTTTTTAACCGATTTCTTTTTTTTCTGTTTTGTCTTCTATCAATTGATTCAACTTTCAAATTGACTCAAATTGTATCAAACCTTTTTATAAAATCTTATATAAAATAAAATTTGATAGTTTACTTTAATTGGAGTATTTGGAATATTTTTTTAATAAAATATAATTCATTTTAAAAAAATGAGCGTGGTACGTACGTCTAGTTTCATTAATTTCTATTCTATTTTCTTATAAAAACCATATATTTTGACTTAGGACTCCAAAAAGGTTCAAACCAATTTCCTTAGCTTTATAATTTTATTCTTTAACATAATCACTCATTTAAGAATACTTTTATTTTGTTTTAGTCATTGCCTTAACCTGACTTTACTTTTCTTCCTATATTTTTATAAATTTCATATCATTTTATCTGGAGCTTCAAATAGAGTCACACTAATTTCTATGGCTTTATATTTTTTCCCTTTATCTTTTTAGCTCACTTAGGCATTATTTTGTATATTTTAAATTTGGAATATATCCAAAGTCTCATGTTGTTAAGTGGTCAATTCAATTTTGAGAATAAAGTTATTTCTCTTAGTTTTAAAATGCAACCATGCATGCTTCATGATTTTGAGGTTTTGAAAACATGCCTACAACTTCACAATCAAAATTGTTTTATTTAATTTTTGTTTTGAAGGAGCTATATTAAATAGTCAAAAAGTTTTTGCTCCTTCTGGATTTCCAAGACTTAGTTTTTCATTTTGTTTAAGCTTTTTCACATTTCAAGATTTGCAAAATTTTGGGATGTGACACATAGACATGAAACACATCTCTCTTATACTCCTCAAGAAAGGGAAACCTCAATACAATCTTCAATTAAGAAAAAATCAGAGTATAGCTTTAAGTAATATGGCATGATGTTTGAAATACAAATATGCTACTTTGACCTAACAAGATTATTTCATTGTCACAAGATAATTATAGCACATGATTTTACTTTATCCCTAGTGAGACAGCAAAAGAATGGTAAAAACCAAAGTAGATCTTGAATATTGTTGTTACAATTCAATCACTACCACCGTGCTACTCCATCTAATACAAGCTTCCCCCCATAGAAGTTCTTGCATACAAGCTGGATAAAACAAGCAATTAAGAACGGGTACATGATATGCATCTACCAATACATCTTACACAAAACAGGTTCCAATCTCATATATGAAATCATAGAATAAAGATCCACCACATATATGACCATAATCATGTTGGGCAGCTCATATGGTACTAGATATATGAAAAACAAGAGAGAAATAGATCAAGCTACTGCCACAAACCCATAGTCCAGGGGTGTACTACTCCCCCTTCATCATGGTGATTATGTTGGAGATGTTGGAGAGGGTGGAGATCCGTCTAGAGGCAGCTGCAGCAGAGTTCCCCCTCCAACCTTCCCTGAATATGACTCTGTTTGGTGGTGTTTTTGTCTCTGGTGTGATCCATCTCAAGGACTCCCTGGGGTCCTTATATAGGTATTTTTAGGTCAAGAGAACTCCGTGGGCGAATGAATCAAGGCGATCAGATGGCCGAGGAGAAAACAGAGGCAGGGCACGCCCACCTGGGCTGGGCGCGCCCTCTAGGCTCTTTTGGGCCTCCTGGCCCTTCTCCCGAGGTTCTTGCGCTCCAGATGCTTTTCATTGTGAAATATTGACATCCCCAAAAGCTAAGGTCCATTTGACTCCGTATAGGTCATGAAACATCAAAAACATTGAAAACAAGATTTTTCTGCCCTGCAACGTTATGACCAAAATAAAGGGGATCATTGGTAAATCCTCAAAAATCAATGTAAAACATGTATATAACATTATATATGGTTCAAATATGTGGGTAAACATGTCAAGAAACTACAAAGTTTATGTATGCATTTTACATGCATCAGAGATCCACACCATAGTTCATGCCTTCCATCCCCATCCCCTCCATTAGCCATAGCCATTACTTTGTACTTGATATCTTCTTGTGATTCGGCAACCACTATAAGAATATTTGATTTCAATCTAAGTATTTTGCATAATGTTTTCTATCCTTGATCTTATTGTTATGAGTGAGTAGTCCTCATGGGTTGCGGGTTGGGGAGAAACCTCGCGGCGATTATGTGCATCTAATCGATTATGTATAGTGTATTGTTTGAAAGAGAGAATTGTATCTTTGGTTTCTTTGTCTCTTGCCTCGATCTTTGGACTTGTAGGTACCCAAGACCCCCGAGGTCGATCAAGGCTTGAGGTGAGATACTTGGCTAGCAGCGATCTCATAGGAAACCCAGTGATAGAAAGGGATGTATGGTCTTCGCTTAGCGACCCATTCGGGATCAACAACATCTCTCCTTAAGGCTTTGATATGTTTTTATCACTTAATAACTGTTTTTAACCCGGTTCTTCGTGGTACAACTGGTTGGATCAAATGGCTATCGCTATGCCTGCTTCTAGCAGGGGCTTTAGTATATTAGGATGTGCTTCCCACAAAGATTATCTTTATTGGAACATTACACATGACTATGATTATTATTATCTTTTATCCCATATGATGTGCAGCTGCAAGTGGATCTTCAACCCTGGCCTATCTCCATCCATTGAATCAACCCACACTATAAAGTAAACTAGATTGGTCCGGTAAACATAGGTAAAACAAAAAAACAAAGTCTTGTAGACGTGTCCTTATTTTCATTCCTATTAGCGGTGTTTCCCAAGGTTCGATTAAACCTAGGTCTACTAGGGAAAAAGGTACTATATCGCATCCGTAATCCGGATCAAAGGCATCATGGGGTCGTGGAGAAGGGAAGTGATCGGCTTGGATTCTTATACTGGTCCTCACGCCAAAGGAAGTGTGAACGGGAAAGATCGCCTGGTTGTGCAACATGGATAAGGATCTCTTATGGGTAAAGTAACACACCTCTGCAGAGTGTATAAAAGTGTGACATGTTACTCCCTGTTCCGGGAAGGAGCTATGAACACGGCAGGAAATCCATGAAGTTCTGGTAAACCTATGAAGGATGACAGACATAGCTTTTCAAAATAAAAGCAACCTTTGAATACATGTTTACGAAAGGTTGCATAGCCTATGACCTATGGTCCATGGTGGTAGATAGTGCATCAGACACTCCTTTTTAGTGAACTTTTTGAGTACACTCATACTCAATCGTATCTCTTAACCCTTGCTAGATTCATAAGTTGATGAAGACAATGTCAACACCAATGGATGCTCAAATGGAATCGTCACCAAAAACTCAAGTTCTTCAATAAAGTCAATGGAATCAATATACCACAAGTTGAAGTGAAAACGAAGCTCTTGATTAGATAGAAGTATATTCTCTGGTCATAGAACCTATTTCTGTAGAGAATTGCAATAGTCGAAATTGCGAACCAAATGGTATTAGAACTTAAATTATTCTTAGTATAGTATTGAGTTTTATTCTTATTCTTCTTTGTAAAGATTTTCCTACCTTATGACTGAGAGTTGTTCTCTGGATCTCTTGTAAAGAGTTAAGTTGTAATAGATATATAGACATGTTTTGGCACAGCTATGTTTCTGTTATACCACTCTGAGGGATGAAATACTAGTGAAGAGTGTTTCATTGGTGTTATGTCCACGACTATAGTATACTACATCATGCAGTGGTATGCTGGGTCATCACAGAAAATAACTATCATTAATCTTCTGAACAAAACCCATGCTAAAATAATGGTTTCCATGAGACTAAAAAATAAACTATTGCCGATAGTTATCTAAAGTCCCTAATTGGAAATAGGTTTTTTGAATGGAAATCCCTACCATCAGTTGGCTCTGTAGGAGGCATACTTGTGGGATTGGATTTAGATTTTTCTGATATTTTAACTTGGGGAATTAACGACATTTATGTCTCTATAACAGTCAAATTAAAGCTACCGATCTAGTAATTAGAATTGTTACCATTTATGGATCCTCTTATGAGGAGAAAAAGCAAGATTTCATTTATAAGATTCATAGCTTGTTTGTTGACTATCATGGTCACACCATTGTGGGTGGTGATTTCAATCTGCCAGGTTTCAGAGTGACAAGAGTAATGGAACCATTAAGCATAAACGGAGCGACAAGTTTAATGGGTGGGTAGAGATCTGGAGTTTACTTGAGGTTAAACTAAGTGGCAGAAAGTTCACTTGGGGTAACAATCAAGAAAACCTGATCATGTTTAATATTTATAGAGTTTTCTGTAATATGGAGCTAGATAGTGTTTTCCCTTTAGCTTCCATTAGAGCTTTCCCTATGCTAGGCAGTGGCCACACCCCAATTCTATGGTAATCTAGAGTTGGGGTCACTCCTAAACCACCCATTTATAGGTTTGAGAAATGGTGGATGATGAGGGAAGATTTTAATGAGTTAGTCAAGAAAATTGGGGACTGCCAATCCAAGGCAAAACCTCAATTGACATCTGGCAAGAAAAACTTAGGAGATTTAGAAAAAATACTAAAGGTTGGAGTAGAAGCCTAGAAGATAAGCTTAGAAACCTTAGGAAGGATTTGAGGGAGGAGTATGATACTTTAGAGATCAAAATCAGAAACTGAGGACATCTTAGATGAGGAGCTCTGTAGGATGAAGAAAATCTATGCTGAGATGCAAAGCCTCTGGCTGAAAGAGGAAATTAAGGAAAAGCAGAGGTCTAGAGATAGAGATATCAAGGAAGGAGATATGCAAACTCACTACAAGAAATGTCTCCACCCGTGATGGTTTGGTCTGTCGAGCATCATAGAAGGTGTCTCTTCAGTGAAGATTTTGTTCACTCGACCGTGGCCAGTGGAATTTTTTATTATTTTCGTGTCCCTCTACTACGAGGAAATCGCTAAAACATGGAATAAGCTCGACTGACGCATGGCAGAAGTAAGATTTTTGGTTCCTCGCACGATGTTGATGTGCCAAATTCTTTTGAGGAGTATGGGTCCCGGATATCATTGTCTCTAGCGGACCATACTTTTTGTCGCGCCTCTCTTGTTTGAACTCGATAACATTGCTCAATGCATCTATCGTTTAGTTAGGCTGTTGGATCCCTCATGTTAGACTCTCATTAGAAGAATCGTGTATATGATAGAATTTATTTCGCCGCTCGTGCTACCCTGTTCTGAACTTGATAGTGTTGGTCGATGCATCTGCCGTTTAGTCAGGTTGATGGGTCCCAAATGTTAGCCTCTTAGTAGAAGAAACATGTGAATTATGGAATTTTTCCTCGGTCACATCTCCCGGATCTAAATTCGATAATGTTGCTCGATGCATCTGCGTTTAGTCAGGCTGCTGGGTCCCCCATGTCAAAATCTTATAAGAAGAATCCTGTGTATGATAGAATTTTGTCTTCGCTCACGCTTCCCTTATTCGAACTTTATAAGGTTGCTCAATGCATCCATTTAGTCAGGCTGCTCGGTCCCATATGTCATACTCTTATTAGAAGAATCATGGGTATGATGGAATGTTTTCCCTCGCTCGCGCCTTCCTATTTTGACCTCGGCAATATTGCTCGATGCATCAACCATTTGGTCTGGCAGCTAGGTCCCCCATGTTAGCCTTCTCTGTACAAGAAACAAGTTTATGTTGGACTTTTTCTGTCGCGTTTGACGTTTTGACCTTGGTAACATTGCTCGATGCGGCAACCATGTATGGTATTTTTGTTGGGTCCCTAATGTCAGCCTCTCTACACAAGATACATGTCTATCTTGGTCTTCTTTTTTCATATTGTGATAGCCATCTTGCCCAAGTTGCTTGATGTCCCTGATGTCATCCTCTTTGTACAAGAACGTGTCTATGTTGGAATTTTTTGGTCGCATCCGTTACTTTGATCTTCTTAACATATCTCGATGCAGCCGTGTATGGTCTGGCTGGTGGGTCCCCAATAAAGCAATATAGCTACAAGAAAAAGGTGAAAAGGAAAATAAAAATATGTACACATAGAGAATTTGAAATCGAGACTTCATTACATGTTAACTGAGTATGTTGCCACTATGCCAAATAGAATTTATGAAATTATATCATTAAACCCTTCATAGTAGTTGTAACTTATGTATTAGTCTTTATGTATCCATATTAATATCTCTTAAAATAAAAGGCAGTGCTCCTGGCATCTCGATTTATAAAATGCTACATAATGGAGTAGTTTCTTAAAAACATAGGTAGGCGAAGATTTTTATAAGAGAAGGGAGGTAATCACTACAAGAAAAAATAGATTTTACAATGGAAATTTTTTTTGGTTGTTTTTCGTGGTTAAAACATCATCTATGATGAATGGCCTTCATAGTAAAAGCCTCGTCACAAAAAAATCTACCACGGGTTTTTTTGCGACTATGGCGGATCGCAACCTTCAGTCATAAACTTACGTGTCGTTGTAGATCTGTTTCGCCAGATCTGTTGCCTGCTGACGTCATGTAAACTGCCATATGGAAAACACCGTTAACGGCCAGTTAGCGCCATTAACAATCACAAAAAAGTGGTAGAACCGAGATTTAGACAAGGCCTGCTAATTATCAAGTGGGCCGGTCTATTAGGAGATCCCAATTAGAATATGGCCCGTTACTATTTTGGCCAGCCGTGGCCTACTAACTTTTTGGCTCGTTACTGTTTCGACCTCCATAAGACCCATGTCAGCCCAATACTGTGTAGACCCTAGCGGCCTGCGCAACGTCAGCCTAGTACTGTTCAGGTCTGCTGCCAATCTGTCTTTTACTGTTCCGACCTGCTGTCAATCTAACCTTTTACTATTCAAGTCTATTATGTTCAGGCCTATTACTATTCTAGTGTAGAGTTTGTTGCATACAAAACAAAAAAATTCTATCGGAAGAACACATAAAATCAAGATCCAATCTGTGGCAAAGCCAAGATCTAATCCACGAGATCGGTGCAACGAGATTGAAGAGAACTAACCCTCGTGGATCCAAAGCGTTTAACGAGATCAGATTCTCGTGGTTGATGTAGTCGATCACTTGCCGATCTCAAGATCGCGTAGACGATCCTTCCGGCATTCCGGCAGCGCTTCCACAGTCGATCACACGTACGGAGTCTATGAAGACTTTCCTCTCCCGGTTCCAGCAGGGCAGAGGAGGTAGTAGATCTCCTCGGAATCCTAACAACACAGCGGTGTGGTGGTGGTGGAGGATATATTTCTGCAGGGCTTTGCCTAAGTCGGAGCAGGGCGGTGGAAGAGAGAGAAGAGAGGCGGCGTGTAACACCCTCGCCTGATAAGGCTGAGTTCATGTGTATAGTGCCAATCCCTAGATTGGTTCACTGGCACACACAGTACAGATGAATACCAAAGAGTTTAACAATGCATCATAAATAATGAATTGATCCAGAATTTGCAATTATTATAATAAAGCTTAGCTCAAGGCTAGCTCAAATATCAAATAGCATAAGGAAGCACAAACAAATAGTAGGCTCCATCTTGAATTGTGCCATAGGCGAACAACAGTTGATTGGAGTATCGCAACCTAGTCAATCACTCAGAATCGGAATAATAAGCTGCAATATTAAACGTAGCAGCCTCGAAGTGTCAATACATAAAATGTATGGCAAGTAACGCTAAGTAGAGAGACAATATTCCTAGCATCTACATGCTTGTTTGGCAAGTGGAGGTATGGCTAGCTTGCATTTTCAAATACCTTTGTCCTACTTTCATAATCGGTTTTTGATTTTCTTTGAAAAGAATCCAATTAAGTTAACCCATCAACATTAAAGCAATTTGGAAATTAGAATGAGCGATAAACATATCATGAACTCAATATCAAGTAACTCAAATGTCCATAACCGGGGACACGGCTAATCGATTAGATTATACACCCTGCAGGGGTTAGTACACTTTACCCATGTGACTTGGCCATCCCAGCTCGTACCACCACTCTCATATTGGGTGATGATAGGGATAAGTCCAAGAAGGGACCGTTCGGGAAGTAGCTCCCAAAACCCGACATGCACCGTACCAACCTACCAAAATTCTACATCTCTGGCTACGTGGGTTCGAGTTACCACAACCTACTAAGTCCAACCAACCACCCATTTCATTATTGGCACGTGGTTGTACAGTAAGCTACAAAATAAAGATGCCAATCATTTTCTCCTGATACCTGGGTGCCTTTCCGCAATGATACCATCAAAAAAATGTCAATCCCATCACACCCAGGAGGTTCATTGATTAAGTTGTTTTTAGTTCGCAAACCAACACTTTTAGAAACAACTTTTAGTGATGTAACCCAGTCCTTGTCTATCATAGCACGGCTAAGCACATCTACAAACGGTGGCTCAACTACAAGAGATCCGTACCACATAACAGGACATAACATAGTGATAGTAGTTCCTATGCAACTATAAAATACACCACAATGCATTGAAAATAGTAGGACAGTAATCATAAACAAATTAGCATCTACTTTTCTTGGCTGTAGATGAAGTCGTTCAAGCACTCATTGCAATCACACACATTGCACTCCTCGCAATCTATCGATCAAGCAATTACATACAACATAAACAACCATACAATCATAAACAAATACATAAATGCATGACAATTTAATAAGTCACAATGATTGTATTTAGTTATCTAATCAATGTTAGATTATATGATGCATGCAGGAGATGAGTTAATGCAATGGAGTATTTGTTATTAATAATTACTTACCAATATAGCGGTTTTAATAGTTATGTTGTAACTCTTATCTTAACTACCGAATTAAATTAGTTTCTGCAGTTTACTAGATAGAGGACGTTAATACGAACCAGTAGGCGTTAGATTCACCCTAATCGGAGTTATATATCTTTTCTTATGATTTAAATAGTCTTTAATGAGTTTTAAATCATTTATATAGTTTCTGTTGTCTAAAAATCAAACTAAAATCAGATATATAATCTTCACGGGATTGTGATTCTAGAGACATATTACTTGCAATTTTCTGAACATTATTTATTTTCTTATAAATTTATTACTCCAAAAAGGGTATTAACTTGTTTAAATATATACAGTAGAACCTTAAAGTAATTTCCTGAACCAATTACATATTGATGATATACTTGGAACTAGCTTTCCATCAGTATATTATTTATATTTTATTGATATGCAAATAATTTACTATGAATTTAATGATTTATAAAGCCATTAAAACTAATTTAAATTATTATGGTGAAATATGTACTGCAAAGACTTGGTATAATCTGAGATTATTAATCTATATTAGAGTAGATTTCTTTTGACATATTATTCATATTTTTCTGACCTCTAAATAATTTATTAGGAATTTAATACTCTAAAAGGCCTTTTAAACTATTTAGATTATTACAGTAAATACATTTACTGTAAATGTTATATCCAATTGGATATTAATGTTCAACTCATTTTCTGAATCCATTGATATATTATTTTCTAATTCTGGATCTACGAATATTTTTATATGAATTTTACAAGTTTGACACAATTTCTGCAATTTTTATTGTATTTTGTTTTTATTTGCAGAAAATTCAATGCTGACTGCGCCGAGTCAACGCTAACGCGGGTACCACGCGGCGTGCTAGGGTTGGCCGGTACCGGTTCATCCAGCTGTTCTAATCTCGGACGTCGGTGCACGATCCAACGGCAGGGAACTCTAGCTTCTGCACTCACCGGTGGCAAGGGAGGGTGACGGCGGCACGAGATCGGGAGGTGGTAGTGGACGGCAGTCCGGTGGTCCTCCATGTCAGCGTGATGGCGTACGAGGTGCGGCAGACGATGGCAGTCCCAGGAGTGGTCTCGGCATGGTTCTTTGGTTCCCCAAGCGGCAACAGTGGACGGTTGGGCGTGCCTGGACGTTCTCGGCTCCGGCGGTTCTCCGACGAGCAATCGCGGGAGGTTCTGGTGCGCTGCAAAGGGGACAAAGAGGTGAGGCGTTGAATACGAGAGAGGCAAAGAGGATAGGGGGAAGGAGGCGACGGGATGCATGGGAACCTCCTGGTCGTGCTTGATTTGGGAGCTTTGGTGGCGGCAGATGGCGGCGAGATCAGGCGAGACAGGGGAGGCGGCTAGGGTTCGGAAAGAAAATCAAAAAAAATACAGGCGGATGCGGAGGAATTTATATGATGGTTGACGTCCAGAGGGCAAAACAAATCGAGCGGATTTGGGGGAAATCCGACTCGAGATCGAAACGTGCTCGCTGTGGTCTCTCAGCTGGAGGAAGGAGATGACAGGCGGGCCCCACCTGTCGGTGAGACAGAGAAGAGAGAGGGGCTAGTTGGGCTGCAGCGCTGCTGGGCCGCTCCTGGGCTGGCTGTTGCACCCACGTGCACTAGGAAGGGGCGCGCGGTAGGTAGGTTGGTCCGGGATAGTTAGGATAGTTTTTTGTTTGTTTTCTTTTTATTCTTTTCTGTTTTCTATTTCTCCTCATAACTTTTGCATAGATAATCCAAATGACTTGATTTTTGTCTATAATTTTTTCTAAAATCTAGAGGATCAACTTAATATACTTTTTCTAATAATTTTCCTATTTCAAAATAGTGATTTCACAAGTACATGAATTTTACTTTTGTAGAAGCATTTTGTTATTCAAAATAGGGCTTCAATATAGTGTTTTGCAATCCAAAACTTTCATGAATGCAAGATGCCATGCTAATGCAATGCAAATGCAAAAAAAAATCTAGTCCCAATTTCTAAAATCTTGGGATGTGACAGACTAACCCCCTTAATATGAATCTCGTCCCGAGATTCGGAATGGCTAGCAAGGGTATGGGTGTTGTTGTCGAGGCTAACCCCCTTAAGAAAACTGAACTTGGCATCTCCAACATCTAGTACTTAATTGTGGAATCTTGTGCTAGCTATCAATCCTTTCCAATGGGTTCTCTTCAACAGATCCTCTAAGTAACTCCATATATAACTATTCTTATCCACAAATGCCTCAATATGAATGAACATGATGCACTGATGGTGCGTGGTAGCGCTTCATTGGGAGACCCCAAGAGCAAGGTGTGATGAACATAGCATCAAGTCTTCCCTCAATAAGAAACCGAGGTTATCGAACCAGTAGGAGGAAGGAAACGTCTCAAAGGTGTTGCTAGTAACTTGGAAACCTGCACAACACAAACTCAAGACTTTACCCCCAACGAACAGTGAGGTTGTCAACTCACTGGTTGCTGAAAACAAAAGATTAATTGTATGGTGTGGAAGGTAATAGTGGTTTGCAGAAAGTAAACAGTAACAATGGAAGATATATCAATGGTAAAGATTGGACCGGGGTCCATAGTTCACTAGAGGTGTTCTCCTTAAGATAAACGAACATGGCATGCTGGGTAAACAAATTACAGCGGGGCAATTGACAGGACTAAGCAAGGCATAATAATGCAATACTAGACATCCATGATCCTATGAGATTCGATTGGGCAATACAACAAGATACATAGACCGCCATCCAACTGCATCTATGACTAGAAATCCACCTTCAGGTTATCATCCGAACCCCCTCCAGTATTAAGTTGCAAGCAACAGATAAGTACTTTAAGCAAAGTGTGTAAGGTAAACAATCCACTTGTTCCATGAATAAGAGACCGTTGTTTTATCCCTAGTGGCAATAGCACATCTACAACCTTAGAGATTTCTGTCACTTCCCTTAGATTAAATAGAGGCATGAACCCACTATCGAGCATAAATACCCCCTCTTGGAGTCACTAGCATCTACTTGGTCAAGATAGCTACTAAAAATGGAGAGCATGCAAAATCACAAACAACACAGACATGATAGAATCAATAAGACAAAACCATTCTCAATATCCATTGGATCCCCGCAAACACAACATGCATGATTACAAATAGATGATCTTGATCATGAACGGAGCTCACAAGATCTAAACATGGTAGCACAAAGGAGGAGATACAACCATCTAGCTACTACATGGACCCGTAGTCCAAGGTGGAACTACTCACACTTCATACCGGAGGCTAACATGATGAAGAAGAGGGCCTCTGGGATGATCTCGCCTCCGGCAGGCTGCCGGGAAGAGCTTTAGACCCCCCCCCCCCCGATCTAGGGACGATGGTGGCGGCGGCTACAGACTGTTTCGTGGAATATTGATTGGGTACCTAGGGTTTCTGTATCGGGGGGTCTTTATAGGCAAAGAGGCGAGGCAGGGGGCGCCAGGGCGGCCGCACCCCCCCCCCCCAGGCGCGGGATGGTCCCACCCGCGTGGCCAGGGAGTGTGGCCCCCTGGTGGCTCTCCTCCGTATCATACTCTGGCTTCGTGTTCCCCACGGTAAAATATTGACTTTGGTTTTGTCCCATCCAATTTCGAGAATATTGATTTTCTGCCTTTCTGGAACCAAAAACATAAGAAAACAGGCAACTGGCACTGTGGCATCTTGTTAATAGGTTAGTACCAGAAAACATATAAAAACACCTCAAAGTGTAGACAAAGTAAATAAAAGTAGATACTAAACAAGCATGGAACATCAAAAATTATAGATACGTTTCCGACGTATCAAGCATTCCCAAGCTTAACTCCTGCTCGTCCTCGAGTAGGTAAGTGATAAAAAGAATAATTTTTTAGGTGACATGCACCATCAAAATCAAGATCAAACCATTTGCAAGCATTGAAAGCTGGGATCAAAGAACTCTAAACATGAGCATGGAAGATGGAGTTCTAACCGTAAGACAAAGTAACTATGCATGCAACATGAATGATTACAAACAAAGATCATGAATAACATGCATTGAAAAACATTTGTTTGTTTCGCATATAGAAAACATATCATAGTGGCATTAAGCTTGTCCCTCATGGAGTAGGAAATAGATGCATAGGACACCTTCAAAGCTCATAAGAGTGACTAGATACAAATATCACAAGAACAAGTAATATCAACAATATGCATCAATCAATAAGTTTTGGTATAATGCACATAGAACTAAGAATGGCAACTATACTCTCTTAACTGGTGCCTAAGGATAGAAGGTGAAGACTCAACATAATAGTGGAAGAAAGGCCCTTCATAAGGGAAGCGGGGATTTCAAGTTTCAAAAAGAGCTCCCAAAAATTATGGTACTTGTTAGCTTGCAGCTCTCATTGCCCCTATCATAAGCATCTTGAAGTGATTAAAGTTAAAGTGAACAAACTATGGAGTATATGCTTGACAAAGTATAAGTTGGCAATCTCATGTCCCTTGAATACGAGGGTCGCTCCTCATGCTACTCAACTTTAGTCACATGTAAGTTCTTGTCATATTAAGTACATGTGTATCATAGAGAACCGCCAACGGGGTACCCCTTGCACATGATACAGGATCTATCCCATAATAAAAATGACAAGGCAAGCAGACAATGACCATCTCAGCAATCTTCTTATTTACCATGGGAAAATGGTGCTTTTTCTCTCTTTCCTCTTTTCAATATGTCTCTCTTTTTTTATTAGAAGAAAGCTTCATAGATGTCATTATGGTGATGCTGCAAGTTTCCACCATGATTAGGCATGGCTTAGGCTAGCGACCCAGGCGTTTCTCTAACACACATACATAACTCCATGGACTTACAAGCTCCCCTTTTATTTCACATTGACGACATCCATAGACAAAAGAGCACGATATCAAATGTGTACAAAGTACAAGTGCAATGTTGAAAGCGTTCCCCATGACAACACGATTCTGCTAATTCCAACGTATAAGTGCAAGCATATACAACATAGATGACACAATGGTTCAAGTTTATTAGGGGCAAGAAAAAATTTGAGGTGACATGCACCATCAAAACCAAGATCAAACCATTTGCAAGCATTGAAAGCAGGTATCAAAGTACTCTAAACATGTGCATGAAAGATGGAGTTCTAACAATAGGACATATTAACTATGCATGCAACATGAAAGGCTACAAACAAAGATCATGAATAACATGCATTGAAAAGCGTTTGTTTTTTTCACATACAGAAAACATGGCATAGTGGCAATCAGCTTGTCCCTCAAAGAGTAGCAAATAGATGCATAGGACACCTTCAAAGTTCACAAGGGTGACTAGAAACAAGTAGCACAAGAACAAGTAATATCACAATATGCATCAATCAATAAGTTTTAGGACACTACACATAGAATGACAACTATGCTCTCTTAATGGCGCCTAAAAGTAGAAGGTGGAGACTCCAATAATGGTGGAAGAAAGGCCCTTCATAAAGGGAAACAGGGATTTCAAGTTTCAAAAATAGCTTCCAAAAATTATGGTACTTGTTAGCTTCCAGCCTTCATTGCCCCTATCATAAGCATCTTGAAGTGATTAAGGTTAAAGTGAACAAACTATGGAGTATATGCTTGATAAAGTATAAGTTGTCAATCTCATGTCCCTTGAATACGAGGGACACACCTCATGATACTCAACTTCAGTCACATGTAAGTTCTTGTCATAGTAAGTACATGCGTATCATAGAGAACCGCCAACGGGGTACCCCTTGCACATGGTACAGGAGCTATCCCATAACCAAAATGACAAGGAAAGTAGACAATGAGCATATCAGTGATCTTTTTATTTACTGTGTGCGTAGCTTTTTATTGAGGATGCTTCACAGAATGCTCATTATGGTGATGCTGCAAGTTTCCACCATGATTAGGCACGGCTTAGGCTAGCGGCCCAGGCGTTTATCTAACACAAAATACATAACTCCATGGACTTACAAGTTTCCTCTTTATTTCACACCGGTGACATCCATAGATAAAAGAGCATGATATCAACAGTGTACAAAGTACAAGTGCAATGTTGAAAACGTTCTGCGTGACAGCACGGTTCTGCTAATTCCAACGTATAAGTGCAGGAATATACAACAGAGATGACACAATGGTTCAAGTTTATTAGGGTCAAAGAATATAAAGTGTGCCATCAAGTTTGTGCGGGCTTTAATCACTAAGTTTTCACATAACAAAATACTTTTTAATTAGAAGATAGATGAAAACAAGAATATACTTGGAATGGTTTAACACACCATGCATAGGAATTTATAGTGGACACTTTGGAATAACTTGGTTTCTTGGGAGTTGGAAGCATGAGTAGAGCTTACTCATACAAGTGGAGGCTATCAACAGACTGGGAGCAACCAACTAAGAGAGCAATAATGGACATAATCATACAGAGAGACAAAACATTACTAATCAAAGCATAGAGTGGTACTACAAGTCAAGGACTAAATGATCATAGAGGCTATGGTGACTTGTTCGTAGTCATAACATGGTGTGAGCATGTGCCAAGTCAACCCAAACAAAGCATCAAAGGAGAATATCACAATACTATGCTTTTGTATGCTAAAACAATGCATGATTCCTTCAAGGAACATTAAGCAATCCCAATTGTTTGGAACAAGTCATGCTACAGCAATAATCACTAAGCATAAAATTAAAATAACACCTAGCATGACATGCTAAAGTCTAAGTCACAGTCAAAGCAAGCTCCTCTTGTACTAGTCAAGCAAGAAATTTTTACTCCTCTCCAACACTAATCAACTTATTTGAAACAACACATCGAGAACGGGGGTCCAAACTACTTTATTCAAGAAAACTAAGCAAACAAAACAAAAACTAAGATGCTCCAAAAACAACACAATTGTGCATGGAACAATAAAAACGAAGTGTCTAGAAAGACCTGAACTTTTTATTGATAAAGAAGGGGATGCCTTGGGCATCCCCAAGCTTTGATGCTTGTACCTCTTGAATATTTCTTGGGGTGACACGAGGTGGTATCCCCAAGCTTGATCTTTTGTCCATTCTTCATCTCATTACATCATTCTCTCTCTATACCTGAAAATTTTTCCTTCATACAAAACTTCACACAATCTTCATTAGCAACATTAGTGTATTCAAAAGATAATAGACCTTTGGGTTTAGCTTTAGAACAGCAAAAATTTCACTAAAAACACAAGCTACTGTAGAAATTCCCACAAAAAGCTCAATTTCCCAAAACGAACCCAAAAAGGAATCAATAAGAAGAAAATGCAAATAATGGCAGAAATCTGTCAAAACAGACCAGCAGGTAGAAAGCGATTTTTTCGAAGACCTTCTATTGCTCAAATCAAAAAGTGTTGAACTAATGAAAGTTATATAACATACTAGGTATTTATTAAGAAAATATCAGCTCAATCCGACTTATAGAGATTCTTCACGAATTTTTTCGGTGGAGCACAAAAATCTGTTACGGGACAACAACTCCCCAAATCTTATTTCCCTCTCATTAGAGGTTATTCTTGGAACAAAAAGCAAATAAAAAGGATAAGGAGAGGTCATTACAAAGGTAATAACTTTAAAGACTTAAGAAAACTTTTGGGTTATCTTGCAATAAGTAATTTTCTTTAACGCCTTTAAGTTAGGCATGATAGTTTGAAAAGATGGTCACATAAGAATTAAGAATTGAAGTAAAAGAGAGAATCAAGAACCAAATTTAAAACACATTTAAGTCTAACCCACTTCCTATGCATAGGAATCTTGTACACAAATAAATTCATTCAGAACAAAGTGACAGGCATAGGAAGATAAGACAAGAGTAACTTCAAAACTTTCAGCACATAGAGAGGTGTTTCAATACCATCAAAACTTCTACAACCATATTTTCCTCTTTCATAATATTTTTTAGTAGCCTCATGAATAAACTCAACAATATAACTATAACATAAAGCATGCTTTTCATGATCTACAAACACATAATTTCTATCAAGATCAAGAATAGTGGCATTAAAACCTTCAAACCCACTTTTAACAATTTTATAATAAGAAGACTGATCATTCAATATAGGACCATCATCTAGAGATTTATCATAAACATTTTCTAAGCAAAAATCTTTACTACCATGCATTTCGAAGTTAGGCACAAATAAATGATTAACATAGATAACAGGAGCATAACTATTATCACAAGTTTTACCCATAGCAGATATTTCAAAAGAATCCACAGGAACATAACATTCATCCTCCTTTGGTAAGCATGGGGGACAATCAAATAATGTAAGAAGTACAGAGTTACTCTCATTAGAAGGTAGACATGGGTAGATCCATTCTTCCTCCTCTTGACCATCACTCTCCTCTTTTTCATCTAATCAGCTTTCAGGTTCAGCAATTTCGTCCTCCATAGGCTCCTGCAAGGCATTAGTATCTTCCGTTTGTGGAAAACACCTATTAAAATATTCATGAATATAGCCATTTTATTCCTTGTAATTATCAAAGCAAAATTTAAGTATCTCATAAACCTCATATTCATAAGGTGCATCATCAGTATTTTCGAGCAAACTGGCAAGTTCAAATGCACCCTTGAAGGCAATAAATTCTTCAATTTGTTCCACATCATAAAAGTCATAATTTCCTTTAACATGAGAAGATATGGTAACATTATCACTATACTCACATTGAAAAGGTAGGTGTTTATACCTCCTACAACAACAAGATTTATCAAAGCAATAAGCAACATTATAAGTAGAGCACACGTCTCTAGCAATAGTATTCAACTTATCAATTTATTCCCATAATTGTTTCCCCTTCTGAAGACATCCTTAGCCTCCCAGCAACGGTGCTAGAAAACTTGTTGATGGCGCGTGGTAGCGCTTCGTTGGGAGACCCCAAGAGCAAGGTGTGATGAGCACAGCATCAAGTCTTCCCTCAGTAAGAAACCGAAGTTATCGAACCAGTAGGAGGAAGGAAACGTCTCAAAGGTGTTGCTAGCAACTTGGAAACCTGTACAACACAAACTCAAGACTTTGCCCCAACAAACAGTGAGGTTGTCAATCTCACTGGTTGCTGAAAACAAAGGATTAACTGTATGGTGTGTAAGGTAATAGTGGTTTGCAGAAAGTAAACAGTAAGAGTGGAAGATATATCAATGGTAAAGATTGGACCGGAGTCCATAGTTCACTAGAGGTGTTCTCCTTAAGATAAACAAAAATGACATGCTGGGTAAATAAATTATAGCGGGGCAATTGACAGGACTGAGCAAGGCATAATAATGCAATACTAGACATTCATGATCCTATGAGATTCGATTGGGCAATACAACAAGATACATAGATCGCCATACAACCGCATCTATGACTAGAAATCCACCTTCGGGTTATCATCTGAACCCCCTCTAGTATTAAGTTGCAAGCAACAGATAACTGCTTTAAGCAAAGTGTGTAAGGTAAACAATCCACTTGTTCCATGAATAAGAGACAGTTGTTTTCTCCCTAGTGGCAACATCACATCTACAACCTTAGAGATTTCTATCACTTCCCTTAGATTAAATAGAGGCATGAATCCACTATCGAGCATAAATACCCCCTCTTGGAGTCACTAGCATCTACTTGGCCAAGATAGCTACTAGAAACGGAGAGCATGCAAGATCACAAACAACATAGACATGATAGAATCAATAAGACAAAACCATTAATCAATCTGACAAAGTAATCTCAATATCCATCGGATCCCCGCAAACACAACATGCATGATTACAAATAGATGATCTTGATCATGAACAGAGCTCACAAGATCTAAACATGGTAGAAAAAAGGAGGATATGCAACCATCTAGCTACTACATGAACCCGTAGTCCAAGGTGGAAGTACTCACACTTCATACCGGAGGCTGGCATGATGAAGAAGAAGGCCTCCGGGATGATCTTCCCTCCGGTAGGGTGCCGGGAAGAGCTTCAGATCCCCCCCTGATCTAGGGATGATGGTGGCGGCAGCAACAGACGGTTTCGTGGAATATTGATTGGGTATCTAGGATTTTTGTATCGGGGGATCTTTATAGGAGAAGAGGCGAGGCAGGGGGCGCCAGGGCGGCCACACCCCCCGCCAAGGCATGGGGTGGGCCCACCCATGCGGACAGGGGGTGTGGTCCCCTGGTGGCTATCCTCCGTCTCGTAATCTGGCTTCGTGTTCCCCACGGTAAAATATTGACTTTGGCTTTTGTCCCGTCCAATTCCGAGAATATTGATTTTCTGCCTTTCTAGAACCAAAAACAGAAGAAAACAGGCAACTGGCACTGTGGCATCTTGTTAATAGGTTAGTACCAGAAAACATATAAAAACACCTCAAAGTGTAGACAAAGTAAAGCAAAGTAGATACTAAACAAGCATGGAACATCAAAAATTATAGATATGTTTCCGACATATCATGCAGCAGTATTAAAATATCACGAGTGTGATGTATGAATGAACCAGGGACTTACAAGTCATGAGGTCTGGCTTGAAGCTCCTTATCTGGGCATTTATAGGCATAATGTCCCGACTCATTGCACTTGTAGAAGGTGACAAGGCTAGGATCCCTTACAGGCTTCATTTTTCAACATAGCCGCTTTTCCTGTTTCCTTTGTGATTCTTCTTTTCTGGACAATGTGACGCATGATGCCTTGGATCTTTACAATTATAGCACAACAGCTGGCTAATATCCCTCGCAGGGGAGTTGTAACAGTTCTTCCTCTTCCTAGGTCTCTCCAAGGCTAGGAGTTCTCTTAGTTCTTCTTCTTCATATTTCACCACAAATTCAGGAAACCTTTCTCGCTTCTTGGGGCAATCTATAGAGATATGACCTTCTTCTCCACATGAGTAACAACACTTTGTGGTCACATTGGTTGCGGCCTTATGAGGCACGACTCTGACTTCAGCCTCCGCTATAGGGCTTGATTCTGTGTGGGTCTTCTTGAGAGCTTGATACACTCCATCCTTGACTCCTTTATTCACTTGTTGTACCATGGGTTAAAGGTGACAATGAACAGGGACGTGATCATTCCCTTCACATAGAAAGCAAGTGACTTGGGGTGTGGGGCACTCTTCAACTAGATGGTTTCCATCACAATAGGGGCACTGATCCTGATGCTCCTTGTATGTGTGTCCTAAGTCTCCATAGACTTTGCAAGCTTGAAACTCCTTCAGAACATCCTCTCCAGGCGTTGATACTTGGGTGACGGGACAAGGTCGTAGTATAAATTCATTGAACTCCTCCCAAGTTAGTTTTTTGTTGTAGATGGCTCCATGCATCCTCCACCAAGTTGTATGGTCCAAATTCACATCATCCATCGCACGACGGGGTGCCTTGCTAAAAGCCTCAATATACTCCGCGATAGTATGCTTTCCTTGGCGTAGATTTTTGAATCCTCTTCGATGTGAATTCATGAATTCAGATGAAATATGTGCATCACAGAATGCTTTCTGAAACATGTCCCATGTTACTTGTACTACGGGGTGAGTGGCTTGATACTTGTACCACCATTTTGCTACAGGTCCTTGAAATAAGCGAGCTGCAAACCTCACCTTCTCTTTATCTGGGAAATCAACAGTCACTAGGCTCTTGTTCACTCTTTGCAACCAATTATCCACCATAGTAGGATTAGAAAAGCTTGAGTATGTTGGTGGTTCGAGCATCAAAAAATTGCTGAGTAGGTCCTACTGAGGCGGTGGCTTGTTATTGGCCATGTATTCCGTCATTACTTGTGCTAGCTATGCTTGTGCTGCCATGAGCTTCTACATTTCAGTGGATTGATGATAGGGTGGCATCTATTGGTATAGCATAGACAAGTTATAGATAGAAAGACGGAACCGGCACGATTTCCGAGGCATGAGGCTCCTCTGAGGTGATCGTTGGTCGGCCTCCGGCTATCGCCGGCGTCTCACCGGCAAAAGCTCTGCATGGATTCCTCAGGGGGTTGTTGGAAGATCACCTACTCTGGTGTGACCACGGGTGGTAAGTTTTTTGAGGGCTCTCTCGTTCTCTCGGTTGATTCTTGGTTGGTTCTTCTCAACACCAAAGGCTCTCCCCTTAAGGGCATATGTTTGGAAAAGGGGGAGAATATCTCTATTGGATCTGTTTTGAGGTTCCCCTCTCATCTCTCTCGTGTTAATGATTCTCTGGATCCTTCATCTGGTTTTCTTGGTAGATCTCCTACCATCTCTGGAACAGATGAGGACACTGGTTTTAAATGGCATGCCCTTTGCTCCTCTTTGTCGACTGATGATCTTGAGCCTTCTAAAGGTTTTTTGATGCTTTTCCCTAGTTCAAAAAGGTTGGTTCTCCTCAATCACAATGAGGTGGTTATTGATGCTAGATACTTGATTCAAGGTGAGGTTGTGGCCTCGGGTATTTCTATTGATCTTAAAGTGAAGAGGGTTGTAGTTGGCGCACATATTTTGCCCAGCCCTTTGGTTAAGAAATTTTCCCTCAATATTGAGAAGTTTGTGCCAAAAACACTGGATTTCACCGAGGACCTTCCTATGGAGTGTGCTATCAAGGATGAATCTTTGAGTCGACCTGCCCTGGATTTTTCATTGGGGCAGGATTTTGAGAAGAAGATTTTTGATAAATTCAGGCATCAAGTTAATTTCCTTGGTGGCTTCAGAAAGAGACCTTTCTACCTGGTTTGTTCTTTTGGAAGAGCAAATTTTAAGTTGGATTTCCATACGGTTAGTCTTGCACTCCAAGCTTGTTTTGGTGGTCAGGCTTCTAAATTCCAAGTGAAATTTCTGCAAGATAGAACTTTTCGTTTCTCGGTTGCTTCACGGGCAGTGGGTTTTGAAATCTACAATATTTCAAAGTTTTCATGCAAGTCGTTTGTGATTCACGTCAACCTTTGGGGTAATGGGGGCCCAAATTGGATCTTTGAAGAAAAGGAGTTCTACAAAGAATCTGTAGGAGATTGGAAAGTTGTCACGTACAAAAAGAAAAATTCCAAAAAATCTCCTTCATTGAAGCCTAGCAATAAAGGTGTTTCTGTTTTCCATCGGCTCAAATTTCCAAATCCTGTTGCGGTTTCATCGCCTGCTCCTGCTGAACATAATAAGTGCGATTTCAAATCAAGCATTCAAGATAGATCCTATGCGTAGGTTCTCGCTGATGGCGGTGTTAAATCAGTTGTAACGCCGGTCGGGTCATCAGGAGGCGCCAATCACGCTGCATTTAAACTACCTGGTCTCATTCCTTTTTTGAAATTCCCTTCCTTCCCAAAATGCATGTGGCCCGACAATTCTTACAAGGGGTGGTTCAAGGCCCAGAAGAATACTCTTTCTCGGCCCATCGTTCATAACAGTTTTCACGAGTTCACCATTTCTTTGCAAAAAACAACTGTTGTTTTCCCTGTCTCCTCAACTCCCCCGTCTGCAGAAACCCCATCCCTCCCTTGCTCGTCGCCGGTGAAGACTGTCGAAATGGCGAACATCCCGATTGATCCTGCTCCTTTCTTGTCGAATGGCTTCCAAGTTCTGCAAGTGGCTGGACGGAATCGTGTCAAGAGGGTGGTGGTGCCGTGGAGGTCGAGGACTCATGAACAGTATGCTATCGCTACCATTAATCCCCTCCCCCTGGTCCAGTCCCTTTCTTGAATATTCGTGATGTCCTGGTTTATTTCCTCAACAATGAGGCTCGTGTTCACTTTCGGGATGTCCAGGCATGTCCTTTTGGGGCTGCATATGTGCAATTTCACCATGTCAGTGACAGGGACAGGCTCATTGCGTCTAGCCCCATTCCGTTTCAAGATGTGCATGTTTCTTTCGTTAAGCATAATGAGGGGGGAAATTGGAGGAGGGCTCAATTTAACAATGAATGTTGGGTGATGCTAGTTGGTCCTCCCTTGGACCACTGGCATACTGAGAATCTGAATGCGGTTTTTGCTGATATTGGGAAGGTCCTTTTATGGGAGAGGAACCCGGATCAAAAAGGAAGGATTCTTGCGAAGATACGTGTTACTGATCTGGTTGATATACCCAAGAGTGTAAGGTTTACTATTGGCGACTTGGTGGAGTCTGAATCCTGGACTTTTTCTGTTGAAGTGCTGCAAAGTGACCTGCTTGGGGGGGGCACCTGATGAGGACCCACTTCTAGATGACAATGTGGACCCACATCCTGCACCTGTCTTTGGGCCCTAGATCCCCCCTCCTCCCCCTCCCCCCTGCTCCTGGGGGTGGTTGGGGTCAGTGGTTGGCCCCTGTGCAGGATCCTGCTCCTGAAGGTGACAATAATGAAGGTTGGGGCCCCTGGGAAGCTGTTGCTGCTCCTGTTCAAGGCCTTGTTTTTGCTCCTGGTGAAGACATGCCAGTGGATAACCATAATCTTCCCCCACAGGATGTTAACAGTAGGGTTACAGGTGCCATCCTTGTCCAAGACTGGGAGTCAGATGATGATGAGTCTATAATGCTGAGCCTGTGGTTGCTGAGGGTTAGGATGCGGTTGCTGGGCCTCAAGGTGTTGGTATTGGTGAGGGCCTTCAGAACATTTTACAGAACTATTTGGTTGATGATGATGATGTAAACTCAGATGATGAGGGGAGGGTGGAGAGCCCCATGGATTCAGGTGTTGTGGCTGCTGAAAATGAGGATTGGATGTTGGAGGATCAGCACCTCCTTTCTCCTAATGAAGCACATCTCCAGGTGGGAATGGTGAGAACTTTTGTGTCAATACCTGATGTGCATGCTACAAAACAGGGTTTTTCCCAACAAGGCCTGGAGCTCTGGGAAAGTTATTTTGCTCCTCATATTCAGAAGAACTCTTCTTCAAAAGGCTCTCTCATGTGTGATATCCCTGTAAGTTGGTTTAATTTTATTACTCTCATGCTTGCTACTCCTGAGAAGTTTAGTTGGGTCAAGAGCTTTCTTACTTCTCGTTTATGGGAAATTATTAAGGAGCCTATTGTTGAAGAGAACTCCATTTCTTTCATCATCCCTAATGAAAGCATTTCTCAGATGGCTCCTCCTTGTCTGGGCATTGAAGCTATGCAATCTTCCTGCTCTCCCTCCACCCCTTCCAGAAAGAGAAAGGGCAAGGAGCCTCTAGTTGACACTGAGGTGAGAAGAAGCCCTAGAATTGTTGAACTGAATGGGGGTTTTAAAAGCCACTTAAACTGCTTAATTGCTGATTGCCTGGTTTGCAATGTTGTTCCACCTTGTTTGAATCCTAAAGTGGTTAAAAATCTTGCTGCCTCTTTCTGCAAGGTAAAGGATGGTGACCTGGAGAAGACGTTGCTCAAGAAAGAGAAAGCCACTGAAGTGGCAGTAATATAAAGGCTCCTCCAAAAGGCATCATCAAAGGAACTGGCTCATCAAGCTTGAGCATTGGAGGAAAGAAGAAATCTGGGGCTGCTGGTACCTGTGGTCAGCAAGCCAAGAAGAAACCCCCCACTTAAGTGTTTTAATGTATCAAACTATGTCTTTTGCTGGAGACTTGTTGACTCTCTGTTCTGAAGCATGCTCTAGTGGTCTTTTGATGTGTTTGTTACTTATTGTTGAATCTGTCAGTGGTGTTATGATATGGATTGCCTTTTGTCTATGTGGCTGTAGTTTTCTCAATTGGGTGGTTACATTACTTATATCACCCCATCATTCTACATACATCTGGTTTCTTAATGGATAACAAAAGAATTTGGAAGATTTTGAACTAGAATATCAGGGGAATTAACTCTGAAAAAAATGGGTTGCTCTCAGAAATAAAATTGATGAGTCTGGCTGTGATATTATTTGCCTCCAAGAAACTAAGAGAGAAGATTTTGACATCTCTTACATAAGAAAATTCTGCCCCCCCCCCCCCCAAATTTACCAATTTTGAATTTCTTCCCTCCAGGGGAGCCTCTGGGGGTTTGATCACCATTTGGAATAGTTCTCGGTTCTCTGGGCATCTTTCCTTTCACAATGAGTTCTCCATCTCCATCACCTTGACATCTCTCTTGTCCAATGAAATCTGGATCCTCACCAATATTTATGGGCCATGCTTACCTGAAAAAAAGGCAGATTTTTTAGATTGGTTTGGAAATATTGATATGCCTGATGATATGGATTGGCTCATTGTGGGTGACTTCAATTTTTGTAGAAAGCCTTCTGATAGAAATAGACAGGGTGGGGATGTGAATGGATGCTTCTTTTTATTGAAGACATTAATAATTTGGGTCTCATAGAATTACCCCTCAAAGGTAGAAAGTTCACTTGGAGTAACATGCAAAAAGAACCCCTTTTGGAAAGGTTGGACTGGTTCTTTACTTCTGCTTCCTGGACTCAGAGCTTTCCTTCAACTTTTGTTGCTCCTCTTACAAAGCCTACCTCTGATCATTTTCCTTGTGTCATCTCCATTGGCACAATGATACCCAAAGCTCAGGTTTTCAGATTTGAAAATTATTGGATGCATCATAAGGATTTTAAAGAAATTGTTCAAAATGCCTGGAACATTCCTGTTGGCTTTCAGGATTCTGCCAAAAAAAATAATGCTAAATTCAAAAATGTAAGAAGGGGGCTGAAGCTCTGGGCAAAAAATCTGCCCTGCCTAAAATCACAGATCTGCAATGTTAATGCCACCATTGATCTACTAGATGCTATGGAGGAAATGAGAACTCTTACTATCCTACAATGGAATCTCAGAGATCTCCTGAAGAATCTTATAATTTATCTTTTACATGATCAAAATGCTTATTGGAAGCAAAGGGGGAAAATTAAATGGGTCAAGCTGGGTGATGAGAACACAAAATTCTTTCATTCCAAAGCTACCATAAGTTTCAGACATAACTACATTTCCATGCTCAAAGATGATTCTAATGATGAGATTCAAGATCATGATGGTAAAGCAGATCTTCTTTGGAAAGCCTTTAAAGATAGATTGGGTACATCTGATAAGCCTGAAATGCACTTCAATCTTAGTGACTTGGCAGGGGAATGTTTAAGGCAAGAGGACAAGGATGCTTTGGAAAAACCTTTCTCTGGTGAGGAGATTGAAGATGTAATTAAAGATCTTCCTAATGATAAATCTCCTGGACCAGATGGTTTTAACAATGAATTCATGAAACAATGTTGGCCTATTATTAAGGATGATGTGAAACAACTCCTTGTGGATTTCTATGAGGGGAAGACTTCATTGGAAAGCATTAATGCCTCTTTTATCACCCTCATTCCAAAAATTGAAGCTCCTTTGACACCTGCTGATTTTAGGCCTATTTCTCTGCTAAACAGTGTCCTCAAGATTATAACCAAAATTCTGGCTAACAGACTACAAAAGTTTATCCTTAAACTTGTCCACAAGAATCAGTATGGTTTTCTCAAACAAAGGTCTATTCAAGACTGTTTAGGTTGGGCATTTGAATTCCTTGATCAATGCCACAAGTCCAAAGAAGAAATTTTAATTCTTAAGCTTGACTTTGAAAAAGCTTTTGATAGAATTGAGCATTCAACAATTATCAATATTCTCAAAGCCAAAGGTTTTGGTGATAAATGGATTTCTTGGATTCAGTTAATCTTTGGTTCGGCTTCCTCCTCTGTTCTGTTAAATGGAGTGCCTGGCAAGAAATTTTATTGCAGAAGAGGTGTAAGACAAGGAGATCCTTTATCTCCTCTCCTGTTCGTCTTGGCTGTTGATCTTCTTCAAAGCATCCTGAATAAAGCAATGAATATTGGTCTTCTCTCCCTTCCCATTGAGGGTGTGTTCTATCCTGATTTCCCTGCTGTGCAGTATGCAGATGACACTTTATTAATCCTTAAGGCTGACTCAGAGCAATTATTGTGCCTCAAGGCCCTCCTTCATACTTTTGCTCTCTCCACTGGACTCAAAGTTAATTATTCTAAATCTAGTACGATGCCAATTAACATGGACACTATGAGGCTTGAGCACTTTGCCAATACACTCTCATGCCTCCCTGGCTCATTGCCATTCACCTACCTTGGACTGCCTTTAAGCTTTAATAAGCCTGCAGTGGAACATTTTCTGCCTATTGTTCATAGAGTTGAGAGAAGATTGTGTGGGATTGCTGATTTTCTTAATTATGGGGGGAAATTGCAGTTAGTTAAATCTGTTTTATCATCCCTTCCCATATATTATATGAGTTGTTTTGATCTTCCTGTCACTATTAAAGATCAGTTGATTAAGTATATGAGACAATGCTTGTGGAGAAAGAAAACATCTGATGTTCAAGCTAGGGGTCAAGCTCTTGTTGCATGGAATAAAGTTTGTAGACCAAAGAACCATGGGGGATTGGGGGTGCTTGACCTTAATGTTCAAAACTCAGCACTTCTTTTGAAGAATTTGGATAAATTTTACAATCATAAGGATATCCCATGGGTTCACCTTTTCTGGAGCACTTATTATTGCAATGGTAAACTACCTGGAAGAAGTCTGGAGGGATCCTTTTGGTGGAAAGCTCATCTGAAATTGGTTGACATATTTAAAGGAATTGCAAAGTGCTCGGTGGGTGATGGAAAATCCATCCTTCTCTGGTCTGATATGTGGAATGATGGATGTCTACAGCATAAGCTTCCTCATCTTCTTTCTTATGCAAAAAACCCACACATCTCTATCCATGAGTTTCTACAGACAGCTAACATACAAGATCACTTTTTTCTCCCTCTGTCACAGCAAGCTTACCAGGAATATCAAAGCCTTGAGAAAATACTCAGTGATGGCATGCAGGGGGAAACTGACAACTGGAGTTATATTTGGGGCAGTAATATTTTTTCAGTCCAAAAGGCTTACTATTCATTATCTGGTTATCAGCCTGTTCAGCCACATTTTTCCTGGTTGTGGAAATCCTCCTGTCAACAAAAGCATAAGTTCTTCTTCTGGCTCTTGCTCCTTGATAGGCTAAACACACGGAACCTTCTAAAAAGAAAACGATTTACTCTAGCTTCATATGAATGTGTGTTTCATGGCTGCACCAGTGAGGAAACTATTCTACACTTATTTTGGGGCTGTCCTTTTGCAAAAGCTTGCTGGGCTGAAATTTCCCATGTCCAAGTGGCTGATCACAATCTTATTGAAGCTTTAGCCAGTATTAAAAAAGATCTTAAAGTCCCTTTTGCAATGGAAATTATTATCCTAGGAGCTTGGGGCATATGGATGTGTAGAAACAATGAAATTTTCAACAACAAGCATGCTTCTCTTGAGGAATGGAGGGCTATTGTCGCCCAGGAATTAAGATGGGTCCTGTATAGAATTAAGAAAAAGAATTATCAGGGCCTCAAAGATTGGATTAGAAATAATTTAGACAGGAGATAGCTGCTCAGAATGTTATCCCTCTTTTGAGGTGGCCTGAAACTTGTAAATACTTCTTTGTAACTCTATATGATTTATAAAAATTGCAGTGGGGTTATTTACTCTATTGTTTTACCCTTAAAAAAATAGATAGAAAGACTAGAGAAGTAATATTACCCGTAACTATATGAAGCAATCAATTGACACACAAGCAAACAATCATCACAAACAACACTCAAGCCAAAATAGTTTTTTTTTACGTTCCAGAAGTTTTGTTTTAGTGGCATACCATCCACAAAATAATTTTCCATTGACTAGTATTCATTTGGGGGTGAACCTACAATCCTAAAAGCAATGGATAGAATCTGTTCATGAATTTTTCTGGGCACCTTAGACTCATCAGGAATTTTAGCCAACTTTTTTACGGGTAGGTTAGGAAGTTTCGGATCATATCCTAAAATATGAGCTTAATCGTATTTACCAATTTAAAATGAAAAATCGTGCAGTAAAATCTGTTAGGCAGAAAACTGCAACGAATTTACCACGAATTTTTAATCAAAACCTTCATTAACATATTATGCAGTCTCTCAAAAATATTCTGAAACTTTAAGGTATCAAATAGCACAACCTACGCATAATAAAACAACTATCAAACAAGATCTTGAAATGATCGATTGCTATATCTAATCGAAGACATATCAAAACTATAGGGTGGACATCATCTAACTATTCTTAATCTTGCACTTTCTCACACAAGTGTTCATCAACAAGTTTGACCAAGATGAGATTAGAAAAGATAGATGAAGGGTTACAAGAATCTAATAAGTACAAAATTATGGGTTCATTGCTAGAGAGAGCCTTCCTTCTATATTTTAAAAGAGAAGAGTATGAGAATTGAAGTGATAAGAAGATACTAGACAGAAGTGTAAGAAGAGAATAGATAGAATCAAATAGGGTTTATAATTTCATATGGCTTTCCTATTCCATTGCTAGGTCACAATCCTTCAGTCAACGCACTGCTCTGATACCATCCTGTAACACCCTCGCCTGATAAGGCTGAGTTTATGTGTATAGTGCCAATCCCTGGATCGGTTCACTGGCACACATGGTACAGATGAATACCAAAGAGTTAACAGTGCATCATAAATAATGAATTGATCCAGAATTTGCAATTATTACAATAAAGCTTAGCTCAAGGCTATCTCAAATATCAAATAGCATATGAAAGCATAAACAAATAATAGGCTCCATCTTCAATTGTGCCACAGGCGAACAACTGTTGAGTGGAGTATCGCAACCTATTCGATCACTCAGAATTGAAATAATAACCTACAACATAAAATGTAGCAGCCTCGAAGGGTCAATACATGGAATGTATGGCAAGTAGCGCTAACTAGAGAGACAATATTCCTAGCATCTACATGCTTATTTGGCAAGTGGAGCTATGGCTAGCTTGCATTTTCAAATACCTTTGTCATACTTTCATAATCAGTTTTTGATTTTCTTTGAAAAGATCCCAATTAAGTTAACCCATCAACATTAAAGCAATTTGGAAATTAGAATGAGCGAGAAACATGTCATGAACTCAATATCAAGCAACTCAGATGTCTATAACCGGGGACACGGCTAATCGATTATATTATATACCCTGCAGGGGTTAGTACACTTTACCCATGTGACTTGGCCAGCCTAACTCGTACCACCACTCTTATATTGGGTGATGATAGGGAGAAGTCCAAGAAGGAACCGTTCGGGAAGTAGCTCCCCAAACCCGACACGCACCGTACCAACCTACCAAAATTCTACATCTCTGGCTACGTGGGTTCGAGTTATCACAACCTACTAAGTCTAACCAACCGCCCATTTCATTATTGGCACATGGTTGTACACGTAAGCTATAAAATAAAGAAGCCAATCATTTTCTCTTGATACCTGGGTGCCTTTCCTCAATGATACCACCAAAAAATGTCAATCCCATCACACCCAGGAGGTTCATTGATTAAGTTGTTTTTAGTTTTCACAAACCAACACTTTTAGAAATAACTTTTAGTGATGTAACCCAGCTCTCGTCTATCATAGCATGACTAAGCACATCTACCAACGGTGGCTTAACTACAAGAGATTCCTACCACATAATAGGACATAGCATAGCGATAGTAGTTCCTATTCATGCAACTATAAAATACACCATAATGCAGTGAAAATAGTAGGACAGTAATCATGAACAAATTAGCATCTACTTGCCTTGGACATAGCTGAAGTCGTTCAAGCACTCGTTACAATCACACACGCTGGACTCCTTGCAATCTATCGATCAAGCAATTGCATACAACATAAATAACCATACAATCATAAACAAATACAAGCATGAAAATTTAATAAGTCACAATGATTGTATTTAGTTCTCTAATCAATGTTAGAGTACATGATGCATGCATGAGATCAGTTAATGCAATGGAGTATTTGTTATTAATAATTACTTACCAATATATGGGTTTTAATAGTTCTGTTGTAACTCCTATCTTAACTGCCGAATTAAATTTGTTTCTGGAGTTAACTAGATAGAGGACGTTAATACGAACCAGTCGGCGTTAGATTCACCCTAATCGGAGTTATAGATCTTTTCTTATGATTTAAATAGTCTTTAATGAGTTTTAAATCATTTATATAGTTTCTGTTGTCTAAAAATCAAACTAAAATCAGATCTATAATCTTTACGGTATTGTGATTCCAAGGACATATTACTTGCAATTTTCTGAACGTTATTTATTTTCTTATGAATTTATTACTCCAAAAAGGGTATTAACTTGTTTAAATATTTACAGAAGAACCTTACAGTATTTTCCTGAACCAATTGCATATTGATGATCTACTTGGAACTAGCTTTACATCAGTATATTATTTATATTTTTGTGATATACACATAATTTACTATGAATTTAATGATTTATAAAGCCATTAAAATAATTTAAATTACTATGGTGAAATATGTACGGCAAAGACTTGGTATAATCTGAGATTATTAATCTATATTAGAGTAGCTTTCTTTTGACATATTATTCATATTTTTCTGACCTCTAAATAATTTATTAGGAATTTAATACTCTAAAAGGCCTTTTAAACTGTTTAGATTATTACAGTAAATACGTACTATAAATGTTATATCCAATTGGATATTAATATTCTTCTCAATTTTCTAAATCCATTGATATATTATTTGCTAATTTTGGATCTACAAATCTTTTATATGAATTTTACAAGTTTGACACATTTTTTGCAATTTTTATTGTATTTTATTTTTATTTGCAGAGAATTCAACGCTGACTGCACCGAGTCAGCACTGACGTGGGCGCCACGCGGCTTCCACGCGGGTTAGCCGGTACCTATTCAGTCGGCTGTTCTAATCTCGGACATCGGTGCACGATCAAACGGCAGGGAACTCTAGCTTCTACACTCACCGGCGGCAAGAGAGGGTGACGGCGGCGCGAGATCAGGAGGTGGCAGTGGACGGCAGTCTGGTGGTCCTCCGTGTCGGTGTGATGGCATACGAGGTGCGGCAGACGATGGAAGTCCCGGGAGTGGTCTCGACGTGTTGCTTTGGTTCCCCAAGCGGCAATAGTGGACGGCTGGGCGTGGCTAGACGTCCTCGGCTTCAGCGGTTCTCCGTCGAGAAATCACGGGAGGTTCTGGTGCGCTGGAAGGAGGAAAAGAGGTGAGGCGTTGAATACAAGAGAGGCGAAGAGGATAGGGTGAAGGAGGTGGTGGCGTGCTTCGGAACCTCCTGTTCATGCTTGATTTTGGGAGCTTCATTGGCTACAGATGGCGGCGAGATCGGGCGAGACAGGGGAGGCGGCTAGGGTTTGGAAAGAAAATCGAAAAAAAATACAGGCAGATGCGGAGGAATTCATATGACGGTTGGCGTCTAGAGAGAAAAACAAATCGAGCGGATTTGGGGGAAATCCGACTCGGGATCGAAACCTGCTCATTGTGGTCTCTCAACTGGAGGAAGGAGATGACAGGCGGGCCCCACCTGTCGATGAGACAGAGAAGAGAGAGGGGTTGGTTGGGCTGCAGCACTGCTGGGCTGCTCCTGGGCTGGCTGTTCCGCGCGCGTGCACTAGGGAGGGGCGCGCGGTAGGTAGTTTGGGCCGGGGTGGTCCAGGGTAGTTAGGATAGATTTTTTTGTTTGTTTTCTTTTTATTCTATTCTATTTTCTATTTATCCTTATAACTTTTGCATATATAATCCAAATGACTTGAGTTTTGTCTATAAATTTTTCTAAAATCGAGAGGATCAACTTAGTATCCTTTTTGCAATAATTTGCCTATTTAAAAATAGTAATTTCACAAGTACATGTATTTTGCTTTTATAGAAGCATTTTGTTATTCAAAATAGGGCTTCAATATAGTGTTTTGCAATCCAAACCTTTCATGAATGCAAAGATGCCAATTCAATGCAATGCAAATGCAATTTTTTTCTAGTCCCAATTCCTAAAATCTTGGGATGTGACACGGCGGCTAGGGTTAGGTGCCAAGGACAAGGGTGTGGGGGGTGCGCCCCCACACCTCCTTATATAGGTGGGGGCGACCAAGGGTTCCCAGCCCTAGTCGTGTCCCCCACTCCAACTCAGCCACCAAGGGTAAGAGTTGGGAACTTTCTCACCAAGTCTTCCCTCTTACCAAAACTAGAGTTTGACTTTTCAAACTAGGATTTGACTATTCAAACTAGGGTTTGGCCCTTCTACTAGTGTTGGTCGGCTGTCCCTTTAGGGCTTGGTGCGACTGGCCCCTAGGGCATGCCACATCCCAAGTGATGCCCTCCCGGGGTGGTGGAACAACTGGTGATTCCTCTAGAACATTCTAGAAGTATCCGATCAAAACACCAAAACTTTTCCGAACCCCGGAAAACTACTTTTCTTATATGAATCTTATTCTCCGGACCATTCCGGGTATGCTCGTGATGTCCTGGATCCAATCCAAGACTCCGAACAACATTCGGTCTCCAACTCATATTCCATATCTACTTAAACAACATCGATTCCTTAAGCGTGTCTCCCTACGGTTCGCGAACTATGCAAACATGATCGAGACACCTCTCCGGTCAATAACAAATAGAGGGATCTGTAAATCCATAATGCCTCCTACATATTTTAACGATGTTTTTGTGATCCAATGAACCATTTACATATGATATTGATTCCCTTTGTCGATGATACTTTACTTATCCGAGGTTCGATTGTCGGTATCTCTATACCTAGTTCAGCCTCGTTACCGATAAGTACTCTTTACTCGTTCCATGATATGACATTCCTTGTGACCTAGTCACATGCTTGCAAGCCAATTGGATGACATTTCACCGAGAGGGCCTAGAGTATATCTATCCGTCATATGGATGGACCAATCCCACTCTTGATCCATGCACTTCAACACATACTTTCAGAATACCCAATGCCACCTTTATAACCACTCAGTTACATAAGTGGTGTTTGATGTCACCAAAGTACTCATCCGGTGATGGTGATTAATATGATCGCATGGTCGAAGGATTAGGTTACTATGTATCTGAAAGCTTATAGCAAAAAAAACTTAATGACTTGATCTAATGCGATGCTTACTATGGGTGTGTGTCCATCATATCATTCTCCTAATGATATGACCTTGTTATTAATAACATCCAATGTCCATGATCAGGAAACCATGATCATCTATTAATCAACAAGCTAGCTTAACAAGAGGCTTACTAGGGACTCTTTTATGTTTACAAAACACACAAGTATTCATGTTTCATGTTAATACAATTATAGCATGGGATGTAAATATTTATCATAAACCCAAAGATATAATAATAACCACTTTATTATTGCCTCTTGGGCATATCTCCAACAGTCTCTCACTTGCACTAGAGTCAATTTCAACACCTATGGCTTTCTGGTGTTTGATGTCTACGCACTTCTATTCTTGTAGACAGTTGTTGGGCCTCCAAGTGAAGAGGTTTGTAGAACAGCAACAAGTTTCCCTTAAGTGGATCACCCAAGGTTTATCGAACTCAGGGAGGAAGTGGTCAAATGTATTCCCTCTCAAGCAATCCTGCAATCAAGATACAAGAAGTCATTTGTGTCCCCAACACACCTAATACAGTTATCAGGTGTATAGGTGCACTAGTTCGGCGAAGAGATAGTGAAATACAAGCGGTAATGGTGCTAGAAAATAGCTTCGATGGATCTTGACGGTGGGGTAAAGACTAAAGGCAATAAGAATGAAGCAAGCAAACATGCAACAGATCTATATGCAAACGGTGTTTCAATGTTTAGAAACAAGGCCTAGGGATCATACTTTCACTAGTGAACACTCTCTCATATAAATATCCTCTTTTCATGATACTACTCTTAACTACTCTTTGGTTGGACACTCTAATCCATGGTAGGTCTATAACAGCACACCTCAAAGTCTACCTTCCCCAATCTAGATAACCCCACACTATCACCTTCGGCGCTAGATGGTTCCAACAAACACCACAATTTCATAGAGACATCCAACTCCAAATATAACTCATAACAAATATATATGTAGTCTAGCTTAAATGCCACACACGGCGTGCACGCTGTCACTTTCACACACGTGGGGAAAAACATAGATCTATTAAAGCACGATGAGTATTTATGTAGACTCTAGCCTAAGTGCCACCATGGCGTGCACACTGTCACTTTCACACACATGGGGAGAGCAGAGATCTAATGAAGCACTTGAGTAGCAAGGTAGATCTACTTGATTACAAAGCTCATGAACACAACAAGATCATGCATAGAGAGAGATTGTCACATCCCAAGATTTTCCAAATCTTGTAATGTGAAAATAAATTAATAAAATAAAACTTTGTTTGATTTTTAGAGCCAGAAGAAACTTTTTGAATTTAAAGGGAAACTTCAAACCAATTTGAATCAAATAAATCCTAAAGGGATTCATAAAGTTAAACATTTATTAGAGGAAATTAAAATGTTTTGGAATTACTATTTTAGAATCTTTTAATAAAAGATTTTGTTTTCAAATGAAAAGGTGAATTCACAAATAAAGATTATTTTATAAAGCCAAATTAAACCTTGGCCAAATGTCTAAAATAAAATGTTTTATTTTGATTAAAAATAGTAAAGGATTATCTAAATAAAATAATAAGGGAATTAATATCCAAACTCTTTTAAAATAAAAGGTCTTACCAATTTAATGGAAACATCAAAACTTATTAAATTATTTAAAATAAGTTTTCCAAATATTTGTTATTCACAAATAAAACCTACTAAAGTATTTTGGCTTTATTTTAGATTTCAAAATAAATATCTCAATAAAACAAATATTTGATTTAATAATGAAAGTCTATTATTATCTAATTAATAATGAACCCTAAAATAAAATGTTATTTTATTTTTAACAAATCTCCAATTATTCTATGTTTCCCAAATAAAACCCACTGAATTGGTTTTGAAAATATTTAAGTTTCAAATAAAGATTTTATTAATAAAATAAAACCCTATTTTGATTTAATAACTAAGTTCCATTTTATTTAATTATTAATGGACCCTAAAGTAAAAAGATTATTTTATTTTAAACAAGTTTTCCAAATATTCTTTATTTCCAAATAAAACCTACTGTTTGGGTTTTGAAAACATTTTGGATTTTAAATGAAGATTTTACTAAATAAAACAAACCCTATTTTATTAAATAAACTAATGATCCATTTATTTAATTAATAAATGGAACCTAAAAAGATTTAAAAATATTATTTTATTTTGGATTTGGATTATGTTGACAAACAGAACCAAATTCAAAGTGTAAAGTTGAGTGTTTGTTTGTATTGTTTGAAATATTTGAATGCTTGAATAATTGTTTGAAATAACAAATCAGGAAATAGAAATAGAAAAGAATAAAACAAAGTAAACAGAAAAAAATAAGAGAAAACGACCAGCCCAACCATCTGGCCCAACTCCAGCCCATCTAGCCCAGCTCCTATTCTTCCCCCCCCCCCCCCCCCCGAACCGTTTTCTTTTTCACTCAGAACCGCACCCACCCAGCAACCGACAGGTGGACCTCCCCCTTTCTCTCCTTTTCTCACTGACAGAGGACCCCACACCTCGCCCCCTTCTTCCCCACCCGCACGACCCCTTCTCGCCGGCCGTTGCAGGCTTGATTCCGCGGATTCAATACGCCTTAATGCGGCCACCATTAATCGCCTTGACCATGCGCGTTAAAACCCCAGCGTCTTCTCCTCCGTTCCCCTCAGATGCCACCCTCTTTCCGCCACCAGGCTGTTGCCATTTCCTTCTGCACCTCCTCTGTCTCCGACGACCGTTCTCACCGATTCCGGCTAACACACTCCACCACCTGCCTTCCTATGCAACCTAGCAGCCTCCCCACTCTCTGGAGCATCTCCTAGTACACTTCGTTCAACCGCGGGCGCCCCAGGAAGCCGTCTTCGACAAAAATTCTGAGCGCCGCCGTCTGTCTCGCCTCCGACGAGCTCCTCCGGTAACTCCAGACCACCCCGACCCCTCTCGTTCACGCACACGCCTTCTTCGTGTCCTTGCGCTCCTGGCCGTGTGCCTCGTTTGTCTTCCCGTGGACCACAGCGTCGTCCTCGACCTCGACCGCACGCGACCGTCGTCAGAATCAACTCCGGCGAGAAATCCTGCCCGTCCTCGTGCGCCCCTTGCCACGACGACCACGCGACCAGCATCACCTCATCCTCGCGACCTCGGTGAGCTTGCTCCCTCCCTGTTTCGCTTCCTGCCTCGCCAGCACCGCCGTCAACTGGCCGCTCCGCCGCCAACCACCGCAGCCAGCGCCGCCACTTTGTGGTTGATTGATCAGGACCGTTCGATTTAGATCAGACGCGTAGAAACAGATGACTTACCGAAGGGGTATGCGTCGATCTGCGCCGCACATTTTCAGTTAGATCCAACGCACCCCAGTAGCCGATCCCAGCGAACCGGTATCGACCAGTAAGAATACGCCGCGTGTCACCTGTTTGATTTAAAACGGATTTGAAAAACAGAAACTTTAGCAAACTTCAAACCCTTATATCTTTTGATCCACACGTCCAAATTTTGCAAATTTTATATCAATGGATTCAGGAGAACAAGCCCTAACCAACCATGGCCTTGGTTTGACAAATAGTATCTGTTAGCTTGTTTGAATTTGCAGAAACTTTTGTGTACTTGTTTAGACTAGAAAAAATGTTTAAAAATGATTTTTGGATTAAAACCTTTGCAAAATGGTTTGTTGTGACCTTACTGACCCTAGGAACCAACCCATGGTTTGGAAAATGAATTTGGAAAAGTTTGGAATGGATTAATTAGTTTAGTCCATTTCTAGCTAAATAAAATTGTTGATTTTATTATAAAAATGTTTATGGAAAGAAAACTTTGAGAAAATAGTTTGTACCAAACCTACTAACCCAAAAACACCAAGCTTTGCAATAGCAACTCATTTGGTGAACCCTATAGGCTAATGCCTTAGTAAAAATATTTCTACACCACATAAAATAACACTTTGTTTTGAAAATGGTTTTAAAGTGAAACCTTTTGCAAATGACTTGGCCACTTTAGGAAATGACCATTAGATGTACCCAAATATCTATGACCCACTAGGAACCACCTTTTCAAACAAAACAAAGCTTGGCATGCTTGCATGCATTTCTTAGACTTTGTTATTTATGTGTGTTGTTTTGCTTGATTGGTAGATTGAGTTTGTGCCTTGCTTGATTGATTTGTAGTGACATGAAGAGTGTGATTGTTGCAAAGACCAAGAGGTGAACCTATACTCTACCAAAAAGGCAAGTGATGCTCATACTTTTGTCCCATTACTTTTTCTATGCATTAGTGATTTTGCTAAGTAAACTTGCATGGATTTTGCTAAGTATAGATCTTGCTATAGGAAAACCTAGTAGATGAATCCTTAGTAGGATTTTCCTAAGTTAAGATTCCTACTACTACCAAGCTTAGCCTAGCTAATAGAAAACATGGGTGGAATATATATTCACACTATGGAAAAATATTCTAAGTCTAAGGACTTGTGATTTTGTCTAATAAAACAACTAAGTTAATGAATCACCTGGGTGGAATGGGCTTGCTTGGTGGAGAATGGTTGAGTGGTTCACAATGCCATAGGCTTGGCTTGTGTATCTCACTTGTGGAATGCCACCCAGGAAACAAAGAGATTTGAGATGTCAAATGTTGAGAAGCTTCAAGTGCAACCACTTGGCAATATGGGCTCTGCCATGATCATATAGGTTGCAAGAACTTAGCCATATGGACAGTGGGTGGTAGTGTTTGATAGGTTGGAACACGTCCATTTTGGTCTAAGGGAAGGCTTCTGAAAGATTTTGTCTTGGGAAACCAAGTCTTGTGGGTAAAGTGCACCACCTCTGCAGAGTGTAAAATCTAAGTACTTAGCCATGTCCCTGGTAAAGGACAATTTGAGCATCAAGACATGGAAGCAATCAAGAATCTCATCATTCAAATTTCTAAATTAAAATCTTGTGGTTTGAACAAGGGATTGTTTGAATTCTTCAATCATTGATGGAGAGATGGCTTGGTACAAGGATCTTGAAATCTTTGATTGAGGTAAAATGATTTTGTCAAGCAAAAACTTAGTATTTTCAAATGTTAAGGAAAAATCTATTTTTGAGCAATGCAAGCCTCAACTCCACTTAGCCAAATGCATATAGATGATAGATTCCACTATACAAATATAGTATCACTTGCCAATACAATTCAAATGTATTGACCCTTTGTGGCTGTAACTTGTATGTTGCAGGTTTGATTGATTTTAGTGAAGATTGATTGTTTAGGATTACAAAGTCTACAACCAACATCTGCCTGTGGCACTTTGAAGATGAAGGACCCATGACTATATTTATTCCACTGCAATGTAATGTAATAGCCTAATGAGCTATGTTTGATGTAATAAAATTATGTTATTCTTGGTTATAAAGTTATATTATGACCCTTGTTTCTTGATATTACATCTAAACTGTGGATGCTAGCTATTGATCCAGGGACTAGCATTGTAAACACAGGAGGGATCAATCTTATTAAAGGTTGGGACCCCTATAGATGGTATCAGAGCATTGTGTTGCCTGTAGGATTTGTAAACCCTAGGATTGGACAAAACCCTTAGAAAAATAGGAGTTGTATTTGTTCCAAAAACTTATTTACAAAAACACCTGTAAACTCTTTCCTCAACCATTTTGGTTTCAACTCTACACCTCTTCTACTTCAATTTGATGGAAAAACCTACCCCATGACCAAAGACTACACCATGTACAAAGGACTTCAACATCTTCAACTCTAATGACTTCAACATCTTCAGCATATTCACCAAGGACTTCCAATATGGATATCACCAAGGAATACAAGTGAAACAAGGAAATCTTACTCAAGATTTAGAGACTGAGGAAATGCAAAAGTTAGAAGGAGCCTACATCATTTGAAGTATTGCAACCAAGAGTTTTTCTCAAGGAAACCATGATCTCATACAAGAAGGATCAACCAAGAAGGAAGGAAAGATCACAAGTGAACCATTTAGATGGACCACCATAATTTAGTTAAGTCAAACACACCAACTTATGTGGTGTAACAAAAATATTTTGTTGCCTAAAAATGTGCTTGAACTTTGTTGTTTGAGTGAAAAGTTGTTTGTGATTGCATACACATTGTTTGTGTGAATTATGATGTGTGTGATTAGAAATAATTCCTTAGAAATATCTTGCCTACTCTAATCTCCCATCAAACCCAAACAGATGACTACTCCAAGAAACTCCAACATCAAGGTTGATGACAACCACAACCAAGAGGACAACATGAGAGAACTTATAGTAATCCAAAACCAGTTGAGCCAAGAGACAACTCAGCTATTAGCCAACAACAAGGGACTAGACCCAGCCATACAAAGGATTTTGAAACTTCAATCCCAATTGTTGCAAGGATTAGTTACTCAAATGATCAACATGAGAGAAAACTTTTCCCAAAGAGCTAATGACAACAAGGATGACAAAGATGCTATTCTAGAAGGAACCCAAGCTAGCAATGTTTTTAGAGACAAAGATCATGCATCCAAGGAACATGAAGATCAATGCCTCAAGAAGAGAGAAAGATCTCCCACCTATGAAGAACATGAACTAGAAGAACTCCTAGCTTTAGAGAAACCCAAGAAGAAGAAGAAATGCCCCAACCCAAACAAGAAGGATATTACTCAAGAGCAATGTTACACTTGCAAAGAGATGGGACACTATTACAATGAATGCCCAAAAAAGAAGAAGAGACAAGAAGACAAACAAAAGCTAGTGAAACCCAAGATAAGGAAGGATTTTAGCCAAGTGATGTGCACATACTGCAAAGAGTTAGGACATTATGCAAACTACTGTCCTGAAAAGATGAAGCATAAGATAAACCAGCCTATGAGGGATATCAGCCTTGTCACATGTTTCAAATGCAGGGAACTAGGCCACTATGCAAACAATTGTCCAGAAAGGATGGAGAACAAGTTGAACAAGCCTATGGAGAAACTCAACCCTAGCCCATGAGTCAAGTGTAGAAATAAAGCAAAAGTTTGCTTAGAAAAGTTTTTCAGGACCCAAGAAGGCCAATATGTAATTTCTGTTTGAAATTTTTTAAGGGTGGTAGTACCCTAGTTGTTTGAACTTGCTTGTAAACCCCATCCTTCCCAAATCTCGGGACGAGATTTATTTTAAGGGTGGTAGCCTGTCACATCCCAAGATTTTCCAAATCTTGTAATGTGAAAATAAATTAATAAAATAAAACTTTGTTTGATTTTTAGAGCCAGAAGAAACTTTTTGAATTTAAAGGGAAACTTCAAACCAATTTGAATCAAATAAATCCTAAAGGGATTCATAAAGTTAAACATTTATTAGAGGAAATTAAAATGTTTTGGAATTACTATTTTAGAATCTTTTAATAAAAGATTTTGTTTTCAAATGAAAAGGTGAATTCACAAATAAAGATTATTTTATAAAGACAAATTAAACCTTGGCCAAATGTCTAAAATAAAATGTTTTGTTTTGATTAAAAATAGTAAAGGATTATCTAAATAAAATAATAAGGGAATTAATATCCAAACTCTTTTAAAATAAAAGGTCTTACCAATTTAATGGAAACATCAAAACTTATTAAATTATTTAAAATAAGTTTTCCAAATATTTGTTATTCACAAATAAAACCTACTAAAGTGTTTTGGCTTTATTTTAGATTTCAAAATAAATATCTCAATAAAACAAATATTTGATTTAATAATGAAAGTCTATTATTATTTAATTAATAATGAACCCTAAAATAAAATGTTATTTTATTTTTAACAAATCTCCAATTATTCTATGTTTCCCAAATAAAACCCACTGAATTGGTTTTGAAAATATTTAAGTTTCAAATAAAGATTTTATTAATAAAATCAAACCCTATTTTGATTTAATAACTAAGTTCCATTTTATTTAATTATTAATGGACCCTAAAGTAAAAAGATTATTTTATTTTAAACAAGTTTTCCAAATATTCTTTATTTCCAAATAAAACCTACTGTTTGGGTTTTGAAAACATTTTGGATTTTAAATGAAGATTTTACTGAATAAAACAAACCCTATTTTATTAAATAAACTAATGATCCATTTATTTAATTAATAAATGGAACCTAAAAAGATTTAAAAATATTATTTTATTTTGGATTTGGATTATGTTGACAAACAGAACCAAATTCAAAGTGTAAAGTTGAGTGTTTGTTTGTATTGTTTGAAATATTTGAATGCTTGAATAATTGTTTGAAATAACAAATCAGGAAATAGAAATAGAAAAGAATAAAACAAAGTAAACAGAAAAAAATAAGAGAAAACGACCAGCCCAACCATCTGGCCCAACTCCAGCCCATCTAGCCCAGCTCCTATTCTTCCCCCCCCCCCCTGAACCGTTTTCTATTTCACTCAGAACTGCACCCACCCAGCAACCGACAGGTGGACCTCCCCCTTTCTCTCCTTTTCTCACTGACAGAGGACCCCACACCTCGCCCCCTTCTTCCCCACCCGCACGACCCCTTCTCGCCGGCCGTTGCAGGCTTGATTCCGCGGATTCAATACGCCTTAATGCGGCCACCATTAATCACCTTGACCATGCGCGTTAAAACCCCAGCGTCTTCTCCTCCGTTCCCCTCAGACGCCACCCTCTTTCCGCCACCAGGCTGTTGCCATTTCCTTCTGCACCTCCTCTGTCTCCGACGACCGTTCTCACCGATTCCGGCTAACACACTCCACCACCTGCCTTCCTATGCAACCTAGCAGCCTCCCCACTCTCTGGAGCATCTCCTAGTACACTTCGTTCAACCGCGGGCGCCCCAGGAAGCCGTCTTCGACAAAAATTCTGAGCGCCGCCGTCTGTCTCGCCTCCGACGAGCTCCTCCGGTAACTCCAGACCACCCCGACCCCTCTCGTTCACGCACACGCCTTCTTCGTGTCCTTGCGCTCCTGACCGTGTGCCTCGTTTGTCTTCCCGTGGACCACAGCGTCGTCCTCGACCTCGAACGCACGTGACCGTCGTCAGAATCAACTCCGGCGAGAAATCCTGCCTGTCCCCGTGCGCCCCTTGCCACGACGACCACGCGACCAGCATCACCTCATCCTCGCGACCTCGGTGAGCTTGCTCCCTCCCTGTTTCGCTTCCTGCCTCGCCAGCGCCGCCGTCAACTGGCCGCTCCGCCGCCAACCACCGCAGCCAGCGCCGCCACTTTGTGGTTGATTGATCAGGACCGTTCGATTTAGATCAGACGCGTAGAAACAGATGAATTACCGAAGGGGTATGCGTCGATCTGCGCCGCACATTTTCAGTTAGATCCAACGCACCCCAGTAGCCGATCCCAGCGAACCGGTATCGACCAGTAAGAATACGCCGCGTGTCACCTGTTTGATTTAAAACGGATTTGAAAAACAGAAACTTTAGCAAACTTCAAACCCTTATATCTTTTGATCCACACGTCCAAATTTTGCAAATTTTATATCAATGGATTCAGGAGAACAAACCCTAACCAACCATGGCCTTGGTTTTACAAATAGTATCTGTTAGCTTGTTTGAATTTGCAGAAACTTTTGTGTACTTGTTTAGACTAGAAATGTTGTTTAAAAATGATTTTTGGATTAAAACCTTTGCAAAATGGTTTGTTGTGACCTTACTGACCCTAGGAACCAACCCATGGTTTGGAAAATGAATTTGGAAAAGTTTGGAATGGATTAATTAGTTTAGTCCATTTCTAGCTAAATAAAATTGTTGATTTTATTATAAAAATGTTTATGGAAAGAAAACTTTGAGAAAATAGTTTGGACCAAACCTACTGACCCAAAAACACCAAGCTTTGCAATAGCAACTCATTTGGTGAACCCTATAGGCTAATGCCTTAGTAAAAATATTTCTACACCACATAAAATAACACTTTGTTTTGAAAATGGTTTTAAAGTGAAACCTTTTGCAAATGACTTGGCCACTTTAGGAAATGACCATTAGATGTACCCAAATGTCTATGACCCACTAGGAACCACCTTTTCAAACAAAACAAAGCTTGGCATGCTTGCATGCATTTCTTAGACTTTGTTATTTATGTGTGTTGTTTTGCTTGATTGGTAGATTGAGTTTGTGCCTTGCTTGATTGATTTGTAGTGACATGAAGAGTGTGATTGTTGCAAAGACCAAGAGGTGGACCTATACTCTACCAAAAAGGCAAGTGATGCTCATACTTTTGTCCCATTACTTTTTCTATGCATTAGTGATTTTGCTAAGTAAACTTGCATGGATTTTGCTAAGTATAGATCTTGCTATAGGAAAACCTAGTAGATGAATCCTTAGTAGGATTTTCCTAAGTTAAGATTCCTACTACTACCAAGCTTAGCCTAGCTAATAGAAAACATGGGTGGAATATATATTCACACTATGGAAAAATATTCTAAGTCTAAGGACTTGTGATTTTGTCTAATAAAACAACTAAGTTAATGAATCACCTGGGTGGAATGGGCTTGCTTGGTGGAGAATGGTTGAGTGGTTCACAATGCCATAGGCTTGGCTTGTGTATCTCACTTGTGGAATGCCACTCAGGAAACAAAGAGATTTGAGATGTCAAATGTTGAGAAGCTTCAAGTGCAACCACTTGGCAATATGGGCTCTGCCATGATCATATAGGTTGCAAGAACTTAGCCATATGGACAGTGGGTGGTAGTGTTTGATAGGTTGGAACGCGTCCATTTTGGTCTAAGGGAAGGCTTCTGAAAGATTTTGTCTTGGGAAACCAAGTCTTGTGGGTAAAGTGCACCACCTCTGCAGAGTGTAAAATCTAAGTACTTAGCCATGTCCCTGGTAAAGGACAATTTGAGCATCAAGACATGGAAGCAATCAAGAATATCATCATTCAAATTTCTAAATTAAAATCTTGTGGTTTGAACAAGGGATTGTTTGAATTCTTCAATCATTGATGGAGAGATGGCTTGGTACAAGGATCTTGAAATCTTTGATTGAGGTAAAATGATTTTGTCAAGCAAAAACTTAGTATTTTCAAATGTTAAGGAAAAATCTATTTTTGAGCAATGCAAGCCTCAACTCCACTTAGCCAAATGCATATAGATGATAGATTCCACTATACAAATATAGTATCACTTGCCAATACAATTCAAATGTATTGACCCTTTGTGGCTGTAACTTGTATGTTGCAGGTTTGATTGATTTTAGTGAAGATTGATTGTTTAGGATTACAAAGTCTACAACCAACATCTGCCTGTGGCACTTTGAAGATGAAGGACCCATGACTATATTTATTCCGCTGCAATGTAATGTAATAGCCTAATGAGCTATGTTTGATGTAATAAAATTATGTTATTCCTGGTTATAAAGTTATATTATGACCCTTGTTTCTTGATATTACATCTAAACTATGGATGCTAGCTATTGATCCAGGGACTAGCATTGTAAACACAGGAGGGATCAATCTTATTAAAGGTTGGGACCCCTATAGAGATGAACACATAGCTACCGGTAGAGCCCTTAGCCTCGAGGAAGAACTACTCCCTCCTCATCATGGAAATCACCAACGGTGATGAAGATGGTGGTGGAGATCGATGGAGATGGCTCTGGGGGCACTTCCCCGTCCCGACAGGGTGCCGGAACAAAGACTTTCTGTCCCTCAAATCTCCACTTTCGATGGCGGCGGCGCGACGGTACTTTTTCTGGAAGTATGATGGATTATTTAGGGTTTTCTCCCCGGGGGGTTTCTTATAGGCGCAGGAGGCAAGGTCGGTGGAGGGCCGGGGGGGCACACCCCCAGTAGGCGCCACCAGGGCTTGCCCGTACCTGGGGGTGTGGCCACCCTGGTGCCCTACTCCATCTCTGCTTCGTGGTTCCGTGTTACTCCGGGAAAATAATGACTTTGGATTTTGTCCCGTCCAATTCCGAGAATATTGATTTTCTGCCTTTTTGGAACCAAAAACAGAAGAAAATAGGCAACTAGCACTGTGGCATCTTGTTAATAGGTTAGTACCAGAAAGTGTATAAAAATACCTCAAAGTGTAGACAAAACATAAGACAAATGATATAAAACAAGCATGGAGCATCAAAAATTATTGATACGTTTCTGACATATCAAGCATCCCCAAGCTTAACTCCTGCTCGTCCTCGAGTAGGTAGGTGATAAAATAATATTTTTTGATGTGACATGCACCATCAAAACCAAGATCAAACCATTTGCAAGCATTGGAAGCAGGGACCAAAGTACTCTAAACATGTGCATGAAAGATGGAGTTCTAACAATAGGACATAGTAACTATGCATGCAACATGAAAGGCTACAAACAAAGATCATGAATAACATGCATTGAAAAACGTTTGTTTTTTTCACATATAAAAAATATGGCATAGTGGCAATCAGCTTGTCCCTCATAGAGTAGCAAATAGATGCATAGGACACCTTCAAAGTTCACAAGGGTGACTAGAAACAAGTAGCACAAGAACAAGTAATATCACAATATGCATCAATCAATAAGTTTTGGGACACTGCACACAGAATGACAACTATGCTCTCTTAATGGCGCCTAAATGTAGAAGGTGGAGACTCAAATAATGGTGGAAAAAGGCCCTTCATAAAGGGAAACAGGGATTTAAAGTTTCAAAAAGAACTTCCAAAAATTATGGTACTTGTTAGCTTTCAGCCTTCATTGCCCCTATCATAAGCATCTTGAAGTGATTAAGGTTAAAGTGAACAAACTATGGAGTATATGCTTAACAAAGTATAAGTTGTCAATCTCATGTGCCTTGAATACGAGGGCCACACCTCATGCTACTCAACTTCAGTCACATGTAAGTTCTTGTCATAGTAAGTACATGCGTATCATAGAGAACCGCCAACGGGGTACCCCTTTCACATGGTACAGGAGCTATCCCATGACCAAAATGACAAGGCAAGCAGATAATGAGCATCTCAGTGATCTTTTTATTTACTATGTGCATACCTTTTTATTGAGGATGCTTCACAGAATGCTCATTATGGTGATGCTACAAGTTTCCACCATGATTAGGCATGGCTTAGGCTAGTGGCACAGGCGTTTTTCTAACACAAAATACATAACCCCATGGACTTACAAGTTTCCTCTTTATTTCACACTGGTGACATCCATAGATAAAAGAACATGATATCAACAGTGTACAAAGTACAAGTGCAATGTTGAAAACGTTCCCCGTGACAGCACGGTTCTTCTAATTCCAACGTATAAGTGCAAGCATATACAACAGATATGACACAATGGTTCAAGTTTATTAGGGTCAAAGAATATAAAGTGTGCCATCAAGTTTGTGCGGGCTTTAATCACTAAGTTTTCACATAACAAAATACTTTTTAATTGGAAGATAGATGAAAACAAGAATATACTTGGAATGGTGTAACAAACCATGCATAGGAATTTATAGTGGACACTTTGGAATAACTTGGTTTCTTGGGAGTTGGAAGCATGAGTACATCTTACTCATACAAGTGGAGGCTAGCAAAAGACTGGGAGCAACCAACTAAGAGAGCAATAATGGACATAATCATACAGAGCGACAAAACATTACTAATCAAAGCATAGAGTGGTACTAGAAGTCAAGGACTAAAGGATCATAGAGGCTATGGTGACTTGTTCATAGTCATATCATGGTGTGAGCATGTGCCAAGTCAACCCAAAGAAAGCATCAAAGGAGAATACCACAATACTATGCTTTTGTGTGCTAAAACAACGCATGATTCCTTCAAGGCACATTAAGCAATCCTAATTATTTGAAACAAGTCATGTTACAGCAATAATCACTAAGCATATGGTCAAAGAAACATCTAGCATGACATGATAAAGTCTAAGTCACAGTCAAAGCAAGCTCCTCTTGTACTACTCAAGCAAGAACTTCTACTCCTTTCCAACACTAATCAACTTATTTGAAATAACTCACAAGGATAATAATAAATAAAGATCAGTGAGCTTGTCTCACAAATCCACAAAGAAGAACTAAAAATTTCTAAGCAAAAAGCACAAGAAAACTAAGGCTAAACACGGTGCTAGCAAAAATGAACACTCACAAGACAATAAGAATGAAAACTAGAGTGTTCTAGGCAATGAAAACAGAGTGTGTATCTCTCCAAAATAAGTGTGATGGGATCAACCAATTGTACTCAAGCAAACTAAGCAAACAAAAACCAAAAACAAAAACTAAGACACTCCAAGAACAACACAATTGTGCATGAAACAATAAAGACGGAGTGTCTAGAAAGACCTAAGATTTTTATTGATAAAGAAGGGGATGCCTTGGGCATCCCCACGCTTTGACGCTTGTACCACTTTAATAATTCTTGGGGTGACACGGGGTGGCATCCCCAAGCTTGAGATTTTTTCCATTCTTCATCTCCTTACATCATTCTATCCCTACACCTAAAAATTTTCCTTCATACAAAACTTCACACAATCTTCATTAGCAACATTAGTGTACTCAAAAGATAATAGACCCTTTGGTTTTGGTTTTAGAACAGCAAAACTTTCACTAAAAACACAAGCTACTATAGAAACTCCTTCAAAAAGCTCAATTTCTCAAAAAGAACCCAAAAAAGAAGCAAATGCAAATAATGGCAGAAATCTGTCAAAACAGACCAGCGGGTAGAAAACGATATTTTCGAAGACCTTCTGTTGCTCAAATCAAAAGTTTTTGAACTAACGAAAGTTATCTAACATACTGGGGGATTTATTCGTAAATTTTTAGCTCAATTCGACTTACAGAGACTCCTCATGAATTTTTATGGTGGAGGACAAAAATCTGTTTCGGGACAGCAACTCCCCAAATCTTACTTCCCTCTCATTAGAGGTTATTCTTGCCACAAAAAAGCAATCAAAAAGGATAAGGAGAGGTCATTACTGAAGTAATAACTTCCAAGACTCAATAAAACTCTTGGGTTATCTCCCAACAAGTACTTTTCTTTAACGCCTTTAAGTTAGGCTTGTTAGTTTGAAAAGATGCTCACATAAGAAATATGAATTAAAGTAAAAGAGAGCATCAAGAAGCAAATTCAAAAAAAATAAGTCTAACCCACTTACTATGCATAGGAATATTTTAAAGAAACAAGTCATGAAAGCACAAAGCAACTAGCATAGGAAAGCAAAACAAGTGCAGCTTCAAAATTTTCAACATAAAGAGGGCAAACTTAATATTATTGAGATGCATAAGACCATGTTTCCCTCTTTCATAATAACTTTTAGTAGCATCATGAATAAAATTAACAATATAACTATCACATGAAACATTCTTATCATGAGCCACATGCATAAAATAATTATTTCTCTCCACATAAGCATAGTCATTCTTATTAATTGTAGTGGGAGCAAATTCAACAAAATAGCTATCACTATTGTTCTCATCACCATAATCATCAAATATAGGAGGCATATTGTAATCACAATAAATTTTCTCCTCAATAGTAGGTGGACTGAAAATATCATATTCATCATTGTAATCATCATATATTGGAGGTTTGGTATCATCATAAGCAATAGAATAGCTATCTTCCAAAGTTGGGGGACTAAAAAGATCATTTTCATAAAAACTAGCTTCCCCAAGCTTACATGTTTCCATAGCATTAGCAATAATGGTGTTCAAAGAATTCATACTAATAACATTGCTATTAGCATGCAAATAAAGCTCCATGGGTTTTTAAATTTTCTCTTCAAGCACTTCGTGTCCTAACTCAAGATAAATGCTATAAAGCTCTCTAATTTTTTGTTGTTTTCCATTAATCCTAACTAGTGAAAACAAGACAAAAGACAAAATTGCAGAATGTAAAGGAAATAACTTCGAGCACTCACACCGGAGGATGTGAGCACCTTTTACCTTACCTCCCCGGCAACGGCGCCAGAAAATAGCTTGATGTTTACGCACTTCTATTCTTGTAAACAGTTGTTGGGCCTCCCAGTGCAGAGGTTTGTAGAACAGCAGCAAGTTTCCCTTAAGTGGATCACCCAAGGTTTATAGAACTTGGGGAGGAAGTGTTCAAAGGTATTCCCTCTCAAGCAACCCTGCAATCAATATACAAGAAGTCTCTTGTGTCCCCAGCACACCTAATACACTTGTCAGGTGTATAGGTGCACTAGTTCAGCGAAGAGATAGTGAAATACAAGCGGTAATGGTGCCAAAAAATAGCTTCGATGGAGCTTGACGGTGGGGTAAAGACTGAAGGCAATAAGAAGGAAGCAAGCAAACATGCAACAGATCTAGATGCAAACGGTGTTTCAATGTTTAAAACAAGGCCTAGGGATCATACTTTCACTAGTGAACACTCTCTCATATAAATATCCTCTCTTCATGATACTACTCTTAACTACTCTCTGGTTGGACACTCTAATCCACGGTAGCGCTATAACAGCACACCTCAAAGTCTGCCTTCCCCAATCTAGATAACTCCACACTGTCACCTTGAGCGCGAGATGGTTCCAACAAACACCACAATTTCATAGAGACATCCAACTCCAAATATAACTCATAACAAATATATATGTAGTCTGGCTTAAGTGCCACACACGGCGTGCACGCTGTCACTTTCACACACGTGGGGAAAAGCATAGATCTATTAAAGCACGATGAGTATTTATATAGACTCTAGCCTAAGTGCCACCATGGCGTGCACGCTGTCACTTTAACACACATGGGGAGAGCAGAGATCTAATGAAGCACTTGAGTAGAAAGGTAGATCTACTTAATTACAAAGCTCATGACCACAACAAGATCATGCATTGAGAGAGATGAACACATAGCTACCGGTAGAGCCCTTAGCCTCGAGGAAGAACTACTCCCTCCTCATCATGGGAATCAGCAACGGTGATGAAGATGGTGGTGGAGATCGATGGAGATGGCTCCAGGGGCACTTCCCCGTCCCAGAAGGGTGCCGGAACAGAGACTTTCTGTCCCCCGAATCTCCCCTTTTGGTTGTGGCGGCGCAACGAAACTTTTTCTGGAAGTATGATGGATTATTTAGGGTTTTCTCCCCGGGGGATTCTTATAGGCGTAGGAGGCAAGGTCTGTGGAGGGCCAAGGGGCCCACACCCCCTATAGGAACCACCAGGGCTTACCCGCACCTGGGGGGTGTGGCCACCCTAGTGCGCTACTCCGTCTCTGCTTCGTGGTTCCGTGTTTCTTCGGGAAAAATAATGACTTTGGCTTTTGTCCCGTCCAATTCCGAGAATATTTATTTCCTGCCTTTCTGGAACCAAAAATAGAAGAAAACAGGCAACTGGCACTGTGGCATCTTGTTAATAGGTTAGTACCAGAAAGTGTATAAAAATACCTCAAAGTGTAGACAAAACATAAGACAAATGATATAAAATAAGCATGGAGCATCAAAAATTATAGATACGTTTCCGACGTATCAATGTTATATATACATGATTGCTAGTGGTAAACTTAAGCTTCGGATCTGACACTTCCAAGTCTGTGTGTACTTGCATGTCTTTGCATCTCTACATATCACTCATTCTCTAATGAGATGGCATTGTATAAATTTGGTCCTTTGGTGAGACCTTTAGTTCCTTGTGGTTAAACCATGTCGATACAATTTCCGTACAGTATATATTCATAGTACTAGCCCGCTATGAACCACACCTAGTTTGATAACAAACTACTTGACACAAATACCCTCTTTTTCTGCTACAACAGCAATCATATACTTAGCCTTTTGTTATAGTATCTGGCACAATGTCTTAACTTTGGAACTCATCCAAATCCGTTATAGAACTTCCTTTCCATTACATTGTGCCACCCATAGTTTAAATTGAGACAAACTTAATTTATATCTTGTGATAGAACTAGTATCAATGTAGCACTTTACAATGAACTATCCATCTATTTGTCACCTCTACATAAATAACATATTCTTAGTTCTTCCAAAGATCATAAGGATATTCTTACTATCGTCCAATGATCATCTTATGAGTCATTCTGGTATATTCTCATAACATTTAGAGCATAGGACATATCTGGATATGTACATATCATAGTATGATTGATCAAAATATTCTTGTGATTTCATTCACCAAGTGTCAAAAACACTTGGATCTCATCTCACTTACTAAGTGGCAATACACTTGAATCTTGATTCAATCCTTTCTATGTGGCAAGAACCTTTCTTTTCATTTCCATATTGAACTCATTCAATTTCTCATATATGTACATTTGGCACAACCATATTAGTGCCTCAATCCATCCATATAGACATTGATGCCTAATATTTGGATTATGGCTAAGTGTTTCATCAAAATGAAATTCTTAACCTGTGTCAATAATAGATACATCATTTCCAATCAACAATGTCTTTCACATAATGTATTAGAAATATGTCTTAGCGCTCCCACTTAATTTCTTGCAAATGCAAGGATTACATCATCTTCGATCAAATTAAACTCTTTTAACAGTTTCATCACGGTGAAGATTCCAACTCTACGATGCTTACTTCAACCATTGAAGTTTGCATACGCCTTTAGCATCCTTTGAATTAACAAATCCCTTTGGATTGTGTCATGTACACGTCCTAGGTAACCATTCTATTAGAATAACTTTGTTTTGTCTGTTCAACTACCATATACCAAAATTATATGTAGTGGTTGCTACATTAATTCGTCTAGACTAAATATCACTATGAAAGATCAGGTCTTGTCATAGTCAAATCCTTGAACATTGTCGTGAACTCTTTCCCGACATGTCGACTATTTCATAGATGTGAAACATCCATGTCTATTTCTTTATAGATCCAAATATGACCGATAGGTTTTTTACACCTTTCCGGAGGGTCTTCCAAGTTCAAAAACTTGATTTCTCGTGTATTGAACTATCACAGATTCTATGGCTTCAAGCCATCTGATGGAGTCAGGGCCCATCATCGCTTCTTTGCATATAGTCGGCTCATCATTGTCAACCAATAATGATTTACTCTCAAATCTTAGTATTTGATTGTTTACCCAACCTACTTGGTTCAATAGGACCTTACACCTCCGTGACCACAACCTTTGAGGCACGTGACCCATGAGCATTGTTGCTGCCTTCGGGACAGTTTACGGTGCTGCGCAACTCGGCACATATTAGCTAAGGTTCAATAACCTTATCAAAGTTCTATTGCCCTCCCACTAAATTTTTTACGAATAATCCTTCTAAAGAAACTTGACGTTCTAACCGACAAACACTTTTGTCTTTGGTTTTATGGAGGAATACCCAACGGTTATTCGAAATAACATACAAAGACATGATCATCCTATTTTGGTTGTAAACATTTTACTTATGCCTAGCATACCAAAATTTAAGAAAGGACAACTTGGGTTTTATCCCAAACCACAACTTATATGGTTTCATTTTAACGGATCACGATGGTGCTCTTTTCAGTGTAAAAGCAGTAGTCACTAAAGCTTTAATCTTTAAAATACAATGGCAATTCTATAACTGACACCTTTGATCTCACCATGTCAAACAAGGTTTCATTGCATATCTTGAACACTCCATACTCCTATGGTGTTTCGGGAAATGCAAATCCATGGAACGATTCCTCAAATCTTAGGTGTTATGCTAAACTTGTAACTCAAATATCTTCCTTTATGATCCAATCATAAACTCTTTATTTTCTTGTTACAATGATTTGACACTTAATCTTGAAAGTCTATGAACATTTTCAAATGCTTCACACTTCTTCCTTATTAAGTAAATATACACATATATTCACTCAAAATTCCGAAGAGAGCATATGAAGTTGAAATCCATCGCTCATGACTACACATAATGGTCTACATACATCAATATGTACAAATTCCAATAAGTTAGTCGTTCGTTCTTCTTTGTCCTTTGAACGAAGTTTTAATTATCTCCAGGAAAGTCTCACAAGCATCATTTGATCAAAATCAAAAGACTTCAAAATTCCATCAAAATGGAGTTTCTACATGTTTTCTTTCCAATATAATTTAAACGGCGATGTCACTCCAAAATTTCAATCATTTGTCCTATGAAATTTTTAGAATTTTAGTTTTATGGGTGTGATTTCTCCAACTAGATTTGTAAATCATCCATCTTTTATGGATTACGGCAATTATTTGAACAACCCTTTTGTTCTCATAATACCTGATCAAAATAACAATTATTGAGACAAATCTTGAAGGTAAGCTTTGATGTTAACGAGCAACACAACAACAATTTGTTTGTTTTCGATGAACATCATCACACATTCTCTTGCTGGTTACTTAGGCCATTGCAGTTCATGAATTGTGTTGTCCTGTATGACATTTCACACCAACCAATCCGGTATCCAATACCCAAGAACCACATTGTTTAACAAGCAAAGAATACATCCATAACATGTATATCATCTATATACCTAAGCCGGACAATTCCAGTCTTTCCTTTTCTGCAAAATATTTTTGAGATTCTCTTTCAACGTTTCCTTTCCTTTTAAAAGAATCTATCAACATCAATAGTGGCGCCATACATATGACACATAATCCAAAACGTGTTAGTCAAATACTAATACCTTTGGACTTGCACTCTGAAGTAGATCACCATCATCAAATGTTTGGCATTCTTTCAAAATCCATTCTTTAGTAATCTTTTAGTGTAGTAAACATTTTACCTACATCTTCTATTCATCCTTATCATGACAACTTTCATGATCAAGCTACTATAGCTTATAAAGGTGAATCACGAGTATAATGTTGCTTTCCAAAACCTTTTTCGAGGATTAGGATGTCCAGCGTCTCCAACCTTCGCAAATTCTCATCAAATATGAGAACATATACTTTTCCAAATTATACTCTATCATGTTGCAACCAAGACATTGTTTTAGATATCGCAATATCTTCCACACATGATGGTTTCTAAAAAAATCCTTTCAGCTCCTAGATAACCTTGATATTAAAAACAGTCTTTTGAATATCAAGAATCATGGAGGCAAACATGATACTTTAGATACTAACACTGGAATTGTTACTCTTGATTCAATACTAATTATTAAACTTCATGGAGTAAACGGAGTTTGATGAAAGTTTGCAATAGGACTTTTAAACTTTAGATTGAAACTCAAAACAATACGATACCAGTTCATAAAGTAACTATCTAGAATTCTATAGTTCTATTATCTCAATTATAACTAAGCATAAGGTGGTGAACGAATGCCAATGACTACAACAATTATGCAAATTCACTTTGATTTAATTTATGATAAATTGTGTTCAACTTTAATCATATTACTATTTGAACTCCCACTCAAAACAACATCCCTCGAGTCATTTTGGTGATTACATGAACCAAATCCACTACACCCAGTCCGATGATCACGAGAGATGATGTAGCTTCAAAGACGAACAATCAACATTTTCATTATATCATCCATATGACTCATGCTTTACCTTTCGGTATTCCGTGTTCTGAGACCATGTTTGTACATGCTAGGCTCATCAAGGTTAACCTTAGTCTCTGTATGTGCAAATATCGCTTGCACCCATTGTATGCACACGTAGAATCTATCACACCCGATATCACAAGATGCTTCGAAACGACGAGTCTTAGAAACGGTGCCTACTAAGGACAAACACTTTATTACTTGATATTTAGTGAGAGGGATCATCTTATAGTGCTACCGTCACAATCTAAGCAATACAAGATGCATAAAAAGGATTAACATCACATGCAATTTATAATATGTGATATGATATGGCCTTTCTCCTTGTTCCTTTGATCTTCATCTCCAAAGCACAGACTTGATATCCATCATCACCAACATTGCGTCAAGGTCCGTGGCGCCGCCTCATGGTTGTCCATCACCAACAGCAACTATTACAACTACTTGGAATAAAGCAATTACATAATGAATAGACACGCATGTCTTAATGAATTTAAAGATAACCATTAGGCTCCTGTCGGTTGCCAACTTGCAATAAGGATCATTGCATACGTCAAATATAATCACAATCAAATCATGGCAATATCACATCACATGCCCCTGCAAAAACAAGTTAGACGCCTCTAATTTTCTTTGCATGTTTTACGTAGCTTGGGGCTTTCGATTAAGAACCGTTCTTATCTAGAAACATGAACCAAAACATTGATACAAGTGTTGTAAAGTGCCCATTATAAATTTAATCTTAACTATAGTGGGACATACAGACACCCACAAAGCCACTTGTGCAATACAAGTTGCATGTTGAGCGTGTAGCAAGTCTCATGTATGACGACATGTAAGGTTAGCCTAGGCCGCTTCATCCCACCATACCGTAAGATGCAAAGTACACAAAAATCAAGCGACAAAAAAATCATCAACGCCCACAAAACCATTGTGTTCTACTCGTGCAATAGATCTATGCATAGACATAGCTCTGATACCGATGTAGGGTTCTTTGCATGGAAAACAAAAAATTCTACCGCAAGAACACATAAAACCATGATCGAATCTATGGCAAAGCCAAGATCTAATCCACGAGATCGGTGCAACGAGATTGAAGATAAATAACCCTCATAGATCCAAAGCGTTTAACGAGATCACATTCTCGTGGTTGATGTAGTCGATCACTTGTCGATCTCAAGATCACGTAGACGATCCTTCCGACGCCGCGTTCTGGTAGAGCTTGCGCAGTCGATCACACGTACAGAGTCGATGAAGACCTTCCTCTCCCGGTTCCAACAGGGCAGCGGAGGTAGTAGATCTCCTCGGAATCCCAACAGCATGACAGTGTGGTGGTGGTGGTGGAAGAGAGATTTCTGCAGGGCTTCGCCTAAGCCGGAGCAGGGCGGTGGACGAGAGAGAAGAGAGGCGGCGGCTAGGGTTAGGCGCCAAGGACAAGGGGTGTGGGGGTGCGCCCCTAACCCTCCTTATATAGGTGGGGGGCAGCCGACCAAGGGTTCCCAGTGCTAGCTGTGCCCCCCAACTCGGCCACCAAGGGGAAGAGTTGGGAACTTTCCTACCAAGTCTTCCCACTTGCCAAAACTAGATTTTGACTTTTCAAATTAGGATTTGACTATTCAAACTAGGGTTTAACCCTTCTATTAGTGTTTGTTGGTTGGACCTTTAGGGCTTGGTGCGGCTGGCCCCTAGGGCATGCCACAGCCCAAGTGACCCCCTCCCGGGGTGGTGGAACCACTAGTGGTTCCTCTAGAACATTCTATAAGTATCCGGTCAAAACACCTAAACTTTTTCGAACCCCGGAAAACCACTTTCCTTATATGAATCTTATTATCCGGCATTTCGGGTCTCCTCGTGATGTCCTGGATCCAATTCGAGACTCCGAACAACATTCGGTCTCAAACTCATATTCCATATTTACTTAAACAACAGCAATTCCTTAAGCGTGTCTCCCTACGGTTCGTGAACTATGCAAACATGATCGAGACACCTCTCCGGTCAATAACCAATAGAGGGATCTAGAAATCCATAATGGATCTCACATATTTCGATGATGACTTCGTGATCGAATGAACCATTTACATATTGAAAGGGCATGTATGCCTCCATATGTGGTCCATTGGCATCGCTTGGGCCATGTGTTGGTCTCAAGGTTGAAATATGAAGGAATGTACAAGGGTTATGTGCTCATTGGAATCATGAAGAAAGAAGGTGCTTGAAGGTCGATCAAGACAAGTGAAAAGATTTTCATCAAGATGGATCAACATCAAGAAGAAATGAAGAAGGGAAAGCTCAAGCCCTCTCTTTAAGATCGCATGCTTGAAGCTTGTCATCCTAGTGATCATGGAGTGATGAATACAAGTTCAAAGAAGAGGTTTCCCCATGGAGTATGGGGGATCAACTTGCAAGTCTTCATCAAGCAAGAGCGAGCAAGATAAATAAAGAAAGGTGTTCCCACTTGAGAAGAACAAGACGGTCTACATCAAGTTCAAGTGGAATGCTCAAGGAAAAGGTATGATCTTGATAGGGCTTCTCTTTTGCCGGTCTTGTGTTGTTAGTTGGGAGACCGGGTTTAGGATAAATAGTTGTTCTATCAAGAGGGGCTCTCAAGCGGGTTTCTCGATCACATTGTTCGGGGAGAGCTCAAACCTTTGCAAACATAGCATCATATTTCTTGGTTGTTAGTTGGTCCTTGTCCATGAGAGGATATATATCTTGTGGTTATCATCATAACAAGCTCTATTTCATCAAATAAGGATTTCCCTTGCATATCTTATTGTGTTCTTGATCGTGCAGGTTTTTCCGGCTCCACACCTTAGGAGATATCTCACATATATATACTTGATATTGTCTCCCTTGGTGGTATCCAATATTTCACATTTTTCTGGATTCTCTTGGTTTTATCTTTCCAACAAAATTGGTTTCATCCCAATCGGAGTTTTCAAACTCAACTTCTTGTGTTTTGAGTTTTGGAGGTTTTACCGGTTCATCGCTTCTAGAGAGGTTATACCTTTCTGAATTTGTTTTTATCCTTACATTTTGGAATATGATGTTTATTTTCATAATCTTGTATGGATTTTCTTTCTCTTCAAAATGAGCCCAAGATCATCAAAAACGGAGTCCAGAATCAGAAGTTATTGAAGTTTTCTATAACATCCCAAAAATCATAATTTGAAAAAGTTTGCATATCATGCATGCATTCATAAGCATTTGGTTATTTTCAAACAAGATTGCAAAATTAGAAACCATTTATATGCCTATCATTTTATGCTAGAAATTCAATGGTTCTATTCTACTCTCAAAGTATGAGAATACTTTGTTATGATCAGAAATATTTCAAATATGAATGCAAAGCTTGCACAAAAATTCTCAAAACAAAATTCAAATATAAAACCACTTTATGCCTATTATCTATAATCATATTAAGGCATGGATTTATTTTATTTTCCTTTATGTCAAAGTGCCTTGGAATAAACAGTAAGATTTTACACCCATGTGTGTACAAAGTTTTCACTGCAAAAATCCAAAAGCGATTTGAATTCAAACTCATTTGAAAAACATTTGAAAAGGATTTCAGAAAATCAAAACAGAAATAGAAAAGGAAAAGGGCATGCGCCAGCCTTTCGGCCCAGCAACAGAACCAGCCCAACAACCAGCCCACCCGGGTCCCCCTCTCCCTCTGATTCTCACCCACGTGCACCCCCCCCCCCCCCCCCACTGACGCCCCGGACCCACCTGCCCTGTCATCGTCATCCCCAAACCCCGCCCACGACCGAGTCCTCCGTCGTTTCCTCCCCACGTCACTGTCGTTGATTGCGCGCTTAATTGCCGTTGATTCACCGAGTAACTCCTCGGCCAGCTCCGACTACTTAAACCCCGCAGCCCTCGCTCCATTTTCCCCCATTCAATTCCCTTTGAACGCCGCCAGGTTGCTCGCCTTTCTCTCCACACCGCCGTTGTCCCGACGAACTCCGGCGACCGATTATGGTAAGCTTCGTGCGCGCCTCGCTCTATGGTTCATGCAAGCTTGTCCGCTATCACCTTGCGCATCTCCTGACATTCGTCGTTTACTTTATCTCGCACCAGAGCATCGCCTTCGACGACGACCGTGAGCACCCGACGACAGGCTTCACTCCGGCGAGCGATTCCGTCTGTGTTCGTGCACCCCATCCTCGTCAACGACCACGTCGAGCTTCACCTTGTCTCTGCGACCTCAGTAAGCCCCTAAACCCCCTTCCTTGCTCTATGGCCTCGCCGGAACGCCATTGCCAGATGCGCAGCCGCCGCTCTGGCCATTTGCGCCGCCACTCGATGGTCAGAGTTGTGTGGATCATTAGTTCTAGATCTAGGGGTTAGGATTAGAAGTTAGCGCGAAGGGGTATGGACAGATCTAGACCGCAGGATCTCACTTAGATCCAGCGGCTCACAAGCGTGATCCGCACGAAGCGGTACGGGCCAATCAGATTGCGCCGCGTGTCAGGATTTTCGTTTTAAAATTTTGATTTGATTTAATTAGATGATTAAACTTGTAAATTTAATAACTTTTGATCTGTTTATCCAAAAAATACAAATAATATATCATTGGAATCACAAAAATAAATCCTACACATCTATAGGCTTAGTTTTGTATTTTGCTTCTGTTAAAATAGAATTTTATGCAGAGACATTTGTAGGCCTAAATTGTGTATAAAATTATTTGGACAATGTTTTAAAAGGCAAAATTAAGTTTAATTGGTGTAAAAATGTTTAGTTTATTGTTCAGTACTGTTTTAGTTGTCTTGTTTGGTATAGAAAAATCATCACATAGCATTTGCATGCATTCATATATTTTTTCTTGATTATTTGAAATATGAATTTGGTGCTATTATTTTATGTGTAGATTTTGGTGCTAGTGGTGATTGTGACTGTGAGGATTGTTGTTACTCCCACAACTATCAAGGCAAGTGGTGCTTCATATTTTTGTCCCAATATTTTGACTATGCATTAGAGATATTTTGTATAGGGCTTGCATGATAATTTTTGCTAAGTATCTATATGCTATGCTTGGGAAATCCTAGTAGTTGTAGAATTGTTAGAATTTTCTCTAAGATTAGATACTTGCTATTGCCATGCTTAGCCTAGCTAGTAGCAACCAAGGGTGGATTATATACATGCTATGGAAAAAATATGCCTAAGTCTTTGACTTATGTTTTTGCTTAATAAAACAACTAAGTGAATGAAATACCTGGGTGGAATGGTAATTGCTTGGATGGATTTTTGTTGAGTGGTTACCAGGGCCCATTTTTCAATGGTCTACCCTGTGTATCTCACTTGTGGAATGCCACCCAGGAACAAAGGGATTTGAGATGCCATATATTAAGAAGCTTCTAGTGCAGCCACATGGCATTATGGACTCTGCCTGGATCATATAGGTTGCAATAACTTAGCCAAATGGATAGTTGGTGGTAGGGGTGATAGGTTTGGAACACGTCCATTTTGGTCTAAGGGAAGGCTTCTGAAAGGTCCTGTCTTGATGAAAGTCAAGTATTGTGGGGAAAGTGCACCACCTCTGCAGAAGGAAGAATCTAAGTACTTAGCCGTGTCCCCGGAAATGGACAATTTGAGCATCAAGACATGGAAGCTATCTAGAATCTCCTCATCCCAATTTCTAAGTTAAAACTTTTGGTTGAACAAGGGTAAAGGTTCACCAATGTCTATTGGTGGTTCCTTGGGAGTTTTTGACAAACAAAAACTTAGTGTTTTCAAATGATAGGTAAAACCTATTTTGAGCAAAGCAAGCCTAAGCTACACTTAGCCAATTCATGTAGAAGCTAGATACTTTTAGTCTACTAAGGTATCACTTGCCAATACTATTACAATCTATTGACCCACTGTGGATGTAACTTGTGATGTTGCAGGTTACTCTGATGAGGATTAGGGTTATGAGTCTACACTCAACATGCTTGCCTGTGGCACATGAAGATGAAGACTTTTATTTATATTGTTAAGTTAAACTCTTGTACTAGCCTATGGCTATGGAGTTGTAAAATACTATATAATCTCTGGAATGACAATGTAATAATGACCTTTGTTTCTGTGTACTTCATCTTAAACTGTGGATGCTAGCAATTGATCCAGGGACTAGCATTGCAATCACATGGAACTTTACCTTTATAAAGGTGGGGTCTTACATTTTCGTGCAATGTTGTCTAGCATTTTTGCTTGAGCGGAAATTCCAGTTCAAATTCTGACCCAAGTTGCGATGACGTATTGTTTTCTTCTGTATTTTGTGTCTCTATTTACCGGAAGTTCTGGTGAAGCACCGGAAATTCCGGTGGTGCGCGAATCTGGCCCAAACGGGCAGATTTCTCTTGACCTTTTTAAGGGCCCCATCTTCCCTATTGTTTCCCAAACTTTGGAGGTCATTTTTGCTAGCTCTTCCACTCTCTCTCCTCCATTGTTGACCTTCAAAATCTTGCCCTCACTCCTTCTCCCTCCAATGATTCTTGCATCTCTTTGAGCGATTTGAGAGGGGAGATCTATATCTATAATCCCATCAAACCAAATCCCTTCTTTATGAAGAAATTCTTGGAATCTAGATCTTGGAGAATTTTGTGTTCTGCTCTTGTGTTATTCCTCCCTTATTCCCCCAATAGCTTTTATAGCTTTGTTGGAATTTGGGAGTGAGGGACTTGCCCTTGCATTTGTTGCATATTTTTGAGTTCTCCACGGAGATTCGGCGAGTGCAAGCTTGTGGGCTTGTTACTCTAGGGTTCTTGGAACCCTAGACGGTTGTGTGGTTGGTGTGTTGATTTCTTGAGGCCTCCTTTGTGGGGTGGCCTCAAGCTTGTGGCCTTGTGTCCTTTGTGGCATTGTTTTTGGGAGCCTCCAATTGAGTTGTGGAGATATCCCCAACCTTATACGGGTTTTGGTGACCGCCCTCAAGTGTCCCTTAGTGGATCGTGAGTAGGCCTTTGTGGTGAGCTCATGGAGAATAGGGTTAGCCTTTTATGGTGCCGGTGAGTTGCGTGCCTTCGCATCCGGGGTGAGGCCTTGTGTGGCGTTGGGTGAGCATCGAGACACCACACCCCGAGGTGAGCCATTTGTGGCGTTCGGAGAGCATTGCGCCATCGCACCTCTTCAACGGAGACGTAGCTTCTTTGGAAGTGAACTTCGGGATAAAAATCTTCGTCTCCGCGTCCATCAGTTATCTGTCAACCGGGCCCTTTACTTATGCACTTTACTTTGTGATAGCCATCGTGCTTGAAGTATTTATATCTTGTTATCACCTTGTTCCTTGTATTGCTTAGCATAGGTTGTTGGTGCACTTAGGTGAACCTAGTGGTTAGGTTTTGTGCTCATTAAATTAAATGTTAGTTTTATTCCGCATTTATTTGAGCCTAAACCGTAATATTTTTAAAAGCCTATTCACCCCCTCTAGGCGACGTCCATTGCACTTTCAATTGGTATTAGAGCGAGGTCTCTCGCTTCTTAGGCTTCACCGCCTCGAGACTAAAGATGTCTCCTAGGGGTTTAGTGCACTCTCACGCATTTACATTTGTTGGCACTCATTATGGTGTTTGGCGTACTCGCATGCTTAGTCATTTCCGGGCCATTGACCCAAATATTGAGCGAATTCTAGATATGGTCTTGTCTCCTCCTAAGGATCCCCAAAATCTATCTTTGGAGGAGGAGACAAACTCTTATCTCGTCAAGCATCTAATGTTCTTGTTAATGTTGTGAGCTTTGTAGTTCTTTCTTCAATCATGCCTTTCTGGAATGCTCATGATATTTGGACCAAGCTTCAAGCAAAATATGATGTGTCCAAGACTAATGAGGATGATTGTGTTCCCTCCACATCCGTCCGTGATGAGTTCTCATCTTCTTCCACTTCACCATCATGTGAGTCGTCACAAGGTAATGATATGGTGAGTTGTGATAGAACTTGCAATGTGGATACTGAGCTTTCCATTCATGATCTTTTGTATCTATCTCATTGCAATGTTGTATCTTTGGGCATGAACACTTGTAGGAATATATATGATTTACATCCTAGTGTTGATTGCCCTTGCATATCATGTAGAATTGCTTTGAATATATCTCATGATGATATGCTTGATTTGCCTTGTTTCTGTGATACATATGCTTCTATTTCCTCTAGTACTTGTGTTACTAACCATGTAGAGGAAATCGAAGAATGCTTGGGCCAAGGCAAGGTTGTGTTTGGATCTTCATGTGTTCCCTCATCATCACCTTCTCCCAATGTTCACTTGTGCCTCATGGCTAAGGGTTCAAAGGTAACCTCTCATTTGGATGCCAATATACCTCATGATGATGTGAATGTTGATCATGTAGAAGTAGATGATGATGTTGCTTCTTTAAAAGATAAGGGGGGTTAGTCCTTCATTCTCTTCATCCTAATAAAAATACTTGCTCTACTTTCATTGAAATCTTGACTTGTGCTATTGAAAGTAAGAAACTAATATATGAGCATGAGGACACAATTGATAAAATAAGTAGTCTTGAGCGTGAGTATGCTAATGAAATTGCAAATATAAATGAAGCTCTTGAAAAAGAATAAACCACTAAGGAATATCTTGAGGAGACCTTTGCTCTAGAGCTATCTAGAGTGAATAAATCTCATGATAGAGATTTTGAGGTGGCAAGTGCCCTTCAAATTAAAAATGATGAACTTGAAGTTGCTTATGCTAAACTCCTTGAGGATTTTGAGCACCTCAACAATGGATCTAGAGTCATCAAGGGTGAGCTCATAAAACTCACCAAGTCTCATGAGTAACTTAAAGCTTCATATTCTAAAGTGCTTTCCAAGTTGCCCTCACCTCTTGCTAATAATGATGATGCTTGTGCTGCTAACTCTATTTCTTGTTAAGCATCTATCTTGAAGGAGAATGTTGAGCTAAAGTCTCAACTTGTTTTGCTAACTAGCAACTATGGGAGATTATAAGAAAGTCATGTGAAGCTCTCGAGCTTGCATGAGGATCTTCTAGTCTCCCATGGTAGGCTAAAGTTAGCTCATGAGGCCATTGTGTCAAAGGTAACATCTAGTGGGCCTCATGTGGACATTAGCACTATATCTACTCCAAATGTTGTATTGCCATGTGCTAGTCCTTGTAATTCATCCACTCACAACCATGATATATCTTGTGATGAATTGCATTCCTTGCCTTGTTGCTCTAACAATGTAGCATCTACTTTCTCTAGTATTGTTGTTGATACTAACCATGCAGAGGAAATCCAAGAGCTCAAGGCTCAAGTCACTTCTTTGAAGAATGACTTGAAAAGTTGTCATGAAGTAAATACCACACTCAAGAACACATTGAGTGTGCAAAGACCCCCAAGTGACAATAGTGGGCTTGGATTCAACTCCAACATCAATAACAAGCCCACTATCTTGTTGAAGCACAAGGGCAACAAGAAGAAGGGCTAAGTACAAGTGAAGAATCCGACCATGTAAGAGGTCCCAACCTTTAATAAGGTAGAGATCCCGGTGTTTACAATGCTACTCCCTGGATCAATAGCTAGCATCCACAGTTAAGATGTAATATCAAGAAACAAAGGTCATAATACAACTTTATAACCAGGAATAAAATAATTTATTACATCTTACATAGCTCATTTTGCTATCTCATTACAATGCAGCAGAATATAACAATAGCATGGGGTCCATCATCTTCAAAGTGCCACAGGCAAACATGTTGGTTGTAGACTTGTAATCCTAATCAACACACTTCACTAACATCAAACAAACCTGCAACATAATAAGTTACAGCCACAAGGGTCAATACATTTGAATTGTATTGGCAAGTGATACTATGGTAGTATAGTGGAGTCTATCATCTATATGCATTTGGCTAAGTGGAGCTTCGGCTTGCTTTGCTCAAAATAGATTTTCCTTATCATTTGAAAACACTAAGTTTTTTATTGTCAAAAATCACCCAAGGCATCTCCCAATAGAAATTGGTGATCCTTCAACCCTTGTTCAACCACAAGTTTTAACTTAGAAATTTGGATGAGGAGATTCTTGATAGCTTCCATGTCTTGATGCTCAAATTGTCCTTTTCCAGGGACATGGCTAAGTACTTAGATTTTACACTCTGCAGAGGTGGTGCACTTTCCCCACAAGACTTGGTTTCACCAAGACAAGATCTTTCAGAAGCCTTCTCTTAGACCAGAATGGACGCGTTCCAACCTATCATCCCCTACCACCAACTGTCCATTTGGCTAAGTTATTGCAACCTATATGATCCAGGCAGAGCCCATAATGCCAAGTGGCTGCACTTGAAGCTTCTCAACATTTGACATCTCAAATCTCTTTGTTCCTGGGTGGCCATCCACAAGTGAGATACACAAGGTAAACCATAGAAATGGGCCTTGTGTAACCACTCAACACAAACCATTCCTTCCATTCCACCCAGGTGATTCATTCACTTAGTTGTTTTATTACACAAAACACAAGTCCTTGACTTAGAAATATTCCATAGCATGAATATAATCCACCCTTGTTTTCTACTAGATAAGCTAAGCATGATAGTAGTAGGAATCTTAACTTAGGAAATTTCTACTAAGGTTTCATCTACTAGGATTCCCCATGGCATAGTTTATACTTAGCAAAATTCCATGCAAGTCCTACTTAGAAATATCACTAATTCATAGTGAAAATAATGGGACAAAAGTATGAAGCATCACTTGCCTTTTTGGTAGATAATATAAGTTCACTCCTTGATCTTTCAATATTCACACTCTTCAAATGTCACTACAATTTAATCAAGCAAGGCGCAATTTCAATCTACCATTCAAGCAAACATCACATAAAATAATAGAAACAAAGCAATGCATGCAAGCATGCCAAAGATTGTTTTATTTGGAAAAGTGGTTTCTAATAGGTTATAAACATTCTAAAACACATATTGGTCATTTTATAAAAGTGGCAAAACCATTTGCAAAAGATTTCACCTATAAACCATTTTTAAACCAAATCAATATTTTATGTGGTTGAAAATGCCTTTAGCAATGTAATGATTTTTATGAGGTCCACCAAATATGTTTTTAATTCATAAAACCTTGTGTTTAGGGTCAAAGGGTTTTAATCAAAACATTTTCCAAAGGGTTTCCTCAAAAAGCATTTTTAATAAATAAACATTATTTTTATTTGACTAGAAATGTTCTAAATCAAAGATTTATTCTTTTGCTTCACAAAATATGTTTTTGAAATCACAAGTTGGTTTAGATGGTCAGTAGGTTCAAGCAATCCATTTTCCCAAAGGTTTTATCACAAAAATAATTTTAGAAAGAATTTTATATTCATATTATGCCTACACAAGTTTCTGCAAAAACAACCATTTTACCAGAAGCAATTTACTAAACAAAGTGCATGGTTGGAAAGTAATTATCTTGCTGATTCCATTGATATAAAATTTGCAAAATTTGGACGTGTAAATTAAAAGTTATGCAATTTCAAACATCTAATAGATTAGTTTCTGTTTTTAGAACAAAAGGTTGTCCACGTGGAAGGCTCTGATTGGTTAAAAATGGTTCGCGCGGATCAGCTGTTGTGGGGCGTTGGATCTAACTGAAATCGCACGGTGCAGAGGGAGTGTACCGGTTCGTTTAGTCAATCTATCGCGTACACACGATCGAAATCCAACGGCTCAAACTAACTAGACCAAAGACTGGCGGCGCTCGACGGTGGCTGGCGGCGGCGCGGCTCTGGCGGTGAGGTTGCCGGTGATTTAGAAAGCGCGGGAGAGGGAGATGATGCTCACTGGGTTTGTCTCGTCGTGCTGAAGCTCAACGTGGTTGTCGTTGCTGAAGGGGCGCACAGAGCTGCTGGTGATTCCTCGCCGTAGTTGTAGTCGGTGTCTGGCGGCTCCGTTCGTCGTCGGGGGCGAGGCTAGAGGCCGCACTAGGACAAGTAGAATGCACAGTTAGGTTCGCAAGAGGAAGGCGAGTATGAGAGTGTCAACGAGGGGGAGAGGGGTGGTCGGGTTTACCGGGGAGAGGTCGCCGGAGACGAGACAGATGGCGGTGGCGCTCGGGTGATGCCCTTGCCGAAGCTCTGGTGTTCGCGCGGATGAATGGGAAGCACAGGGAGATGCGCCAGAGGCTGGGGATCACGCTCGCGAAGTCTGGGAGGCAAGGCGGTGGCTAGGTTTGCCGGAATCGGCAGGAAACATCGTCGGAGACAGAGGTGGTCTCAGCTCCAATTGGAACGACCTGGAGGCAGAGAGGGAGGGGCGAGTGAGGGAAAATGTCAACACCCGGATTTTTCAATCCTAGATGCCTGTTATGCCATACATCGCAATCCTAGGATTACCATTTTTGCGAGACATAACAGAATTGGATACCATAGTACTTCATCCATTACAAACGATACATAAGTTCTTACACAAATGGGGATCTCATGATCCAGTTCTTAATACAACATCAAGCAGCGGAATACGTAATAATAACGGTAGCGTAGGCGAAGCTCCATCTTCGGGGTCACAGGAAATGCTGACGATGGGAGATGATCCTAGTTGTCGTAACCTTCCTGGGGTCCATCCTCCAAGTACTCCTCTTCATAGTCTGGCCATGGGAATAGCCAGGGACAAAGCCATGAGTACTCTTTAAGTACTCGCAAACTAATACTAACAGGTAAGGGTTTTTTGGATAATAGGACACTAGGCTCTAGGGTTGTTTTGCCAAAAAAACAGGTTTATCTTTACTAAGTTCCAAAGCTAGTCACAATTTTATAACTCCTAAGTGGGATCTTGTAATTCAGGTCACAACTCTGTTGTGTTCAATTCAAAGTCTCAATTCATTTCACAAGTCATTTTAAAAGTCTGACGGGGGAACAGTATGGACACTCCAACTGTCCATAACCGCGGACGCGGCTATTCGAATAGTTTGACACTCTGCAGAGATTGTACACTTTCACCACAACATTCGATACATCCGTCAGGAACAAATCCTGAACTCACCATACTCAGTATGCGGATAATCAATCCTAACCTTTCAATTACACGCCCTAGTATAAGCACCTCTCCTGTGAGTTTGGCCTCCCAACCATGACCACTGTCATCTTGGGTACTGCACAGGTGGACAATCTTCACAAGGTAGCCTCAGCTCAAACCTTGGCCGTGAGGGAACTAATACTAAGGTATATAAGTTTCCAGTCAAGCCCTACCCAATATTCGGGTATTGTGGTTGTACGCTAAAATTGGAATGGTATCGCATCCAGACAACCATCAGTTTTATAAAGGGCTAAGGCTCATGCCTCAACATTTTCATCACCAAAATCATCAAGTGTTTGGAAACACATGTCCAAAACATTTCAATAGAATGATCCATCATTCCAAGGTTTTCATAACCATTTTTCCACCAAGTATTCCCATCTAAAGTTGATCAAGTTTTATGCTTAGCACTAGCATCTACAGGTGGGGGTAGTAATAATGAGGGGTGGTAACTGGTGGAGTTTCACTAAGTCCAACCTTATATCTTAGGCTGATATCAAGGTTTCTAGCTTAGGCCAAATTTTATGCTCTTTAAGCAACATTCAGCACAACTGTCTAGTATCTACCAAACTCTTAGGTAGACTCTAAGTAAGCTTTGATAAAGAAATAAAGTAACAAGCTTGCCATAAAACTAGGATTGGTTTAGCAAGTAGGTATGATCACATATGCTTAAGGCATAAAGTAGTCATCTCACAGGTATGGGTTTGTGGCATCAGTAAGGTATCTTGCAAGTGTTAGCTTGCACATTCACTAGTAGTATTAGGCTTGCATAGTAATTAGCTTGCATAGGTATAGTATCTTGCAAGTGTTAGCTTGCCTTGTGCAGAGCAATGGTTGAAGTTCTCCTCGGCTTCCTCTTCGTAGTATCCTCCTTCCTCCTCGTAGTATCCTTGGTCGGTACTAGCGTCTATGAATAAATACGAGGTACACAATCACCAAACAATACTTAACTACTTGCAATCATCACACACAAGGGTCCTATAGATGATCTAGCATCATCTCTAACATTACAAGGTTAAAGCTTGGTTTAAAACTTCTTATTTTTAGAAAAGTAATTTCTACTCATTGAAAAACTACTTAAGATTTAATGTTCTCCAAACTAAACATGGGATCATTTTGACACATGTCATCACCACATATTGTAGTCCATGGGAATGTGATTTAAAGTGGTGTCACAATTTAATAAGGTTTTACCCTTTTATTTTAATTAATTAAAGTGGCTAGAAATGCTTATGAAGCATTCTTTTATTACTTGAACATTATTTCTGCAAGTAAACCTATATATTTTTATATATTCTGAAAGGTATGGTTAAATGTGATTTTTGAGAGTTGGAATCAACTCAAAAGCTTTTATGGTTTGAATTTGAAAAATGTTTGAATGCAGAAAAGCTTCTGCCTTGTTATTTTTACTATGGGTGATCTACAGATCCAAATGACTTGAATCCAACGGGCTTGGATTAAGCATTCACAGTCCTTTCCAACAAAATTGGTTTCATTCAATTTGGTGTACTGAATCGATCTGGGTTGATTTTTGAAGTTGGGTATAGAAGTGTGTTTGAATTTAAAAAGAAAAAGGCTTAATTTGAATTGCTGGGCTGCGCGGGAAATTCTAACGGGCCGGCCTGCTAAGCGCAGTGCTCCCGCGGGATGCTTAAGTGGGTGTCCCCACTCATCAGTGACACGGGGCTGGGCGAAGCGGTATGGGGCAACGTGGATCGTTCGATCTAGTTCTAATCTAACGGCTGAGGGTCATCGTCGACGCGAGACAACTCCGGCGAGAACGAAACCTAGCGCGGCCAGTGAGGGGTGCTGGGGTCTCACCGGGGTACGGGCGAGGGTCGGCGAGGCGGGAAAACGACGAAGTCGACGACGGTGAACCTCCTGGTACCGGTGCCTTCTCCTGGGGCGGCTCCAATAGCTGGCTCCCTTCTTCTCCGGCAGCGGCAGGCTCCAGTGAAATTCCGGCAAGGTGGTGCTTGGCTTGCTCTGAGGATGGTGTGGCACGGTCAGTGGGGAGAGGTGAGTGAGATGGTGTGAAGAAATCGTGCGGGGGTGGCCTCTATTTATAGTCGAGCGAGGGGACCGTCGGGGCGCACGGTGAGCTCGTCGGGGGCGACGTTACAGGCGGCTATAGGCATGGGCAAGGGTAGGGGACGGTGTTGTGTCTTCTGGCGATGCTCAACGACATGATCGCGAGGCATGGGGCGGTGCGGTTTGGTCTGGAACGGGCGGCGCTCTGCGCGGCAGAGGCGGCGTCTTCGACGGCGGGCGGTGGTTGTATGGCACGGGGCGGCAAACGGGGGTGTCTGGCGGTCTCCTGGGTCGGTGGTGATCGTGTATGCACGCGGTGAGGGCGGCGCGCGGTCTGTGGGTGATGGTCGAGGGTGGCGCTCTGGCACACGCTCGGCATGGTCTGGGCGTGTCTCATGCGCGTGGTCCAGGGCTTGGCAACACTCGCGGCTGGGACAGGCAGTGGCGGTGGACGGTGGGCTGCCTCCCAGACAAGGTTGGCACGACTAGTTCTTCCTCTAGCCTGCTGTCCACAATGGGGTGACATGGGGGTGCTCGGATGTTCACCATTAATGACAATGGCAAGCTCACAGGGGTGCTAGTGTTGGGCTAATCTTTCTAGATGATCTACTGGGTTGTGTGTGAGCTAACTAGGGAACAAGTTAGGCTCAAAACACTACACACTATAGTGTTTGATGTTTTGTTTGATTTGTGTCTGCAACCTGTTTGATGAAATGGCCGCATGAAATCAAGTTTTGAATTTTGAAATGAATTTTGGTGGGTTTGCTAGATTGGTTCTGGTGAGTTTGCAGATGCTTGGGTTTTGAAAGTTGAGCTTGTTTGAGTGGGTTTTGAAAAAGTGGGATCTTCCCATATGAAGAAGATTCAATTTTTAATTGTCATTTAAACTATGCATTTGAAAGTTTCTGGATGATCACAAAGTGGGCCTTGATACTCTGTTATGAGTACATTCAAGGGGTGCAAAGATCCAGAAAAGTTTCTGTTAGGTTTTGAAAGTTTGAGACAGCCAAAGTAGGCATGGGAGTTAAATTGGTCAAAATGACCATTCACTTAATATATTTGTTTTGATTTACTTGTCTTTAGGAAAAGTGTGGGAAATGTTTTATATGATGTTCTTTTCACCTAAGAAACATTTTACAAGCAATGGTTCACACAAACAAGGTGGTTTTTAAAGAAATTCAAAATCCATGCATACACATATACATGCATTCATGAATTCATTTAGAAAAGTTTTTGTTAACCCTAAACTTGATGATTAGTGTTTTGATGATCTAAGTTTGATATTTTTGGGATGTTACAAACCTTCCCCCCTTAAAAAAAATCTCGTCCCGAGATTTGAAAAAGGACGAAAAGATTACCTAGGATTTGAAGAGATCTGGAAACTCCGTTCTGATGTGATCTTCGCGTTCCCAGGTAGCCTTCTCTTCTGTGTGGTTGCTCCACTGAATCTTGAGAAACTTGATGCTTCGGGTTCTGGTAGTTCGAAAGGCTTCTTCCAATATACGGATGGGTACTTCGGGATAGGTCAGATCATCGTTGATCTCTATGGTCTGGTGATCGATATTCTTGAACACTTCGGTCTTCTCGGGGACTTCGAGACATTTGCGAAGTAACGAGATATGGAACACATTGTGCACCACTGACATCTCTTCAGGTAGTTCCAGTTGATACGATACTTCTCCTCGACGGTTCAGAATTTTGAAAGGTCCGATATATCTGGGGGCTAACTTTCCTTTGAGTTGGAAACATTGCATTCCCTTCAATGGCGACACTTTCAGATAAACAAAATCTCAGATGTTGAAGGCGAGGTCTCGACGTCTCTTGTCAGCGTAACTCTTTTGTCGGGATTGGGCTGTCTTGAGGTGCTCACGAATCTTGTGAACCTTCTCTTCTGCTTCTCGTAGGATGTCGGGTCCGAAAATCCGACTCTCTCCTACTTCCGACCAGTTCAAAGGGGTGCGGCACTTTCTTCCGTACATAAATTCAAATGGGGCCATTTGCAAACTGGCTTGGTAACTATTGTTGTATGAAAATTCTGCAAACAGCAAACAGTCTTCCCACTTGGATCCATATTCTAACACACATGCTCTAAGCATATCTTCGAGTATTTGGTTTACTCGCTCCGTTTGTCCATCGGTCTGAGGGTGATACGCGGTACTGAAATCTAGGCGGGTTCCTAAACCTTCTTGGACTTTCTTCCACAATCTCGAGGTAAACTGAGTTCCTCGATCCGATACTATATTCTTGGGGACTCCATGCAAACTAACGATCCTAGCGATGTACAACTCAGCTAGCTTCGAACTCTGATAGGTAGCTTTGACGGGCAAGAAATGGGCGACTTTGGATAATCTGTCCACTATGACCCAAATAGAGTCATTTCCCCTACTAGAAGTAGGTAGTCCAGTGATAAAGTCCATTCCTACAGAATCCCATTTCCATTCCGGAATTTGCAAAGGTTGCAACAATCCAGCGGGTCTTTGATGTTCTGCCTTGACTCGCTGACATATATCACACTTGGCGATATAGCTTCCGATTTCTCTCTTCATCTTATGCCACCAAAATTGCTCTTTCAAATCTTGATACATCTTAGTTCCTCCGGGATGGATAGAATAAAGAGTATCATGAGCCTCCTTCAAGATAACTTCTTTCAACTCCGAATCTGCTGGTACACAAAGGCGTCCTTTGTACCACAGAACTCCTTCTTCGTCCTCGGTGAATCCGGGTACTTTGCCTGTACCGATACGACGCTTGATTCCGTCGATACTGGCATTCCCCTTCTGCGCCTCTTTAATCTGACTGATCAAAGTGGGCTGAAGTTCTATGCTAGCCAAAAATCCTTCACTTACTAATTCCACTCGAAAATCTTCCATCTCTTTGTGCAAACTTGGTTGCTCCTTCAAAATCATGGAGTTCAAGCGGCACGGCAATCTGCTAAGGGCATCGGCTACCACATTGGCTTTTCCAGGGTGATAGTGAATGTCCAGGTCGTAATCCTTGATTAGCTCAATCCATCTTCTCTGCCTCATATTCAGCTCCAACTGAGTGAATATATACTTCAGGCTCTTGTGATCCGAATAAATCTCACAACGGTTTCCCATCAGGTAATGTCTCCATGTCTTTAGGGCTAGAACTACGGCTGCGAGTTCGAGGTCATGGGTTGGGTAATTTTCGTGCGCGCCTCGCTCTATGGTTCATGCAAGCTTGTCCGCTATCACCTTGCGCATCTCCTGACATTCGTCGTTTACTTTATCTCGCACCAGAGCATCGCCTTCGACGACGACCGTGAGCACCCGACGACAGGCTTCACTCCGGCGAGCGATTCCGTCTGTGTTCGTGCACCCCATCCTCGTCAACGACCACGTCGAGCTTCACCTTGTCTCTGCGACCTCAGTAAGCCCCTAAACCCCCTTCCTTGCTCTATGGCCTCGCCGGAACGCCATTGCCAGATGCGCATCCGCCGCTCTGGCCATTTGCGCCGCCACTCGATGGTCAGAGTTATGTGGATCATTAGTTCTAGATCTAGGGGTTAGGATTAGAAGTTAGCGCGAAGGGGTATGGACAGATCTAGACCGCAGGATCTCACTTAGATCCAGCGGCTCGCAAGCGTGATCCGCACGAAGCGATACGGGCCAATCAGATTGGGCCGCGTGTCAGGATTTTCGTTTTAAAATTTTGATTTGATTTAATTAGATGATTAAACTTGTAAATTTAATAACTTTTGATCTGTTTATCCAAAAAATACAAATAATATATCATTGGAATCACAAAAATAAATCCTACACATCTATAGGCTTAGTTTTGTATTTTGCTTCTGTTAAAATAGAATTTTATGCAGAGACATTTGTAGGCCTAAATTGTGTATAAAATTATTTGGACAATGTTTTAAAAGGCAAAATTAAGTTTAATTGGTGTAAAAATGTTTAGTTTATTGTTCAGTACTGTTTTAGTTGTCTTGTTTGGTATAGAAAAATCATCACATAGCATTTGCATGCATTCATATATTTTTTCTTGATTATTTGAAATATGAATTTGGTGCTATTATTTTATGTGTAGATTTTGGTGCTAGTGGTGATTGTGACTGTGAGGATTGTTGTTACTCCCACAACTATCAAGGCAAGTGGTGCTTCATATTTTTGTCCCAATATTTTGACTATGCATTAGAGATATTTTGTATAGGGCTTGCATGATAATTTTTGCTAAGTATCTATATGCTATGCTTGGGAAATCCTAGTAGTTGTAGAATTGTTAGAATTTTCTCTAAGATTAGATACTTGCTATTGCCATGCTTAGCCTAGCTAGTAGCAACCAAGGGTGGATTATATACATGCTATGGAAAAAATATGCCTAAGTCTTTGACTTATGTTTTTGCTTAATAAAACAACTAAGTGAATGAAATACCTGGGTGGAATGGTAATTGCTTGGATGGATTTTTGTTGAGTGGTTACCAGGGCCCATTTTTCAATGGTCTACCCTGTGTATCTCACTTGTGGAATGCCACCCAGGAACAAAGGGATTTGAGATGCCATATATTAAGAAGCTTCTAGTGCAGCCACATGGCATTATGGACTCTGCCTGGATCATATAGGTTGCAATAACTTAGCCAAATGGATAGTTGGTGGTAGGGGTGATAGGTTTGGAACACGTCCATTTTGGTCTAAGGGAAGGCTTCTAAAAGGTCCTGTCTTGATGAAAGTCAAGTCTTGTGGGGAAAGTGCACCACCTCTGCAGAAGGAAGAATCTAAGTACTTAGCCGTGTCCCCGGAAATGGACAATTTGAGCATCAAGACATGGAAGCTATCTAGAATCTCCTCATCCCAATTTCTAAGTTAAAACTTTTGGTTGAACAAGGGTAAAGGTTCACCAATGTCTATTGGTGGTTCCTTGGGAGTTTTTGACAAACAAAAACTTAGTGTTTTCAAATGATAGGTAAAACCTATTTTGAGCAAAGCAAGCCTAAGCTACACTTAGCCAATTCATGTAGAAGCTAGATACTTTTAGTCTACTAAGGTATCACTTGCCAATACTATTCCAATCTATTGACCCACTGTGGCTGTAACTTGTGATGTTGCAGGTTACTCTGATGAGGATTAGGGTTATGAGTCTACACTCAACATGCTTGCCTGTGGCACATGAAGATGAAGACTTTTATTTATATTGTTAAGTTAAACTCTTGTACTAGCCTATGGCTATGGAGTTGTAAAAGACTATATAATCTCTGGAATGACAATGTAATAATGACCTTTGTTTCTGTGTACTTCATCTTAAACTGTGGATGCTAGCAATTGATCCAGGGACTAGCATTGCAATCACATGGACCTTTACCTTTATAAAGGTGGGGTCTTACATTTTCGTGCAATGTTGTCTAGCATTTTTGCTTGAGCGGAAATTCCAGTTCAAATTCGGACCCAAGTTGCGATGACGTATTGTTTTCTTCTGTATTTTGTGTCTCTATTTACCGGAAGTTCTGGTGAAGCACCGGAAATTCCGGTGGTGCGCGAATCTGGCCCAAACGGGCAGATTTCTCTTGACCTTTTTAAGGGCCCCATCTTCCCTATTGTTTCCCAAACTTTGGAGGTCATTTTTGCTAGCTCTTCCACTCTCTCTCCTCCATTGTTGACCTTCAAAATCTTGCCCTCACTCCTTCTCCCTCCAATGATTCTTGCATCTCTTTGAGCGATTTGAGAGGGGAGATCTATATCTATAATCCCATCAAACCAAATCCCTTCTTTATGAAGAAATTCTTGGAATCTAGATCTTGGAGAATTTTGTGTTCTGCTCTTGTGTTATTCCTCCCTTATTCCCCCAATAGCTTTTATAGCTTTGTTGGAATTTGGGAGTGAGGGACTTGCCCTTGCATTTGTTGCATATTTTTGAGTTCTCCACGGAGATTCGGCGAGTGCAAGCTTGTGGGCTTGTTACTCTAGGGTTCTTGGAACCCTAGACGGTTGTGTGGTTGGTGTGTTGATTTCTTGAGGCCTCCTTTGTGGGGTGGCCTCAAGCTTGTGGCCTTGTGTCCTTTGTGGCATTGTTGTTGGGAGCCTCCAATTGAGTTGTGGAGATAGCCCCAACCTTATACGGGTTTTGGTGACCGCCCTCAAGTGTCCCTTAGTGGATCGTGAGTAGGCCTTTGTGGTGAGCTCATGGAGAATAGGGTTAGCTTTTTATGGTGCCGGTGAGTTGCGTGCCTTCGCATCCGGGGTGAGGCCTTGTGTGGCGTTGGGTGAGCATCGAGACACCACACCCCGAGGTGAGCCATTTGTGGCGTTCGGAGAGCATTGCGCCATCGCACCTCTTCAACGGAGACGTAGCTTCTTTGGAAGTGAACTTCGGGATAAAAATCTTCGTCTCCGCGTCCATCAGTTATCTGTCAACCGGGCCCTTTACTTATGCACTTTACTTTGTGATAGCCATCGTGCTTGAAGTATTTATATCTTGTTATCACCTTGTTCCTTGTATTGCTTAGCATAGGTTGTTGGTGCACTTAGGTGAACCTAGTGGTTAGGTTTTGTGCTCATTAAATTAAATGTTAGTTTTATTCCGCATTTATTTGAGCCTAAACCGTAATATTTTTAAAAGCCTATTCACCCCCTCTAGGCGACGTCCATTGCACTTTCAATTGGTATTAGAGCGAGGTCTCTCGCTTCTTAGGCTTCACCGCCTCGAGACTAAAGATGTCTCCTAGGGGTTTAGTGCACTCTCACGCATTTACATTTGTTGGCACTCATTATGGTGTTTGGCGTACTCGCATGCTTAGTCATTTCCGGGCCATTGACCCAAATATTGAGCGAATTCTAGATATGGTCTTGTCTCCTCCTAAGGATCCCCAAAATCTATCTTTGGAGGAGGATACAAACTCTTATCTCGTCAAGCATCTAATGTTCTTGTTAATGTTGTGAGCTTTGTAGTTCTTTCTTCAATCATGCCTTTCTGGAATGCTCATGATATTTGGACCAAGCTTCAAGCAAAATATGATGTGTCCAAGACTAATGAGGATGATTGTGTTCCCTCCACATCCGTCCGTGATGAGTTCTCATCTTCTTCCACTTCACCATCATGTGAGTCGTCACAAGGTAATGATATGGTGAGTTGTGATAGAACTTGCAATGTGGATACTGAGCTTTCCATTCATGATCTTTTGTATCTATCTCATTGCAATGTTGTATCTTTGGGCATGAACACTTGTAGGAATATATATGATTTACATCCTAGTGTTGATTGCCCTTGCATATCATGTAGAATTGCTTTGAATATATCTCATGATGATATGCTTGATTTGCCTTGTTTCTGTGATACATATGCTTCTATTTCCTCTAGTACTTGTGTTACTAACCATGTAGAGGAAATCGAAGAATGCTTGGGCCAAGGCAAGGTTGTGTTTGGATCTTCATGTGTTCCCTCATCATCACCTTCTCCCAATGTTCACTTGTGCCTCATGGCTAAGGGTTCAAAGGTAACCTCTCATTTGGATGCCAATATACCTCATGATGATGTGAATGTTGATCATGTAGAAGTAGATGATGATGTTGCTTCTTTAAAAGATAAGGGGGGTTAGTCCTTCATTCTCTTCATCCTAATAAAAATACTTGCTCTACTTTCATTGAAATCTTGACTTGTGCTATTGAAAGTAAGAAACTAATATATGAGCATGAGGACACAATTGATAAAATAAGTAGTCTTGAGCGTGAGTATGCTAATGAAATTGCAAATATAAATGAAGCTCTTGAAAAAGAATAAACCACTAAGGAATATCTTGAGGAGACCTTTGCTCTAGAGCTATCTAGAGTGAATAAATCTCATGATAGAGATTTTGAGGTGGCAAGTGCCCTTCAAATTAAAAATGATGAACTTGAAGTTGCTTATGCTAAACTCCTTGAGGATTTTGAGCACCTCAACAATGGATCTAGAGTCATCAAGGGTGAGCTCATAAAACTCACCAAGTCTCATGAGTAACTTAAAGCTTCATATTCTAAAGTGCTTTCCAAGTTGCCCTCACCTCTTGCTAATAATGATGATGCTTGTGCTGCTAACTCTATTTCTTGTTAAGCATCTATCTTGAAGGAGAATGTTGAGCTAAAGTATCAACTTGTTTTGCTAACTAGCAACTATGGGAGATTATAAGAAAGTCATGTGAAGCTCTCGAGCTTGCATGAGGATCTTCTAGTCTCCCATGGTAGGCTAAAGTTAGCTCATGAGGCCATTGTGTCAAAGGTAACATCTAGTGGGCCTCATGTGGACATTAGCACTATATCTACTCCAAATGTTGTATTGCCATGTGCTAGTCCTTGTAATTCATCCACTCACAACCATGATATATCTTGTGATGAATTGCATTCCTTGCCTTGTTGCTCTAACAATGTAGCATCTACTTTCTCTAGTATTGTTGTTGATACTAACCATGCAGAGGAAATCCAAGAGCTCAAGGCTCAAGTCACTTCTTTGAAGAATGACTTGAAAAGTTGTCATGAAGTAAATACCACACTCAAGAACACATTGAGTGTGCAAAGACCCCCAAGTGACAATAGTGGGCTTGGATTCAACTCCAACATCAATAACAAGCCCACTATCTTGTTGAAGCACAAGGGCAACAAGAAGAAGGGCCAAGTACAAGTGAAGAATCCGACCATGTAAGAGGTCCCAACCTTTAATAAGGTAGAGATCCCGGTGTTTACAATGCTACTCCCTGGATCAATAGCTAGCATCCACAGTTAAGATGTAATATCAAGAGACAAAGGTCATAATACAACTTTATAACCAGGAATAAAATAATTTATTACATCTTACATAGCTCATTTTGCTATCTCATTACAATGCAGCAGAATATAACAATAGCATGGGGTCCATCATCTTCAAAGTGCCACAGGCAAACATGTTGGTTGTAGACTTGTAATCCTAATCAACACACTTCACTAACATCAAACAAACCTGCAACATAATAAGTTACAGCCACAAGGGTCAATACATTTGAATTGTATTGGCAAGTGATACTATGGTAGTATAGTGGAGTCTATCATCTATATGCATTTGGCTAAGTGGAGCTTCGGCTTGCTTTGCTCAAAATAGATTTTCCTTATCATTTGAAAACACTAAGTTTTTTATTGTCAAAAATCACCCAAGGCATCTCCCAATAGAAATTGGTGATCCTTCAACCCTTGTTCAACCACAAGTTTTAACTTAGAAATTTGGATGAGGAGATTCTTGATAGCTTCCATGTCTTGATGCTCAAATTGTCCTTTTCCAGGGACATGGCTAAGTACTTAGATTTTACACTCTGCAGAGGTGGTGCACTTTCCCCACAAGACTTGGTTTCACCAAGACAAGATCTTTCAGAAGCCTTCTCTTAGACCAGAATGGACGCGTTCCAACCTATCATCCCCTACCACCAACTGTCCATTTGGCTAAGTTATTGCAACCTATATGATCCAGGCAGAGCCCATAATGCCAAGTGGCTGCACTTGAAGCTTCTCAACATTTGACATCTCAAATCTCTTTGTTCCTGGGTGGCCATCCACAAGTGAGATACACAAGGTAAACCATAGAAATGGGCCTTGTGTAACCACTCAACACAAACCATTCCTTCCATTCCACCCAGGTGATTCATTCACTTAGTTGTTTTATTACACAAAACACAAGTCCTTGACTTAGAAATATTCCATAGCATGAATATAATCCACCCTTGTTTTCTACTAGATAAGCTAAGCATGATAGTAGTAGGAATCTTAACTTAGGAAATTTCTACTAAGGTTTCATCTACTAGGATTCCCCATGGCATAGTTTATACTTAGCAAAATTCCATGCAAGTCCTACTTAGAAATATCACTAATTCATAGTGAAAATAATGGGACAAAAGTATGAAGCATCACTTGCCTTTTTGGTAGATAATATAAGTTCACTCCTTGATCTTTCAATATTCACACTCTTCAAATGTCACTACAATTTAATCAAGCAAGGCGCAATTTCAATCTACCATTCAAGCAAACATCACATAAAATAATAGAAACAAAGCAATGCATGCAAGCATGCCAAAGATTGTTTTATTTGGAAAAGTGGTTTCTAATAGGTTATAAACATTCTAAAACACATATTGGTCATTTTATAAAAGTGGCAAAACCATTTGCAAAAGATTTCACCTATAAACCATTTTTAAACCAAATCAATATTTTATGTGGTTGAAAATGCCTTTAGCAATGTAATGATTTTTATGAGGTCCACCAAATATGTTTTTAATTCATAAAACCTTGTGTTTAGGGTCAAAGGGTTTTAATCAAAACATTTTCCAAAGGGTTTCCTCAAAAAGCATTTTTAATAAATAAACATTATTTTTATTTGACTAGAAATGTTCTAAATCAAAGATTTATTCTTTTGCTTCACAAAATATGTTTTTGAAATCACAAGTTGGTTTAGATGGTCAGTAGGTTCAAGCAATCCATTTTCCCAAAGGTTTTATCACAAAAATAATTTTAGAAAGAATTTTATATTCATATTATGCCTACACAAGTTTCTGCAAAAACAACCATTTTACCAGAAGCAATTTACTAAACAAAGTGCATGGTTGGAAAGTAATTATCTTGCTGATTCCATTGATATAAAATTTGCAAAATTTGGACGTGTAAATTAAAAGTTATGCAATTTCAAACATCTAATAGATTAGTTTCTGTTTTTAGAACAAAAGGTTGTCCACGTGGAAGGCTCTGATTGGTTAAAAATGGTTCGCGCGGATCAGCTGTTGTGGGGCGTTGGATCTAACTGAAATCGCACGGTGCAGAGGGAGTGTACCGGTTCGTTTAGTCAATCTATCGCGTACACACGATCGAAATCCAACGGCTCAAACTAACTAGACCAAAGACTGGCGGCGCTCGACGGTGGCTGGCGGCGGCGCGGCTCTGGCGGTGAGGTTGCCGGTGATTTAGCAAGCGCGGGAGAGGGAGATGATGCTCACTGGGTTTGTCTCGTCGTGCTGAAGCTCAACGTGGTTGTCGTTGCTGAAGGGGCGCACAGAGCTGCTGGTGATTCCTCGCCGTAGTTGTAGTCGGTGTCTGGCGGCTCCGTTCGTCGTCGGGGGCGAGGCTAGAGGCCGCACTAGGACAAGTAGAATGCACAGTTAGGTTCGCAAGAGGAAGGCGAGTATGAGAGTGTCAACGAGGGGGAGAGGGGTGGTCGGGTTTACCGGGGAGAGGTCGCCGGAGACGAGACAGATGGCGGTGGCGCTCGGGTGATGCCCTTGCCGAAGCTCTGGTGTTCGCGCGGATGAATGGGAAGCACAGGGAGATGCGCCAGAGGCTGGGGATCACGCTCGCGAAGTCTGGGAGGCAAGGCGGTGGCTAGGTTTGCCGGAATCGGCAGGAAACGTCGTCGGAGACAGAGGTGGTCTCAGCTCCAATTGGAACGACCTGGAGGCAGAGAGGGAGGGGCGAGTGAGGGAAAATGTCAACACCCGGATTTTTCAATCCTAGATGCCTGTTATGCCATACATCGCAATCCTAGGATTACCATTTTTGCGAGACATAACAGAATTGGATACCATAGTACTTCATCCATTACAAACGATACATAAGTTCTTACACAAATGGGGATCTCATGATCCAGTTCTTAATACAACATCAAGCAGCGGAATACGTAATAATAACGGTAGCGTAGGCGAAGCTCCATCTTCGGGGTCACAGGAAATGCTAACGATGGGAGATGATCCTAGTTGTCGTAACCTTCCTGGGGTCCATCCTCCAAGTACTCCTCTTCATAGTCTGGCCATGGGAATAGCCAGGGACAAAGCCATGAGTACTCTTTAAGTACTCGCAAACTAATACTAACAGGTAAGGGTTTTTTTGATAATAGGACACTAGGCTCTAGGGTTGTTTTGCCAAAAAACCAGGTTTATCTTTACTAAGTTCCAAAGCTAGTCACAATTTTATAACTCCTAAGTGGGATCTTGTAATTCAGGTCACAACTCTGTTGTGTTCAATTCAAAGTCTCAATTCATTTCACAAGTCATTTTAAAAGTCTGACGGGGGAACAGTATGGACACTCCAACTGTCCATAACCGCGGACGCGGCTATTCGAATAGTTTGACACTCTGCAGAGATTGTACACTTTCACCACAACATTCGATACATCCGTCAGGAACAAATCCTGAACTCACCATACTCAGTATGCGGATAATCAATCCTAACCTTTCAATTACATGCCCTAGTATAAGCACCTCTCCTGTGAGTTTGGCCTCCCAACCATGACCACTGTCATCTTGGGTACTGCACAGGTGGACAATCTTCACAAGGTAGCCTCAGCTCAAACCTTGGCCGTGAGGGAACTAATACTAAGGTATATAAGTTTCCAGTCAAGCCCTACCCAATATTCGGGTATTGTGGTTGTACGCTAAAATTGGAATGGTATCGCATCCAGACAACCATCAGTTTTATAAAGGGCTAAGGCTCATGCCTCAACATTTTCATCACCAAAATCATCAAGTGTTTGGAAACACATGTCCAAAACATTTCAATAGAATGATCCATCATTCCAAGGTTTTCATAACCATTTTTCCACCAAGTATTCCCATCTAAAGTTGATCAAGTTTTATGCTTAGCACTAGCATCTACAGGTGGGGGTAGTAATAATGAGGGGTGGTAACTGGTGGAGTTTCACTAAGTCCAACCTTATATCTTAGGCTGATATCAAGGTTTCTAGCTTAGGCCAAATTTTATGCTCTTTAAGCAACATTCAGCACAACTGTCTAGTATCTACCAAACTCTTAGGTAGACTCTAAGTAAGCTTTGATAAAGAAATAAAGTAACAAGCTTGCCATAAAACTAGGATTGGTTTAGCAAGTAGGTATGATCACATATGCTTAAGGCATAAAGTAGTCATCTCACAGGTATGGGTTTGTGGCATCAGTAAGGTATCTTGCAAGTGTTAGCTTGCACATTCACTAGTAGTATTAGGCTTGCATAGTAATTAGCTTGCATAGGTATAGTATCTTGCAAGTGTTAGCTTGCCTTGTGCAGAGCAATGGTTGAAGTTCTCCTCGGCTTCCTCTTCGTAGTATCCTCCTTCCTCCTCGTAGTATCCTTGGTCGGTACTAGCGTCTATGAATAAATACGAGGTACACAATCACCAAACAATACTTAACTACTTGCAATCATCACACACAAGGGTCCTATAGATGATCTAGCATCATCTCTAACATTACAAGGTTAAAGCTTGGTTTAAAACTTCTTATTTTTAGAAAAGTAATTTCTACTCATTGAAAAACTACTTAAGATTTAATGTTCTCCAAACTAAACATGGGATCATTTTGACACATGTCATCACCACATATTGTAGTCCATGGGAATGTGATTTAAAGTGCTGTCACAATTTAATAAGGTTTTACCCTTTTATTTTAATTAATTAAAGTGGCTAGAAATGCTTATGAAGTATTCTTTTATTACTTGAACATTATTTCTGCAAGTAAACCTATATATTTTTATATATTCTGAAAGGTATGGTTAAATGTGATTTTTGAGAGTTGGAATCAACTCAAAAGCTTTTATGGTTTGAATTTGAAAAATGTTTGAATGCAGAAAAGCTTCTGCCTTGTTATTTTTACTATGGGTGATCTACAGATCCAAATGACTTGAATCCAACGGGCTTGGATTAAGCATTCACAGACCTTTCCAACAAAATTGGTTTCATTCAATTTGGTGTACTGAATCGATCTGGGTTGATTTTTGAAGTTGGGTATAGAAGTGTGTTTGAATTTAAAAAGAAAAAGGCTTAATTTGAATTGCTGGGCTGCGCGGGAAATTCTAACGGGCCGGCCTGCTAAGCGCAGTGCTCCCGCGGGCTGCTTAAGTGGGTGTCCCCACTCATCAGTGACACGGGGCTGGGCGAAGCGGTATGGGGCAACGTGGATCGTTCGATCTAGTTCTAATCTAACGGCTGAGGGTCATCGTCGACGCGAGACAACTCCGGCGAGAACGAAACCTAGCGCGGCTAGTGAGGGGTGCTGGGGGCTCACCGGGGTACGGGCGAGGGTCGGCGAGGCGGGCAAATGACGAAGTCGACGACGGTGAACCTCCTGGTACCGGTGCCTTCTCCTGGGGCGGCTCCAATAGCTGGCTCCCTTCTTCTCCGGCAGCGGCAGGCTCCAGTGAAATTCCGGCGAGGTGGTGCTTGGCTTGCTCTGAGGATGGTGTGGCATGGTCAGTGGGGAGAGGTGAGTGAGATGGTGTGAAGAAATCGTGCGGGGGTGGCCTCTATTTATAGTCGAGCGAGGGGACCGTTGGGGCGCACGGTGAGCTCGTCGGGGGCGACGTTACAGGCGGCTATAGGCATGGGCAAGGGTAGGGGACGGTGCTGTGTCTTCTGGCGATGCTCAACGACATGATCGCGAGGCATGGGGCGGTGCGGTTTGGTCTGGAACGGGCGGCGCTCTGCGCGGCAGAGGCGGCGTCTTCGACGGCGGGCGGTGGCTGTATGGCACGGGGCGGCAAACGGGGGTGTCTGGCGGTCTCCTGGGTCGGTGGTGATCGTGTATGCACGCGGTGAGGGCGGCGCGCGGTCTGTGGGTGATGGTCGAGGGTGGTGCTCTGGCACACGCTCGGCATGGTCTGGGCGTGTCTCATGCGCGTGGTCCAGGGCTTGGCAACACTCGCGGCTGGGACAGGCAGTGGCGGTGGACGGTGGGCTGCCTCCCAGACAAGGTTGGCACGACTAGTTCTTCCTCTAGCCTGCTGTCCATAATGGGGTGACATGGGGGTGCTCGGCTGTTCACCATTAATGACAATGGCAAGCTCACAGGGGTGCTAGTGTTGGGCTAATCTTTCTAGATGATCTACTGGGTTGTGTGTGAGCTAACTAGGGAACAAGTTAGGCTCAAAACACTACACACTATAGTGTTTGATGTTTTGTTTGATTTGTGTCTGCAACCTGTTTGATGAAATGGCCGCATGAAATCAAGTTTTGAATTTTGAAATGAATTTTGGTGGGTTTGCTAGATTGGTTCTGGTGAGTCTGCAGATGCTTGGGTTTTGAAAGTTGAGCTTGTTTGAGTGGGTTTTGAAAAAGTGGGATCTTCCCATATGAAGAAGATTCAATTTTTAATTGTCATTTAAACTATGCATTTGAAAGTTTCTGGATGATCACAAAGTGGGCCTTGATACTCTGTTATGAATACATTCAAGGGGTGCAAAGATCCAGAAAAGTTTCTGTTAGGTTTTGAAAGTTTGAGACAGCCAAAGTAGGCATGGGAGTTAAATTGGTCAAAATGACCATTCACTTAATATATTTGTTTTGATTTACTTGTCTTTAGGAAAAGTGTGGGAAATGTTTTATATGATGTTCTTTTCACCTAAGAAACATTTTACAAGCAATGGTTCACACAAACAAGGTGGTTTTTAAAGAAATTCAAAATCCATGCATACACATATACATGCATTCATGAATTCATTTAGAAAAGTTTTTGTTAACCCTAAACTTGATGATTAGTGTTTTGATGATCTAAGTTTGATATTTTTGGGATGTTACAAACCTTCCCCCCTTAAAAAAAATCTCGTCCCGAGATTTGAAAAAGGACGAAAAGATTACCTAGGATTTGAAGAGATCTGGAAACTCCGTTCTGATGTGATCTTCGCGTTCCCAGGTAGCCTTCTCTTCTGTGTGGTTGCTCCACTGAATCTTGAGAAACTTGATGCTTCGGGTTCTGGTAGTTCGAAAGGCTTCTTCCAATATACGGATGGGTACTTCGGGATAGGTCAGATCATCGTTGATCTCTATGGTCTGGTGATCGATATTCTTGAACACTTCGGTCTTCTCGGGGACTTCGAGACATTTGCGAAGTAACGAGATATGGAACACATTATGCACCGCTGACATCTCTTTAGGTAGTTCCAGTTGATACGATACTTCTCCTCGACGGTTCAGAATTTTGAAAGGTCCGATATATCTGGGGGCTAACTTTCCTTTGAGTTGGAAACGTTGCATTCCCTTCAATGGCGACACTTTCAGATAAACAAAATCTCAGATGTTGAAGGCGAGGTCTCGACGTCTCTTGTCAGCGTAACTCTTTTGTCGGGATTGGGCTGTCTTGAGGTGCTCACGAATCTTGTGAACCTTCTCTTCTGCTTCTCGTAGGATGTCGGGTCCGAAAATCCGACTCTCTCCTACTTCCGACCAGTTCAAAGGGGTGCGGCACTTTCTTCCGTACATAAATTCAAATGGGGCCATTTGCAAACTGGCTTGGTAACTATTGTTGTATGAAAATTCTGCAAACAGCAAACAGTCTTCCCACTTGGATCCATATTCTAACACACATGCTCTAAGCATATCTTCGAGTATTTGGTTTACTCGCTCCGTTTGTCCATCGGTCTGAGGGTGATACGCGGTACTGAAATCTAGGCGGGTTCCTAAACCTTCTTGGACTTTCTTCCACAATCTCGAGGTAAACTGAGTTCCTCGATCCGATACTATATTCTTGGGGACTCCATGCAAACTAACGATCCTAGCGATGTACAACTCAGCTAGCTTCGAACTCTGATAGGTAGCTTTGACGGGCAAGAAATGGGCGACTTTGGATAATCTGTCCACTATGACCCAAATAGAGTCATTTCCCCTACTAGAAGTAGGTAGTCCAGTGATAAAGTCCATTCCTACAGAATCCCATTTCCATTCCGGAATTTGCAAAGGTTGCAACAATCCAGCGGGTCTTTGATGTTCTGCCTTGACTCGCTGACATATATCACACTTGGCGATATAGCTTCCGATTTCTCTCTTCATCTTATGCCACCAAAATTGCTCTTTCAAATCTTGATACATCTTAGTTCCTCCGGGATGGATAGAATAAAGAGTATCATGAGCCTCCTTCAAGATAACTTCTTTCAACTCCGAATCTGCTGGTACACAAAGGCGTCCTTTGTACCACAGAACTCCTTCTTCGTCCTCGGTGAATCCGGGTACTTTGCCTGTACCGATACGACGCTTGATTCCGTCGATACTGGCATTCCCCTTCTGCGCCTCTTTAATCTGACTGATCAAAGTGGGCTGAAGTTCTATGCTAGCCAAAAATCCTTCACTTACTAATTCCACTCGAAAATCTTCCATCTCTTTGTGCAAACTTGGTTGCTCCTTCAAAATCATGGAGTTCAAGCGGCACGGCAATCTGCTAAGGGCATCGGCTACCACATTGGCTTTTCCAGGGTGATAGTGAATGTCCAGGTCGTAATCCTTGATTAGCTCAATCCATCTTCTCTGCCTCATATTCAGCTCCTTCTGAGTGAATATATACTTCAGGCTCTTGTGATCCGAATAAATCTCACAACGGTTTCCCATCAGGTAATGTCTCCATGTCTTTAGGGCTAGAACTACGGCTGCGAGTTCGAGGTCATGGGTTGGGTAATTTTCTTCATGTTGCTTCAATTGTCGCGATAGATAAGATATAACTTTGCCTTCTTGCATTAGCACACATCCGAGACCAATCTTGGATGCGTCACAATACACATCGAAGGGCTTCGTGATATCCGGCACGATCAAGATTGGGGATGAAATCAATCTCCTCTTGAGTTCTTGAAAACTCGCTTCACATTTGTCGGTCCATTCAAACTTCTTGTCCTTCTTCAGCAATTGGGTCATGGGTCGGGCGATACTCGAGAATCCTTCTACGAATTTGCGGTAATATCTCGCCAATCCGAGAAAAGCACGAACTTGGGTTTGAGTGGTTGGGGCTTGCCAATCTTCTACATCTTTCACTTTGGCAGGGTCAACGGCAATTCCTCCGGCTGATACAATGTGACCGAGGAATCCTACTTCCTGTAACCAGAATTCACATTTGCTAAATTTTGCATACAATTGATGCTCTCTAAGGGTTCCAAGAATGGTCCTTAGGTGTAGCTCATGTTCTTCTTCTGATTTGGAATAAATCAGAATGTCATCGATGAAAACAACGACAAACTTATCCAGGAAGTCCATAAAAATCTTATTCATGAGGTTCATGAAATAAGCGGGGGCGTTGGTTAATCCAAAAGACATGATTGTATACTCATACAATCCATATCTGGTGGTAAAGGCAGTCTTTGGAATATCCTCTGCACGAATTTTGAGTTGATGATAGCCAATTCTAAGATCAATCTTAGAAAACACATGGGCACCGGTCAACTGATCAAACAAATCTTCTATCTTAGGCAAGGGGTACTTGTTCTTGATGGTGACATCATTCAACTTCCGATAATCCGTACACAAACGGTTACCTCCATCCTTCTTGTCCACAAACAAGACAGGTGACCTCCATGGGGACGCACTTGGTTGAATCAATCCGATTTCCAACATGGAATCCAGTTGCTTCTTCAGTTTTTCTAGTTCTGAAGGGTTCATACTATAGGGTCTCTGGGCTATGGGTCCTGTTCCGGGGATTAGTTCGATGATAAACTCGATATCCCGATCTGGGGGCATACCGGGCAAAACATCTGGAAATACATCGGGGTATTCGCAGACTATCCGGACTTGGTCAATGGTAGTTTGGGCTATACTCTTGTTACACTTGAATTGGCGAGGTAAGGTTTCAGATATATGCTCGACTGATATTTCGGCGGTACTGGTCATGGTGATGGCTTTCTTGGCACAGTCAATCAATCCTTTATGTTTGGACATCCAATCATTCCGAGTACTATTAGATTAGCATAAAAATCTATGCCATGGATTCGGATAGGGACGGCTTTGCAAATTTGCCTAGCCTTGGTGGTTGATCCGGGAATTTGTACAATCATCACATGCTTCAATTTGGTTGGTTGAATTTTACTAGTGCAGGCAAATTATTCGGTGACAAATGAATGCGATGCACCAGAATCAAACAACACTCTTGCAAGTACTGAATTAACAGAAAACATACCCAGCACGACGTCTGGCGCTTCCTGAGCTTCTTCAGCATGCATGAGAAAAAGACGGCCATTGCGGTTGAGTGAATTCCCTGGGGCAAATCTTCTCCCTGGCTGGACACGACACTGCTGCTGAGCTGGGACATTGGCGTTGGGGGCTATAGCATTCTTCTTGTTGGGGCACTCGTTGGAATAGTGGCCTTTATTTCCACAGTCATAACAGGTCACTTGTGACTTGTCCTTGGCTGCGACAGGCACAGCATTGCTTCCAGTCCTCGGGGCAGTGTTGGGGTTGGTGGTAGCATGGTTGGTGTTCAACTTGGGTGGGGCACGGGTGAAATTGCTAGAGTTGCCGGGGTTGTTGTGATTTCCTACGGGTCTAGGGTTTCCACGGTTGGGATAGGTCAGACGGGTCATAGGGGGTATGTTGGTTCTTGGGGCAAATCCTGGAGATGGGTTGGGGCGATACTTTGGGGTCTGATGGGTTCCTGGTTGATGCATCATGCGACGCTTGCGGTTCTCATTGGCCTGGTTGATCTTTCCTTCCATCTGGATAGCAGAGTCTACAAGGGCTTCAATATCAACAAAGGGGATATTGACTAACATCGTCTGCATCTCGTCATGCAGACCATTCAGGAATCTTTCTTTCTTCTTGGCTTTGGTGTCTATTTCGTCCGAGGCATACCTAGCTAATGACAAAAATTTGTCACGGTATTCCACTACAGTCATCCTTCCTTGCTTCAACTCTCTGAACTCATCTCTCATTCTCTTGATTAAACCTGGTGGCACATGGGTTCTGCTAAACTTGACCTTGAATTCCTCCCAGGTCATCATCTGGCCTCCGGTCATTGCACGAACACTGTTCCACCATGCCCTGGCATCTCCGGCTAGATAATGGGTGGCGAACAAGACTTTCTCATTGGTTTCCACTCCGGCTACTTCTAAGTTATTTTCCATGGTTTGCAGCCAATCATCGGCGTCTAGGGGTTCTTCCGACTTGGTGAAAATGGGTGGGTTGTAATTCTGGAAATTCTTGAGCTTAGATCCATGGTTGTCCTGATTTCCATGGCCTTGATTGTTGTGGGCTAGCTGGGCTATCTGTTGCAGAGTGGCTAGGTTGGCTTGACGTTCGGCTCTTTCAGCTTCGCGGTCAGAAGTCAACATTTGCAGGATCTGCAACATCGGGTCCGGGGCTGAACCACTTCCTCCACGTGGCATCTGAAGATTGATATAGATCATGAGAAAAGAGGGAAATTGCTAAGGTTTTGGGTTTTTGAAAAGTTTTTGGAGTTTGACTCAAGTTTTATAGCAACTTGCTTTTTCATTCATTCACTCATAGCACACAGTACAACACACACCACAACAAGGAAAAACAGATGGTTTTAAGAACCATTCTGGAATCTACGATACAGTGGGACCGACTACTACTCACTAAGCTAGTGCTCAGTGCTACTACTGCTCGGAGTCTGTGGCTTCATCATCTTCCGCATCATCGATGAAGGCGAAATCATCCTCATCGGTGAAGAAGTCCATGGCTTGATCCTCCAGAAAATCATCGTCATCGCTGAGATAGGAGTAAGGGTCTCCACGAAGATCCTCTCCTGCATTCTCCCTTTCCTCCAGCTGCATGTCTCTCTAGTGGATGGTCTGTTCCAGAGATGAGATGCGATGGCGAAGACGGGCAATAATGCGCTCCTTCTTGTCGAGCTGACGGCGGCGAGACTTGCGATCCTTTGCTAGCATGGCGATGGTCTGATCCTTCGTCTTGATGATGGCAGACTTGTGGTTGCAATAGTCACGGCAGTTGTCCAACTCTTGTTGAAGATCATACATCATGAAGCTAAGGTGGTCCAATTGAGTCTTCAGCTCGGGGTGGTATGGGGCTTCCAGTGGTTGTCCATTTGCATCACGCCTTGGGCAAAACTCAAAGCGAGTACCCTTGATCTGATTGATGCTCTGCCCACACAGACGGGAAAGAGCTTCCTGCATTGCTCTGGCAAGTCCATCGAGCCAGTTGTTTTCCCTCAAGGTAAACTGAATTCCCTCCGTAGTGGGAGGTTCAATCTTTCCTCGGAGACTTGCAACAATTAGCCACTGCAGATCTTCTCCTCCTTGATCATTGAGTTGAGCTCCGAAGAACTCGGGATGCGGACGCTCCAAAAGTTTCCGAAAGCTGATCCAGATCCCTCTCAAAGATAAGGTCTCCTCCATTTCCGAGTTGATAAAACTTGCTGTACTTCACGTCCATCTATAAAAATAGAGGATGAGTAGATTATCAGAGTGATCAAGTGTGTCAAAATTTTATCTATTTTGCAAGAGTTTTGGGGGAACATGAAGTTTTATTAAAGAATTAAAGAGGTAAGAATGAGAATAAGTTTTCGTAAATATTTTTGTTCTGTGGTTTTGAAACTAAGTTTTTGGTTCAATGTCCAACCTAACTAGGGTCTCCTAGGGTCAGGATGGCTCTGATACCAACTTGTCAACACCCGGATTTTTCAATCCTAGATGCCTGTTATGCCATACATCGCAATCCCAGGATTACCATTTTTGCGAGACATAACAGAATTGGATACCATAGTACTTCATCCATTACAAACGATACATAAGTTCTTACACAAATGGGGATCTCATGATCCAGTTCTTAATACAACATCAAGCAGCGGAATACGTAATAATAACGGTAGCGTAGGCGAAGCTCCATCTTCGGGGTCACAGGCAATGCTGACGATGGGAGATGATCCTAGTTGTCGTAACCTTCCTGGGGTCCATCCTCCAAGTACTCCTCTTCATAGTCTGGCCATGGGAATAGCCAGGGACAAAGCCATGAGTACTCTTTAAGTACTCGCAAACTAATACTAACAGGTAAGGGGTTTTTGGATAATAGGACACTAGGCTCTAGGGTTGTTTTGCCAAAAAGCCAGGTTTATCTTTACTAAGTTCCAAAGCTAGTCACAATTTTATAACTCCTAAGTGGGATCTTGTAATTCAGGTCACAACTCTGTTGAGTTCAAGTCAAAGTCTCAATTCATTTCACAAGTCATTTTAAAAGTCTGACGGGGGAAAAGTATGGCCACTCCAACTGTCCATAACCGCGGACACGACTATTCGAATAGTTTGACACTCTGCAGAGATTGTACACTTTCACCACAACATTCGATACATCCGTCAGGAACAAATCCTGAACTCACCATACTCAGTATGCGGATAATCAATCCTAACCTTTCAATTACACGCCCTAGTATAAGCACCTCTCATGTGAGTTTGGCCTCCCAACCATGACCACTGTCATCTTGGGTACTGCACAGGTGGACAATCTTCACAAGGTAGCCTCAGCTCAGACCTTGGCCGTGAGGGAACTAATACTAAGGTATATAAGTTTCCAGTCAAGCCCTACCCAATATTCGGGTATTGTGGTTGTACGCTAAAATTGGAATGGTATCGCATCCAGACAACCATCAGTTTTATAAAGGGCTAAGGCTCATGCCTCAACATTTTCATCACCAAAATCATCAAGTGTTTGGAAACACATGTCCAAAACATTTCAATAGAATGATCCATCATTCCAAGGTTTTCATAACCATTTTTACACTAAGTATTCCCATCTAAAGTTGATCAAGTTTTATGCTTAGCACTAGCATCTACAGGTGGGGGTAGTAATAATGAGGGGTGGTAACTGGTGGAGTTTCACTAAGTCCAACCTTATATCTTAGGCTGATATCAAGGTTTCTAGCTTAGGCCAAATTTTATGCTCTTTAAGCAACATTCAGCACAACTGTCTAGTATCTACCAAACTCTTAGGTAGACTCTAAGTAAGCTTTGATAAAGAAATAAAGTAAGAAGCTTGCCATAAAACTAGGATCGGTTTAGCAAGTAGGTATGATCACATATGCTTAAGGCGTAAAGTAGTCATCTCACAGGTATGGGTTTGTGGCATCAGTAAGGTATCTTGCAAGTGTTAGCTTGCACATTCACTAGTAGTATTAAGCTTGCATAGTAATTAGCTTGCATAGGTATAGTATCTTGCAAGTGTTAGCTTGCCTTGTGCAGAGCAGTGGTTGAAGTTCTCCTCGGCTTCCTCTTCGTAGTATCCTCCTTCCTCCTCGTAGTATCCTTGGTCGGTACTAGCGTCTATGAATAAATACGAGGTACACAATCACCAAACAATACTTAACTACTTGCAATCATCACACACAAGGGTCCTATAGATGATCTAGCATCATCTCTAACATTACAAGGTTAAAGCTTGGTTTAAAACTTCTTATTTTTAGAAAAGTAATTTCTACTCATTGAAAAACTACTTAAGATTTAATATTCTCCAAACTAAACATGGGATCATTTTGACACATGTCATCACCACATATTGTAGTCCATGGGAATGTGATTTAAAGTGGTTTCACAATTTAATAAGGTTTTACCCTTTTATTTTAATTAATTAAAGTGGCTAGAAATGCTTATGAAGCATTCTTTTATTACTTGAACATTATTTCTACAAGTAAACCTATATATTTTTATATATTCTGAAAGGTATGGTTAAATGTGATTTTTGAGAGTTGGAATAAACTCAAAAGATTTTATGGTTTGAATTTGAAAAATGTTTGAATGCAGAAAAGCTTCTGCCTTGTTATTTTTACTATGGGTGATCTACAGATCCAAATGACTTGAATCCAACAGTCTTGGATTAAGCATTCACAGACCTTTCCAACAAAATTGGTTTCATTCAATTTGGTATACTGAATCGATCTGGGTTGATTTTTGAAGTTGGGTACAGAAGTGTGTTTGAATTTAAAAAGAAAAAGGCTTAATTTGAATTGCTGGGCTGCGCGGGAAATTCTGACGGGCCGGCCTGCTAAGCGCAGTGCTCCCGCGGGCTGCTTAAGTGGGTGTCCCCACTCGTCAGTGACACGGGGCTGGGCGAAGCGGTATGGGGCAACATGGATCGTTCGATCTAGTTCTAATCTAACGGCTGAGGGTCATCGTCGACACGAGACAGCTCCGGCGAGAACGAAACCTAGCGCGGCCAGTGAGGGGTGCTGGGGGCTCACCGGGGTACGGGCGAGGGTCGGCGAGGCGGGCGAACGACGAAGTCGACAACGGCGAACCTCCTGGTACCGGTGGCTTCTCCTGGGGCGGCTCCAATAGCTGGCTCCCTTCTTCTCCGGCAGCGGCAGGCTCCAGTGAAATTCCGGCGAGGTGGTGCTTGGCTTGCTCTGAGGATGGTGTGGCACGGTCAGTGGGGAGAGGTGAGTGAGATGGTGTGAAGAAATCGTGCGGGGGTGGCCTCTATTTATAGTCGAGCGAGGGGACCGTCGGGGCGCACGGTGAGCTCGTCAGGGGCGACGTTACAGGCGGCTATAGGCATGGGCAAGGGTAGGGGACGATGCTGTGTCTCCTGGCGATGCTCAACGACATGATCGCGAGGCATGGGGCGGTGCGGTTTGGTCTAGAACGGGCGGCGCTCTGCGCGGCAGAGGCGGCGTCTTCGACGGCGGGCGGTGGCTGTATGTCACGGGGCGGCAAACGGGGGTGTCTGGCGGTCTCCTGGGTCGGTGGTGATCGTGTATGCACGCGGTGAGGGCGGCGCGCGGTCTGTGGGTGATGGTCGAGGGTGGCGCTCTGGCGCACGCTCGGCATGGTCTGGGCGTGTCTCGTGCGCGTGGTCCAGGGCTTGGCAACGCTCGCGACTGGGACAGGCAGTGGCGGTGGACGGTGGGCTGCCTCCTAGACAATGTTGGCACGGCTAGTTCTTCCTCTAGCCTGCTGTCCACAATGGGGTGACATGGGGGTGCTCGGCTGTTCACCATTAATGACAATGGCAAGCTCACAGGGGTGCTAGTGTTGGGCTAATCTTTCTAGATGATCTACTGGGTTGTGTGTGAGCTAACTAGGGAACAAGTTAGGCTCAAAACACTACACACTATAGTGTTTGATGTTTTGTTTGATTTGTGTCTGCAACCTGTTTGATGAAATGGCCGCATGAAATCAAGTTTTGAATTTTGAAATGAATTTTGGTGGGTTTGCTAGATTGGTTCTGGTGAGTCTGCAGATGCTTGGGTTTTGAAAGTTGAGCTTGTTTGAGTGGGTTTTGAAAAAGTGGGATCTTCCCATATGAAGAAGATTCAATTTTTAATTGTAATTTAAACTATGCATTTGAAAGTTTCTGGATGATCACAAAGTGGGCCTTGATACTCTGTTATGAGTACATTCAAGGGGTGCAAAGATCCAGAAAAGTTTCTGTTAGGTTTTGAAAGTTTGAGACAGCCAAAGTAGGCATGGGAGTTAAATTGGTCAAAATGACCATTCACTTAATATATTTGTTTTGATTTACTTGTCTTTAGGAAAAGTGTGGGAAATGTTTTAGATGATGTTCTTTTCACCTAAGAAACATTTTACAAGCAATGGTTCACACAAACAAGGTGGTTTTTAAAGAAATTCAAAATCCATGCATACACATATACATGCATTCATGAATTCATTTAGAAAAGTTTTTGTTAACCCTAAACTTGATGATTAGTGTTTTGATGATCTAAGTTTGATATTTTTGGGATGTTACAGAAAATGGGGAGGAGTCATGGGCGTTTAAGGGGGCGTGGTCACAGCGAGGAGTAACCGCGGCGTTAAGGCGAATTAAGCCCGCGAATTTACAGCAGAAAACAGCGAGGAGGGAAGGAAGAAGGGGTCGCGGCGGGTGGAGACGAGAACTGACCGGCGGGACCATTTCGTCAGTGAAGGAGAGAGAGGATATGTGGGTCCAGTCAGTCAGCGTCTGAGTGGGTTGCTACTCTGGTTCGAATCGTTTTCCTGCAGGAGGGGAAGATGGGCTGGTGCTGGGCTTAGTGGGCCTGCTGGGTCAGGCTGATTTGTTTTCCCTTTTTTTCTCTTCTTTTTCTTTTTCCATTTCCAATATTCTGTTTTGATTTTATTTAATCATTTCAAACATCTATTTGAATTCAAACTTCAACCAATCTTTGTGTAGGTTTTAATACTGATTAATAATTCATTTTGAAGTTAAATTTAGAAATATATATTTATTCTTTTTAGGATATATTAATTATTTAAAATTTGGCCCTTGTATTAATTCAAATAAGATTTAATAATGTTTTCAAACTCCATTTGAAATCTAAATCTTTCCAAATCTTTTCAGTAAGTTTTATTTATTTATTAGGGCATCAAATAACTCACCTTGAATTTATTTGGAATATTTTAATATGATTTTTTAGTCATTTAAAATTGGGTATTTGTCTTTATTCCAATGAAATTAATTATAGTTTTAATTCCATAAATTTTATTTAGGTGAATTCCTTGATTCCATTTAAGTTAATTAAATAACTTTTATACCACTTGGGTATATTCCAAATATTATTTTCCCATGATTTATTTAACCATTCTTATTAGGGATTTTATCTTTATTCAAATATAATAGGATTTGGTTAATGTCCTTTTATTTAATTTTGAAAATTCTTTATCCATTATTTTATTTGGATTTGGATTATATTTATTCCATTTGCTTATGGATTAGGTCAAGATTTAATTTGGCCTTTAAATATTCCTCATTTAATATTTCTTTCTTTATCTTATAAAATCCATATTTATTTAAAGATCCAAACTTGGTGATTCCAATTGGTAAAATCTTATTTAATATTTGTTTAACCTTTTGAATGTCTTTAGGATTATTTACTCACCATTTGGTATGGATTTTTAGATAGGTGCTTTATTAGCTTTGGAAATTCAATTTCCTTATTTAATTCATAAGATTTTATCTATGGCTCCAAATTAAGTGAAACCAATTCATATGGTTTTATATTATTTCTATTTGTCATTCTTGATCATTTTTAAATGTTTGTTGACAAATTTTTATATGGATCAAATCCATAGGCTTAGAGATAACTTGGAAATGTTTTTCTTCCATTAGGGTTTTAGGGTTTTGGTTTATTTTCCAAGTGTTTAAATTTCCAGATGCATTTATGAAGAATGCATTCCACTTGATTTGAATTTTAATTGGATTCAAATATTAACTAAGGTTTGTTCAAGATGGGATTTTTAAGTTTCCATTTAGAATCAAAAAGTTTCTTTTCACCCTAAATTTCAATAATTGTTTATTTTGTTTATTTATTTTTCACATTACAAAATTTGGAAAATTTTGGTATGTGACAGACCAACATTGTGTGCTTCAAGTGCAAGGAAGAAGGGCATCATGTGAGGGATTTCCCATTGAATAAGAAGCCTCTTAGTGAGAAGCAACGAGGGAAGCGGCCTCAAGCTCCTCCACAAGCTCAAGATGGGCCACTTCCCAAGAAGCCTCAAGCTCTTCTTCATGGTGCAGATCCTCCCAAGAAGAAAGACGGGAAGATAAGAACTTGCTACATATGCCGTGAGAAGAGGCACCTTTCTTCTTCATGCACCATGGGTAACTCCTCATCCCATCCTATCTTGATTGATGATGCTTATTCAATTCGTAAAGGATGAGGATGGCAATGTGTTTGCTAATGTCTACGCACTTCTATTCTTGTAGACAGTTGTTGGGCCTCCAAGTGCAGAGGTTTGTAGAATAGCAGCAAGTTTCCCTTAAGTGGATTACCCAAGGTTTATCGAACTCAGGGAGGAAGTGGTCAAAGGTATCCCTCTCAAGCAACCCTGCAATCAAGATACAAGAAGTATCTTGTGTCCCCAACACACCCAATACACTTGTCAGGTGTATAGGTGCACTAGTTCGGCAAAGAGATAGTGAAATACAAGTGGTAACGGTGCCAGAAAAGAGCTTGACGGTGAGGTAAAGACTAAAGCAAGCAAACATGCAACAGATATAGATGCAAATGGTGTTTCAATGTTTAGAAACAAGGCCTAGGGATCATACTTTTAATAGTGAACACTCTCTCATATAAATATCTTCTCTTTGATACTACCCTGAACTACTCTCCGGTTGGACACTCTAATCCATGGTAGGCCTACAAAAGCACACCTCAAAGTCCGCCTTCTCCATCTAGATAACCCCACACTGTCACCTTGAGCACTAGATGGTTCCAATAAACACCACTCATAAAGACATCCAACTCCAAATATAAATCATAACAAATATATATGTAACCTAGCTTAAGTGCCACACACGGTGTGCACGCTGTCACTATCACACACGTGGGGAAAAGCATAGATCTATTAAAGCACGATGAGTATTTATGTAGACTCAAGCCTAAGTGCCACCATGGCGTGCACGCTGTCACTTTCACACACATGGGGAGAGCAGAGATCTATTAAAGCACTTGAGTAGCAAGGTAGATCTACTTGATTACAAAGTTCATGACCACAACAAGATCATGCATAGAGAGAGAGAGAGATGAACACATAGCTACCGGTAGAGCCCTTAGCCTCAAGGAAGAACTACTCCCTCATCATCATGGGAATCAACAAAGGTGATGGAGATGGTGATGGATATCGATGGGGATGGCTCCGGGGGCACTTCTCCGTCCCGGCAGGGTGCCGGAACAGAAACTTTTTGTCCCCCGAATCTCCCCTTAGGTGGCGTCGGTGCAGCGGAACTTTTTCTAGAAGTATGATGGATTGTTTAGGGTTTTCTCCCCGGGGGCTTCTTATAGGCGCAGGAGGCAAGGTCGGTGGAGGTCCAGGGGGCCCACACCCCCTGTAGGCGCCACCAGGGCTTGCCTGCGCCTGGTGGTGTGACTACCCTGGTGTCCTCCTCCACCTCTGCTTCGTGGTTCCGTGTTACTCCGGGGAAAATAATGACTTTGGCTTTTGTCCCGTCCAATTCCGAGAATATTGATTTTCTGCATTTCTGGAACCAAAAACAGAAGAAAACATGCAACTGGCGCTGTGGCATCTTGTTAATATGTTAGTCCAGAAAAACATATAAAAATACCTCAAAGTGTATACTAAGCAAAGCAAAGTGGATATAAAACAAGCATGAAGCATAAAAAATTATAGACACGTTTCTGACGTATCATTTGCCAAATTTGTTGGTGCCCAAAGTGGTGTTAAGAAAAGAACCATTTGGGTGGCCAAGCCTATTGTGACTAAATGCTTAGGACCCAACTTGGTTGGGAACCAACAAGCTAAAACTTGATCAATAGGTTCTATTGGAGGGCATTGGAGACTTGGCTACCTTATGAAGAATTGAGGGATCTTCATCAATTATTTTCTATCAAAGTCAAGTCATTTTGGTTATCATGCTTCTATTATGTATCCAATGTTCCTCCTTGCGGTAACTTGTGCTTAACTCCTTTACATTGATAGTTACTTTCTCCCTTGTGCATGTGTGGTTTTGTACCTTGCATGTGTTTGTATATGTTGTGCTTACCTCTTACTTATTTGAGTTGTCAAGTATAGTTGTGTATGTTGGTTGGCAAACCATGTATTTATGTCTCTTGGTTTGGATCCTTTATTGATTCTAGTTAGTATCTTATTTGGCTCTTGTGAGAGATTAATGGACTATTCCGTTTTGGGGGAGTGACATGCCTGGGCATTCCATAATCCTAAAATGTGTGTACATGAGGAAAAACACTTAGTAGTTTTATTGCATGTTTATCTAGTCTCTTTGTGGTATGTCTTTCTCATGAGAAACTCAAGTTCTATAATGTCCATTAATCCTCTCTAGTATGATATTTTGCCTCTTGTTGAGATTTCTTGGTTTATCACATTATGGGGGAGTCATATGCTTTGTGCATATTACAAACCTAGAAAATGTGGACATTTGAGGTAGTGCCACTTAGAATTGATATTGAGAATTATCTAGCTCCTATATGGCACATTTGCTCATACAAGTTCTAATTTTCTTGGATGTTTTATTTCTCATCTCTTGGATCTTGTATGTGAGAGTGATTCTTGGTATGTGTTTCCTCATATTTGGATCTACATATCCTCATGGGGACCATTTGCTTCTATTTAATCTAATCACTAGTGATTGTGTGACTATTTGAAGCTATCAAGAATCTCTCTCGAAGCATCAAGCTTATTTCTCATGCTTTGTTATATGCTTCTTGTTGTGAATATGATCGTGATATCCTTGCAAACTACCTCGGGAAAATTTCCCTTATATTTCTTGTCTTTGGACAATTGGTACTCCATATATGGTGGAATTTATTGATCATATTCACTTTGGCCTTTGCTTATTTGCCTTATCTTTGGCCAAGAAAAAGTTTTTCTTTTTGCTCCTAAGCTTTCCTTGCCTCTTGTGGATCTTCTTATTTTATTGGTATCCGCATGTGTTTTATTTAATGTAGGTAGTAGTGATGATCTCATTTGTGGGCATTTTTCATTCAAAAGCAAAATTCTATGAAATGCTCTACTTATGGGGGAGCTCTCCTATATTATCTAGAACAATCTTTTTTATGCTTCTTGATTCGATCCTTTTGTTTTATTTAGTGCTTGGAAGCTCGATCTTTTCGTGTTGGTACTTTGTGTGCCATCATGAAAAGTGTGAAGAGTTTGCTTTGGTTGTGGGCACCTTGCTCTCTTTGGGAATTGGTTTTATATCATTGTTTGTCACTTGTTTTGTTCTTTTAGGATGAGATAAATCCGTGAGCATCGGTATTTTTCTTATCTTTTTCTCTTTGGCTCTTTCTAGTTCATTTGTTGAACCTATGTCCTTTCATGTGTTGATTTGGTTCTTTGATACAATTTGGACACCTTGTGTCAAGACACACTTTTGAGTTGCCTTGATTGTTTTCTTGGTGTTTTTGTTCAAATTGTATCACCTTTTGGTTCTTGAAAGTCTTACGCATGCATATTTACTACTTGTATATATTATGGTATGCTTGCTTTCTTTGACCCAATACATAGGGGAAACTCCACCAAAACCTAATGGGCTAAGATGTGCATGAAATTCAATTTCATATCAATATGCACATGTTTGTGTGGAGGCTCTCCTATGTATTGTAGTTGCACTAACTACTTTGGTCCCAATTTGTTTGGGCACCATAGTGTACTTAATTTTGTTTTAGGTACATTGGAGATATATTGGATGCTAGTCTCTTCAATTAGGAAAGAGGGGTGCCTTCATGTCAATTGGATGCAATCTAGGATGATCAATGAATTCATATCTTCTACATCCTACCAACTATATATCGGTAACAAGTATCTCTCTTATGCATACATATCTTGTTCCCAACCTTTGATAGGTTGATTGTTGGCATGTATTTGCAATTGTTGTGCTTATTGATTTGGTTTTGAGGAGCTATCTCTATTGCATATGTGTGTATGTTGATATGAGTGCATATTATGGGGACTATGCAAAATCATGCTCATGATTCACCAATCCCAAGTATGTCTATCTAGCAATATTATTGCATATCGTTTCCTCAATTTCTCTCATGTGCAATAATGAGTATTTTGAAAATTTGATTTCTATTTGTGTTACTTGTTGCTTTTCTCCATATATTCCAACTATTCCCTTTTCCCTTAGTAGTAGTTGTAATGTATGTACTGTATTGATTTTTGAAGCTCATCGATGTACAATAAGATATATTTGAGCCTTTGGCCATGCTTTCAAGCAAACATCTTATTTGTATATTCTATGACTTCCTTTTGTTCTTCATGTGCCCTCTTGAGTATCTATCTTGTTTGTGCATATTTCTATGTGGTCATATGTCTTTGTGATATTTTCCACCTAGAAACTTATACACACAAGAGAATATCATTCTTTGGTTGTTTTTGCATTTCTTGGAAACCACCTCTTATTCCTTTTAACTCTTCGGTGGCTTCCAAATTTATTGAATTTTGAGTGCATTGTTAAATGAGTGTGGAGGAGTGAGGATATCTCACATATATATACTTGATATTGTCTCCCTTGGTGGTATCCAATATTTAACCTTTTGTTAGATTCTCTTGGTTTTATCTTTCCAACAAAATCGGTTTCATCCCAATCGGAGTTTCCAAACTCAACTTCTTGTGTTTTGGATTTTGGAGGTTTTACCTGTTCATTGCTTCTAGAGAGGTTATACCTTTCTCAATTTGGTTTTATACTTCCATGTTGTACTATGATGTTTCTTTGCATAATCTTGTAGAACTTTTCGTTCTCTTCAAAACGAGCCCAAGATCATCAAAAACGGAGTCCGAAATCAAAAGTTATTGAAGTTTTTGTGCAATGATGTCCAACGTTTTTGCTTGAGCGGAAATTCCGGTTCAAATTCCAACCCAAGTTCTGGTGATGTACTGTTTTCTTTTGTATTTTGTGTCTCTATTTACCAAAATTTCCGGTGGAGCACCGAAAATTCTGGTGGTGCGCGAATCTGGCCCAAACGGGCAGATTTCTCTTGCCCTTTTTAAGGGCCCCCTCTTCCCTATTGTTTCCCCAACTTTTGAGATCATTTTTGCTAGATCTTACACTCTCTCTCCTCCATTGTTTACCTTCAAAAGCTTGCCCTCTCTCCTTCTCCCTCCAATGATTCTTGCACCTCTTTGAGAGATTTGAGAGAGGAGATCTAGATCTACAATCCCACCAAACCAAATCCCTTCTTTATGAAGAAATCCTTGGGATCTAGATCTTGGAGAGTTTTGTGTTTTGCTCTTGTGTTCTTCATCCCTTATTCCCCAATAGCTTTTGTAGCTTTGTCAGAATTTGGGAGGGAAGGACTTGCCCTTGCATTTGTTGCATAGGTTTGAGTTCTCCACGAAGATTCGGCGGGTGCAAGCTTGTGGGATTGTTACTCTTGGATTCTTGGAACCCTAGACGGTTGTGTGGTTTGTGTGTTGATTTCTTCAGGCCTCCTTTGTGGGGTGGCCTCAAGCTTGTGGCATTGTTGTTGGGAGCATCCAATTGAGTTGTGAAGATAGCCCCAACCTTATACGGGTTTTGGTGACCGCCCTCAAGTGTCCCTTAGTGGATCGTGAGTAGGCCTTTGTGGCGAGCTCATGGGAGAATAAGGTGAGCCTTTTTTGGCGCTGGTGAGTTGCGTGCCTTCGCATCCGGGGTGAGGCCTTGTGTGGCGTTGAGTGATCATCGAGCCACCACACCCCGAGGTGAGCCGTTTGTGGCGTTCGGAGAGCATTGCGCCATCGCACCTCTCCAACAGAGACATAGCTTCTTTGGAAGTGAACTTCGGGATAAAAATCTTCGTCTCCGCGTCCATCGGTTATCTCTCAACCGAGCCCTTTACTTATGCATTTTACTTTGTGATAGCCATCATGCTTGAAGTATTTATATCTTGTTATCACCTTGTTACTTGTATTGCTTAGCATAGGTTGTTTGTGCACTTAGGTGAACCTAGTGGTTAGGTTTTGTGCTCATTGAATTAAACGTTAGTTTTATTCCGCATTTATTTGAGCCTAAACAGTAATATTTTTAAAAGCCTATTCACCCCCTCTAGGCGACGTCCATTGCACTTTCAACATATGATACTGATTCCCTTTGTCACACGATACTTTACTTATTCGAGGTTCGATTGTCGGTATCTCTATACCTAGTTCAACCTCGTTACCGATAAGTACTCTTTACTCATTCCGTGATAAGACATCCCTTGTGACCTAGTCACATGCTTGCAAGCCAATTGGATGACATTCCACAAAGAGGGCCCAGAGTATATCTATCTGTCATATGGATGGACAAATCTCACTCTTGATCCATGTGCTTCAACACATACTTTTAGAATACCCAATTCCACCTTTATAACCACCTAGTTCACATATCTCAGCTACATTGAGAATGGTGACATCCAATAGAGAGAGTAGAATCACTCTTTTTCATGTGTTCTTGTTTACTAAAAGCTAGAATGTAGATTATTTTGGAACAAATTTTGTCTCTATAATGTAGAATATTTTAGAATGGAGGGAGTATTATATAAAGTAGAGATCATTTAAGTAAGTATGAACTTACAGTAGCTCGTTCAGGCTGACAGTCATTCCTTCTCAAGCGGGCGCGACTCCTGGTCAATCGTTGTAACGCCCCCGAATCGGGTTTATGTGGGTCTTAGCATTTCCACCAAAATCCGCACAAAAGCGATTCAAAGACGTCCACTAGACAATTTCGCGTGGGTGGATTTTATTACGAATAGTTATATCACAGTAGTTTACAATAGAACCCACAAGAAACATATATATATATAACAATAACTTAATGAGTCAATAATACAAGTGATACAATATGGAGATACAAATTACGATGAAAGCGATACAGTATCCGAGCACAGATAAGAACCAAATGGGACTAAGAGTCCTAAAGAATAACCAAGTGGAGTTCATAACCCTGTCCAGGCCTAGCCGGAAGGGTAACCTTGATAACATCGTCAACACATACCTGTCAAGCCAAAGGGTGTCGGCAAAGGGCACAACAAAATAGAAAGAGAGCGATCAGTATTGAGGCCAGTGCATGGCGAGTCCTAGAATTTGGGGGCTCTTGCCTACATGGTTATGGTAGGTCAGCAACATATCTAACTTATAGAGACACTCTACAACTTCGGCTATTAGAGCGAGATAAGAGAGCGCTATACAGTAACAGGAATAAAAGAAGCATAACCCATTCGAAGGTTTTCCCCTCGAAGACCAGTCGAGGAAGTCCTCTTGCGGAACACACACGTTGAAATTTTAATTATTCAATTGTTTAGTTGATAATGCTAATTGCTAGTCATATATTAGAGGAAAAGCATTAGTGGCGTTGTCTATGATCATGACATTGTACTTCTGAGGCGTCCATAACCGTGGACACACGACTTCTCGAAAATATTTATCCTGCAGGGGTGCATACTATACCCAAATGCATGTTCAATCCTTCAGGCAACATATTACGCGTGCCATCTAAATCTCACAACAGATTTGTCCTATAACTACGCGTATATCCAGAGGCATCACTTATGGTATTGACCCAAGCAGGAGGTATGAAGAAGGTACAACATTTGCGTCTATGGCTAAGGAAGACAGAGGCCATAGGTATATCCCTTCGCCATACCGCGTTTATGTATACAATGCAGCTGCTGTCCACCAAAATATCAAGTCCGAAGACATATCCAACTCACCCATATCCGAGGACATATTATGTGTATGCACCAAAATTGAAACCCAATTCAATTTGTGACCCCCTAGATAAACGAATAGCACCGGTAGTTGAGGGGGGAGGGTCCCAGAGGCCCCCACATTTGGTTAGCATGATCAACTCAGAACTAGTATCGTAGAACGAACGGTTTCTAGGTCGAATCAAGCAGTTCCCAAAGGTGGTCCCCATCGGGGCCTTATCATTAGGTGAAGCCATAACCAACAACATCAGATTAATTATCTTATCACCAACAATATCAAATTGTCATGTTCCACCTACATGAGAGCGATTCTAAGCATTCCTATGACTCGTAAGCTAAGCAAATGAGGCAATAGGATAATCAAGGAAATATAGTGGATCAGGTAAATAAATGAATGGTACTAAAGCATCGAAAATAAGGATAGCAATAGATCAAATGAAGGAAGTAAAGACTATAAATATAAAATAGGTAGAAGGGGGGGTGATATGCTCGCCTGAGAAACAATGTCGGGCAACCGAAGGCTTGTCGCAACTCGCATCAACTCATCGTCCTATCCGGGAAGAATTGAAGCAAAACACTAGAAAGAACAACTGATTCACTATTTAATACTATGGCGAAAGATACGACATGTTTATGATATGATGCATGACAATATACTGCCTATCTTAGAAATATTAAGCGGAATTAGGATCCCAACAATTATTTAGGGTGTTCGAGTTATTTAGCTACCCCACAATTAAATGTTGTTAACATGGCAAGAACATGGCATAGATGAGCTACACAATTTAAATGGATTTGATATAATACAAGATAGCCCGCATATATATGTAATTATTACGTGAATCAGCTAATGCCACCGACCTCAAGATATGTATGCGAGCATGAGTAATTTAATATAAAACAAGTTGTGTCAATCTATAAAATAGGGATGGGTAGGGGTCACACGTCTCAGTTCGAATATCTTGGGCTCTGAAGAGAATAAGAGAGCTCTAGGGTTTGGTCTTCGGTTTCGGGAAGGAGAACTTGTTGTTCCATGATGGAGGTCTTCGAGACATGGGATCCATGAAGTAGATCATGAGGTTACGGCTTCAGTGGTCCATGACCCTCTTGGTTCCGGCATCAATGGTTTTCGAGTTTGTCATACATGGCCGAAGTCGATGTAGACCGAGTGATCTTATCGGGGCCGCCTTGGTTACATCACCATCTCATCCTCGGGGTCGCGCAAACACAACATAATTACCACTTCACATCACTAGCAGCACACCATAGGGAATCCAAAACACAAACGAGCAGGCAGAGCCGCCAAGCACGCGTGCGGGTTGAACTTGGAAGTAGGTATGATGGTCCTGGAGACGGTATTGGTGATGGGGTTCGTTGCATAGAAAACAAAAAATTTCCTACGATTGCAACTACCAAGATCGAGTCTAGGCAATACTTATAACGGTTTCATATGGACTCATCCTTGAAGACTGTAAATGGGATAATGTTCCCGCAAATAAATGTGGTTGATGTAGAGTGTACACGACCGTCTTCAAGGACATGCAGACGATCAGCGCCACAAGAGGGGAGCGCCTCCGTAATCGGTCACACATACGGTGTGCCGACGACTTCCGAACCATCTCTCCAGCCGGGCAGCGGAAGTAGTGGATCCCCGGGAACTCCAACATCGATATGCCATGGTAGAGGTGGTGGAGGGGAAGATCTCGAGCAGGGCTTTGTCTAAGCATCTTTTTATTGTCTATGGACAAAGCTAGCAAGGGGGGAAGATGCCATCCAGAGGACATATGAGAGAAGAGTGGGTGAGTGTGTGATAAGAGGAGGAGGGGCTTTATATAGGTGAGGGGAGGCAGCCCAAGAGGCCATGGCGTGGCAGCCATGGGGTTCCCTCACCTCTCCCTCATTTATGTGGGTGGACACTCCACTCACATCCATTTATCTCCACTCATCCCTCATTTATTCTTCACTCAAAAACCAAAAGTCTTTCTATTAAAGCACTAATTATCTTGTTTTAATGCAACTCAATTTAATGAACACTTTATTTAATAAGTACTTTATTTAATGAACACATTAATATTTTAATCCCTTACTTTGTTTCGATACCCCGAAACCATTTTGGCAGAACAAATTCCTGCGATGTCCATTATCTTCTCTTGTGTTTCCTATTTACTCAATTGCGTCGACTAACCTTAAGTGTGTCTCCCTACGGGTTCAAGAACTATATATACATGATTAAGACTCTCTTTGGTCAATAATCATTAGCAGGACCTAGAGATCCATAATGACTTCCACTAGTTCCACGAAAATCCTATGATCGTGTCAACCTGTTTCACTGTAATCAGATTCCTTTTGTCTCACGATAGTTTTTTTACTTGTTTGATAGTTTACTTGTCCAAGATCTGATTATTTGGTATCATACATAACTTATTTAATCTCGTTGCTGACAAGTACTCTTTCTCGTTCCATGATATAACTAGCGCTCAAATCACTTATTTGCAAGCTATGTCAATGTGATATCACCAAAAAAAACCTAAATATATCTTTTCGTCATCTGGATGAACAAATCCGACCGACTCTTAATCCACGAGCCTTAAATAACTGCACCCGTAAATTGCACTTTGTCGAGTTCGGTCATCGCAGACACGAAACACGAAAGAAGAAAAACGCTAGCGCTTCTCAAGAGAAAAATGGTACAATACCTACGTTATCACGTTACCAATCTTAATGATCGATAGATACCCCCACCCTCCTTTCCCTCCCTCCCTGGTCGTCATCGTCATCGACGGGGCCGCCTCCCCGGAATCAGGCGGCGCGGCGCGGCGCAGCTCGGCTCTCCTCTCTCTCTCTCCTCCGCGCCGCCGCAGCCCACCGCCAATACCAAGCCTAACCTACTCCCTCCCACCAAAATCCTCGCTCGCATCGCCCAAATTAACCTGATCTCGCCTACCTAGGGTTTGTGCGATGGCTGTCCCGCGGCCGTCGTGGTCGCGGTCGGTCACTGAGACCGTGCGAGGTTCGCACCAGTACACCCTCAAGGGCTTCTCCCTCGCCAAGGGAATCGGCCCCGGCCGACACCTCTCGAGCGACACCTTCGCCGTCGGCGGTTACGACTGGGCCGTCTACGTCTACCCGGACGGGAAAAACCACGAGGAGAACGCCAGCTACGTCTCCGTGTTCGTCGCCCTCGCCTCCGAGGGCACCGATGTCCGCGCCCTCTTCGAGCTCACCCTCCTCGACCAGTCCGGCCGCGCCCGCCACAAGGTCCACTCCCATTTTGACCGATCCATGCAGGCCGGACCATACACCCTCAAGTACAGAGGATCCATGTGGTAACCAAAGACATCCCCCCACCATTTACTCTCTACATATGTGCAACATAAATTCCTTCAAACTGCATTTGCATTGTACCCCCTAATTATGCTCAACGGTCGCTACTAATTTTAGTTTGCTAGTTCCCTGTTTCTGTGATTGTTCACATTTCTAGTTCTAGGTGGATTGGCTAGGCGAAATACCTAAGAAGGTTATATCATCAGTGATACATCTTAAATGAATTCGTAGCTGGGGTCATAAACCAACAATGGGTGGTATACGGAGACTAATATTCTTTTTAAGATTGCCATATTCTTAAGTAGGGAATATTGTGTTTCAAATGAGGAAACTGAGGTTTAATTTTCAATCAACTACTTCTCATATTCCCTTGCAGATCTTACTCTGCTCTTTGATCCCTGGCATCTTTCTTTTTATCGAGCACCTAATTCATTGTTTCCATCTTGTAATGGCAGCTAACGGTGATTTATTTCCATTTAGGGGTTACAAGAGGTTCTTCAGAAGGACACAATTAGAAACATCAGATTTTCTTAAGGATGATTGCTTAATCATGAACTGCACAGTAGGTGTTGTCAAGAACCGTCTCGAAACACCAAAGAATATCCAGATTGATGTCCCCCCATCTGATATTGGCCGTTGCTTCAAGGAGCTCCTCAAACTCCGCATTGGCTGTGACATAACTTTTGAAGTAGGTGATGAGCAAGTTCAGGCACATAAATGGATTCTTGCCACTCGCTCCCCTGTATTCAAAGCACAGTTCTTCGGACCTATTGGTAAAGCTGACTTGGACAGGGTTGTCGTGGAGGATGTTGAACCTATTGTCTTCAAGGTAATGGTTTTATGCAGATTGCACTGCTTTTCAGTATGTTCTTTTTGGCAATCCTAGTTCCTCCTTTTACACCTGCTTTCAGTTAAAATTTTAAATTTTAAATATATTTTTACTCATTTGTGGGTGTTTTCTTTCTGCTCTCTATTGCTTTGTGCAGTTGTAATTTAACTCCCAGCAAAATACATGAGTTAATTTTCATAAAAGCATGTTTGGTCTTGTCACATATCAAGAATATAGTTCATTTGTTTGTGTTAGAGCCAATCTCTGTCCATTTTTATACTCACTTTGTCCAGGAATGCAAATCCCACAGGCTTCACAAGATTTATCTTTGACCAAGAATTTGCTGAGCAATGGATGCATTACATGATACATAATTGAAAACATTGGATTACTATTAAAAAGTATCTTCCAATGATACCAATTTTGTGTTAGATATCCACATATAGTCAGACTAATCGCGGGCCAAAGTTTAATCTTGGAAACCTTATGTTTTTGAACGAAGGGAGTAATGGACTTCTGATGGCTTGCCTAACTTTGAATCTTTGGAAAAGAAGGAAATCCTTGCATTGATATTTTATTGAGAGAACGTTACAACCTCTTTCCCAATGCAGGCAATGGTGAATTTCATATACTCTGATGAACTTCCCGGTATCCATGAGCTAGCTGGATCTTTCTCAATGTGGACATCTACTGCAGTAATACAGCATTTGTTGGCAGCAGCTGATAGATATGGATTGGACCGGCTACGAATTCTCTGCGAAGCAAAGTTATGTGATGAACTCACTTCTGAAACAGTTGCGACAACCTTAGCCCTAGCTGAACAGCATCATTGTGCTCAGCTCAAGTCTGCATGTCTAAAGTTCACTGCTGTTCGACAAAATCTGGGAGGTATTCCTTTTCCCCAGAATTTATGTGCAGCCTCTTGTTGATAATAGTAGACAACGCTGCGAGTCTTCTGTTTTTCAGCATTTCCCCAATATTCGAGTACTTTGTTCGAAGCTACTCCCTCTGTTCCACAATATAAGCATACAGATTTCCTCCTATGCGAGTACGCGAAACAGGGTGCCCTTTTTGGATATTTTTAGAATGGCATTTAAAATGCTGATAGAATATCTACGTACATGCTATAAGTATAACTTAGTTGCTTCACGAGTCTCATGTCCTGGAACTACCACCTTTTGTTTTCTTCGGAAGTTACACCATCAGCATGTTTGTTGACTAGCAAAATGGCAACTGTTCTATAATCTGTAGTATGATTGCAGAAAAAGTTCAAATGCTCATTATATCCTATATGATGGTATTAGATTGTCAAGAATACAGTAGGATTGGTTATTTTTTTGTTCTTAAATTCATAGAGTTAGTTTTTTTCTTAAGGACTTGTAGTTATGTATCAAGATCGATGAATATGTCCTGATATTTGGTAGCATTGCTTATTTGAAAAGCTAAGGAATCCTGCAGTTTAAGGGCATGTTTGATTCAAAGGATTTGTATAGGAAATTTGTAGGATTAAATCCTATAGGAAATTTTCCTATGGTGGTTGTTTGATTTGTAGGATTGATTCCTATAGGAAACTTTCCTAGGAAATCCTTTGCACTAGATTGCATAGGAAATCTAACATCCACCCAAAGCTCTTTCTTAGAATCCTTTGATGGATCAAACAAACTTTGTTGCATGTGGGTTCCTATAGGATTGAAGTGGACATGACATTGCAATCCTATGGTTTTCCTATTCCTTTATTTTTCCTATCCTATGAATCAAACAAGCCCTAATACACAAATGCTGAAAAACTCACAGATATATGTGTCGGCAGGTGGGTGCATGAGGCTCATGTGCAGTGTGTTTTTATCGTTGCTATGTGTTCCATTGACATTGAAAGAATTAACTGTGCATTCTAATTTCCATATATCTTATTTAAATATAAGAATCACCTTTTCATTCTTTCTCGTCTTTATGTTAAGTCTGTACTGTTCACTCTTCACATTTTCCCACTTGTTTGTTTGGCTGGTCTCTTTAAATGCTCGCTGGGTCATACTTAATTTGCCTAACTTCTGTAATATGTATTATTTCTCCCTAAAAATTGTTTGCTGAGTTCCTGGAGCAATAGCTGTGGGAATGTATTCTTTAGTTATTCTCGAAAGCAGTACAAGTGAAGTTCTCAAAAGCAGTACACACAAAGAGATCTCCAGTTATTTTTTTATAACAGAGAGGAAGCTCTCAACGTTTTCAAAAAGGAAAGTGAAATCATAAAGCAAGTCGGTTATTGTAATTGACTGTTTAACATCTGCTCCCTATAATCATACATCACCTATTCCAAGAGAAGAAATGGGAACACTACCGTATTAATTGAAGGAGAATAATGCAAACCTTGAGCTTCATAATGCATTTATCCCCTTGGATTTGCAAAAGGTTGTCCATGTTTGATACTCATATAAATTGGAGAAGACATGATCATGTTGTGCAGTTGATGTTCGCTAGCACCTTCAATTTTAAATATATAATCTCCCTACATTGACTCTTCATATGATTATGCTTTTTTGAAAATATAAGATATATTCTCATGTAGGGACTATCCCTTCTGTTTGGTGCCGATGTAATTTTCACCATTTAGGCTCCTTGTAAAATTTCCGTTTATGTGGTTAGATTGGTCTTCGCACAAGTTCAGCCTGTACTTGCATTCAGTTTGTCTTGTGCCGTAATTTCATTCCAATTTATAGTAAGCTATCCATCTGTCTGCTGGAATTCTCATCTTGCCCCGTCCCTTTTATTGTCTTTGTTCAGCTGTGATGGTGACAGAAGGCTTTAATTACTTGGAAGAGACATGTCCGTCCTTGCTGTCTGATTTGTTAGCAACCGTTGCAGTAGTGGATGATGATCCTGCGTCTTCTGTTAACCGGAAAAGGGGAGTTAGTATCAATGAAGATGCGAATCCAGTTGAAAGTGTTGAGGGTAGTGACAGGCGCACCCGCAGGAGGCTTTAGATGTTAGATGGAGACTGTGAACTAATGTAGTCTTTTGCTGTCTCCGTATGCTTCCGGTGAATTTTACTATGACTGGAGTTATGTGAAGTGCTGGTTGACGAACTTTGATCTGGATGCTGAGTACGTTGTGAATAATCTCCAACCCGGATGGCTTAATGTGGCACCTGCCTATCAATAGTATTGACCCTTTGTAGCAGGTTGATGTGTGCTAGTAAGACTAGTCTTGTTAAGATGCTCCGGTCCATTGACTGTATCATGTGCTGTATTTAGTTAAGTAATGACAGATTTTACTGCTTTCCAAGAAGCTGGTGGTTTTGGAAAATGATGAATTGAGTTCAGTCTGTTATTTCCTAGTCTGCTGTTTCTAGATATACAGTATTTCATAAGAGGCTGCAGTTTCTAGATATCTTTCATAAGATAAATTTCAGCTTCATTTTTCTTACATCAGCAGTCCACAATCCTCTGGCCAAGTATATATTATTTAACAACACAAACAAGTGTTGGTTGCCTCACATGACAGTGAAGGATATTCACAGAGAAAAACTGATAAGGAATGAACCGAGCTAGCAAGTCTCAGATGTCTGCAATTAACAAACTGTTCTGAGCTCACCGCATGGTCTCCTGTACATTATTCAATCAGCCATAATCACTTCAATCTGGAAATGGGCCAAGTCATAACCAAACGAGACAACACAAGCCACGTGACAAAAGATCATCTCTGTAACAGATGCATCAATGGACAGAGAATCTGCATCTGGTTTGGACATTTCGAAGCCTGCAAGCAGGACACTAGATATGAGATTCTTAGAAACACAACTGGTTGGAAGTAACTTTTTGTTTGTTTGAGCTGAAGTACTTGACTAGCAGGGAACTACGATGTACCTCGATGATGAAGCGAGCCCAGAGCTCATCTGAACGGTTTTCCAGCTCTCCTTTCAGTATGCCCACCTCAAGATTCTTGAACAGATGCGCAATCTCAAAAAAGACGTCGTACCCCTTGCACGCCATCTGGGTACACAAGATTTCACACAACCATGGATTAAGTAACATTTGGCACGATTACGAGTACATCGATGAAAATCTGTTGCAGGCAGCAATTACTGACCTCAATGAGAAGATGACCAGATTGCTCCAGCTCTTTGACTCTCAGTGGGCAGTTATCCAGTCTCTTATTGGCCTCGTCACGGAACTCCTTGTTTCCTATTTTGTCCTGAAGCTGTTTCAGCGACATGGTATTCACTTAATATACGGCCATTTCTTATGTTAAGAACTTAACTGGGGGTATTATGGTACAAACTAACAGGCAAGTAGTAAATCGTGGTTTATAGATAATGAACAAAAATAATACCACCACGAGGAAATGAACAAAGGATACTGTATGGCTTGTTTAAATATAGTAGACTCCAGAATCAAGTTCAAGAAAGGTCAAATCGACAAACTTATTACTACCCCTAACATCTGTTCCACTCCTTCCACTGAGTTGGAAAGACAAATACTCAGATCTTTAGGTAGCCTTAGTCAGATTCTTAATTCACTAAATTTGAAGATAGTCCTATTGTCAGAAATCCACTATGATATGAAGACGAAGTCGAAGAGAATTATAGTTCATATCACATAAATTTTGTGAATCATTTATGAATTGTATTATAAATCTTCATTATGACACATAAATTTGAAGAAGCTCACTCTCTCAGCTTTCTCGGATACACTTTGGAGGAACAGCATGTGTGCTATTGTTCTGTCCAGGAGAGCATCAATGCTGCACTGTATTTGCAAGAAGATTCAGTCAGTGCACTGTTCTTCTCTTTGTAAACAAACACAATTGAAGAGAGAGATATAAATGCCAGAACTTAGAAGAAGATTCAACCTTTGTGGCATTTGGAATGAGCTCCCTCAGCTCCTTCATCCTATCTTGGATTAGCTGTCTGTCTCTGGGTCTTGATTTGTTCAGCTCAGTTTTCCTGCATCCATGTTTTATTTTAACTGAATTTCCTCTATGCACGTCTTGAATTGTATGGCCCACGCATTCTTCAGTCACTGTCTTGCTGATTTTTGCAGGGGACGAAACAGTCACTTTATAACTCATCAAGCCATCATTGACCGAGATAGGTGAAAATTCTCGACCAACAGGCTGGTCTGGAACTGACCATTCCTCCAACCTCACTGCATGATCTTCTCTCTGAGTTTGTGTTTTGGATGAAGTCAAAAAATCAGCTGGGTGAAAAGAGTCCCTGTTTGATATATTACCAACCTGATAAGTTATATCGTCCAGTAAGAATTCTGCACAATTGTTGTTCGCAAGATGTGAGAAAAAGTATGTTTTGTTTCCATTCGCTTGAAGGAGAGAATGGCTTGTAGACTCTTGATGTTTTGATCTAGTATGCCACATCAAATTCTCAAGATCTTCACTAGGCATAGCCTCAACATCTTTGTGCAACTTCGAATGAACCAAAGAATTTGAAGTTACAACATCATCATTTAAGACGATAGTGCTACCATGTGTGTTCTCCGAATATTCTCGTGCCATATATGTAAGAGTAAAACCATCAATATTATCGTAATCTGAATCTTCCATGTGAATTACTTGTCTGCAACTAAGTTTGCTATTTGAATTGGTCATGTCTGGCTCGAACATTGTCTTGCAGTGAGTAAGTTCATATGGTGCTTCATGTGCATTGGTCCACAGATCACTCCCATTGGCATCAAAAGTTTCATCTGGACAAGCTATTATTCCAGTATCATATGCTCCTATAATGACATCTTCTAACGTTGGAAACTCTGACATAGTGAAGGAGTGTGGCAGATTAAGATGATCAGTACTGAATAGCTGAGCAGAGCTGTTGATCAAATCAAAAAATTCATGGGCAAGCGTGTCTGGAGGATCCGCCGTTAGGTCTGCAGTAGGTTTCCTCAAAGTATTTGGGTAGACAAAACCTGTGGCTGAAGGATTATGAAGAACCAAGGGGTCATAAATCTTATAGAACAAGTCCTTCACGAGTGTCACCAATGCTGAACTTTCCAGAACCTGAAGGTTGAGAATTTGTTACCATGATTAGTATGAAGAGATACAGACCTTGTGAAGGAAGAGCCTCAACATGCTATATATTAAAATTGTTCTAAATCAAGCAGCATCACTATCATGTTGTGTTTTCCAACAATACACTAATCCATGTTGCTGACAAGGTACCGCAGTGGAACAGCCTGCCCGACGTGCCATGTATTGATTTCATGTACTGAACCTGCTTGGTTTACTGCTAAAAATGTAATATTTCTAAAATAAAAAGATAATCTCTAAACCATGTGTTACTTTCACTTAAATATCACATGGCAGCTAAGGTGACATGCTGGAAAAGAAATTAAGTGAACATTCTAATACCTCCGTTCAGAAATAAGTGTCGCAGATTTGTCTAGATTCCCATGTATCTAGACGTGTTTTACTGCCTAGATAGATGCGTATCTAGACAAATCTGCTTTACTGCCTAGATAGATGCGTATCTAGACAAATCTGCGACACTCTTTTCCGAACGGAGGGAGTAAAAAATATCTCTATCCATGTTGTTCTAACCTGAATACCATAATGCACTAATCCAATATGTGGGTGAAAATTTTAATTGAACATACCATATATAAAGAGCCCAGGTGAAGAACCCCATGAGGAATCACCGGTACAAGCAGAACTGTCTAAAGGTAAAGAATAGAAGAACCAGATTAATCAAGCATAAGTTTGCACTTACAGGTTAAAATATAGACACATTAGCTTAGTGGACAAGTGCTAATCTTACTTTGATTCCTGCTGCAAACTGAAACTGCCAGTCCTCGTGATACTGAAAAGTAAAGTTGTTGAAAACCTGAAACTCATCCGGTGCTATGCAAGTTCAAGAGTTGTGGCATGGAAAGGAAACTGCAAATGACTCACCTTATAGATAACTGTTGAACCGAAATTGTTGGCAGAAATCCAGTAATGTTGTCCCGTAACTGCTACTTTACCGATAATTCTGTCAAAGTTGGAATTAGAAAATCAAACAGTTGCATAAACGTCGATTATAAAAGGTTGAACAATATGTAATAATCCTTACTCTTCTCCAAGAGAATATGAATGACTAAACATGCTCAGCAACGCTGCCTCGATGGGGCACAATGGATAGCTTTGATACTGGTCATTGTTGGGCCAAGTAGGTGCTATTATTTGATTATCACTACCAGCTTGATCATCATAAATATCTCTTATTTGGGTATCCTTGGTCATCTTATCGACATAACCATCTCCCCAAGTCAAGATCCTGGAATGTTAATTTACCAATCATGCATTTGAAAGAGTGAAATATGTCTTGTACGAACAAGACTCACGATTCACGATTACAAATTCTAAATGTCAATCCATCCATACATAAAAATAAAGTACATATGCCATGTTTGTATTAGTGCATACCAACTGCATGAACAAAGTGTGGGCTTGTGTTCCATGCACAGCATCCGCAGAACCAGTAGCTCCATTGTTAGTCATAGGCCACGGTAAAAATAGCGCGCTATACACTGCTAATAGCACGCTATAGCATTCTGAGCAATGTCTCGCTAAATGAAATGCGTGTAATCGTCCGCTATAGCGACATATAGCTTTGCAATAGCGGATTTTAGGGGCTGAGCTATTTTTTCATAGCACACTATTTTTTACCTCATACTCCCTCCATTCCAAAATATAAGACGTTTTAGCTTTTGTGAAATAAATGTATCTAGACGCCTTTTATATGTAGATTCACTCCGAACCTAAGACGTCTAGATACATTCGCTTCACAAAAGCTAAAACATCTTATATTTTAGAATGGAGGAAGTAGCTTCTAAGTTGTCATAACATGTTCAAATTAACCGAATGCACTTGAAGGATGATCATAAGCATTGAATTTTTTTATGAAAAGAGAATCATCATCATTTTGAGTCATGTTCATTGTTTTTCTTTGATGCCCCATGTTGGTTCGGTACTATTGTCCAATCAGATAAGCATAAATCCAAGATAACAACAGTAGGGCTTACCCATGCTTCTCGCTTTCGAGTGCCCAAAAAACTGCATACTTCCATAGACCATCAGAACACAAACCTTGCAAGAATTCTTTGTTGAGACCCATGCACCCACAGCTCAATCTCATGCACAAACACACGCAAAGAGAACTGGCAGACTGCAAGCGAGATTTCAGAAAATATGAAGTGGCTAGCTGCAACGGTAAGAAGCTCGACCTGCTTGCTTCCACCGTAGACAAGCTCGTTGTTTGATCAATTGGCCCAAGAAATCCAGATGCACAACTCCCATAACTCTCCCTTCCTCACCCGCTCACTGGCAGTGCGAGTCTTCCCTTTGAAACACCTTGCAAGTTTAAAAGCAAGACACACAAGAATTGCAACGAAGGAAGGCAGATATCATGGAGGTTCTGCAGGTCACTGCCATCCATAAAATTCAGCGCTCCAACTTATGTTCAAGCGGCAACATCTTCAAAGGAACTGCTGAAGACCTGAATGCAAGAACACGATTTTTTATGCTTGAGAGTCCGGTGCTGCAGGTTTTTTCATTGAGACATCAGCTAAAATTATTTCGGGAAACAAATGAGAATAAAAACAAAGTGAATGTTGAACATCTGAACATGTGGGTCGTGACTCGTGAGATTAGATATACAAGCTTGCCAGATCTGTATTTCAACAATTAACCCGCATATATTCCCTAAAGACAAAGAAAGTGGAAAAGAGGGGAGAAAACTTCCCAAACCCAAATATTCCATTTCAGATGTTCAAGAAAGCACAAAATAATATCTCTAAAGAAAAGTTTGATCTGATTTTAGCTAACAAGGTTTTGATGAGACCAGAAACTTACAGGAATATGATGAATCTGTAGAAGAATCAGCAAACAACAAGGGACGAGAGGTGGTGCCAAGAAAGCAGGTGTGTTTGAGAGTTTGAGGTGGGCATGAACGTCCTCTTATCAACACAACTTAATTTTCAAAGGAAAGATCCTTCCAGCCATCAGCTGTCCTGTTAGTACTCATATAATAATGCCCACCAAAATACTAGTATATTCTCTAGCGTAGTTCAGTTTGCAGTATAGTACTACATGTGAACAATAAACATTCTCCCCAAGAAACTAGCTGCTAGTGCAGAGTGGAGGAGATATTAGCACCAGGATATCAGAATATGGATATACTAATTCAAGTTGATCCTTTCTATGGCCACAGTTGGCTGTTGCAGACCTAACGTGGTTGGAGGTGAATGGGGAAATGAGTTAGCACTAACATTAAGCTTAAACAAAGAGTTGGTAGGTACTGGAATCTAGCTACCCTGTGATAAGTCAAACGTTCTATATTGGTTTCTGATTTTCTTTTTGCAAAATGAGGAAAGTTCTTCACCATCATCAAAGTCAGTGACATATGCAAAGAAGCAACTGTGCAACGATACGACAGCAATGCCCTCACCATGCTGAATAAAACACAGAACAAGACAAGATGGTAGAAAAAGTAAAGACTTTATGTTCTATCAGTAGTACCTAGTCCCGATTTTAATTGAAAAGACTTATCTTTAGTATTCATTTTCTTTTATACTGTAATGACATAAGCTGATAAGGATCAATCATGGTCGAAGGGGATGCAACCTGCCAACCAGGTTCGAAAAAGTCTAAATACAGAAATGCAAACCTCTCTCTGTTGGCGTATATGTTGTTTATCTTGATTCCGTCCTGTGGTTCAGTAGGTCCACTCATAGAACTACTATTTTATATGAGCAAGCAGGCATCAAAGATGGTACTTAACTGGAGGATAAGTATATTATCGTACGATAAAAGATTTTCCCCATATTATCTCTTTTTGTCAAATCATATTTTAGTTAACCCTAAGTCAACTCAACTATATGTCAAGAGTCAACCAAAACTAGCTGCAAGAACATGTGCATCAATTGTCATGACTGGGATTTGTCATGCTATTTAATTCATGCTCTCCTGCTCTTCCAAACAATGATGAATTGGAGCGACATACATAGTTTTCCTTTCAGTACACCTTACAAAGTTACAAGTGCAACTGGAAGCTAACTACAGAAAGTTCTGGTTTCTGGAAGTTAACAAATATGCTACGAATTATTTTGGTATCAATGAGTACAAGAACTATATGTATACAATCATCAACGCTAATAGAGATACCTTCTTTGGTTCCAGTACAAGGGAAAAAGCGCCCCCCCCCCCTGCTGTTGATCCAACAAAATGAGTAGAATGTCAAACATAGGAACTACAAGTTAGTTTATACCAAGTGGTGCATTCTGGTGAATTTTAACACCCAAAGAGTACATATCAATCCTCAGTTTCCAATTTTATTGATTTCATGCATTCAGTCAACTTGTACCTCTTTGAATAAAGCCACAGTAGAATTTAGGAAGATGGATATATAACTTGAAGAAATATTCCTTCCGTCCCAAATGAATTGACACAGATTTGTCTAGATTCACGTATATCTATACACTAAAACACGTCTAGATACATATCTAGACAAATCTGCGTCAATTAATTTGGGATGGAGGGAGTAGTAGATACCTTGTTGATTAATTCTCATCTCTTTGACTTTGTGAATAGTTAGCTGGAAATTAAATATGAATCAGGTTAATTCATGAAGTATTAAGGAGAAATTTAATAACAGTTGAAGTGGGGTCACCATTCTCTTGTCAAAGATTGTAACAGGACTACTGTGGATCTGCCATTTTGTTGAAAACCCATGATATACATATACGCTTCTTAGGTGGAGCTGCCATGTTGTTGAAAACCCATTATAGATGCTTCTTAGGGCCATTTCGGCAGACCGTTGAAGATTTTAATTTCCATGTATGTCAACCTAGAACCTTGATTCTCTAGCTCATTTTAATCTTCTTTGAAGGATTGGCATATTGACACCATTTCCAGTTGCAGGGTAAACACAGTTCTTGTCGGTGAATAGTCACACAACACCACTTTATTTCTAGTATGGTTCTCCAGCTGACATGTAAAATAACATTAGTGCATTTATTAGTACTCCCAGAAGATAACAACAGACGACAACGATGCAAATTCACGTAGCATCTTTTACCTCAGAGACAGTAGAAAATTTAAATATTTCCAGGACAATGCTTTAAAATATAAGTAGTAAGACTGCAATCTTGTTTATGCTTATGTCCGTGCCAACTGATTTTTCAATGTGAAGCACTTACAGAATTAATGAAGAGGAATCTAAATATAAGGAGTGTGAAGCATAGAGAACTACTACAGACCTTTGTTAACCTGCATCTAGAAACAGATGTTCTCCATAGTCTGAGCAGAATATGATAACATAGCCTTGAATCTTGAGAGGTAACAAAGTTGGTTGCGTCCAAGATTTTGAGGACCTAATAACATAAGCACCTCTAGTGCTTTTTCTCGAACAAGCTCTTCTTATGGTTGAATACATCAAAGCATGCTGCCTTAGTGTTTGTGAATGACTGATGTTGTTTCTGTGAAGCAACCCTCTTAAATGTATTCTACTTGTTGGTGCTTTCTATTTAACTTGTTATCTCTCACTCCTTCATGCAGTACTTCATAAGTAGGGTAACTAATGTGACCTTTCTTCATCAAGTCTTCAACAAGTATCTTTGGTGCAGCTATCTTCTTCTTGTCAGCACTCAAGATGGTATCTACAACCTCAGGAACAACTCCAATTCTCACCATAATACGAATAATTCCAACAGCTTCTGAAATCCGATGGTTCACTACGAGTGTATTTATAACACGACCAAAAGTTGCCATTGAAGGAACGCATCCCTCATTTACCATTTTCACTAGATGCTCGTATGCACAGTCAACATTTCCTGTTTTGCACGATCCATCAATCAGGACGCGATAAGTATATGAATCAGGTTTATAGCCCTTCCTGACCATTTCGCCAAAAATATTCTCAGCCATTTGCATATTCAGCTTACTGCAGTAGGCACCAATTAGGATATTAAATGTATCAGCTGTTGCGGAGTACCCTCTTTCCTCCATTTTCTGAAACAGTATGTACGCTCCCTCAAGCTCACCATTCCTACAAAACCCATGAATAAGTGTATTGAAACTGACTGCATCAGGGGTTAGTCCTTCTTGACTCATCCTCACTATCACCCCAGAGGCATCTTCCAGTTTACCAGACTTGCAAAAGTTCTCTATCAGTATGTTGTAGGTAATAGTATTTGGGCGACATCCTTTAAGGGTCATCTCTTTGAATGTTTCATTAACTTCATCAGCCTTCCCAGCCTTGCATAGACCATTAAGAACCGAATTGTATGTGATAGCATCGGGCATGATGCCATATGTCCACATCCTTCCAACAAGCTGAAGAGCACCGTTCAGCTTCAACCTCTTGCAGTATCCATCAACCAATGTGTTGAAGGTAAACACATCAGGAAGGTACCCTTTCAAAATGGCATCATTCATCACAACTGTAGCATCTGAAATATTTCCCATTTTGCACAGCCCGTTAATAACAATGTTGTATGTCCAAATATCAGGATGGCACCCGTCATCAGACATCTCATTCATGACCTGCAAGGCCTGCAAGATCAGCCCCTGGCGACAGAGTCCCTTGATAAGAGAATTGTACACGACAAGATCAGGCTTCAGTTCTTTTGCTTGAGCCTCATTAAACAGTTCCAGCGCCCGCTCGACATCACCCACAGCACACAGCCCATTGATCAAGGAGCAATACGTGACCCGGTCCGGTACAAAACCTTTAAAGACAGCATCTTTCAGGAGCTCAGTAGCTTCTTGCATCATGCCCATCTTGCAGTACCCATCAATGATGGTGTTGTAGGTGAAATCATCTGGCATGCAGCCCCGGTTCATCATCATACGAAGATAGTGTGCAGCTTCCTGGGCTCTGGAGCACTTACAAAGGCCACGAATGAGGGTATTGTAGGTCACGACGTCTGGTGTGATGTAGTCGTCCATCTCTTTCACAAGTGCAACGGCTTGGGCCAACCGTCCGCATTCACAGAGCCCCCTGATCCAAATATTGTAGGTGAACTGGTTCACAGACATCCCCCGCTTGAGAACCTTGGCGAGAAGTGCAGCGGCCTCATAGATATCCCCTTTCTTGCAAAGATCATGCAGGACCTTATTAAAGGTAGCAACATCAGGGAATGAAGATCCCTGCAGCATTTCATCGAACAGGCAACGTGCGTCATGGGTGTGGCCGTGCGCATAGAGGCCAGAAACGACGGTGCAGTACGCGACGGGTCTGGCATGGAATCCACGGTCCGGCAGGGTGCGCAAGAGGCGGAGGGCAACGTGCGGGCGGGCAGTGAGGCAGAATGAGCGGAGGCGGATGGTGTGGGTGTGCAGGTCTGGGGCAAGTCCGGCGGCGAGCATCCTGACGTAGACCTTGTGGGCCTGGTGGTGGTGGTGGGCGTGGACGAGGGCGTCCATGATGGAGTTATAGGCGGGGGCTTGTGGCGGGCAGGCGAAGAGGTCCATGCGCTCGAAGGCGTCGACGGCGGCCTGGAGGTGTCCGGCGCGAGCGAGCGCGCGTATGGAGGCGACGTAGAGCGGTTGGAGGGAGGCGGGGGAGAGAGTGGTGCGCGCGGAGGCGAGCGCGTCGTGGACGGCATCGACGCGGCCGGTGGAGGCGAGGCGGTGGATGAGCGAGCGGTACGCCGGGACCGTCACAGCGGCGGCTTTGCCTGGCATTCGCTGAGACAGGATTCGCGCGCGCACGGCAACCGCTGACTGAAGTGCTCTTCTGGAGCTGCATGTCATGCCTAGTGGGCTGGGCTGGCCTGCAAACGAACGTGTACAATCTATGCAATTCTAGTTTTTTAATTTAGAGTTCTATTCAGCCGCGATTCTCAACAAAAAAAAAAAGTGTTCAGCCGCGATTTTAAAAAGGAAAATGATAGGACTTCCCCGGGGATGCGATCCTCCGGTTCCTCCTCCCGTGCGGTGACAACGGTGGGCTGGGCCCACCCACATCCTTTACCAAGGAACGTACGTCTCTCCTTGATCTGTATTTTCTCTCTCTGCCTCCAACCTCTCTCTCAGATCTCATCGCGTTGACTTCCTCGGGTGGCTCCTCCGCTGAGCTTTTTCGTGATGCCCTCCTCCACCAAGCTCCTCCGCGACGCCCTCCTCCGCCGCGCTCACATGGTGCTCTTGGGCAGGGCGTCGCCGCGCGCCATCCTCCACCCCATCCTGCTCGCCTCCACGCCCACGAGGCCTTGCTGCTGCTGCCAAGGGGGAGTGAGGTCAAGGTGGCCTGCCTCCATGGCGGTCGAGGCCTACGCTGGCGTCCTCTCCGGCGGTACGTGTTGCAGGTGGCCTTCAATGGTCACTGATAGCGCTACATATGACTAGCAGAGTTTTGCTACTTAATCGAAGTTTGCTACGTACGTAATCGAAGTTTGCTAAGTACGTAATCGAAGTTTGCTACATGGGGTCGTGAGCGGTGCTATGTGCAGCCGCGGTGGTGCTACTAGTGGTGTCGTGTTTTGCTACATGCGGCCGACGGTGGTGCTAAAATAGTATAAATAGTTTGCTACGAGATCTCTGACGAGGTCTCCGGCGAAGTTAAATTTGCTACAATAGGACATTTTTTTGCTACACCTGTGCTACAATAGCGCAAATTTGTTGCTACATGGCCTCCGATGAGGTCTAACGGCGAAAACCTCCTACGAGTCTCCGGCGAGATCGGACATGCTACATTAGCACAAATTTTTTGCTACCACCGTTTTGCGTTTTTGCTACAATAGCTTAACGTTTTTGCTACACGGTCTCCGGTGAGGTCTACCGGCGAAAGCCTCCGGTGAGGTCGGGTTTGCTATATTAGCTCAACTTTTTTGCTACACGGTCGCCGGCGAGGTCTCCGGCGAAATCTCCGGCGAGGTCCAGTTTGTTTTTTTATTTTCTGAACTGAACCGTTTTTTGCTACAATGTAGCAAAAGCGGGGCAAATGTAGCAAAAACGAGGCAAATGTAGCAAAAGCGGGATTTTGAATCCAAAAACGGACACGTGGTTGGCTAGGGACCCGGGGATAAAAACCACGTATCCCCCGGGAGACGCGTAGGGCTGTCCTTTTAAAAAAGAGTTCTGTTCAGACGCTGTATTACTTGTAGTCGGGTAGCTCGTATACATCGGGGTTCAACGGTGCCGGGCCAGGGTATTGGTACGGGTGACAGGCAAGATTGAAGGGCATTAGAGCATCTCCAGTGGACCCGCTAAAATAGCGCAGCGTTAAAATAACTGTTTTTTACTGCGCACGCTGTAAACCTTCTTCAGCAGATGCGTTAAAATACTGTACGCTGCAAATTTCTAGCGCGGCGTTGCATTTTGCGCTATTCATAGCGCAATATATCTGGCAACGGCTACAGCGCGCGCTATCGCTGGCGACGCGCGGGAAGAACCAACCGCTCGGAAAAATCCCCCGCGCGCGACATCTCCCCTCTGTCTTCTCCTCCGCGCGGCCGCTGGTGCAACTCCGGCGATGGACGGCTCCTCCGGCACCCCTCCCACCCCTCCCTACTCCGTCCCGCCCACCGCCGGCGCCGGCGCCGGCGCAATCCCGCCAGCGACCGCGCCAAACCCTAGCGGTGGCGCCGCCGCGGGGTCGGCCGACACTCGCGCCCTCTTCGTGTCGCTGCGGACAAGCAACGGCGCAGCGCTGCCGCCCATCGAGCCTCCACCGAGGGGAAAGAGCACCACGAAGCGCGGCGCGGCGGCGGCGGGTCTGGCTCCCAAACCGAAGGCACCGCGGAACGGCGTCGCGGCTCGCCGCGCGCAGGCTACAGCGGTCCCACAAGCGCCTCCCACCTCCGCTCTGCCTCCACCGGCTCCTCGACGGGCGCCAACCGCGACCGCCGTTGCCGCGCGCAACGTGCTCGATAAAATGGCAACTAGGTACAAATTCTCTTTTTTGTTGTTTTTCTGACATACATGCGAGTGTCATAGTAGGATTGTGACATTTGTGTTAATTGTAGTGTCGATGACTATGTCATTTGTGTTTGAACTATGTCATTTAGGTGGTTGGAGGATTTTTAGAGCCATTTATGTATGAATTTTTTGGTCCATTTTGATCTTCTGTGTGATGGTTGCAATTGTGTTTTTGATTTGCGCCTGTAGCGCGCGCTATATTTTGCAGCGCCTGGCGGAGGCACAAAATTCGTCGAAACAGCGCACGCTGCATTTTAGCGCCTCCGACGGAGGTCGCGCGATTTTGCAGCGCTCAAACACGATAGCATGCGCTCGATACGAGATTTCCAGCGCTGCAAAATTAGGCGCCTGCTGGAGATGCTCTTAGTACGCGTATGGGGTGGATTCACCCATACCATGTCTTCAGCACAGACCTAAAAGTACCTGACAACCCCTTGTCCATCCCCAATCTTCGGGGCCAACTAGGGTGCTGGACATGTCCAAATAACACCATTATATAATAATTGGACAAAATGCTAGATGGATCACCACCATGCTCGGCACCGGCAGTGTGCCATGTGGAACCACATTCCACGCGAAATTGGGCTCATCGGTGTTCGTTGTCAAGTCGGAGCCTCGCTCGCCATCGTGGACCGATTGGCCTTTCGTGCACCCAAGTCAGAACCGGAGGAGCTGCCTGCAGGGTTTGTCATCCTTCGTATCCGCGCGATCCTAACGATCCGACGGACACACCCAACTTGTGGGACATCGCCATTTGTGATTCAGAGGCCACAAAATGGTGTTTTTGATACCATACCGCCACCCGATGACCCATATGGCATGGTGGGCCTCACTATGGTGCAACATCTTTCCGACGGCGAGTAGATCTAGATTTATTTTAGGGTTTTAGTTTAAATTTCATTAAATTCTTATAAAACTTCTTAACTTTGAATGAAGTTCAAAGATTTTGTTCAAATTCAAGAGTTTAATGATTTTTTTAGAAAAATTGTGGGTAAGGCCGGGATAGACGGCCCATAGCATTGCACATGTGTCCAGGTTCCCCCCATAGTGGCCATCATTTGGGGTTGACGAATCGGGGTTGCCGATGGAGATGCTCTTGACATAGAAAAAAATTCAGAAACACTGTCTTTGGAACAAGAAAACTGTGGAAGGAGAAAAATGCAGTTCCCTGATTGCTTGGGACAAAGTTTGTAGACCAAAAGATAAGGGTGGTGTTGGAGTTCTAAATTTAAAAATTCAGAATGAGGCACTTCTACTATTTTTTTACACAAGTTCTATAATAAGGTAGATACTCTCTGGGTTGGTTTGATGTGGAATGCTTATTATCTGAACAAAATTCCACATGCAGTAGACCCATGTGGATCTTTTTAGCGGAAGGATGTCTGTAAGCTCTCACCAATTTATAGAGGAATTTCTAGATGTGAGATTGGCAATGGTACCACTGTACTATTTTGGAAAGACAACTGGCTTAATGAGACAGCTTCAACAATGTTTCCCAGAGCTTTTTCTTTTTGTTTGAAGGAGGATGTGTCTATACAAGAATTTCTATATACCATACATCTGTCACAAAGCTTTCACTTACCTCTTTCCCTAGAGGCTAAACAGGAAGCCAGAGATCTTCAACAGCTTGCTTCTGATCTGGACTTTGGGAATCACAAAACAGACTCATGGAATTACACCTGGGGCAAGGAGTACAAAGCTAAGTTCTACTATAACTTCTGGTTTAGGAACATAATTGTGCATGAAGCATTTACATGGATATGGATATCAAAACCAATACCAAAGATCAAATTCTTTTGTTGGCTGCTGTTTTCTGACAGATTAAACACTAGAAACCTGCTGAAAAGGAAACAACAAATTCTTAACTCGGGATATAATTGTATTCTTTGCCAAGATAATATGGAGGAAACAGTGGAACATCTTTTCTTTCACTGCAGTTTTAGTAGGAGCTGCTGGTCATTGCTAAATATTACTTGGGTTCAACTTGGGGATCGATTGGACATCATTGCTGAGTCTAAGAAAAGAGATAACAGACCAATGTTCTTGAAAAATTTTATGTATGCAACATGGAGTATCTGGAAAGAAAGAAACAATTTATATTTTAATGGCATTATACCTGAAGTTCTATCCTGGAATAATAGGTTCAAAACCGACTTTGGATTACTGGTGTACAGAACAAAGGACTCTTTACACCCTGTCTTATCAGCTGTTCTAGCTTCTCTGTAATTTACTTTCCTTTTTACTTGTCTATGGCTGCTGATACTAGATTACACTTGTAAACTATTGTAAGCTCTTCTGCCCCTTTAGGGGGGTTCTATTAATATAGGTCGAGAGGCAGTAGGTCCCATTGGGATTCTACTGTCATAATGTTCAAAAAAAATGGAGATGCTCTTGATCCCTTATACTATCAGGTTCGGACACTTCTCCCTTTAACCTTTCTTTCAGCTAATTAAACCCTAATCTTAATGAACCGGTCCCGTCCTCACCTTGACCCGATGTTGGTTTAACCTTTTTTTGTCCACCTCAGCATGAACACTTTGGCACGAGCACGAGATAGTTTTGCCTCGTTCTAGCGATCAAATCGCTTCTCCCCCTTTCCTCTAGTTTGAAGAAGACATGGTCTGAAAAAGGTTTTCGTGGCCGACTCTCTTTCTCATGTGAGGGAGCACTTGCCGATTGATCTCCCGGTTGGTCAAAATTAAATTTTGTGTAGGAAAGAGAGATCAAAGTTAATCTTTTGATGAACTTCTTTAGGAAATTTGCAAGGATTTTTGTTCTCGTCCTAGTCAACTATGCATTTTGATAGCATGACCTTTATGATTGGAGATCAAACTCACTGTTTTTTTTTGTCACTATTGACTTTAATCTGACTAACCATGAGACTAAAGCATGAACACTTAGACAAGATGATATGTGTGGCCTCCGAAGTCTGAAAGAGCTCGAGACGACATGTTTTCCTCTCGTGAGAAAGGCTGTGATCTAGGGTTTCACCCTACCCGCCGCCACTATTTTGGCTTGTCTCCGCTATCTCCGAATGGTGATCGATGGTGGCGGGAGGGGGTGGAAACTCGGACCTACGACAAGGCAGTGCAATAAGGTCTCTAAAGTTAAAGATTGGTCTACCGCCGGAATGTTACGATGGATATGGTGGTATTGTGTTGAGCAAGAATAAGGTATACACACATCCTCGTCCACCCTGTTGGCGACGATCTCGTTGGTGGTGCTGAGGAACGCGGGGAATCTACTGGTGTCCAAGAACTTCGATTTAGGTGTAATTTTTATTATATCTAGGTGCTTTGTACTTTTATATTTTATAATAGATCCAAATTCTTGCCGCAAAAGAAAAAACATGAACACTTAGTAATTTCTCTAGTCTCTTAGGTGCGTTGTCCTTAATTAATGCATCAAGGACCTGAATGCTCTTTCAACTCTGCAGCAAATTGTCTAAGGGTTTTCATATTATCCATTCGATAAGACTGTAGACGTGGCGACTGTACCACCGTACACGCTGGAGATTAGAACTGGTAGATAGCTTTATATGAAATATTTTCTATTTGCTTTGAAGAATAAACGCCGCCACTGACCCTCAAAAATGAAATTAAGAAATAGACGCCGCCACTGAGGTCTGGGGCACAAGACGAACCTATGATATGTCGTCAGGTAAGGATCTTCCAGGCAATTCCTTTATCTTCTTTTCAGGTTCCATCATTATCTCTTGATCATCACCGATTCATCATGTATCTAGCTAGCTAGCTAAGCACCGATGGAAAACTGTGTGATTGATATTGACAGGAGTACTACAGCTAGCATCGTCGGAGCAGTGTATATATTATACGCATCATACTTGTCTTATCTCGTTTACCGATCGGCTTATGTGCAACATGTGTTGCAATAATGCAGAATTGCAGAGCACACATTCCAGCCGAAAAAGGAGCACTTGTGCATCTGTCTATCCATTTATCTATATCCATATCTATCCTTATATCCGTCCACGTATGCAGGCATCTAAAAGAGCCAACCGACTTTAACTGAACTTTAGCTTAGCCACGTATGGACTCGCACCAGCTAACTCTTGTGCAGACAACCGCATGCACGGTATAAAACAGTAAAAGCTTGCAATACCGATAGTGAGGCGTCTTTGATAACTTTAATAATCTTGAATCTTGAACATTACCGTTATCACTAAACCATGTGTGAGTGTATGCATGTTTGTTGGCGTTTAAGTTGTCCTAAGTTGTTTACAAAAATTCAATGCTATCAATGTTGAATAAATAAGCAAATTACCATAATATTTAATCCAAAATAACCAATAATAAAGCATGACTATAATTGCAGAAATTAACCTAATCATACATCTAGCAGAATAGACGAAGAGATCATATCTAACAATGATAAACAGATCACATCTATTTCAAAAACTAGTATAAGAAACTGTAACATAAACTAAAATAGATAGGAGCAGATTGCATACGGTGCTGCGGGAGGATTCACATTCGCGTTCAAGTTGGTGTTGAGGTTCGCATTAACATCAGCATCATTAGCCATGTCGTCGATGTAGAGGTTGCTGATGTCCGGGAAGAAGTCCTCGTCGGGAAAGAAGTGGTCGGTCGACGTGATGCCGTCAGTAGTCGCGCAGACGCGCTCCCCAAAAACCCGATCGCCTCTCACCCGTACAGGTTCACGAGAGGCGATGGTTCCGGAGGCCTACTGTCCCATCATCCGGTGCACGCCGGAAGAGGGGATGGGGAAGGAGTAGCGGCAGCGCAAGGCTCTGGATGCTGAGTGATGTGTGTGGAACGTAATTAGGGTTTATGGGTGTGCCGCTTATATAGCGTCGGTCGGGTAAGACGTGGGGCGTAGCCCACATCCGAGTTAGTAATGGCCCACGTTCCGGAAAGACCGGAAACGATGGATAGAAAATAACTCGCGCAATAATTTTCCCGAGCAGCAAAAAAATAAGATAGACACCGAGGAACAATTCCTCAAACCGCGGTGCGCGCGCGACGTGACAAGGCGGGCGGCGGAGGAGGAGGAGCACACGTGTATGCCACTCCTCTTCACTCACTTTAGGAAGTAGTGGAATACTCTACTATATATATTGGTCCAACTCCCTCCAAACTAGCAAGGTGGGACTAAACTTTAGTACCATCCCTTGCTAGGCATGAATGGGCCTTGAGAATTTCAGAATTTGTACTAGGCCATGGGCTAAAGCCCATAATCAAATTTCAACAATCCCCCGTAAAGTCTCATAGGCACATATCATCACATCACATCAAACAGTTCCACAATATTGTTTATATACCGGTGTGAGGTGGAGACTGTTAAGTTGAACTTCCACTTAGAACTTCATGCTACACTACATTAAAACTTGAATAGTGGACTATGCCTTGAACTACAGGTTTGGTGTGCACTAGTTTCACACAAATTCTAGACTGATACAGGGCTGCCGCAAGGCTTCCTCGCGGTTTGGAGTTTATGCGTTATACTCCATGGCCTTTCGCGAGTTTATTAGAGAGCACCCAACTCCCATGGACTGTGATGTTTGACAGTCAGACTCATATAGGTGTGTTCTTTAGAAGATGTTCTGCAGGACAATATCTTTTCTTTAAATAAGTCACTTAGAATACATTAAGATAAATATCAACCTGCCATGCAGAATAGGAGAGTATTGCATCTATACGGAGTGGTAGTGTAATGTAAGGATACTCTCCTCCTAGCTAACCAACAACTTGTCTCCCATCTCTACTTCATGGGATGTCCAATCACATAGAGCGGGTTACCACTGTGGGCAACTCAAAGTGTGGGTCTCAAACCCATCTCCCTCGATGCATTATCTATCACATTACGTGATAGACCCTTTGTGAAGGGATTTGCCAGATTTTTAGATGTTTGGATATAATCCAACGCAATAACTCTGGAGTTCCTCATTTTCCTGACAGATTTCAATCTCCTCTTCACATGCCTTGATGACTTCATATTGTCCTTAGAACTGTTTACTTTGATGATCATAGTTTGATTATCACAGTTCATAGGAATTGCGGGTATTGGTTTTTCAACCACGGGCAAGTTCGTCAAGATCTCATGAAGCCACTCTACTTCAGCAGTAGCCATGTCTAATGATGTGAGTTCTACTTCCATAGTTGACCGCGTTAAGATGGTATGCTTGCAAGAATTCCAGGAAACAGCGCCACCACCAAGTGTAAACAAATAATCACTCGTGGCCTTAGTCTCATCGGCATCAGAAATCCAATTTGAGTCACTATACCCCCTTCAAGTACCCTTGGATACCCAGAGTAGTGAATAACATAGATTGTAGTGCCTTTCAAATAATGCAAAACCATTTCAAGGTCCTGTCAATGAATATCTCCAGGATTTGACACAAATCGACTGAACTTGCTTACAACAAAGGAAATGCTACTTTCTCGAACACTTTTGCTATTGTTTCTCCTCTAAACTTGTGTGATTTGGATACAACTAACACGGACTGACGTTGTTTTCAGCAGAATTGCCTTGGTGTCTAGATTTTGTGTAGAAAATCAACTTTCAGGAAAAATCCCAAAAAATATGCCAAAACTCCTATTTTACCAGAAGACCCAAGGGGCCAGAAGATGAGATGGAGGAGGGACACGAGGGTCCCACACCCCCTGGCTGCATGGGCTATCCTAGGCCGTGCCTGGGAGGGGTGTGGCCTCCTCGAGCACCCCCTCGGCCTCCCTCTTCGCCTACTTAAAGCCTTCTGACCTAAAAACTCCGGGGGGGGGGGGGGTCGACGTTTTTCCTAAAGGAGTTCCGCTGCGCCGCCACCACCATAATCCGTGAATCGAAACCAGAAACTCCGTTCTGGCACCCTGCCGGGACAGGGAATTGGATAAGATCACCGCCATCATCATCACCGACGCCTCTCCATCAACCATCCATGTTTCCCCCATCCATGAGTGAGTAATCCCTCGCTGTAGGCTATGGGTATGGTAGGGATTGGATGAGTTCTATCACGTTATCGAATAAGATTGTTAGGGCTTGGTGCCTAGTATCTTTATTAGTGCTATTTGACTTTGTTGAAACTCGTTATGCTTAATGCTTGTCACTAGGGCCCGAGTGCCATGATCTTAGATCTGAACTTATTATTGATTCATGATGATAGTATTGTTTGTGATCTTATCTGCAAGTTGTGTACACATATCATTGTCCGGAATCAAAGGCCCCGAAGTGACAGAAATTGGGACAATCGGAGGGTATGGCTATGATATGAGGATCACATGTGTTCATGGAGTGTGAATGCTTTGCTCTGGTACTCTATTAAAAGGAGTACCTTAATTTCCATTAGATTCTCTTGAGGCCCCGCTACAATGGGCTGGTAGGACAAAAGTGTTGGAATTATGCCCTAGAGGCAATAATAAAGATGTTATTATTATAATTCTTGTTCATGATAAAGTTTATATTCCATGCTAGAATTGTATTAAGCGGAAACTTTAATACTTGTGTGGTTTGTGAACAACACTGTGTCCCTAGTACGCCTCTAAGGACTAGCTCATTGATCAATGATGGTTAAGGTTTCCTAACCATAGACATGATTTGTCAATTGATAATGAGATCATATCATTGGGAGAATGATATGATGGACAGACCCAAACTAAGCGAAGCAATTAGATCGTATCATCGTGTTCATCTTTGCGAAGCTTTTCCTATGTCAAATATTGTATTCCTTAGACCATGAGATAATACAACTCCCTGGTATCGGAAGAAAGCTTTGAGGTCATCAAACGTCATCCTATGAGAGGGTGATTATAAAGGTGTCTCTCAGGTGATCGGAAAGTATCTGTTGGGTTGTATGTATCGAGATGGAATTTGTCCCTCCCAAGTCGGAGAGATATACTTCGGGCCCACTCGGTAATCGATATCAACACCGCTTGCAAGCATGTGGTTAAGGAGTTAATCACAAAGTGATATCGGATTACGGAACGAGTAAAGTACTTGCTGTGAACGAGATTGAACTAGGTATGACGGTACCGACGATCGAATCTCGGGCAAGTAAAATATCGCGAGACGAAGGGAATATATATATGGGATTGTTTGAATCCTGACATCGTGGTTCATCCGATATGATCATCGATGAATGTGTGGGAGTCAATATGGGTGCCCAGACCCCGCTGTTGATTATTGATAGAAGATCATGTCTGCATATTCTCGAACCCGCAGGGTCACACACTTAACGTGTCTCGATGCTAGGATAGAATGGATAATTGGTTTATGAATTTTTGTTCGGAGTCTCGGATGGGATCCGGGATATCACGAGAGGTTCCGGAATGGTCCGGAGAATAAGATTCATATAAGGCAATGCAGTTTTTGGAGTTCGGAATTGTTCCGGTTAATCGGTATTGTACCGGAAGCTTTTAGAACCTTCCGGAAGGGGACCAACGTGGCCCCACCTTCCGGGAGGGGGCATGGGCCTATGAGGGAGTGTCCTGGCCGCATTGGGCCAGGGGCACAAGGCCCCATAGGGCCCAGCCGATCCTAGAGAGTTTAAATCGTTTAAACTAGAGATAGGGTTTCTAGAAGAGGGGAGAGTCCATGCCCCCCACTCCTTATCCTTTGGGCTTGGGGGAGGGGCTAGGGCTGCGCCCCCCCTCTATATAAAGAGGGGTGGGGGCGCACCAACGACCTACACCTCTCCTCCAAACCCTAGCCGCCTTGCTAGCTTTCCTCTCTCCCTCCCGACTGTTTGTAGGCGAAGCCCTGCTGCAGAAATTCTCCACCATATACACCACGCCGTCGTGTTGTAGATCCAATCTATCTCTCCATCATACTTGCTGGTCCGAGGAAGGAGGGGACGTCGAGGTGCTGCACGTGTGCATCTCACGGAGGCACCGCCACTTGTGGTGCTAGATCGGATCGGATCGCGAGGAGGAGAAGCGAGTACGACTACATCACCCACGTTCCGACGAACGTTCCGCTGTGCGAATCTTCAAGGGTATGAAGATCTAATCCAATCTCTCTCATTGATTGCATCTCCTAGATTAGATCTTGGCTTTCCCTCTGTTCGCATCCGTAGAAAATTTTGATTTACTATGCCGCGAAACCCTTCAAAAAGATGTTGTGCAAGTTCACATTGCGAGCACGTATGACTATATATGGAATACATGCCTATGATTATTTAGTATTTGAATGCTTTATCTTATTTATCTGCAAATGCCCTAGATCTTGAAGTTACATGAATAGTCTCGTCCATGCAAAGCCCGTCCATCCATCCCTATGCCTACCGCACTCAATTCCTACTGGTTGCTACTATTGTTACTATTGCCTTTGTTTTACTACTGTTGTTACTTTGCTATTGCTACTACAAAACTGTTGCTACTGATAAACTACTGTGAGCAAGACTATTTCCAGGTGCAGCTGAATTAACAACTCAGTTGTTAAGGCTTATAAGTATTCTTTGGCTCCCCTTGTGTCGAATCAATAAATTGGGTTATACTACCCTCGAAGACTGTTGCGATCCCCTATACTTATGGGTCATCAGCCTCATAGCGCTAGATAAATACATAAGTGATCCAACAACCTAAGAATATCTCAGCTGATCTTTAGCATCCTTAGGATCTCCCTGATTCTTTCAAACCAACATTCTAGGATCATACAGTGTAGGAGAAGGTCTGCAGTCGCTATACCCAAAATGACTTAAGATCTTTTCCACATAGTGAGACTAAAGTAGTGTTATCCCACCATCATCATCATCTTTCAGCAGCTTGATGTTCAAGATCACATCATCCACTCCTAGATCTTTCATCTCAAAGCAACGAGATAGAAAGTCTTTGACCTCCTTAATAACATTAGGTTTGGTCCCGAATATTAGTATATCATCAATATACAGAAATAAGATGACTCCCTCGCCCCCACCATGGTGATAGTACACACACTTGTCAGCTTCGTTTACAACAAAGCTTTCAACAGTTAACATTGTTTCAAACTTCTCATGCCACTGCCTAGGTGCTTTCTTAAGACCATACAAAGACTTTAGAAACTTGCACACCTTTCCTTCTTGACCATATACCACGAATCCATCCGGGTGATCCACATAAATTTCCTCATCTAACTCTTCATTTAGGAAAGCCATGTTAACATCCATTTGATGAACAAGAAGACCATGCGAGTCAGCCAAGGACAGTAGTACTCAAATGGTGGTAAATCTAGAAACATGTGAATAAGTATCAAAGAAGTATTCGCCTCCTTTCTAGGTATAACCCTTGGCAACAAGGCATGCCTTGTAATTTTTAATAGTACCATCAGGTCTAAGCTTCTTCTTGAACACCCACTTACATCCTACAGGTTTGAAGGGTTTCGCAGCATAGTAAATCAAAATTTCTCTACGAATGCGAACGGGAAAGCCAAGATCTAATCTAGGAGATGCAAACAACGAGGGGGAATAGATGAGATCTTCATACCCTTGAAGATTCGCACAGCGGAACGTTCGACGGAACGTGGGTGATGTAGTCGTACTCGCTTCTCCTCCTCGCGATCCGATCCGATCTAACACCGCAAGTGGCGATGCCTCCGAGAGATGCACACGTGCGGCACCTCGACGTATCCTCCTTCCTCGGTCCATCAAGTATGGTGGAGAGACGGATTGGATCTACAACGCGACGGCGCGGTGCAAGTGGTGGAGAGTTTCTGTAGCAGGGCTTCGCCTACGTGCAGTCGGGAGGGAGAGAGAGGAGGGCAGCAGGGCGGCTAGGGCTTAAGGAGGAGGTGTAGGAGGGGGAGCGCCCCCAGCCCTCTTTATATAGAGGGGTGGGCGGCCAGCCCTTGCCCCTCCCCCAAACCCTAGGGCCGGCGGCCAAGGAGGGAGGAGTGGGGGGCAAGTTTCCCCCCTTCTAGAAGCTCTCCTAGGGTTTTGCCCTAGGTTGGCCGGCTGGGCCCTATGGGGCCTTGTGCCCCTGGCCCAATGCGGCCAGGGCACTCCCTCATAGGCCCATGCCCCCTCCCGGCAGGTGGGGCCACGTTGGTCCCCCTCCGGAAGGTTCTAGAAGCTTCCGGTACAATACCGATTAACCCGAAACAATTCCGAACTCCAAAAACGGCATTGCCTTATATGAATCTTATTCGCCGGACCATTCCGAAACCTCTCGTGGCGTCCCGGATCCCATCTGAGACTCCGAACAAAAACTAATAAACCAATTATCCAATCTATCCTAGCGTCGAGACACGTTAAGTGTGTGACCCTTCGGGTTCGAGAATATGCAGACATGATCTTCTATCAATAATCAACAGCGGGGTCTGGAAACCCATATTGACTCCCACACATTCATCGATGATCATATCGGATGAACCATGATGCCAGGATTCAATCAATCCCATATATATATTCCCTTCGTCTCGCGATATTTTACTTGCCCGAGATTTGATCGTCGGCACCGTCATGCCTAGTTCAATCTCGTTCACAGCAAGTACTTTACTCGTTCTGTAATCCGACATCACTTTGTGATTAACTCCTTAACCACATGCTTGCAAGCGGTGTTGATATCGATTACCGAGTGGGCCCGCAGTATATCTCTCCGACTTGGGAGGGACAAATCCCATCTCGATACATACAACCCAACAGATACTTTCCAATCACCTGAGAGACACCTTTGTGATCACCCTCTCATAGGATGACGTTTGATGACCTCAAAGCTTTCTTCCGATACCAGGGAGTTGTATTATCTCATGGTCTAAGGAATACAATATTTGACATAAGAAAAGCTTCACAAAGATGAACACGATGACACGATCTAATTGCTTCGCTTAGTTTGGGTCTGTCCATCATATCATTCTCCCAATGATTTGATCTCATTATTAATTGACAACTCATGTCTATGGTTAGGAAACCTTAACCATCATTAATCAATGAGCTAGTCCATAGAGGCATACTAGGGACACGGTGTTGTTCACAAACCACACAAGTATTAAAGTTTCCGCTTAATACAATTCTAGCATGGAATATAAACTTTATCATGAACAAGAATTATAATAATAACATCTTTATTATTGCCTCTAGGGCATAATTCCAACAGTCTCCCACTTGCACTAGAGTCAATAATCTAGTTTACATCTGTCAATAATCTAACACCCATGGCACTAAGGTGCTGATCATGTTTTGCACGTGGAAGAGGTTTAGTCAATGGATCTGCGACATTCAGATCTGTATGTACTTTGCTAATCTTCAGATCTCCATCTGCTATATAATCTCGGATTATATGAAACTTGCGGTTGATATGCTTGGTCTTTGGATGATATCTTGGTTCCTTAGCGAGTGCTATGGCGCCAGTGTTGTCACACAATATCTCCAGTGGGTCCAAGGCACTTGGAACCACGCCAAGATCAGTGATGAAGTTCCTGATCCAAACTCCTTCACTTGACGCTTCTGCAGCAGCCATGTATCCCGCTTCTACTGTAGATCCCGCAATCACGCTTTGCTTGCAGCTTCTCCAGCTCACAACTCCTCCATTCAAAATATAAACGTATCCTGTCTGAGATTTAGAATCATCCTTGTCGGTGTCGAAACTAGCGTCGACGTAACCTTTTACGACGAGTTTTATCATCACCTCCATAGACTAAGAACATTTCTTTAGTCCTATTTAGGTACTTTAGGATGTTCTTCACGGCTGTCCAGTGTTCCACTCCTGGATCACTTTGGTATCTGCTCGTCAAACTAAGAGCATTGGACACATCCGGTCTAGTACACAGCATGGCATACATGATAGAACCTATGGCCGAGGCATAAGGCACTTTGCTCATAGCTTCTCTATCATTTACCGTAGCTGGACACTGAGCCTTGCTCAATATCTTACCTGACAACATAGGCACTGAACCTTTCTTTGCCTTATCCATTCTAAACCTTTTCAAAACTTTGTCCAGCTATGTACTCTGGCTTAAAGCTATCAAGCATCTTTGTCTATCTTTATAGATTTTGATGCCCAATATATAAGCAGCTTCACCTAGGTCTTTCATTGAAAAACACTTGTTCAAATAACTCTTCACATCGTTAAGCATGTTAATGTCATTTCCAATAATCAATATGTCATCCACATATAGTACCATAAATGTCACTGAGATCCCACTCACTTTCTTGTAGATACAAGCTTCATAGCAATTTGGAACAAATCCAAAGCTCTTGATCACTTTATCAAAACGAAGGTTCCAACTCCGAGATGCTTGCTTCAGTCCATAAATGGAACGCTGAAGTTTGCGCACTTTATCAGCATCCTTAGGATCGACAAAACCTTCGGGTTGCATCATATACAATTCTTCATCAATGTTGCCATTGAGGAACGCAGTCTTGACATCCATCTGCCATATTTCATAATCATGAAACGCAGCAATTGCTAATAAAATCCGAATGGAATTAAACATCGCTATGGGAGAGAAAGTCTCATCGTAGTCAACACCTTGAACTTGTCGAAAGCCTTTTGCGACAAGTCGTGCTTTATAGACGGTAACATTACCATCCGCGTCTGTTTTCTTCTTGAAGATCCATTTGCACTCAACGGCCTTTTGGTCGCTAGGAGGGTCTACCAAAGTCCATACTTGGTTTTATCTCATGGATCCCAATTCGGATTTCATGGCTTCTAGCCATTTCTCAGAGTCTGGGCTCATCATCGCTTCCTCATAGTTCGTAGGTTCACTGCCTTCTACCAACAAGACAATCAAGACAGGGTTGCCATACCACTCAGGAGGGGCACGCGACCTTGTCGACCTGCGACGTTCAGTAGCAGCATCGTCCGAAGCTTCATGATCCTTGTCATTAGCTTCCTCTATTGTTGGTGCATGCAGCACTGGAACAATTTCAGGTGCTGCGCTACTCTCCAACTCAAGAGAAGGTTCAACAACCTCGTCTAGCTCTACTTTCCTCCCACTCACTTCTTTCGAGAGAAACTCCTTCTCAAGAAAGGAACCGTTCTTTGCGACAAACACTTTGCCTTCGGTTCTGTGATAGAAGGTATACCCAATAGTTTCCTTAGGGTATCCTATGAAGACGCATTTCTCCGCTTTGGGTTCGAGCTTGTCCGGCATCAACTTCTTGACGTAAGCTTCGCATCCCCAAACTTTAAGAAATGACAACTTAGGTTTAGCACCAAACCACAGTTCATACGATGTCGTCTCAACGGATTTAGATGGTGCCCTATTTAAAGTGAATGCAGTGGTTTCTAATGCATAACCCCAAAATGATAACGGCAAATCAGTAAGAGACATCATCGATCGGACCATATCTAATAGATTTCGATTCCGGCGTTCAGACACACCATTGCGCTGTGGTGTTCCGGGTGGCGTGAGTTGCGAAACGATTCCGCTTACTTTAAGATGCGTGAGAAAATCATAACTCAAATATTCACCTCCACGATCGGATCGTAGAAACTTAATCTTTCTGTTATGATGGTTCTCCACTTCATTCTGAAATTCCTTGAACTTTTCAAATGTTTCATATTTATGTTTCATTAAATAGATATACCCATATCTACTTAAGTCATCGGTAAAAGTGAGAAAATAGCGATATCCACCGCGCATCGAAACACTCATCAGTCCGCATACATCGGTATGTATGATTTCCAACAAGTTCGTTGCTCGCTCCATCATTCCGGAGAACGGGGTTTTGATCATCTTGCCCATAAGGCATGGTTCGCATGTGTCAAATGATTCAAAATCAAGAGACTCCAAAAGTCCATCAGAATGGAGTTTCTTCATGCGCTTTACACCAATATGACCTAGACGATAGTGCCACAAATAAGTAGTATTATCACTATCTACTTTGCATCTCTTAGCCTCAATGTTATGGATGTGTGTTTCATCCCTTTCGAGATTCAGAAGAAATAAACCATTCACAGCAGGTGCATGACCATAAAAGATGTTACTCATATAAATAGAACAACCATTATTCTCAGATTTAAATGAATAACCGTCTTGCAATAAACACGATCCAGATATAATGTTCATGCTCAACGCAGGCACATAATAACACTTATTGAGGTTTAAAACTAATCCTGAAGGTAAAACTAAGGAGAGCGTGCCGACGGCCATCACATCAACTCTTGATCCGTTGCCAACGCGCATCGTCACCTCATCCCTCGCAAGCCGCCGTATATTCCGTAGCTCCTATTTCGAGTTACAAATATTAGCAACTGAACCAGTATCAAATACCCAGGCACTACAACGAGGGCTAGTAAGGAAAACATCAATAACATGTATATCAAATATACCTTTGATGGTGCCAGCCTTCTTGTCCTCTAAGTACTTCGGACAGTTGCGCTTCCAGTGACCCTTGTCCTTGCAATAGAAGCACTCAGTGTCCGGCTTAGGTCCAGACTTGAGCTTCTTCTCAGCAGGGGCAACGCGCTTGCCGCCGCCTTTCTTGAAGGGCTTCTTTGCACCCTTACCTTTCTTGAAGGTGGGGGGCTTATTGACCATCAACACATGATTATCCTTTTTGATGTCCACCTCCACAGCCTTCAGCTTTGTGAAGAGCTCGGTGATCGTATCAGTGGAACCAATATGATTATGAGTCACTACAAAACTTTTGTAGCTGGGAGGGAGTGATTGCAGAACCCTGTCAATCTTGAGCTCCTCTGGAATCTTGCAGTCCAGTTGCTCAAGGTGTTGAGTGTAGCCCGACATCTTTATGGCGTGCTCACTAACGGAACTCCCTTCCTCCATCTTGCAGTTAAAGAATTTCTCAGAGATCTCATATCTCTCAGAACGGGCCTGAGTCTGAAACATAGTTTTCAGCTCCTCAGGAATCTCAAAGGGCCCGGGATAGTCTTCAAAACGATTTTCAAGGTCCGATTCCATAGCAAACAACATGGTGCTCTTAATCACACCATAATCATCTTTGCGCGACTGATAGACAGCTTTATCATCAGCCGGCGCATCTACAGCAGGGGCGTCACCTAGCACATTCTCAAGGACATAGTCCTTTTGACCGCCAGAGAGAATGATTCTCAGATTGCGGAACCAGTTGGTGAAGTTAGACCCATTGTTCTAAGCTTTTCTTTCTCAGCAAAAACGTTGAAGTTGAAGTTGGACTTAGCCATTTGATCTACAATATTCGCAAGTACAAATTAGACTATGCTCATGATAACTAGTTCAACTTTAATCAAATTACTAGATGAACTCCCACTAAATTCAACATCCCTCAAGTTGTTTAGTGAACATGATCCAAATTCACCACACCTAATCCGATCTTCACGAGAAGAGATGTGGTTTCAATGGTGGACAACAAAGTGTCGATCATATCATTCATATGACTCATGCTTAACCTTTCGGTTCATGTGTTCTGAGGCCATGTCTGTACATGCTAGGCTCGTCAAGTCAAACCCAAGTATTTCCACGTGTGCAAAACTGGCTTGCACCCGTTGTATGTGAACGTAGAGTCTATAGCACTCGATCATCACGTGATTCTTGGACACGACGAACTTTCTCAACGGTGCATACATGGGGAGAACACAGTTTTATCTTGATCTTTAAGTGCGGAATCATCTTATAATGCTACCGTCGCGATCTAAGCATAATAAGATACATAAAAGGATAAACATCACATGCATATAACTTTATGTGACATGGTATAGCCAATCTTCGCGCAATGATCTCCATCTTGTGCGTGCCGGTATGATCTCCATCACTCCACCATGATTGCCTCCACCACGAATAGCAACTACAACTATTGCTAACTACTTAGCGATAAGTAAAGCTATTACATGGCGCATAAGAAGTTGACACACAGGTCATACACAATTATAAAGACAACCATATGGCTCCTGCCGGTTGTGTACTCATCGACATGCAAGTCGTGAAACATTACAAAACATGATCATTGCATACAACATACATATCACATCTTGGGCCATACCATATCACAGAAAACACTCCCTGCAAAAACAAGTTAGACGCCTCTACTTTGTTGTTGCATGTTTTACGTGGCTTATGGGAGTAGCAAGCTAAGAACGATTCTTACCTATGGAAAGCCACAACGGTGATATTATGGTTGCCAAACTCCGGTGTAAATCCCATGACAACTATAGTGAGAGAAACAGGCATCCACCAGCCGCATGTGTGGAACAAGCCACACGTCAAGTGCGGAGCCGGTCTCGCGAACGGCGTCGTGTAAGGTTGGCCTGGACCGCTTCAATCTCACTATCCCGCGTCATAAGAAGTACACAAACAAGAGGTTTGCAACAGAAAACATCAACGCCCACAACAACCATGTTGCGTTCTACTCGTGAAACACATCTACGCATAGATCTAGCTTTGATACCACTGAAGGGTTTCGCAGCATAGTAAATCAAAAAAATTCTACGGATGCGAACGGGAAAGCCAAGATCTAATCTAGGAGATGCAAACAACGAGGAGGAATAGATGAGATCTTCATACCCTTGAAGATTCGCACAGCGGAACGTTCAATGGAACGTGGGTGATGTAGTCGTACTCGCTTCTCCTCCTCGCGATCCGATCCGATCTAACACCGCAAGTGGCGATGCCTCCGAGAGATGCACACGTGCGGCACCTCGACGTCTCCTCCTTCCTCGGTCCAGCAAGTATGGTGGAGAGACGGATTGGATCTACAACGCGACGGCGCGGTGCAAGTGGTTGAGATTTTCTGCAGCAGGGCTTCGCCTACGTGCAGTCGGGAGGGAGAGAGAGGAGGGCAGCAGGGCGGCTAGGGCTTGAGGAGGAGGTGTAGGAGGGGGCACGCCCCCAGCCCTCTTTATATAGAGGGGTGGGCGTCCAGCCCTTGCCCCTCCCCCAAACCCTAGGGCCGGCGGCCAAGGAGGGAGGAGTTGGGGGCAAGTTTCCCCCCTTCTAGAAGCTCTCCTAGGGTTTTGCCCTAGGTTGGCCGGCTGGGCCCTATGGGGCCTTGTTCCCCTGGCCCAATACGGCCAGGGCACTCCCTCATAGGCCCATGCCCCCTCCCGGCAGGTGGGGCCACGTTGGTCCCCATCCGGAAGGTTCTAGAAGCTTCCGGTACAATACCGATTAACCCGAAACAATTCCGAACTCCAAAAACTGCACTGCCTTATATGAATCTTATTCTCCAGACCATTCCGGAACCTCTCGTGACGTCCCGGATCCCATCCGAGACTCCGAACAAAAACTCATCCAATCTATCCTAGCGTCGAGACACGTTAAGTGTGTGACCCTTCGGGTTCAAGAATATGCAGACATGATCTTCTATCAATAATCAACAGCGGGGTCTAGAAACCCATATTGACTCCCACACATTCATCGATTATCATATCAGATGAACCATGATGCCAGGATTCAATCAATCCCATATATATATATATATATATATTCCCTTCGTCTCGCGATATTTTACTTGCCCGAGATTTGATCGTCGGCACCGTCATGCCTAGTTCAATCTCGTTCACAGCAAGTACTTTACTCGTTCCGTAATCCGACATCACTTTGTGATTAACTCCTTAACCACATGCTTGCAAGCGGTGTTGATATCGATTACTGAGTGGGCCCGAAGTATATCTCTCTGACTTGGGAGGGACAAATCCCATCTCGATACATACAACCCAACAGATACTTTCCGATCACCTGAGAGACACCTTTGTGATCACCCTCTCATAGGATGACGTTTGATGACATCAAAGCTTTCTTCCGATACCAGGGAGTTGTATTATCTCATGGTCTAAGGAATACAATATTTGACATAAGAAAAGCTTCACAAAGATGAACACGATGACACGATCTAATTGCTTCGCTTAGTTTGAGTCTATCCATCATATCATTCTCCCAATGATATGATCTCATTATTAATCGACAACTCATGTCTATGGTTAGGAAACCTTAACCATCATTAATCAATGAGCTAGTCCATAGAGGCATACTAGGGACACGGTGTTGTTCACAAACCACACAAGTATTAAAGTTTCCGCTTAATACAATTCTAGCATGGAATATAAACTTTATCATGAACAAGAATTATAATAATAACATCTTTATTATTGCCTCTAGGGCATAATTCCAAAAAGGTTTGCACCCATAAAGACGATCAGTAATTTCCCAAGTTCTATTTGCTATGATGGAATCCATCTCACTGCGAACAACTTCTTTCTAGTAGTCAGCATCTTGAGATGCATAGGCTTCTAAAATAGAAGTGGGAGTGTCATCCGCGAGATATACAATGAAATCATCACCAAAGGACTTCGCAGTCCTTTGTGTCTTACTCTTGGTAAGAGCTTCATTGTTATCCTCCACAGTATTATCAGAGTTTCTATCGAAATGGAGGGTTCAGGAATTGTAATTGATTCTTGACTATATGAACTAGGCATATCCTAATTTGATGATCTAGACGAATATTTCATGGGAAAGATGTGTTAAAAAAAGTCACATCATTCGACTCCATAATAGTACCAACACGCATGTCAGATACTTCAGATTTTACTATCAAAAATCTATAGCCAATGCTATGAAAATCATATAATAGAAGAACACAATCCATGGTTTTTGGTCCAATCTTACGCTTCTTGGGTATTGGCACATTTACTTCTGCCAAACAACCCCAAGTTCTTAAATAAGAGAGTTTAACCTTTTATTTTCCCATTCCTCAAATGGTGTAATTTTTTGTTATTTATGGGAACACGGTTTAGGACATGACATGCAGTCACAATCGCCTCCCCCACCATGCCTTGGAGAGACCCGATGTGTATAACATGGCGTTAACCAAATTAGTTAGAGTACGGTTCTTTTGTTCACCCACCCTATTATACTGGGGCAAGTAGGGAGGCGTCCTCTTATGGATTATACCATGTTCCGCACAAAAAGAATTGAATTCATTAGAAAAATACTCTCCACCATGATTGGACCTAAGCTACTTAATCTTACAATCAACTTGATTTTCTGCTTCAGCTTTATAGGTTATAAAAATTTTCAAAGATTCATCTTTGGATTTCAGAAGATACACATAGCAGTATCTGGTGGATTCATCGATCAATGTTATGAAATATTTGTTTCCACCTTTTGTCAACTCACCATTTATCTCACAAAGATCTAAATGTATGAGCTCTAGTGGTGCCAAATCTCTTGCCTCTGTAGTTTTGTGAGACTTGCGAGGTTTCTTTGCTTGCACGCACACTTGACACTTAGATCCCTTGACATTAGTAAATTTCAGAATTAAACTCATATTGGCTAGCCGCGTCATGCAACCGAAGTTAATATGACAAAGCCGTGAATGCCAAATATTGGACTCGTTATCATTGCAAACAAGATTAACAACTTTAGTGCATAAGTCTGACAAAGAAAGGCGGAACAAGCCTCCACAGTCATAGCCTTTTCCAACAAATTGTCCATACTTAGATATTACAAATTTATTGGACTCAAAAACCAACTAAAAACCATCTCGACAAAAAAGTGATTTGTTGACGAGATTTTATTGAAGGAGAGGACGTGATGCACATTCTTCAGCTGTACGGTCTTCCCAGAAGTAAACTTCAGATCCACCATACCAACACCTTGAACAGAAGCACATGAGTCGTTTCCCATCAGCACGGATCCAGCCCATGCGACCTAATAAGAAGAAAACATGGAAATATCAGCACATACATATATATTGGCACCGATGTATATCCACCATTCAGGTGAATGACAAACTGAAAGGATAGTAGGAAATATATTGTACCCAACATCCTTCATCTTAGTATCAACAGGAACAACATTAGAGTACTTGTCGTTGTTTCCAGGTGAATGCTTATCAAAGCGATTAGGTCATCTAGGAGCCCAATGATTAGGATCACCACAGACATGGCATGATCCTTTCTTCTTATACTTAGTCTTCTTCTTGAAGTTGGTAGTCTGCGAGGCCTTGTTCTTGTCATCAAACTTTTCCTTGCCCTCTAACTTGTTCTTATTATTGGACTTGTGGGACTAGAAATTATTTTTCTGCACCACATGTGCGCTAGAACTTCCATCAAAACCTCGAGTACGTGTATCTTTTGCTCTTGCCTTTTTTCAACATGAAGAGATCCGATGAGATCCGAAACGGAAAACTCCTATCTCTTATGTTTTAGAGAAGTAGCAAAGTTCCTCCATGAAGGAGGAAGCTTGGCAATAATGCCTCAGGCCACGAACTTGTTCGGTAAGGTACACTTGAACTACTCGAGTTCTTTGGCAAGGGATTGTATCTCATGAGACTGATCCACAATGGGACGATCATCAGTCATCTTGTAGTCATAGAATTGCTCCATGATATACAATTCAGTGCCAGCATCCGAAACACCAAACTTGGTGTAGAGCGCATCCCACACATCCTTGCCATTATAAACATGGTGTTGACTTTCTGAAACGCTTCCTCCTGAGCAGGAGAAAGTTCTCCCTTAGGTTTGCTAAGAGTGGCGCTATATCAGCCTAGGTTCTTCAACCATAGAACTACTCTCACGCCATCTCTTATAGTGGGCACCATCAAAGGTAGGTGGCCTTGTAGCCGCGGCTAAACCAGTTGAATTCAATTGCCTATAATCAGGTTTTTGGATTGTTGAATAAATAAGCAAATTACCATAATGTTTAATCTGAAATAACCAATAATAAAGCATGACTGTAATTGCAGGAATTAACCTAATCATGCATACTAGCAGAATAGACGAACATATCATATCTAACAATGATAAATATATCACATATATTCCAAAATCCAGTACAAGAAACTGTAATAGACACTAAAATAGATAGGAGCATATTGCATACGGTGCTGCAGGAGGATTCACATTCGCGTTCAAGTTGGCGTTGATGTTCGTGTTGACAGCAATATAGTTAGCCATGTTGTTGATGTAGAGGTTGTTGTTGTCTAGGAAGAAGTCCTCATCGAGGAAGGAGCGGTCGATCGACGTGATGCCTTCAATAGTCGTGTAGACACGCTCCCCATAAACTTGATCGCCCCTCACCCGTACAGGTTCACGAGAGGCGGTGGTTCCAGAGGCCTACTGTCCCATCGTCTGGTGCATGCCAAAAGAGGGGATGGGGAAGGAGTAGCGGCGGGGCAAGGCTGTAGAGGCAGAGAGATGTGTGTGGAACTTAATTAGGGTTTATGGGTGTGCCGCTTATATAGCGTCGGTCAGGTAAGACGTGGGGCATAGCCCACATCCGAGTTAGTAATGGCCCACGTTCCGGAAAGACCGGGAAGATCAGCACCGAGGCACAATTCCACAAACCGCAGCGCACGCGTCGTGACGAGGCATGGTGAGGCGGGCGGTAGAGGAGGAGGAGCTCGTGTATATGCCACTCCTCTTCACTCACTTTAGGAGGTAGTGGAACACTCCACTATATATATTGGTCCAACACCCTCCAAACTTGGAAGGTGGTACTAAACTTTGGTGCCACCCCTTGTTAGGCATGAATGGGCCTTGATAATTTCAAAATTTGTATTGACGACTAAAGCCCACAACCAAATTCCAGAAATCAACCGCTTAATGATGTGTAAATGAATTACTATGTGATGTGGTTGGGCGGTGGCTAGAGTGATCCGCGGCAACAGGGGTGTGACACTTTCATTTATCCCATTATTTTCTCAATCCTCCTCTTCAGGCTCCTACTCTTGGTCATATGTTTGTCTCCTCAGATGCATTTCCCCCTCTTATATCCTTCGGCTCTGCCAATGGGAGATGGGAGTGGGGGGCTTGTTCTTCCTTGTTTATCATTCCTTTGTAGATGTATCCCAATGTCATTTGGTGTTATGCCGCCTAGAAACCGTTGGAACCCGAAAAGGCTAGAAATGTATTTGTACAACAATGCGGACTTATGGTTAGGGATCACATCCCGATCACCATTTTAGAGTGGCACAAGCCCAAAGGGGCAAAAGAGAATGAGTATGTCACCGAAAGGTACAAAGAGGGTCTTTGGAATGACCTCATTGCACATTTCACCCTGCCAGAATATGAGGATGATGCCGACATAACTGCATTCAGGAAGAAAGTCAAGGAGTGGACTCTTAAGAAGATGTCCAAACTATTCTGAAACTGGAAGAAAGCATTGGGGCTAAAGTATCAAAAGGACAAGACTACTCAAAAATTCGAAGGCTATCTAGCGAAGTAGCAGCCTTACTGGGATGCATTTGTGAAGTACAAGAAGTCAGAACCTGCTAAGAAAAAGTCAGAAAAAACAAGAAAATTGCTGCAAAAAATAATATCACCATCACCTAGGGCCAGGGGCTACGCGTCTGCCATGCCAAAGTGGGATAAAAAAGAGAAAGAGCTGCTTGCTAAAGGAATCACTCCAGAACCAATACGTGAAGAATGGGATTTGAGAGCAAGAAATTGGTTCCTTGGGCATGAGAGTGAGTATGAAGATACTACAAGGGAAATTGTTTGTAGTGACGGGATTAAGATACTCAGGGAGACATGGCAGAGAGTGGTGAAAGAAATTAAAGAGGGAAAAACAAAATCCCGTCCCAATAGAGCGAAATACTTGCTGACAAAGGTCCTCAGGAATGACGAACACGGAGGACGAGTACGAGGCCTTGGCCCCAGTTATACGTGGGATATTGGGTTTCCCAAAGACAAAGATACTTATAGAAGCCGAGATAGAGCAAAGAGGCGATGGGAGGAGGAGGAGGAGGGAGACAGGTTCAACCAGTTGCTAGCAAGAATTGAAAAGCAGCAGCAGAAGATTGACAAACTTAGAGGAGTAGCGCGCCTGCAATATCCTACACTCGATATTACCGCCGGCCCATCTCAGCGGAGAAGCAGCATGGCAGAATCGGAGGTCCCGTCTAACAATGCACGGATGATAGATGGCAGTCCCGGCTACCCTGTAGATGGAATCAAGGAGCGGATATCTTGTGAGATCCATCAGAAGGTGAAGAACATATCCGTGAAGGTGGCGGTCGGATGTGCTTTACCTTGTCCACCTGACGCACACTGGCATGGACATGAGATTCCATCTGGCTTTGCTAAAGTCGGGGTGGCTGAAATCATAATGGGGTGGGACTCAATGGAGCTTGACATCCCTGGACCTGAAGGTGAGAAAACACTCGGAGAAGTACTGGGTGGTACCATTCCATGGGACAAGAACAACATCAAGCTTCCAGGCTCGGCGCCAAGGCCAACACCGCCTCCGAGTCATCGCATGTCACCTTCACTTCCATCACCTCCAAGAAGCCCACCCCATGACTACGACCACCACATCACGAGTCCATATCGATCTCTACCGCAGGGTCAGCCGTCTTCGCCGCCCGCTAAGGACAATAAGAGGAAGCATGCTCCTTCGATGAGTACTAACCGACGCAGCATCCCAAAACGACAAATGTCGCCCCTCCCAAGAGTACCTCATAAGAATCTTCCCATTAGACCTTACGATCATACTGACGAGGAAAACACAGCGATCGCAAAGGCCCAATGTGATGCGCATTTTCAAAAGAAGAAACCCAAGCCCGCCCCGGTATACACCAAGAAGAAAAAAGAGTATGCACTTGATTTTCTGATAACAAAATCACAATATGAGTTGCACCATAATCCAGATGACTAACTACGGACACTTCAGAAGGAAGTGCAGAAGAGAAAATCAAGTAGAAGTGCAAGCGGGAGCAAATCAAGTAAAAGTGCAAGCAGGAAAAGAAGGAATGTTCCCCAACTCGAAGAACAGGTCGAACAATCAATCTCACCCTCAAGGTGTTATCCAAAGACGTTCCCCAGCTGCTGCTGCGGGATATGGAATATGCTACGAGGTGGGCGGCCGCTATGAATGTGAGTGTTGCTGAATTACTAGGTTCCCAAGATGACAAGTTACCCAAGGCTGATGTAGTCCCTAGATATGCCCTAGGGATGGATTTGGTCAGCAAAGAGAAGTTGCAACAACTGCCAAAACAAATCCAAAATCTCCATGAATGGTACTTGAGAGTCGTAAAGAAGGACAAAACAATGATCATAGTGAATGTCCCAACTGAGTACTACTTCTGAGCCGAAGAGGTCCATGTTGAGTTTTCAGAACTCTTCCAGTTATACAATTTTGACGTCCTCAACAAATCTATCATGAGTTGCTATTGTCTGTAAGTTGTTGAATTTATTGTCTACATATAAGTTATTCAGCTTTTTAGTTCATTGCATGTAATTATCCTTATTATATCCGTTTGTACTCTATAATTATGCAAAATGAAGGTCCAATAATGTAAAAGAAGGACACTCTATGGTGTTGGGTTCATTGACCCAGATAAATTATATATAGAGACGCTAACGAAAAAACCCAATGAGACGCAGGAAAACCTTCTAAGGTTTCTAACGGAGCAATATTTATGTGACCACATACCGTTTCCTTATAATTTCAAGTGAGGGTCTTACTCTGTTGTACACATTCACTTTTGCTTACTCGATGTTAAGTGTAACTGATGAGTTACTTATGTATATATAAATGTGTGCAGGTTTCACTGGATTCTGCTAGACATTCAACTTGATAAAGAATAGTTGAAGTCATGAACCCATTAAAGAGACACCTGAAAGAGTTTCACGGCATGCAGGACATGCTCCAGAGGTAATTTTCGCGCTATATCGGTCTCTTTCGTTGATTTCCTGAGATATCAGGTAATGAATAACTCATTCATTCATTTTTTTTGCTGGGCAGGGTTTGGAGCCTGTTTAAGTGTGAGGTTACAGGTTCCTTTAGTGAAATACTGACGTTTACTCCATTCTCGGCAAGTAGTACGTGATATGTCCGTGCATCTCTTTACTTTTAGTTTCAATACAATTATGATGCTAGATTATTATTTTGATTGAATCCTATTCTCGTAAAGTGCACGAGGCAGCCACCGGGGACAAATCTATGTGGATACTACGTTTGCGATCTCATTCGCACATTTACCACTAAGTACAAAGATTATAGAGTCAACGCAAGCAATAGATTCACAACATTATTTTATTACCGTTACTTTTTGTTATCACGATTGATATTCATATTGATCTCTTTTCCTTATATAGTTCGAGAGCATGCAGGATTATCTCCTACCAGAGCAACGAGTAATAGGAATTGCAGAAGAATTGGCGGGATTTTTGTTAAAAGAGATGGTAGACGCCGCCAGAGAATTTAGTGTGAATAGACGCTACCGATCTCTATGTTAATCGAATAGACGGGCTCTAGTCCCGGTATTTGTGATCTCCATGTAACTATCAAAATTGTATATATTTGTATGCTCGATCGTAAGACAAGTTATTTATATATGTACGAATGTGTACGACATGTGTTTTACGACGGCCACGTGAAGGACCATTTATCCCGGGTGGTAACGAGTCGGGACTAATGAGTGGGCCTTTAGTCTCGTTTATTCTATCTTGGTTTAACAACCGGACAAAAGCCCTAGACGGGCCAGGACTAGAGGCCCCTTATCCACTAATGGATATGGCGACGAATATGGCGACACACTGATTAGAAATGCGAGGATCATCCTAGGGCACAACCATGGTGGCCATGGAACTGGCCAGATCTTGGGCGGGCCCATGAGCACGGGCGCAGGATCGCCGGCTCACAGAGCCAGCCATCGGGGCATCCAGACGAGGAACACAACGCCCGAACATAGAACTCACCAAACTAACCACATCCTGCTGGATTTGGCCGGGAGAGGTGAATCCGTACATGATCTGGCCGGGCACGGCACTCCACTCAAATCTTGGGACGTGCAAGGAGAAGATCGTCGAGAGGAGCGTCATCACCCGCCGTAAGGCTGGTCATAACGGGGAGTAACTTAGACTAATAACATGCTTATGTTACTAGTTTAAGTTACTACCTTCATAGTGGGGAGTGTCATATGTGTGATAACATAGATAGCTTCATTAATTGATTTGTAGACTCACTTTGCATTGAGAAGTGTGATGTGATGGTAACATATTATGTTACTCTATTTGTCTCTCTCCTCATTAATTGCTTGCCACATCACTCTTTTTGCCTAGGTGGCATGTATGTTACCACTTATGTTACTCCCACTATAAGGCTAGTCATAGTGGGAGTAACTTAGCTAGTAACATGCATATACATAGAATGCCAAGTAAGGCTAGTCATAGTGGGAGTAACTTAGCTAGTAACATGCATATACATAGAATGCCAAGTAAGGCTAGTCATAGTGGGAGTAACTTGGGTAGTAACATAGTCCTATATGTATTGCCAACTAAACATCTAGATGACATGACATGCAATTAAATGATGAGAGATAGGCTTGTGGTAACTACAGTAGCTAGGTTACCATAACATCACACATTTCTAGACAAAATAAGTCTATATTGTAATAAATGAGGCTTTACATGATACCACACCTATGTTATTTTGCACTATGAAGGTAGTAACTTAGACTAGTAACATATACCTATTACTACTCTAAGTTACTTATCACTATAACCAGTCTAAGAAAATTGGTGACATGGCATGATAATTAATAAAGAAAGAGAGGAGGTTAGTAACTTAGCTACTCCAGTTACCATAACATCACACATATCAAGACCATATAAGTCTACAATCTCATTAATTAGAATACTTGCATGACACCAGACACATGTTACTACCCACTATAAAGATAGTAACATAAACTAGTCTAAATTACTTGGCACTATAAGCAGCCTAAGCAGCCTAAAACACTGACCAACTCCATGCCGTCGATCTGAACCAATCTGGGAACGGCGTACCGGGGTACATGGCGGCAACACAGAGGAGCACGCTAGGGCCAAAAGAACAAAAGAAAAAATTAAAATATGTAATAATGCTGCTAAGCTTTTTTGAAAATGGGACCAGGCGACGATGTGTTCTACCTCACGAGGCTGCAAACAAAATCTGGATCAAATCATGCACCGGAACCAATCATGCACGGGAACAAAACTGACCCATTCAGTTTGACCACTGGAAAATTCAAAGCCAGCACCCATCTTTAGAATATTATATTACGGACGGAGAGGAATAATATTCGATTCTCCTGAGGTAGCAAGAGATTATACATAGCCAGCAGTCGGATCTTTGAAGATAAGGATGGCACTTTATTTGTTGTCCATGCATATGCCCATGGCACATTGCTATCACCAAAGATCGTTGCATATATATCCCTTGCGGATCAATAATATACAGAGAAGACCGAAGCTTCCGTTTTAATTCGCTCCAAATCTCCATATATGGAGTAACCTGATTTGCTCACGTGCATGTGGATCGACAGAGCAAACATATCTAGATCTAGCGGAAAGAGATGAATCGGATCATGCTGGGAACCTATCTAGCTTTGTGAGTAATAGCTAGGTAATAATGGAGTCCATGCATGCAGATGCAGAGAGTAGATATGATACCCATACAGCTATCGGAATACCGATCAACTTAGTTCTGATTCTCTGTTGTGTTTGTGCATCCGGCCCGCCCTGCCGGTTGACCCGCCAGATCGATCATCCACTTTACGTACCTAGTACTGATTTGGACGAATAATAGAAGTATCAAGAATATATGCGTCCTCGGCTAGAGTTGTACGCATGAGAGTAATTGTGACATACACACCACGCGTAGATATACTCTTTCTGTCCTATAATATATATAAGATAATATTACAGCCAATATACTCCCTCCTAGCCATAATAAGGTGAATATAAGTTTCTTAGAAAGTCAAACTTTGTCGATTTTGACCAAAATCTATAGTTTCAAATATATATCATACAAAAATATACATCATGGTAAATGTAATAGTATTGATTTGGTATTCCAGATATTGATGTTTGTTTCTACATACACGATCAAATTTTACATCGTTCAACTTTATAAAAAATCTTAAAGGCACTATATTTTAGTAAAGGAGTATGTGTTAGCGGGTTATAACTTGTAAGTGACATCTTGTATTAGGAGATGAAAGGGTAATTATTTTTTTCAAAATTCCAATGAGCAATTAATAATCATCAACGACACTAAAAAATTTAAAAGTAATAAAATTACCAATACTACTATGTCATTGGACCACCTAACGACGACTATAAACATCAGCATGAGCCGAAGGCGCGTCACCGTCCTCGCTTCTTCATCACCGGAACCAGACAAAGCTTGTCCGAATAAAGCTTGTTGTAGTAGACGAACATGAAGTCGTCGTGTTAAGATCCCAAAGAATCTGCGCACCAAAACAATAACTATTGCCAAAAATGACAACCATAAATCAAAAGTGACTAACCTCAAGCCACACTAATGAATATAAAAAAATACCAAATCCAAGAAGGCATCGTTACGACATTGATGGTCGATATATGTACGCATGTATGTATGTTAGCGACAAGTAGCTAGCTAGGAATATCAGCCAGTACATTTCAAAAGAAAAAAGAAGGAATATCAGCCAGTAGGCAGTAGGCAGTAGCCTGCATCAGGCCGTATACGCATCTTCCTGATCGGCTGGAATGGAAGTCAAGGTACCTTCACGCACGCAACATCGATCGACCCATCCAGCCGTATCGTCGACACAGCCATGTATCTATCGAAATTCCTAGCTCGTTTGACGACCTTCATCCACCGAGTTTTTTTTCCCGAGGAAATTCATCCACCGAGTTATATTACTAATAGTCTCCGGCTTTTTTTCTTTTTTGTGTTGCCTTGGGCTGTGTGGTGCTTAGGCTCCAGCGGATTTTTTCCCTTTGGCGCGTATGTTGTTGGACTTGTTTATATATCCGACTTGTATCCGAATGTTGCTTTATTTATAAAGTGGGATAAAATCTTTTTTTACGGAGAGTTATATTACTAATAGTATAGCCAATAATTGTTATATGCAATTGTTCTATTATTTTGAGGCATCATTTGTAGACACTTGTAAGCTAGTGTTGTCATCCATTTTGAACCGGTTTATTACCAATACGATGAAGATCTGTTTCTAAAGATGGACTCAGTAAAGACGTTTTGACCTTAAAACCGGATCCGGATTGAGCCAAGTAACGAGTCAATAAGGAGCAGAAGAAGGAATCGGGAGGCTCCAGAAGCTGTTTCAGAGAACACCCTAAGGATTGACACTTACCACCAATACGAAGGGCGCGCGTGTCAACTTTTTTACCGGTCCAAACAAGGAAACATCATTGGAACGCCTATTTGGTGTTGGTTTATGCCTGGAAACCCAAGAATCTGCATCTATGACGGTGTGAAGACGAAGAGAAGCTTCTTCTCCAACACAGAAGGATCATTGGCGGCTGGACGCGGAAGACGACAAAGGGACACTTGGGTCCAGGTCCAATACGAAACCGGGGCAGAAGATACCTAGTTTAGGGCTAGAATTAGGTGTTTGAATTAAACTTGTAAACACGTATGAGACACCTTAACATGCACGAGAAGACCAACCGCCTCATATATATGTGGGAGGCGATGGTCAATTGAACTTAGACGCAAACAATCGACAAATCAATACCTCTATCTGTGTTCCTCGGCCCTTGTCCCTGTTCTCTGTTTGTTCAGTGACTTCGCACGTAACTCTTCTGCTGAATCGAAATCCAAGCTAAGAGCTGATACTTTTTTCTCATGTCTCTCTTGTTAAGGTAAAAATACCACGTAAGTGGATTATAGACACCTTAGTATACTTGCCGTAACACTCTATGTGTCGAAATGCACTTCGTCCCTCACTTAGATATAGTTAATTAATCCGACTGAATATTTATAAGTGGTTTAATTACATTTAAAATCACTTATTTACAACTGTGTTTTGTTCATGATATATTCTTGTACTACATCTCTACAAATATTATGCGTACTTGTCTTTTAACCATCTCAAATAGGAGTACACAATTTTACTTTATTTGCAATAATAGAAATTTAAGACAGCACTTTGGCCCGAACATGAGCGTGCAGGTGATGATGCCGTATACATGGATTCAACCTTTTCTTTTGCCTAAATGATGCTCCCTCCATTCCTACGATTTTAGTAAGAGACGCGCTCCTTTTAAAGATTTACTTTTAATGAATGATTTGAGTAACCATATCTTAATTATGTTGCACAAAATTTGGTACCGTTTGTATAAAAAGATTCCTTGTGGTGATACCATTTTCTATAAAATAATCATCATATACTTCCTCCTTTTTTTATTTACTTGACGTTCTGTGTTTAGTGAAAGTCATATATCTTGTCAAGTTTGACCTAGAATATAGAAGAATATCAACATATATAATATTGTATGCATATAATATAAAAATATAATTTATGATAATTCTAATACTATAGACTTTACATTGTAGATGTCGATGCTTTTTCTAAATATGGTTAAACTTTACAAATTTGGACTTTGACTAAACCCAAAATACAAAGTGATTGTGAACGGAGGGTGTCTTTTTTTTCTCCCTCCTTTCCGAAATAGGTTGCATATAGTTTTTGCTCTTGAGAAACTACATAGAAAAATTGTGAACATTTATAATCCTAAATAAATATTGTTAGAACTATCATGAAATATATTCTCATATTATGTATGTTCGGTATTGTAGATAGTATTCTTTATTATTATCATGATCAAATTTTAAGATTTTTTACTTTAACCAAAACTTATATGTATTTTTGGAAAGGAGTGAGTGTACTTGGTCACCAAGGAGAGTGCTCTCTCCGCCCACAAACAAGTGTACATTTAGCACTAAAAATTTGTTCCAAAAATATAGATATTTACACTATCAAGTCACTTAAAAATGCAATAAGCTTTTCCTATGATGGACTGGCTAGTACTTTCTCCATTCAGAAATATAAAATATTTTAACTTTGTAAAATGAGTGTATCTAGACATGTTTTAGTGTATAGGTAGACCTCGAATTTCTACGAATCTATACACTAAAAGACATATAGATATATTTAATTCATAAAGCTAAAATATTTTATACTCCCTCCGTTTTAAAATATAAGATGTTTTAGGTTTATAAAGCAAATGTATCTAGACATATTTTAGTGTGTAGATTCATTCGTGTTTAAAGTGAATCTATACACTAAAAGATGTCTAGATACACTTTTTTCACAAACCTAAAACATCTTATATTTTGAAATGGATGGAGTATTTTTTAGATGAAGGAAATAGTAATCACTTTTTTACATGCACGAGCGCATACCCAGTCCAGTGATCCATGAAGAGCTAGGTAGCTAGGCAGCATTTTAAAGGATCAGAGACAGGATGCAAGTCCCAAAGTACGGGCCATCGTCAACGGATTTACCGGTCATGCATGCACGGAAATATTAATCACAACGACACGTGTCTTGTACTGCAGTACTAACTTGCTACTGTGAAGTGTGAGAACCTACTCCCTCCGTTTATCGTTTATTAGACTGGTTAGAGCATCTCTGGCAGACAGACACCGGGAGAGCCAGCATGTTTTTAGTTTATGTTTTGATGTTTTTTTAATCATGAATGGCGGGGCGAAACAGAAAATAAAAATCCAAACCAGAAAAAAGAATATTCTTTTTTCCCAGTTTCACGCATACGGGATAAGATTAAACCCGTAAATTGAACTATTTTCTGCCAATTTCATCACATATCTCGCATTTTTAAATATAAATATGATACCAACGTAAAGTAAAACTCCCAAATTATTAATTATACATTACAACAATTGTCCAAACAAATTGAATAAACAATAATCCAATTACAACAAATGACCAAATCAAATAAATAGTTCCGAATGCAAATAATGTCTCACACACACAAATGATAAAATGTGGTAGCCTAGTTTCTTCTTGATGAATCTACGAACACTCTCCATAGTCGTATCTTCGCCTATCTAAAGATACTCGTTGGCATAATCGGCCGGGATCCCATATGCGAGCACTCTCATGGCTGTGGAGATTTTTTGGTATGGGCTGAATCCAAGAAGCCCCGTGGCATTTCTTCGATGCTTGAAGTACCGCGTCTTGGTCTCGCAAGCTTTCACTATCTTCACAAACAACGAGCGGCGCATTCGATAGCGTCTACGAAAGAGGTGAGACGGGTATGTGGGTACCTCCGACGAAATAATCTCGCATGAGCATGTCGTTGCTCAACTTGCGATTGCGAGGGATGCAAAGGCGGCCGACCGTGGAGCCTCCCCGCCTCTTCCTCCTGTCGTGTCCTCCTCCTTGAGGGCGAGAACGACCACCATCATGTGTTGACGGTGGTCCCGAGCAGCGTCTCCACATCTGAGTCATCAAAGGAGGACGAGTCGTCCAACAAAAATTGCTCACAAGGGTCCAAGTCCATCTACAAATCACAGACGATATTTAGAGCTTGCGGGGAGGAGATCTACGAGCTCGAACTAGACCGGTGGCTGATTTTACCTTTGACGGGCGGCTGGAGGACGACGGCGGTGGGGCGCGAACGGATCTGCGTCGGGAGGAGTTTTCCTACCCACAACGGCTGGGGAATGGGGTCGGCGGGCTCTGACGGCCTTCTGCGCGCAAGGAATCGAGCGGGAACGACCTAAATCTTTGGCGGTAGTTGATGGTGGACGGCAGCTGTGTGGGCGGAAGGGCGGGGAATGAGCTGAAACTTCCCTCCCGCCAACGGAAATGGAGGATATGGTTCGCGTCCAGGTCGGGCTCGAAACCTGGGTTTTTCTGGTTCCACGGTGGTGTTTTCTCGGGGGCCCTATTTTTTTCGGTTCGATCGATTTTGAGGCGTCTGTTCTGGCCATTTTTATCACATGAAACCAAAAAGTAGCGGTTATTTTATGGTTTCGCCCTTTTATGGTGTCTGCTAGAGATGCTCTTATAGCGGTGACTAACTTAGACTAGCCTAATAAGAATATTATAAGTGGATTAAATGTACAAAAAATGCTTATATGTTACTGTAATTAATGATAAAAAAGATTACATTAGTATCATATGTAGATACAGTATAATATAGCATATAAAACTAGAAAAAATAATCTCAAATAAATCTCGTACACAATTTTATATGGAGATTCTATAAAACAATAAATACACTAAGACTACGATATTACTATATGATATTATGCATTATGAAGATGGTACCATATACTAGTATCATATGCATGATACTACTATATAATACTCCATATTGTGACTAGTCTAAGTTAATACCTCTATAGTGAGAAGTGTTATGTGTAATAACATAGAAATTTTTATTAATTAATTATAGACTCGTTTTACGTTAAAAAGTATGATATAATGGTAATGTTACTTTATTTGTTTCTCTTATTAATTACTTGTCACATAGCTCTTTTTGGGAAATGACATGTATATCCCTATTGAGCTAGTAGCGAGTCTTGCTCTATTCGTGCTGCTCTTACACACTTATATCGCGCACATGCAGATGCAGTTGGTACGTGTGAACATGCATACAGCGGCGCAGACACGTATGGCAGCACGTGTCGACCGGTTTGACTGGCCGGTGCGAGTTATACATGCATGGAGACCATGGTCAGGTGGTAGAGTGAAGTAGACGCGACAAAAGACCGACGGATATATCCGCCGGCCGGCCGGCTAGATGCTGATTTATTGACCAGGCGGCCGTTGGATGGATATACACGCATTGACAGTTAAACCAACTACCACCTGCATCCATCCCCTTAAAGCTATGTGCTCTCTCGTTTTTAAAATATAAGATGTTTTAAAATTTTAAAACATATGTATTTAAACGATTTTTAGTGCGTAGGTTCACTTATTTTACTCTAAACTCACACATTAAAAACAAAGATATATACATTTATAAAATGCTAAAATATCTTATAATTTGAAAAGGAACGAGTACAATGCTAAGTTATGTGTGCATGCATGCATATAACATATAGCCTGAAAAATTGAAATGGAATTATCCATGGATGGATAGATGGATGGAAGTGAAGGTGACATAGGCATATATGCGTGCACATGGCACAGGAGGCATGGCGCGGCATCGATGAATCATGCGTGGATATATATGATGAAATGGAGCGGCCGACCGGTGGCATGTGCACGCATATATCTGCTCCCAGTACTGATGTACTGTAGGTAGCAACACATGTCATGTACCTGTACGTGTGCAGAAAAAAAGTAGCGATCGATAGCTAAAGACGGCCGGGTAGAGAAGACCGGCCGTTGGTGCGCGCGCATATGCGTGGGCAAGGCAAGGCCGTTATGTTGGAGCCAGTCACGGGTACCGTATTGATTTCTTCTGTCCATTCGCATCGATCGTCGTCCTCATGGCATGGTCGACGGAAGAAAGAAGGAAAAGAACAGCGGATCACATGGGCCCCACATGCGACTTATATCCACTTGCAGGTCTATCTACCAGCAACTTCGTCAATTTTAAGATCCGTCGGCTCAGTCTCTCGAAGGTGCACATAGAAATAGAATGTACGTGCGTGTGTTTATAGGAGTGAGTGTATATACGCATTGTGAGTCTGCATTGTTATGTGTTTCTCGGGAAAAAAAACTCTCTCTCTGTGTCTGTCATACATGCACTTGTCACCTCAAGACCAATATCCAAGATGAAAATAATTGACAATGTTAGTCTCAGCTAGTAAATTGCACAATTTTGAATAATATACTGTACTACTACTTTCTCTGATCCATTACTTTATCCGATCCATAACAAGTGTCACATCCTAAGCACTCACATGTATACACACTTAATTTCAGATAGAGATAGAGATAGAGATGCATGCATGTGACCGACTTACTACTCTCTGTACAGCAGCTAATAGCGTCAGTGTCAAGTCCCCAAGTCGGCCGCGCCTTTAAAAGGCCGGCCGGGGGCGTCAACATGTAGAACCACACCACCCACTGAAACCGACACCAACCAACCCAGCAGGAAGTAGGAGAGCGGCAGAGAGAGGAGTGAACAAATCTATTCCATCTACCCCGCACTCACCTTCTCCTAGCTAGCTTCATCTGCTAGCCGAACGAACCTCTCTTATTAGCTTCCAGGTACAATGGAAGGAAAGAAGAAGGCGACCGCTGCTGCGACCGGGAGCTCCATCGTCGACGACCTCTTCGGCCCCAAGGACGGCGCTGCCTCCGCCTCCTCCGCCGGCTACTTCAGCACCGTCTTCCCAAATCCGTCCGCGGTACGTCTCTCGGTTCCGCACTTCTGCGTGTGTTTCCTCGGCTTACTTCAAGTTTGTTCTTCATCCATCTTTCTTTTGATTCTCTTTTTTTTTATAGAAAGAACACATACATGTTACGGCTGCTGTTAATTTCAGTAAGCCTTTATTTTCTCTTGTTCCAGTAATAAAAAGAACTCCACCTATACGGCTATACCTGTGCAATCCTAGTATCCATGACATAAGCAAATTAGTCAGCATGCATGTTGTCACTATGGATATATGTATATAGATCATGCATGACATAAGCATTTTTGTCTACATCACACACACACACCGCTAAATCATACTCCTACACTATGTGGTTATCTACTTATTCCCTTATCTTATCCGTTCTCTCTCTTTGCCAAATGCACGTATATATGTTAATGACAGACTAGCTCGCTACCCAGTAGTCTACTCATCAATTTATATATCAGGCATGGATGTATTATACCAGTTATACACGAGCTACAAATGTTACTGTATTATATACCAGAGGAGCCTTTATTTGTAGTGTGTTTGACGACGTGGTTAATTCATTCACCATCCGCGTACTTACGCGCAAATATGTTGTTAATGATGGCCAGGCGGCGGGAAAAGATGCATCACGTCGGGCAGCTGGGAACAAATCATCATCGGCAGGGCGGCAGCACCAGCAACAGCAGGGAAATCAATCGACCAAGCACGGTGGTTCACCCGAGTCTCCTTACTACGGCTCCTCCTCCGTCCACTACGGCGGCCGGGACTTCTATCCCGGCGCCGAATCCCAGCGGCAATATCCGGCCGGCGCAGCCGCACCGCCGCCCAAGCACAAGGACGACGGAGACACTTCGGCAGCCACACGGGGTGACTGGTGGCAAGGTCGGTCTCCATCTCAAGTTCTCAACCTAACCCTCCCCCGGGCAAAACTAATTACTCGGTCGACACTTCCGTTTTGACTAATCGATCTCTTGTTCTCCTTCTTCCAGGTTCCCTCTACTACTAGCGCACTAGCAGCAAAGAGAAACTCTGATGACATGTGAGATATAAATAATAAGTACAGCTAGCTATCTCATAATATGCGTGGTAATGCTTCATCATTATTTCACTGGATGAAGAAGATGGTCGATCGTCGGTCGATACATCATCAGCTTAACTAATTAATCATACTACTGTTATCATGTTAGAGCTTGTACCAAGTCAGAAATGAGGCCCAGCTCCTCTCATGTATGTGTGTACTACTCTGAACTGTTGTAATATGCCTTCTGTATCAGACTCTAATATATATGGTCGTGTGCTTTGTTTGTACATATGTACTCCGCCCATCCAGCTTGTTAGTTATGATTGCCTAGCTAGGCCTCTCCCAATGCTTCACACTGCGTCGTCTCTTACCATTCTATATAAGGTTCTTATCATGTGGTGTATGAGAATGGATCTTGTGCACATGGGCATCAGTGCTCTCATCACTTTCAGTTTTTTGTAAATTTCAAATCTTTCACACTTCTATGTCTCAAAAAATTAAGATGTTAAATATATATAGATGGATATATACAAGAGGAGTGCACGTAAAAGAATTCTGTTAATCTTTTATATTTTGGAAGATATAAGAAGACAATTTTTTGATAGTAAAAATAATACTCTCTTCGATCCATCTTGCCATTACAAGTAATATGGATCAGAGGGAGTATATCTTTTTTTCCAGTAATTTATCTTTTTTGTATTTCCCAAAATAACATGTATTTTTAACGGTATTTTGTTTACACTCCTCTTGTATATATTTATCTATATATTTAATGTCATAGTTTTTGAAGAGATAGGAATGTCAGGTTTTGAAATTTTGAAAAATATGACAAGTGAACAAAGTAGAAAAAGCACCAATTTCTGTACCGGTTTAGAGAGGTTGTCAAAGAAAAAGACGATCTATAGATATTTTCCATCTATATCCAATCGAGAAGGGAGCACTGGTGTCCATGTGCCAAACACACTTTCCCGGTGGTGTATAATGAATAGAAGAGAAGATGAAACCGACCCATATCTAAGAAATGCTGGATTTATATGGGTTGTGGCCCATCTTGCCATCCCATCAAATACTAAGATCATAAATGCCCATCTATTATGGAAGTTTGTGATTTGTGTGGGAAACAATTTAGTTTCAAAATGCTAATTGGGAGAGAGTTAGCACAACTTATAAGGTCAATTCATTCACTCCCACTAAACGCATCTCCAATATCGCCCCCATTTCGAGCACCAAAAATGGGGTCTAGACTGTTTGTGATGGCCCGCGGATACGCTAGAGGCTCATGCACATATAAATAGCCCTAATTTAATGAAAATCAGGACTACTCCCACTAAGAGAATCTCCAATGGCGCCCCATTGCATCCAACTATGTCCTCTATTTATCTGAGGTTTTTTTAACCCATTTATCATATAAATAGTTCTAATTTAATAAAAATAGTAACAAATGAATTATCATTATAATATAGTTTAATCATGCATTGTCGGCATACTCCAATGTACCAAAGGGACGAGGCACATAGTTCATACAAAACGTACAAATTGACATAAAGATCGATTGATCATGCATCATCTTCCTCTTCTTCTCGAACCAAGCATGCTGCATTGGGTCCATATTGGTTAAGTCTGTGATCATGATCCGCTTTTTTTACAAGTATGGAAATCTTCACTTCCTTTTTCTTGAGATATATTTCTCTTTCTCTAGACCAGGAATTGATCTCATCAATTTCGGGCTTCTTGTTTTGCATATCATAGAAGCTCTTAATGACCCCTCTTTCATGGTATTTCCTATTTTCCCTCTTCTAACTTGAACACCTCCTTCTCGGCTAACATTTTTTATTGTCTCTTGCAATGCATATGAGGAGATCTCGCGCTTTTTCTCCGACTTGGAGTTGGTCATATCCCTCAGCTGCTTTGATTTATCGGGCACACTTGCGGTGGCACCATCAAGATCGATGACGCTGGATCGCATCCATTGGATTGTGTCGACGCCTCCATTGTTGGTCCATGACGCATAAAGATCATGCCACTTGGGACATTCTTTGGTTGCTTGCCAACAATGCACCATGTTGAATGGTTTTCCTTGTTGGAATGTCTTGAAGTGTTTCAAAGCTTGCCACACCTACACATGAAGTTTGAGAGTAAAGATAGAATGACATGTACACAGAGAAATTTTTATTCACATATTTTGAGTTCAAAGAAATTTATCATGTCTTTGACGTCAATGCCACTCACGGTTCACTTCTTCACATGGTAATGTGAAGCACCAAACTTGGTGCATTTCTCTTGGATGAACGCCCACCTTTTTCTAAGAGAGTTTTCATTGTGATCATTCTCAAACAGGTGCTCTCCGAAGTGTTTGTTCTCAATAAGGTACTTCAAATTTTTCTATGGAGTGTTCCTCCCTTTTCCATTCAATCCTCTCAAAGCAACACGTCCTTAAGATCCGTGTATGTGCCGGTTCTTTTGGATTTTCCTTTCGCCTAGGCTTGTTGGGCAAGCTCGTCCTCAAACAATGGTTCTTCATCAATAGAGATCCCTTGGGTGTATTGTTGGGTATCTTGGGCATAGGTGTCTTGGGTATATTTTCGGGTGGCATGTTGGTCTCATATCCCCCCCTCCCCCAAATTGATCATGGCCTCCATTGCCATGTCCCCATCAACTTGGGTTACATTGTAGTACTCCCTCCGACCCAAACTAGTTGACTTAGGTTCATGTAAATACGAATGTATTTAGTAAAGTTTTAGTGCTAACATGGGTCGGAGGGAGTATACACGCACTGAAAATAGAATTCAGGGTAAGGTTGAAATATGCAAGGAGCACCTAAAGAAGTAAGCGGGCATGGTATAAAGTTGTTGTTTAAAGTTGTTGTTGCTGTCGTTCCTCATACTAAATGCACCTAAAGATTGTAAGATCGATCGCCCCAAACTTTGTACGTGATTATTGATGACAGCTGTAGTGTCGCTCAGCGCCTTTCTACTGCCTGCACTTTTCCTGTAGTTCAATGCGGCCGGCGGCCGTCAGTCACAATTATCTAGGGCTAGTAGGATGTCAATATCTTGGCCAATCTGAGATTCATGGAGCCATCAGGCATAACTGTTGGATTTGTGACATAACCCTAACCCTCTCCCAAGCCGCTCCCAGGCGACTCCGGGGGGGGGGGGGGGGGGGGATCCTCTCTGTCCTCCCCTAGAACCCCTCCCCCAACCCTCACCGTAGCGGCTGCTGCTACCGACTCCGGCGGCGGTGGCAGCGCCCCGTCCATCAAACATGGGGGTAGGAGAGGGGTTTGCGGCGGCATTCACATGGGGGAGGTGCGGTTGACATGGTTATACCCTACGGGTACGTAACTTCAGCATACCTAGTCCAGCCCAAGGAAGGCCCACTGCAGGCATACGCTGGCCCATGAAGATTTTTGGGTGACCAAGGCCCAAGACATCTTCGGATCCTTGGAGAACAAGACTAGTTTAGATAGGAAACTCAAAAGGGCAAATGCTCTAGAACTTGTAACCGACTAGGACTATGCCCGGGACCTGCCTAAGTCTATATAAAGGCCAGGAGGGCACGTCCTAGGGCAACTCAACCAACCTCGACTCATACTTTCGCACACGCATCCACGCCAGATCGAATCTGCGCACCCTGTAACCTTCGGTTCCGCCGTAATCAAAGAGCAGACAAGCAGGAGTAGGGTTTTCCCTCCGGGGGCCTGAACCTGGGTAAATCTCGTGTCCCCTGGTTGCTTGTCTGTTAACCGTGCCACGATCTCCAGCATCCCCATCTTCTCCAAAACCCAAGTCCATAACAATGGGCATTGACGAGATTAAACCTCGTCAATTGGCGCCGTCTGTGGGAATTGGGGCTGCTGATTATGCGGTCGTGACGGTTCCGACCCGATCGATCTACAACTCTGCGACGACGGAGAATCACCTCCTCTTCGGCACTTTCGACTTCACCGCTCACTCGCCGGCCACCATGAAGGATTTCGAGCCCGTAGGCGACGGACTCGAGATTTTGTTCGGGAGCTTCTGCTTCCAGGTGGGACAAACTGGCACCCTCCGCCTCCCTGAGCGGGTGTCGTGCCGTCAATCAGGCCCGCTTCGTGGGCTCCACACCCCGTGCTACGCACGTCGCCATCAACAGATGAGTTCCACAGCAGCAGCTGCTGCAACTCTGATATGTGCGGTCCACCCTCGGATGAAGGGACCTACGGTTCCGGATCCGAAAGCTGCGGCAGCAGCCAACCAATCTGCAGACGCTATCTGTGCGCCGCAGTCATCCAGGCCGATGAGGAAACGCCTAACCCGCCGCCCAACCCCAACCCGCAGGACGGAAACGGCGAAAACGGGGAAAACAGAGGCCACCTCATCCAACTTAGCAAAGAAGGATGGGTCGAAGCACGCCGCGCCGTCGCAGGCGAAATAGTCCTACCTCTGGACTCCCCACGTGATCTGCTGAGGGCATACCACTACCTCCTCATCGAGGAACACAAGAAACAAGTCGAGATGCAGAAGACGCTCGACAAACGCAAGCAAGTAGCCTCTGAATCCAGCGCGCGACGAGCTGCGCTCTCCGCCATGGAACCTGGCTCTAGCACAAACAGAAATCAGGGAAACAAGCACCGTTCTCGGATGGAAAACATGGACCCCAAGGAGCGGCGTGACGTGACCCGAACTCTCCACACATCATTCATGGATATGGAAGCTGACGGCAACATCACCCCGAAGACGCCACAAGCAGCGATCATGGCAGCCACTGCGTATCTCGCAGCTCACCCACCTCCGGAGGGAGACCCGAAAAGGGCCATGCATAAATCCGCACTCACCGGACTAGGACTAATCGGAGCTGCGCTCCACGAAGACGCTCCTGCGGAGCCGAAGAAAAAAGCTCCAGCCAGGCGCGACCGGAGCCCCACACCCTCATCCGAAGAGGAAGAGGAGCACGATCTTCCTCGAAGGAAGAAGAGCTCCAATCGCCACAAACATGACTACGACGCCAGAGACAAGCTTACACAGCGCAAGATCGACAAAGCACGCGCCAAACGCGCATGCTCGTCTGAATCTGAGATGGACGAAGACGAAGGAGAACTCTGCGGGGCTCGATGCTTCAGCAGATCCGTCTGGCGAACGCAGATGCCACGCAACTTCAAGCTTCCTTCGGATACTCCGAAGTTCAACGGCACACAAGATCCAAAGTCCTGGCTCAGTGACCATCTGTCATCCGTCAAGCTTCACGGAGGCAACAAAGAAACCGCCATGCAATGCCTTCAGCTGCAGCTGACAGGCGCGGCGCGAGTCTGGCTCAGCAGCCTATCATCAGGATCCATCCGAAGCTGGGAGGAGCTTTCTTACAGCTTCATTCGAAATTTCAAAGGCACCAGCAAGAGGCCCGCCTCAATCGAAGAATTGCGAGCCTGCACTCAAAGAACGGGTGAATCTATTCGCTCATACATACTACGCTGATCTACGACCAAGAACTCCACAGCACACATCTCCGAAGAGAGGGCCATCGACGCCTTCAGGGACGGCGTCAAGCGCCCAGACTTCAAGGAGGAACTTGGGCGTGTAAAGCCCAAGACACTCGATCACCTCATCGAAATCGCCAACAGTTGGGCAGACGGCGAAGATTGCATCCAGCGACCGCAATCAGATGAAGAGGACGACTACGGCCGAAGACGCGAACGCCGCAGCAAGAGGAGATCGCGCGTCTACGAGGACCGCGACGGACCCGACATGGTCGCGGCCGGCTACGCCGACCGCCGTAATGACAACAGCCGCAACAGCGGAGGATATCGCAGCGGAAACTTCCGCGACAACGGACGACCAACACAGTCGTGGCAACGCCGCGACCGCGACAACGGACCATCAGCATTCGACAAACTTTCGGGTCCATGCACCATCCACTTCTACATCGACAAACAGGATGGCAAAAAGAAAGCCAGCCACATGCTCAAGGATTGTCGCGAGTTCCAAAAACTCAGCGAAGGCATGATGCAGATGAGGCAACAAGGTCCAATCCCTGCGTTCGAAACACACCTGCGCCAGGTGAAATAGCACACGGAGCTCCTCCACCGCCGCCTATTGGAGGCCAAAACCAACCAGTCGCACCAGCGCAAAACAACACCGGGGTCCCATATCCCCCATCAAAAGGAGCACTCAATATGATACAGAAGGGACGCCCCACAAATAGGGTGCAGAATAAAATCACCCGACAAATCAACTTGGCCGTGGCAACTCCGCCTGCAATCCCTGAGTACCTCAGCGGATCGGAGTCCTGCATCACATTCACCCGCGCGGATCACCCTTGCCAGATCCCTCGCCCAGGTCATGCTGCCCTGGTGCTGGAGGCGCAGATCGGAGGCTTCGAGATGAGTCGCGTCTTCATGGACGGCGGCAGCGGCATCAACCTAATGTTCGCAAGCACTCTAGCAGCTATGCGGATCCCGCAATGCAGCCTGGAACAATCAGACACAACGTTCCATGGCATTGTCCCAGGGAAGGGCATCTTCCCCCTGGGCAAAATAGGGCTCGACGTCATCTTCGGGAAGCCGGACAACTTTCGGCAGGAGCGCCTAGAATTCGAAGTGGTAGACTGGCCATCGCAATACCACGCCATCCTGGGACGTGTAGCATTCGCACGGTTCCTGGCCGTCCCACACTACGCATACTTGCTACTCAAGATGCCAGGACCACGGGGCGTCATCACAATCCACGGGAGCTTCACCCGATCGGACCAATGCGACAGGGATTTCAACAAAATCTCCCAGTCCTTCGGCATGCAAGACGAGCTCGTAAGGCTCCGCGAGGAGACGGACAATGGGCTACCCCCAGTCACAAGGCAGAACGCACTCGACATGTCCTTCGACTCCACCGTCAACACCAAGAAAGTGAAAGTCCATCCGACAGATGCCTCCAAGACGGCGCTGATCGCCAACGACCTCAGCACCGCATAGGAAGGCGCGCTCGTCGAATTCCTCCGTGAGCGCTGGGAAATATTCGCCTGGTGTCCTGCGGACATGCCAGGAGTTCCCAGGGAATTCGCCGAGCACGCACTCAAAGTCTTCCCAGACACCAAGCCAGTCAAGCAGTCTATCCGAAGATTGTCGGAGCCACGAGCCGAAGCTATCGGCAAGGAGATCAACAGATTACTCGCAGCAGACTTCATACGGGAAATCAAGGAAAGTGAGTGGCTGGCAAATACGGTGATGGTCCCGAAGAAGGACACGGACATCCTGCGGATGTGCGTAGACTTCACGTCACTAAATAAACACTGCCCTAAGGACCACTTCCCTCTTCCTCGGATCGACCAAATCATCGATTCAACTGCAGGTTGTGAGAAACTCTCCTTCCTCGACGCCTACTCAGGCTATAACCAGATTCGACTCAAGGTCGAAGATCAAGAGAAAACGGCGTTCATCACACCGTTCGGAGTATACTGCTACAACACAATGCCTTTCGGGCTAAAGAACGCGGGTGCCACGTACCAGCGATGCATGCAGGCCTGCCTCAAGGACCAGATCGGTCGCAACGTCCAAGTCTATGTCGACGACATAGTCATAAAAACCAAGGAGGCAAGAACACTTATCGACGATCTCCGCGAGACGTTCGACAACCTTGATCGCTACAGGATCAAGCTCAATCCAGAAAAATGCGCCTTCGGCGTCCCCTCGGGTCAGCTGCTCGGATACTTCATCTCTCAACGAGGGATCGAAGCGAACCCGAAGAAAATCAAAGCTATCATGACAATGGAGAAGCCAAAAAACCTCAAGGGCGTTCAGTAGCTCGCAGGGCGAGTAGCGGCACTAAGCAGGTTCATCAGCCGCATGGGCGAGAAAGCCCTACCATTCTACCAGCTGCTACGCAAGGCAGACAAATTCGAGTGGACACCAGAAGCAAACGACGCATTCGAAAGCCTCAAGCGGCTCCTCTCTACCTCGCCTGTTTTGGTCACGCCAAAAGAGCGCGAGCCCTTGTTGCTGTACATAGCAGCCACACACCAGGTGGTCAGCACAGCACTCGTGGTCGAACGACCCGAAGAAGGCAAGACCCACGGGGTACAACGCCCAATTTACTACCTCAGCGAGGTTCTCACTCCAACAAAACAGCGGTACCCGCACTACCAGAAGCTAGCCTATGGCGTATTCATGACGGCTCGACGACTGAGCCACTACTTCCAGGAGCATCAGGTGATGGTCGTCAACGAGGCGCCCCTGAACAGCATCCTGAATAACCCAGAGGCCACAGGACGCGTGGCCCTGTGGGGCATTGAACTATCACCCTTGGACATCGTCTACGAGAAGCGACACACAATCAAATCTCAAGTCCTTCCGGACTTCCTGGTGCACTGGATGGAGCTGCAGCTGCCTGACACCCCAGACATGTCGCAGTCTTGGACAATGCATTTCGACGGCTCCAAACGCGAAGCCGGAGCAGGGGCAGGAGTCATACTGACCTCCCCGCAAGGTGACAAGATGAAGTACGTCCTTCGGATGAAATTCAGAGCCTCCAACAACGAGGCCGAATATGAAGCCCTGATTCATGGCATGAAGATGGCAAAAATCTGCGGCGCAACGCGCCTGGTCATCTACGGTGACTCCAACCTTGTCGTACAACAAACGATGAATGAGTGCGACGCACACGCCGAAAACATGATCGCGTACCGGGCGCTATACAACGCACTCGAAGGAGAATTCGACGGCTGCGAACTTCGGCACGTTGGAAGAGAGAGCAACAAGGAGGCCGATAGACTCGCCAACATCGGCTCCACTTGTGCCAAGGTACCACCAGGTGTGTTCCTCGAACAGATCTGCGTGCCATCGATCAAGCGGAAATTCCCTAAAGGATCACCCGAAGAAGCAGAGCACTCGGGGGCTACGCTACCCGAAGGTCAGGAAGGACCCGAAAAGTTGGATACCAAAGTTTCCATGGTCAACCTGATGCAGGTCATGGCAGTCGAAGAAACTTGGACACGTCCATACCTCCAGTTCCTGACAAACGGAGAATTGCATGATAGCCCGACGGATGCCCGACGCATATCTCGTCGGTCAAAAGCCTTCACCATCATCAACGGCGAACTGTACAAACGCAGCATCACGGGTGTACTACAACGGTGCGTCACCATCGACGACGGCAAGGCCATACTCCAAGATATACATGAAGGCATATGCGGCCACCACGCAGGCAGCCGCTCCCTTGTCGCCAAAGCTCTGCGAGCAGGATTCTACTGGCCAACGGCCATGAGTGATGCGAAGGACATCGTCCGCAGATGCAACGGATGCCAGCGGTTCGCCGACAAACCGCACACACCTGGGTCCGAACTACGACCCATACCCATAGCCTGGCCTTTTGCCCAATGAGGTCTCGACATGATCGGCAAACTGCCAAAATCCTCAAAGGGAGGACACGTTTTCCTCCTGGTAGCAGTCGACAAATTCACCAATTGGATCGAAGCCATGCCAGTCACCAACCAGAAGGGCACCGCCGTCAAGTTCTTCGAATCCATTGTCTACAGATTTGGCGTACCGCACAGCATCATCACCGACAATGGATCGAACTTCATCTCCGAAGAATTCCAGGACTTCTGCGAAGGCCTCGGGATCAATATCACGTATGCCTCAGTGGCACACCCGCAAACAAATGGGAAGGTGGAAAAGGCCAACGGCCTAATCGGCGCTGGAATCAAGAAGAGCCTCATGAGCTCACTCGAGCACAAAGCTGGAAACTGGACGGAAGAGCTACCGTCTGTCCTGTGGAGCTTACGTACTACGCCAAACAGCTCCACCGGCTACACACCGTTCTTCATGGTTTACGGAGCCGAGGCAGTGCTACCAGCCGAAGTACGCCACCAAGCTCCACGAGTCGTAGCGTACAGCGAAGCCGAGCCACGACTGCGCTCGAAGATGCCGTCGACACACTCGACGAAGCACGGGATATAGCAGCAGCTAGATCAGCGGTGTACCAGCAAAGTCTCCGCAACTACCACAGCCGTCGGCTGCGCCCAAGGTCCTTCGTCGAAGGAGACCTCGTCTTGCGACTCAAGAAAAAGCGCCCGAACAAACTCGATTCACCATGGGAAGGACCCTACGCCATCATCGAGGTCATCCCAGGTGGCGTCTATCGCCTCAAGCACGTGGAGTCTGGAGTCGCATACTCCAACCCATGGAACGTCTCGCACCTGCGACGATTCTACCCATAGCAACCTACCCCTTATTTTTACTTTCAATAAGGCTTTCAGCCAAGGCTATTCAGCCGAACCATGTACCTCCTCCATTACGAAATAAATAAAGCTAAGTGTCTCGCTCCCAACCTTCGGTTGACTATTTTCTGCAACTTTACTACATGCTACAAACGCACTCGGGGGCTCCCCCCACCTCACGATTTCATCGACTGAGGACCAAACGTGTACACCTGAGTAGCTGACTACGTCAGGCAAACGAAAAGGACACGTACTCAATCAAAGCACTGCGTGCTCACACACATGCAAACCTTTACAACAAAGGGCACATACACGCCCAGCCGCAATATACAAATTTTACATCTATCTGTTTATTTTCAGGTCCTATCTACTCTGAAGAATAACCTGCGCACGCTGCTCAAACAAGTCTACAATTTGCTCGGCATACTGCCTTACAGCCGCATAATGCGGACGCATGTTCCACTCGCCACCATCTGGTCGAGGAGGTGGCCCGGTCGCCACAGCAGCCAAATCTACGTCAGGGCGGTGCACCCTCACAAGAGACAAGGCAGCCTTCACCCCTGCAACGAGCTGCTGCCGCACCAGCTCCTTGACATTGCCGGCATTCCGAAACTTCGTCAGAAGACCTGCAAGAGTCGTCGGCACGGCATCCAACGGAAACATGACGTGTAGTACCGAAGACAGTGATGTCTGCACCTGGAGGAGCACCCGAGAAACCTGGTAGACGCGATCCTGCACCGTCGCCAGAACCATGGCGCGATCACGGTCCATCCAGAAGAAGCCGCCGGCCTCCATGTCCTGTTGAGTCAAACAATTGACTCGAACAGCAATACGCTCCTTTTCTTCCCTCGGAGCAATATTAGCACCTGCGACAAACGCACAAAACAAGAGTAAGGCCAGCAGGCTCACCCGAAAAACTGGGCTACAACCCGAAAGAAGGATCAACTTACATTGCAGCTGCTCGGACAGTCGACCCAGCTCCGCCATCAAATACTCCTCTCTGGCTGCACCACGGTCTGCTTTGGATTTCCAAACATCAGCACGACCGCGTAACCCAAGCAAATCCCTCTCCAAGCTACGCACGCGATCCCGAAGAAAAGCAAGCTGCGAGGAATCATCCAATGATGCTCGCAAGGGCCTTTCGGATGAAGTGTCAACTGGGTCAGCACCCGAAGGAACCTATAGCAGCAGAAAGGTACTCAGACATTCAGCCAAGGATAAAAGCACAACACGGAGGAATTCATTAAAATAAGGCCACTACGTGGCACAAGGATGGTACTACAAAAGATATTTACAAGCAGACTACAAACTACTCTACGCCTACTATGCCTAAGGTGCAGGACACTGAGTCGCCTCAGAGCCAGACTGCCTAGCCTTAGCCTCGCCCTGCTGCCGCAGCGCGTACTCAGACAACAAGTCAATGAGCTTGGGCCCATATCGTCGGCAGCGAGCGGAGTAGGCGGCGAAGGCTACCTCGGATCCATCCATAGCCGTCGGCATCCGAGAGGTAATCTGGGGCAGGTCCAGCTCCGCCCCAGCCGCCATGGCCATTGCCAGCCCGACGGACGCGCCGATGCCCTTCTGCTTGCGCTTGTACGCTGCAGGCGCTTCGCCCGACAGAGCCTCCTCCAGGGCATCCACATCTTCAAGGGACGCACCCTTCGGGAAGAGCTCCTGGTAGAAGCGACCAAGGACTTCTTTCGCCTTGGTGAGGGAGTTGACGACGGTGCTGCAGCGGTCTTCGACCGCTACAGTGGCATCATCTAGAGCACTCCCGTGCTCCAGCGCACCGCGGTCGAACTCGATGCCTGCGGCATCTGAGACAAAAGAGGAAAACATCACGAAAGGCAACATAGAAGAAGACCCAAAGAAAAAGAAACAAGTCCCAAAGCTTGTACTCACCCGAAATAGCCCTGGCAGCAGCCATGAGCTTATCCGCCACCCCTTTTTCGCGAGCAGCCGCAACGGTGGCCAGCTTCTCCTCACGATCTGCAGCCTCCTGCAGCAGACACTCTTTTGCCTCGGCTGCCTTCGTCAGCTCCAGCTCAAGGCGCTCTTTTGCACCTGCAGCAGCTTCGGCCTTCTGCTCCGCTTGGCCAAGGCTCTTCTTCAGAGCATCAACCTCGCGGAGAGAGTCGTTATGTTCCTCTGCATTTACAACAAGCAAGTGTCAAAGAAAAGGATCAGGATACGCAAGAAAAATACTACAAGGCAGACGAATACCTTGCAGCTGCCGCAGTTTTGCCTCCAGCGTCAGGCGCTCCTCCACCAGCCGCTTGGCCTCTTGGACAAAAGGCTGAAAATACAACAGCAGTAAGAACATGACTTGGGGGCTACGCCCCATACAAAGAAGCAACAACAACATCAGCACTCGAAGACACTCGGGGGCTTCCCCCATAACATCAAGAAGGACAACTTACGTGCTCCGAAGGCGAACCCGCAGGCCCGCCTCCGAAATTCTGAGGCGCAACCACCAGCCTCTCCTGCACAGGAGGAACTGGCGCAGCGTCACCAGAAGTCGCCACCATCTGAGGAGGAGGCGACGCAATGTTCGACTCCCCCATCATCTCGTGCGCTCCATCACTAGAGCCGTCGGAAGATTGCCTGCACACGAACCAATCAACACAGGTGCCAAAATTGCAAGGAAACAAAGGAAAACAGTGGCACGAAGAAAACTTACGAGCCCAACACGCTCAGGTCAAAGATAGGAGAAGCCCTTCGGGCCCTCTTCTCTTCCTTCTTTTCTTCCTTCTTCTCCTCCTTCTTTTCTTCCTTCTTCCGCTTTGCTGGCGGCTGCGGAGCAACAGCCCGCACAGGAATGGCAGGAAGGGGAGAGGAAGAACCCCCTTGAACATCATCATGACGCTCAAGGCCCAGCGGATTTCTGGGAGTCGGAGGAGTCGAGGCATCCGAAGACTCACTGGAGCTCCGTGATCGCATGCGCGAATGGTCCTCACTCGACTCGTCGGCATCCTCCGCTGGAGATCGCGCTGACGGCAGCTCGGACACGGAGTCCACCACTTCATTATCCGGGGCATTCGGATACCTTTCGGGCAACGGTGGTGCCATGCCCGGCACTTTGAAGCTCTGCAAAAGGAAAAGGAACTTTGTTAGCAAAAAACGGAAAAAGTACACAGCTGACAAAACAAAAAGGAAGAACTACGTGCGCAAATCTACACCTTCGGTACGACCAACGTCGAAGAAAAGGAAGGAGTCTGCGACTTCCCCGGAATTTCTTCGTCTGCCTTGAACTTCAACAGCGCGCGAAGAGTCTTGTCAAGTTCCGCCTCGGAGATTTTCTCACTCGAAACCCTTGTCGGATCACGGCGCCCAGAGTAAAGAAACATCGGATGCGCCCTCGCTTGGAGAGGCTGCACCCGACGCTCAAGAAACGTTCGGATGACGTCGACACCGTTCACCTCCTTCTCAGGAATCAGTTGGAGATCCTCCACTCGACGGTACAGGGCCTCAATCTCCGCCACCTCACCATCTAAGATTTGGTTTTTCCAGGATCTTTTCTTCTCAATCAACTGGGAGGGGTCAAAAGGAACGAGACCAAAATCTTGCCCAGGAAGTACGGAGTCACGGATGTAAAACCATTTCCTCCGCCAGTACTGGACAGATTCAGACATGGAAAAGGAAAAGAATTGGACATTGGGACTGAGAGAGATGATGAAACCCCCAATGGGATACACACCATCCGACCCAGATTGCCTCTTCACGGAATAAAGCTTCCGGAAGAGGCCAAAGTGCGGCTCAATGCCAAGACAACACTCGCAAAGCGTGATAAAACACGCAATGTGGAGAAGGGAGTTGGGAGACAGATGATGCAACTGAACCCCATAGAAGAAGAGCAGTCCACGAAGGAAGTCATGGACTGGATACGAGAAACCACGCAAGACAAAGGCAAGAAACATAACCCGATACCCAACTGGGGGATGGGGGATTACCTCATTGCCGGGGAGTCGCACGGCCGTCGCATCTTGCGGGATTAGGCTCCGCTCGCGCAGCTTGCGGAGATCGCTCTCTCGCGTCTCCGATCAACGCCAGTCACCATCGGTGACGCGAGCAGCGGCGGCGCCCTTCTTGCCTCCGGCGGCGCTTGTCCCAACCGCGGACGAGGATTTCTTTGTCTTCCCCATGACGCTGCAGCGGTGGCGGCGTTGGAAAACGACAAAGAACAAAGGAAGTGTGGAAGGAAAGTTCAAGCGCGCAGCAAGAATCGCTCAAGAACAAGAAGCCAGTGAACAAATGAACTGGTGCGGTGAAAAACAAAACACGATTTCACCCAGGATTATAACAGCGAAGATGACGCACGCCAGCCGTCCATCGAGAAGACCTAACGCCAACGATAGATCTGACCGTACACGTGTCAACACCACAAAAAACCGTCGTTACCACACCGTCCACTACGCGCGGAAATCGAGGAGGCGCCGTAATCATCTCCACGCCCCGCGTGACCGGTCAATTCAAAGTCAGCAAGTGGGACCCACGCTTCGTCCCGTCAAGTCATCTCTGGCGCAGCAGACGCTTGAGGTAATCAATCGTCAGCACTGACGTCATCAAAAGCTATAATAGCACCATTTCGGCTCCACAGCTAAAAGTACTCACTCGAATCTACGATTCGACTAAATACTTGGGGACTACTCCTATCAGGAGCGCTGGCCGCGCACCCGACAGACAAATGAGGACAAAATTGCTTCTCTGAGTCCTACATCGAGTCTACGACTCCACTAAGGACTCGGGGGCTACTCCCATAGGGAGGATGGATTTAAGCATCCGAAAATTTTCGAGTCCTGCGGACCTAAAGACTGAAACAATGCTTGAACTAAAAGTCTCCGTTCGAGTCTACGACTCGAACAGACACTTGGGGGCTACTCCCATAGGGAGCGTTGGTCGCGCACCCTATGAAGTCTTCGACTGCGATCTTTCGGATCAGCACGCAAAAACTTTTTTGGCAACTATGCCCCAACAAAACGTTAAGTGAGCAACAATCTCCTTGGCCACCCGAAACACCTCCGAGGTGATAAATGTTCGGATGCTGCGTCTGCGACGCAAAGATAAGACCTACAGATATCATCTGATGGCCTGGCAACGCACTTGACTGCGCTCTGCTAGTATGAATCCGTACCAACAGGTACGATGAAAAATCCTGACGGACGCGTTGGGTACACCAATTAAAATCACTAGAATTCCTCTCCTGTAAGTCCTCCTTGGCCTGAGTTGAATTACGCCAGCATATGTTCCAGGCCCGGGTTAAGGGACCCGAACCTGAAGAAGATCGTGTTGTTTCGTCCTAAGACAGTTAACTGGCCCTGATCCGTCGGGTGAGTCAGGCACACGTATCAACAATCCCTACACATTCTCTTGAAAGACAGAGTTGCACCCGAAGGATTGAAGAGTCCTCAGCCGAATCTACGATTCGACTGATCACTCGGGGGCTACTGACATGGTTATACCCTACGGGTACGTAACTTCAGCATACCTAGTCCAGCCCAAGGAAGGCCCACTGCAGGCATACGCTGGCCCATGAAGATTTTCGGGTGACCAAGGCCCAAGACATCTTCGGATCCTTGGAGAACAAGACTAGTTTAGATAGGAAACTCAAAAGGGCAAACGCTCTAGAACTTGTAACCGACTAGGACTATGCCCGGGACCTGCCTAAGTCTATATAAAGGCCAGGAGGGCACGTCCTAGGGCAACTCAACCAACCTCGACTCATACTTTCGCACACGCATCCACGCCAGATCGAATCTGCGCACCCTGTAACCTTCGGTTCCGCCGTAATCAAAGAGCAGACAAGCAGGAGTAGGGTTTTCCCTCCGGGGGCCTGAACCTGGTAAATCTCGTGTCCCCTGGTTGCTTGTCTGTTAACCGTGCCACGATCTCCAGCATCCTCATCTTCTCCAAAACCCAAGTCCATAACAATGGGCATTGACGAGATTAAACCTCGTCAGCGGTGCTCCCGTCTTGGCCGGGGCCTGGGGATATATGGCGGCCGACGAGGGGTTGGAGGCACATCGTCGTTCTGCTGGCTTCGGCAGGTTGGGTAGGTGGCCATACGCCGCTGGGGGTGAGGATGTGGCCTAGCCACATCGATCTCCTATGGTTGAGGTTTCCCTCTCCTCCTCTCTTGGTGTTGCACGGAGATGACGAGCGGTGTGGGGTCCTGCTTGTCTGCTAAAAATAAAGGCGGCGGTCCTAGGATTTCTCTCGCGCCAAGACGAGGATCTACTTGTTGCTTGCCCTCTTTGATCTGGTCGGAGTGGTGAGTTTCGGAAGGCTTTGCCGGCAAACTCCGATGGACGAATAATGCCTGAAGAATGTTGGGTTGGAGGGATTCGGCCGTGCGCACCCATATTTTACTTTGACCGTTTGGGTTCAGAGGAAGCGCTTCAAAGATCTGTTGGCTATTAATATCATGGAGCATGTTCTCATTCCATGGTGCTCATGGAGAATGTCATGGAGACCGAGATCTGAGGACTGAAAATGGTGGTTTGAGTTTGGGTGGTGATGATGAATTGGCTTGGTGACACGTGACTTAAGTAGTGGCATGCAAGTACGGGCGACTAGACATGAGAGCAGTGGCGGACCTAAACAAATTCTAAAGTCCGGGCACACCAGCTGAAAGGATACGGATGTTGCCTAGAGGGGGGGGGTGAATAGGCGAGTAAAACTTTTCCTAGAGTGGCTCAATAAAGGCGGAATAAAACTAGCGTTTTACTTTGTCAAGCACAACCTAGAACAACTAGGGTTCACCTATGTGCACCAACAACTTATGCTAAGCAATACAAGCAACAACGTGATAGCAAGGTATAGATTACTTCAAGCACGAAGGCTTTCGCAATGTAAAGTGCATAAGTAAAAGCTCGGGTATAGAGATAACCGAGGCACGCGGGGACGACGATATTTTACCGAGTTCCTCCCAACATGGAGTACATATCGTTTGGATAGGGGGTGGTATCAAACCACCAACGCCATAAAAGGCCTCCCTTATTCTCCGGTGAATCTTACCCCAACGGGATCGATCCACGCTTCCACTATCGGTGCACTTGTAGGTGGCAACCGGAACCTCTCACAAGGTTGGGGCACTTCTCCACAACTTAATTGGAGGCTCCCAACAAACGCCACAAAAGGCCTCAACAAATGCCACCAAGGACACAATGCCACCAAGGCCACAAAACCGTCTAGGGTTCCAAGAACCCAAGAGAGACAAGCTCCAATGAGCAACTCAAACCAAATCCTTCGAGGAGAAGTCAAACCGATGCACCAAATGCAAATGGCAAGAACACCACAAAGATGCTCAAATCCCTCACTCTCAAGTTTCAACAAAACTACTAAAGCTATTGAGGGAACAAGAGAGGAGGAATCAAAGAGAGACACAAAATCCCCCAAAATCTAGATCCCCAAAGATGCACTCACAAAGAGATGAATCGGTTAGGTCAAAACGTGGGTCTAGATCTCCTCTCTCTTCCACTCAAATATGGGCAAAAATCATCGAAGGGAAAAGATTAGTCAAGCTTAAAGATCTAGAGCAAGTGTGGACAAAGTTTAGCCTAATAGATAAGAGAGGAGCTAACTACCCCTCAAATATATGCAAGAATTAATAGAGGGGTGAGTAGAAATCAAGCTTAAAGAGTAAGGCAAATAGAGGCAAAGCTTAGACAAAAAGAGGAAAAAGAAGCCAACCTAAAAGATGAAGGGGCAAAGTTATTTAAAGGGTAGGGCAAAATATGGCCGTTGAGGCGTTTTTCCCGGACTAACTACCGGACCGAACCACCAAATAGCCAAATCAGAGAACAAGCAAAGCAGCTGTCTCGGCAGCACTCAACGCACAGCAAAGCGCGCGCGGTGCACAACGCATGCAGCGAGCAGCGCGCGAGGCGGTGGGCCAGCGGGCAGCGTACGCACGTGAGGCAGGCGCGCGCGGCAGTGGGGCCACCAGGCGGGGCCAGCATGCGGGAGCGACGCGCGCGCGCGGCCGAGCGAGCCAGCAGAGAGCGCACGCGCAGCGGGGCCAGCGAGCGGCGCAGCGCGGCAGGCGGGCGAACGCGCACGCTTGCGCGAGTCAACGCTGCAACGCGGCAGGGCCAACGGGCATCTGGCGGCGGCGGCATGCGAGGCCTAGCAGCGAGCCACACGCGAGCGTGTGCGTGTGTGAGGAGATGGGCTAAGCTGGCGCTGGATCTGGGAAAATTAAACTGGGCCGGCCGGTAGTACCGGCCCACCCGGGCGGTACTACCAGCCGGTCCGATACGACCGGACGTTGTAACCGGGCCAAGCAGCACATAGACCACAGCGCTCAGGTGTGGGCGGTAGTACCAGGCCGATCGGACGGTACTACCGTTTGGCCCAGAAATCTAAAACCTTTTTCTTTTTCAATTAATAAGGCAGATATTCAAATGACCATAACTTTTGATTGGTAACTCCGATCGACCCGATTACAATTGCGTTGGATAGAGGACAACAAGGGATTCCTAATAAAAAGTGGAAATATTGATTATCACCAAGTAGGAGTGTATCAATTAATATAATGTGAGACACCTCACTTGGTGAGAAACCGAAAAGCCGCATAAATCAAAATCGCAACAAGATACATATGGGAGATCCGATTTTGATGAACAAGAGCTTGTTATGGAGATTACCACAAGCTCTATATCCTCACATGAACAAGACCAAATAACAACCAAAAACGATAATGCAAGTATGCAAAGTTTTGAGCTCTCTCTGAACGATGTGAGCCCCTCTTGATAGTATGGTTATCTATCCTAAACCCGGTCTCCCAACAAACATGAGACCGGCAAAAGGAAAAACCTATCAACATTATACATTTGCCTTGAGCAATTCATTTGAGCTCGATGTAGACGATCTTGTCCTTCTCAAGATGGACACCTTTCTTGATTCCTCATCATCGATCCATGATCACCGAGGATGGCAAGCATCAAACATGAGATCTTCTATAGACGGCGTATTTTGAGCTTGCACAACACATCTTCTTCTCATTTCATCTATCTTGAAGTCAACACATGCTCCAAGCAATGCCAATGGACAATTCCTACAAGTACAACTTAATACACACATTAGTCCATAAAGATTGTCATTAATTACCAAAACCACACATGGGGACCCAACATGTTCTTTCACCAGCTTAGAAAGATGATTTTCTGTCTAAATTAGCATAAAGTGGCAAGCTAATTAATCCTTCGTCCGGCCGGCAAGCCCGGGCAGCTGCCCGGGCAACAGGGACCTTGGGTCCGCCACTGCATGAGAGGTTCACATTCCTACCTTTCGCGTGAAAACCTAGGGTCTGGCCTTAATTGGTTGTGCCCGATAATGTCCTTGTTGAAGGTATTGTTTTAAGAGCGTGGACTTTCTCCATGGTGAAAACCTAAGATCTATAATCAGGCGACGACGGTATTTGTGCACTGTCCTCTTTTAGAGGCGTCGTTTTTTAAGAAGCTGAACTTCTGATGTTGTCTTGGTGGTGGTAGTACCGCTGTTTCAACGAATGGGTCACTGTAGTAGGACTTTATTTTTTCTTTTTTTAGCTATGTGTATCCATGTGACCGCTAGGGCAAATGCATTGTTATAAAAACTATGTATAATGTACCAAATTACAATTCTGTATTTGTTTTTCCTTTTCATCTCAGTAGTATACATGGTACGGGCCCAATTCTTAGGATGAGGCCCACTCTTTCAAACTGCTGGCTCTGCTCCTATACACTGCACTGGTCCGTGCGGACCAGGCACCTCACACACCCGCTTCGTTTTTTGGCCAGGCCCATACAGTGATTTGGGTTTTTCTGTTTGATTTTCCTAGTTTGATTTTCCTATTCGGTTTTTTGTTTTCTATTTATACTAAAAAATGTTCAAATTTGAGAATTATTTATTTATGAGAAACATTTTTTATTGTTCATAAAAATATTCAATTTTAAATAATTTTCATAGTCAAAAAATGTTAGATTTTAAAAATTTCAAAAATAACTTTTTCATACTCGCTCCGATCCAAATTAATTGACTTAGATTGTCTAGATTCGGAACGTATCTAGCCATGTTTAATGCTAGATATATCCAAATTTTGATAAACTTGAGTTAATTAATTTGGATTGATTTTACTTCTTACAAAGTATTTAGATTATGAAAATGAAAATATTTAGATTTTGAAAAAAGAATAAACAGAAAAAGAAAAGAGTTAGTATTCCTGTTGGGCCGCGGCTGACAGGGTGTGCGGTGTTTCGTATATACAGACATGCTCGGGAATATAATATGGGTGTCTCTAACGTATAGTCGACTGAGACTTATCTTACGTCTCGGTCGGCTGACATCAGCCTTAGTTGTTTCAGTCGTTGCACCTCCCGGTCCTGGTTTGTGTGGTTGGATCATTTTTTGTTTTGTGTTGTTGAACCGTTTTGTTGTTGGGCTGACCGTGGTTTCAGTTGTTGGGCTTGATCCAGATCTGAAAAAAAAATATCATCAGGTGCAATAAATATCAAAGAAACCCCTTTGATAAAAATCTATTCAGTAAACATGGATCTACACAAGCCAAGTCGAACTGACATGTAACGATTTACTGATGTGATGTCGTATTCACGTTCTAGTAAACTCAGATTCTAGAAAATGTTATCTAGAATTAGATGAAAATTTCCTTTGAATTTAGTCAAAACAAATTAACAAAAAAGCCCTAATATCCCAGTACGCGAGTAACAAAAACTCTGAAAGATATCTCCAACAAAATTTAAGTTCATGTCGTGAGGTGGGGGAGGTGAAATACATGTGTAATTTGGTGTTTTATCTAGAAAGACGAATCGACGACGAGGACAGACAACAAGATCCCACGGCCCAGCCGATATTTCTGGATGAAGCAAGCTTTCCTGAATCCCTTGAGGCTTCCGCACCAGAGCAACACCGACTAGTCCCCTGCACGGGAAGGGGACGGCCGGCGGAGAGGCCTCCCCACGGGCAGAGCTTCTGAGGCCCTCCCTCGATCTCGTTTGCTCGCCAATTTTTTCTCCTCTCTCCGCCTCACTATCTCATCCCCGCCCCCTTTTGCTTTTCCCACTGTTCGAAATGCTCGGTGAAGGTGTTCTAGAGGATACAAGGATGGGGAGGGAATAGAAATAGACAAAACGGTAACGTTGTTTTTGTGGGCCCACTAAGTCATCGTTTGCTCTTCTGAGTTTTCGTCAAGTGATGGATGGTGCAAATCCAATATATATAATTGTTGTCATAGGCATAGTAGCTGTTGCTCTCCCTAGTTTTGACGCCGACTTCTTGGAGGCTAGATTAGCTTGGCTCGTAAACTAAAAATATGTGACATATTTTTTTAGAAATTTAGAAAAAAAAATAGGAACAAATAGGAACAATTAAAAATAAAATGATAGTACTTCCTTCGACCCAAATTAGTTGCATCAAATTTGTCAAAATACGGATATATCTAACTGTTACTAAATCAAGTCTAGATACAATCGAATCTAGACAAATCTACGTCAACTAATTTGACTCGAAGAGAGTAATAAAAAATTAATCTCTAAAATAGAAAAATGTCCATGTTAAAAAAAAGAAAGAATACAAATTTGTACGATTTAATTTTCATAATATCTAGAATGATCCATCACTACAACGTGTGCAAACAAGACAATCATAAAAGGTCAATTTTGAGATAAGCATGCTTTAACAACTATCCCTGAAAAAATAAATTACGAACTAACCTCCCGCGGGATCCTCTGCCGGTGTTCATCCTCGTGCTTTGTGTCGGTGGTTGTTGTCGCTAAGATCCCATCCGCATGCCGCTTTGTCGGGTCGTTCGACCGAGATCGAGAGTGGGAGTGGGTATCCAAAGGCATCGCGACGAAGGGATTTTACGGCCGGAGTCAAGGATCTCCGGTAACCTCGATCTACGATTGGGATTAGGGTGGGAGGGGAATCTTGCTAGGGCGACGGAAGGAGGGTTGGAGGGAAGCGCGTCAGTGGACAAATATTAAGGTGGTGAAAGGGTGTAAGAAAGCCTTATAGTAACAAGGCACATCTTATTAAAAAATCATTATACAAATTAAATTTTGGGAAAAAAATCCAATTCCTTCTCTCCATGTAAACTTGCGACCAGGTACTTTCTCTAACAAAGGATATGTTCTATAAAAATGAAAACGAATGTTTGTTTGTTTAAAATGTATGATGACCCATGCTGAAAACATAATGTTTCAAGATATACTATAAATTAGTACGAAAAATATATATAAAGTACCCTAGTTGCAAACTCTTAATCTATACCATCAGGGGGAAGAAGGCCACTTGCATGTGAAGATGCAACTCGAGACGAAAGTCCAATTGCGCGTCGAGATGCAACTCAAGACAAAAACAATAACCATTCAACACATTAGTTAGTTGCAACCCTAATTGCAACTCCCTCTCTATACAATCAGGGGAGCATGTCGAGACGCAACTCGAGACTCACAGTCCAGTTGCAACCCTAATTGCAGCTGAAGGTCAGTTGCAAGTCGAGATGCAACTTGAGACGAAAGTCCTTAGTTGCAACCCTAGTTGTAACTCCCTCTTTATATCATTAGGGGAGAAGGCCAATTGCATGTCAAGTTGCAACTCGATACTCATAGTTCAGTTGCAACTCTCTCAATATACCATCAGGGAGAAGGTAGGTTGCGTGTCGAGATGCAACTCAAGGCTAAAATGATAAAATAAACAACAGAGTCCTCAGTTGCAATCCTAGTTGTAACCCGCTCTCTATACCATCAAGGGAGAAGGCCAGTTGCGTGTCAAGTTGCAACTCGAAACTCACAGTCTAGTTGCAATTCCCTCTCTATACCATCAGGAATAAGGCTGGTTGCGTGTAGAGATTCAACTCAACGATAAAAACTACAAAAGAACAACACAATACCCAGTTGCAAACCTAGTTGCAACTCCCTTTGTATAGCATCAAGGGAAAAGGCTAGTTGCGTGTCAAGTTGCAACTCGAGACTCACAGTCCAGTTGCAACTCCCTCTCTATACCATTAGGGGAGAAGGCTAGTTGCGTGTCAAGTTGCAACACGAGACTCACAGTCCAGTTGCAACCCTAGTTACAACTCCCTCTCTATACAATCAGGGAGAAGGCCGGTTGCGTGTCAAGATACAACTCAAGGCTAAAAAGACAAAAGAAAAATACAGTCCTCAGTTGCAACTTCCTCTCTATATCATTAGGGAGCAGGCCGGTTGCGTGTCAAGTTGCAACTCGAGACTCACAGTCCAGTTGCAACTAGGTTGCAACTCCCTCTCTATACAGTCAGGGATAAGGCCGGTTTCATATAGAGATTCAACTCAAGGATAATAACTACAAAATAACAACACAATCCTCAGTTGCAAACCTAGTTGAAATTTGAGACGAAAGTCCAGTTGCGTGTCAAGGTGCAACTCGAGAGTGACAGTCCAGTTGCAACCCTAGTTGAAAATATCTCTCTATACCAACAAGGGAGAAGGCCAGTTGCGTGTCAAGTTGCAGCTCGATACTCATAGTCTAGTTGCAACTATTGCAACCCTAGTTGCAACTCCCTCTCTGTACCATTAGGGAGAAGGCCGGTTGTGTGTCGAGATACAACTCAAGCCTAAAAAGACAAAACAACAACAGAGTCCTCAGTTGCAACCCTAGTTGCAACCTCCTCTGTATACCATTAGGGGAGAAGGCGAGTTGCATGTCAAGTTGCAACTCGAGACTCACTACCATCAATGAGAAGGCCGGTTGCATGTAGAGATTTAACTGCGCTAAAAATACAAATATACCATCAGGGGAGAAGGCCAGTTGCGTGTCAAGTTGCAACTCGAAACTCACAGTCCAGTGGCAACCCGAGTTGCAACTCCCTCTCTATACCATCAGGGATAAGGTCGGCTGCGTGTAGAGATTCAACTCAAGGATAAAAACTACAAAAGAACAACACAATCCTCATTTGCAAACCTAGTTGAAACTCCCTCTGTATACCATTAGGGGAGAAAGCTAGTTGTGTGTCAAGTTGCAAATCAAGACTCACTACCATCAAGGAGAAGGTCGGTTGCGTGTAGAGATTCAACTGAACGCTAAAAAGACAAAAGATCAAAACAGTCCTCAGTTGCAACTCCCTCTCTCTCTATATATCATTAGGGAGATGGCCGGGTTGCGTGTCGAGGTGCAACTAAATGATAAATAAACAACCAAGTACCCAGTTGCAACCCTAGTTGCAAACTCTATACCATCAGGTGGAAGAAGGCCACTTGCATGTGAAGATGCAACTCGAGATGAAAGTCCAGTTGCGCGCCGAGATGCAACTCGAGACAAAAAAAATGACTATTCAACATGGTAGTTAGTTGCAACCCTAATTGCAACCCCCTATCTATACAATCAGGGGAGCATGTCGAGATGCAACTCGAGACTCACAGTCATGTTGCAACCCGAATTGCAACTGAAGGCCAATTGCAAGTCGAGATGCAACTTGAGACGAAAGTCCTCAGTTGCAACCCTAGTTGTAACTCTCTCTTTATACCATTAGGGGAGAAGGCGAGTTGCGTGTCAAGTAGCAACTCGATACTCATAGTCCAGTTGCAACCCTAGTTGCAACTCCCTCTCTATACCATTAGGGAGAAGGCTAGTTGCGTGTCGAGATGCAACTCAAGGCTAAAAAGACAAATTAAACAACAAAGTCCTCAGTTGCAATCCTAGTTGCAACTCGCTCTCTATACCATCAAGGAAGAAGGCCAGTTGCGTGTCAAGTTGCAACTCGAAACTCACAGTCCAGTTGCAACCCTAGTTGCAACTCCCTCTCTATACCATCAGGGGAGAAGGCCGGTTGCGTGTCAAGTTGTAACACGAGACTCATAGTCCAGTTGCAACCCTAGTTACAACTCCCTCTCTATACCATCATGGAGAAGGTCGGTTGCGTGTCGATATAAAACTCAAGGCTAAAAAGACAAAAGAATAACACAATCCTTAGTTGCAACTACCTCTCTCTATATCATTAGGGAGCAGGACGGTTGCGTGTCGAATTGCAACTCGAGACTCATAGTCCAGTTGCAACCCTAGTTGCAATTCCCTCTCTATACCATCAGGGATAAGGCCGGTTGCATGTAGAGATTGAACTCAAGGATAATAGCTACAAATAGCAACACAATCCTCAGTTGCAAACCTAGTTGCAACTCCCTTTGTATACCATCAGGGGAGAAGGCTAGTTGCGTGTCAGTTGCAACTCGAGACTTACAGTCCAGTTGCAACTTGCAACTCCCTCTCTACCATCATGTAGAAGATTGGTTGCGTGTAGAGATTCAACTCAATGCTAAAAAAGACAAAAGAACAACACAGTGCTCGTTTGCAACCCTAGTTGCAACTCCCTCTCCATACCATCAGGGGAGAAGGCTAGTTGCATGTAAATTTGGAACTCGAGACTCATAGTCAGTTGCAAACCTAGTTGCAACTCCCTCTCTATACCATCAGGGAGAAGGCCGGTTGCGTGTCGAGATACAACTCAAGTATAAAAAGACAAAAGAATAACACAGTCCTCAATTGCAAACTCCCTCTCTATATCATCAGGGAGAAGGCCGGTTGCGTGTCGAGGTGCAACTCAAGGCTAAAAAAAGGGAAGGCTATATGCAACTCCCTCTCTATACCTTTAGTGGAGAAGGCTAGATGTGTGGTCCCGTAAAAAAGGAATGTACCACGTTAAACCGGTCCTCATTTTTAGCCCCATTTGCAACTCTTGGCTAGTTATAGTACAAGATGCAACTGAAAAATTAAGAAAAAAGGTACCAGGAAAAAACAATCGTCAATTGCAACCGTGTTGCAACTCACACATGACCTATCCTCATTTGCAGAAAAAGTTGCAACTCCCGTGAGAAAGCCATTTGCAATAGTAGATGCAACTCCAACCCAAAAAGTGTAATCTACCACATGCAACTCACAAGTTAAATAAGATAAAGTAGAAAAAAACAATTCTCAGTTGCAATAGAGACATGATCATGAAAACATTTTTAAGTTATAGGCAAAGTTGCAACTCTTATAAAAAAGTGAGTCCTTATTTTTTGCAACTCACGCAGTCAGTTACAGTACCAGATGCAACTCAAAAAATATTCATTTCCTAAAACTAATTGTACAAGTAAGTTGGAAACAAAATAAACACATTTTTTAGAATAGTAATATATATATATATATATACAGAACTATATACTTGTCTTCTCTCTAAATTAGAAACAAGTGAGGAGTGTCGATGCATCTTAGTAGGTGCAACACATAAAATTGAGTAGAAAAAATACAATCAACTACAAAAGAAAATAAAAAATAAATAAATTTTAATATTAGTACTCCCTCCGACCCATATTAGTTGACTTAGATTCATCTAGATACGAATACATCTAGTCAAGTTTTAGTGCATCTTGTATCTGTATCTAGACAAATTTAAGAAGGAAAAAAAACTATGAAAAGTGAGCACCAAAATAAATTCAAATAAAAAACCAAAACACTCGGGCTAAGCAAAACCAAAACCAACCAAAACAATCAACAAAAAAAAAACACCGACGCGGCCCACTCCAACACCTCGCGGCAACCGAACCCAACGATCACCAGTCCAGGAGAAAAGAATAGAAAATGACAAACAGGCAAATTCCAAAAAAAAGGCCGATTTACCAGTCCATAGAGACAACAGGGAAAAAAGAAACACTAACAGCCCGTTACCCTAGCCGGGAGACAGAACAAATAATTGGCCCGAGCTAGCGACACAACACAGACGGGCTAGACGACAACAGAAGAGCGGACGCTTCACCAATCTTGACGAACTAATGAACGGACTACGAGTTAGCTATGCCCTAACTTAAAACTCAGCTAGCTATGAATTAGCAAAACCGATATAATATTCTTACCGGCTCGATCAACACTCAGACCCTTACCGGCTCGATCAACACTCAGCCGTGTGGCCACGTGGTGAGTGCCATGTCAGTCGCCCCGTGTCCTGCGTACATGAGTACCGTATCATCTATGAAAATAATATTCTTACGTTTTATAATACTAGCACATGTACCCGTGCGTTGTACCGGGATAGAAAAATGCCCGCGCGTTGCGGCGGAAAGAGAAAACAATAGAGTTATATGAGTATGGAAACACAAAAGGCAAGTTTTTATAGTAGTAGTCGCAACTCCATGTCAAACTTTTAGCTCTGTGCTTGCAGCCGAGGTGAAACAATGGTTCTTCTTTCCCGCCCGTTTAGTTCATTGACAATGGTTTAATGTAAATTTGAAACCCATTTATAGAAAAAATGATTTAACATACTATAGAACATGTACCATGCATTTTATCGGCATTGGATTGATTGCAATGTAATATGCTAGCAAAGCAGTGTTTTTTTACCAGGTAGTGGCAAATTAAGTTGTGGCATATCAAATGGCCAGAACAAAAATCCCTAAAATTGCAATAATGCAGTACACGTCCCAATGCAGTAGAATATGATGTATTACATCTAAAATTTCTAGTCTATGGAGCAAAACATGATCGATGTAGCTTAGCTTCCCAAGTTTTCATTCTACTGGAGAAGTCCTAGTAATGGCCGTTCATGTTTGCAAAATGTAAAAATGACTTTAAATCTGCAAGTACATTGTAGGAAGTAGTAAAGGGCATCACTGTGAACCATTAAAAAAAAGGTTTTTGTTTTCTCGTTTTAGAAAAATACCAGTGGGAACCGGTATTAAGGGTTATCGGAAAACCGGATAATATTTTTCAAACAAATTTAAAAATTCATCCAAATTTCATTAAAATTAAAATGCATGTCATTATTTCTTATATCGGTGGGTACCGGGAGAACCGGTATTATGAGAAATCTACCTGCCAGTATTTCTTATGCCGGTGGGAACCGGAAGAATAAAAGCCACGGTCAGAAAAATGTAATTAATCTCCAATATTCTCTAATAAAATGGTTCTCTAGTGTACATAGCAACCAGCCACATTGGCACTGACGTCCATATATGGTGTAGAGGGATGAGATAAATTGCCAATGTAAAGAACCATGGGGTAGGATGTGAATTAAGCAAATGACCGAATGTCGGTTGACCAGGAATTCCCTCACAGCGTAGTACTCTTTTCTATGCTTGCGCATGATATGCCTGGTCTGGGCCGGCCAGGATTCCAAGATTGCACGGGTTTACCAGTAAGCGCGAGATGCCAGGGTTGGGACTCGAGAGTTCACCTAGCAAAAATTAACGACTATGAAGGGTTCGGACGAAAAACCAGTTATGGATCGATCCGAGTTTTGAAGCGCCTCTTTTGCGCTACGAAACGGAACTGCACCATGTCGTCTCCCCATCGGCGAAGACGAATCCGGTGGGTACTCTGTTCGCCCCCAGAACATACGGCATCGCCTAGTCGCAGGTTTGTTCCATGAGCCGCTCGCCTTGTCGAGACAGTAGGTGCCGCTGCTCCCTGTAGACACCCAGACATGCAACTCAGCCGACCGTCCGACAATATGTTATGGATGAGCGCTTCGACGGTACAGGTAGGCAAGCTCGACCAGATGTGGACAGATTTCGAGATATCGTTGCATAGGATCGCACCGGTGTAGCTTTTCCACGCGCCAACGATCGCACCGTGCTGAACAACATGAAGTCCATGGTCTTGTATGGAGTACAGGGCATGAAGTCCATGGTCTTGTGAGTAGTGTGGAAAGGCATGGTTGGCGAGGCAGCGCAAACACCATGGCTCGGTACTTCTCGTTGGGGTTCCTTCGCCTTGTAGAGTTGTCGTGCCTTAGACAGGCGACCGGCAGGCGGCCAGATCGGGGCGAGCTTCAAGGTGCCCTCGCGGGCCGCATCGCTGCAGGACGATCTGCATCTTGCAGATTGACCAACCACGCCCTCACTTGTTCAATCTAGGGTCGTGGGTTAGGGCAGGTATCAGCTAGTTATCATCGTGATCGATTTCTTAGGTGTCTCCTCGTCCTTGACCTCGCGTATATATATTGGAAACCAGGGGTTGGGGATAGGAAACGCAACCGCTACGAAATCCTATACCATATCGATGCAGAGTTGTTTTCTTAAACGCAACGGAAGAATTAAATTCAGAGACGATGTGGGCGACGCAGGCCAACACAAAACGTTTTGTCGTAGGTGAACCGAACCACTTGGAGGTGGCAAAGGGTGTAGTATAATTAAACTGAAGGGGTAAATCGGTCCAAAAAAGTGTTGGACCGGGAGAAACACTTCGTGCTTTATTATTAGGTACTAGCTAAATACCCGTGCGTTGCTACGGGACAACATGACCAACAACGGACTTATGCGCGACATGGAGGACACTTCAATATCATGAATCTCGTGTGCCATGTCCAAAGTGAAGGTGACGTCGTGCACTCTGTCCACGACCATGGCGACCTCGTGCGTGCTAGGTGATGTTGTCCTTGAAGGCAACCACATCCGATAACATAGCTTCCTAGCTAGTGTTAGATTAATGGAACATCTTAGCTTTTAAGACTCGAAATCGTTCAGAATTGGAATGTCGAGCTTGCTATCCTTAACAATCTAAAACTTAAGTTGGGTTTCCTAGATCACTTACTAAAAGCTACGCGAATCAAGATGCAAAAAGAATACAAGAGATATTTGATGGTAGCTAGACATTGTGCAATAGTTTAAGCTACTCCCTTCGATCCATATTAGTTACTTGGATTTGTTAAAATTTGGATAAACCTATATACTAAATAGTGTCTAGATTCATCCAAATCTAGAAAATTTTGAGTCAACTAATATGGGCCGGAGGAAGTATAAATATAACCATAAAATAAGTGGGTCTGACGGAATAATCATTGTGAAGCATCAGCACATGTAAACAGACGTTCACTTCTATCGGAGTTTGGCTTGCCAAGTAGTAAGAGCTGATGAAACGTGGAGTGAAGGGAAGTTGGCGTGGCTAACCATGGTCGGTCACATTGCAGACTTAACTTCAGCCGTGCAACCCCAAGCTATACTCGTACGACTGAATTTGGCATGACAGCATAGACGGTACTATTAATGTGGGAGCTTACTCTAATAACAGCACACGCCAGTCGTTCTCCTCTGGAATATCAACCACCCTTCACCGGTAAGAATATGGAAGCATAACAAAAGTTAAATTCAAATTGAAGCAACCAAAACTTTGACTGCTGATATGCTCATTTAGTGTCCTTCACCTCCAGAGCCACGATGAAGTCCATGGCGAGCTCCATGTCTTTGGTGTCCGCCCCTTCGTGCTGCCATTAAGTTGCGTGTTGATCAGCTCTACCAGTAAATATTTAGAATTTTAGTTGGATAAGAGGGGAAAAAAGCACGAAACAATCCACAACTAATTTTCCTGTAGGCATTTGATCGAGCAGGTGAAACGCATGAAAATGGACTTTCTCCTTACCATCGTTGCATACACTGATCTTCTCATACACAAGGTGGATCTTCTCGTACAACAAATCCTTTGCTAGTCGTGAACCTAAAACGCACTGCTGACTACTGAAGGAGGGGCGCTGAGCTGGCCTTGGTTAAGCCCGGCATGAGTTCTTCTCCTCCATGTGGACATAGGACATTTTTCACTTAATAACCCAATTAATGATCTCAGTGTCGGCGGTAGGGATTCTCGGTCGAGCATGCGGCCAGCAACATCAACGGATGGAGCGGCAGAGCCGAAAGTCACGCCGCCTCTCTCCTTGACCCGGTCTCTGGCCGCAGCACTCAGTCCCCTTCCTCGAACCTCGCCTCCTCCGCATCGTGCCTCAGCTCCCCGACGCCGTCTTCTTCTCCTGCCATTGAGTTCTGCATGTCGCCTGCGAGTCCCAGCCGTGTTCTCCAGTGGGAGGGAGAGAGGGGACAAGCGTGAGGAGGCGGCGGCCAAGCGCTGTAGAGGCGGCGGGGATTGAAGCTTGGGGAGGCGGCAGAGGCGAGGAATCGAGCGGCCGGCGGCAGCCCAGCGCTGCATCAGCGGGGATTGAAGCTTGGGGCTCGGGAAGAGCTCCAGAGAAGCTTCGGAGGCCTCGAGCGGCTGGCGGCGCGGCCGTCCATGGTCACGGCGGCCGGCGGCGGCCCAGCGGTGCAAAGGCGGTGGGGATTGAAGCTTGGGGCTCGGGAAGAGCTCCGGAGAAGCTTCAGAGACCTAGAGCAGACGGCGGAGCGGCCAACCATGGTCACGGCGGCCGGCTCGAGAGGAGGAAGGGATGGGGATCGACCATGCCCACGGATGCCGCGGTGGTACTTGGCGATGGCACATGCCGTGCCTCTGCAGCAGAGGAGGGGATCAATCGGGTTCTTTGTGTCGGGGAGAAAATAAAAGAAACTTACCGGTTCAGTGGCAGTCATACGTAATATGTATTTTAGTGGGAGGGCAAAATTGGAAAGACAAAAATCGGAACCAAAATTCTAGACAGACGAACCTACCTCTGTGTAAATTAGTAGATAGATATAGATATATAGATAAGGGCATGTACAATGCTAGAAAAGATGGGTTTTTTTTAGTCTTCTATACAATTTAGAGAAGGTAATAAAAATAAGTTGTATAATGGTTCATCTTTTATTGTCATATCTAAGAATTAATTTGAATTGACTAATTATAGTAAAAAATTATATTGATAAGAGAAGACATAAGGTATAATAGAGAAAATTAGTCTTTTTTTATTTTCAAGGGATCATCACTTAGTTAAGGGAAGACAACCTTCTCTTTCTTCATTGTCTCTCCTCTAACTAAGCGAAAATTCAACGTGGCAACCGTAAGGAAAGACCATCACCGCATTGTACATGCCCTAATATGTTTTAACTTTGTAAAGGAGATGTATTTAGACTATTTTTAATGTCTAGGTTCATAGAGGTTTTCTTCGAATCTACACATTAAAATAAGTCTAGACATATTTCTTCATAAAGCTAAAACATTTTATATTTTAAAATAGAAGGAGTACAATACTCCCGGGAATTGTGCGTCCCAATCCCCAGGTAGCTCCGTTTCGCATGCCCGCGTTCCTCGTTTTCTTTTCTTCCTTCTATCTAAGCAAAGAAACGTCGTGTCGCGTCGCTGCAACCCGTGTCGTCACGCCGCGGATGTGTCTGCAAGTCGTGTCGCCGAGCCGTTGCTTGCACGCCATGCCACTCGCCGCCGGCTTTTCGTGCTGCCATGCCGCTCGCCCCATGCAGGTCGCGTCGCCCGTGCCCGCAACTCTTGCCGTCACTTCCCTCCATCGACTCTCTATAGGCCATCGCCCTCCTCTGCGCCTACATGAGCTTCGGCTCCTCATCCTCCGGCATCGGCCTCCTGGGATATCCAAGTGAGCACAACCGGGCGTGGGGTCACCGTTGTTAATGACGACGGCCGTCTCCCCACGGGTTTGCTACATGCGGCCGCCGGGAGTGCTACCCAAGGCCACCAGTGGTCTGCGATAGTACTACAAGTGGGCATTGGGTTTGCTACCCGATAAGTCGCTGGCGATGTCTTCGCTGAAGTCTTTTTTTGCTATGTATGGTGAACTTTTCTGCTATTTGTTTTCTAGTTTTGATACAATAGCGCAAAGTTTCTGCTACGATGTCTTCGACGAGATCTTCCGGTGAAAGTCTCCGGCGAAGTTGGTTTTGCTACATTAGAACAAACTTTTTGTTACAAAGTGTCCGGCAAGGTCTCCAACGAAACTCCGACGAGATCTGTCTTTTATTTTATCTCGAAAGCGAGCTATTTTTTGCTACTTGTAGCAAAATCTGGATAATTTGTAGAAAAAAGAGTGATTTTTTTAAAAAAACGGGATTGGAAGTGTTTTTGGGACATGTGGCAGCCTGGACCCGGGGTATCGGAGGGAGTTATCCCTAGGGATGCCTAGCATGGACCATCACGTATTCATATGAGTTTGATGCTATCTCGAACCAAATTTGAGTCGAACCCTATTAACCGTTGGATCAACGAATATACTACACCCAAAATCTGTAGTATCGTAAATAAATCTCTCGCAGTCCTATTAACGTTGGTATCTTCAATTTATTAGAGTTTAAATTCTAGATTTGGCATGTCTCATACAAGCGGAATATTATTTCAGTGAAAGGCGATGTTTTCGTCGATAGCGAGATGCCTACAGTGACTTCGTCAATCTCAAGACCCGCCGGCTCAGTCTCTCGGAGGTGATCATAGAGGTAGGATATGCGTGCGTGTGTTCATAGGGGTGAGTGTATATATGTATTGTGAGCGTCTGTGTTTGTACTGTGTTTCTAAAAAAATCTCTTACAAGTTCAATAAAAATAACTAAGGTAGGTTAGCTGGTTTTAGGCAACATGTTTGTTTTTGAAAATCTTAGAGGATACGAGAAAGATAGTCCGGCCGGCCAAAATCAAGGATATGTAATAGACTAGTTTTGATATGTCTTAACTTATAATCTATTTGTATTGGTAGTCAAGCCTTCTTGTACTATATAATTCCACAGTGGTATCCTATCAATCTAAGTGCAACAATTATATTTGCCTACATGATATCAAATTAGGGTTTCGATCCTCCCTCTTGGCATCGTCAGACCCTACCGTCGCAGATCTCGTTTCCGCCACCGTCGTCGAGGTCGCCACCAAAGCCATTCTCTGGACGCTTGATACGTCGGAAACGTATCTATAATTTTTGATGCTCCATGCTTGTTTAGTATCTATTTTGCTTTGCTTTGTCTACACTTTTAGGTGTTTTTATATCTTTTCTGAAACTAACCTATTAACAAGTTGCCACAGTGCCAGTTGCCTGTTTTCTTCTGTTTTTGGTTCCAGAAAGACAGAAAATCAATATTCTCGAAATTGAAGGGAACAAAAGCCAAAGTCAATATTTTACCGTGAGGGACACGAATCCAGAAGACGAGAAGGAGACGCGAACCATGGCGGCCAAACCCCCTAGGCGCGGCCAGGGATGGGCCTGCGCCTGGGCAGGGTGTGGCCCCCCTGGTCGCCTTTCGGCCTCGCATGTTCGCCTATAAGAAGCCCCCGATACAGAAACCCTAAGTACCCGATCAAAACTCCAAGAAACCTTCTGTAGCCGCCGCCACCATCGTCCCTAGATCGGGGGATCTGAAGTTATTCCCGACACCCTACCGGAGGGGAGATCATACCGGAGGCCTTCTCTCCGGTATGATGCGTGAGTAGTTCCACCTTGGACTATGGGTCCATGTAGTAGCTAGATGGTTGTATCTCCTCCTTGTGCTTTCATGTATAGACCTTGTGAGCTCCGTTCATGATCAAGATCTAATCTATTTGTAATCATGCATGTTGTGTTTGCAGGGATCCAATGGATAATGAGATTATTATGTTAGTTTGGTTAATGGTTTTGTCTTTATGATTCTATCATGTCTATGTTGTTTGTGATCTTGCATGCTCTCCGTTGTTAGTAGCTATCTTGGCTGAGTAGTTGCTAGTGACTCCAAGAGGGGGTATTTATGCTCGATAGTGGGTTCATGCCTCTAGTTTCCAAGGGAAGTGACAAAAATCTCTTTGGTTGTAGATGTGCTATTGCTACTAGGGAGAAAACAACGGTCTCTTGTTCATGGAACAAGTGGATTGTTTACCTTACACACTTTGCTTAAAGAAGTTGTCTGTTGCTTGCAACTTAATACTGGAGGGGGTTCGGATGATAACCTGAAGGTGGACTTCTAGTCATAGATGCAGTTGGATGGCGGTCTATGTATCTTGTTGTATTTCCCAATCGAATCTCATAGGATCTTTCTGACTAGTATTGCATTGTTATGCCTTGCTCAGTTCCTGTCAATTGCCCTGCTGTAATTTGTTTATCCTTAATGCCATGTTGTTTACCTAAGGAGAGCACCTCTAGTGAACTATGGACCCCGGTTCAATATTTACCATTGATACATCTTCCATTGTTACTTGTTTACTTGCTGCAAACCATTACCTTCCACACCATACTGTTAATACTTTGTTACAGCAAACCGGTGATCTTGACAACCTCACTGATTCGTTGGGACAAAGTCTTGAGTTTGTGTTGTGCAGGTCTCCACATTGTTTGCAACACCTGTGTGATGTTTCCTTCCTCCTTCTGGTTCGATAACCTCGGTATCTACTGAGGAAAACTTGCTGTTGTGCTCATCACACCTTGCTCTTGGGGTTCCAACGAAGTGTCCCACGACAACATTGGGTGCACGCATCAAAGATTTCTGGCGCCGTTGCGGGGGAGGCTAAGGACGTCTTCACAAGGGGAGTCCTTCACTTCCTTTCTCTTTACTTTTTTTAGTTTGCTTTGTTTCTTTTGCTTGGTTTTGTTTGCCTCTTTTCAAAATCTCCAAAAATATTAGTCTAGTTTAGTTTGCTTTCTTTATTCAAAACCAAACACAAAATTAGTTCCTACTCTAGTTGCTACCTTGATCTAGCTCACCATGTTGTTCCCCAAGTTCGCCCTGAAAGATCTTGCAATAGGTATTGGCTCCATAATTGGGAAAGATAAAATTGAAGAATTATTTAATCATGTTAGCAAGCATGAGGATATTGAGGATATTTAATCATGTTAGCAAGCATGAGGATATTTAGGATAGATCTATAGCATAACTTGCTCCTAATTTAGTTCATATGTTGGAGGCTAGGTTTGTTAGCCTTAACCCCTTCATACAATTCTTGTTCCTAAAACTAAAAGAAGAAGAGAATGCTGAAAAGAGAGAATTCATCCTTGAAACTTTATTAAAAGAATTCCATGATGTTGCTAGGGAGGCCAAAAAGGTCTTTGAGCGTTTCAATATGCTAGGCTAAAGTGTAGATGTTGTGGGTATTTCGATAAAAATAAGCCTAGAGAAGAATTTAAGATACCCATACCCTTTAAACTTGTTGGAATGCATGAAGCTTTTGAAAAGAATTTTGATTGGATTGCTCCTGAAAATCATTTTGATGAAAGTAGTAAACCAAAGAGAGATGAGAAGGGATCCTCCAAAACCCATCTGTATGATATACCTTTCATAGTTGAAGACTTTGCAAGTATTGATGTGAATGCTTCCTTATTTGAAAATACTTGATTCTCCTTGTTTCTTGTGCCTAACTTAAAGGCGTTAAAGAAAAGTACTTGTTAGGAGATAAGCCAAGAGTTTCCTTGAGTCTTGGAAGTTATTACTTCAGTAATGACCTTTCCTTATCCTTTTTGTTTATTTTTTGTGCCAAGAATGACCTCTAATGAGAGGGAAATAAGATTTGGGGAGTTGCTGTCCGGAAACAGATTTCTGTCCTCCACCAAAAAAAATCCTGAGGAGTCTTTGTAACTCGGATTGAGCTGAAAATTTATGAATAAATTCCCCAGTATGTTAGCTAACTTTCGTTAGTTCATCTCTTTTTTATTTGAGCGACAGAAGATTTTCAAAAAAATTGGTTTTTACCTGCTGGTCTGTTTTGACAGATTTCTGTCATTATTTGCATTTGTTTCTTATTGATTCCTTTTTTAGTTATCTTTTGGGGAATGGAGCTTTTTGAATGAGTTGCTACAGTATCTTGTGTTTTTAGTGAAAAGTCTTGCTGTTCCAAAGCTTTGCCAGAGGTCTAATATCTTTTGAATAAACTAATGTTGCTAATGAAGATTGTGTGAATTTTTGTATGAAGGAAAAATTTCAGGTGTAGAGAGAGAATGATGTAATGAGATGAAGAATGGACAAAAGCTCAAGCTTGGGGATTCCACCCCGGTGTCACCCTAAGAAATATCCAAGAGGTACAAGCGTCAAAGCTTGGGGATACCTAAGGCATACCCTTCTTCATCAATAAAAAGCTTAGGTCTGTCTAGACACTTTGTTTTTATTGTTTCATACACTGTTGTGTTATTCTTGGAGCGTCTTAGTTTTAGTTTGGTTTGCTTAGTTTTTTAGTTTGCTTGAATAAAGTAGTTTGGACCCCCGTTCTCGTTGTGTTGTTTTGCAAATAAGTTGCTTGGTGATTGGAAAGGGGTAGTAAGTTCTTGCTTGTAAGTGCAAGAGGAGCTTACATTGACTGTGACTTAGACTTTAGCATGACATTCTAGGTGTTGTTTTGACCTTATGCTTAGTGATTATTGTTGTATCATGTCTTGTTCCAAATAATTGGGATTGCTTAGTGTGCCTTGAAGAAATTATGCGTTGTTTTAGCATGCAAAAGCATAGTATTGTGGTATTCTCCTTTGATGCTTTGTTTGGGTTGACTTGGCACATGCTCACACCATGTTATGACTATTACAAGTCACCATAACCTCTATGATCATTTAGTCCTTGACTTGTAGTACCACTCTATGTTTTGATTAGTAATGCTTTGTTGCTCTGCATGATTATGGCCATTATGCTCTCTTAGTTGGTTGCTCCCAGTCTTTTGCTAGCCTCCACTTGTATGAGTAAGCTCTACTCATGATTCCAACTCCCAAGAAACCAAGGTTTTCCAAAGTGTCCACTATAAACTCCTATGCATGGTGTGTTACACCATTCCAAGTATATTCTTGTTTTCAACTATCTTCCAATTAAAAACTATTTTGTTATATGAAAACTTAGTGATTAAAGCCCTCACAAACTTGATGGCACATTTTATATTATTTGCCCCTAATGAACTTGAACCATTGTGTTGTCTATGTTGTATATGCTTGCACTTATATGTTGGAATTAGCAGAACCGTGTTGTCACGGGGAACGTTTTTAACATTGCACTTGTACTTTGTACTCAGTTGATATCATGCTCTTTTGTCTATGGATGTCACCAGTGTGAAATAAAGAGGGAACTTGCAAGTCCATGGAGTTTGTATTTTGTGTTAGAGAAACGCCTGGGCCACTAGCCTAAGCCATGCCTAATCATGGTGGAAACTTGCAGCATCACCATAGTGAGCTATCTATGAAGCATCCTCAATAAAAAAGCTATGCATATAGTAAATAAAAAGATTGCTAAGATGCTCATTGTCTGCTTGCCTTGTCATTTTGGTTATGGGATAGATCCTGTACCATGTGCAAGGGGTACCCTGTTGGCCGTTCTCTATGATATGCAAATACTTTCAATGACAAGAACTTACAGGTGACTGAAGTTGAGTATCATGAGGTGTGACCCTCGTATTCAAGGGACTTGAGATTGCCAACTTATGCTTTGTCAAGCATATACTCCATAGTTTCTTCACTTTAACCTTAATCACTTCAAGATGCTTATGATAGGGGCAATGAGGGATGAAAGCTAACAAGTACCATAATTTTTGGAAGCTCTTTTTGAAACTTGAAATCCCTGTTTCCTTTATGAAGGGCCTTTCTTCCACTACTATTGAGTCTCCACCTTCTACCTTTAGGCACCATTAAGAGAGCATAGTTGTCATTCTGTGTGCAGTGTCCCAAAGCTTATTGATTGATGCATATTGTGATTACTTGTTCTTGTGCTATTTGTTTCTAGTCACCTTTGTGAAATTTGAAGGTGTCCTATGCATCTATTTGCTACTCTATGAGGGTCAAGCTGATTGCCACTACGCCATGTTTTCTGTATGTGAAACAAACAAATGTTTTTCAATGCATATTATTCATGATCTTTGTTTGTAGCCTTTCATGTTGCATGCATAGTTACTTTGTCTTATTGTTAGAACTCCATCTTTCATGCACATGTTTAGAGTTCTTTGATCCCAGCTTTCAATGCTTGCAAATGGTTTGATCTTGGTTTTGATGGTGCATGTCACCTCAAAAATTATTCTTTTTATCACTTACCTACTCGAGGACGAGAAGGAGTTAAGCTTGGGGATGCTTGATACGTCGGAAATGTATCTATAATTTTTGATGCTCCATGCTTGTTTGGTATCTACTTTGCTTTGCTTTGTCTACACTTTGAGGTGTTTTTATATATTTTCTGATACTAACCTATTAACAAGTTGCCACAGTGCCAGTTGCATGTTTTCTTCTGTTTTTGGTTCCAGAAAGGCAGAAAATCAATATTCTCGAAATTGGACGAGACAAAAGCCAAAGTCAATATTTTACCGTGAAGGACACGAATCCAGAAGACGAGACAGAGACGCAAACCAGGGCGGCCAACCCCCCCTAGGCGCGGCCAGGGTGGGCCCGCGCCTGGGAAGGGTGTGGACCCCCTGGTCGCCTCCCGGCCTAGCCTCTTCGCCTATAAGAAGCCCCCGATGCAGAAACCCTAAGTACCCGATCAAAACTCAACGAAACCTTCTGTAGCCACCACCACCATCGTCCCTAGATCAGGGGATCTGAAGTTCTTCCTGGCACCCTGCCGGAGGGGAGATAATCTCGGAGGCCTTCTCTCCAGTATGATGCGTGAGTAGTTCCACCTTGGACTATGGGTCCATGTAGTAGCTAGATAGTTGTATCTCCTCCTTGTGCTTTCATATATAGATCTTGTGAGCTCCGTTCATGATCAAGATCTAATCTATTTGTAATCATGCATGTTGTGTTTGCAGGGATCCAATGGATAATGAGATTATTATGTTAGTTTGGTTAATGGTTTTGTCTTTATGATTCTATCATGTCTATGTTGTTTGTGATCTTGCATGCTCTCCGTTGTTAGTAGCTATCTTGGCTGAGTAGTTGCTAGTGACTCCAAGAGGGGGTATTTATGCTCGATAGTGGGTTCATGCCTCTAGTTTCCAAGGGAAGTGACAGAAATCTCTTTGGTTGTAGATGTGCTATTGCTACTAGGGAGAAAACAACGGTCTCTTGTTCATGGAACAAGTGGATTGTTTACCTTACACACTTTGCTTAAAGCAGTTGTCTGTTGCTTGCAACTTAATACTGGAGGGGGTTCGGATGATAACCTGAAGGTGGACTTCTAGTCATAGATGCAGTTGGATGGCGGTCTATGTATCTTGTTGTATTGCCCAATCGAATCTCATAGGATCTTTCTGACTAGTATTGCATTGTTATGCCTTGCTCAGTTCCTGTCAATTGCCCTACTGTAATTTGATTACCCTTCATGCCATGTTGTTTATCTAAGGAGAGCACCTCTAGTGAACTATGGACCCCGGTCCAATATTTACCATTGATACATCTTCCACTATTACTTGTTTACTTTCTGCAAACCATTACCTTCCACACCATACACTTAATCCTTTGTTACAGCAAACCAGTGAGCGTGACAACCTCACCGATTCATTCGGATAAACTCTTGAGTTTGTGTTGTGCATGTCTCCACGTTGTTTGCAACACCTGTGTGACATTTCCTTCCTCCTTCTGGTTCGATAACCTCGGTCTCTACTGAGGTAAACTTGCTACTGTGCTCATCACACCTTGCTCTTGGGGTTCCAACGAAGTGTCCCACAACAACATTGGGTGCACGCATCAACGCTCACGGCCGCGCTCACAAGAATTCATGTCATCGTACCGATCATCCTCTATCTGTCCACCTCCAATTACCTCCAATGGCATGGCATGTTCCCCGACGCTGTTGAAAAGTACGCCCTCGAGGATCATCTACTCTCCAATCCCACTCCATAGTGGGTTTAGAATGATGCCATCGTTCGATCATGGCTAAATAGCGCCGAGCTTCTCTCCATGGTCGTCTATACTACCAAGTCGTTGCCCGCTCATGCCTTGTGGAAGCGACTCTCTAACATCTACCACGACAACACAGAAATCCGCTACTCCTATCTCGAGCAAGAGTTCCACGACAGGGCTCCATGGTCGTGGCTGATCACTGCCGCAAGAAGAAGGTTCTCTCCGATGAGATCAATGCGTTGGGCATGCCCATCACCGAAAAACGCCTCGTCTAGAACACGCTCTGTGGTCTCGGGTCTCGGCTTGCATACATGCGCACGCTAACCTTAAATAGCGCCCACTACCATTGTTTCTCAACATGTGCTCTTCTCTGCTAAACGAGGAGTTAACGCTTCAGCAGTCCGAGTCATCGTCTTTGACTCCGTCTATCTTCATCGATTGCGGAGATCCTACGCCACCGCCATCACGTGGTCCTACCGAAAACATGGCGCCTCCGCGGCGCCCCGATATTTTCCGCAACTTCCAGCGATTTGGCACCTGCCACTTTGGCACAAGGTGCCGCTATCTCCATTCCGATCCCTCCCAGCTGCGTGGCGGCGTCACCTCCAACGCACCAAGGAAGGGCTTGAAGATCCCTAGCCATCCATGCAGAACCACTGGGCGGGCTCCATCCAGATGTGGCATGGTCCGCCACCATGCCCTTCGCTCCTTGGTCCACCTCAGGCCCATCATGCCTGTAACACCCTCGCCTGATAAGGCTGAGTTCATGTGTATAGTGCCAATCCCTGGATCGGTTCACTGGCACAGACAGTATAAAATGATACCAAATATAACTGTGCATCATAAATTCAAAGAATATGATCCAGAATTTATATTATTTATTCAAGTACACAGCGGAAATCGAATACAAGGTATATCTCCATCCTTCAAATGTGCTACAGGCGAACAATTGTTGAGTGGAGTCTCGCGACCTATGAACGATCACTCAGATACGATATAACCTGCAACATGAAACGTTGCAGCCACGAATGGTCAATACATTGAATGTATGGCAAGTAGGCTAAAGTGGTTAACAACAGATCTATGAACTACATGCTTATTTGGCTGGTGGAGCTGTGGCTAACTTGCATTTTTCAAACACTTTGTCCTACTTTATTAAACCAATTTGATTCACAACAACCCTTTAAGTTCACCCATCAAGTTTTAGAAATCAGAAAATAAGGATGAGCGAGAATATGTCATAGTATCAATATCAAGCAACTCATTTGTCCGTAACCGGGGACATGACTAAGCACTTAGTTTATACACCCTGCAGGGATTTATACACTTTACCCATGTGACTTGGACAGCCCAGCTCGTACCACCACACGCCTATTATGTGACGATAGGGAGAAGTCCGAGAAGAGACCGTTTGGGAAGTAGATCCCCAAACCTCACTACACACCGGTCCCAACCTACCATTCACTACATCTTAGGCTACGCTGGGTTCGGGTCACCACAACCTACTAAGTCCAACCAGCCACCCATTTCTTACTGGCACATGGTTGCACATGTAAGCTACTGGAATAAAGACAACTAATCCTTCTTAGTACCCTGAGCGGCATTCCTCACCAGTATTCACACTCCAATGACTAATCCAGCCACTCCGCCCAGGTAGTTAATTAACATTATGTTGTTTTAGTAGAACAAAACCTTTACTTTACCAAAGCATGATCCCTTCCTCGTATCTACAGCAATGCTAAGCACATCTACCATATGGGAGCTCAACTACAAAGGATTTCCCTACCACAATACATAGGACATAGCATAGCATAGTAATTCCTACAAATGTAGTTACGAAAACATCTATAATACATAGGAAAATAGTAGGACATTTATGACCAAGATAGCGCCACTTGCCTTTGATGTAGATGTAGTCGATTGGATAATCCTCACATTTGTAATGGTCTCACTCGTCGAACTCACAATAATTGCAATCATAGTAGTTGCAATCGTAATTTTTGCACTCCTCGCAATCTATCGTTCAAAAGCAAAGGCACAACAACAACACACCATTCAGAACATTGCAAACATGCAACAGTGCAACAATACAAGAAAACAATGATGAACAAATGCATCATGATGATTTAATGGGTCACTCTTGTTGTATTTAATGTTATGAACATTATTAGATCACATGATGCACGTGGCAAATCATTTAATGCAATAGGGTATTTATTATTAATTCTTGATTGCCATTAAAGAGGTTTTAATAGTTCTGTCAAAACTTCTGCTCTAGTTGTAGTAATATATTTGGTTCTAGGGTTTAATGGATAGTGGATGTTAATACGAACCAGTAGCAGTTGGATTCACCTTAATCCGAGTTGTAGATATTTTCTTATGATTTAAATAGTGTTTAATGGATTTTAAATCATTTATTTAGTTTCTGTTGTCTAAAAATAAAACTAAAATCGTATCTGCATTCTTCACGGGATTGTGATTCCAGGGGCATATTATTTATATTTTTCAGGTTTATAAATTATTTACTATAAATTTTATACTCCAAAAGGCCATTAAAACTATTTAAATTACTACAGTAATTTCTGCATAGTAAAAGTTGTATCTAACAGTGTATTAATAATTTATATGAAATTACGAATCCATAGACACCTTATTTGTATTTTTATGATCTACAGATAATTTACTATGATTTATTTAGTCTAAAGTGTCCATTAAATCATTTAAATTATTACAGTAAATATATTCTGTAAACATTAGAACCAATCGTATATTATTATTCTAAGCAATTTTGTAAATCCAACCATATATTATTTATAATTTTTGGACACTTATTCGATTTTATATGAATTTTACAATATTTAACAAATTTCTAGCTATTTTAAATATTTAAAATCAATTATCTGGCGTTGACTAGCTGCTGACTGGGCGCGAGCTGACCTGGCGACGACATGGCGCTGGCGGGACGGCTGACAAGGAGGACACGCGGCAGCGCCTGATTAGATGGTACCGGTTCGGCTGGGCTTCTAATCATAGCCGCCCAGATGCGATCCAACGACTGCTGTTGATCCAGGCGTTAGTGGTGGTCAACGGCGACGGGGGCAGTGGCTTCATCGGCGGCAGCGCTCAGATGGTGGCCATCGGCGGTGCTCCGGTGACTTCCCGGCGTGTAGGACTGGTCCACGATGATCAACGCATCTTGGCGGTTCTCCTAGGTTCCTTGGCGTCGCGGACCTCGTCACGGAGGTGTGGAGATGGGCGGCTGGAGGCGGTGGTCGTCGGGGAAACTCCGGCGTGCAATTCCGGTGACTCCGGTGATCTGCGAGAGAGGAGAGTGGTCACGGAGAATCAGTCGGCGAGGGGAGAAGAATAGTAGGTACAAGAGGGAGGCGGGGTGACAGAAGCCTTAGGTTCGAGCTCGACCTGGCCTCGGCCATGGAGCATGGCGGCGAGATCAGTTTCAATTGATTCTAAGGCTAGGGTTTGAAAACTCGCAAAAAATCGCACGGGGCTTGTGTGTAGGATTTATAGAGCCGATTGCGTGCACGAGAGGGAAGGATTTTCAATAGAAACGGCCGATTCAGAGTGGGGATTGCGGCTGTTCGTCCGTGTTCGTCAAGGAGTCCTGCTGCGAGGAGGAAGATGACGGGTGGGGCCCTACTATCAGCGATAGCGGGGAGGTGCAAGCGGGCTGTGCTGGGCTTGCAGTGGGACTCTAGCGGGCTGCTACGCGCTGCTGCTGCGCGGGAGAGAAAGGGAGGGATGGCTTGCGCGCGGGCAGTAGCTAGGCGGGTGGTGGCAGGTGGGTTGGGCCGGTTAGGTGGGCCAGTGTGTGGTGCCTGTCCAATTATCTGAGTTGTTTTATTGTTTTTTTTCATTTGTTTTTTCTATTTCCTTTTATTTCTTTTGGCCATAACTTCCACATTTTAAATCCAAATAAGGTGCTTGTTTTCAATTTTTTCTAAATTTAAGTAGATCATTATTGGGTAGTAGTTTGGCATTTCTTTGCCTATTCAAAATATTGGATTTATAAAATCCCTATTTATTCCTTGTAGGAATATTTGCAAAACTTATGAGGATTAGGGTTTTTGAATTCAATTCTTGCAATTTTTTGCATGGATGCAATGCAATGCACATGTATGACATGGAAAACATTTTTTTCTAATCCAATTTCTAAAATTTTGGGATGTGACAATGCCCATGATGTCGCCTCGTCTCCATGGCCATATGGTGCTTCCTCACCCATTCCATGGCCACCAGGAGCACTCACGCCTCCCTTGCCGTGCCAACCAGGGGCACTAGGCCCGCCACAGATATCTCCACCGCCTGCATTGACCTACACTGCCCCACCTCCGTCCTTTGACCAAGGCCACCTCATACAGGCTTTCAAAACCATGTCTCTGACGCCACGGTCCTCAAATGAGCTGTTCATAGATTTCGGCGCCTCCGCTCACATGACCGGTAATCAGGGTAATCTCTTACACTTCCTAGCCTCTCCCTCTCCTTACCCACATGTCATCTTAGGCAATGGCCATGCCCTTCCCATCACCCGTGTCGGTCACACCACTCTTTCTACTCATATGTTTCAGCTTAATAATGTCTTAGTTACGCCTAACCTCATCAAAAATCTTCTTTACGTAAAAAAATTCACCACAGATAATCTTGTTTCTATCTAGTTTGATCTTTTTGGTCTCTCTGTAAAGGACCTCCGCACCAAGAACAAGATCATCGGGTGCAATAGTTCTGGTGACCTCTACTCTTCCGGTGGCCGTCTTTCACCGCGCATGCTCTCTCCACCATTACATTGTCATCAACATTGTGGCATCTTCGTCTAGGTCATCTTAGTAGTTAAGCTTTGTCGTACCTAGAAAGCGCCTTTTCTTTTCCTTGTAATAAAGATACTTCTGATGATCATTTATGTCATGCCTGTCAATTAGGGAAACATGTTCACGTACCTTTTGATAATTCATCTACTCAAATGACTCGCCCGTTTCAATTGATTCAATGTGTTTTATGGACTTCCCTTTTGTCTAGTGTGTCTGGTTACAAATGCTACCTAGTTGGTTTAGATAATTTCTCCCATTATCTTTGGAATTTTTCTTTGCACGTCTGACACTTTCCCTACCCTCAAAAATTTCTTTGCATATGTCTCTACAAAATACAACACGACCAAAGTGTCTCTCCAGTGTGACAATGATCGTGAATTCAACAACAACGCCGCTTGTCTTTTCTTGCTATCCCTAGGTGTCACCCTCTGTTTATCTTGCCCTTATACTTTCTCCCGGAACGGCAAATCTGAACGCGTCTTTCGTTCTACAAACAATATGGTACACTCACTTTTTTCCAAGCCAGCATGCCTCTAGTCTATTGGGTTGAACCTCTACACACCGCCACGTTTCTCTTTAACCTTCACCCCACGAGGTTCTCCGCGGCCTCCCACTCCCTCTCGGTCAACTTCGTGTTTTTGGTTGTATTTGTTATCCTAATCTCTCAGCTACAACACCTCACAAACTAGCTTCTCGCACAACCACATGTGTCTTCCTAGGGTACCCATCTAATCACTGTGGCTATCGATGTCTTAACCTTGCCTCCAAAGGTGCAACAATTATATTTGCCTTCACAACACACAAAGTATTTCACTTTACATAGTGACCTTTTAATGGTAGTGACCTAAGCTAATTAAAATCTTATAGCTGAATGTTTTTATGATTTTTATGACAATAAGTTGTCCATCTTGATGTAGTTAGAAGCGCCACCAGGCAATAGAGGGAGATAAAGCCCAACGTCGAGCAGAGCCTAGACCTGAGCAATGCCCATTTTGGGTTTTTTTCTCCGATAAAGATGTCCATTTTGCTGGATGCGATGGGTAAGCATTGTCATTTTTTTTATTACTTCCTCCATCTCAAAATAGATGTCTCAGATTTATCAAAATTTAGATGATAGTCATCTAAATTTTGATAAATCTGAGACATCTATTTTGGGATGGAGAAGTATTTTTTTGGAAAAGGTGTAAGGTGTTGTGCCCCAACTTGCCCTGCATCGAGACAACACATGAACCGGCCGTAGGTTGTGTGCTGCAGGCGAGACACAAATGAGCAGAAGGTGGCATTTCGGCTTGTTAATTCTTATAGGTTGAGAGTAGAGGAGAAGATGCAGAAAGAGATGGAAGTTTGGTTCCAAGAGAGGGCGTGAGTGGCCCCGGTCGTCAGACATACTTTGTGCTTAGAAAACCTCCACGCTTAGTGGAACCCCGCCCCTTGCTGCCAGTGATTTTGATGGATGTTTACGTGTGGCTTTGCACCAAGATCAAAATATATCACGTGGTACCCATGCATGTTGGACTAATATATGTGGCTTAAACAGCATGGGGGGTATATATATAAAATCGCGCGTGACAGGGACAACGTAGCCGATGAAATAGCGCTTTAGTTCAAACTAACTCAACATTTTTTAACATGCATCATCATTAATTATATGACCACACCGGTAGCCCGCCAACTGAACATTTCTGTAAACTAGCCCTCCTAACTTTACTACCAGTATATACTACTAGAAAATCATGCCTCGATGCCTTTAAGCAATACATGTATGGATGTTGCCAGCTAGGTAGAGTGTCTATCGATCGTTGCCCGTGTGTATCTTGCTAGACATTTGCCCGGCCCATAAGGATCTATCTAGATTCAAGATGCCCGTGTTCCACACGTAGACTTCATGCACCCGTCCCAGAAACAGACTAGCTACCTGCAGCCAGCAGCTATCTTTTTTCTTTCTTCTTCTGAATTGATGAAACTATAGTCGGTCGATCGTCGATCCTGGCGTCGCCCTTATATACGCATGAGATCAGTCCAGCTAGCAGGCAGCAGCTAATGAGCTAGACACCTTCCTTCTGCATGCATTGCAAACACTGGAGCAAAGCTAAGATGGATCGAGGACTGTTTGGGCTTGCATATGTTCTCGCCCTTCTTGGGTGTTCCTGCCTTGGACTGCCTCTGGCTGATGCTGCCGTCGTCGAGCACACGTTCAATGTAAGTATGCATCATATGGGATCGATGCTATTCATTCGACCTGCATCTTTTATGCATTCACCGCCTAACCTGCATCCATATTATCATTATCATTGTGATAAAATTGCCTGAAGGATCACCGGTCTTGAAACTGGGTGGCCAGGGAACCAGACTTCAAATGTTAACACATCTGAATCTGAATCGTTAGCTAATGGGGAGAGAGAGGAGGGTGTGTGCCCGGAAGAAAATGTATATCCTCCGATCCTAAATACATGTCGCTGGTTTAGTAGAAAGTTGTAAGGATGTAAACGGGAACTTTTAAGGTACCCTCTATCCTTCTTAGTACAAAAAATGAATTAAATTTTCACAAATCTTAATTTTTTTAAGAAAACTAGTTTATTTGTTTTGTATTAGATTAAAATAGATAGTACTCTAAAGATTCAAAACTTGCATCTCTAGAAAGTTATACTAAATCAGCGACATTTATCATGAATCGGGAGAGTAGAAAAATTCTAGTGCTAGTTGTTTCTGGCCTAAGAAAATCATACTTGAAAGTTAAAAAAAAAGAACATTGCAGGTACGTGGATGCGAAGTTTAAAACTTGATATATGTTCATTTGTAATAAGTATAAAAATAACAAATATACATATTCTGCATATTAAGTTCCAAACTTTGTAACTTAAAACGGATCTGAAAAGCGAAATGGATTGGGCAGCGATTATAGGCAACGAACGAAAAAGGCATGTGCGTTCAGACGCCAAAAGTATCTGAACCAAACGTATAAAACCAGAGCCCAAATTTCCGTACTTCCTCCGATTCATATTAATGGCCACAACTTTGTGATATGAATGCATCTAGTCTAAATATTTAATTAGATTCATACAAATTTATAAAAAATTGAAACCATTAATATGTACCACACTACCGCCGGGGAGTAGAAAAAAGGCGGAAAACTTTTTTATCATGTTAATTAATTAATTTTATTTTGAGAATCACGGGCAACGCAAAAGTTTATGTAGTGCAGCTGATCGCCAGTTGCTTTTCGTCTTTGGTACGGTGATGCCTGATGGGATCGGTGTACGACTGCATGCAGGTTGGAAACCTGACGATCAGTCGTCTGGGACACAGTCAGGTGATCACGGCGGTGAACGGGCAGTTCCCGGGGCCGAAGGTGGAGGCTCGCGATGGCGACACCGTCGTGGTGCACGTCGTGAACAACTCGCCCTACAACATTACCATCCACTGGCACGGCATCCTGCAGCGCCTCTCCGGCTGGGCCGACGGCCCCAGCATGGTGTCGCAGTGCCCGATCCGCCCCGGCGGCGCCGCCTACACGTACCGCTTCAACATCACCGGCCAGGAGGGCACGCTCTGGTGGCACGCCCACGTCTCCTTCCTCCGCGCCACCGTCCACGGCGCCCTCCTCATCCGTCCCGGCCCCGACAAGCCCCACTACCCGTTCCCCACGCCGCACGGCGAGGCCACCCTCCTCTTCGGCGAGTGGTGGAACGCCAGCGTCGTCGACGTCGAGAGGCAGGCGATGCTCGCGGGCGGCGCGCCCAACAACTCCATCGCGCTCACCATCAACGGCATGACCGGCGGCCACGAGCTGGCCGTGCGGCACGGCGAGACCTACCTGCTCCGCCTCATCAACGCGGCGCTCAATTACCAGCTCTTCTTCAAGGTTGCCGGCCACGACTTCACGGTCGTGGCCGCCGACGCCTGCTACACCGACCCCTACGACACGGACGTCATCGTCCTCGCGCCGGGCCAGACGGTGGACGCTCTGATGCGCGCGGACGCCTCCCCGGGCCTCTACTACATGGTCGCCCAGGTGTACCAGAGCCTCGCCAACGCCACCTACACCGCCACCACCACGGCGCTCCTCCGGTACGAGCATGACGATGCAACGGCAGAAGAAGCAACAGCTGCTGGTACGAGTATGATCGTGATGCCGACCATGCCGGCGTTCAACGACAGCGAGACGGCGCAGGGCTTCTACGGCAGCCTGACCGGGCTGCTGCCGGACGGCAAGCCGACGGTACCCCTGCACGTGGACACGCGGATGCTGGTCACGTACGGTCTGGGCGTCATGCCGTGCAGTCCGACGCAGACACTGTGCAACCGGACGCGGGGCTCCGTGGCGGCCAGCATGAACAACGTGTCCTTCCAGCTTCCTACAACCATGTCGCTGCTGGAGGCGCACCGGAGGGGCAACGTCGACGGCGTGTACACCCGCGACTTTCCCGACAGGCCGCCGGTGATGTTCAACTTCACGAGCGCCGCCGCAAGCACCAACAGGAGCGTGATGCTGACCTCCAAGGGCACCAAGGTGAAGACGCTGCGGTTCAACACGACGGTGGAGGTGGTACTGCAGAACACGGCGATCCTGGGGGCGGAGAACCACCCGCTGCACCTGCACGGCTTCAACTTCTACGTGCTCTCGCAAGGCGTCGGCAACTTCGACGCGCGCGTGGCCGTGCGCTCCTACAACCTCGTCAACCCGCAGCAACGCAACACCGTTGCCGTGCCGGCAGGAGGGTGGGCGGTCATCCGCTTCACGGCCGACAACCCAGGCGTATGGGTCATGCACTGTCACCTGGACGCTCATTTGCCTTTCGGGCTAGCCATGGCGTTCGAGGTGGATGACGGCCCGACGCCAGACAGCGTTCTTCCCCCACCCCCGCCAGATTACCCCCAATGTTAGATGATTGAATACCGTTCTTGACTCTCGAATCTTAATCCCGTTTCATTCATTCTACCATGAAGGCGTATTACAATGCAGTGTCCGTTCTGTTGTAGCATAGAAATATCAACCACATGTATCGGAGAAAAAAAACCACATTTGAGGCATTTCCATAGGGACTCCAAGGCCTATGAAATGGCTAAGCAAAGATGAGTCCATTGGTTTATACGCTCGCTAAAACCACTCTAGGTTGTCTAGTTAGGTCTAGTTAGGACTAAACGGTTTCAACTAGATCCTTTCCCCATCTACAGTGAAAGGAGGCGTTTTTGGGCGAACCCGTGCGGACCAGCTCGCCGCCGGAGATTCGTCGGATTCCTCGCCCTCCGGCGGCCGCTCCGGCGGCGGGAGGACGGGGAATCAACGGATCCCGGCGTGTACATAGTCTAGGTGTGCGTGGGGTGGCTGCTGGCGGCGCTATGGAGGAGGTGGCGTGGCCGGAGAGCCTTCTGAAGACGACGGCACTCTTCTTCGATCTGGCGGCTCCGGTGGAGTTCCAGGCCGAATCCGTCGTCCTCTGTGTGTCTGCAGCTCGGGGAGTTGCGGCTCGTGTGATCCCCTCGCCGGTGGCCGTGATGGCGGCGTCGGCGTTGACGAATTTGGGGATGATGTTGCTGTTGATCAAGCCGGCCGATCTCGTCGGGGTGGATGGAGGCGCGGTGGCGCCGAGGTTCGTCGACCCCCCCTCCGTTTGGGGATCCCACCCAGTCCAAGGCTTATGTGGTGGAGCAGCGGAGGCCCATGCCGGCGGCGCGTGCATCTCGTCGGAGAAGAAGTTGGGATCCAGGACAAGGACCTATTTGTATTTTTCGTGTTTTCCTAGGTTTATCTGTAAGATGCTTGGTTAATATCAATATCACCCTCTTCGCAAAAAAAAAGTTAGGACTAAACATACAACAGATGAACTGATGAAATGGGGACGTATGTGAGCCGTTTTCAGTTTTCACGCACGCGATCCCTACCCAAGATGTGTGCCCAGAAAAGCGGTACATTCCGTAGGTCCTCCAAGAGCGGGATTAAACATATAAGACATGTCGACGAAAATGGGTCGATTGGTTGCCCGCATGTCTTTTTGGCCCGCATGAGTCTGAACCTTAAAGCATCCCTCAGTCAGGCCCGGGGGGACAACGCATGAATCGGACGTTTCTCCGGAGCCACCCTAGCTGCATGCAAAAAGGGGAACATAGTAGCCGAGCTCGTGCAGGCAGGGAGATGGCGGGAGGCCGCACGCGGCCTCGAAATTCTGGCGAGAGGAATTTGCTCACCGCCGTCCTACTCCCCTCGCTATTTACAAAGGGCGGTCTTCCGCCCCCAAAACCCAAATCCACTGTTCCACCTCCCTCTCGAGCTTTTCACCCATCAGATCTAGATCGATGTCGTTCGATTCTTCTGCCTCCAGCACGAAGACAGTGGTCCTGCCATCTTCGCCGGCAAGCACGGCGTCTGTTAGCTGTCCTGCTTCACCTTGGAGCTCATCGACGGCAGTCCTTCCGGTACTCCGGCGAAGGCAGCCACGGTGAGCTCGTCGTCAACAAAGTTTACCAAGAAGATGGTGAGCTTGCCATCAACTCCATTGACCGTGTCTACGGTCCGCATATCGGCATATCGTTCGTCCCCTACCTCACTGATGCATCCTCTGAAAGTTGTTGTAAGAAACCTCCCACCTTGGGCTAGCTATACATAGATCTGTGAGCATATGTATACTCCATTCTTCGTTATTACCCTTGATGCTCATAGATCAGTTCATGATGTGTGAGTTAGTGTGATCATACTCTCTTCTTCATTGTTGTGTGAATGCTCTGCTTGTTCCTACTTACTTTTTATAGACCATCATGCTTAGTGTCTTATTCATTAATGTAGGAAAATTCACTGGACAAGTCAAAACAATTGCCTAAGGTGCTTGTTTTAACTACGGAGCCTCAGAATGTTATCCCTATTCGAGTTATGTACGTGCCAAAACCAATGGTGTGGGAGCCTTCTATATCTCTGTTCGTTCTGAGCAGGCTTTGTGAGTTCGTCAAAGAAGGGGTTAGGTGTGACCGGGGATTCAAAGAGGTTTACTTGCAGCCTGTGTCCAATGATGTTCATGACTTCGCAGGAAATGTAGTCACCTCAAGTTAGGTGTACAACCATATGAGTAAGTGGAAGAAGTGGGCTCATGTGCGCAACCTCCAGGATTTGGACAGCGTCGAATGGTGTTCGGACACCATGTCATTCAAGATGGACAATGCCATGCAATGGAGCTGTCAAAGGTTGTGATGAATTGTTCAATTCATGTTTACTTGTTTCAAGATTTTTCTCTACTAACATAACAGAGTTTTGTTTTGTCTCGTACTTTACCAGTGGATATCCTTTCTAATCCAGTGGAGAACTATGCTCGGATGGAGCTCATATTCATGCCCAATCCTCTCATTGAGAAACATCTGTACACCAGCCAGCAGTTGATCCGGGCTATGGACCACCTTGCTGATAACAAGATACAAGGTTGGTTGCACGCTTCCATGGCTAAACGTGACACGAGGGAATGGCTGAGGTGCTGGCTTCGCAGGAACTACGTTTGAGAGGAGGGCCTTCCTGTTCTTCTTTGTTACTCGTACTACTTATCTATCTTAGCTCTATGATGATGGTACGCATAATATGATTGAATAAGAACTGTGTGTATTTTGGGAGGTGGTGAAACATCCCCTCCATTAGCTAGGGTTGATGAAACTATGGTCGAAGGTTGACGAGGGTTTGACTCGTCAATGCCCATTGTTATGGACTTGGGTTTTGGAGAAGAGGGATGCGCAGATTAGATCTGGCGGGTGAGTTTGATAGGGTTGAGATTATCCTCCTCATCGTCTCCTCATCGCCTTTATACGGGGAGGCCAAATATCGGGGTCAGGTCGAGTTGGTTACAGATTAGGGTTTTACCCTTTAATTTTCTACCTAGAGATAGTTGTATCCTCCAAGGAATCGCCTCCTTCATGGGCCTGGGCCACCCGAATCCTTCTCGGGCTTCGTCATTAGGTGCGTATCATCACATGGGATTCTGTCAGGCCAGACTGGATAGGCTAATTGTCACATCCCAAAATTCTCCTAATTTTGGAATGTGAAATAAATAAAATAAGCTTGATTGATTGTTTGACTTTGTTGAAAATTATCAAAGAAAAGAAACTTTTTGAATAGAAAACCCTCTCAACCTTGAATTCAAACTCTTATATTCTTTTGTTATGATCTAAGTAGCCATATAGGCAAAAGGGCATGGATTGATTCTAGATTGTAGAATTGGTGTGCAAGATTTCAAAAATTCAAAATCATGTTGGATGCATAAGGTCATTGCATTAAACCCTAAGGAAATAATTTCATTGTCCAAAAGAATACCCTAAAGACCTTAAATGGGATTTCCCATTTCTATGTACAGCTCTTGAGCTATGGCTTTGTCCATAGTAACAATTAAGTAATAGAATTCACAAATGATGTATATTTACAGATATCACTTTTATAAACCATAGAAATTGGTTTGGTGGATTTTGGAGCTAAAATGGAGAAGAATATGAATTTCATATGATAAGGAGTATAATTCCCTATAGATCCAAGTGAATAATACTAGTTGGAAAATTTGAGTTGGAGTGAAAAAGGGTCCCTTGAATCCTAAAAGACTATTTTGAACTTCACAAAATTCTAGAAATTTGAATGGACCAATTTGGATGTCTGAAACAAAAAACTAGAAAATAAAACAAAATAAAGAAAATAGAATATTGCCATATAGGCCATATAATAAAAGATCTATAACTCATTTTTAAGTGATTCAATTTGCTACTGTCTCTAAATTGTAGTACCTTTCCAGTAGAATTTAGTTCACAATTTAATACGACAGAAATATGAGTAGTTCAATTAAAGTGAGATAAACCATATTAAATAGATATAACTTTAATAATAAAAGCTTTAGTGCATTAAATGACTTTCCACATGCATCATGTAATATAATAATGTTTAGAATACTATATACAACCATTGTGACTTATTAAATCAACATGCATGCATTCGCTCATCATTGTTTTATTGTATTGTGCATTGTTGTAATTTTTTGAATGGTGTGTTTGTTGTGCTTGCTTCAAACTTTAGATTGCGAGGAGTGCAACTACTATGATTACAAGTATTGCGATTATGACGAGTGCAACCATTATATCTATGAGGATTGTGAGAATTATCTGAACGACTACAACAAAAGACAAGTGGTGCTATCTTGGTCATAAATTTTCTACTGTTTTCCTATGCATTGTAGATGTTTTTGTAGAATTGCATATGTAGGAATTGATGTGTATATGCTATGCTATGTCCCATATTATTATTTCCTAGTATTCCTTGTTTATGAGCCATCGTATTGGTAGATTGCTTATCTATGCTATTTAGACGAGGAAGGGAATCACACCATGAAAAGTTATATGTTTTGAAAGGCTTATATTTTGCTAAATGACAAACCAACATGATTTTAATGAACCACCTGGGCGGAATGGAATTGATTGGATCATCGAATGTGGATTTATGGCAGGGAATGCCACCCAGGGTACTGAGAAAGGATTGGCTTCTTTGTTTGGTAGATTTCGTGTACAACCATGTGCAAGTAAGAAATGGGTGGTTGACTGGACTTAGTAGGTTGTGGCGACTCAAACCCTACGTAGCCAGAGATGTAGATAGTGTAGGTTGGTACGGTGCGTGAATGGATTTGGGAAGCTCTTCCCGAATTGTCTCGTCTTGGACCTCTCCCTATCATCACACAATATGAGTGTGGTGGTCCGAGATGGGTTGGCCAAGTCACATGGTTAAAGTGTACAAACCCCTGCAGGGTGTATAAATTAAGTACTTAGTCGTGTCCCCGATTATGGACAATTTGAGCGACCTGATACTGATGCTATGACATATTTCTCACTCATCCTTATTTCTCAATTACTTAAAACTTTTTGGGCGAACTTAATTAGGTAGGAGCACCTGCCAGAGTGTCCTATTTATCGTATTGGAAAACTACTTTGTTATAAATGTTAGGATAAAACTATTGGTTTATGCAAATGAGCCTGAGCTCCACCTAGCCAAATAAGCATGTAGTTTATAGATCTGTTGTTAACCACTTTAGCGTACTTGCCATACATTCCATGTATTGACCCTTCGGGGCTGCTATGTTTTATGTTGCATGTTATATCATATCTGAGTGATCGTTCATAGGTCACGAGACTCCACTCAACAATTGTTCGCCTGTGACACATTTGAAGGATGGAGATCTACCTTGTAATTGCTTTCCGCTGTAATAAAATGTAAATTCTGGATCATATTCGTTGTATTTATGATGCACAGTTATATTTGATATCATTTTGTACTGTGTGTGCCAGTGAACCGATCTAGGGATTGACACTATATACATGAACTCAGCCTTATCAGGCGAGGGTGTTACACTAATATTGGGCACTCGTAGGACATAACCATGCCAGTAGCCCCTGAGTGTTGGAGACTCTAAAGTATTCAAGTGCTTTCATCCGAATAGACCTTCAGATCATAGTGTTAGTTCATAGGGATAGTTGATATATGTGCCTGACTCAACCGACGGATCGGGGTCAGTTAACTGCTTTTGGGAAAAACAATGCTATCTACTCAGACTCGAATCCCTGGACTCAAATCCGGAAAAGTACTGGCGTAATTAGACTCAGGTCGTGGAGGTCTTACAGGAGTCGAATTCCAATGATATTAAGTATGTATCCAACGCGTCCGTCGGGATTTTCCATCGCACCTGTAGGTACAGAATATTGCTAGTAGAGCGCATTCGGTGTGTTACCAGTCCATCAGACTGTGTCTGTAGGTCTTATCTTTGTATCGTAGACACAACATTCGAATGTTTGTCATCGCGGAGACGATTCGGGTGGTTAAGGAGACGTCATATCTTAACATAAATTTTGGACGGAGTCTCCATATTTTTCGACTGTATGTCAATCTTTATGACGTATTCGCTGTAGAGGATCCAAAGTATCAAAATTAATTGATTCATAAGGTGCGCGACCAGCGCTCTCTATGGGAGTAGCCCCCGAGTGTTTGTTCGAGTCGTAAACTCGAGAAGATACTCTAATCTTGTAAATTCCATTGATAATCAGTGGTGCTCCCTATGGGAGTAGCCCGTCGAGTCCGTAGTTGAGTTATTGACTCGAAGGAGTTGAGGTATAAAGTACAGTTCAAGAGTTATTTTCGGATGATCATAGAACCTAGCAGATTCTTCAGGTGCGTGGCTAGTGCTCATGTTAGGAGTAGCCCCTGAGTATTTGGTTGAGTCACAGACTCGAGTAAAAACTCATTTGTTGACTCAAAGTGTATAGAGCCGTTGTTGTGGTTCCTCTGTTATGACAATGGTGACGTCATTACTGATGATTGGTGAAATCATTTGCCTATGGCGGCAGTGCTGATGGGACGAGACGATCATGGGTCCCACACATTCTGACTGGAATTTGACTAGTCACGCGTAGATTACGTGAATTTAACTGCCGCTCCTCAATTTCCATGCCTAATGGGGAGCGTGATGACGATGGTTAGGGCGGTAGCTGCCACGTGTGCACTGCGATGTGTGACACGTGTTGTGCTCTGTAAATCAATGGCTCTCCTTCACCTGATGCTCCTGGAAGTAGTGGCGCAGTCGATGTGCCGTCATAAATTTGTCGTAGGCAAGCTTTTGATAGTGAGGTAGTATATTAGGCACTGTAATCCATGGGTTTTGCCCTCTTCGGTTTGTTCGACGACGAGCGAGGTGCTGACCACCTGATGTGTTGCGACTATGTATAGCAGCATAGGATCCTTATCTTGAGGTGTCACCAGGACTGGGGAGGTTGAGATTAGATGCTTGAGATCTTTGAATGCCTCCTCTGCTTCGTCCGTCCACTCGAATTGTTTGGACTTCTGGATGATTTGATAAAAGGGGAGAGCCTTTTTGCCCATGCGACTGATGAACCTGCCGAGGGTCGCGATTCGCCCAGCCAGATGTTGGATGCCCTTGACATTCTTTGGATTCTCCATGGCTAGTATGTCTTTTATCTTCTTTGGATTTTGATGACCCACAAGTATAGGGGATCGCAACAGTCTTCGAGGGTAGTATTATCCAATTTATTGATTTGACACAAGGGGAGCCAAAGAATACTTGTAAGCTTTAAAAACTGAGTTTTCAATTTAGCTGCACCTGAAAATAGTTCTTGCTCACAGAAGTTTATCAGTAGCAACAGTTTTTAGTAGCAACAGCAACAACAAAATAGGAGCAATAGTAACAGTAGTAGCAAACAGTAGGATATGAGCGCGGTAGGCATAGGGATGGATGGACGGGCGCTGCATGGACGAGTCTAAACATGTAACTTCAAGATCTAGGGAAATTACAGATAAATAAGATAAAGCATCCAAGTACTAAACAATCATATGCATGTGCTCCATATATAGTCATGCATGCTCGCAATAAGAACTTGCACAACATCTTTTGTCCTGCCAGCCCGTTGTAGAGGGGCCTCAAGGGAACTACTGGCAATTAAGGTGCTCCTTTTAATAGAGCACCGGAGCAAAGCATTAACACTCTATGAACACATGTGATCCTCACATCACAGCCATACCCTCCGGTTGTCTCAACTTCTGTCACTTCGGGGCCTTTGGATCCGGACAATGATATGTGTACGCAACTTGCAGATAAGATCACAAACAATACTATCATAATGAATCAATAATAAGTTCAGATATGAGATCATGGCACTCGAGCCCTAGTGAGAAGCATTAATCACAACAAGTTGCAACAAAGTCAAATAGCACTAATAGAGATACTAGGCACTATGCCCTAACAATCTTATTCGATTACATGATAGAACTCATCCAATCCCTACCATCCCCATAGACTTCAGTGGGGGATTACTCACTAATGGATGAGGGAAACATTGATGGTTGATGGAGAGGCGTTGGTGATGACGATGACGATGATCCTCCCCAAATTCCCTGTCCGGCAGGGTGCCACAATGGAGTTTCTGGTTTTGAATCGCGGCTTCTGATGGTGGCGGCGCAGTGGAACTCTTTCTGGAAAAAACGTCGAACCTCCCTCTATTTTTAGGTCAAGAGGCTTCTTATAGGCGAAGAGGGAGGACGAGGGGGTGCCTAAGGTGGCTGCACCCCCTAGGCACGACCAGGCCTGGCCCACGCATGGCAGGGGTGTGGGCCCCTCAGGCATCCACTCCGTCTCGTACTCTGGCTCCGTGGATCTTCTCGTGAAATAGGATTTTTGGCATATTTTCCGGGATTTTTCCTAATAGTTGATTTTCTGCACAAAAACTAGACACCTAGGTAATTCTGCTAAAAACAACGTCAGTCCGTGTTAGTTGTATCCAAATCACACAAGTTTAGAGAAGAAATAATAGCAAAAGTGTCCGGGAAAGTAGATACATTTTGGACGTATCAACTCCCCCAATCTTAGCTTATTGCTTGTCCTCAAGCAATTAAGTTGAAAACTCAGTGTGATAAAAGAACTTTTATGAACACATTTGCTTCATATGATGTATATATTCTCAGCACCGGAGTAGATACTTAAACCATTCATAGTAAGAAGTATGCAACTAAGTCTACTCAATAGTCCTTGCAAGCTATAAAGAGAAACCAACTCAATAATAATAAGTAGCATGAAACAAAAACATAAGCAACACTGCAATGCTCATAATAAGGTATGATAGAGTAGTATCTCGCTTGCCTTTGTTTGTAGAGCACAATATAAATGCCAAGGCACCTCTGAAGTTCAAGTGAAGACTAGAAGTAAATATATCAGAGATACAAGCATCAAAGTCATGCCATAATCAACCAAGTTTTGAGACAAACATAAGACTGATAACTATGCTCTCAAGAAGGTGCTCATAAAATAAGTGGTGAATCAACAAGGAAGTGAAAAGGTTTTGAAAAGTTTGAAAGGCTTCCAAATGCTGAAAGTAGGGTACTCATTAGCTTTGAGCTTGCATTGCCCCTATCATAGGCATCTTTATATGGTTAAGGTGAAAGTGAGGTCCAATATGAGTTATATGCTTGACAGACCATAAACTGGAAATCCGATGTCCCTTGAGTACGAGGGCCGCTCCGCATGCTACTCAACTTTAGTTACCTGTAAGTTCTTGTCATTGTGAATACATGCATATCATAGAGAACCGCCAACGGGGTACCCCTTGAACATGACACATGAGCTATCCCATAATCAAAATGACAAGGCAAGCAAACAATGAGCATCTCAGCGATCTTGTTATTTACTATGTGCATAGATTTTTATTGAGGATGCTTCACAGAATGCTCATTATGGTGATGCTGCAAGTTTCCACCATGATTAGGCATGGCTTAGGCTAGCGGCCCAAGCGTTTCTCTAACACATATATATAACTCCATGAAATCACAAGCTCCCCTTTTATTTCACACCGATGACACCCGCAAACAAAAGAGCATGGTATCAACTGGATATGTATCCATAAGTGTTGAAAGCGTTCCCCGTGGCAGCACAGTTCTGCTAACTCCCAGCCTATAATTTGCAAACATATAACTTTCATGGACATGTCACAATGGTTCAGGTTTATTAAGTGCAAGGAATAAAGTGTGCCATCAAGTTTGTGAGAGCTTTACTAACTAACCTTCTCAAAACAGACAAACATTTTATTTGGAAGAAAACAAGGCATAATGAATATTTACTGAAATAGCAAATGATGCTAATAGGTAGGTATGGTGGACACTATTGGAAATATTGGTTTGGGGGAGTTGGATGCACAAGTAGAGCTCATACTCAGTGCAAGTGAAAGCTAGAAATAGAGAGGGAGTGACAAACGAGAGAGCAATAACTGTCATAATCATGCTTGCAACAAAACATAACTAATTATGGCATGAAAGTGATACAAGAACTCTGAGGCAAAATAAATCGTTGAGGCTTACTGACTATTGTTTAGTCATATGCATGCGTGAGCATGTGCCAAGTCGATTCCGTGAAACTTTCAGAGGAGGATACCACAATATCATACCAAAATATGAATAGAACAATGCAAGCAAACATTCATATGACATGCTACAAACTATTAGCAAGATGGAGCTAATCATAAGAGAGAAAGAACTACTAAGCATCCATAAATAACATACACCTTACATGAACAGACTAAGCATGCTCACAATGATGAGTATATGTACAAAAATGAAAACAAATAGAGTTCGTTACCAGCCTCTTACCACACCTCAAGTTGTCTTAATATTTCTTATTTCCCTTCACTTGTGTGACTTGAATAATAACAAGAAACCAAACTCCACTGAGGACGGCTAAACCCTGCAAAGAACTCACAAAACCAAAGAAGAACAAAAAATATTTTTGGTGTTTTCGATTTTTAAAGCAAGAAAACAAAGAAAAAACAAACAAAGCAAAATCATTTTGGATTTTTCTTTAAGGCAAACCAAAGCTAAAAAGCAAAGAAACAAACCAAGAGAAACAACAAAAATATTTTTGGTATTTTTGTGTTTTGGGAAAAACAGAAACAAGAACCAAAAACAAAGCAAAACAATGGATATAGAAAGAACCGACGAAACATGATATATAGATGAGTGTGATGTCGGTATACCTCCCCCAAAGCTTAGGCTTTTGGCCTTAGTGGGGCTCAACTCCATGGTGACCAAGTAGGTGCACCTCCGTAGTACGTCGAGGAGGCCCCTTCGTCCTGGTACGAGCTCGAGGAATCCCTAGTGTAGTGTACAAAGGGGTCGTATGAGGGCGTGTCCCCCTGATAATGTCCATGGAATCCAAGAATGCGCAGCTTCTCATCCATCTCCTCCTTGGAGCGTGACAAAGGTCCCTGAGAAATACTGAACAAAGTGGTTTGGGGTAGAGGGATCTCTCTCTCTTCCCCATCAGTAAACAACATTTTATAAACCAGGATCTCAAGGGTAGATCCACCAGTGACAAAGTGATGCGCCTTCATGGCAACAAGATCAAGCCTCTGAGGAGCCAAAACTATATCATTTGGATCAACATCAAGGTCCAAGGCAGCAACAACACGTGCAACAATAATTCCCCCATAAATGGGTCCCTTAGCAGCTAAGCGACGAGCAATGAAAGAACCAAGATTGTACCTAGTTTCATTGTTGAGCACAGCAGCTGTGAAGGCCAAATTATAGTTGGAAATATTACTAGTGTTCTCCCTACCAAGAACACTAGTGGCAATATTATAAGCAAAGTACCAGATAGTTGGAAGCTGAATATTTCTTATCTTTCCCCGTTGGGCTCTACGGTCATCATCATTGGTTATCCCGCGGTAGAGCTCCAACAAATCAGTGGGTTGAGCTAGAATCTTCTTCGCCAACCCAGCTGTACCAAGTCCCAGGGCCTCACAAAATTTCTTCAATGTCATGGTGTAAGGCCTGCCATAAATTTTGAAAGACACATCTGGCTTGAACAAGCTGTTAGAAAAATAGAATCTCTCCACAAATGTTTTAGTGAGCGTTGCATATTGCACTCTCATCCTGCATATAACTTGTTACTCCAACCCTCCGAACCAAGGTTAGAAAATCCTCAAGAATCCCAGCAACCGCTAAAAAGGTTGGGCAAGGAAAGGTGGAAGGGTGTGCATCCCCCTCATCTCCCTTGTCGCCAAATCGCGTTGTAATGAGATCCTCATTGTATGAGGGCCTAGCTAGGGAGGATGATCTTGAAGGCCTCTCCCTTCTAGGTGCATCACTCTCAAATATTTCACCAAAGGTGTGGTTGTCCATGACCTCTTTTTTCTGAAATTTTTACACAAACATCAAACCAAGTGATTTCCAAGTTGATAAATGATGAGAAACTACTATAGGAACTTGCTAGAGCAAGGAGAATCTCTAAGAATAGAACAATCATGCAAGCTCACACAACCTGTCACCTATAGCAGCAAAATACTCAAGCTACAATCTACCAATCACAAATCTAATTGGACAAGTGGAGGAGGCACATACCAAGGGGCAATCTCTCCAAAAATTAGCAACAAAGATGGGCTAAGCAAGGAGATCGAAATTAGCGAGCAAGAACAGCAGGAACTCGAACTTGAGAAAGTTTTCCAGTGTTTTTCGGGAGAGAGAAAGAAGATGGCTGGGAGGAGGCATCTTGGAGGGCCATAGGTGGGCCACACCCCTGCCAGGCGCCACCTAGGGGCTGGCCGCGCCGCCCAGAGGTGTGCTAGCCTGGGGTGGCCCCCTCGGTCACTCCAGGTGTCCCTCTGCCCCTTTTTTCAAGGAAAAAATTATTTTGAATTTTCTGGGATTTTTCGAGAAACTTTATTTTTGGCCAATTTTCAAGGTATGAAAATTGATTTTCTCGCAGAAAATATTTTATAGAAGAAGCAAAAGAAAACAAAAACCAAACTACAGAATCTCTAAGACACTCTAACAAGCAAACAAATAAAGCTAACAAGAGAAAAAGCAAAGACTAGGAAGGAGAAAAGTAAAAGGGAGCAAGTATAACCACAATGAAAGCATTATTTTGTTCATTAAAATCCTTTTGTTAATAAGGTTGATCAAGTCTTGTTACCAAAACAATCTTATATGAAACAAAACTTTGCATTATACAAGGTGATTATGTTACCGCATACTTGATAGCAATGGTCCCAATCATAATAGTTTCAAAACTCTCTTGTGGAATGGGACAATATATTTCTCCAACCTTGATGCTCTCAATATTTTCAATGGATTTCAGGCAATAGCTTTTAGCAACCTTCTTGGGGAAATAAACAGTATGCTCTTTGTCATTAATATTAAATGTTACTTTTCCTTGATTACAATTGATGACAACACCTGCAGTATTAAGAAAAGGTCTCCCAAGAATAATAGACATATTATCATCTTCAGGCATTTCAAGCACAACAAAATCAGTTAAAGCCAAACAATTATGAGCCACTTGAACAAGAACATACTCACATATACCAACATGAATAGTAGTTGACTTATCAACCATTTGCAAAGATATATCAGTTGGTATTAACTTTTCTAGCTGGAGTCTCCTATAGAGAGAAAAATGCATAACACTAACTCCAGCTCCCAAATCACATAAAGCAGTTCTAACATAATTGTTCTTAATAGAGCAAGGAATAGTTAGTATACTGGATCACCAAGTTTCTTTGGAACCTTACCATTGAAGTAATAATTAGCAAGCAAAGTAGAAATCTCCTCATTAGGAATCTTCCTTTTATTAGAGACAATATCCTTCATATACTTTGAATAAGGAGGAAACTTAATAGCATCAGTCAAAGGAATTTGCAAAAATAAAGGTTTCATCCACTCACAAAACTTGTTGTAGTGTTCTTCCTCCTTTGACTTGTGTTTCTTACCTAGAAAAGGCATAGGTTTCTACACCCAAGGTTCTCTCTCACTACCATGTTTCTTAGCAATAAAATCTTCGTTAGTGTACCTAGTATTCTTAGTGTGCTCCTCAGGTTCTTCCTCAACTTCCTCCTTATCAGGAGCATCATTTGTATCATTACCACTCTTAGTTTCAGCATCCGAGACAGATATACTATTAGGATCTACAGCAGGTTCAAGTGGTTCCTCAACTATTTTATGTTTCTTTCTCTTTCTCTTACGAGGACTACCACTACTTTCACCTTGTTGAGAATCTTGCTCAATTCTTTTAGGGTGTCCTTCAGGATATAAAGGATCTTGAGTAGCTATACCACTCCTAGTTCTAATTCCATAAGCATGTTTATCTCCTGAGACATTAACTAGCATATCCTTTTGTACCTTAGAAAGTTGATCAAGTTGGGTTTAAACCATTTGAAAGTGTTTACAAAGCATTTTAATATCATTAGAAGTTCTTTCCACAATATCTTTCAACTCTTTAATAGCTCTAGAGTTTTCCAATAAATGATTCTGAACTTGTTTATCAAAATTACCTTGTTTAACAATAAATGTGTCAAGTTCCTCTAAGCATTGATCATGAGGCTTAGCATAAGGAATATCACCTTCACCAAAGTGGAGAGAGTGTACCTTAATAGTAGATGAGTGGGGAGTTGTCTTACATAATTCTTCTATAGGAGGTAGATTCTTCACATCTTCAGCTCTAATACCTTTCTCCTTTAGACATTTCTTAGCTTCTTTCATCACTTCATCATTTAATGCAATAACTCCCCTCTTCTTTGGTGTTGGTATTGGATCTGGTTCAGGCACAACTAGTTCAAGAGTAATAGGCTCAGGTGTATTTAGCTCAGTTGAAGTCCAATCATCATAATTCTTGCTTATTTTAGCCATTAATTCTTAAGCATCTGTAGGAGTTCTTTTCCTAAAAACACAATCAACAAAGCTATCTAGGTATGTCCTAGAATCATCAGTTAGTCCATTATGATAAATATCAAGAAGCTCATTCTTAGGCAATGGACATCCAAGATGTGCATGAATCAAGGCACAGAACCTTGCCATGACTCAGGCAATTTCTCTTCTTCTCCCTGTTTAAACCCAAAAAGTCTCTACAAAGCAGCATGTCTAGCACTAGGAGGAAAATATTTCTGGAAAATAGAAGCAATCAAACAATAAGGGCTATCAATGGAACCAGGAGGTAATATATTAAACCAAGCCCTAGCTTCTCCTTTTAATGAAAAAGGGAAGATCTTTGTAACAAAGTACTTGCGCATCTTAAAATCATCAGAGAATAAAACACTCATTGTGGAAATCTCATTCATATGAGCTACATCACTCTCATTTTCAGTCCCACAAAAAGGTTCTTTCTCAACAATGTCTAAATAGGATAGATCAAGAGAGAAATCATAATCTTTATCTTTAATATCTATGGGAGAGGTGGCAAACTTAGGATCAGAGGACAGTTTAGGAATAATGGTACGTCTTGCAAGGAGACTCTTAATAGCACTATCACCATGTGTGTTTCGGCACTCTTCAACAAATTCATCAGTAAACTCAATGTAGCCATCATTAATATCATAACTCTCTCTAGACTCAGGTGAGCTAACAGGTGTAACAGTGTCTTCACTAGGAGTTTCAGTATTTTCTAGACCAGCCATAGTAGCATCTAGGAAAGGACCTAATGAACCACTCGCATCAAGCATAGTAGAAGTAACATCATGAGCATCAAAAGCAGTTTCAAATTCAGCAATAGTAGCAGTGTGTGTAGCATGAGTATGTGGTGGTGGAGTAACAAGCTTACTTATAACAGACGGTGAATCAACAGCAACAGAGGTGTTTAGGACTGTACCTCTTCTTGTAATGGATGGTAAAATAGGAAACTTTTCATCACGAGAATTCCCCATGATGAAAGGAGTAGCAGTGAAAAATAATAGATCCAAGTGAACTTACAAATAGAGATATGCCCCCTGGCAACGGTGCCAGAAAATAGTCTTCATGACCCACAAGTATAGGGGATCGCAACAGTCTTTGAGGGTAGTATTACCCAATTTATTGATTAGATACAAGGGGAGCCAAAGAATACTTGCAAGCCTTAACAACTGAGTTGCCAATTTACCTGCACCTGGAAATAGTTCTTGCTCATAAAAATTTATTAGTAGCAACAGTTTGTAGTAGCAACAGCAGTAGCAAAACATGAGCAATAGTAACAGTAGTAGCAAACAGTAGGATATGAGCGCGATAGGCATAGGGATGGATGGACGGGGGTTGCATGGACGAGTCTAAACATGTAACTTCAAGATCTATGGAAATTGCATATAAATAAGATAAAGCATCCAAGTACTAAAAAATCATATGCATGTGCTCCATATATAGTCATGCGTTCTTGCAATGAGAACTTGCACAACATCTTTTGTCCTTCCAGCCCGTTGCAGCAGGGCCTCAAGGGAACTACTGGCAATTAAGGTGCTCCTTTTAATAGAGCACCGGAGCAAAGCATTAACACTCTATGAACACATGTGATCCTCACACCACAGCCATCCCCTCCGGTTGTCCCAATTTATGTCACTTCGGGGCCTTTGGATCCGGACAATGATATGTGTACACAACTTGCAGATAAGATCACAAACAATACTATCATAATGAATTAATAATAAGTTCAGATCTGAGATCATGGCACTTGGGCCCTAGTGACAAGCATTAAGCACATCAAGTTGCAACAAAGTCAAATAGCACTAATAGAGATACTAGGCACTATGCCCTAACAATCTTATTCGATTACATGGTAGAACTCATCCAATCCCTACCATCCCCATAGCCTACGGCGGGGGATTACTCACTCATGGATGAGGGAAACGTTGATGGTTGATGGAGAGGCATTGGTGATGACGATGGCGATGATCCTCCCCAAATTCCCTGTCCCGGTAGGGTGACAAAACGGAGTTTCTGGTTCTGAATCGCGTCTTCTGGTGGTGGCGGCGCAGTGGAACTCTTTTTGGAAAATCATCGAACCCCCCTCGGTTTTTAGGTCAAGAGGCTTCTTATAGGCGAAGAGGGAGGACGAGGGGGTGCCTGAGGTGGCCGCACCCCCTAGGCGCGACCTGGCCTGACCTGCGCTTGGCAGGGGTGTAGGCCCCTCAGGCCTCCACTCCGCCTCGTACTCTGGCTCCGTGGATCTTCTGGTGAAATAGGATTTTTGGCATATTTTCTAGGATTTTTCCTGATAGTTGATTTTCTGCACAAAAACTAGACACCAAGGTAATTCTGCTGAAAACAGCGTGAGTCCATGTTAGTTGTGTCCAAATCACACAAGTTTAGAGGAGAAAAAAATAGCAAAAGTGTTCGGGAAAGTAGATACATTTTGGACATATCTGGTTTGCTTCAATGCTCCTTGCGGAGATGAAGTTCTCGAGTAGTTGGCCAAAAGGGACGCCGAAGGCAAAATTTTCCAGGTTCAGCTTGATCCTATAGCGATCAAGGTTGTTGAACGTCTTGCGGAGATCGTCGACCAATGTTCTGCTCTCCTTGATCTTTACCACTATGTCGTCAACATAAACTTGGATGTTGCGACCAATCTGTTTTTTCAGGCAGGAATTCATGCACTATTGATAGGTTGTGCCTGTGTTCTTGAGCCTAAAGGGCTATGTGTTGTAGTAGAAGACTCTGAATGGCGTGATGAACATTGTTTTATCCTGGTCCTCCACCTTCATTCGAATCTGGTGGTATCCTAAGTAGGCATCGAGTAATAAGAGGCACTCACATCCTGCGGTGGAATCGATGATTTGATCAATCTGCGGTAATGGGAAGTGGTCCTTCGGGCAATGCTTGTTGAGAGCTGTGAAGTCCACACACATCCCCAGGATGTCTGTGTCCTTTTTTGGTACCAGCACGGGGTTAGCTACCCAGCTGCTCTCCTTGATTTCTCGTGTGAAGTTGGCATCGAGGAGTTTGTTGACTTTCATGCCGACCGCCTCAGCCTGTCCTTCAGACATTTGACACATCGACTTCTTGACTGGCTATGCATCAGGATATACAGTGAGTGGATGCTCGACGAATTCCCTGGGGACTCCTGGCATGTCCACAGGACACCATACAAAGATCTCCCAGCTCTCACGGAGGAATTCTATGAGCGCGAGTTCCTATGCAGAACTCAGGTTGTTGGCGATGTGGGCCATCTTGGTGGGGTCAATAGTGTGGACCTAGATGTCCTTGGTGTTGACCGTGGAGTCGAAAGACTGATCAGGAGTGTTTTCCTTGGTCATTGGGGGAGAATGGTGTATATTGACTCCATTAGCCTTGCGAGATCCTCCCGCATGCCGAAATACTGGGGGATTCTGTTGAAGTCCCTATCGCAGATGTCAGATCTGGTGAAGCTCCCTAGAACAGTGATGACGCCATTGGGTCTTGGAATTTTTAGCAGGAGGTACGCGTAGTGCGGTACCGCTAGGAACCATGTGAATGCCACGCGACCGAGGATGGCATGGTACTATGATGGCATGTTGACCACCTCTAACTTGAGTCGCTCACACCTAAAGTTCTTGGGGGGGGTGTCGAATATGACGTTGAGCCATATCTTGCCCATGAGGTAAACACCCTTTCCTGGGACGATGCCGTGGAAGGTCGTATCGGATGCCTCCAGGCTGGATAGTGGGATCCGCATGGAGTCCAAGGCGCTGGCGAACATAAGGTTTATTTCGATGCCGCCGTCCATGAATACCCGAATCATCTCGAACCCGCCAATCTGAGCCTCGAGCACCATGGAAGAGTGACCTGGGCGAGGGACTTGCCGAGGGTGATCGGACCAGTCAAAAGTGATGCATGATTTAGAGCCGCTGAGGTACTCAGGTACGGCCGGTGGGAAGGTGACGACAAGGTTTATCTGGCAAGGGATCGTCTTCTGGATCCTATTAGATGGACGCCCCTTCGTATCATCATAGTCCCCAACGCGTGTGGGTACTGTTCTCCTCCATTGTTTTAGCTCGGCGCAACCGCAGGCTGCACGGGTTCTCTAGGTGGTGGTGGCGGTGGGGCTCCATATGCGATGGGCCCGGGAGCGGAACCAAACTGCCTTGTGCTGCAGCTGGTTGTATCCGTTGTGGAGCTTTTGGAACTCTCAACACTCCTTGAGCAAGTGACTGGACTTCTTCTTGCCATCCTGCTTGTCGATGTAGAAGTGTATGTTGCAGGGACCCAACAACTTCTCCATCGCGGAAGGTATGTCATCACGGGTGTGACACTGCCATGATTGTGTGGTCTTTCCACTGTCATGGTAGCTACTACAACAGTAGCTGCTGTTACGATTGCCGTCATCACGGCGATCGGCGTAGCCAGCCACGACCATGTCGACTTCCTTGTAGTCGTCGTCACGTCGCGCTCTCCATTTTCCTCGGCGATCGCGTCTGTGGTCGAGGTCGTCCTCGTCATCCAAGCGCACTCGGTTGTTGTGGACAGTGTCTTTCCCGTCTACCCAGCAATTCGCGACGTCCATCAAGTGGTTGATGGTTTTGGGCTTGACGCAGCCTAACTCCTCCCTAAGCTCGCGGCATCTCACACAACTGTTGAAAACGGAGATTGCCCTCTCCTCAGATATTCTCCGTGGAGTTTTTGATAACAGACCATCGTTGTACATAGGAGCGGAGTAATTCGTTGGATATTTGGCAGCAGGCGTGCAACTCTTCAATTGAAGCAGGCCGCTCGCAGGTTCCCTTGAAGTTGCGGACAAAACTGTAGACCAGATCCTCCCCACTGTGGATGGATCTGGAGGGGAGATTGTTAAGCTAGGCCCGCACCGCACCTTTCAGCTGCAGCTGAAGGCATTGCATGGTTGTGTTCCTACTTCTGCCATGACATATGACTGGCGAGATATGGTTGGCCAGCTAGATCTTCGACTATTGTAGGACATCGAACTTCGGGTTATCCGAAGGAAGTTTGAAGTCCTTGGGCATCCATGATTGCCATATGGCTTGGCTGAAGCATCTGGCGCTACAGAGCTCCATGTCCTCGTCCTCCAACTCCGTGGAGCAAGCGCGTTTGGCGTGCATCTTGTCGATTTTACGCTGCATGAGCTCGTCATGAGTGTCGTAATTGAGGCTCCTCCATCATGGACTACGGTGTTTCCGCGACTGATCGTGGTCGTCCTCGTTAGATGAGGGCATGTGGTTCCTTGTGAACGTCACTGTAGCTTTCTTCGGCTCCGGAGTTGTTTCTTTGGTCAGTGTGGATCCTACGAGCCCGAGTCCTGCAATTGCATACCTGTGTATGGCGGATCGTGGAGCCTCGGTCGGTGGTTGTTTGGTGAGAAGGTACATGGTATCTTATATAACCATGGCTTGCGTTGTTTTGGGCAACATGTTACCCTCGGAGTCCACCGACATGAACGACGGGTCGAGGGCCTTAGTGGCCTCATGCCTTGCGTCCGGGACCATGGGTTCGAGCTGAGAGCGCCTCTTGTGGACGTCGTGGGTGTCGTTATCCTTGGAGGAGGACCCACCAATGGAGGAAAGTGTGGATCGTCTCACACTCGACTCGCTGATTGCTCCAGTTGCGTGTTTACCACCTGCTGTCAGTGAAATTCTTTCACCAGGAGCCAATGGTAAGCCATCAGCATATCGCGAGATGCGTCGTACTCCCGTTGCGTGTTTACCACCTACTGGCGGTGAAATTCTTTCACCAGGAGCCAATGGTAAGCCATCAGCATATCGCGAGATGCATCATATGGCAAGAGGTTACCCCTGAGGGCTTCCCTCACTCGGTCCCATCCGAAATCATTCTGATGGATCTTGAGACAACCCGAATCTCCATCATTGGCGGCGTTGGGGTTTGGAGGGGCATTCCCGTAGTGATTCGGAGGGTCACCTCCGTTTCTGGCGTTCGGATTTGGCGGGTCAGTCCCATTGTCGTTGTTATTTTCCTCACCACTAATGACGACGGCACACATGTAGCGGTGGGGCAGATCGTTGCTCCTGCAGCTTTTTGATCCAGAGTTGTATGCCTCATCACCTGATAGGGGATCGAATAGATCGGAGTCACAACTACTTTTTCTATCCGAAGTATAGGACAACGTGTATGCTTCAAGTGTACTCAACGTGCCGATCAGGGGCGTCCACAGGGCATGTGTTATTGCTGGTGGCATCACCTGCGGGGAGAGGCGAAGCGTGCCGATCTTGCCAACTTGGCAGCATAGGCTCCCAAGCATCATGTCGATTCCGTCTCCTATGGAATCGAAGGCCGGGCGGGTAGCCGTCGAGTGGATGGTGAAATTGATGGTGCCAAAGAGGAGATGATTCTCCGTCACCGAGGAGTCGAAGATCGCGGGTGATGGAGCTGTCACGATTGCAAAAACAGCTCTCCTAGTTCCCACAGACAATGCCAATTGACGAGGGTTCGACTCGTCAGTGCCCATTGTTATGGACTTGGGTTTTGGAGAATAGGGGTGCGCAGGTTAGATCTGGCAGGTGAGTATGTTAGGGTTGAGATTGTCCTCCTCGTCGTGTACTCCTGGCGTTTATATGGGGAGGCCAGGTCGAGTCAGTTACAGATTAGGGTTTTACACTTTAATTTTCTATCTAGAGATACCCGTATCCTCTAAGGAATCTCCTCCTTCATGGGCCTGGGCCACCCGAATCATTCCTGGACTTCGCCATCAGGTGCAGATCATCACTGTATAGGGTAATATTGGTCACCCGTAGGGCATACCCATGTCAGAGGTGGTACAAGTAGTCCCTCCAATGATGAACTGCTTATGATGAACTACTTATGTGCTATCTGCTTCTGCTTAACTGCCTGTGATAGGATGAACTATTTATGTGTGTTGTGATTGAGATGAACTGCTTGTGGATATGCCCACGACTCCAATGTGGGAGGTTACTACAGCGATTGCATAGTTTGCGATCAATTAGATGTGTTTGTGTTCTCGGTGGGCCGATGCGGACTACCAAACAGATGAGCCGCTATTCTCCACTCATGCAAAAAAGTGTATCTAGGCTACCAAACGGGCTGCAAAAGTTTGCCTAGAGGGTGTCTAAGCCAGTGGCTATCTCAGCATTGCTGGACTGTGCCAATAAACTCATGCAGGATACCAAACGCGTCCATAGCCAATGGCAGAGACACACAAATTTGCACCATGACAAACCAATATTACATGATATGTGAACTGCTAGAGACGTATTAGTAGAACCAAACATACTCATGTGCACTACATGTTCTTCAACGACTTTCCTTCTCGACATCATCGTTGTGTGCACGTATTTTGCCGACCATCTTCCTCTCTGTGTCAGAGTCATCACCGTCATTGTCCGAGTCGTTTGATTCATCGTCCTCCTTGTGCACCCCTCTAAATGGATCATTGCCCGAGCCGTCGGGATAATCCAACATCCATCGCTCATTTGTGGCGGCTTATCATCATTGTTGGAGTGCTCCAATCGGAGGAGTATTCCCTATCCGAAGAGATCATGGCTAAGCGGAGGAAGAAAGAGTGAGATAGAGCGTCTGTAAGAATGTGTGGAGTTTGTAGATGAATACAATGATGATCGAAATGAGAGTAAAGGAGGTAATAATCCGCGTTATCGATGCCAATTCATTTTCACTATTTTCAATTGTTTTTTAATAGCAATGCACTTCGTTTTGCATTGTAGAGATAACGATGAAAATTCATCTTTCTCTATTTTTTTATCCGACTTATTTTATGGCGATGCACTTCATTGTCGCCATTGTGCAGTCACCTCTGCCGCAATGGCCAAGGAGAGCCCCTGCCACCAGAACCACCACAACTACGCTCGCCGTGCCACATGGGCTTTGCCTGGCGATGCCCAGGGCGACGGCGGTGGGAGAGGAGACTGGGTGGGGGAGGAGGGTGGCGGATGGGTGGGGTAGGAGGGTTTTGGGGGAGGAGCGGGTGTGTTCACTAACCATGGGATCAATATGAAATAGGGCGGAGGCAGGAAAGAAGAGAACCTAGATAATGCATTGCGTAGAGAAAAGACGTAGACTTTTATACTGGATACACTGCCACGAGAATCCGGAAGAAGAGGTGTGCGAGTGGCATGTTCTCAACGGACGTGTTGGTCAGACGATAGATCGTATTGCGTAGACCATACATAGCAATTAGCATATAGTCAGATACTCACGTACGACCACCATATGAGAGAGCTGTTCTCCCGCGCAAAGGGGACCCACCGCATGATATTTGCCTAAGGACACGTGTAACATCCTAAAAATATTAAACTTGGATCATCAAACTCTAATCATCAAAATTAGGGTTAACAAAAACTTTTCTAATTAAAATTATGAAAACATGCCTATGTGTATGCATTGAATTTGAAATTCTTTTGAACCACCTTGTTTGTGTGTTTCTTTGCTTGTAAAATGTTTCTTAAGTGAAATAAACATCATCTAAACCTTTCCCACACTTTTCCCAAAGACAAGTAAAGCAAAACAAATAAAATAAAGGAATGGTCATTTTGACCAATTTAACTCCCATGCCTACTTTGGCTGTCTCAAACTTTCAGAACCTAACAGAAACTTTTCTGGATCTTTGTACCCCTTGATTGTACTCATAACATAGTATCAAGGCCCACTTTGTGATCATCCAGAAACTTTCAAATGCATAGTTTAAATGGCAATTCAAAATTGAATCTTTATCATATGGGAAGATCCCACTTTTTCAAAAACTACTCAAACAAGCTCAACTTTCAAAACCCAAGTATCTGCAGACTCACCAGCACCAATCTAGCACACCCACAAAAAATCTTTTCAAAATTCAAAACTTGAATTCATGCGGCCATTTCATCAAACACTTGGCAGACATAAATCAAACAAAATCAAAACACTATAGTGTGCAGTGTTTTGAGCCTAACTGGTTCCCTATCTAGCTCACAACCATCTCAGTAGATCATCTAGCAAGATTAACCAAGCACTAGCACCACTGTGAGCTTGCCAATATCATCAATGGTGAATAGCCGAGTGTATCCTTGCCACCCCAGTGTAGATAGCAAGCTAGGAAGGAAACTAGCCGTGCCAACCTTGTCTGGGAGAACACCCATGCCTCACCGCCCCCTCTCGACCAACCCTGCCTCGAAGACACCGACCAGAGCACCCAGGAACGCCGCGCCCGTGCCTCTTCCAACCGTGCCGAGCATGCGCCAGAGCGCCACCCTCGACCGAAGCCCACAGACCGCGCGCTGCCCTCGCCGCGTGCATACACGATCACCACCGACCCAGGAGACCGCCAGACATCCCCGTTCGCCGCCCCATGCCGCACAGCCACCGCTCGCCGTCGAAGACGCCGCCTCTGCCGCGGAGAGCGTCGCGTGTTCCAGACCAACCCGCACCGCCCCACGTCTCGCCACCGTATCATTGAGCATCGCCAGGGAACACCGCACCGTCCCCTACCTTCGTCCATGCTAATAGCCGTCTGTACCATCGCCCCCTACGAGCTCACCGTGCGCCCCGTCGGTCCCCTCGCTCGACTATAAATAGAGGCCACCCCCAGCCGAATTGAACACACCATTCTACTCCCCTCTCCTCACTGATCAGTGCCACACCATTCCTGGAGCAAGGCGAGCAGCACTTCGCCGGAATTTCACTGGAGCTCGCCGCCTCTGGAGAATAAGGGAGCCAGCGATTGGAGCCGGCCCAGGAGGAGCCACCGGTACCAGGAGATTCGCCGACGTCGACTTCGTCGTTCGCCCGCCTCGCCGACCCTCGCCTGCACCCCGGTGAGCCCCTAGCAACCCCCACTGGCCGTGCTAGGTTTCTGTCTCGCCGGCGTTGCCCAACGTCGACAATGACTCCCAGCCGTTGGATTAGAACCCGATCGAACGTCCCACATCGCCCCATACCGCTTCGCACCCCCTGTTTCACTGACGAGTGGGGACAGCCACTTAAATAGCCCGCGGAAGCACTGCGCTTAGCAGGCCGGCCCAGTATCGTTTCCCGCGCAGCCTAGTTATTTGAATTAAACCTTTTCCATTTTATTTCAAACTCACTTCTGTACCCAGCTTCAAAAATCAACCCAGATCGATTCAGTGCACCAAATTGAATGAAACCAATTTTGTTGGAAAGGTCAGGGAATGCTGAATCCAAGCCCGTTAGATTCAAGTCATTTGGATCTATAGATCACCCATGGTAAAAATAACAAGGCAGAAGCTTTTCTGCATTCAAACATTTTTCAAATTTAAACCATAATAGCTTTTGAGTTGATTCCAACTCTCAAAAATCACACTTAACCATATCTTTAAGAATATATAAAAATATATAGGTTTACTTGCAGAAATAATGTTCAAGTAATAAAAGAATGCCCCATAGGAATTTCTAGTCACTTTATTTAATTAAAATAAAAGGGTAAAACCTTATTAAATTGTGACACCACTTTAAATCATATTCCCATGGACTAAAATATGTGGTGATGACATGTGTCAACATGATCCCATGTTTGGTTTGGAGAATATTAAATCTTAAGTAGTTTTTCAATGAGTAGAAATTACTTTTCTAAAAATAAAAGGAATTAAACCAAGCCTTAATCTTGTAATGTTAGAGATGATGTTAGATCATCTATAGGACCCTTGTGTGTGATGATTGCAAGTAGTTAAGTATTGTTTGGTGATTGTGTACCTCGTATTTATTTATAGACGCTAGTACCGACCAAGGATACGAGGAGGAAGGAGGATTCTACGAAGAAGAAGCCGAGGAGAACTTCAACCACTGCTCTACACAAGGCAAGCTATTAACCTTGCAAGCTAACACTTGCAATTTAGCAAGCTTTACTAATCAAGTTGACCAATGCCAACTACCACTTGCAAGATACCCTACTTATGCAAGCTAATACTTGCTTGTTACCATGACCACCATATGCCTTAAGTATATGTGATCATATCCACTTGATAAACCAATCCTAGTTTTACTTGCAAGCTCCTTACTTTATTTCTTTATCAAAGCTCTTACCTAGATTTTACCTAAGTGAATGGTAGATACTAGAAAGGTATGTGAAGGTTGCATAAAGAGCATAAAATTTGGCCTAGGCTAGATAATCTTGATGTCATCCTAAGGCATGAGCTTGAACTTAGTTGAAACTCCAATAGTGTACCACCCCTCATTAGTACTCACCTCCACTTGTAGATGCTAGTGCTAAGCATAAAACTTGATCAACTTTAGATGGGAATACTTGGTGGAAAAATGGTTATGAAAACCTTGGAATGATGGATCATTCTATTGAAATGTTTTGGACATGTGTTTCCGAACACCTGATGATTTTGGTGATGAAAATGTTGAGGCATGAGCCTTAGCCCTTTATAAAACTGATGGTTGTCTGGATGCGATACCATTCCAATTTTATCGTACAACCACAATACCCGAAGATTGGGTAGGGCTTGACTGGAAACTTATATACCTTAGTATTAGTTCCCTCACGGCCAAGGTCTGAGCTGAGGCTACCTTGTGAAGATTGTCCACCTGTGCAGTACCCAAGATGACAGTTGGTCATGGTTGGGAGGCCAAACTCACAGGAGAGGTGCTTATACTACGGCGTGTAATTGAAAGGTTAGGATTGATTATCCGCATACTGAGTATGGTGAATTCAGGATTTGTTCCTGACGGATTTATCGAATGTTGTGGTGAAAGTGTACAATCTCTGCAGAGTGTCAAACTATTCGAATAGCCGCGTCCGTGGTTATGGACAGTTGGAGTGGCCATACTGTTCCCCCGTCAGACTTTTCAAAATGACTTGTGAAATGAATTGAGACTTTGACTTGAACACAACAGGGTTGTGATATGAAATACAAGTTCCAACTTAGATGTTCCAAACTTCAACTAGCAATTGTTGCTCCTAAACTTAGTAGAGATAAACCTGGCTTTTGCAAAATAACCCTAGAGCCTAGTGTCCCATTATCAAAACCCCCTTTCACTTGTTAGTATTAGTTTGCGAGTACTTAAAGAGTACTCATGGCTTTGTCCCTGGCTATTCCCATGGCCAGAGTATGAAGAGGAGTACCTGGAGGATGGACCCCAGGAAGTTTACAACAACTAGGATCATCTCCCATCGTCAGCATTGCCTGTGACCCAGAAGATGGAGCTTCGCCCACGCTACCGTTATTATTACGTATTCCGCTGCTTGATGTTGTATTAAGAACTGGATCACGAGATTCCTATTTGTGTAAGAACTTATGTACGGTTTGTATTGGATGATGTACTATGGTATCCAATTCTGTTATGTCTCGCAAAAATGGTAATCCTGGGATTGTGATGTATGGCATAACAGGCATCTGGGATTAAAAATCCGGGTGTTGACAAGTTGTTATCAGAGCCATCCTGACCATAGGAGACCCTAGTTAGACCAGACGTTGAATCAAAAACTTAGTTTCAAAACCAAAGGAAGCAAATATTTACAAAAACTTATTCTCATTCTTGACTCTTTCATGAAAATTCATGTTCCTCAAAAACTCTTGCAAAATACATAAAAATTTGACACACTTGATCACTCTACTAACTTACTCATCCTATATTCTTATAGATGGACGTGAAGTACAACAAGTTTTATCAGTTGGGGAATGGAGGAGACCTTATCTTTGAGAGGGATTTGGATCAGCTTTCGGAACTTCTGGAGCGTCCGCACCCCGAGTTCTTCGGAGCTTAGCTCAATGATCAAGGAGGAGAAGATCTGCAGTGGCTAATTGTTGCAAGTCCCAGAGGAAAGATTGAACCTCCCACTGCAGAAGGAATTCCGTTTACCTTAAGAGAGAACAACTGGCTCGATGGACTTGCCAGGGCCATGCAGGAAGCTCTTTCCCGTCTGTGTGGGCAGAGCATCAATCAGATCAAGGGTAATCGCTTTGAGTTTTGCCCAAGGCGTGATGCAAATGGACAACCACTGGAAGCCCCATACCACCCCGAGCTAAAGACTCAATTGGACCACCTTAGCTTCATGATGTACGATCGTCAGCAAGAGTTAGACAACTACCATGACTACTCCAACCACAAGTCTGCCATCATCAAGACAAAGGACCAAACCATCGCCATGTTAGCAAAATATTGCAAGTCTCGCTGCCGTCAGCTCGACAAGAAGGAGCGCATCATTGCCCGTCTTCGCCACCGCATCTCATCTTTGGAGGAGACCATCCACGAGAGAGACATGAAGTTGGAGGAAAGGGAGAATGTCGGAGAGGATCTTCATGGAGACCCCTACTCCTATCTCAGCGATGATGATGATTTTCTGGAGGATCAGGCTATGGACTTCTTCACCGATGAAGATGATTTCGCCTTCATCGATGATGATGAGGACGATGAAGCCACCGATTCCGAGGAGTAGTAGCACTTGAGCACTAGCGTAGTGAGTAGTATTCGGTTCCACTGTATCGTAGTTTCCCGAATGGTTCTTAAAACCATCTGCTTTCCTTTGTTGTGGTGTGTGTTGTATCGTGTGAATGAATGAATGAATGAAAAAGCAAGTTGCCCACAGTTGGTAGCAAGGCCCATGGCCTGCTGGACGGCCTAGTTATACAGATCCAGAAGGGAGGCCCATGCCGAATAAAAGAAGGCTATGGTGTAGTCTAGAGATGGAACTTTGGAACCTTTAGGGTACCCTCTAGTTTAGCCTAGTTCAAATAAATGAACTAGTTTTTCTCAAAAAGTGGTATTTTTTCCAAAACTTAGTTCAATTTTTTGTTCTAAGTAGGTTAAAGGGTACCCATTAGTGTAGTCACCGATCAACCCGCAGCCTTAGAGTGCAAGACACGAAGACTAGTTAATATATCTGTAGAACTCTATAACCCTAGGTTCTGGTGCCTTTATAAGCTGGACCTCTGGTAGCCTTTAGGACATAACTCATATCAATCAACTCATCGCGGACATCGAACCAATCCTTGTAACTCGGCGTATTTCCATTATAGTGATTTATATTAGGAGTAGGATTCTGCCATCGTCGTGGGATCTGAATCTGGGTAAACTGTGTTACCTTGTACCCGCCAACTCGCCGCCTCCCCCCATATCTCTAAACATGCTCTGTGAGGACCCCTCCATAGCATACTCGTCGGCAATACCACAACAGTTGGCGCCCACCGTGGGGCAAGAGGCGCTTCAAGCTCTACAACGGGTGAGGTCCAAGCTCTTCGTGGGAATCAGCGAAACCATAACCATTAGGCATGTTCTCTTCTCTGGAAAATTTCTGATCGTCCCTCCCGACGAGTTCTGGATCCTGGTGAATACGAACCCCACCCGCTGCTCGATTATTCCAATCAGGGACATCCACCTATTCATCGGTGAAACCGACTCAGGCACTAGCTCCCAGGAAGTCGAAGGATCGTCAAGGCCCACACGGACCACCTCCGGGCAGGACATATTCACGGAAGGATCAAAGTTAGAACTCTCTGTAGAGTTTTCCTTCTTAGATCGGAAAAATTAAAGGCCCACCCATACCGGTGGAAGATCAATGCAAATTTGCCGGGGTGACCCGCATGTCTGGAAAGCAACGATCGCACTTTGTCGGAGTTGTGACCATCTTCGATCTGGCCTATTGTATTGAGAGAGAAGGTGAGAGCCCCCGATATTACCTTGTCATATGGCTTTGGATAAGGGCCGACTTGGAGGGATATCCCAACAATAACGCAATCTACCACTTCGTCGAAGGGCTCACGCGTGGCACACTTCTCCGGCATGCGCTCAGGAGATAACATGCCATTGTTGAAAGAGCATATGAGCCCCATGTGTGGTTTTGGTAATTAATGACAATATCTATGGACTAATGTTTTCATTAAGTTGCACTTGTAGGAATTTTCTCATTGACATCGCTCAAGACAAAGGTATGATCTTGAAAGGTTTTACCTTTTTTCGGTCTCATGTTGTTAGTTGGGAGACCGATTTATAGGATAGATAATCGTACTATCAAGAGGGGCACTAGAGTGAGTAAATTGATCATATAGTACGGAGAGAGCCCAAACCTTTGCATACTTGGCATCATCCTTCTTGGTTCTTATTTGGTCCTTATGCATGAGAGGATTTACATCTTGTATTAATATCCATGACAAGACCTAGTTCATTGAAAATGGATTTCATATGCATTTTCTAATGTGTTTTTGATCTTGGAGGTTTTATCGGTTTGTCTTTTATAGATAGGTTAAACCTTTCATCATTTGGTTCTATCCTTCCTTTCTGTACTATGATGTTTTGTCGCATAATCTTGTAGATCCTATTTTCCTCTTCTAAACGAGCCCAAGATCATCAAAATCGGAGTCCTGATTTAAAAGTTATGGTCATTTTTGTGTTGGTATTTCTGCCAGTTTTGTGAGGGGCGGAGACTCCGTGGTTTGCACCCTAGAGACTCCGGCCCAAATTATAGCCTAGACTCCGGGCGGGTGTACAGAGAGCATCTGGAGGATGCCCGGAGTCCTGGCCGGAGTCTCCCGGAGAATCCGGTACTAGGGGCAGAGACTCCGGTCCGGAAGGTTAGAAACTCCAGGATTAGTGATCTGCAACAACTAATTAACATGGGAGGACCTATAAAAGGCCCCATTCTTCCCCAAGGGGCTGGTGGCTTGCATCCTCTCTCTCCTCCATTCTTTCTACCTTCTAGAGCTTGCAAATACTCTCAATCCCTCCCATATTTCTTGAACCTTTTTGGGGGATTTGAAAGAAGAGATCTAGATCTACAACTCTACCAATCCATCTCTCTTCTATGTGAGGGGAACATCATGGGATCTAGATCTTGGGATTTCTTGTGACACCCCCGGGATTAGGGCTAACCAAATCCTAGACCTTAGCCTGACATAAGATTAACCCTGATCTCGAGGATATCCAGTGAAGAATCAGTAACACAATAGTGACCCTATGACACAAAAATTATTACAGCAAGCTCATAACTGAGCAGAGAACCAAATTATTACAAGTAGAGTCCACTGACCACAATCATCAAACAACTGAAGGTAAATTATGCTAATAAGTATAGCAAACTTAACAAATGGCCTAAGAGGCCTGAAGCATAATGATGACGTCCTAGCCCATAGATTCCAGGCTCCCGGCCGAGAACCCCAAGATACTCGTCGGTGTCGATGTCGTATGGCACTCATATTTAGGGGAACACTTACTCTACTACAAAAGTATTAATGGAGCAATGGTGAGTACAGGGAGTACTCAGCAAGACTTATGACTGGTGGGGCTGTTTTGTGTAAAGCTGTCTTTGTTTATAAAACAAGAGAGAGAAAAAGCTCGTCTAATCAGAACATTTTAAAAGGGGATAAGCGAGCAACATCTCCAAAGCATTGATCATCATATCTTTGAGATCCACCAAATCATCATCTTCTCACAACTAGTATCACCCCCTCGTACCCATGAGGAAGCATCCTTAAGCACACGTTGATCTGCCAAGTTTAACGATTAGGTTAAAGTTCTCTATGATCTCCCGTCCAATCCCAAGTCGTCCATAACCGCGGACATGGCTTTTCGAAAAGATTAATACCCTGCAGGGGTGTACAACTTTACCCACACGTACCAACCAACTCTTAATGCCAGATCATTAGCCCTCTTCCTTGGAAGGCCGGTAGAGGGTGGTTGACCATGACCTTTACCTTGCTTTCGCCTAAATCCATGAGTCACCAAGAAAGGGTTTTCTCGACCCAATCTCTATGTCCAAGGATCGGGAGTACTCCTGGAGCCTCCTTCCTCCTTGGTCACGCCCTATATGATGCACCATCTTCAACCCATCCAAATATGCAAATTCCAAGTATCAAACTACAAAATCATGGATCAAACTAGGCAAGTTAGTGAGTCGAGGGGTTTTTCAGGGCCCGTGTGGTTGTAGGATGATCTTGGTTCCGAAGGAGAGAACTCCCGATTTCCTAGGGGTGGCGAGCATGGGACTGCAAAAACCACATACCACAGTGGCCTCCCATACACGCCTTAGCATGTTTAACCTTTACCACTGATCTCACCTCATCAGTATATCTCAATCTCCCATCATACTAGATTATCTGCATCTGATACATCACCTGGATGAACCAGACTCAACAGCTAAGCACGGCTAAGAAAGACACGGATATAAGCTCTAGCAGTGCACACAAGCCAACCTAGTTATTCTAGGAGCAACGGATCAGGTAATATAAGCTCAAATGGAGTAATGCAACAAATAGGATACTCTATCTATCGATAAAAGACCACAGTAGAATCATATGCATTATGGCAAGAATTGAAATACTTTGAAAGCATGGGATTGTATCATGGTGGGGCTATGCTTGCCTTTATCTGTTGATAACCAATAAGCAGATCTTTGGAAGACCTGGGCTTTACTTGATTAAAATTGGTCAATTATTGATCTTTGTTCTTTGATGTTTTTGATCTCGAGCTTCGTTCTCGATCTCGATATCGTATTATATCGGGAAGAACCAAACACCGGAAAGAAAGGAAACAATAAACACATGGAATCAATGCAATGCTAAAGCAAGGATGATTATATGACAAGTTAAATAGAATTGAAATTTCACCCTAAAGCATGCTTGGAGATTTAAACAGGGTCCGATGGGTATAAACCCTAATTCAGAGATACTCTGGAGGCACCTATGAGGGGTTACTTTGTTATTCTAACAAACTTGTTAATTGAAGTTTCTTAACAATTCATTATTATAGCTTTAAATTATAGGTCTCATTTTTCTAAACAATTTGATATATTATATGTATTTTTCCGAATTATAGAGTAAAAGATATTGATTTTACAAGATTATAACATTTTATGGATTCATTAAAGCCTTTTATTACATCTGGATGACGTCAGCACAAGGTAGGGCTATTTTCACTAGGCCTAAGTTTACCCACAGAGGCTTACAAATGGACCCATAGACGCATCACCACCCACGTGGGCAAACGGGACCCATGGCAGTTTGTCTGGGCTCACCCACGCGTGTGACGTCGGGATGATGTCACCATGGCGGTGCTCCTCCTAGTTGATGAACAACACAACAGGGGAGGGCGAGTGGCCCTGTGTGGGCATATGCATTGGATGCGTGGGGCCGTGGGGAGCCAAAAGGTGGTGGTGCCACCACTTTTGGGTCACCGGAGCAGCGCCGATGACGAGGGCTGGCATCGGTGCACGACGAGCTTCTACGCGAGGACGAACCAGAGCAAGATAAAGACGTCAGGGTGGTCCAGGAGGATCGAAAGCTCACCTTGGTTGCGAGGGAATGGTCATAAAGGATGCTCGGGAGCAGATATGGCCAGAATCATCGATGGACGTAGTGGCCGAAGTCGGGGGCGAGGGTCCGATTGGGCCGCTTGGGAGCATGCCGGCTCATGCGAGTGGGGGCAAACGAATGAGGAGAGCAAGGCGGTCATGGTGGTGGTCTCAGAAAGGCATGGGGAGGCGCATAATATGGCGATGAACGGGTCTAGCCGAAGCTAGGGTTTAACATGCAGAGGGGAATAGCAGAGGAGAGAGAGGGTGCCAGAGCAATTGTGCTCTTATACTTTCCTATAGGGCGGCAGTGGGGTGCGAATCATTGCGCGAAGGCGGATGGTGGCGGCATCGACAAGCAGTTGCTTCACTACAACGAGGAAGACAACTAAAGGAGATGGCTGAAGTGGTATTGGTCCTGGTGGGCCAGTCTGGGCTGCGGCTGGCTGAGGACGAGCGCGTGAGCGGTAGGTAGGAGAGGCACAAATTGGGTCCGCCTGGAGCGGCTGCTGGCTTCATTTTAATTAGCAACACCTTTTTCCATTTCTGTTTTCCCTTTTGTGTTTGAATTTCCAAATCCTTTTCTATTTTTAACAATTGGAAATTACCAGAGTTTTGCAAATATTTTTAGAACACTTAGGGGCCCTTATAATCCATTTGGGCTCCAATACTTTTGTAGTTTTCAAAATACATAAACCATTTGAGTGTATTTGAGAGGAAGAGAGAAATTAGGGTTTAGGGTTTCATTATTTTTTCTTTGCATGCATTTTAGAAGATGATGCTCATGAATGCACAAACAACCCTAATTTCCATTTAAATAAAACTGGGGTGTTACAGCTCTATCCCCCTTACGAGAATCTCGACCCGAGATTCCAAAGATAGGAAAAGAGAGGGAGAAGGAGAACAGGGTCACTTCTAAGGATAAGAGGAAAACACACTAAACAACACACAGAGTATCTCATGGTTAACTCATGGATGGAGTGTTTAGAAACAACTCTGAGATGACAAACATGAAACACATCAAGGTAAAGGAGGAAGAAAGAGAAGGTTTTAAGTTGTTGGATAGATGGTCTTCATAAGGACTGAGACCATGGAGCTACAGAAGGGTTTAAGCTTCTGAGGGAGAAGGCTTCCAACAGAAAGAACATGACCAAATACTTTGAAAGGTGAAACTCTACTAGAAGTCCTAGGTAGAGCTTTTAGGTTGTAGAGATATGTATCAACAAAACCAAGCTATTGAACTACTTTTGAAACAGAAGGGTCACTCTTTCATTCAACAGAAGGCCAAGACAGAAAGTTGCTTTGGTAGAGAGGACTCATAGGAGTCACAAGGAACATGTAATAAGGAAAACTTCTGATTACCGAAATCATAGTCACTCTTAAAACATGGTCATAATAACGAAGGAAACTCTTTATTCATCCAGGTCTATCAAGATCTTTTCTAAAGATAGTGATATCACTTTACACCACCATATGAATAGGTAACAAGATTCCTGATGACACAAGAAGAAAGGAACTTCATTCTTAGACCCCATTTACATGGCACAACGATTGCCAACATAAGAGGGTCTGGAGGATCAACCGAGAGAAATTTAGCAACTCTACTTTAAATGTTCTCCTTGATGTTCGAGAAAGAAGACATCAAGTAAAGGTCGGACTTTGGATACAAACAAGGCCATAAGCACAACTCCTATAATAAATCATAGAAGAAGTCTCATGAGGAGTGGTGGTTATTGCTGAATCAAGAGAATATGACAATAGGCTTTCCGAGTAGTTGTGTTAACCATTACATCAACCTTGTCAGATTTACAAAGGAACCTATGTTAAAACCTTGAGGAACACCAACCATTGTTGCTGCTTGAGATTTAGCTTTGGTTAAATGGGATAATACTTCAGACTCAGCATGTCTGAATAGAAAGTTAGCAACATTTACGCAGAGATAAATTCACTAGATTCTCAAGATATGGACTACAGTGTTAAGCTCCAATAGACAGAGCTGGATTTCTTGACCCATGTATTAGCAACTTGTCGAAGGACAGTTGCACACATATAAGTACTTGCAACAAAACACACATGTTTCTTGAAAGAAATAAAGATAACTCTTCTCGAATCCATGGCGACATCTTTCAACAATTGAAGGTGAATCGGAGAAGATCACTTCTAACATCCAGAACACATTCTTCGAGATAACACGAAGATGGTTCTCAAAATTTTCCAACATTAATGCCAATTGTTCCATATGAATCTTGTCTAGCATGGAGAAGATAAAGATGTCATAGATGGGATTACTAACAAACTTACCGAGTGTAGAGTTCCCAACCTTTTAATAAGGTAGAGATCCCTGTGTTTACAATGCTAGTCCCTGGATCAATAGCTAGCATCCACAGTTAAGATGTAATATCAAGAAACAAAGGTCATAATATAACTTTATAACCAGGAATAACATAATCTTATTACATCTTACATAGCTCATTTGGCTATTACATTACATTGCAGCAGAATATCTATAAGCATGGGGTCTTTCATCTTCAAGGTGCCACAGGCAAACATGTTGGTTGTAGACTTTGTAATCCTAATCAATCAATCTTCACTAAAATCAATCAAACCTGCAACATTATAAGTTACAGCCACAAGGGTCAATACATTTGAATTGTATTGGCAAGTTTCACTACTATGTTGAATATAAGTGGATCCTATCATTACATGCATATTTGGCTAAGTAGGGTTTAAGGCTCATTTGCAGAAAGCAATAATTTATCCTATCTTTTCAAAATGGTTTTGTTCCTTTTGTCAAATCTTTCTGAACTCCTTGGTAAATCGCCAAGTGTCTTTGTCAAAATCTCTTGAGATCCTTGGTACACCCCAAGTACTTCAAGTTTTTATCAAAATCTCTTGAGCTCCTTGGTAAATCCCCAAGTGCTGCAAGTTTTTATCCAAATCTCTTGAGCTCCTTGGTACCCCCAAGTGCTTCAAGTTTTTATCCAAATCTCTTGAGCTCCTTGGTACCCCCAAGTGCTTCAAGTCTTTTGTTGTCACTTTAAAGTTTTTCTTTTATAAATTGGAATGTCGAGATTTCCCATAGCTTCAAGCTTTAGTTGCTCACTATTGTCCATAACCGGGGACACGGCTAAGTACTTAGATTTTATTATCTTCTGCAGAAGTTGTACACTTTACCCACATGACACCTTCTCATCTTGTTGCCACCAGTGGCCGCTGGATAAGTACTCACCAAGATGGAGTACTGGCAGATTGAGAATGTGACGAAGTCTTTCCAAAGGGTCCTCCCATACACCATTGCTAGCTTGTCTTCAGGCACCCATGTAGGGTTTCGAGTTCCCTCATTTTCAGTAACCTGAAGACAATGCATGGGTCTTCCCAATGTAGTTGACTAAGCCAGAGCCATAATAGCATGTGGCTGTACACGAAAGCCACAGTTGGAGAAACATGTTCAATCTCTAAGTCCCTGGGTGGTTTTCTTTTGGTGCACAACACAAAGAGATTGCCATCGACATGGTTCCTTTTGTTGCCACCTTGTCCAAAACTTGAGTAACCTTGTCCACCCAGGTGGTTCATTGAGTACTTGTTTTATTATATAAAACACAAGTCTTTTCTCATCTTTATAAAATCTCAACATGTATCTCTTCTCAAAATATATAGCATGGCTAAGCATTTTACAACTACATTGTTTTCACTAAGGAATATATAAGGTATCCTATTATGATTTAGCATAGCATAAGTATAGAAATTCTTTTCATGCATGTTTCAAAATCCACTAAGTATAATGAAAATAGTAGGACTTTAGATGATAGTGTAACTTGCCTTTTTGGTAGGGAATGTTGGTTCACTTCTTGATCTTGCTAGTTTCACACTTTTCTAACTTTACTACAAATCAATCAAGCAAACACAATATCAACTAGCATTCCAACCAATCACCAATCAAACAAAACATCACACATAAAATCATAGGAACTAAGTCATGCATGCAAGCATGCAAAAGATACTTTTATTTGCAAAGGTGGTTTCCACTAGGCTCTAAACTTTGTAAGGTTAAAAGTGGTCATTTTCCAAAGTGGCAAAGTCATTTGCAAAAGGGTTTTATCTATAAACCATTTTTAAATCCAATCATTATTTTATGTGGTGGAAAATGTTTTTATCAAAGCAAAAACTTTATGTTGTTCACCAAATAAGTTGTTAATTCTCAAAACTTTGTGTTTAGGGTCAGTAGGTTTGAATCAAATCATTTTCCCAAAGTTTTTACTCCAAAGTCATTTTCATAGCAAAATCAATACTTTTATTTGACTAGAAATGGGCTAATTCAATTAATCTATCCTAATCTTTTCAAAATGCATTTTTAAATCCACAAGTTGGTTCCTAAGGTCAGTAGGTTCACCACAAACCAATTTGCAAAGATTTTAACCTCAAAATCATTTTGGAATAATTTTTATAACCTAAACAAGCATACAAATGTTTCTGCAGAAACAAACAATCTAACAGAAACTTTTTACTAAACAAATTGCATGGTTGGATAGGTCTTGTTCCACTGATTCCATTGATATAAAGTTTGCAATTTTTGGACTTGTGGATCAAAAGTTACAAGGGTTTCAAATTCGCAAATCAATCTGATTTCAAATTCTGTTTTAGAACAATGACTGGCCACGCGTCGCATTTTTATTGGTCGGTACCAGTTCGCGCGGATTGCGCTCTGCGGTTCGTTGGATCTAAACAGATCGCACGGCGTGGGTTGACTCATACCGCTTCGCTCCGTTCTAATCACAGCCACACGATAACGATCTAACAACTACAATCAACCTGCCACTAACTAGCGGCGCTGCACGGCGGCAGACGGCGGCGCACGCTCTGGCGGCGAGCTTGCCGATGGTACAGGACGCAAAGAAGGAAGTGGAGATGCTCACCGTGATCGCAGAGACGTGGGGATGCTCAAGGTACGGTCAGCTCATCGAGGGGCGCTCTGGTTCTAGCGGGATTTCTCACCGGAGTGGGGGACAGCGTCGGGCGGCTCTGGTCGTTGTCGGGGGCGACGCTGTGGTTCACTCCGAGGCAAAATGAGGACACGGTTAGATGCAGCCGAGTGTGGTGAGTGTAGGAGCATGAACGAGAGGGCGTGGGGCGGTCTGTCTTACCAGGGGGAGGTCGCCGGAGAAGTAGCAGACGCGGTGGTGCTCAGAGGTGGTCGGAGTCGACGCTCTGGGGCGCCCGCAGGTGAATGGGAGGTACGGACAGATGTGCCTGTGAGTGGGGATCACGGCGGTGTGCTTAGGAAGGCAAGGGGCAGCGAGGTTCGGCCGGAATTTACTGGGGATGTTCGTCGGAGCAGTGGCGGTGTAAATCTGATTCAGGGCAGCCTGGTGGCTCTCGTGCAACGGTGTTTGAGGGGAAAGGAGGAGAAGGCGCAGGCGATTAAAAGTGCGTGGTCGCAGGGTGGAGTAATGGCCGTTAACAGCGCGAATTGATCGCCGGAGTAAAGGACATGAAACGGCGAGGCGACGTGGTCAGGGGGAAGACGACGAACAGTAGCGTGGGGCCTGCCTGTCAGCGAGGGAGAGTGGGGGAAAGAGGGGCCACCGGTCAGTCACTCTGCGGGTGCGGGTTCAGGTGAAAAACGCTTCGCGCGTGGGGAAATAGCTGGGCTGGTACTGGACTTCTGGGCCAGGTTTAGTTGGGTCGAGTCCGACTCTATTTTTTTCTTTCAAAAGCTTTTTCTTTTTCTATTTCTATTTTCTGTTTTGAATTTCAAACAACAATAAAATACTCAAATCAAATCAAACTCTTCCAAACTTTGCACCACACTTTGCAATTGAATTTGGTTCTGTTTTAACAACACAAACCAAAGTTCAAAAATAAATAATAATTTTATTCTTTTTAGGATCTATTTAATAATTAAATAAATAGTCCTTAGTCATTAATTCAAATAGGATTTGTTTTATTTAATAAAATCTCCATTTGAAATCTGAATATTATCAAAACCAAATCAGTAGGTTTTATTTGAAAATACAAAATACTTGGAAAACTTGTTTAAAATAAATAAATAAGTTTTGATGTTTAATTAAAATAGTAAAACCTTTAATTTTAATAAACTTTGGATATTCAATCCTTATTAATTTATTTTAAATAAACCTTTACTAATTTTTATCAAATAGAAATATTTTATTTCAAAGGCTTGGCCAAGTTTTAATTTGGCTCTATAAAATAATCCTTATTTATATTTCTATCTTTTCATTTAAAAACCAATCTTTTATTAAAAGATTCAAAATAGTAATTCCAAATATTTTTATTTTCCTTTATTAAATTTTTATCTTTTTAAATCCCTTTAGGATTTATCTTGATCAAAATAGGTTTGAAGGTTTCAAATTGGGATCAAAAAGTTTCTTCTCACCTTGAAAATCAACAAAGTTTTATTTTATTCATTTGTTTTTCACATTACAAGATTTGGAAAATCTTGGGATGTGACAGGCTACCACCCTTAAAATAAATCTCGTCCCGAGATTTGGGAAGGCTAGGGTTACCAATAGGCTCAAAACATCTAGGGTACTACCACCCTTAAAATTTCCAAACTAAATTACATATTGGCTTGCTTGGGATCTTGGGGAAACTTCTCTGGGCAAACATCTGCATGGTGTCCTTTGTTTCCACACTTGACACATGTGTCAAGGCTGAGATCCTTCATAGGCTTGTTTATCTTGTTCTTCATCTTTTCTGGACAATTGCTTGCATAATGTCCTAGGTTTTTGCAATTGAAACATATGATAAGTTTGAGTTCTTCACGTGTCTCTTGTGGACAAGTTGTTGCATAATGGCCTAGCTCTTTGCAATTGTTGCACCATACTTGACCAATCTCCTTATACTTCTGTTTCTCTGGACATTCACTGGAATAGTGTCCCATTTCTTTACAATGATGACATTGCACATGGCTTTTGTCCTTCTTCTTCTTTTTGGGCTTCTCCAAAGCTAGGAGTGCATCTAGTTCATGTTGTTCATATGTTATCTGATAGGTAGGAATGTCTACATGTTTCTTGGACCTTCTATTACTCCTTGGATAATTCATATGCCTCTTCTTTGGTCCTTTGAATTGGGTTGTATTGCATGGAGGTATAAGTGGAGCTTTTCCTTTGTCCTCATTCTTCTTGGTAGACTTAGATCCCTCTTGATAGTTTGCAATCATTTGTTGCACTCCACCTTGTTTCCTTTGTTCAACTATGGAATAGATGGGGCATTAGATAGGGACATGATTGTTTCCTTCACATAGGTAGCAAGTAGCTTGAGAGGTGGGACATTGGCCAATTGGATGTTTCTCTTCACAATTGGGGCATTGATCTCCATGTTCCTTGGAAGTATGATCCTTGTCTCCACAAATATTGCAAGCTTTGGCTCCTTTTAGAACAACATCCTTGTCTCCTTTGGAAAAGTTGCTTTCCATGTTGAGCATTTGGTCTGTCACCTTATGCAACATTTGGGCTTGGTCTTCCAAAAACTTTTGCAGGGTTGGATCTTCCCCACTGGTGTTGGCTATGAATTGAGCTGTCATTTGATTCAGCTGGATTTGGGTTCCTATGAGTTCTTTCATGCTGTTCCCTTGGTTGGTGTTGGTGTCATCAACCTTGATGTTGGAGTCTCTTGGAGTAGTCATCTGTTTGGGGTTGAATTGAGATTAGAATAGGCAAAATATTTCTAAGGAAATAATCCTAATCACACACATCACAATTCACTCAAGCAATGTGCAAGCAATTACAAACAAACTTTTCACTCAAACACTGAAGTTCAAGCACATTTTTAGGCAACACAATATTTTTGTTACACCACACAAGTTGATGGGTTTGTCTTAACTAAAATATGGTGGTCCATCTATATGGTTCACTTGTGATCTTTCCATCCTTCTTGGTTGATTCTTCTTGCATGAGATCATGGTTTCCTTGGGAAAAATCTTTGGTCACAAAAACTTCAAAGGTGATGATGGCTCCTTCTAAGTTGTGTTTCCTTAGTCTTCAAGTCTTGAGCAAGATTTCTTGTCTCACTTGTCCTTAGTGGTATCCAAGATTGAAGTCCTTGGTGAATATGCTGAAGATGTTGAAGTCATTAGAGTTGAAGATGTTGAAGTCATTAGAGTTGAAGATGTTGAATTCATTAGAGCTGAAGATGTTGAAGTCATTAGAGTTGATGTAGTTCTTTGCACATGGTGAAGTCTTTGGTCACGGGGTAGGTTTTTCCATCAAGTTGAAATAGAAGAGATGTAGAGTTGAAACCAAAATGGTTGAGGAAAGAGTTTACAAGATTGTTTGTAAATAAGTTTTGGAACAAATACAACTCCTATTTTTCTAAGGGTTTTTGTCCATTCCTAGAGTTTACAAATTCTACAGGCAACACAATGCTCTGATACCATCTGTAGAGTTCCCAACCTTTTAATAAGGTAGAGATCCCTGTGTTTACAATGCTAGTCCTTGGATCAATAGCTAACATCCATAGTTAAGATGTAATATCAAGAAACAAAGGTCATAATATAACTTTATAACCAGGAATAACATAATCTTATTACATCTTACATAGCTCATTTGACTATTACATTACATTGCAGCAGAATATCTATAAGCATGGGGTCCTTCATCTTCAAGGTGCCACAGGCAAACATGTTGGTTGTAGACTTTGTAATCCTAATCAATCAATCTTCACTAAAATCAATCAAACCTGCAACATTATAGGTTACAGCCACAAGGATCAATACATTTGAATTGTATTGGCAAGTTTCACTACTATGTTGAATATAAGTGGATCCTATCATTACATGCATATTTGGCTAAGTAGGGTTTAAGGCTCATTTGCAGAAATCAATAATTTATCCTATCTTTTCAAAATGGTTTTGTTCCTTTTGTCAAATCTTTCTGAACTCCTTGGTAAATCCCCAAGTGTCTTTTTCAAAATCTCTTGAGATCCTTGGTACACCCCAAGTACTTCAAGTTTTTATCAAAATCTCTTGAGCTCCTTGGTAAATCCCCAAGTGCTGCAAGTTTTTATCCAAATCTCTTGAGCTCCTTGGTACCCCCAAGTGCTTCAAGTTTTTATCCAAATCTCTTGAGCTCCTTGGTACCCCAAGTGCTTCAAGTCTTTTGTTGTCACTTTAAAGTTTTTCTTTTAGAAATTGGAATGTCGAGATTTCCCATAGATTCAAGCTTTAGTTGCTCATTATTGTCCATAACCGGGGACACGGCTAAGTACTTAGATTTTATTATCTTCTGCAGAAGTTGTACACTTTACCCACATGACACCTTCTCATCTTGTTGCCACCAGTGTCCGCTGGATAAGTACTCACCAAGATGGAGTACTGGCAGATTGAGAATGTGACGAAGTCTTTCCAAAGGGTCCTCCCATACACCATTGCTAGCTTGTCTTCAGGCACCCATGTAGGGTTTCGAGTTCCCTCATTTTCAGTAACCTGAAGACAATGCATGGGTCTTCCCAATGTAGTTGACTAAGCCAGAGCCATAATAGCATGTGGCTGTACACGAAAGCCACAGTTGGAGAAACATGTTTAATCTCTAAGTCCCTGGGTGGTTTTCTTTTGGTGCACAACACAAAGAGATTGCCATCGACATGGTTCCTTTTGTTGCCACCTTGTCCAAAACTTGAGTAACCTTGTCCACCCAGGTGGTTCGTTGAGTACTTGTTTTATTATATAAATCACAAGTCTTTTCTAATCTTTTTAAAATCTCAACATGTATCTCTTCTCAAAATATATAGCATGGCTAAGAATTTTACAACTACATTGTTTTCACTAAGGAATATATAAGGTATCCTATTATGATTTAGCATAGCATAACTATAGAAATTATTTTCATGCATGTTTCAAAATCCACTAAGTATAATGAAAATAGTAGGACTTTAGATGATAGTGTAACTTGCCTTTTTGGTAGGGAATGTTGGTTCACTTCTTGATCTTGCTAGTTTCACACTTTTCTAACTTCACTACAAATCAATCAAGCAAACACAATATCAACTAGCATTCCAACCAATCACCAATCAAACAAAACATCACACATAAAATCATAGGAACTAAGTCATGCATGCAAGCATGCAAAAGATAGTTTTATTTGCAAAGGTGGTTTACACTAGGCTCTAAACTTTGTAAGGTTCAAAGTGGTAATTTTCCAAAGTGGCAAAGTCATTTGCAAAAGGGTTTTATCTATAAACCATTTTTAAATCCAATCATTATTTTATGTGGTGGAAAATGTTTTTATCAAAGCAAAAACTTTATGTTGTTCACCAAATAAGTTGTTAATTCTCAAACTTGGTGTTTAGGGTCAGTAGGTTTGAATCAAATCATTTTCCCAAAGTTTTTACTCCAAAGTCATTTTCATAGCAAAATCAATACTTTTATTTGACTAGAAATGGTCTAATTTAATTAATGCATCCTAATCTTTTAAAAATGCATTTTTAAATCCACAAGTTGGTTCCTAAGGTCAGTAGGTTCACCACAAACCAATTTGCAAAGATTTTAACCTCAAAATCATTTTGGAATAATTTTTATAACCTAAACAAGCATACAAATGTTTCTGCAAAAACAAACAATCTAACAGAAACTTTTACTAAACAAATTGCATGGTTGGCTAGGGCTTGTTCCACTGATTCCATTGATATAAAGTTTGCAATTTTTGGACGTGTGGATCAAAAGTTACAAGGGTTTCAAATTTGCAAATCAATCTGATTTCAAATTCTATTTTAGAACAAAGACTGGCCACGCGTCGCGTTTTTATTGGGCGGTACCGGTTCGCGCGGATTGCGCTCTGCGGTTCGTTGGATCTAAACAGATCGCACAGCGTGGGTTCACTCATACCGCTTCGCTCCGTTCTAATCACAGCCACACGATAACGATCTAACAGCTACAATCAACTTGCCACTAACTGGCGGCGCTGCACGGCGGCAGACGGCAGCGCACGCTCTGGCGGCGAGCTTGCTGACGGTACAGGAATCAAAGAAGGAAGTGGAGATGCTCACCGTGATCGCAGTGACGTGGGGATGCTCAAGGTACGGTCAGCTCGTCGAGGGGCGCTCTGGTTCTAGCGGGATTTCTCGCCGGAGTGGGGGACGGCGTCGGGCGGCTCTGGTCGTTGTCGGGGACGACGCTGTGGTTCACTCCAAGGCAAAATGAGGACACAGTTAGATGCAGCCGAGTGTGGCGAGTGTAGGAGCATGAACGAGAGGGCGTGGGGCGGTCTGTCTTACCAGGGGGAGGTCGCCGGAGAAGTAGCAGACACGGTGGTGCTCAGAGGTGGTCGGAGTCGATGCTCTGGGGCGCCCGCAGGTGAATGGGAGGTACGGACAGATGCGCCCGTGAGTGGGGATCACGGCGGTGTGCTTAGGAAGGCAAGGGGCGGCGAGGTTCGGCCGGAATTTACTAGGGATGTTCGTCGGAGCAGTGGCGGTGTAAATCTGATTCAGGGCAGCCTGGTGGCTCTCGTGCAACGGTGTTTGAGGGGAAAGGAGGAGAAGGCGCAGGCGATTAAAAGTGCATGGTCGCAGAGTGGAGTAATGGCCGTTAACAGCGCGAATTTATCGCCGGAGTAAAGGACAGGAAACAGCGAGGCAACGTGGTCAGGGGGAAGACGACAAACAGTAGCGTGGGGCCTGCCTGTCAGCGAGGGAGAGTGGGGGAAAGAGGGGCCACCGGTCAGTCACTCTACGGGTGCGGGTTCAGGTGAAAAACGCTTCGCGCGTGGGGAAATAGCTGGGCTGGTACTGGGCTTCTGGGCCAGGTTTAGTTGGGTCGAGTCTGACTCTATTTTTTTCTTTCAAAAGCTTTTTCTTTTTCTATTTCTATTTTCTGTTTTGAATTTCAAACAACAATCAAATACTCAAATCAAATCAAACTCTTCCAAACTTTTCACCACACTTTGCAATTGAATTTGGTTCTGTTTTAACAACACAAACCAAAGTTCAAAAACAAATAATAATTTTATTCTTTTTAGGATCTATTTAATAATTAAATAAATAGTCCTTAGTTATTAATTCAAATAGGATTTGTTTTATTTAATAAAATCTCCATTTGAAATCTGAATATTATCAAAACCAAATCAGTAGGTTTTATTTGAAAATACAAAATACTTGGAAAACTTGTTTAAAATAAACAAATAAGTTTTGATGTTTAATTAAAATAGTAAAACCTTTAATTTTAATAAACTTTGGATATTCAATCCTTATTAATTTATTTTAAATAAACCTTTACTATTTTTTATCAAATAGAAATATTTTATTTCAAAGGCTTGGCCAAGTTTTAATTTGGCTCTATAAAATAATCCTTATTTATATTTCTATCTTTTCATTGAAAAACCAATCTTTTATTAAAAGATTCAAAATAGTAATTCCAAATATTTTTATTTTCCTTTATGAAATGTTTATCTTTTTAAATCCCTTTAGGATTTATCTTGATCAAAATAGGTTTGAAGGTTTCAAATTGGGATCAAAAAGTTTCTTCTCACCCTGAAAATCAACAAAGTTTTATTTTATTCATTTGTTTTTCACATTACAAGATTTGGAAAATCTTGGGATGTGACACCGAGATACTCCAAGTAGATGGACTTATATGTTGCGTGAACAAGGCAAGAATACTGGTCAGATTAAAGGCAATGAAGATGTACTCAAGTGAAACATCATAAGTAGAAACACCATTAAGATAGTCCTTGGAACTGAGTTTGATTTGACAATATCCCAAATCAAATCAAAGGCGGGGAATATAACATATCCATAAAGGAGATGCTATCTTTCTTCATCATGAACAAAACTAGACACCCCTTTAATAAGGAACAGAGTCAGATATAACTTTTGTCTTACAACTCTCCAAGTTGTTGTTTAAGCTCAACCAACTAGTTCATGGGTATCCATTACGGATCCTTGGAGATAATAGAAGTTTGGAGAACTTTCTTGCTCAAGAACTTGACAACAAGGTCATGTGGAAACATGGCTATACTTCTAGAAGACATCTAGAATATTACGAACCTCCAGTATGTCACTTAGTTTGAGAGGAAACTTGCTTGGTAAGGCAAGAAGACATAGTCTCAAAGCTTCGGCACAAGCCTTATTCTTTGACTAAAGAGAGTGTACCGGAGTAATAAACTTGGTAGAAAAATCATCCTTTGCTTAGTGAAATGGTTAACCAATCACGCTAAGAATGAGAACAATGTCCTTGGAGTTCAAAGCAGTTATAATTGCTAAGATTCTCAGATGGCCACATTATTACGCACATGCATCACTCACGAGAACGAAAGCTTGAGGATGGGTAAATATGTGTGAGAGCATCACTTCATTGAGGGGTCATGAAACTCGGCATGACCTTTTAGTATAAAAGAGTGTGATACTTCAAGATATAACTGATAGAAGACAATTAATGCCTCTTAATCTGCAGATTACAATATTTTGACCTGGTGCTTGATATGACGGGGTACTGGGGTTTGTTTGTCCTGACATCCTGAAATGGTTTGTCTTGACGGACCACAAGAGTATCTTGCATAGGAAGGCACCAATGCACATTTACTACTTGGCTATCAACTGGTAGTCAAGGTCGAAAAGAAACAAGGGAGGAAGAACATGCTCATGATAGAATCCCGAGATGTAGATGCATAGGTTATCAACTTCCAAAAACCAATGCAGAAAGGGGGAAGTGTGGTAGAGTCATGAGTATATATGCAAGAATCATGAGGAGTACTCTTGCCATGATCTATTTGGTTCCATTAAAGAACATCTGCCATAGCATGTGGTACGGGAAGTCCTTGGTTGTTGCAACTCAATCATGACAAAGACCACAAGCTTTAAGTCTAGAATTGTAGTACCAGCCATCCTGAGGTAATGTGTGAACATTAATGAGAGGGAACAAAGGAATGTATCTTGGGTTAAAGGCCAGCTTCATGTACAAGATTCACAACACCAGAATCCAGCATAATCAGGGATCTTCGGTTCATTCCAAGGGTTAAAACCCGAGAAAGGAGTAATTTCTACTTGAGTGACATGGTGTACTGCAAGATAATAATCACGAGGTAGCTTCCAAGAGAAGAAATGACTTCTGAAGTACCCAAACAAACAAAAAGGAGGCCCTCGAGGCGAAAGGAAACCTCGCTCTAGTGAACTCAACACTAGGTCAAATGGCTTAGAAACGACATGCCAGAAGGCACCTAAGCTGTGAAAGACTAGAAGAGATATCAAAACTTTTCCGAAGTCAATACAAGATGAGATGACCCAGAATTAGAGCTATACTAGATAATGAGTAAAAGAAGCATACTAGAGTTTTCGTAAATACTTTTCATCTTTGAAATAGTTTTCACAAGCACTAGACTCAACATCAAACAATAGCAAGGTTTTTCTACGGTCGGTACGGCTCTGATACCAAAACCTATGACACCCCGGGATTAGGGCTAAACAAATCCCAGACCTTAGCCTAACATAAGCTTAACCTTGAAATCGAGGATATCCAGTGAAGAATCAGTAACACAACAGTGATACTATGACACAAAAATTATTATAGCAAGCTCATAACTGAGCAGAGAACCAAATTATTACAAGTAGAAGTCACTGATCACAATCATCAAACAACGGAAGGCAAATTATGCTAATAAGTATGGAAAACTTAACAAATGGCCTAAGAGTCCTAAAGCATAAGATGACGTCCCAGCCCATAAATTCCAGGCTGCCGAACGGGAACCCCAAGCGACTCGTCGGTGTCGATGTAGTATGGAACTCATCTTCAGGTGAACACTTACTCTGCTACAAAAGTATCAACATAGCAAGGGTGAGTACAGGGAGGACTCAGCAAGACTTATGGCTGGTGGGGCTGTTTTGTGTAATTATGTCTTTGTTTATAAAACAAGAGAGAGAAAAAGCTCGTCTAATCAGAACATTTTAAACGGGATAAGAGAGAAACATCTCTAAAGCATTGATCATCATATCTTTGATATCCACCAAATAATCATCTTATCATAACTAGTATCACCCCCTCGTACCCATGAGGAAGCATCCTTAAGAACATGCTGATCTGCCAAGTTTAACGATTAGGTTAAAGTTCTCTATGATCTCTCGTCCATTCCCAATTCGTCCATAACCGCGGACACGGCTTTTCGAAAATATTAATACCCTGTAGGGGTGTATAACTTTACCCACACGTACCAACTGACTCTTAATGTCAGATCATTAGCCCTCTTCCTTGGAAGTCCGACAGAGGGTGGTTGACCATGACCTTTACCTTGCTTTTGCCTAAATCCATGAGTCACCAAGAAAGGGTTTTCTCGGCCAAATCTCTATGTCCAAGGATCAGGAGTACTCCCGGAGCCTCCTTCCTCCTTGGTCACGCCCTATATGATGCACCATCTTCAACCCATACAAATATGCAAATGCCAAGTATCAAACTATAGACTCATGGATCAAACTAGGCAAGTTAGTGAGGCTGCCAAATGGGCCCATAGCTGCATCAGCTTCCATGTGGGCAAATGGGACCCATAGCTATTTGACTGGGCTGACCCACGCATGTGACGTCGGGATGATGTCACCATGGTGGTGCTCCTCGCAATTGATGAACGAGACAGCAGGGGCGGGCAATCGGGCCTGTGTGGGCATATGCGTTGGATGCGTGGGGCTGCGGGGAGCCAAATGGTAGTGGCGCCACCCCTTTTGGGTCGCCGGAGCAGCATCGACGACGAGGGCTGGCGACGGTGCACGGCGAGCTCATACACGAGGATGAACTAGAGCGAGAGAAAGACGCCGGGGTGGTCCAGGAGGACCAAAAGCTGACCTTGGTTTTGTGGTAGTGGTCAGAGAGGATGCTTGGGAGCGGAGTGTCCAGAATCATCGATGGATGCGGTGACCGGAGTAGGGGCGAGGGTCTGATTGGGACGCCTGGGAGCATGCCGTCGCACGCGAATAGGGGCAAACAAATGAGACCAGCGAGGCGACCGTGGTGGTGGTTTTAGAGAGCCATGAGGAGGCGCATAACAAGGGCAACAAACAGCTCTGGACGGAGCTACGGTTCGGCGTGTAGAGGGGAAAAGAGGGAGAGAGAGAGGACGTCGGAGCAAGTGTGAGGTACATGAGAATATGACCATGTCGGGGCACTCTTATCCTTTCCTACGAGGCAGCGATGGGGCGCGAATTGTTGCGCGAGGGTGGACGGCGGTGGCGGTGACAGCTAGCTGCTTCACTGTAGCGAGGAAGATGACGAAGGGAGATGGCCGAAGAGGTATTGAGACTGGTGAGTCGGTCTGGTCTGCGGCTGGATAAGGACGAGAGCATGAGCGGTAGGTACGAGAGGCACAAACTGGGCCATCCCGGCGTGGCTGGTGGCTTCATTTTCATTCGCAACACCTTTTTCCATTTCTGTTTTCCCTTTTGTGTTTGTATTTCCAAATCCTTTTCTATTTTGAATAATTTGAAATTACTAGTGGTTTGCAAATATTTTTCAAACACTTAGGGGCCCTTATAATCCATTTGGGCTCCAATGCTTTTGTAGTTTTCAAAATACATAAACCATTTGAGTGTATTTGAGAGGAAGAGAAAAATTAGGGTTTAGGGTTTCATAATTTTTATTTGCATGCATTTTAAAAGATGTTGCTCATGTATGCACAAACAACTCTAATTTCCATTTAAATAAAACTGGGGTGTTACATTTCTTTTGTGGATTTCCTCTTGTGTTCTTCCTCTCCTATTCCCCCAATAGCTTTTGTAGCTTTGGTGGATTTTGAGAGTGAAGGACTTTCCATTGCATTAGGTGCTTTGGTTTGAGTTCTCCTTGGAGGATTTGGTTGGTGAAAATCAAGAATCTTGTCCCTCTTAGGTTCTTGGAACTCTGGACGGTGTGTGGCCTTTGGGGTGTGTTCTTGGGGCCTCTAACTAAGTTTTGGAGCTATCCTCAAGCTAGTAGCCTTGGTGGTGATTATTTGGATCCTCCAATTAAGTTGTGGATATTTCCCCAATCTTGTACGTGTTTGGTGACCGCCCTCAAGTGTCCCATAGTGGATCGGGTGCTTGCCGTGCAGCGGATGCTCGGGAGAATAGGGTGAGGCCTCTTGTGGTGTTGGTGGTATTAGTACTGCCCACCCCTCCAACGAGACGTACTTCCTTGTGGAAGGAACTCGGTAAAAGATCATCGTCCCCGCATGCCTCGGTTATCTATATACCTGAGATCTTTACTTATGCACTTTACATTGTGATGGCTGCAACATCCCAATTTCAGCAACCCTGATTGGTTGTCAAAAGGGGCAAAAATTAGGGGGAACAAAGAAAATCTTGGTAAGTGTTGCAATGTTTGTTATTTGTTTGCTTGTCTTCATGCAACTATTTGAGTATTAGATTCTATACTCCTTACCTCAACACTAGTTGACAAAAACTATTTTACAAAAGAGATGTCTTGGCTCACCTTTCATATTATCAAATGTTCTAACATTTCAAACTTGAGACAAGATGACTTTGATACAACAAAAAGTTTTACTAGTTTCTATTACGAAAACTAGGGAGCACTATATATAATCTCCTTATGTTTTCAAGACAGAGCATTCAACTAATCTTATATCCAGGAATTTCCAAAACCTTTACCTAAACCTTTTCATTCCAATCTTGGTGGAAATACCAAGAGTACCTTATCTTACTTAAAATCACAACCTCTCCCAAACACCCATGCTTACCTCAAGCTAGGATTGATGGTAACCTTAGTAGTAGATGGATAAGTTGGCAAGATGAATTGCATTGATCTGTTGTCTGATGTTTTGCCTTGATCTGTTGTCTGATGTTTTGCCTTGATCTGATGATTTCCTTGATTGCTTAGGAACTAGAGTGAGCTAATCTAGTAGCTCATCAATTAGGATCACACCAATGGTTAAGATCCCCAAATCTTAAACCAAGCCTCCTAAGTTGGATCTATCCTAAGCCCCTCAAGTGACCACCTAACCTACTCAACCAGATCAATCATGAGTTAATCCTATGTAATAGCGTCGAACTCATCAAAGAAAAAATACAAGCATGAAATCTTATCTACTCAAGCTATCCTTCACTATCATCCACTTGAGGAAAATAATAAACCCTGGGACCTCTCTCAAAGGTTCCCCTTTTGCATACTAGTCCAAATCCACAAATCTGCTAAATTGGCCAAGTCTGGAATCATTAACTAGATTCAATCTTTGGAACTCCACCTATTCCAATCAATGTGCATTATAGATAATGCACCCGAACCATCTTGTAGTACAACTTTATTACTACCAAATCCCACCATTTCCCTTGGATAAACCATTCTTGTACCCACTCATCCATGATGGTCTTATGATCAAGAAAATAATCTTCTCCGCAAATCATATCATGCTGCTTACTTTGGAAGAAGCTCAAAACCTTATGCTATAATATTTGGACCAACTCTTTGCATGGTTATGATCTACTACACATGGTTTATCAATCCACCCTTCACTTGTTCCCGTTGGATCTTTGTGCTTGTTAAACCCACATGGTTTATGAGGCTTCATGATGCATCTGTTATGGCAGCCTTAATTCCAACAAAGTTTTCCATCACTTCTAGACCACTTCAAATGCAACCAAGCCAAACTCATTCTTCCATGATCATCTATATAACCTGTTCTAACTATCCATCTATCCATTGCATCAAGGTGAGCTCTAAGCTCACTAATCCAACCTTGTTTAGGTAGTATAAAAATATTAATGCCTTGAATCCTCTACTCCTTGCTCTCTTATAAAAATCCATCTTGTTTTGAAAAACACAAGGTTGCCAATGATGGATACTTCAAGTTGACATCATCCAAGTTGGATATAAACATGTGCCAAATAATTTCCATAATTATTTGGAACATAAAACTATTTAAATTCCTTTCCATGCAAAATTCTCAAATCTTTCCTATAAAGGAAAGTTTGTTTTTATCCAAATCACCTTGCCAAATCAAGCTACATTTGATTCCTATACATCATACCCTACCTTCCAATCTAAAAAATGAATATTTTTTAGATCCTTTATTATTTCTTTGTGCCTTTTTTCTTAAATGGCAGAAACAAGAAATAATTGATTAAAAATACTTTCCTATCTAAACAAATGCAAGAAAATTCTCCAATGTGTGATATGGTATTTAGGATCATCTCACATAAAAAACCAACCTTGTACAATGTAAAAATATCAAATGAACTTCTAGAAACCATTTCTGCACTTTTGAAAATAAATGGAATAAATATGCTCTAAAATACTCCAATAAATCCCAATCAATTCTTGGTGATGAACCTTGATCACACCAATCTACCAGCACCCTTGACTCATCTTCCCAAGATCAAAATTAAAGAGTTGCTTCATGATCAAACACATGGCTATTTATTGAAATCCTTCAATTACAAACTTAAAAACCCATCAAACCTTTCTCCAACTTTGAAAAGCAAGCTTGCACAACAACCCCCTCTGCTCTGGTCGACCACCACTGTAGCACTTCCCTCTTTTTGTCCCTTATGCTTGGAGAGAGTGAGAGAGAGAGGCATGCTCATATCTTTGGAATAAATGTTGAAGCAGCACCCCACTCCCTCTCTGCCTCACAGCATGACCCAAAGCCACACCATCCCTCTCTCCACCACCCTACATTCCCAATGCCTAGCCACCTCCTTTCGTCCAACCTCTCCATGAGACAAGTCCACCATGGACCCATCCCTTCGGGATAAAGGGACAGAGGCCACCCCGCGCCACTCTTTGCCTCATTTTCACTTCCTCTCCCCTCCACACACCTCCCCCGAACACCACACCCTCTCTCCCGATCGAACCAGGACGTGAGAAGAGAAGAGACCTCCCCTCGGCCCTCTTCAAGATCTTCTCATGGAGCTCCCTCCTCCACTTCTCTCCCTCTGCATGTCAGCATGCCAAGGCCCCCATGTTCCCCTGCATCTAACCTATGCTTATTTTGCCCTAGGACCGCCCTTGGAGGCTCCGGCGAGCACCGACGAGCTCGCCTTGGTCGTCTCCTCCTGGGGCTGCTTCCGGTGGCAAATCCCACCTCACCACCCCTCTCTGTGACCACGGAGGTGCACCCCGTCGCCTCGGCCCCTCCCCAGCATCTCTCCCACACCGAGGTGAGCTCTCCACGCCCTCTCCGACCTCCCTAGGGTTCCACCACCACCAACTCTGTTCGTCGAATACGATGAATCCCCATCGTCGGATCCGCCTAAATCCAACGGCCCACACCTTGCCATAACCCTTCGGCGCCCTTAGCCAATGACTGTCGGTCCCGCAGCAAGGGATTTGAAATCCACCTCCCATGCGTGGCTCTCCCCCGTGGGACGAAAACTCCTGGCGCAACCCATTTCCCTCGCAGATCAAGCCCATGCGCATGCTTTCCCTTTTCTTTTTGCCTAGGAAATTTAGATCTGCCAGGTTGCTGTTTATTTTAAATCAAAACAAAAATGAAAACTGCCATATTCTTCCCAGATCTAAATAATCACTTATTCCCACATGTTTTGTACAACATGCAGAACTATCCCTTGTCCAAAAATAATTTTCATTATTTATTAGTATTTAATATACCAACATGTATCTTTAGCAATAAATAAAATCCTCAGGGATCTGCACATACCAAAATGGAATAAATCCAATTGGCCCTACTAAGTATCTCATGTACCTATTTCATGGCTTTAGTCTCATGCCAAGTGGAATAGTGGTTTGACTGTAGCAAAAATAGAAAAATCAACTCATATATGCCTTTAGAAATTTCCCTAGGCCAAACCATGAGTTTTTTCACTCATTTAAACTCTCATAAATAAGATACATCTATACCTACCAGAAACTAGGAGTTCAGGATTTATTGAGCTTCTAAGGAATTTTCATGGATTAAATACTTCTATATGTGGTATTATCACTAGATAAATCATTCTAGAAGCTTAGAAACTCCAAAACTATTTCTTCCAATTATCACTGGAAATTATTTCTAATACCTATCCATGGTCCTTGGTCTCATACTATTTGGACCCATAAAATAAATTTTATTAAAAATACAAGTTTATTACAGAACTGCCTTTGGTAATTTCCTGAGGGCATTCTGAAAAATATTTTGAAGTGATTCCAACTCTCAATGAATCAGTCCATCAAAACCTACCTAACCATCTAAGGAAATAATTTTTGTACCTACATAACATTTCTAGTGAATTATTCCCTAAAACTAGAGTTTTAATCACTATAAAATACATAGTAAATCAATGGAAATTGATAAAATAGTTAAACCACTTTGTTTGGTTTCATTTTACCAATACCTTGATGATGATATCATTTTTTCATATTGATATCATGCAAAACTTGACCTTGGGTTAAAACCCCTTAAATACGTAGTTTTGTCCTCCAAAATCTTAATAGTAATTACCCAAATGCAACTAAAATGAAATCAATTGCTTTAGTCCAATTTGTTCGAAACCTACTGAAGTAAATCATGTGTTGTATCTTTGCTTGTTGTATGTATTGATGTTTGTAAGTCTGGATTGAATGTGGCATTGTTAGTTTGCATGTATGCTCGATAACGACGATAGTTGCGATTGTGTGACGATAAGAAAAAGGAAGCATCAGATTATTATTATTGTTATCAGTATTTTGGTATTCTAACAAAGTCAAGGGACATCTCGTTGGTCATAGGCAAGCCACCTTATTGCTCATAAGCCCTTGTGCTACTATTTTACTTATGCATGTTTTATCTACTTTTGTACAACATGCATTAGTTTGATTTATAAATGTTTAATATATACCTAGAAGTGGCTTGGCTCCTCCTGATAATAGTACCATTTGTACTAATAAGTACAATCCCTGTAATGACACCGACTCAACCCTAGTATGTTAGATGGTGTATAACATCATACTCCTTTGGAGACCTCGTTTTAGCCGAAGCAAAACTATAGGATGGGAAGACCCCAAGAAAGACTTACAAAAATGTTTTATGAGAAAACCTTGGCGAGGTTTGGCCTGCCATGTGAGTTTGAAAATGAAAAAAGGTTTTGTTTTACAAAAAGGATGGATGAAAGATGGAGGGAAAATGTTTATGAAACACACTCGGTTCTTTGCAGTTTTGCCAGAACAATTAACCTGTGCAACCACATTACTCTAGAATGGGACAGGGATGGATCTGATGTTTGTTTACTCTAGTATAAGCTGCCTCGAACTACTACAGGGGGATATAAATCCCTAGAGGGTGGGCCTTCTCTGGTAAACGGTCCATGTAAAAAATTGCTCGGGAGAAGGAACTAAGGGTTTACGGGCCTCCACGCGTTACTCTACGGGCCTCCATGCGTTACTATGAGCCTCTCATTGAAAGCGCACACTCGAGTAGTGGAAAAGGCGCTCTGTTTGGCTTTCGAACTATACAAGGCGGTGTTGAGGGGAGAAACACTCATAGGGTAGGCACTTATGTTGGACTAGGCATCCGGAGAGTCTTGACTGGTTACTCAACCCACGATTGGTGTAGATCGGGGCAGGGTACCCGAATGATGTGGGTAAAGTGTACAACCTTTGTAGAGTGTAAATCTATTCGAATAGCCGAGTCCTCGGTCATGGACAGTTGGGAAGGTTGCTGTAGAGCTTTGCTGGTTTTGATTTCAAAAAGGACTTCGGAAAAGCAATGTCTTGGAAATTGTTTGACCATGGGATGGTCAGAAAGGAAGTAAAGGAGTTTGGTCATGGGATGACCGGAAAGAAGGACAAATGGGTGAGCCAATCCTGGTGTTTTCTGAAACTTTTCAAAAAGACTTTCCAAATGTTATACAAAAGTTTTCAGCAAAGATATAGACATGCTATATCTACAAGAGAACCGAGTTTATAAAAGAACCTATTATGGATCCCTCCTGCTACCACAGCCATATTGCATATCCTTTATTATTGTTCTTTTAAGGTGGTTTGCGAGTACATTCAAAATACTCACCGGCATTTTCCCTGGCTATTTACTTTGCCAGACTTTCAGAGGATCAAGGAACGATGGAGATGTTGACGTCTATGCGAACTAGGACATCTTCCTAGTCATCGCCTATAGGTTAAGGCTTGACATGGGCTTTGCGAATGAAGACCTTTGCTATTAATGATGTAATCTCCATAATGGAAATGATGTAAGTTTTGTACTCGTTACTTTCTAGATGTTGTAATGATACTCGTCTATTATGCTCACGGCTCACTAATCATGGGAACATGAATTGCAGGCATAACGAGGATTCTCGGACCGTAAATCTGGGGTCCCACAATAGCCTTCGTGCTTGAAGTAATCCATCTTGCTATCACTTTGTTGCTTGTCTTGTTTAGCATAATTTGTTGGAGCACATAGGTGAACGTTAGTATATATAGGCTTTGTGCTTGACAAAATAAAACGCTAGTTTTATTCCACCATTGTTAAGCCCATCTCGTAAAAGTTTTTAACCGCCTATTCCCCCCTCTAGGTGACATCCATGCTCTTTCAATTGGTATCAGAGCGAGGTCTCTTGCTTTTAGGATTTACCGCCTTGAGAGTAACGATGTCGACTAGGGGATTAGTGCACGATTCCTTTGATATATTCAATGGCACAAATTATGAATATTGGAAATGTCGCATGCTTAATTATTTCCGGGACATTCACCCATATATTGAGGGAATTATATATATGGATTTTTCTTCTCCTATGGATCCCCAAAACGAATCTTTAGAGGATAAGATGAACTCTTATATAGATGCTCAAGCTACTTAAGTGCTTTTGCTTGTTGTGAGCAATGTAGTTATTTCTTCAATCATGCCTTATCAGAGTGCTCATTAGATATGGATGCGGTGACCCAGCATACCACTGCATGTGTAGTACACTATAGTCGTTGACATGACATCCACAAAACACCGTTCCGTAAATATCACATCCCTCAGAGTGGTACAACAGAAACATTGCGGGTCCATATTACAAACATTCACACGTTATTATTATTACAATACCAGAAGTTCACGACTTCAAAAGGTTCAACTTACAAACCAAAATATAAAGTGTTTCAGCGGAATTTAAAAGTAGCAACTCCAACTAGGAGTTGACCTCAGCAGCTTATTCTATAGAGTTCATGCTGCTTGGCTCCATTAGTTACTACTAACTAGGTACTTAGTTGGACTCCATATCATCAACACCATAGCGGATTTCGTAATCCACTCCTTCAACACCTCCTAACAGGTCAGGCTGCTCATAGAACACATCTTCTTGGCATTCAGCTGCATACATTGGCACGTCTTCAGGATCCTCAGAGTCTAAGCAAGGGATCAAAGGAAAGGATGAGTAACAGCGTTACCCAACAAGTTCATTATATGCAAGGTGGGAAGTTTGATGCTCTAACTACCACCTCGGATTATAAATCCTTGGCACTATGCAATTTTGGTAAATCTTTCTTCAAAGATTGATTTTATTCTGAAAAACTATGACAATCAACCTTCACAGGTTGACCAGAACTTCCATGGAGTTCCTTTCCTGCCGCGTTCGTAGCTCCTTCCCGGAACAGGGAGTAACAAGTTACAATTCTTACACTCTGCAGAGGTGCGTTACTTTACCCATGAGAGATCAACTCCTTGTTGAACAACCGGGCGTACTTTCCCGTCCACAATTCCATGATGTGGGGCCCAGTAGTTGGTCCAAGCCAATCACTGCCCCCTTCGTGACCCCGCATGCCTCCTTGGTGTACCGCATGCCCACATAATGAATTATGGCAATGGTTTGTACAAACCGTTAGATGCCAGAACTATCATGGGATGATGAGGTTTCCCACCCATATGCTGCATATCCTCTACGAATTACCAATTAATATGCACGCTACGAGGATAATAGCTACGATCTGCACATCCGGCTTCATGCGAGAGGAAGAAGATACAGCTGACTTCTCTGTCCCATTCCAAATCTCATGGCTAACGCGTAATATACGGCGCTAGAATCACTGATGTCAGGGGTTATTAAGTCCCGACTTGATCATTATTGTTGCAAATAGAACCCTAATTTCTATTGCTCCATTATATCATCACTTAGGATGATGTCTATGATTTCTTTATTTGTGAAATTAATATTTTATTTCTTTTATAGCATATATGATAACACACAATTTGCAAATACTTTGATCAAGACTCTTCAAAGGACATGAGCAAGTGATGAACTTGCCTTGTGATGGCAAGGTAGTGAAGTCTGATGCTTGCACTTGACCTTGAGCTTCTAGTTCTACAAAAACAACATTATTGCCCAGTAAGGATAATATTTAAAGAAGCAAAATGATTATGCAATAATGTAATGCATCATTTTAACTTGATATGCATTCACCTTATTATTATAAAAAGTTCTTTTAAATAAATAAGGATTTACAAATATTACCTTTTAATATTTATAACATATATTGAATTATTTTATTTTATTTCCCTTTTATTTGAATTTTATTGATTTAATAATTCTTTAGGAATTATCAATTAAACATTAAAAATTGTTATTAAATATTTATTTAGTATTTTTCAAAAATACTACAATATTAATACATAATGAAAGTGAATTTTAAATAATTTTATCACCTTTCAATAATTTTGTAAAATTCCATAAGGAATATATAATTTACAAAATTCCTAATAGGATTTAAATGTCTAAAATTTTATATTTAATTTATTTGGATAGTTTGGATTTTTGTGAATCCAAAAATATTTTATTTATAATTTTTGGAATTTTATTTTATTTTCTAGAAATTTATTGAGTTTAGGGGCATTTTGGTCTTTTCCTATTTATTAAAACAGTTTTTGAAGTGACTTGGGCTGGACATTTGGGCTTATTGGGCCTATATGGCCCAATAGGGCAGGGTCAAAATCATCACCCCGAGGTGTTTTGGCCCACCCAGCCCACTCTCTCTGCCTCTTCTTCGTTCTCACATTTCCTCTCCCTCGACCCCGTGGGGCTCTGGCGCCGCCGCTGGCGATGGCCGCCGTTGTGGCTTCCCCTGGCCGCTGCCGTGGTGCAGGGCGAGGTTTGCGACTACACTCGTTCATCTGGTCCAACTCGATTTGACTCCGGGGCTTCCCTGTGGCTAGGTTCACCCCGTTCCCGAACCTTAGGGTTTGGGGAAAGTGTTGCCGCCGCAGCCGCGGTCCCTCCTCTGATGGTATGCTATGTTCGTGTGCTGTTGTGGCTGCCACCGTGGCTGGTGCGGGTTGCAGTGCCCTCTAGGTGCTCCCTGTGCCGCCGCGGGTTCGTCGACCAATCTGCTTCCTCTTCAATTCGTCAGCGAGGACCCCGGGTAAGTTGCCTCTGTGGTTCTTGTTCATGCTACCACCATGAATCCCTCTGTGTGTATCTAGTGGCTATTTGTGCCTAGTGACTATGTTCTGATTAGGGTTCATCTCCTAAGTAGGGTTCTTGTTCTGATTAGGGTTCCTAACCCCCCATTGATCATATCCATGATGCTTTAGATCTAGTGGTGATCATACTTGAGCAAGAGGAATGATTGTTTGTTGTGGGTCATTATTTGTAGTGGGCTTTGGTGATGCTAGTGGCTTGTCAGACTTATTCCAGTGGTAATTTACTATGATCCAATGTTAGTGTTTCTATGGAATCCCTGATTGGAAATGTTGTTGATCTGAGAACTCACTCCACTGTCTGAATGCTTATACTGACAGTAGTTCTCTCAGTAGTTGCTTACTGCAATTATAATGGTGGGCTTGTATGAGAATATAAATACTAAACATAATCATTACATGTTAATGATTTTCTGTGGATGTATAGATGAATTTGATGTTGATTCCTGGCATTTGGCTTCAGGAAGATGATATTTATTGGCTTGTCCCTTTTATTTGTGGAATCTAAGTAAAGATTGGTTTAGCTCATTTAGAACTTGTCCTTGTGATACCATTATGATCTGGCACACAAGTGATTGAGTTTTATTTCTGGGCTTAGCTTTGACAATCCTTGTGATTAATACTGGCAAGATAAAATGAAAGCTTCTCTTAACTCTCCTGCCTATGATGTTGGTCTGAGGCTCTAGGATTTTAAGTTCTAGTTAGTTGAGAAAATATTTTGTTTGTAACTTATAAGATTAGAGGTGCTACTCTCTCTGGGAGATGTGCCCTGGTCTGATAAGAACAAATGAAAAATTATTTAAGTTGCATATGTTAACACTAAACTCTGTGATGCTGGTCTGAGAGATTGGTGCTTTTGGCTGAGTTTGATTTCTTATCTTTATACTTGAAATCTCTAGGATAGATTCACCTCACTTGGGTGATTATTGAGAGATTGTTTCATAAAACAACACATGCTTTTGTCTAGATACTATGATTGGATCATGTGATGGTTTTATGAGACTCACCACAAAATCTGATGATTGTGAAGTAAGGTGGTGATGATCTTGATCTGGTGTTGCTGAACTCCTGTGCTTGACCTTGAGCTAGCCTGCTCCTCCTAGCTCCTGGACTTGATCTTGCTGTCCACCTGATCCTTCCCCCTCCTTAGGTCACCATCCTGGTGATGTAATCTGGGATTTGGTTGGTTTGGTTGCTAGCTGTTACGCTTGGTTTAGCTGTTGTCTAAGCTGGCCGTTCTTGTGTGTGTGAAGTGGAGAGATGCACTAGTGTGCTCCTCCATGGCTGTGCTACTGGTTTTGTGAATTGGAGCTGTGCTGTGGGGCTGACAGCACATCACATGCAGTTAGTTGTGTGTCCTGCTTGTGTGCTTGTTGTGCACTTGTGGATATGTTCAGAATTTTGAAACTTACTGTTATCTGGTTACTTTCACCTGGCTGGTGAAACTTGTCCTTCTTGGCTGTCATTTGACTTCTGGCTTACAATTTATGAAAGATGAATTCTTTCATATTGGTGAAACTTGCCCCTTTTATAAATTTCTCAATGATGAATTTGTCTAGTGCACTTCACTGACATGTCTGAGAGAAAAATAATACTAACTCTCACCTTATTATTTTTTTATTAATGTTTATCTTGCAGGTACAGATTTGAAGATGAAGATTGTAGTTTAGTTTTTTCTTCTATAGAATAGTTTTAGAATAATTCAATGTAATCTTCTTATTATTTTGTAATTTTTCATTTGATTATCTTGTAATCTTTCTTTTATTCATTTGTAATAAAGATTACATTATTGTCAACAAAGAATATTATTATTCTTATTTATTTACTTTGGTGGAGTGTGTGGATGATTTTAATAAGTTACAATTTTTGTAACTTACTTATATATATATGAAATAAGTTTTTATATTCTAATTATTTTCTTTAGATAAAGTTTTGAGTTAAAATAATTAACTCATAATTAAATCAAGATTCAAACCTTATTCCTAATTCATTTGAATTATAATTCAAACACTCAAGTTTAAAATTTAAATTCATTTTAAAACACATAATTCCTTAAAGATCATATCAAAGTCTATAGCAATCACCCTTTAAGACTAAACCTAATCTCAAAGTATGAAAGAAACCTTGATCACTTAAGGTTTTTATTTGGCAAAAATTTTATCCACATTTTCACAGATAAATGCATGCAACATTCCATATTCCTAAATCTACCCTTCGTTAGTTCCTAAATGCTGGGATGTTACAGACTTCCCCACTTAAATTAAACTTCGTCCCGAAGATTGTGGAGATGTACCTGAATAGTTCTGGATAGGCTTTTCTTAAATCCTCTTCTTTCTCCCATGTGGCTTCCCTTTCAGGGTGATGTTCCCACTGTACCTTGCAATATTTGATTGCTCTGTTCCTTAATCTTTTCCAGTTATCTTCCAGAATCTTACAGGGCTTTTCAATATAGGTCAGGTCTGCTTGTAGTTGTATCTCTTGGTGTGTGATTACATCCTCTGGAACTTTCAAACATTTATGAAGTTGTGACACATGGAAAACATTATGCACTTGAGAGCTAATCTTGATGGTAACTCTAAAGCATAAGCTATAGTTCTGTTTTGACTCAGTATCTTGAATGGTCCGATATATCTTGGACTCAACTTTCCTTTAACTCCAAACCTTTTCACTCCTTTCATTGGACTTATTTTCAAATATACCATATCTCCCACTTCTGGATGCCATGTTCTTCGACTTTGATCCGCATAACTTTTTTGCCTGCTCTGGGCTATTTTCAGTCTATCCCTGATCTTATCAATGATATCTTGTCTTTCCTTGATATAATATGGTGCAAATTCTTTGCTGCTTCCAGGTTCATACCAACATATTGGTGATCTACACTTTCTTCCATACAAAACTTGGTATGGGGCTGCCTTCAGACTACTCTGATAGCTATTGTTATAAGAAAATTCTGCCAATGGTAGATGATCTTCCCATGTTCCTCCAAAGTCTAGTGCACAAGCTCTTAACATGTCTTCTAGTATTTTATTTGTTATTTCAGTTTGACCTCCTGTCTCAGGATGAAATGATGTGCTGAGATCTAACTTTGAACCAAGTGCTTCATGCAATTGCTTCCAAAATGCTGAAGTAAACACTGATCCCCTATTTGTTACGATCTTTTTGGGTACTCCATGCTTGCTTACTATCTCTTTGACATATACTTCGACTAACTTCTCGGCATTATCTTTTTGATTCACCAGAATAAAATGTGCACTCTTAGTGAGTCTGTCCACAATTACCCATATCGTATCCTTCCTTTTTGGTGTCATGGGCAATCCTGTGATGAAGTCCATACCTATTTCCTCCCACTTCCATTTAGGAATTTCCAAGGGTTGTAATGGTCCTGCTGGACTTTGATGTTCAGCCTTCACCCTTTGACAAGTATGGCATTCAGATACATATTTAGCAATATCTCCTTTCATGTTATTCCACCAGAATAGTTCTTTCAAATCCATATACATCTTAGTACTCCCTGGATGTATATAATATGGTGTTTCATGTGCTTCTCTGAGTATAACATCTCTAATCTCAGTCACATCTGGAACACAAAGACGGTCTTGAAACCATAAAGACCCATAATCTCCAAGGAGAAAAACTGATTTTTGCCCTTCAGATATCATCCTAATTTCCTCCGCAATAAAAGGATCTTCTTCTTGATGTCTAAAAATTTCTTGCTTAAGATCACTATCCTGCTCTGCAACTACCTGCATAGTAGCTAATCCTCCAAGACCCTCTGTTCTAATGAATTGAAGTTCTAATCTTTCCAAGTCCATTTGTAACTCCTTTGGTAGCTCCCTATTGCTAGGCTGAATATCTGCACTCTTTCTACTTAAAGCATCCGCTATAACATTTGCTTTCCCTGGAGTGTAGTTGATTGTTAAATCATAATCCTTGATTAGTTCCATGTTGTCTCATATTTAATTCCTTTTGAGTGAATAAGTATTTGAGACTTTTATGGTCAGTGTATAACTCACATCTGGCTCCATAAATAAAATGCCTCCATCCTTTCAGCGCAAAAACCACTGCAGCTAATTCTAAATCATGAGTTGGATAATTGACTTCATGTGGTTTCAGTTGTCTTGAACCATAAGCAATCACTTTACGATCTTGCATTAATACACAACCCAAACCTTCTTTAGATGCATCACAGTATACCGTGAAGACCTTCCCTGTTTCAGTGTCACATCCCAAGATTTTCCAAATCTTGTAATGTGAAAAATAAATAAACAAAATGAATATTTTTTGAAATTTAGGGTGAAAAGAAAATTTTTATTTCTAAATGGAAACTTAAAATCCCATCTTGAACAAACTTTGGTTAATGTTTGAATCCAACTAAATTCAAATCAAGTGTAATGCATTCTTCATAAATACATCTGGATATTTAAACATTTAGAAATAAACCAAAACTCTAAAACCCTAATGGAATAAAATCATTTCCAAGTTATCTCTAAGCCATGAATTTGATCCATATAAAAATTTGTCAAACAAACATTTATAAATGATCAAGAATGAAAAATAGAAATATTATAAAACCATAAATTGATTTCAATCAATTTGGAGCCATAGATAAAATCTTATGAATTTAATAAGATAAGGAAATTGAATTTCCAAAGCTAATAAAGCACTTATATAAAATCCATGCCAAATGGTGAGAAAATAATCCTAGAAAGATTTAAAAGGATAAATAAATATTAAATAAGGTTTTTCAAATTGGAATCACCAAGTTTGTATTTATAAATAAAAAGATATGGATTTTATAAGATAAAGATAGAAATATTAAATGAGGAATATTTGAAAGACCAAATAAAATCTTGGCCTAATCCATAAGAAAATGGAATGAATATAATCCAAATCCAAATAAAATAATGGATAAAGAATTTTCCAAATGAAATAAAATGGCATTAACCAAATTCTATTTCTATTTGAATAAATACAAATCTCTAATAAGAATGATTATTTAGATCATGGGAAAATAATATTTGGAATTTACCCAAGTGGTTTAAAAATCATTTAATTAACTTAAATGGTATCAAAGAAATCAAATAAAATTTATGGAATTAAACCCATAATTATTTTCATTAGAATAAAGACAAATACCCAACTTAAAATGATTAATAAATCATATTAAAAACATTCCTAATGATTCAAGGTAAGTTATTTGACACCCAAATAAACAAATAAAAAAAATGGAAAAAGAAAAAGAATCAAATAAAAAAAAGAGAGTAGAAAGCAGCCCAGCCAGCAAAGCCCATCTGGCCCAGCAAGCGCCCACCCGGCAACCCTCTCACCGAAACGTTTTCTCACCGTGGACCTGACCCACTCAGTCGCCGACAAGCAGGCCCCACCTCACCCCGCTCTATCTCACTGTCAACCCGACCCCACCGCCTAGTCTTCTTCCTCCCCGCGAAGACCACGCCCTCTTCGCCGTTTCTGTGTTGATTTCGCGAGTTGAATTCTCGATTAATGGCACAATAACCCAGCCTCGCAACCACGCCTAATTAACCGCCTCTCCCTCCTCTCCGTTTCCCCCTCAATCCCCGACCCTAGTGTGCCCCCAGGCTGCCTAATTTTGTGCTGCACCGCCACTGTCTCCGGCGAGCTCCACCTTCAATTCCGGCCATACCTCACCGCGCCTCGCCTCCTCGACCACGCGAGCCTGCTTCCCTCTTCCATACGCATCTCCCAGTGGCCTCATCTCGCTCGCGCGTACCCCTATCCTCGGCAACGACCTCGACAGAGCATCGCCACCGTCTGCTCCAACTCCAGCAAGTCTCCCTGGTGAGCATAGACCCTTCCTTGCCCTCCTTTTGATGCTCACTTGTCAGTGACTCGCGTACTAAGCTATCCACAACCTCTGTTCTCTCTCCCGTGCTCTGTAGCCCCATCCCCGACGACGCCTGAGCGCAACCGTCACCAGGAGCAACTCCGGTGAGCGATTGCCGTCCACCCCGAGCGCCCCTTCGACGGAGAAGACCACGTTGAGCATCAGTACGTCGTGGCAATTCTGGTGAGCATCTCCCCTACTCCTCTCGCTTCCTGTTCTTGCCGTTACGCCGTAGCCAGAGCGCCGCCGCCGCGCGCCACCGTCGTCGCGCCGCCAGTTAGTGGCAAGACAATGATAGCCGTCCGATCTAGATCCGAGAGACGCGATAGAATGAATAACCGAAGCGGTATGGAGCCATCTATACCGTGCGATTTCATTTTGATCCAACGTCGCACAACACGCGATCCAGCTGAACCGTTTTTGTCCAATCAAAACAAGACGCGTGTCCCAGAGTTTGTTATAAAAATAGAAATTGATCTATTAGATGTTCAATTTTGTAAAATTCATAACTTTCAAACCACACGTCCAAATTTTGCAAATTTTATATAAATGGAATCAGCAAGACAAGTACTTTCCAACCATGCACTTTGTTTAGTAAATTGTTTCTGTTAAATTGTTTGTTTTTGCAGAAACATGTGTAGGCATATTTTTGATATAAAATTTGTTCTAAAATTATTTTGGTGATAAAACCTTTGGGCAAATGGATTGTTTCAACCTACTGACCATAGAAACCAACTTGTGGATTCAAAAAATATTTTGTGAAGCAAAAGAATAAATCTTTGAATAAAAGCATTACTAGCCAAATAAAAATGTTGATTATGGTTTAAAAATGATTTTGGAGGAAAACCTTTGGGAAATGTTTTGATTTAAACTCTCTGACCCCAAACACCAAGTTTTATGAATGAAAAATGTAATTGGTGAACCCTATAAAAATTATTGCTTTACTAAAAGCATTTTCAACCACATAAAATATTGATTTAGTTTAAAAATGATTTATAAGTAAAATCTTTTGCAAATGATTTTGCCACTTTTATAAAATGACCAATAGGTGTTTTAGAATGTGTATAACCCATTAGAAACCACTTTTATAAATAAAACAATCTTTGGCATGCTTGCATGCATTGTTTTGTTACTATTATTTTATGTGTTGTTTGCTTGAATGGTAGATTGAAATATTGCTTGCTTGATTGAATTGTAGTGATTTGAAGAGTGTGAGTATTGCAAGATCAAGGAGTGAACTTATATTCTCTACCAAAAAGGCAAGTGATGCTTCATACTTTGTCCCATTATTTTCACTATGCATTAGTGATATTTCTAAGTAGGACTTGCATGGAATTTTTGCTAAGTATAAACTACGCCATGGGAAATCCTAGTATATGAAACCTTAGTAGAATTTCCTAAGTTAAGATTCCTACTACTATCATGCTTAGCTTAGCTAGTATAAAACAAGGGTGGAATATATATTCACACTATGGAATATTTCTAAGTCAAGGACTTGTGTTTTGTTTAATAAAACAACTAAGTGAATGAATCACCTGGGTGGAATGGATGGAATGGTTTGTGTTGAGTGGTTCACAAGGCCCATTTCTATGGTTTACCTTGTGTATCTCACTTGTGGATGGCCACCCAGGAACAAAGAGATTTGAGATGTCAAATGTTGAGAAGCTTCTAGTGCAGCCACTTGGCATTATGGGCTCTGCCTGGATCATATAGGTTGCAATAACTTAGCCAAATGGACAGTTGGTGGTAGTGGGATGATAGGTTGGAGCGCGTCCATTCTGGTCTAAGGGAAGGCTTCTAAAAGATATTGTCTTGGTGAAACCAAGTCTTGTGGGGAAAGTGCACAACCTCTGCAGATGGAAGACTCTAAGTACTTAGCCATGTCCCTGGCAATGGACAATTTGAGCATCAAGACATGGAAGCTATCAAGAATCTCCTCATCCCAATTTTCTAAGTTAAAACTTGTGGTTGAACAAGGGTTGAAGGATCACCAATTTCTATTGGGAGATGCCTTGGGTGATTTTGTCAAGCAAAAACTTAGTGTTTTCAAATGATAAGGAAAATCTATTTTGAGCAATGCAAGCCTAAGATCCACTTAGCCAAATGCATATAGATGATAGACTCCACTATACTACCATAGTATCACTTGCCAATACAATTCAAATGTATTGACCCTTGTGGCTGTAACTTATTATGTTGTAGGTTTGTTTGATGTTAGTGAAGTGTGTTGAATAGGATTACAAGTCTACAACCAACATGATTGCCTGTGGCACTTTGAAGATGAAGGACCCCATGCTATTGTTATATTCTGCTGCATTGTAATGAAATAGCCAAATGAGCTATGTAAGATGTAATAAATTATTTTTATTCCTAGTTATAATGTTGTATTGTGACCTTTGTTTCTTGATATTACATCTTAACTGTGGATGCTAGCTATTGATCCAGGGACTAGCATTGTAAAAACAGGGATCTCTACCTTATTAAAGGTTGGGAACCTTACAGATGGTATCAGAGCACTGTGTTGCATGTAGGATTGTAACCCTAGGATTGGACAAAACCCCTTAGAAAAATAGGAGTTGTATTTGTCCCAAAAATTATTTACAAACAATCTTGTAAAATCTTTCCTCAACCTTTTGGTTTTGATTCTACATCTCTTCTATTTCAAACTTGACGGACAAAGCCTCCCCCATGGCCAAAGACTTCAACTTTAGTTCCACCAAGGACTTCAACTTGGATATAACTAAGGATACAAGTGAGACAAGAAATATTACTTAAGACTTGAAGACTAAGGAAACACAACTTAGGAACCATCATCACCTTTGAAGTTTTGTGACCGAGATGCAAGGAATTCTCCAAGGATACAAGGATCTTGTTCATGAAGAATCAACTAATAAGGAATGAAAGATCTCAAGTGAACCATATAGTTGGACCACCATATTTAGTTTAAACCAAACACACCAACTTATGTGGTGTAGCAAAAATATTTTGTTGCCTAAAAATGTGCTTGAAACTTGTTTTTTGAGTGGAATGTTGTTTGTGATTGCTTGCACATTGCTTGTGTGAATTCTGATGTGTGTGACTAGAATATTTCCTTAGAAATCTTTTGCCTATTCTAATCCCAATCCAACCCAAACAGATGATTACTCCAAGAAACTCCAACATCAAGAATGGTGACAACAACAACAACCAAGAGATGCTCATGAGAGAACAACTACTAGTAAACCAAACCCATTTGAATCATATGAAAACTCAGTTTTTAGCCAACAACAATGGGTTAGACCCAACCATACAATTTTTTTTGGTAATCCAATCCCAATTGCTGCAAGGGATGACCACTCAAATGATCAACATGGGAGACAACTCTTCCCAAGGAGATTATGACAACAAGGATGTCAAGGATGATATTTTAGAAGGAACTCAAGCTTGCAATGTTTGTGGAGACAAGGATCACACTTCCAAAAGCATGAAGATCAATGCCCCAATTGTGAAGAGAAACATCCAACTGACCAATGCCCCACATCTCAAGCTACTTGTTTCCTATGTGAAGGAAATAATCATGTCCCTATCCAATGCCCCATCTATTCCATAGTTCAACAAAGGAAACAAGATGGAGTGCATCAACAGTGTGTAAACCCTCATGAAGGAACAAATTCTACCAAGAAGGATGAAGGCAAAGTCAAAACTATGCATCATAAGGCCAAATCTAAAGTAACCACAAAGTGTTGCTACTCATGTGGAGAAGAAGGTCATATCTCTAGTAACTGCCCCAAGAAGAGAGAAAGATTTCCCACCTTTGTGGTGAAGTATGAAGAGCATGAACTAGAAGAACTCCTAGCTTTGGAGAGACCCAAGAAGAAGAAGAAATGCCACAACCCTAGCAAAAAGGATATTACCCAAGAGCAATGTTACACTTGCAAAGAGATGGGACACTATGCTAATGAATGCCTAGAAAAGAAGAAGAATCAAAGAAACAAACAAGAGGCAAGGGTACCAAAGGAAAAAAAAGATAATAGCCAAGTGATGTGTTTCAAATGAAAAGAGCTAGGCCATTATGCAGATAAGTGTCCAGAGAAGCTTCATCAAAACCCCAAGCAAGCCAAGATGTAATCTAGTTGGAATTTTTTTAAGGGTGGTAGTAGCCTAGTTGCTTTGAGCCAACTTGTAACCCCTATCCTTCCCAAATATTGGGACGAGATTTATTTTAAGGGTGGTAGCCTGTCACATCCCAAGATTTTCCAGATCTTGTAATGTGAAAAATAAATAAACAAAATAAATATTTTTTGAAATTTAGGGTGAAAAGAAACTTTTTATTTCTAAATGGAAACTTAAAATCCCATCTTGAAAAAACTTTGGTTAATGTTTGAATCCAACTAAATTCAAATCAAGGGTAATGCATTCTTCATAAATGCATCTGGAAATTTAAACATTTAGAAATAAACCAAAACTCTAAAACCCTAATGGAATAAAATCATTTCCAAGTTATCTCTAAGCCATGAATTTGACCCATATAAAAATTTGTCAAACAAACATTTATAAATGATCAAGAATGAAAATAGAAATATTATAAAACCATAGAAATTGATTTCAATCAATTTGGAGCCATAGATAAAATCTTATGAATTTAATAAGATAAGGAAATTGAATTTCCAAAGCTAATAAAGCACTTATATAAAATCCATGCCAAATGGTGAGAAAATAATCCTAGAAAGATTTAAAAGGATAAATAAATATTAAATAAGGTTTTTCAAATTGGAATCACCAAGTTTGGATCTATAAATAAAAAGATATGGATTTTATAAGATAAAGATAGAAATATTAAATGAGGAATATTTGAAAGACCAAATAAAATCTTGGCCTAATCCATAAGCAAATGGAATGAATATAATCCAAATCCAAATAAAATAATGGATAAAGAATTTTCCAAATGAAATAAAATGGCATTAACCAAATTCTATTTCTATTTGAATAAAGACAAATCTCTAATAAGAATGATTATTTAGATCATGGGAAAATAATATTTGGAATTTACCCAAGTGGTTTAAAAATCATTTAATTAACTTATATGGGATCAAAGAAATCAAATAAAATTTATGGAATTAAACCCATAATTATTTTCGTTAGAATAAAGACAAATACCCAATTTAAAATGATTAATAAATCCTATTAAAAACATTCCTAATGATTCAAGGTGAGTTATTTGACACCCAAATAAACAAATAAAACCTACTAAAAAGCTTTGGAAGAATTTAGATTCAAATGGAGTTTGAAAAACATTATTAAATATTATTTGAATTAATACAAGGGCCTATTTCAATTAATTAATATCCCCTAAAAAGAATAAATATATTATTCTAAATTTGACTTCAGAATGTGTTATTAAACAATATTTGAATATACTCAAAGTTTGGTTGAAGTTTGAAATTCAATAGTTGTTTGGATTAATTAATCAAAATCAAAACAAAATAAAAGAAATGGAAAAAGAAAAAGAATCAGATCAAAAAAAGAATAGAAAGCAACCCAGCCAGCAAAGCCCATCTGGCCCAGCAAGAGCCCACCCCGGCAACCCTCTCACCGAAACGTTTTCTCACCGCGGACCTGACCCACTCAGTCGTCGACAAGAAGGCCCCACCTCACCCCGCTCTATCTCACTGTCAACCCGACCCCACCGCCCAGTCTTCTTCCTCCCCGCGAAGACCACGCCCTCGTCGCCGTTTCTATGTTGATTTCGCGAGTTGAATTCTCGATTAATGGCGCAATAACCCATCCCCGCGACCACGTCTACTTAACCGCCTCTCCCTCCTCTCCGTTTCCCCCTCAACCCCCCACCCTAGTGTGCCCCGAGGCTGCCTAATTTTGTGCTGCACCGCCATTGTCTCCGGCGAGCTCCACCTTCAATTCCGGCCATACCTCACCGTGCCTCGCCTCCTCGACCATGCGAGACTGCTCCCCTCTTCCATACGCATCTCCCAGTGGCCTCAGCTCGCTCGCGCGTACCCCCTATCCTCGGCAACGACCTCGACAGAGCATCGCCACCGTCTGCTCCAACTCCAGCGAGTCTCCCTGGTGAGCATAGACCCTTCCTTGCCCTCCTTTTGATGCTCAATTGTCATTGACTCACATATTAAGCTAACCACAACCTCTGTTCTCTCTCCCGTGCTCTGTAGCCCCATCCCCGACGACGCCTGAGTGCAACCGTCGCCAGGAGCAACTCCGGCGAGCGATTGTCGTCCACCTCGAGCGCCCCTTCGACGGAGAAGACCACGTTGAGCATCAGTACGTTGTGGCAATTCTGGTGAGCATCTACCCTACTCCTCTCACTTCCTGTTCTCGCCGTTACGCCATAGCCAGAGCGCCGCCGCCGCGCGCCACCGTCGTCGCGCCGCCAGTTAGTGGCAAGACAATGATAGTCGTCCGATCTAGATCCGAGAGACGCGATAGAATGACTAACCAAAGCGGTATGGAGCCATCTGCACCGTGCGATTTCATTTTGATCCAAAGTTTCACAGCACGCGATCCAGCTGAACCGTTTTTGTCCAATCAAAACAAGACGCGTGTCCTAGAGTTTGTTATAAAAATAGAAATTGATCTATTAGATGTTCAATTTTGTAAAATTCATAACTTTCAAACCACACGTCCAAATTTTACAAATTTTATATCAATGGAATCAGAAAGTCAATTAATTTCCAACCATGCACTTTGTTTAGTAAATTGTTTCTGTTAAATTGTTTGTTTTTGCAGAAACATGTGTAGGCATATTTTTGATATAAAATTTGTTCTAAAATTATTTTGGTCATAAAACCTTTGCGCAAATGGATTGTTTGAACCTACTGACCATAGAAACCAACTTGTGGATTGAAAACATATTTTGTGAAGCAAAAGAATAAATCTTTGAATAAAAGCATTACGAGCCAAATAAAAATTCTGATTATGGTTAAAAAATGATTTTGGAGGAAAACCTTTGGGAAATGTTTTGATTTAAACTCTCTTACCCCAAACACCAAGTTTTATGAATTAAAAATGTAATTGGTGAACCCTATAAAAATTATTGCTTTACTAAAAGCATTTTCAGCCACATAAAATATTGATTTAGTTTAAAAATGATTTATAAGTAAAATCTTTTGCAAATGATTTTGCCACTTTTATAAAATGACCAATAGGTGTTTTAGAATGTGTATAACCCATTAGGAACCACATTTATAAATAAAACAATCTTTGGCATGCTTGCATGCATTGTTTTGTTACTATTATTTTATGTGTTGTTTGCTTGAATGGTAGATTGAAATATTGCTTGCTTGATTGAATTGTAGTGATTTGAAGAGTGTGAGTATTGCAAGATCAAGGAGTGAACTTATATTCTCTACCAAAAAGGCAAGTGATGCTTCAATCTTTGGAATTTTTGCTAAGTATAAAGTATGCCATGGGAAATCCTAGTATATGAAACCTTAGTAGAATTTCCTAAGATAAGATTCCTACTACTATCATGCTTATCTTAGCTAGTAGAAAACAAGGGTGGAATATATATTCACACTATGGAATATTTCTAAGTCAAGGACTTGTGTTTTGTTTAATAAAACAACTAAGTGAATGAATCACCTGGGTGGAATGGATGGAATGGTTTGTGTTGAGTGGTTCACAAGGCCCATTTCTATGGTTTACCTTGTGTATCTCACTTGTGGATGGCCACCCAGGAACAAAGAGATTTGAGATGTCAAATGTTGAGAAGCTTCTAGTGCAGCCACTTGGCATTATGGGCTCTGCCTGGATCATATAGGTTGCAATAACTTAGCCAAATGGACAGTTGGTGGTAGTGGGATGATAGGTTGGAGCGCGTCCATTCTGGTCTAAGGGAAGGCTTCTAAAAGATATTGTCTTGGTGAAACCAAGTCTTGTGGGGAAAGTGCACAACCTCTGCAGATGGAAGACTCTAAGTACTTAGCCATGTCCCTGGCAATGGACAATTTCAGCATCAAGACATGGAAGCTATCAAGAATCTCCTCATCCCAATTTTCTAACTTAAAACTTGTGGTTGAACAAGGGTTGAAGGATCACCAATTTCTATTGGGAGATGCCTTGGGTGATTTTGTCAAGCAAAAACTTAGTGTTTTCAAATGATAAGGAAAATCTATTTTGAGCAATGCAAGCCTAAGCTCCACTTAGCCAAATGCATATAGATGATAGACTCCACTATACTACCATAGTATCACTTGCCAATACAATTCAAATGTATTGACCCTTGTGGTTGTAACTTATTATGTTGCAGGTTTGTTTGATGTTAGTGAAGTGTGTTGAATAGGATTACAAGTCTACAACCAACATGATTGTCTGTGGTACTTTGAAGATGAAGGACCCCATGCTATTGTTATATTCTGCTGCATTGTAATGAAATAGCCAAATGAGCTATGTAAGATGTAATAAATTATTTTTATTCCTGGTTATAAAGTTGTATTATGACCTTTGTTTCTTGATATTACATCTTAACTGTGGATGCTAGCTATTGATCCAGGGACTAGCATTGTAAACACAGGGATCTCTACCTTATTAAAGGTTGGGAACCTTACATTCAGGAACTTCTAAGATTGGAGCTGTGGTTAGTCTAGTCTTCAACTCTTGAAAACTTGCTTCACATTTATCATCCCACTTGAATGGTGTATTCTTCCTTAATAATTTGGTCATTGGTCCGGCTATTTTAGAGAAACCTTCAATGAATCTCCGATAATAACCAGCCATTCCTAAGAAACCTCGAATTTGCTTCACATTGGTCGGTGCAGTCCGCTCCAATACTGATTGATCTTTAGATGGATTCACAGCAATTCCATCCTTACTGATCACATGACCGAGGAATTCTACCTTATCAAGCGAAAATTCACACTTAATGAACTTAGCATAAAGTTTGTGTTCTCTTATAGTATGCAATACTATTCTCAAATGATCAGCATGCTCTTCCTTATCCTTGGAATATATCAGAATATCATCAATAAAGACGATGACAAACTTTTCCAAGTACGGCATAAAGATCTTGTTCATTAGATTCATGAATATTGCCGGTGCATTGGTCAAACCAAATGGTACTACCAGATACTCATGGTGTCCATATCTTGAGACAAATGCTGTCTTTGGAACATCTTCCGGTTTGATTTTTATTTGATGGTATCCAGATCTTAAATCGATCTTTGAGAATACTCCAGCTCCTTTCACTTGATCAAATAAGTCTTGAATTCTTGGTAAAGGATACTTATTCTTGATAGTCACGTTGTTTAGGTTTCTATAATCACCACACATCCGTCTTCCACCATCTCTCTTATCCACAAAGATTACTAGTGTTCCCCATGGGGATACACTTTCCTGAATAAATCCTTTTCTAGCTAACTCATCAATTTTCTCTTTGAGTTCTTTTAACTCTTTGGGTCCCATCTTATATGGTGCTTGAGCTATTGGTGCTGTACCAGGAATTAGGTCAATAGTAAACTCTATCTCTCGGTCTGGTGGCATTCCTGGTATCTCTGCTGGAAAAACATCTTGAAATTCATTTACTACAGGAATCTCCTCCAATTTGAACTCTTTCATTGAGTTCAACTACAGATCCACAATGATATGACTGTGCTTATATGCTTGGTAAACTATCCTTGCTCCACTTGGAGTTTTGATTGAGACAGTTTTCTCCTCACAATTTATTTGAGCTCCGTGTTCCATCATCCAATCCATTCCCAGCACTACTGCAATTCCCTTCAAAGGAATCACATAAAGGTCTGCGAAATATGTACAACCACAGATCGAGATAACTGTAGGGTTTCGTAGCATGGAAAACAAAAATTTTCTATCGCATACAAACAAACAAGCCAAGATCTATCTACTAGATTGTAGGAACGAGTCGATGGAATAACTCACCCACGAAGATTCCAAAGTGTTTAACGAGAGCGGATTCTCGTGGGTGATGTAGTCGTACTCTTCCCGATCTCAAGATCGCGTAGACGATCCTTCCGGCGCTGCGTTCGGGAAGCGCTCCCGCAGTCGGTCACACGTTCGGTACTCGACGAAGACCTTCCTCTCCCTTGTTCCAGCAGGCAGCGGAGGTTGTAGCACTCTCCTCGCGATTCCGGCAGCACAACGGCGTGGTACCGGAAGTAGAGGGGAGATCTCGCAGGGCTTCGCCTTAAGCCGGAGCGAGTATGGTGGAGTATGAGAGAGTCCCTCAACGATCTAGGGTTTAGACACGCCGAGGAGGGGGCTAGGCCGGCGGCTAGGGTTTCACCTAGGCGGCGGCGGCGAGTGCCCTAGGGCCGGCGGCGGCTATGGAGGCGGCGGCGGCTTGGTACTAGGGTTTAGAGGTAGGAACTTGTGTGTCTAGGAGGGGAGCCCTGCCCCTCCTTTTATAGGTGGAGGGGGCCGGACAAGGGGAGGGGAGTCCCTCCCCTACTCGTCTTGGTGGTGCGCCGGCGGTGGGGAGGAGGGACTCCTCCCCAACTCGGTTTCCTCCTCCTTTTCCACTTCCCAAAAATAGCCGTTTGACTTTCAAACTTGGCGTTTGACTTTTCAAACAAGGATTTGATTTAATCCTCTATTTTGTTCAGCGATGACACTTAGTACATGATGCAATCATACCAACTTGATATAACACATTCATGTACCCTTCCCCTCCGGAGTGCCGGACATTCCGGAACCTTCTAGAACATTCCCGATGAAAACACCGGAATCATTCTCCAACTCCGAAACGGGACTTTCCTTATATGAATCTTATTCTCCGGACCATTCCGGATCTCCTCGTGATATCCCGAATCCCATTCAAGACTCCGAACAACATTCAGACTATTTCTCATCATTCCATAACTACTCAAACAACGTCGAATCCTTAAGTGTGTCTCCCTACGGTTCGTGAATTATGCGGACATGATCGAGACACTTCTCCGAACAATAACCAATAGAGGAATCTGGAAATTCATATGGCTCCCACATATTTCTACGATTACTTTGCGATCGAATGAACCACTTACATACGATATCAATTTCCCTTTGTCTCATGATAGTTTACTTATCCGAGGTTATGATCGTCGGTATCTCTGCATACCTAGTTCAACCTCGTTACCGATAAGTACTATTTTCTCGTTCCCGTGATATGTGATCCCTTGTGAGCCAGTCACATGCTTGCAAGATAATTGGATGACATTTCACCGGGAGGGCCCAGAGTATATCTATCCGTCATATGGATGGACAAATCCCACTCTTGATCCATGTGTTTCAACCAATACTTTCCGAACACTTAATGCCACCTTTATAGCCACCCAGTTACGGTGTGGTGTTTGATGTCATCAAAGCATCCATCCGGTAAAGGTGATATGCATGATCTCATGGTCGAAGGAATTAGATTACTATGTATCAGAAAGCATATAGCAATTGAACTATTAAAATGACTTGATCTTTATGCTACGCTTATCTATAGGAGTATGTCCACCATATCATTCTCCTAACGATATGATCTTGTTGTTAATAACATCTCAATGTTCATGATAGGGAAACCACAATCATCTATTAACCAACAAGCTAGTATTATATAGAGGCTTTACTAGGGACTCTTATTTTGGTTTAGAAATCACACAAGTATTAATGTTTCCTTGTTAATACTATTATAGCATGAATGCAAACATTTATCATAAACACAAAGATATAATAATAAGTACATTTATTATTGCCTCTAGGGCATATCTCCAACAGTCTCCCACTTGCACTAGAGTCATCTAATCTAGATTACATGGTAATATACCGAACACCCATGGCAGTTTGGTGTTGGTCATGTTTTGCCCTCGGGAGAGGTTTAGTCAACGGATCCGCCACATTCAAATCTGTGTACTTTGCAAATCTTTATATCCCCATCTTGGATATGTTCTCGAATAGCGTGAAAACGTAGCTTGATGTGCTTCAGCTTCTTGTGTGACCTTGGTTCTTGCGCATTGGCTATGGCACCCATGTTATCACAGTAGATAGACATTGGGTCCAGCGCACTAGGAACCACACCCAGCTCTGTAATGAACTCTTTCATCCATATCGCTTCTTGTGAAGCCTCCGAAGCAGCCATGTATTCCGATTCAGTTGAAGATCTCGCCACAACGCTTTGCTTTGCACTCCTCCAGCTAACTTCTGCACCATTCAAAATAAATACGTATCCAGATTGTGATTTAGAATCATCCGGATCGGTGTTCCAACTAGCATCGGTGTAACCATTTACAACGAGCTGTTCATCACCTCCATAAGAAAGAACCATATCCTTAGTTCTTCTCAAGTACTTAAGGATGTTTTTGACCGCTGTCCAATGATCCACTCCTGGATCACTTTGATATCTGCTAGTCAAACTAACATCATATGCAATGTCGGGTCTAGTACATAGCATGGCATACATTAGAGATCCTATGGCTGAGGCATAGGGAGTCTTACTCATCCTTTCTCTATCTTCTGCCGATGTCAGACTTTGAGTTTTACTCAAGGTCGTATTGGGCAACATGGGCAAGAACCCTTTCTTGCTATCTTCCATTCCAAACCTCTTTAGAACTTTGTCCAAATATGTACTTTGTGACAATGATATTTGGCGTCTTGATCTATCTCTATAAATCTTTATGCCTAATATGTAAGCTGCTTCGCCAAGATCTTTCATTGAAAAACTATTATTCAAATATTCCTTGACACTATTAAGAAGGTCTACATCATTCCCAATCAACAATATGTCATCTACATATAGTATTAAGAATGCTACAGAGCTCCCACTCACTTTCTTGTAAATACAAGCTTCTCCATAAGTTTGTATAAAACCAAAACTTTTGATTACCTTATCAAAACGTTGATTCCAACTTCGGGATGCTTGCTTCAATCCATAGATGGACCGTTGAAGTTTGCATACCTTGTTAGCATCTTTAGGATCGACAAAACCTTTGGGTTGCATCATATACAACTCTTCATCAATGTCTCCATTGAGGAATGCTGTTTTGACATCCATCTGCCATATCTCATAATCATAATATGGAGTGATTGCTAACATAATCCTCACAGACTTTAGCTTCGCTACTGGTGAGAAAGTCTCATCGTAGTCAACTCCTTGAATTTGTCGAAACCCTTTTGCGACAAGTCGAGCTTTATAGACAGTAACATTACCATCAGCATCTGTTTTCTTCTTGAAGATCCATTTGTTCTCGACAGCCTTCCGGCCATCCGGTAAGTCCACCAAAGTCCATACTTGGTTTTCGTACATGGATCCAATCCCGGATTTCATGGCTTCTTGCCATTTATTGGAATCTGGGCTCATCATCGCTTCCTCATATGTCTCAGGGTCATTGGTGTTGTCCACCAACATGACACTCATAACGGGATCATACCAATTTGGAGTGGTACGAGTTCTCGTTGACCTGCGAGGCTCTGTAGCAACTTCAACCGAAGTTTCATGATCATCATCATTAGCTTCCTCTCTAATTGGTGCAGGCACCATAGGAACTTCTTCCGGTGCTGCGCTACTCGCAATTTCGAGAGAAGGTTCGACAACCTCATCGAGTTCTACTTTCCTTCCAGTCACTTCTTTCGAGAGAAATTCCTTCTCTAGAAAGGATCCATTCTTGGCAACGAAGATTTTGCCTTCGGATCTATGATAGAAGGTATACCCAATAGTTTCCTTCGGGTATCCTATGAAGACGAATTTTTCCGCTTTGGGTTCAAGCTTGTCCGGCTGTAACTTCTTTACATAGGCTTCGCATCCCCAAACTTTAAGGAACAACAATCTAGGTTTCTTCCCAAACCATAATTCATACGGTGTCATTTCAACGGATTTAGATGGTGCCCTATTTAAAGTGAATGCGGCTGTTTCTAATGCATAACCCCAAAATGATAGCGGTAAATCTGTAAGTGACATCATAGAACGAACCATATCTAAGAGAGTTCGATTACGACGTTCGGACACACCATTACGCTGTGGTGTTCCCGGAGGTGTCAATTGTGAAAGTATTCCGCATTTCTTCAAATGCTCGCCAAACTCGTAACTTAGATATTCACCTCCACCATCAGAACGTAGAAATTTAATCTTCTTGTTACGTTGATTCTCTACCTCACTTTGAAATTCCTTAAACTTCTCGAAAGTTTCAGACTTATCTTTCATGAAATAGATATACCCATATCTACTCAAGTCATCCGTGAAGGTAAGAACATAACGATAACCACCGCGCGATGCTACACTCATTGGACCACACACATCGGTATGTATGATTTCCAATAAGTCCGTAGCTCGCTCCATCATACCAGAGAATGGAGTCTTAGTCATTTTACCCATCAGACATGCTTCGCATCTTTCAAGTGATTCAAGAAGTCCATCGGAATGGAGTTTCTTCATACGCTTCACTCCAATGTGACTAAGACGACAGTGCCACATATAGGTCGAGTTATCGCTCGATTTCAAACGTTTAGCCTCAATGTTATTAATATGTGTATTTCCACTATCGAGATTAAATAAGAATAGACCATCTATCAAAGGTGCATGTGCATAAAACATATTACTCATATAAATCGAACAACCATTATTCTCGGACTTAAACAAGTAACCGTCTCGCAATAAACAAGATCCCGATATAATGTTCATGCTTAACGCAGGCACCAAATAACAATTATTTAAGTATAAAACTAATCCCGATGGTATATGAAGGGGTAGCGTGCCGACCGCGATCACATCAACCTTTGATCCGTTTCCCACGCGCATCGTCACCTCGTTCTTCGCTAGCTTCCGTTTATTCTGCAGCACCTGTTTCGAGTTACAAATATGAGCAACCGAACCAGTATCAAATACCCAGACACTACTACGAGTACTAGTGAGATACACATCAATAACATGTATATCAGATATACCTTTCTTTTTTATGTTGCCGTTCTTCAAATCCGCCAAGTACTTTGGGAAATTCCGCTTCCAGTGACCTTCTCCCTTGCAGTAAAAGCACTCAGTATCAGGCTTAGGTCCAGCCTTGGTCTTCTTCGTTGGAGCGGTAACTTTCTTACCACCCTTCTTGAAGTGTCCCTTCTTCTTAGACTTGCCTTTCTTGAATTTGGTGGTCTTATTGACCAACAACACTTGGTGCTCTTTCTTGATCTCCACTTCTGCAGATTTCAACATGGCAAAGAGTTCTGGCAACGTCTTGTTCATGTTCTGCATGTTGTAGTTCATCACATAGTTCTTGTAACTTGGTGGTAGTGATTGGAGGACACGGTAAATCCCCAAAGCATTAGGAATCACAATACCCAAGATTTGAAGTTTGTTTGCGTGCCCAGACATCTTAAGCACATGCTCACTGACGGAGCTGCCCTCTTCCATCTAGTTAAAGAACTTTTCAGAAGCCTCATAGCTTTCAATTGCCGCATGAGTCTCAAAGATCAATTTGAGATCCTCGACAATATCATATGGGTCTGAATTCTCAAACCTTTTCTGAAGCTCCGATTCTAAACCATACAAGATAGCACACTGAACCGTGGAGTACCGAGTCTTCCGAGTGAGGTAAACATTCTTTACTTCATCGGCAGCATCAGCTGCAGGTGGGTCACCCAGCGGTGCATCCAGCACATAGGTCAAATTACCAGCTGTGAGGACAATCCTCAAATTGCAGAACCAATCCGTGAAGTTGCTTCCATTGTTTTTCAACTTTTCTTTCTCTAGGAATGCATTAAAATTGATGGTAGGGGCTGCCATTGATCTACAACATATTTGCAATAGTTTAGACTAAGTTTATGACAAATTAATAATAAAATTAATCTAGGTGAACTCCCACTCAAAACAATATCCCTCACATTGTTTTAGTGATCACACGAACCAAATCCACCACATCAACACCGATCATCACGAGAGTTGATATAGTTTCAATGGCGAACAATCGACATGTTCATCATATCTACTATATGATTCATGCTTTACGTTTCGGTGATCCGTGTTCCGAGACCATGTCTGTACATGCTAGGCTCATCAAGATCAAACCTTAGTTTCCGCATGAGCAAACCTGGCTTGCTCACGTTGTATACACTTGCGGAATCTAACACACCCGATCATCACGTGGTGCTTCGAAACAACAAGCTTTAGCAACGGTGCTAACTAAGGGTGAACACTTTATGACTTGAAATTCATGTGCATGAGGGATCATCTTATAATGCTACCGTCGTCTACTAAGCAATACAAGATCCATAAAGGATTAACATCACATGCAATTTATAATATGTGATATGATATGGCCTTTCTTCTTTTTGCTTCCGATCTCCATCTTCTAGCACGAACATGATCTCCATCATCACCGGCATTGCATCAAGGTCAATGACGCTTCTCCATTGTTGTCGTCCACCGGCTTCGACTATTACAACTACCTTGAATAGACACGTGGGTCTTAACATAAATTAAAGACAACCATATGGCTCCTTCCGGTTGCCAACTTACAATAAGGAACATTGCATACATCAAATATAATCACAATCATGGCCATATCACATCACTACACACCCCTGCAAAACAAAGTTAGACGCCTCTACTTTCTTTGCATATTTTACGTGGTTTGGGGCTTTCAATAAGTGTCGTTCTAACTTACGAACATGAACCACAACATTGATACTAGTATTGTTAATCACCCGTTGTAAATTGGATCTTAACTAGGCTAGGAGAAACAGGCACCCGCAAAGCCACTTATGCAATACAAGTTGCATGTCAAGCGTGGAGCAAGTCTCATGAACGATGTCATGTAAGGTTAGCCCGGGCCGCTTCATCCCAACATCCCGCAAGATGCAAAGTACACAAGAATCAATCGACAATAAAAACATCAATGCCCACAATGACCATTGTGTTCTACTCGTGCAACAGATCTACATATAGACACGGCTCTGATACCACTGTAGGGTTTCGTAGCATGGAAAACAAAAAATTTCTATCGCATACAAACAAACAAGCCAAGATCTATCTACTAGATTGTAGCAACGATTCGATGGAATAACTCACCCTCAAAGATTCCAAAGAGTTTAACGAGAGCGGATTCTCGTGGGTGATGTAGTCGTACTCTTCCCGATCTCAAGATCGCGTAGACGATCCTTCCGGCGCTGCGTTCCGGCAGCGCTCCCGCAGTCGGTCACACGTTCGGTACTCGACGAAGACCTTCCTCTCCCTTGTTCCAGCAGGCAGCGGAGGTTGTAGCACTCTCCTCGCGATTCCGGCAGCACAATGGCGTGGTACCGGAAGTAGAGGGGAGATCTCACAGGGCTTCGCCTTAAGCCGGAGCAAGTATGGTGGAGTATGAGAGATTCCCTAGACGATCTAGGGTTTAGACACGCCGAGGGGGGGCTAGGCCGGTGGCTAGGGTTTCACCTAGGCGGCGGCGAGTGCCCTAGGGCCGGCGGCGGCTATGGAGGCGGCGGCGGCGGCGGCTTGGTACTAGGGTTTAGAGGTAGGAACTTGTGTGTCTAGGAGGGGAGCCCTGCCCCTCCTTTTATAGGTGGAGGGGCGGGCCAAGGGGAGGGGATTCCCTCCCCTACTCAGCTTGGTGGTGCGCCGGCGGTGGGGAGGAGGGACTCCTCCCCAACTCGGTTTCCTCCTCCTTTTCCACTTCCCAAAAATAGTCGTTTGACTTTCAAACTTGGCGTTTGACTTTTCAAACAAGGATTTGATTTAATCCTCTATTTTGTTTAGCGATGACACTTAGTACATGATGCAATCATACCAACTTGATATAACACATTCATGTACCCTTCCCCTCCGGAGTGCCGGACATTCCGGAACCTTCTAGAACATTCCCGATGAAAACACCGGAATCATTCTCCAACTCCGAAATGGGACTTTCCTTATATGAATATTATTCTCCAGACCATTCCGGATCTCCTCGTGATATCCCGAATCCCATTCGAGACTCCGAACAACATTCAGACTCTTTCTCATCATTCCATAACTACTCAAACAACGTCGAATCCTTAAGTGTGTCTCCCTACGGTTCGTGAATTATGCGGACATGATCGAGACACTTCTCCGAACAATAACCAATAGAGGAATCTGGAAATTCATATGGCTCCCACATATTTCTACGATTACTTTGCGATCGAATGAACCACTTACATACGATATCAATTTCCCTTTGTCTCACGATAGTTTACTTATCCGAGGTTATGATCGTCGGTATCTCTGCATACCTAGTTCAACCTCGTTACCGATAAGTACTCTTTTCTCGTTCCCGTGATATGTGATCCCTTGTGAGCCAGTCACATGCTTGCAAGCTAATTGGATGACATTTCACCGAGAGGGCCCAGAGTATATCTATCCGTCATATGGATGGACAAATCCCACTCTTGATCCATGTGTTTCAACCAATACTTTCCGAACACTTAATGCCACCTTTATAGCCACCCAGTTACGGTGTGGTGTTTGATGTCATCAAAGCATCCATCCGGTAAAGGTGATATGCATGATCTCATGGTCGAAGGAATTAGATTACTATGTATCAGAAAGCATATAGCAATTGAACTATTAAAATGACTTGATCTTTATGCTACGCTTATCTATAGGAGTATGTCCACCATATCATTCTCCTAACGATATGATCTTGTTGTTAATAACATCTCAATGTTCATGATAGGGAAACCACAATCATCTATTAACCAACAAGCTAGTATTATATAGAGGCTTTACTAGGGACTCTTATTTTGGTTTACAAATCACACAAGTATTAATGTTTCCTTGTTAATACTATTATAGCATGAATGTAAACATTTATCATAAACACAAAGATATAATAATAACTACATTTATTATTGCCTCTAGGGCATATCTCCAACAATAACCTGATCTTTTTTTATGTGGCGTACAATCACATTCCCTCCTGCCGTAACTACTGTCATAGGACTTTCTAACATTGCCCTACTAATCCCGAACTTATCACAAAATTCTTTAGAAATGAATGAAGTAGTTGCACCAGTATCAAATAGAACTTTGCTGGGATTGGTAAGGATATTGAGCGTACCTATCACTGCATGCTCCGAATTATCCACCTCCTCGAGGGTTGCACAGTTCAGTTTCCCGGTAGGTCGGTTCCTCTTGTCGTTGTTGTTCTTGCCATTATTTCCTCCTTTATTGGGCTGCCCATGTCCTCCACTAGCTTGTCCTCCTCCCTTGGTAGGCCAACCTCCTGGTGGTTTGCTCGGACAATCGGGCTTGATATGCCCCTTCTGACCACAACCATAACAAATCACTACAGGCTTTTTGCATTCCCTCCAGAAATGCCCTGGAATTCCACAATTGTTACAAATAACATTCCTTCTTGGGTTGGATTGATTTCCACCACTGCCCTTGTTATTGTTATTGTTGTTGTTGCCATAATTCCTATTCCGAGGTTTGAACTCCCGGTTGGGTTTAGGTTTGCTTGCCTGAATTCTCTTGGTTTCCTTCTTGGCTCTCTTCCTCCAGTCCTCTTGAACATTCTTGTAGTCATCTTCAAAAGTAATGGCTGCATCCAGCAACTACTGATAAGTTTGTTTATTGGCTAACCTTAGCTGCATCTTCACAAATGTATTTAATCCATGCAGGAAACGCTTCTTCCGCTTCTCTTCAGTGTTGACATCCTCCTCAGCATAGCGAGACAGTAGACTGAAGTCCCGGATGTACTTCATGACACTAGTATAACCTTGCTGAAGCTCCTCAAATTCTCTTCGCTTCAACTCCATAACACTTTCCGGAACATGATATTCACGGAATCTCTGCTTGAATTCTTCCCAGGTAAACTCCCTTCCTGGTGGTTGCATGGCCAACTGATTCTCCCACCATGATGCTGCAGGTCAAGTCAGAAGATGAGTTGCATACCTCAATATTTCCTCATCATTGCAACCTATAGTTTTCAGCTTCCTTTCCGTATCTGCTAGCCAGTCTTCTGCATCCATTGTTTCAGGAGCTGATGCAAAGGTAACGGTCTTGCATTCTGGAAATCAGATAGACTCACTCCTCCACCTTCAGGTGCCCTCTAATTTGCTCGCCCCAGCAACTCTTCCATAAACGTGTTCTGGGTCTCTTGCATCATTTGCATGCATTGCATAAAATTCTGCTCCATTAACGGCCTCATTGGTGGTGGTGGTGGTAATTCACCTTGATTTGCTGCATCTGCATCTGTAAGGTTCCCAACCTTTAATAAGGTAGAGATCCCTGTGTTTACAATGCTAGTCCCTGGATCAATAGCTAGCATCCACAGTTAAGATGTAATATCAAGAAACAAAGGTCATAATACAACTTTATAACCAGGAATAAAATAATTCATTACATCTTACATAGCTCATTTGGCTATCTCATTACAATGAAGCAGAATGTAACAATAACATGGGGTCCTTCATCTTCAAAGTGCCACAGGCAAACATGTTGGTTGTAGACTTGTAATCCTAATCAACATACTTTACTAACATCAAACAAACTTGCAACATAACAAGTTATAGCCATAAGGGTCAATACATTTGAATTGTATTAGCAAGTGATACTATGGTAGTATAGTGGAGTCTATCATCTATATGCATTTGGCTAAGTGGAGCTTAGGCTTGCTTTGCTCAAAATAGATTTTCCTTATCATTTGAAAACACTAAGTTTTTGTTTATCAAAATCACCCAAGGCATCTCCCAATAGAAATTGGTGATCCTTCAACCCTTGTTCATCCACAAGTTTTAATTTAGAAATTGGGATGAGGAGATTCTTGATAGCTTCCATGTCTTGATGCTCAAATTGTCCTTTACCAGGGACATGGCTAAGTACTTAGATTTTTCACTCTGCAGAGGTGGTGCACTTTCCCCACAAGACTTGATTTTCACCAAGACAGGACCTTTCAGAAGCCTTCCCTTAGACCAAATGGACGCGTTCCAACCTATCAACCCACTACCACCAACTGTACAAATGGCTAAGTTACTGCAACCTATGTGATCCAGGCAGAGCCCATATTGCCATGTGGCTGCACTAGAAGCTTCTTAACATTTGGCATCTCAAATCCCTTTGTTCCTGGGTGGCTTTCCACAAGTGAGATACACAAGGTAAACCATAGAAATGGGCCTTGTGTAACCACTCAACAGAAACCATTCTTTCCATTCCACCCAGGTGATTCATTCACTTAGTTGTTTTATTAAGCAAAAACACAAGTCCAAAGACTTAGAAATATTTTATCATAGCATGAATATATAACCACACTTGGTTGATACTAGCTAGGATAAGCATGGCATAGATAAGCATCTTAACTTAAGAAATTTCTAGCAATTCTACAACTACTAGGATTTCCCAAGCATAGCATATAGATCAAAATATCCATGCAAGTCTAGCAAAATATTTCTAGTGCATAGTTGAAGAACATAGGAATAATATCATGAAGCACCACTTTCCTTTTTGGTAGATAATATAAGTTCACTCCTTGATCTTGCAATATTCACACTCTTCAAATCACTACAATTCAATCAAGCAAGGCACAATTTCAATCCACCATTCAAGCAAACAATCACATAAAATAATAGAAACAAAGGAATGCATGCAAGCATGCTAAAGATGGTTTTATTTTAAAAAGTGGTTTATAATGGGTTATAAACATTTGAAAACACCTATTGGTCATTTTATAAAGTGGCAAAATCATTTGCAAAAGATTTTTACTTATAAACCATTTTTAAACCAAATCAATATTTTATGTGGTTGAAAATGCCTTTAGCAAAGTAATAATCTTTATAGGGTTCACCAAATACATTTTTAATTCTAAAACTTGGTGTTTGGGGTCAGAGAGTTTATTCCAAAACATTTCCCAAAGATTTTCTCCAAAAAGTATTTTTAATAAATAAACATTATCTTCTTTTGACTAGAAATGCTTTTATTCAAATATTCATTCTTTTGCTTCACAAAATATATTTTTGAAACCACAAATTGATTTCTATGGTCAGTAGGTTCAAAACAAACCATTTGCCAAATATTTTATCACCAAAATAATTTTAGAAAGAATTTTATATTCAAAACATGCCTACACAAGTTTCTGTAAAATCAACCATTTTAACAGAAGCAATTTACTAAACAAAGTGCATGATTGGATAGGTTTTGTCTTGCTGATTCCATTGATATAAAATTTGCAAAATTTGGACGTGTAAATTAAAAGTTATGCAATTTACAAGATTGAACATCTAATAGAACATAATTTCTGTTTTAATTCAACTCTAGGCCACGCGTCGTGATTCTATTCGCCCATACCGTTTCGTGCGGATCAAGCGTTGCGAGGCGTTGGATTAAATGAGATCGTGTGGCACAGATCGCTCCATACCTCTTCGATAAGTCAATCTATCGCGTGCATAGGATCGTGATCTAACGGCTCACATCGCTTCAGCCAAGAACTGGCGGCACTGGGCGACAACGAGCGGCGGCGCGCTCAGACGATGACGGTGTCGGCATTACAGGAAGCGAGAGATCGAGGGGAGAAGCTCACCGAGTTTGCTGTGGCGTGCTGATGCTCAACGTGTTCGCGAGGAGGCATGGGGCGCACGAGGACGAACGCAATTGCTCGCCAGAGTTCACGTCTGCGTCGGGTACGGTCAGTCATCGTCAAGGGCAACGCTACGGAGCACGAGAGAGCAAACGGAGGATGCGGTTAGCTTCATATACGTGTTGTAGACAGGTGAGCATCAAAAGGAGGGCAAGGGGTGGACAGTTCTTACGGGAAAGAGTCGCCGGAGAAGGGGCAACCGATGGTGGCGATCGGTCGAAGACGTGGACGAGTTTCTGGGGCAAGCATGTCACATCCCAAATTTTAGATTTGGTACTGCATATCATTCATGTCATTGCATCATGATCATCCATGCAAAAATTCAGTTTGAGAAGATTCTGGCGAAACAATATTTTCAAAGCTCTATTTTGATTTGCTAAAATGCACCTACAAGAGGATATACTAGGACTTGTATTTTCCACCTTTGGAAACTAGTGGAAATGATACCACATGAACCTAGGTTGATCTCCTAGATTTTAGAAAAATTTAGAAAGAGATTTCACTCAATTTGGAGTTCATATGGAAAGGTTATGACGGAAATTCAAAACGGAAATTGGAAAATAAAAAGAACAAAAAAAACTGGCGAGCCAGCCGGCCTGCCCGCGGCCCAGCGGCCCAGCCGCGGCAGCAGCCCACGCGACAGCAGCCAGCAGCCCGCGCCAGCGCGCCGCCCACGCAGCCACCGCCACTGCCAGCTGGGGCCCGCCCGTCAGCGCGAGTCGGCCAGGGCACGGACGCCGAGGCCGACCCGGCCACGAACAGTGACACCCTCTCTTATACGCTAGCCTCTCCCCTACCCGACCCCCTAAACCCTCGCCTCTCTCTCGCCCTCGATCTCCAGAGATTTCTCGCCGGAGTTGACACCGCCGCCGCCGCCGCTCGTGGTAAGTGCCGCCGCCGCCTCTCTCTCTCTCTCCCGCGCCCCCCGCGAGCTCGCCCGCCGCCACTGACCTCCCTCTCCTTTTGTTTCCGCCCAGGAGCATCCCCGCGCCCGCACCACCGCTGTCGCCCGCTAACGACGCCGCCACCGCTTCGGTCGCCCGCCGCCGACGCCCCCGTCCTCGCCCAAGACCGCCCGCGCGCCGACGACCTCCAACCCGTCGCCCCTGACTCCGTGCGCCATGTCACCGCCGCCGAGGACCGCTGCCGCCGTCGCCCCCGACCCCGCCGCCACCAGCTCCGGTGAGCTCTCGCCGCCACCCCTCTCTGTCGCTCGATCGCGATCTGACGGTCCAGATCAGACCGTTGACTAGTCAGCTCGGGCGCTGACCCGGTCAGCGCCACGTCAGCCCAGTCAACAGTCAAAGTCTGACTGGGTATTTTCTAAATAGATTTAATTGGCAGAAAATTGTATAAACTTGCAAAATTCATATCTTTAAATCTTCTGGGACAAAAATTACAAATAAAATATGTGTAGATTCAGTAACTGTCACATCCCAAGATTTTCCAAATCTTGTAATGTGAAAATAAATGAATAAAATAAAACTTTGTTTGATTTTCAGGGCCAGAAGAAACTTTTTGAATTCAATTGGAACTTCAAACCAATTTGGATCAAATAAATCCTAAAGGGATTTAAAATATTTTGGAATTGCTATTTTGGATCTTTTAAATAAAAATGATTTGGTTCTCAAAAGAAAACATAGTTTCATAAATAAAGATTATTTTATAAAGCCAAATTAAACCTAGGCCAAGCTTTTGAAATAAAAACATTTTGTTTTGATAAAAATAGTGAAGGCTTAATTAAATAAAATTAATAAGGATTTAATATCCAAGTTTTATTAATAAAGGTTTTACTATTTCCAAAACATCAAAACTTATTTACTTAGTTAAAATAAGTTTTCCAAGTATTTTTTATTTTCAAATAAAACCTACTGATTTGGTTTTGAAAAATATTTAGATTTCAAATAGAGATTTTATTAATAGAATCAAACCCTATTTGATTAATAAACCATGGTCCATTTTATTTAATTAATGAATGGAACCTAAAAAGATTTAAAATATTATTTCATTTTGGACTTTGGTTTATGTGTTAAACAGAACCAGATTCAAATGAAAAGTTTGATGAATGTTTGATTTGTTTTGTTGTTTGATTGTTTGAAATTCAAAACAGAAATTAGATTTAGAAAAAGAAAAGGATTCAGGAAAGAAAAAAATAGGATCTGGATCAGCCCAGTCGACAGAGCCCAATAAGCCCAGGAACCAGCCCAGCTCCCCACCCCGAAGAAAAACGATTTGTACTAAAATTCTAACCCATGCAGAGACTGACCGGTGGACCTCCTTTCCTTCTCGCATCCTCACTGACGGCTGGACCCCACTCTCCTGTTCATCCTCCTCACCCGCGCGACCTCCTCCCCCCAAACCTCGCTGCCGTTGCTGCCATTCAAAGCCGCGTTCAATTCACGAATAATGGCCGCGTTAATCTCGCCCCCGACCATGCGTACATAAGCACCTCTCCTCCCTCTGTCTTTTCCCTCAAACACCAACTCCACATCGCCACCAGGCTGCCTCGAATTGGCCCTGCACCGCCGCTGTTCCGGCGAGCTCCTTCGGTGAAATTCGACAAACCACAACCACCTCCTGCCTCCCTGAGCACACTAGGAGATTCCCCACCTCCTGACGCATCTGTCAGTGCCCCTCGTTTGACCGCGGGCGCCCCAGGAAGCCGTCTTCGACAAAGTTCAGAGCGCCACCGTCTGTCTCGTCTCCGTCGAGCTCCTCCGGTAGGTTCAGACCGCCCCGCGCCATCTAGTTCACGCACACAGCTTTGCCTGGATCCTGTGCATCTAACCGCATCTCCGTTTTGTCTCGGGGTGAACCACAGCACCGCCTCCGACCACAACCAGAGCCGCCAGACGCCGTTGCAAACTCCGGCGAGGAATTGCAGCCGACCCCGTGCGCCCCTTGACACGCCGACCACACGTCCAGCATCACCTCGTCCTCACGAACACGGTAAGCACCCCCTCTGTCTTCCTTGCTTCCCAGAACCGCCGTTAGCCGCAGCCAGACCGTCGCCGCCGCGCGCCACCGTCGTCGCGCCGCCAGTTCTTGGCCAGGCATTAGCAGCCGTTCGATTTAGATCGGAGAGACTAGATAGATCCACTTAACCACGAAGAGGTATGCTTTCTGGACCGCACGATTTGATTAGATCCAACGCACTACAGAGCCTGATCCGACCGAACCGGTACCGTCCAATGAGATTGCGACGCGTGGCCAGGTCTGTTTAAAACAAAATTTGGAAATCAGATTTAAGTTGCAATTTCAAACCTTTGTAACTTTCGATCCACACGTCCAAAATATACAAATTTGATACCGTTGGAATCAGTGGAACAAACCCTAGCCAACCATGCCTTTGGTTTAGCAAATAGTCTCTATTAGCTTGTTGGTTTTTGCAGAAACTTTTGATTGCTTGTTTAGATTAGAAAAATTGTTTAAAAATGTTTTTAGGGTTAAAACCTTTGCAAAATGGTTTGTTGTAAACTCACTGACCCTAGGAACCAATCCATAGTTTGGAAAATGATTTTGGTAAAGTTTAGGATGGAAAACTTGAATTAGCCCATTTCTAGCCAAATTAAAAAAAATAATAATAATGGATTTATTATGAAAATGAATTTAGAGTAAAAACTTTGGGAAAATGTTTTGGACCAAACCTACTGGCCTTAAACACCAAGTTTTGAGAAACAACAACTTATTTTGTGAACAACTTAAAGTTGTTGCTTCGATAAAATATTTTCCACCACATAAAATGATGATTGGATTTAAAAATGGTTTTTGGATAAAACCCTTTTGCAAATGACTTTGCCACTTTGGAAAATGACCAATTTGGAACTTACAAAGTTTAGAAGCCTAGTGGAGACCACCTTTACAAATAGGACCATCTTTTGCATGCTCACATGCATGACTTAGATTCCATTGTTTTGTGTGTGTAAATTGTTGTTTGGTTGATTATTTGGAATGCTAGTTGATTTGGTGTTTGCTTGATTAATTGTAGTGAAATTAGCAAAGTGTGAGACTAGCAAGATCAAGGAGTGAACCATCATTCCCTACCAAAAAGGCAAGTTACACTATCATCTAAAGTCCTACTATTTTCATTATACTTAGTGGATTTTGAAACATGCATGAAAAGATATTTTATACTTATGCTGTGCTAAAATCCTAATAGGATTCCCTATACATTCCTTAGAGAAAACAATGTAGTTGTCACATGCTTAGCCATGCTATATATATTTTGAAAAGAGATACATGTTGAGATTTTATGAAGTTGAGGAAAGGACTTGTGTTTTTATATAATAAAACAAGGACTCAATGAACCACCTGGGTGGCCAAGGATACTTTGAGTTTTGGAGAAGGTGGCAACAAAAGGAACCATGTCTATGGCAATCTCTTTGTTTTGTGCTCCAAAGGAAACCACCCAGGAAACTTAGAGATTGAACATGTTTTCTCTAATTGTGGCTTTCGTGTGCAACCACATGCTATTATGGCTCTGGCTTAGTCAACTACATTGGGAAGACCCATACATTGTCTTCAGTTTACTGGACATGGGGATCTGGAATGCCTCATGGGTGCTGAAGACAAGCTAGCAATGGTGTATGGGAGGACCCTTTGGAAATACTTCGTCACATTCTCAATCTGCCAGTACTCCATCTTGGTGAGCACTAATCCAGTGGCCACTGGTGGCAAAAGGATGGGATTGTGACATGTGGGTAAAGTGTACTCCTTCTGCAGAAGATAATAAAATCTAAGTACTTAGCCGTGTCCCCGGTTATGGACAATACTGAGCAACTAAAGTTTGAAGCTATGGGAGATCTCGACATTCTAATTACTAAAAGAAAACTTTTAAAGACTTGATGCACTTGGGGTTACCAAGGAGCACAAGAGACTTTGATAAAACTTGATGCACTTGGGGTTACCAAGGAGCACAAGAGACTTTGATAAAACTTGATGTACTTGGGGTTACCAAGGAACTCATGAGATTTTGATAAAACTTGTTGCACTTGGGGTTACCAAGTAGCTCAAGGGATTTTTGACAAGGACCTGAACACTTGAGTTTCTACCAAGGAGTTCAAGGAACTTGGAAAAGGAGATTTGACAAAGGACCAAAACCACTTTGAAAAGATAGGATAAATTTTGCTTTATGCAAATGAGCCTAAAACTCTACTTAGCCAAATATGCATGTAGTGATAGAATCCACTTATATTCTACAAAGTAGTGGAACTTGCCAATACAATTCAAATGTATTGACCCTTGTGGCTGTAACTTGTAATGTTGCAGGTTTGATTGATTTTAATGAAGATTGTTTGATTAGGACTACAAAGTCTACAACCAACATCTGCCTGTGGCACTTTGAAGATGAAGGACCCATGACTATAGTTATTCCGCTGCAATGTATGGTAATAGCCAAATGAGCTATGTATGATGTAATAAAATTATGTTCTTCCTGGTTATAAAGTTATATTATGACCTTTGTTTCTTGATATTACATCTAAACTGTGGATGCTAGCTATTGATCCAGGGACTAGCATTGTAAACACAGGGGATTACACCTTATGTTGTATAAAGGTTGGGACACTCCCTCTACAGATGGTATCAGAGCATTGTGTTGCCTATAGGATTTGTAAACCCTAGGATTGGACAAAAACCCTTAGAAAAATAGGAGTTGTCTTATTCCAAAAACTTATTTACAAAAACACTTGTAAAATCTTTCCTCAACCATTTTGGTTTCAACTCTACATCTCTTCTATTTCAACTTGATGGAAAAACCTACCCCATGGCGAAAGACTACACCATGTGCAAAGGACTTCTTCAACATCTTCAACTCTAATGACTTCAACTTCTTCAACTCTAATGACTTCAACATCTTCAGCATATTCCCCAAGGACTTCCAACTTGGATACCACTAAGGACTACAAGTGAGACAAGGAAATCTTGCTCAAGATTTAGAGACTGAGGGAATGCAAAAGTTAGAAGGAGCCTACATCACTAGAAGTTTTGTGGCCAAGATTTTATCTCAAGGAAACCATGATCTCAAGTAAGAAGAATCAACCAAAGAAGAAAGGAAAGATCACAAGTAAACCATATAGATGGACCACCATATTTTAGATAAGTCAAAACACACCAACTTATGTGGTGTAACAAAAAATATTTTGTTGCCTAAAGTATGTGCTTGAACTTTGTTGTTTGAGTGAAATGTTTGACTTATGATTGCATGCACATTGTTTGTGTGAATTGTGATGTGTGTGATTAGAAATATTCCCTTAGAAATATCTTGCCTATTCTAATCTCCCTTCAACCTAAACAGATGACTACTCCAAGAGATTCCAACCTCAAGATTGATGACACCAACACCAACCAAGAGGACAGCATGAAAGAGCTCATAGCAACCCAACACCAGTTAAACCAAGTGACAACTCAGTTCATAGCCAACACTAGTGGAGAAGATCCAAAGCTGCAAGGATTTTTGGAAACTCAAGGCCAATTGATGCTTAAGGTGACTGATCAAATGATCAAAAATGGAAGAAAGCTATCCCAAAAGAGTCTTTGACAACAAGGATGACAGAAACATTATTCTAGATGGAGCCCCAGCTTGCATTATTTGTGGAGACAAGGATCATACTTCCAAGGAGCATGGAGATCAATGCCCCAACTGTGAAGAGAAACATCCTGATGGACAATGCCCCACTTCTCAAGCTACTTGCTACCTATGTGAAGGAAACAACCATGTTCCTATCCAATGCCCTATCTATTCCCTTGTGGAACAAAGGAAACAAGAAGGATCCAAGTATACCAAGAATGTTGATGGCAAAGGAAAAGGATCACGTATACCTCCAAACAAAACAACCCAATTCAAAGGATCAAAGAAACCCAAGAAGCAAAAGATAGACAAAAGCCATGTGCAATGTTATAAGTGTAAGGAAATGGGACACTATTCTGGTGAATGCCCAGAGAACCCTGAAGAATAAAGAGATTGGCCAAGTGGTGTGCAACAACTGCAAAGAGCTAGGCCACTATGTAGCAACTTCTCCACAAGAGCCACGTAAGGAACTCAAGGACATCCACTATTTCAACTGCAAGAATCCAGGACATTATGCAAGCAACTGTCTAGAAAAGATGAAGAACAAGTTGAACAAGCCTATGGAGAAACTCAACCTTGGCCCATGAGTCAAGTGTGGAAACAAAGGACACAATGCAAAAGTTTACTTAGAGAAGTTTCCCCAGGATCCCAAGAAGGACAATATGTAATTTTTGTCTGAAACTTTTTAAGGGTGGTAGTACCCTAGTTATTTTGAGCCTACTTGTAACCCCAGCCTTCACAAATCTCAGGACGAGATTTATTTTAAGGGTGGTAGCCTGTCACATCCCAAGATTTTCCAAATCTTGTAATGTGAAAATAAATGAATAAAATAAAACTTTGTTTGATTTTCAGGGCCAGAAGAAACTTTTTGAATTCAATTGGAACTTCAAACCAATTTGGATCAAATAAATCCTAAAGGGATTTAAAAAGATAAACATTTATTAAAAAGGAAAATAAAATATTTTGGAATTGCTATTTTGGATCTTTTAAATAAAAAGGATTTGGTTCTCAAAAGAAAACATAGTTTCATAAATAAAGATTATTTTATAAAGCCAAATTAAACCTAGGCCAAGCTTTTGAAATAAAAACATTTTGTTTTGATAAAAACAGTGAAGGATTAATTAAATAAAATTAATAAGGATTTAATATCCAAGTTTTATTAATAAAGGTTTTACTATTTCCAAAACATCAAAACTTATTTACTTAGTTAAAATAAGTTTTCCAAGTATTTTTTATTTTTAAATAAAACCTACTGATTTGGTTTTGAAAAATATTTAGATTTCAAATAGAGATTTTATTAATAGAATCAAACCCTATTTGATTAATAAACCATGGTCCATTTTATTTAATTAATGAATGGAACCTAAAAAGATTTAAAATATTATTTCATTTTGGACTTTGGTTTATGTGTTAAACAGAACCAGATTCAAATGAAAAGTTTGATGAATGTTTGATTTGTTTTGTTGTTTGATTGTTTGAAATTCAAAACAGAAATTAGATTTAGAAAAAGAAAAGGATTCAGGAAAGAAAAAAATAGGATCTGGATCAGCCCAGTCGACAGAGCCCAATAAGCCCAGGAACCAGCCCAGCTCCCCACCCCGAAGAAAAACGATTCGTACTCAAATTCTAACCCATGCAGAGACTGACCGGTGGAACTCCTTTCCTTCTCGCATCCTCACTGATGGCTGGACCCCACTCTCCTGTTCATCCTCCTCACCCGCGCGACCTCCTCCCCCCAAACCTCGCTGCCGTTGCTGCCATTCAAAGCCGCGTTCAATTCACGAATAATGGCCGCGTTAATCTCTCCCCCGACCATGCGTACATAAGAACCTCTCCTCCTTCTGTCTTTTCCCTCAAACACCAACTCCACATCGCCACCAGGCTGCCTCGAATTGGCCCTGCACCGCCGCTGTTCCGGCGAGCTCCTCCGGTGAAATCCGACAAACCACAGCCACCTCCTGCCTCCCTGAGCACACTAGGAGATTCCCCACCTCCTGACGCATCTGTCCGTGCCCCTCGTTTGACCGCGGGCGCCCCAGGGAGCCGTCTTCGACAAAGTTCTGAGCGCCGACGTCTGTCTCGTCTCCGTCGAGCTCCTCCGGTAGGTTCAGACCGCCCTGCGCCCTCTAGTTCACGCACACAGCTTTGCATGGATCCTGTGCATCTAACCGCGTCTCCGTTTTGTCTCGGGGTTAACCACAGCAACGCCTCCGACCACAACCAGAGCCGCCAGACGCCGTTGCAAACTCCGGCGAGGAATTGCAGCCGACCCCGTGCGCCCCTTGACACGCCGACCACACGTCCAACATCACCTCGTCCTCACGAACACGGTAAGCACCCCCTCTGTCTTCCTTGCTTCCCAGAACCGCCGTTAGCCGCAGCCAGACCGTCGCCGCCGCGCGCCACCGTCATCGCGCCGCCAGTTCTTGGCCAGGCATTAGCAGCCGTTCGATTTAGATCGGAGAGACTAGATAGATCCACTTAACCACGAAGAGGTATGCTTTCTGGACCGCATGATTTGATTAGATCCAACGCACTGCAGAGCCCGATCCGACCGAACCGGTACCGTCCAATGAGATTGCGACGCGTGGCCAGGTCTGTTTAAAACAGAATTTGGAAATCAGATTTAAGTTGCAATTTCAAACCTTTGTAACTTTCGATCCACACGTCCAAAATTTACAAATTTGATACCGTTGGAATCAGTGGAACAAACCCTAGCCAACCATGCCTTTCGTTTAGCAAATAGTATCTGTTAGCTTGTTGGTTTTTGCAGAAACTTTTGATTGCTTGTTTAGATTATAAAAATTGTTTAAAAATGTTTTTAGGGTTAAAACCTTTGCAAAATGGTTTGTTGTAAACTCACTGACCCTAGGAACCAATCCATAGTTTGGAAAATGATTTTGGTAAAGTTTAGGATGAAAAACTTGAATTAACCCATTTCTAGCCAAATTCAAAAAAAAATAATAATGGATTTATTATGAAAATGAATTTAGAGTAAAAACTTTGGGAAAATGTTTTGGACCAAACCTACTGGCCTTAAACACCAAGTTTTGAGAAACAACAACTTATTTTGTGAACAACTTAAAGTTGTTTCTTTGATAAAATATTTTCCACCACATAAAATGATGATTGGAATTAAAAATGGTTTTTGGATAAAACCCTTTTGCAAATGACTTTGCCACTTTGGAAAATGACCAATTTGGAACTTACAAAGTTTAGAAGCCTAGTGGAGACCACCTTTACAAATAGGACCATCTTTTGCATGCTCACATGCATGACTTAGATCCCATTGTTTTGTGTGTGTAAATTGTTGTTTGGTTGATTATTTGGAATGCCAGTTGATTTGGTGTTTGCTTGATTGATTGTAGTGAAATTAGCAAAGTGTGAGACTAGCAAGATCAAGGAGTGAACCATCATTCCCTACCAAAAAGGCAAGTTACACTATCATCTAAAGTCCTACTATTTTCATTATACTTAGTGGATTTTGAAACATGCATGAAAATATATTTTATACTTATGCTGTGCTAAAATCCTAATAGGATTCCCTATACATTCCTTAGAGAAAACAATGTAGTTGTCACATGCTTAGCCATGCTATATATATTTTGAAAAGAGATACATGTTGAGATTTTATGAAGTTGATGAAAGGATTTGTGTTTTTATATAATAAAACAAGGACTCAATGAACCACCTAGGTGGCCAAGGATACTTTGAGTTTTAAAGAAGGTGGCAACAAAAGGAACCATGTCTATGGCAATCTCTTTGTGTTGTGCTCCAAAGGAAACCACCCAGGAAACTTAGAGATTGAACATGTTTTCTCCAATTGTGGCTTTCGTGTGCAACCACATGCTATTATGGCTCTGGCTTAGTCAACTACATTGGGAAGACCCATACATTGTCTTCAGTTTACTGGACATGGGGATCTGGAATGCTTCATGGGTGCTGAAGACAAGCTAGCAATGGTGTATGGGAGGACCCTTTGGAAAGACTTCGTCACATTCTCAATCTGCCAGTACTCCATCTTGGTGAGCACTAATCCAGTGGCCACTGGTGGCAAAAGGATGGGATTGTGACATGTGGGTAAAGTGTACTCCTTCTGCAGAAGATAATAAAATCTAAGTACTTAGCCGTGTCCCCGGTTATGGACAATACTGAGAAACTAAAGTTTGAAGCTATGGGAGATCTCGACATTCTAATTTCTAAAAGAAAACTTTTAAAGACTTGATGCACTTGGGGTTACCAAGGAGCACAAGAGACTTTGATAAAACTTGATGCACTTGGGGTTACCAAGGAGCACAAGAGACTTTGATAAAACTTGATGTACTTGGGGTTACCAAGGAACTCATGAGATTTTGATAAAACTTGTTGCACTTGGGGTTACCAAGTAGCTCAAGGGATTTTTGACAAGGACCTGAACACTTGAGTTTCTACCAAGGAGTTCAAGGAACTTGGAAAAGGAGATTTGACAAAGGACCAAAACCACTTTGAAAAGATAGGATAAATTTTGCTTTATGCAAATGAGCCTAAAACTCTACTTAGCCAAATATGCATGTAGTGATAGAATCCACTTATATTCTACAAAGTAGTGGAACTTGCCAATACAATTCAAATGTATTGACCCTTGTGGCTGTAACTTGTAATGTTGCAGGTTTGATTGATTTTAATGAAGATTGTTTGATTAGGATTACAAAGTCTACAACCAACATCTGCCTGTGGCACTTTGATGATGAAGGACCCATGACTATAGTTATTCCGCTGCAATGTAATGTAATAGCCAAATGAGCTATGTATGATGTAATAAAATTATGTTCTTCCTGGTTATAAAGTTATATTATGACCTTTGTTTCTTGATATTACATCTAAACTGTGGATGCTAGCTATTGATCCAGGGACTAGCATTGTAAACACAGGGGATTCCACCTTATGTTGTATAAAGGTTGGGACACTCCCTCTACAGTAACTCATGTAGAATCTTGCTGTACCATTGTTTTACACTTTTACAGCAAGATTTTGTCCAGAATAATTAAATGATTTAATGCCCTTTTTAGAGTAATTAATTCGTAGAATAATTTCTGTATCTCCAAAAATTGCAAATAATATGTCCCTGGAATCAGTAGAACAAGGGGAATCTCAAAGTGAATTAAAAATTTAGGCTTACAGTAATAAATTTTGAAGAATCTATTTAAAGGCTTACTGCAGTATTTTAATTACTCAGGGAGTTATATAATTCCTTTTTGAGAAATTCCAATTGGTACTGTTCCTATTTAGTATTGCCTACACAGTAGAATATTTCCATGATTTTACAAATAGTATGTGAACAGTAGTGAATTATTTAGTTTCTAGCTCTATTATTGAGCATTATAAATTGCATACTTGTTTTCCTTGCGCTAAAAATAATTTCCATGCATGCATACAATAGCTTTACTGAATAAGATTATGTGATGCTTCTGTAGCATCAATCCACTTGTCATGCATGCATCTTGCATCATCTTTGTTTGCATATGATTGTGGATGGTTTGTTTATGATTGCAATTGTATCGTGTAGATTGTGATGAGTGCAACGCTTGCTCGTGTGTGGATTGTTATTCCGACCGCTACAACCAAGGCAAGTAGATGCTACCTTGTTCATGATGTTATCCTACTATTTTCAATGCATTGTCATGTATTTTGTAGATGCATGTGTAGGATAATACTATCGCTATGCTATGTCCTATTATGTGGTAGGGCTTTCCTTGTAGATGAACCACCGTTGGTAGATGTGCTTAGCCATGATATGATGAACGAGGGCTGGGTTACATCACTGAAAGTTGTTTCTAAATATGTTGGTTTGTGAAAACTAAAACAACTTAATCAATAAATCTCCTGGGTGTGATGGGATTGATAATTTTTGGTGGTATCATTGCGGAAAGGCACCTAGGTATCAAGAGAAAATGATTGGCTTCTTTATTTTGTAGCTTACGTGTACAGCCATGTGACTCAGTAGGTTGTGGTAACACGAACCCGCGTATCCAGAGATGTAGAATTTTGGTAGGTTGGACCGGTGCGTGTCGGGAGTGGGGAGCTACTTACCGAACGGTCTCTTCTTGGACTTCTACCTATCATCACCCAAAATGAGAGTGATGGTACGAGCTGGGCTGGCCAAGTCACATGGGTAAAGTGTACTAACCCCTGCAGGGTGTATAATATAATCGATTAGCCGTGTCCCCGGTTATGGACGTCTGAGTTGCTTGATATTGATTCCATGACATGTTTCTCGCTCATTCTAATTTCATAATTGCTTTAATGATGTTGGGTTAACTTAATTGGGATCTTTTCAAAGAAAATCAAAAACTGTTTATGAAAGTAGGACAAAGGTATTTGCAAATGCAAGCTAGCCACAGCTCCACTTGCCAGATATGCATGTAGATGTTAGCACTATTGTCTCCTTTAATAACTCTACTTGCCATACATTCCATGTATTGACCCTTCGGGGCTGCTACGTTTCATGTTGCAGGATATTCCGATTCTGAGTAATCGATTTAGGCCACGGTACTCCACTCGGCACTTGTTCACTTGTGGGCAATTTGAAGAATGGAGGATTTGCTTTATTTATGTTGCTACCTAAATAATTTGAGCTAGCCTTGAGCCAAGCTTTTATTGTAATAATGGTACTCTGGATCTTTCATTATTTATGATACACGAATATGTTGCTATGTTATTCATCTTATTCTATTGTGGGCCAATGAACCGATCCAGGGATTGGCATGTCACATAGAAGCTACGGTCTTTTCAAAACCGTGGTGTTACAAGATGGTATCAGAGCCCGTGTGTCGACTGTAGGATCGTGACCTAGGTTTGGAATAGGAAGCCATAGAATTATTAAAGCCTATATTAACTCTGTCTTTCATCTTATGCCTTTCACTCTCGTAAATTCTTACCATATGCTATTCTCACACGTTCCTCTTTTAATTGATAGATGGGAGAAGTCAGGACTGAGTATGCAACCATGGAGTCACCAAGGCCCTTTGTAAGACAGTTAGCATAGCTCTCGCAGTCATTGGGATTGCCACTGCCCATGTTCAAGGTAAGAATGATGTACACCTATGGATATGGCGAGGATGCATGGGAGATCACCACTTTCATCTTCAGGGATGCCACCTTGCCAAACCCTGTGCATCTGATCTACACCAAGACATACTGCAACTGGGGACTTGGAATAAACTTGGCCCTGCATGAAGCCCTGTCTCGCCAGTGCCATCTTGTCCGACACCTACTGCCAGCAGACTCACCCTACCGTGACTATGGGAGGAGTGATGAAGATGGAAACATTATGGTTACCCCGGGCGACAGGAACAACATGCTGCCCCGTCGGAGGCACATAGAGGACATGGAAAGGGAGAATGGAGCTCTAGCTGAGAAAGTGATGATGGTAAAGGAGATTGCAGATTTTGCCAGCAACGGTATGGTGGTCCAAGGACAGGAGATAGACACCTTGCATGAAGCTGTGGGAGTTCTGGAGAATGCCCTGATAGGCAGGGATGCAACCATAGCTCAGCTTAATGGAATTGTGCAGGAAAACAACCAGACCATACAACAGTTGCAAGGGACCGTCCAGGAAAGGGATCAAACTATTGAGGATATGGCAGCCCAGATTGCCGCTCTCCAAGCACAGCTGAATCCACCCTCTGATGATGACAATGGAGATGATGGCAACAATGATGATGATAATGACAGTGGGGACGAGGATGATGATGATGGAGACGATGATGGTGGAGGAGATGAAGTTGTTGCAGCTGCAGCAGAGAATGAAGAAGAGGAGGATCCAGAAGAGGTGGAGTTTGAGATTTCAAGTGATGAATCAGGAGAGGTGTATACTCCGCCGCCATGGTTGGATCGTGGACAGAAGCGCCAATGCATGAGTGAAAGGACCTACCGCAACCTCTTCAAGAAGTAGATAGAAGTCCACCAATTAGTCTTCGTTAGGTAAAATCGTTAGGACTAGTCTCGATCGATGTAAAACTTAATTACTATTAGTTTAAGAGTGTTTAGTTGCTCATTTGTGTACTCCAATATATCAGGATTATTTGTGTGAATTTTATGTAAGAGTTATGGCAAGTTTGGTTAATATTTGAGTTATTCCTGTTGCAGTTTTCTGCTGATACAGCAATACTGTATGATTTTTCATATTTTACTGGTATCTAGGAAAAATCTGAAAAAAATAGGGATGGTTCGAAACTCTCTTTACTGTATTCACCAAAATGAGCAAAAATTCCTAACGAGTTTAAGTCAGGTATAAAAATTCGTGAACAGTGCTAGACTATTCTGGCAGATTGCTGTTTTTAATGCTTTGTTGATCTATTGTGTAGTTAACCATTGCCAACTCTTCCAAAAACTATTTCAGTAGATATGTACTGCTAGGATAACCCTTGGGATGTTGCTGGATCACTTGTTTATTGATGTGTTGCTTGCTTGAGATTGTCTGCAATTGTTTTGTTGTTGTTTGATCATAATGCATGGGTAGAATCATGTTTTCGTAGTTGATTCTTTCTAAGCTTACCTGTGCTGAACCACAGATGCCTCCCCTCCGTCAACCCACTGAGTTGGAGCAGCTCATGGCAGCTCAGGAACAGCTGACCCAAGTTATGACCCTATTCATGGAAGCTCAGAACAACAACAACAACAACAACAACAACAACAATGGGAACAACCAGCCTCAGGGAGATGCTCTCACTAGGTTTCTGAGGCTAAGGCCAGCTAAGTTCTCTACTGCAACGGAGCCGATGGTTGCTCTCGACTGGTTGCGTTCAGTCAACAAGGATCTGGTAACTGTTGGGTGCACTGATGCTGAGAAGGTGAGGTTTGCCGCTCACCTACTGGAGGGACCAGCCGCTTCTTGGTGGGACACTTTTCAGATCACCCACCCGCTGGACACTGTGACTTGGGCAATGTTTGAGGAAGGTTTCAGGACCAACCACGTGTCTTCAGGAGTTCTGAGCCTGAAGAGGAAGGAGTTTCGCAACTTGCGCCAAACCAACTGCACTGTGGCTGATTATATTGAGGAGTTCAACAACCTGTCTCGTTATGCACCTGAGGATGTTGACACTGATGCCAAAAGGAGGGAGAGGTTCCTGGATGACCTTAGTGATGAGCTTTCAGTGCAGCTGCTGGTGGTTTATTCTCCCACTTTCCAGGAGCTTATGGACAAGGCCAGGATCTTGGAAGGGAAGCACAAGCAGGTGGAAAACCGCAAGAGAAAGAGCAGCAATCACCACTCTGGTTCTCACCACAAGTCTCGCACTTCTTATGATGGATACTCCAAGCATGGAGGGAGTGACCATGGAAGCCATAGACCGCCACAACCATGGAAGCGATGGACATCGCCATGATAGCCACAAGAGCAACCGCCACAACCACAAGGGAGGGCACACTCACCACTCTAAAGGACACAGTGGACATGACCGCAACCGTGATCGCAGCTTTGTGAAGAAGGATCTGAGTGAGGTAACATGCTTCAAGTGTGGTCAGAAGGGGCATTAGGCGGACAACTGTCCGGAGAAGAAGGTGCTGAAGCCAACCAACAACAGAAGGCCACAGTGAACCACATGAATGTGGAGGAGATTCCAGATGAGCCTGATCTTGTGATTGGTAAGTTTCCAATCAACACTCACCCTGCACTTATACTTTTCGATACTGGTGCATCACATTCATTCATATCAAGGGCATTTATGGATAAGTATAAGTTACATACGGAGTCTATGAAAGAGTCCATTAGAGTGAGTTCACCTGGAGGGGATATGATAGCTAGCGCGGGATGCCGCGACTTAACTGTGAGGGTTGGAGCACACAATTTCATTGCACATCTGGTAGTATTGGAATCACAAGGGTTAGATGTAATTCTGGGTATGGATTGGATGTCTATGCATGGGGGACACATAGATTGTGCACAGCGAGCTATTTCACTCAGAACCCCGGATGGTAAGAGAATTAGGTTCAAGTCGGCTGTGCGACCGAGAAGGTGTAAGCTGAATTCTCTTAAGGGGGTTAGCATGGATACTGTGCCTGTGATTAAGGATTACCCCGACGTGTTTCCGGAAGAGCTGCCAGGGATGCCACCTGACAGGGAAGTGGAGTTTCTCATTGATCTGATGCCGGGAACAGGACCAATAGCCAAGAGACCATATAAAATGGATGTGGATGAGCTGAAAGAATTGAAGAAGCAGTTAAAGGAGCAGTTGGACAAGGGATTCATTCAGCCTAGTTCGTCATCATGGGGTGCACCTGTTCTATTTGTGGAGAAGAAAGACAGCAGCAAGAGAGTAGTGGTGGACTATCGCTCGCTAAATGAAGTGACCATCAAGAACAAATACCCCCTGCCGAACATAAATGATTTGTTTGATCAACTGGAAGGAGCAAAGGTGTTTAGCAAAATTGATCTGCGATCAGGATACTTCCAATTGAAGATCCGGGAGGAGGACATACCAAAAACCGCTTTCACTACTAGGTATGGTTTATATGAGTATACAGTTATGTATTTTGGACTAACGAATTCCCCGGCATATTTCATGACCATGATGAACAAGGTATTCATGGAGTACTTGGACAAGTTCGTCGTGGTGTTTATTGATGACATACTGATATATTCCAAGGATGATGCTGAGCATGAGAAACATCTGCGACTGATTATGGAGAAGCTGAGGGAACACAAGATATATGCCAAATTCAGCAAGTGTGAATTCTGGCTTAACACTGTTGGATTTCTTGGACACGTGGTGTCAGGAGAAGGAGTCGTTGTTGATCCAAGCAAAGTGACTGCAGTGACTGAGTGGGAAGCGCCCAAGAATGTGGGTGACATTCGTAGCTTTTTGGGACTTGCTGGATATTACAGGAGGTTCATTGAAAACTTCTCCAAGATTGCTAAGTCGATGACCGAACTTCTGAAGAAGGAGAAGAAGTTTGAATGGACGGATGCATGTGAAGGCAGCTTTCAGGAACTGAAGCGTCGACTAGTGACCGCACCTGTTCTGTGTTTACCAGATCTTCAGAAGAATTTCCAAGTGTAATGTGATGCTTCTCGGCAGGGACTTGGGAGTGTGCTGATGCAAGATGGGAGAGTGGTGTCATATGCCTTGCGGCAACTTAAACACCATGAGAGGAATTATCCCACACATGACTTGGAATTAGCATCAGTTGTGCATGCGCTCAAAGTATGGAGGCACTACTTAATGGGAAAACACTGTGATGTGTACACCGACCACAAGAGCCTGAAGTACATATTTACACAGAAGGAACTGAACATGAGGCAAAGGAGATGGTTGGAACTTATCAAGGATTATGATATGAATCAGCAATACCACCCAGGAAAGGCCAATGTAGTGGCAGATGCTCTGAGCCGGAAGGTCTATGCCAATGGATTGACTGTTGGGGAATTGCCCGAGGATTTGTGCAAGAAATTCAAGGACCTTAGACTGGAGGTAGTGTCTGAAGGATATTTGGCAACAATGGAAGTCCAACCAACGCTATAGGACAGAATCAGGAAGGCTCAAGCGGGAGACAAAGAGATTGATGAAGTAAAGGAAAAGATGAAGGAGGATCGAGCAAAAGAATTCCGCGAGGCTGAGCAAGGAACCTTGTGGTATGGAGATCGTTTGTGCGTTCCCAACGATCCGGAGATAAGGAAATTGATTCTGCAGGAAGCTCATGACTCGCCGTATTCCATACATCCGGGCAATACGAAGATCTATATGGACCTAAAGGACAGGTTTTGGTGGAACAACAAGAAGGGAGACATCGCTGAGCATATTGCCTTATGTTATGTATGTAGCCGAGTGAAGGCGGAACACCAGAAACTAGCAGGACTACTACAGCCATTGCCAGTGCCGGATTGGAAGTGGGATAGAGTGGGAATGGATTTTATCACAGGATTGCCCAGGAACAGGTCAGGTTATGACTCCAGTTGGGTAGTGGTCGACCATTTGACCAAGGTAGCCCACTTTATACCGGTGAAGACGACCTATACGAGTGCAAAGTTGGCCAAGATTTATATGGACAGGATTGTGTGCCTACATGGAGTTCCTAAGAGCATTGTATCGGATAGAGGCACCCAATTTACCTCACACTTTTGACACCAGCTGCACGAGTCATTGGGGACTAGATTGGAGTTTAGCACAACATTCCACCCACAGACTAATGGACAGACCGAGAGAGTAAATCAGATTTTGGAGGATATGTTGAGAGCTTGCGCTTTGGCTCATGGTTCTAGTTGGGATGAGAATTTGACGTATGCTGAGTTTTCCTACAACAACAGCTATCAAACCAGCATCAATACGTCACCGTTCGATGTGCTATATGGGAAGCGGTGTCGGACACCATTGCTATGGGATGGAGTAGGAGAACGTCAACTGTTTGGACCTGATTTGATCAAGGACGCTGAGGAGAAGGTCGCCTTGATTAGGGACAGGCTGAAGGTAGCACAATCAAGACAGAAGAGCTACGCTGACGCCAAGCGCAAGGAAGTGGTGTATGAGATAGGTGATAGAGCATACCTCAGAGTGTCGCCACTTTGTGTAATTAAGAGATTTGGGATCAAGGGTAAGCTGGCACCTCGGTTTATTGGACCATATCGGGTCTTAGCACGCAAGGGAGAAGTTGCTTATCAGTTGGAGTTGCCAGAGGCTCTGTCTGCTGTCCACAATGTGTTCCACGTATCCCAGCTGAAGAAGTGCCATCCGGAGATGGTGGATACACCCTTGAGAGACACCGTGCCACTAGAGGAGGTTCAGCTCGAGAATGACTTGAACTATGAGGAGAAGCCGGTCAAGATACTGGAAACAGCGGAGAGGATTACCCGTACCAAGACGATCAGGTTTTGCAAGGTGCAATGGAATCACCACACCAAAGAGGAAGCCACTTGGGAGCGTGAGGATGACATCAGAGAGGACTACCCACACCTATTTGCTAGCCACACCGAATCTCGGGGACGAGATTCATCTTAAGGGGGTTAGTCTTGTCACATCCCAAATTTTAGATTTGGTACTGCATATCATTCATGTCATTGCATCACGATCATCCATGCAAAATTTCAGTTTGAGAAGATTCTGGCGAAACAATATTTTCAAAGCCCTATTTTGAATTGCTAAAATGCACCTACAAGAGGATATACTAGGACTTGTATTTTCCACCTTTGGAAACTAGTGGAAATGATACCACATGAACCTAGGTTGATCTCCTAGATTTTAGAAAAATTTAGAAACAGATTTCAGTCAATTTGGAGTTCATATGGAAAGGTTATGACAGAAATTCGAAACGGAAATTGGAAAAGAAAAAGAAAAAAAAAACCAGCGAGCCAGCCTGCCCGCGGTCCAGCGGCCCAGCCGCGGCAGCAGCCCACGCAGCAGCAGCTAGCAGCCCGCGCCAGCGCGCCACCGGCGCGGCAGATAGAGCGCGCCGCCCACGTAGCCACCGCCACTGCTAGCTGGGGCCCGCCCGTCAGCGCGAGCCGGCCAGGGCACGGACGCCGAGGCCGACCCGGCCACGAACAGCGACCCTATGCGCCGCTGCGAACCCCCTCTCTTATACCCTAGCCTCTCCCTACCCGACCCCCTAAACCCTCGCCTCTCTCGCCCTCGATCTCCGACGATTTCTCGCCAGAGTTGACACCGCCGCCGCTGCCGCTCGCGGTAAGTGCCGCCGCCACCTCTCTCTCTCTCTCGCGCCCCCCCACGAGCTCGCCCGCCGCCACTAACCCCCCTCCTCTCCTTTTCTTTCGCGCAGGAGCATCCCCGCGCCCGCACCGCCGCCGTCGCCCGCTACCGACGCCGCCACCGCTTCGGTCGCCCGCCGCCGACGCCCCCGTCCTCGCCCAAGACCGCCCGCGCGCCGACGACCTCCGCCCCGTCGCCCCCGACTCCGTGCGCCACGTCACCGCCGCCGAGGACCGCCGCCGCCGTCGCCCCCGACCCCGCCGCCGCCAGCTCCGGTGAGCTCTCGCCGCCACCCCTCTCTGTCGCTCGATCGCGATCTGACGTTCCAGATCGGACCGTTGACTAGTCAGCTCGGGCGCTGACCCGGTCAGCACCACGTCAGTCCAGTCAACAGTCAAAGTCTGACTAGGTATTTTCTAAATAGATTTAATTGGCAGAAAATTGTATAAACTGGCAAAATTCATATCTTTAAATATACTAGGACAAAAATTACAAATAAAATATGTGTAGATTCAGTAACTCATGTAGAATCTTGCTGTACCATTGTTTTACAATTTTACGGCAATATTTTGTCTAGAATAATTAAATGAATTAATGCCCTTTTTAGAGTAATTAATTCGTAGAATAAGTTCTGTAACTCCAAAAATTGCAAATAATATGTCCCTAGAATCAGTAGAACAAGGGGAATCTCAAAGTGAATTAAAAAGTTAGGCTTACAGTAATAAATTTTGCAGAATCTATTTAAAGGCTTAATGCAGTATTTTAATTACTCAGGGAGTTATATAATTCCTTTTTGAGAAATTCCAATTGGTACTGTTCCTATTTAGTATTGCCTACACAGTAGAATTTTCCAAGATTTTACAAATAGTATGTGAATAGTAGTGAATTATTTAGTTTCTAGCTCTATTATTGAGCATTATAAATTGCATACTTGTTTTCCTTGCGCTAAAAATAATTTCCATGCATGCATACAGTAGCTTTACTGAATAAGATTATGTGATGCTGTTGTAGCATCAATCCACTTGTCATGCATGCATCTTGCATCATCTTTGTTTGCATATGATTGTGGATGGTTTGTTTATGATTGCAATTGTATCGTGTAGATTGTGACGAGTGCAACGCTTGCTCGTGTGTGGATTGTTCTTCCGACCGCTACAACCAAGGCAAGTAGATGCTACCTTGTTCATGATGTTATCCTACTATTTTCAATGCATTGTCGTGTATTTTGTAGATGCATGTGTAGGATAATACTATCGCTATGCTATGTCCTATTATGTGGTAGGCTTTCCTTGTAGATGAACCACCGTTGGTAGATGTGCTTAGCCATGCTATGATGAACGAGGGCTGGGTTACATCACTGAAAGTTGTTTCTAAATATGTTGGTTTGTGAAAACTAAAACAACTTAATCAATAAATCTCCTGGGTGTGATGGGATTGATAATTTTTGGTGGTATCATTGCGGAAAGGCACCCAGGTATCAAGAGAAAATGATTGGCTTCTTTATTTTGTAGCTTACGTGTACAGCCATGTGCCAATAATGAAATGGGTGGTTGGTTGGACTCAGTAGGTTGTGGTAACTCGAACCCGCATATCCAGAGATGTAGAATTTTGGTAGGTTGGACCGGTGCGCGTCGGGATTGGGGAGCTACTTCCCGAACGGTCTCTTCTTGGACTTCTCCCTATCATCACCCAAAATGAGAGTGATGGTACGAGCTGGGCTGGCCAAGTCACATGGGTAAAGTGTACTAACCCCTGTAGGGTGTATAATCTAATCGATTAGCCGTGTCCCCGGTTATGGACGTCTGAGTTGCTTGATATTGATTCCATGACATGTTTCTCGCTCATTCTAATTTCATAATTGCTTTAATGATGTTGGGTTAACTTAATTGGGATCTTTTCAAAGAAAATCAAAAACTGTTTATGAAAGTAGGACAAAGGTATTTGCAAATGCAAGCTAGCCACAGCTCCACTTGCCAGATATGCATGTAGATGTTAGCACTATTGTGTCCTTTAATAGCTCTACTTGCCATACATTTCATGTATTGACCCTTCGGGGCTGCTACGTTTCATGTTGCAGGATATTCCGATTCTGAGTAATCGATTTAGGCCACGGTACTCCACTCGGCACTTATTCACTTGTGGGCAATTTGAAGAATGGAGGATTTGCTTTATTTATGTTGCTACCTAAATAATTTGAGCTAGCCTTGAGCCAAGCTTTTATTGTAATAATGGTACTCTAGATCTTTCATTATTTATGATACACGAATATGTTGCTATGTTATTCATCTTATGCTATTGTGGGCCAATGAACCGATCCAGGGATTGGCATGTCACATAGAAGCTACAGTCTTTTCAGAACCGTGGTGTTACAAAGCGCGGCCGAGCAGATGATACGGGCAGGTGCGCACGGTTCTGGGGAACACGCTTGTGTGGTCGAGGGGGCGAAGCACGGCGTGGTGTGGCCAGAATTGGAGCAGAGGCTCGTCGGAGACAGTGGGGGTTCGGAGATGATTCCGAGCAGCCTGGTGGCTCTCTAGTGGCGTTGGTTGGGGGAAAAGGGAGAGGGGAGCGTGGCGATTAAGTACGGCATAGTTGCAGGGAGAATTATGGGCGCAATAACACGAATTGACACCGAGAATCCGCGGCAGAAACGGCAGCGAGGTGAGGGGGAGGAACGGGTCCGCGGGTTGAAGACGCTGACGGGGCAGGTGGGGTCCGCTTGTCGGCTAAAGAGAGAAAGGGAAGGTGGGTCCAGGCATTCAGTGACCGAGTGGGTTCGTCTGCGAGTGCGAATCGTTTTCTATGGGGTGAGAGGGAGTGGGCTGGACTGCTGGGCTTAGTGGGCTAGCTAGGCTGGGCTGCTTTCTATTCCCTTTTTTTGATCTGTTTCTTTTTCTTTTTCTTGATTTCTTTTTCTGTTTTGATTTTGTTTAAATGTTTTAAAACCTTGTTTGAATTCAAACCTTGTTCAAAAGTTCAGTATAATTCCATACTGTTTAAACATGTAATTTAAATACTATTTCAGGAATAATTCTACTATTTTTCTTATGTTTCATTCTTTATTAAAATAAGCATATGCCATTATTCATATGAGTTTAAATATATTTTCAAACTCTTATTTAATATTCCAAATTTTCACAAAACCTTATCAGTAGGTTTATTTATTTAATTAGGGTGTCAAATAATTCTCCTAGACTTATTTTGGAACATTTTTAATATGATTTATTAATCATTTAAATTGGATATTTGCCTTTATTCCAATGAAATTAAATATGGGTTTAATTCCATAAAACTTTATTTTAGACGATTCTTTTATTTCATTTGAGTTAATTCAATAACTTTTAACCACTTGGGTAATTTCCAAATACTATTTTCTCATGATTTAAATAATCATTCTTGTTAGAGATTTGCCTTTATTCAAAATAGAATTTGGTTAATGCCATTTTATTTTATTTGAAAATTCTTTATCCATTATTTTATTTGGATTTGGATTATATTTATTCCATTTGCTTATGGATTAGGTCAAGATTTAATTTGGTCTTTAAATATTCCTTATTAAATATTTCTTTCTCTATCTTGTAAAATCCATATCTTTATATTTAGAGATCCAAACTTGGTGTTTCCAATTTGAAAAACCTTATTTAATATTTGTTTATCCTTTTAAATATCTTTAGGACTATTTTCTCACCATTTGGTATGGATTTCTATATAGGTGCTTTATTAGCTTTGGATATTCAATTCCCTTATCTTATGAAATTCATAGGATTTTATTAATGGCTACAAATTGAATGAAATCAATTTATATGGTTTTATAATATTTCCATTTGTCATTCTTGATCATTTATAAATGTTTGTTGACAAAATTTTATATGGATCCAATCCATGATCTTGGAGATAACTTGGAATTGATTTTATCCCATTTGGGTTTTAGGGTTTTGGTTTATTCTCCAAGAGTTCATATTTCCAGGTGCATTTAAGAAGAATGCATTCCCTTGATTTGAATTTAGTTTGGATTCAAACATTAACCAAAGTTTGTAGAAGAGATGGGATTTTAAGTTTCCATTTAGAAACAAAAAGTTTCTTTTCACCCTAAATTTCAACAATTATTTATTTTGTTTATTTATTTTTCACATTACAAAATTTGGAAAATTTTGGGATGTGACAACATCGGCCTTCTCCTTGGCCTCTCGCTCCATCCACTGCTGCTTAGTTTCCATTTCTACCCTCGTATCCATGACCCTCTAGTCCTGCAACATAAAGCGATTACTCATAATTACATCATGCAGATGTGTTCTGAGCTCGACTTTACGCATAGAACTAGTCACACAATGAAGATCCAAAGAAAATCCAAATATGCATTTCACATATGATACATACTATCATAATAATACAAAGTCATTACAACATATACCATATAGGTATAAGCACATAACTACTTTACTCATCTCACTATTTTATTTCTTGGAGTACAATTCACGATACTATATATCTCTAACTAGTTGCCTCCTTCTAGTAGTAACTACGCTCATTATACATGCCTGATGTTCAACTGTGATGACGTGTTGTTCGTCGCATAGTTTGTGGAACATATGGCCTTCCAGAAGGAACATACTCTGTATCTGAAGTGTCAGGACTTGAGTCATTACTCAACTTGAGCGCATTGAATCCCTCCAGCTCAGCTGAAAATTCTTCAGAAACATATTCAACATTATCTCCAGCCTGCATCTCCTGAGCTTCATTTCTTGAGTTGTCAACAGGATACGCAGATCCTGCTGCTTCCCAGATGCTCTCTTGGGCAAGATAATTAAATACTGGATAACGTATATTCCCTGGGTTTTGAGAAGATGTTGATGATTCAAACACTCACTCCTCAGGATCTTCTTCTTCATCCTGATTATTTATTGACATGGTATTTCTACTACTATTATTAGGGTTCATACTTGCACCCATCCAACTAGATTGTCCAACATTCATGTTAGAACCATCTGTGGACATCTAGTGTTCATGAGATCCATCATATGATCCCATTCTCCAACCATCCGAATTCTCAATAGGAAGTTCTGAGTCAGAACCATCCTCTGAGCCCTGTGGTACTGCATACCTCATATCCATGGTAGGATCATGTATTGGTTCAGGTCTGGGTGAATAAGGATATGGTATAAAAGATTCAGGATCTATAGGTATATCCTTAAAGATAGGTGTTACACTACTACTTGCTTACTTCTCTAAATGGAATGCTAACTGCTTCCTCCTTTCTGGATTAGTTAGATCCTCTAGCATGTCATTTTTATGTTCAACAATCACTTGATGGGTCTTATAAAAAGACGCAACGAGTGTTCGATATCTATTCATAAACTTGGAAGCTAACTTAGGATGCTTCTTAACCAAAGTAAGATGATCTGGTATAGGCTACGAGTCTATAGAATCATGGGGTATCATAGAGAATGTGCTACCTTCTAGCTCCTTGGTTTTCTGCTCCCGGATATTAGCTATCGCCTCCACAATAGAAACATGATATGTTGCTAAATGACTCCTACCTTCTCCTATAGGTAGATCGTGATATAATCCAAGCTTCTCTGGAAGTTGGATACTCACACGATACTTGGATAACATCTGACCATCAAGGTAAGTGATAGTGTTCACTGGAATTCTAGTTGGACAACTAAAGATCTTTAAAAGTTGACGAAGTTGGTGTGTGAATGATCCTTGATAATCATCAAGAGTCTCCTCTTTCCTTACCAAAGTCTGTTTTGGAAACTTTGGTGCCATATCTCTGTATGTCAGAAAATAATTTTGATTAGTATCAAATAATATTTTGCATCATAACAAAGAATTATCACACTAAAATATATAGCGGAATATTCTCATTTGAATACCCATTACATTGCTTTTAGAGAATTATTTATCGTTGCTAACCTTCCTACAGGTAATACCCTTTAATAGGTTTCCAACCTAAGGTCAAAGCAATTTGATCTGATACCAACTGCGGTGACCCAGCATACCACTGCATGTGTAGTACACTATAGTCGTTGACATGACATCCACAGAACACCATTTCGTAAATATCACATCCCTCAGAGTGGTACAACAGAAACATTGAGGGTCCATATTACAAACATTCACACGTTATTATTATTACAATACCAGAAGTTCAAGACTTCAAAATTTTCAACTTACAAACCAAAATATAAAGTGTTTCAGCGGAATTTAAAAGTAGCAACTCCGACTAGGAGTTGAGCTCAGCAGCTTATTCTATAGAGTTCATGCTGCTCGGCTCCATTAGTTACTACTAACTAGGTACTTAGTTGGACTCGATATCGTCAACGCCATAGCGGATTTCGTAATACACTCCTTCAACACCTCCTGACAGATCAGGTTCCTCGTAGAACACATCTTCTTGACATTCGGCTGCATACATTGGCACGTCTTCGGGATCCTCAGAGTCTAAGCAAGGGATCAAAGGAAAAAAATGAGTAACAGCGTTACCCAACAAGTTCATTATATGCAAGGTGGGAAGTTTGATGCTCTAACTACCACCTCGGATTATAAATCCTTGGCACTATGCAATTTTGGTAAATCTTTCTTCAAAGATTGATTTTATTCTGAAAACTATGACAATCAGCCTTCACAGGTTGACCAGAACTTTCATGGAGTTCCTTTCCTGCCGCGTTCGTAGCTCCTTCCCGGAACAGGGAGTAACAAGTTACAATTCTTACACTCTGTAGAGTTGTGTTACTTTACCCATGAGAGATCAACTCCTTGTTGAATAACCGGGCGTACTTTCCCGTCCACAATTCCATGATGTGGGGCCCAGTAGTTGGTCCAAGCCAATCACTGCCCCCCTTCGCGACCCCTCATGCCTCCTTGGTGTACACCATGCCCACATAATGAATTATGGCAATGGTTTGTACAAACCGTTAGATGCCAGAACTATCGTGGGACGATGAGGGTTCCCACCCATATGCTGCATATCCTCTATGAATTACCAATTAATATGCACGCTACAAGGATAACAGCCACGATCTGCACATCCGACTTCATGCGAGAGGAAGAAGATACAGCTGACTTCTCTGTCCCATTCCAAATCTCATGGCTAACGCGTAATATACGGCGCTAGAATCACTGATGTCAGGGGTTATTAAGTCCCTACTTGATCATTATTGTTGCAAATAGAACCCTAAGTTCTATTGCTCCATTATATCATCACTTAGGATGATGTCTATGATTCCTTTATTTGTGAAATTAATATTTTCTTTCTTTTATAGCATATATGATAACACACAATTTTCAAATACTTTGATAAAGACTCTTCAAAGGACATGAGCAAGTGATGAACTTGCCTTGTGATGGCAAGGTAGTGAAGTCTGATGCTTGCACTGGACCTTGAGCTTCTAGTTCTGCAAAAACATCATTATTGCTCGGTAAGGACAATATTTAAAGAATCAAAATGATTATGCAATAATGTAATGCATCATTTTAACTTGATATGCATTCACCTTATTATTATAAAAAGTTATTTTTAATAAATAAGGATTTACAAATATTACCTTTTAATATTTATAACATATATTTAATTATTTTATTTTATTTGACTTTTATTGATTTAATAGTTCTTTTAGGAATTATCAATTAAACATTAAAAATTGTTATTAAATATTTATTTAGTATTTTTAAAAAATACTACAATATTAATACATAATGAAAGTGAATTTTAAATAATTGTATCACCTTTCAATAATTTTGTAAAATTCCATAAGGAATATATAATTTACAAAATTCCTAACATTGTGTTTGTATGTTGGAAAATAGCCTCGGAATTGAATTCTGGAATTAGTAAACCTAATTCAGCCATTTGGAAGGGCCTGGAAATCGAAGCATGGAAATAGGGACCGATTCCGAGCGGCCCCCTCGCGAGCGTGCGCCCCATGATGGTAGTTTCCGATCCCGACCGCTCGGAAAGAGCGTGGAAAGAGGCCCCGCGAGAGTAGCCTCCCCCGACCTTCTTCCTCACCCGGAGCTCCTCTCCCCCGACCTAGCAGACGCGCCGCCCCTCCTCCCGCCGGTGAGCTCCTCGCCCCTCCCCTTCCTTGTCCCTCCCCTTCCCCGCCGGTGAGAGCTCTCCCTCCCTCTCCCTTCCTCCCTCCCTTTCCCCGTACCTCCCTCCCCTTCCTTCCTCCCCTTCCCCGTCTCTCCCTCCCTCTCCCTCCCTCCCTCCCTTCCCCGTCCCTCCTCGCCCCCCCGACCTGGCAGACGCGCCGCCCCTCTTCCCGCCGGTGAGCTCAAGCCCCTCCCCTTCCCCGTCCCTCCCATTCCCCACCGGTGAGCTCTCCCTTCCTCCCTCCCAGCGAACCCTAACCCCATGGTTGTGGCAAGCTAGCTTCCCTAGCGCCGGCAGGAGGTCGAGCCGCAGTAGGTCGCTGGAGGCGCGCCCTTCCTCTCCGTTCTTTTCCAATGGTTGTTGCTGTCAAATCTCAAAAACAATTCGATCCATGTTACATACATCCAAACATGATTTGGAATTGGGTACTATCCTTTGATTCCAACAGAAAATTTCTTGCACACCCAAACAACAGAATTGGAAATAGAGGTCATTTCCTTTCCATCTTAGATTTGGAATCTTCAGGCCAATTCAATTCCAAGCTTATTTTCCAACATCCAAACACAGCGTAATAGGATTTAAATGTCTAAAATTTTATATTTTAATTTATTTGGATAGTTTGGATTTTTGTGAATCCAAACATATTTTATTTATAATTTTTGGACTTTTATTTTATTTTCTAGAATTTTATTGAGTTCAGGGGCATTTTGGTCTTTTCCTATTTATTAAAACAGTTTTTGAAATGACTTGGGTTGGCCATTTGGGCTTATTGGGCCCGTGTGGCCCAATAGGGTAGGGTAAAAATCATCACCCCGAGGTGTTTTGGCCCACCCAGCCCACTCTCTCTGCCTCTTCTTTGTTCTCACCTTTCCTCTCCCTCGACCCTGTGGGGCTCTGGCGCCGCCGCTAGCGATGGCCGCTGTTGTGGCTTCCCCTGGATGCTGTCGTGGTGCAGGGCGAGGTTTGCGACTATGCTCGTTCATCTGGTCCAACTCGATTTGACTCCGGGGCTTCCCCGTGGCCAGGTTCACCCTGTTCCCGAACCCTAGGGTTTGGGGAAAGTTCTGCCACCGCAGCCGCGGTCCCTCCTATGATGGTGTGCTGCTGTGGCCGCCGCCATGGCTGGTGCAGGTTGCAGCGCCCTCTGGGTGCTCCCTGTGCCGCCGCGGGTTCGTCGGCCAATCTGCTTCCTCTTCAATTCGTCAGCGAGGACCCCGGGTAAGTTGCCTCTGTGGTTCTTGTTCATGCTACCACCATGAATCCCTCTGTGTGTATCTAGTGGCTATTTGTGCCTAGTGACTATGTTCTGATTAGGGTTCATATCCTAAGTAGGTTTCTTGTTATGATTAGGGTTCCTAACCCCCTGTTGATCATATCCATGATGCTTTAGATCTAGTGGTGATCATACTTGAGCATGAGGAATGATTTTTTGCTATGGATCATTATTTGTAGTGGGCTTTGGTGATGCTAGTGGCTTGTCAGACTTATTCCAGTGGTAATTTACTATGATCCAATGTTAGTGTTTCTATGGAATCCCTGATTGGAAATGTTGTTCATCTAAGAACTCACTCCACTGTCAGAATGCTTATACTGACAGTAGTTCTCTTAGTAGTTGCTTACTGCAATTATAATGGTGGGCTTGTATGAGAATATACATACTGAATAATCATTACATGTTAATGATTTTCTGTGGATGTATAGATGAATTTGATGTTGATTCCTGGCACTTGGCTTCAGGAAGATGGTATTTATTGGCTTGTCCCTTTTATTTGTGGAATCTAAGTAAAGATTGGTTTTAGCTCATTTTGAACTTGTCCTTGTGATACCATTATGATCTGGCACACAAGTGATTGAGTTTTATTTTTGGGCATAGCTTTGTCAATCCTTGTGATTAATACTGGCAAGATAAAATGACAGCTTCTCTTAACTCTCCTGCCTATGATGTTGGTCTGAGGCTCTAGGATTTTAAGTCCTAGTTAGTTGAGCAAATAGTTTGTTTGTAACTTATAAGATTAGAGGTGCTACTCTCTCTAGGAGATGTGCCCTGGTCTGATAAGAACAAATGAAAAATTATTTAAGTTGCATATGTTAACACTAAACTCTATGATGCTGGTCTGAGAGATTGGTGCTTTTGGCTAAGTTTGATTTCTTATCTTTATACTTTAAATCTCTAGGATAGATTCACCTCACTTGGGTGATTATTGAGAGATTGTTTCATAAAACAACACATGCTTTTGTCTAGATACTATGATTGGATCATGTGATGGTTTTATGAGACTCGCCACAAAATCTGATGATTATGAAGTAAGGTGGTGATAATCTTGATCTGGTGTTGCTGAACTCATGTGCTTGACCTTGAGCTAGCCTGCTCCTCCTATCTCCTGGACTTGATCTTGCTGTCCACCTGATCCTTCCCCCTCCTTAGGTCACCATCCTGGTGATATGATTTGGGCTTTGGTTGGTTTGGTTGCTGGCTGTTGTGCTTAGTTTAGCTGTTGTCTAAGCTGGCTGTTCTTGTGTGTGTGTAGTGGAGAGATGCACTAGTGTGCTCCTCCATGGCTGTGCTGCTGGTTTTGTGAATTGGAGCTGTGTTGTGGGGCTGACAGCACATCACATGCAGTTAGTTGTGTGTCCTGCTTGTGTGCTTGTTGTGCACTTGTGGATATGTTCAGAATTTTGAAACTTACTGTTATCTGGTTACTTTCACCTGGCTAGTGAAACTTGTCCTTCTTGGATGTCATTTGACTTCTGGCTTACAATTTATGAAAGATGAATTCTTTCATATTGGTGAAACTTGCCCCTTTTATAAATTTCTCAATGATGAATTTGTCTAGTGCACTTCACTGACATGTCTAAGAGAAAAATAATACTAACTCTCGCCTTATTATTGTTTTATTAATGTTTATCTTGCAGGTACAAATTTGAATATGAAGATTGTAGTTTAGTTTTTTCTTCTATAGAATAGTTTTAGAATAATTCAATGTAATCTTCTTATTCTTTTGTAATTTTTCATTTGATTATATCGTAATCTTCCTTTTTTTTAATAAAGATTACATTACTGTCAACAAAGAATATTCTTATTCTTATTTATTTACTTTGGTGTAGTGTGTGGATGATTTTAATAAGTTACAATTTTTGTAGCTTACTTATATATATGAAATAAGTTTTTATATTCTAATTATTTTCTTTAGATAAAGTTTTGAGTTAAAATAATTAACTCATAATTAAATCAAGATTCAAACCTTATTCCTAATTCATTTGAATTATAATTCAAACGCTCAAGTTTAAAATTTCAAAGTCATTTTAAAACACATAATTCGTTAAAGATCGTATCAAAGTCTATAGCAATCACCCTTTAAGACTAAACCTAATCTCAAAGTATGAAAGAAACCTTGATCACTTAAGGTTTTTATTTGGCGAAAATTTTATCCACATTTTCACAGATAAATGCATGCAACATTCCATATTCCTAAATCTACCCTTCATTAGTTCCTAAATGCTGGGATGTTACAATGGACCAAGCTTCAAGATAAATATAGTGAGTCCAATATTATTTAGGATGATTGTTTTCCCTCCACCTTCGGCTGTGATGAGTTCTCATCTTCTACCACTTCACCAACATGTGATATTTCACAAGGTAATGATATGGTGAGTGGTGATAGAAATTACAATGTGTATAGTGAGATTACTATGGGTAATCCATCATCTCTTTCTAGTTGCAATATTCGACCGTTGGACTCTAACACTTGTAGCACCCAAAATTCATTACATGTTTGTGTTGATAGTCCTTGCATATTATGTATAAATGGCTTGAATAAATCTTATGATGATATGCTTGTGGTGTCTTGTTCCATGATAAAAAATGATTTTATTTCCTATAGTGCTTGTGGTGTCTTGTTGCCATGATAAAAAATGCTTTTATTTCCTCTAGTGCTTGTGTTTCTAACCATTTAGAGGAAAACGAAGATTCCACGGGCCAAGACAAGGTCTTCAATAGATCTACAAGTGGAATATCATCATCACCTTCTTTCGATTATCACATATGCCTTATGGCTAAGGGAACAAAGTTAACCTCTTTGGATCCCATTGTTTCCCATGATCATGTTGACAATGATGAGGTTGAGGATGATGATTATGATGATCATCTAGTTGATTATGATATTGACTCTATTCAAGAGATGGGATAGATTGTCTTTCCCACTCTCCATAGAAATAAAATGGCTTCCTCCAAATATGTTGAAATTTTGACTTGTGTTATTGAAGGCAAGAAACTTATTGAGGAGCAAGAAAATATTATTTCTCAAAAGTATGAACATGAGCATGAGTATGATAACGAGATTGTTTATCTAAAGATCTCCCTTCAAGAAGAACAAACCACCAAAGAATCTCTTGAGGATACTTTTGATCTAGAATTATCTAGAGTAACGGAAAACCATGATAGAGAACTTGCGGTGGCAAATACTATCAAAACTAAAAATGATGAACTTATAGTTGCCTATGCTAAACTTGTTGAGGATTTTAAGCACCTCGAAAATGGCTCTCGGGTCGTTAGGAGTGAGCTCATCAAACTCACCGAGTCGCATGAGAAACTTAAAGCTTCATATTCAAAAGACCTCTCCAAGTTACCCTAACCTCTTGCAATTAATAATGATGCTTGTGCTACTAACTATATTTCTTGTGAAGCATCTATTATAAAGGAGAATTTTGAGCTAAAGGCTCAACTTGCTTTTCTAACTAGCAATTATGGGAAGTTGGAAGAAAATCATGTTAAGATTTCAAGCTCGCATGAGGATCTTCTAGTCTCCCATGGCAGGCTAAAGTTGGCTCATGAGGCTATTGTCTCAAAGGTAACATCTAGTGAGCCTCATGTGGACATTAGCACTACTTCTACTCCAAATGGCATATTGCCATGTGCTAGTCCTTGTAATTCATCCACTCATGCCATTGGTACATCTTGTGATGAATTACATTTCATGCCTTGTTGCTCTAACAATATAGCATATACTTCCTCTATTACTTTTGTTGACACTAACCATGTAGAGAAATCAAAGAGCTCAAGGCTCAAGTCACTTCTTTGAAGAATGACTTGAAAAAGGGTCATAAAGTGAAGTCCACACTCAACAACATATTGAGTGTGCAAAAATCCCCCAATGACAAGAGTGGGCTTGGATCCAACTCCAATATCAAGAACAAGTCCATTATCAAGTTGAAGCACAAGGGCAACAAGAAGAATGGCCAAGATCAAGTCAAGAATCCAACCAACATTGTTTGCTTCAAGTGCAAGGAAGAACGGTATCATGTAAAGGCTTTCCCATTGAAGAAGAAGCCCCTTGGAAAGAAGCAATAAGGGAAGCGGCCTCAAGCTCTACCTCTTGTTAGAGATGGGCCTCCTCCGAAGAAGACTCAAGGTCTTACTCAAGTTGTTCCTTCACCCAACAAGAAAGATGGCAAGAGAAGAACTTGCTACATTTTTCACGAGAAAGGGCACATTTCTTCCTCATGCACCATTGGTATCTCCTCATCCAACCCTATCATGATTGATGATGCTTATTCTCTTCATAAGGATGAGGTTGGCAATGTGTTTGCCAAATTTGTTGGTGCTTAATGTGGTGTCAAGAAAAGAACCATTTGGGTTGTCAAGCCTATTCTGACTAGCTTTGTAGGACCCAACCTAGTTGGGGACCAATAAGCCAAAACTTGATCAATAGGCATTTTTGGAGGGCATTGGAGACTTGGCTACATCATGAAGAATTAAGGGATCTTCATACATTATATTTTTCAAGCCAAGTCATGTGGATTATATTGCCTCTCTCATATTTCCAATGTTCCTCCTAGCGGTAACATATGCTTAACTTATTATATTGAAAGTTACACACCCCCTTGTGCATGTGTTGGTTTTGTACCTTCCATGTTATTGTATATGTTGTGCTTTCCACTTAATTATGTTAAGTTATCAAGTATATTTGTGTAGGTGGCACACCATGTACATTTGTGTTCTTGTGTTTGAGCCTTTCTTGATTATATTTCGTATCTTATTTGGCACTTGTGAGAGATTAATGGACTATCCCATTTTGGGGGAGTGTTATGCTTGGGCATTCCACAATCCTAAAAATGTGTGTACATGAGGAATACCAACTAGTATTGATAATATTATCTAGTCTCTATGTGGTATGATTCTCATGAGAAATTTAAGTTCCATAATGTCCATTAATTATCTCTATTTGGATCTGTTTGCCTCATGTTGAAATTTATGGTTGTATCACATTATGGGGGAGTCACATGCTTTGTGCATATTACAATCCTAGAGAATGTGAATATTCAAGGTTGTGTCACTTAGAATTGATATTGATAATTATCTAGCTCCTATGTGACATATTAGCTCATACAAGTTCAAATTTGCTTGAATGCCTTTATTGCTCATCTTTTGGATCTTGTTTGTGAGAGTGGTATGTGTTTCCTCATATTTGGATCTCTATATCCTATGGAAACCATTAGCTTCAAGTTAATATAATCACTAGTGATTTTGTGACTATTGGAAGCTACCAAGAATCTCTTTCGGAGCATCAAGCTTAAGTCTTATATTTTGTTATATGCTTCTTGTTGTGAGTATGATCTTGGATATCCTTGCAAACTACCTTGGGAAAATTATCCCTAATACTTCTTGTCCTTGGAAAATTAGTACTCAATTTATGGTAGAATTTATTGATCATATTCACTTTGGTATTTGATTAGTTTTGTACTATATCTTGCTAAGAAAATGTTTTGTGTTGACTCCCAAGCTTTCATTTCCTCTTATGGATCTTCTTATTTTATTAGTATCCTCTTGTGTTTTATTTAATGTAGGTAATAGTGATGATCTCATTTCTGTGCATTTTGCATTCAAAAGCAAAATTCTATATAATGTGCTACTTATGGGTGAACTCTCCTATATTATCTAGAACACTCCTTTTTATGCTTCATTATTTGATCCATATCATGTTTTATGTGCTTGGAAGTTCGATCTTTTTGTTTTGGTATTTTGTGCCATCATGAAAAGTGTGGAGAGTTTGGTTTATGTGTTGGAACCTTGCTATTTTGGGAGTTGTTTTTGTCTCATTCCTTGTCTCGTGTTTTGACCTTTTGGGATGAGATAAATCTGTAGGGATACGGGTAGGCTACACTAGCGCAATCAAAAAAAATCTACCGTGTAAACCAGGATTACTGTTGCCATAGATCACGGGATTACCAGTAAACGCGCGGTTGCAGAACTTGATGAAGCGCGTCGAGTCAGTGTAGATGTTCTACGTCTCCTCCTCGTCCTCGTCCCACGAGTAGCTCCCCTTGCGCGGCTCTTCCAAGTGCCACAGATGCAGCACCTCCGAGGTATCCACACGTGCGGGGTGGAAGCGTTAGACGCCGGACTGCTAGGTCCGCGCATGCAACACAGGCGTAAGGAGTGGCGGCTGGGTGGAATGCTCTACCCTGGTCATCTCGCCCCACCCTCTCTTATATAGGCATCCCTAGTGGGATTCTACATTAGTAGCCCATTAGTAGCCTAAGCCTGGTCTAATTTGGATCCAATCCACATTAGGCTTCCAGCCCCTTAAGTGTGTGACCCTATAGGTTCATATACATATATACATGACACGAATACTCTTATTCTGTCAATAGTTGGTAGCGGACTCTAGCAAGACGTGCCAACTCCTAAACGCATATAATGATCATTCGGACAAACCATCACAAGGTTTAGTACATGTCTTTCCCTTTGCCTCACGATATTTGGTCCAGCTCCAAGATGACCTCCCTTTCTCGATACTATGATTCAGAATCCCTTTACTAGGTTAACTCTTACCATATGTACATGCATTTCTGGATCCGATCACTCGAGGGGCCCAGAGATATCTCTATCAAGTAGAGAGGGGCAAATCCCATCTTGATTTACCATGCCTTGCAGCATGCTTCAGGACAAACCCGAAAGCTACCTTTATAACTACCCAGTTACGGAGGTTTGATAGCCCCAAAGTAGGTCGATCCACATCTCAAGTACATGCGACAATCTCAGGTCTAAAGACAAAACATACACGATGTGCAGAGAGAATTGCAAGTCTAATTGCCAGTCTCAAGTTGGGTCCCATGTTCATAACATGTGTCCACATCATTGGTTTGATATCTCCATGGCTATGACTTGCAAAACATAGTCATCAACCAATCGATGTCCTAGTCTAATATTCATGTGTGTCCTCACATGAACTCCGACTAGGGACAACTATTCGATAACCATACAAGTAAAAAGTTTCACAAACAATTCACATAATTGCCAATCAATACAAGTGGCCTGATATGGATATACAAGGAACATTACAATAACTCATGGATACATTTGAAATATAATCATCTCTATGATTGCCTCTAGGGCATATTTCCTTCAAAATCCTTGAGCATTAGTGTTCATATCTATCTTTTTCTCTTTGGACTTTGTCTAGTTCATTTGTTGAACTTGTGATCTTTCATGTGTTGAATTGGTTCTTTGATACAATTTGGACACCTTTTGTCGTGTCACACTCTTGTGTGTGCCATCTCGGTTTACTTGGTATTTTTGTTCAAATTATATGTCCTTTTTGGTTATTCAAAGCCTTGTGCATGCAACTACATGTTTATATTATGACATGCTTGCTTTCTTTGATCCAATATATAGGGGAAACTCCACCAAATCCCATCGGCTAAGTTGTGCATGAAATTCAATTTCATATCAATATGCACATATTTATGTGGAGTCTCTCCTATGTATTGTATTCTCTCTAACTATGTTGGACCCAATATGTTTGGGGACCATTTTGTACTTAATGTGTTTAGGTACATTGGAGATTTATTGGACGCTTTTCTCTCAATTGTGAAGAAGTGGTGCGTCCATGAAAATTTGGAGGCAAGCTATAGGATGATCAACAAATTCATATATACTACATCCTATCAACGATATCTCGGTAACAAGTATCTCTTTCTCATGCTCATATATCTTGCTTCCAACCGTTTGTGGGTTGCCTTCTAGCATGAAATTTTGTATTTGTATTTGTTGTGGTTCTAGATTTGGTTTTAAGACAACTCCCTATTGCAAATGTGTGTAAGCTGAGATGAGTGCATATAATTGGGACTATACAAAATCATGCATATGATTCACCAATCCCAAATATGTCAATCTAGCAATTTTATTGCCTATATTTTCCTCAACTTATCTCATGTGCAATAGTGAGATTTTGCTAGTTGAGTTTTCCTTTGTAATACTTGTTGCTTTTATCCATATATTCCAACCATCTACTCTTCCCTTGGTGATAGTTGCAATGTATCTGATGTGTTGGTGTTTTAAGTTCAATAATGTATAATAAGATAAAATTGTGCCTTTGGCCATACTAATTTCAAGCAAAAATCTTATTGGTATATGTTATCACTTCATTTTGCTTTTCATGTGCTTTATTGAATATCTTCTTTGTGTGTGCTTGCTTCCTTGTGGACATATGTCTTTGTGATGTTTTCCACTTGGAAACATATACACATATTAGAAGATAATTTTAGTTGAGATTTTATTCCTTGGAGACCACCTTTCTATTTCTTTTTGATTCTTTGGTGGCTTCCAAAGTTATTTGCCAATGAGTGATTTTTCCTTTTATTTGCATCTTCGGGCACTCATATTTTTTCTCTCATGCCTTTTATTGTTAAATGAATTTTGATGAGTGAGGATTCCAAGATTATACACTTTGTTCCCAAATGTATCATAATTGGTGCATAATCCTTGGGGAGATCCTCTAGTTCATTTAATAATGCTTATTTGCCTTCTTACTCACCTTTTGTGTCTTAATGTTTATGGGGGGAGTGAGGATTCCATATTTTTGCATGTTGTATTCAAATACAATTATTCTAATGTGTGCACAAATCTTGGGGAGCTCCTTTATTTAATTTAAGCATTTATTTGATCGCTCATCTCTTGCATCTTTAAATGAGTTAAATAAGTGAGGATTTCATGCTTGTGCACTTCGTTTCCAAATAAAATTACTATAATTGGTGCATCATATTTGAGGAACTTCTCTAATTCATTTAAGAATGCTCATTTGTCTTCTTGTCTTTTGTTGTGTTTTAAATGCTGATGGGGGTGCAAGGATTCCATGTTTGTGCATTGTGTATTCTATTGCAATTATTCTAAATTGTGAACAAATCTTGGGGAGCTTCTATATTTTCATTTAAAACACTATTTTGCTTGTATCATAATATCTTGTTGTTTTCATTTGGTCTCATATGTTGTTTTCAATTGGTTTGTCAGATCTTGTGATTGCTTCCATCATTTTTTTATGCTTCGTTAATTTATTTCTTTGGAAATCTTCGGGTCCTCAGTGATGGGGATATGCCTACCGGGGTATACCCAACAGGACGTTTCCGACTGGCCCAGGAACTGGCGAGTGGGCCTGCAAGACGACGACTGGATCGAGACCTGGCGCGAATCCAAGCGACTGGAAGCTGAAGGCCCAGGAGAGTAGGTAGGCCCAGTCGGATTAGGTTAAACGAGTACCGAAGCCTTACCTGATACGGTTGAGATATGTAAACCCTAGGGGGAGGTGAGTCTATATAAACCTCCCTACAGGGCGTGTAGAGGCACGTTCCATCATACACCCAAGCGACTCGCCGCCTAGCCGTCGAGCTCGCCCCATTGTACCTCCATCATAATAAAATCTAGCAGGAGTAGGTCTTTACCCTCCGGGGGGCCGAACCTGGGTAAAACCCTGTGTCTCTGCCCTCATCTCGCACCGCAGATGGCTGGCCGCCCTTGCCCTTCGTTCTACTACTCGCTGCCGATTGCAGCATCTGCCGTGACCATTCCCACGACAGTGGCGCCCACCGTGGGGCCTGGCCGGTCTGGCCGGTGTTCTGCGGCGAGATCCAATCTTCCCATCAACGAGTCGGTCGCCACCGGCCGCATGATAGCGATCGGCGAGATGCTTCAGATCTTGCCGAGTAGCTACGTCCCGGCGGCGCGACCCATCACGCACAACATGATCTTTCCAGTGGGCACGATCAGCCTCTTCGTCGGCCTCACCGACGTCATCGTCTCGGAGGACTCGGCTCGCATTCGCGAGTCGCCGCCACACGACCGGCTCTCCGAGAGCCAGGTCCGCACGATCCATCGCCTCGCCTCCGAGTACAACTCGGCCCACATCAACGTGGCCGAAAATTCTACGGCCGCGGAAGACGCGGCCCTCAACGACGACGCCGACTCGGCGACCCCGGCGTCACTCGCCGGATTCATCACCGTGGCTTCACCCGCGGGCTCCATCACCTAGGTCGCCAACATTGGAGACTTCGAGGATCCTTCCATCCTTGGGATCTTCGACTTCGACTCCGGGTCGGATAACTCCGCCGATCTCCGCGACGGGACCAGTCTCCATGCCGCGACCTACATGGCGACTGGCACCGATCCGCCGGAGGATCCCTTCTCCACCCCGATCCCTCCTAACGCCACGGCAACGAAGGTCGAGGAACTCCGCCTGAAGCTGGCGGAGGCAGTCCGCAAAGAGCAAGCCGAGCGCGAAAAATTTCGCCTCGAGCAGGTGACGGCACAGGAGCTGTCGCGCTACCACCAGCAGCGAATCAGGTTGCGCTTGAACCCCACCATCCAGGGGCGCGCCCTGAACTTCGACGACGAGAACGACCCGGCCCGCGTGGCCGAGCGCGCGATCTGCGAGAACGCGCCACCAGGAGGAAGTGCCCGGTCCCCACTAGGGTCGACGGCGATGGGCGCCCCACCTCCACCCAACCGCACACCCCCCAGGGATCAGCCGCGGATAGTGGTCTCCTCACGGGAGCGAGACGCGAACGGCCTACCACTGTTCTCCACCCCGATGGATAACCTCGTGGCGGGCCGAGCAGCGCCCGACAACATCACGGCCACCAGTGACGGCGCCCTACAGATCCAGTACGTCAGGGCCCTTCTCGCAAAGGCGGTCGAGCAGAAAAACGCAGGCGCCGACTCGCAGGGTCGGGTGTACTCGCGTTCTTTGGGCAGCAGAGCTTCCTCAAGCGGCCGCCCATTGGCGGCAAACACCCTCAACTGCCCGCCACCCGAACCACTGCAGCTCCAACACCGACCAGCGAACGCGGCACTCTCCACCAACGACCCCAGGCCAGCGACCAACTTCGTCGCCGCCAACGGTCAGCCCATCGACGCCCGCACCCACATCATCAACAACCAAAGCTGGCGCGCACGCCAGCCCGACGATCTGCGACACACCCTAACCAATAGCCGCGACGGCGAGCCATTGGGGTCGCTAAGCCGACTCGGGCCCAGGTGCTTCGGACCAATGATCCGAGGCGAAAAATACCCGGCGAACTTCAAAGCACCGAAGGAAATAGAGAAGTACGACCCTTCCTACGACCCCTCCGTGTGGCTGGACACATACCTCATGGCAATGGGGATCGCTGGCCACACCGACCTGCTAGCCGCCCGTTACCTCCCCTTGATGATGGAGGGAACGTGCAGGCAGTGGATCAACACCCTTCCGCAAGATAGCATCGATTCCTGGGAAGAGATGCGAGATGCCTTCGTCAGGCACTTCGAGTGCTCCTACACCCGCGCCACGACCATCGAGGACCTGGAGCGATGCGTCCAGGGACCCCGCGAGTGGACCCGCAACTGGGTCCAGCGGTGGAAAGAACTATGGTACAACGCGGTCGGCATCCACCCGGACAACGCGATCCATTGCTTCAAGACCTCGTGCCGCTACGAGCCCTTGGTCGCCAAGCTCAAGCGACATTCTCGCACACTCGACAACATACCGGACCTCCTCGAGATCGCCAAAAGGTACGCGGAGGAAGATCCTAACCAGGAAACCGACGACGAGTCGGGAGGCCAACGCCGCACGAGCAGCAATGACAATGGACGACGGTCCGACCTACGCTACAGCAACACTCGCCTCACTGGCAAGCGCCGCAGTGACGGGCGAGTCGACTTCGTCGCCAACGCCGGGCACGCACAGCGCGAGCCCTGGAGCTTCGGCCGCAACGGAGGGCAACGCCTCGACGGTGGCAACTACAAGGCGAAACCAAGGTTCGACCCCGCGGCCCTCCTTAACCAACCTTGTGCGTTTCACAGCAGGGAAGGGAAGCCCGCCACGCACACGACCGCCGATGGCCACACTCTCAGGGAGATTGAGAAGGCACGGCGAGCGCGGGAGGACCCCGACAATAACCCGCCAAACGGCGGAAAATTCGGCAACGTGGCCGGCTCGCTCCACACCTTCACAGGCTTCAACACGAAGTGCGACAAGAAGGTCATCGCCCGCGCCGTCGCCGTCAATGCGGTGGCCTAGGTGGACGTTCCCTAGTTCCTCAACTGGTCGGAGCAGCCCATCACATGGAGCCGCCAGGACCACTCGCCACGCATCGATTACCCAGGCCGAGTTGCCCTGGTGGTCAAGCCTAAGGTGGGCGACTACTGGCTCCCCAAGACATTGATGGACGGCGGCAGCTCCATCAACATCCTGTACTTGGACACCGTCAGGCGACTGCGACTCCCGCAGTCGATGGTCGACACGACCTACACCATGTACGGCATCGTCCCCGGTCGGAAGGCGTACCCGATCGGCAAGGTCACGCTGCCAGTCACCTTCGGCACACCAGCAAACTTCCGCACCGAGCGGATCGTCTTCGAGCTGGTACCCTTCGACAGCCCCTACCACTGCGTCCTGGGGCGCCAGGCGTTCGCCAAGTTCATGGCAGCGCCCCATTACGCGTAAAACGCGATGAAGCTCCCCGGGACGTGCGGCGTCATCACCATCAACGGCGACCCTGACATGGCCGCCGAGTGCGAGGCCAAAGGAGCCGAACTCGCCGACGCCGTCATCGCGGCAGAGGCTAACCACGCCGACGAGCTCGCCAAGTACGCGAGCGGGGTCAACAACGACGACCCCACCATACTCAAGAAGCCCAATTCGGAGGACGCAAACACCTCAGCCTTCGAGGAAACGACGCACACCCGCACCGTCGAGCTGGTCCCCGGCGACTCCAGCCAGACGGTGACGATCGAGACGGGCATGAGCCCAGCCTAGGAAGGCGCGCTCATCGAGTTCCTCCGTGAGAACAGGGACATCTTCGCATGGAAGCCCTCTGACATGACTGGTGTCCCTAGGGAACTCGCTGAGCACAAACTAAACGCCGACCCCAAAGTGCGACCCATCAAGCAGTTGTTGCGGCCCTTCAATGAAGAGCGCCGCCGAGCTATCGCCGAGGAGGTGCAGCGTCTACTTGCTGCAGGCTTCATCCGGCCAATCAAATACTCCAAGTGGCTGGCAAACCCAGTCCTGGTCGATAAGAAGAACGGGACCTGGAGGATGTGTATCGATTACACAAACTTAAACAGCGCCTGCCCGAAGGAGCAGTTCGTCCTCCCGCGGATCGACCAAATAATCGACTCCACCGCGGGCTCGGAGTCGCTGTGTTTCCTCAACGCCTACTCTGGGTACAACCAGATCAAAATGGCTGTTGAGGACGAGGAGAAGACGGCATTCATCACGCCATTCGGAGCTTTCTGCTACACCTCCATGACCTTCGGCCTCAAGAACGCCGGGGCAACCTACCAGCGGTGCATGCAGGAATGCCTTGCGAGCCAAATTGGCCGCAATATCCACGTCTACATCGATGACGTGGTAGTGAAGTCCGCTCGCCAGGGCGATCTACTCGCCGACCTGGCGGAAACATTCGCCAACCTGCGGAAATACAAAATAAAGCTCAACCCAGGCAAGTGCACCTTCGGTGTACCAGCAGGACAACTACTGGGGTACGTCGTCTCCAAGCGCGGGATCGAGGCGAACCCCACAAAGATCGACACGATCGCTCGACTCGGCAAACCCGAGTGCTTGCGCGATGTCCAGAAGCTGGTCGGGCGAGACGCGGCTCTCAGCCGCTTCATCCCCCGATTGGGCGAGAAGGCGATGCCCCTATACCGCCTGATGCGAAAGAACCCCACCTTCCAGTGGGACAAGGAGGCGGACGACGCACTCCGCGACCTCAAAAAGGTGCTACTCGCAGCACCACTACTCGCCGCCCCCACCAACAAAGAACCCATGATGGTCTACGTCGCGGCTTCCGAGCGCGTCGTCAGCGCCGTCATGGTCGTCGAGCGGCCGGAGGAAGGAAAGGAGCGCCCGGTACAGCGACCGGTGTACTACATCAGCGAGGTCCTCACCGAGTCGCGCCAGTGATACCCGCAATACCAGAAACTGGTATACGCGGTCTTCAGAGCACAGCGGCGCCTGCCGCACTACTTCCAGGAGCACCCGATCACGGTCGTCTCCTCAGCACCGTTGCAGGACATCATCCGCAACCGTGAGGCGACCGGGCGAGTCGCCAAGTGGGCCGTCGAAATCGGCGTCCACAACATCAAGTATGAGCCACGAAAAGCGATCAAGTCGCAGGCTCTCGCGGACTTCATCGCCGACTGGGAAGAGGCCCAGCAGCCAGAAAAGCTGCCATACCTCCACTACTGGAGCCTGCACTTCAACGGCTCCAAGAACACGGACGGCGCAGGAGCAGGGATCGTGCTGACTTCACCGAAGGGCGACAAGCTCCGCTACGTCCTCTGCCTCGACTTCACCCCCTGCACCAACAACATGGCCGAGTGCGAGGCACTACTCCACGGCATGCGAGCTGCCAAGGAGATGAACGTCAACCTCCTACGTTGCTACGGAGACTCCGACCTCGTTGCTGGGCAAGTCGCTGGCACTTGCGACGCCGTCTCTCCCACCATGGCGGCATACCGCCAAGCAGTAGACAAGCTGGGAGGACACTTCGTAGGCTACTCCGTCGAGTGGATCGACAGGCGGAAGAACGAGGAGGCCGACGCACTCTCTTGCATCGGGTCGGCTCGACTCGCACCACCCGCCGGCGTCTTCCTCGACACGATCACCAAGCCATCAGTCTCTCCCCCAAGGGAGATCGACATCGGGGTCCTGCTGCAACCAGAGGCAGCCCTGGTCACACTCATCGCCGAGCCAGACGACTGGACCAAGCCGTACATCGCCTACCTGGAGGCTGGCACCTTGCCGGCAGAGGAGACAGACGCCCGGATGATTGCACGTTGATGCAAATCCTTCACCATCATCGACGGCGAACTCCACAAGCGCAGCGTGACCGGCGTGTTGCAACGCTGCATCCAACCCGCCGAAGGACGCAAGATCCTCCACGACATCCACTCTGGCGACTGCGGCCACCACGCCGGACCCGCTCTCTGGTCGCAAAGGCCATGCGGCACGGCTTCTACTGGCCCACTTCACACGCCGACACCGTCGACATCGTCCAGCGGTGCGCCGGGTGCCAGAAGTACGCCAACCAGGCACACGTGCCGAGCTCAGCGCTCAAGACAATCCCCATCACCTGGCCATTCGCTGTGTGGGGTATGGACATGGTAGGACCTTTCAAAAATGCCCCCTCTGGCTTCACCCACCTCCTGGTCGCGGTCGACAAATTCACAAAGTGGGTGTAGGCCAAGCCAGTCCAGAAATGCGACGGGAAGACCGCCACCAAATTCCTACGCGAGCTCATATATCGCTATGGGTTCCCAAACAGCATCATCACGGACAACGGCACCAACTTCTCCAAAGGAGCCATGGCCGAGTTCTGCGAGGAACATCACATCCGGCTCGATCTCTTGTCAGTCGACCACCCAGAGTCCAATGGCCAGGCGGAACGGGCAAACCAAAGCATCCTCCACGGCCTGAAGCCGCGGCTCCAAGTACCACTGGAGCGCACCGCCGGGTGCTGGGTCAAGGAGCTACCCTCCATCATCTGGGGTATCCGCACCTCGGTCAACAGGTCGACAGGGTTCACCCCCTTCTTCATGGTGTACGGCACCGAGGCAGTCATGCCCACCAACCTCGAGCACGACTCGCCAAGGGTCGTCCACTACACGGAGGCTGCGAACGAACTCGCGCGACAGGATGGAGTCGATCAACTCGACGAGCCACGCGACCTGGCTCGCTCACGCACCGCCATTTACCAGCAAGGACTCCGCCGCTACCACAGCCGGCGGGTGAAAACTCGCACCTTCCAAGAAGGCGACCTGGTGCTGCGCCTCATCCAAGACAAGAAGGGCATGCACAAGCTCTCCCCCCCATGGGAGGGGCCATTCGCCATCGGGCGAGTGCTCGGCAACGACGCCTACTACCTTATCGCCGTCCGCGGGGACGGCAAACTCGACGTCAAGCGACCATGGAATGTAAACCTCCTACGGAAGTTCTACTCCTAGAACCCCACATATGTATCCTCCAGTCGCTATGAAATAAAAAAATATCGGTTACCGCAAATTGCGTCTACTCTCCGTGTCTTGTGCCACTCGCACTCGTAGTAACAGCATCAAGCTAACTAGAGAAGTCAACCTCTGGTACAACGATCGGCACGGCCAAGTAGTGCGCTACAAGGGCACTGGGGTACCCCAGGTCTTGTAACGTCCACGAAAAACGCCTACCCGGAGCCCCATTGGAGTCGCCTAGCTCGACTGGCTCAACGAGCCAAGACAACTGCCTTCGCTTCTCACAGCGACCATGATCCTCCGCATCCTCGACATAGCGACTTGAACGGCCAAGTACCACACTCGGGGACTGACGACCAGTCCAGCGCGAGCGGCTAGGGAAAACGCCAAGTATGAGAGCATGCCCAGGACTCGCCATGCAACTGACCCAACGGGCCAGGCAGGAGTGATGCGCTTATTCTAACGCGCCCAGTCCTCACCCACCCTAGAGTTGCGCCTAGAATAACCAAGTACCACGCTCGGGGACTCGGCTACCCGACCTCGTTCACGCAAGAGAAAACGGTGAAGTATAGAGCACTCATGGGAGTCGCCTTGCGACTGGCTTTCCGAGTTCGGGCGAGTCGACACCAATACCAAAACATTCAAAACCACAAACACATAATAAACGAGGTCAACCCCATAAAAAGGGCGGACGCGCTCGGGGACTCGTTCAACACTCAATCGCAAACACACGACAATTCACAAAATACCACGATATCTCATTAGATCACAATCGTTACAAAGTACAATGTGTGCCCAATGGCCGAACTGCTACTAACGCCCCAAGGGCACAATGTCTTATTCCGCAGGCTTCGATGACGACTCGCCGCCACCCTTGCGGTTGCGAATGAAGGGAGTATACGGGTTCGACGGGTACGTCGTCAACTCACCCGCCATCGCCGCACGGAAGGGTTGCTCGATCTTGAAGTCCCGGTGTTGTGGATCGGGGTCGTTGGGTGCGACGACCGTCTCCTGATAAGGAAGGAGGTCGCCCATCGCCTAGACGCGCTCGGAGTACACCGCAGCGCGGTCCGTCAGCTTCAACACCTCGGTGATCTCCACCGAGCCAGTCGACGACAGGTAGCCACTCTTCACATCATCAAGATCGAAATCTTTCGGGAAGTGGGCAAGCCCAAGGCTCAGCGCCGTCGCCGCCCCGCACCGGAACGCTGACCGCGTCATAAACTCGACGACCGATGGCGCCTTCTCCAAGTATCGCCACACCTCGACGAGGTCGCTGGGAATCACTTCTGTGGGCGACATCTCCTGAAGATACGCCCGTATACATGTCGCTGACAACGTGGCCGAGTCGACCAGCGTGGCTACACATTGCCGTGCGTCGAACAAATTCGCCTCTTCTGCGCTATCAATGATCCGACCTGCGGACAGAAGGTGACAGTGAATACATTACAGATAACACAATGCAAATGTTACAGGCAGAGGCAGGCACACTCACCAATCAAGGGACGGGAGTGATCCGTGATGAAGCTCTGAAGAGAGGTGTAGTCATCTTGAAGCCCAGCAACAAGGGCATCAGAAACCTTACGCTCCTCAGCGGCGGCTGTAACAGCAGCCTTGGCTCGCCCATCCGCCGAACTCGCCTCCTCCTTCGCTTCCTTCAGCTCACGTTCAAGATCGGCGATCCGCTTCTCAGCCGAGCTCAATGCAGATTGAGCTGCTGTTAATTCACTCGCTGGGACGAGGCCCTGGCGGACCTCTTCTGCCTTCGCAGCAGTCGCCTGGAGTCCCTTGTTCGCCTCTTGGACGATGACAAGTTCTTTCTCCGCGCGACGCTTTGCAGCAAGCCGATCGGCTGATTCACGCTGCAAACCCTGCGCAAAAGACAAACAGTTAACAAAAACGAAATCCTAAGTGCCCACCCGCTGAAATTCAGCGAGTAGGCACTCGGAGACTGGAGATCAAAAAACTAAGTTCCCAGCCGCTGAAATTTAGCGACTAGGCACTCGGGGACTGGAGATCCAAAAACCTAAGTGCCCACCCGCTAAAGTTCAGCGACTAGGCACTCGGGGACTGGACGCGAGAAACAAAAACAAAGACACTAAAAGAATCCGACCGCTGCAATTCAGCGGCCCGATCCTCGGGGACTGGACATACCTGGATGGCTGCGCCAAGCATGCCATGAAGCTGTATCGCATCCACGGATGCGAGAAGAGCCGAAGTGTGCCCACGACGCTGCTCGACCTCCGTCTCAGCGACCTCAGGTGCGCGGCTCGAGGGCGTGGTACCACTCGCCGTAGCCGCTCTGGCCATGAAGCGTGGGAAGGTCGCGATGGATGCGCCGGCACCAAAAGAGGCCGGCTCGGCCACCCCAGGCGAGGGAGCACCCTCCTTGATCGTCAAGGCCGCCCCCGCCACGGGTTCACTCGGAGCGATCGTTGTGTCGTCAGACACCATGACGACTTCATCGCCCTTGGTCTTCTTGGCACTATCCGCGGGGGCGACGACCTCGTCCGCCTTCCTCTTCCGAGAGGGGTCCTCCTCGGCGACGACTGGCGGCACCTTGGCCACGGACGGGTGGCCTATCTTCTTAGCTCCAGTCCTACAAATTGATCACATGAGCAAAGTGGTCCGAGTACAATGAAAAGCAAAGGCAGGTGAATGAAACTCACTTGGCGACTGGCAGGAACCGCAGCCCCGTGCGGATGCCGGCCGGTTTCTCTAGTTCGGGGCCCAGTTTACGACTGAGACCCATCTCCAGGACATCGTGCGCCCAAGACATGGATGGCTTCTTCGTTGTCGAGGCCGCGACAGGAGCCTCCGAAACATTTTCGGCGGGAGCCTCCCTGGGAGGTGAAGCCGCCGTGACCGGAGTGGCCCCCGACCCAGAGACTGGGGCGATTGGCGGAGGCATCGAGGCCAGAGGCACCTCACTCAGGACGGCGGTGATGTCCGGCGCGGCCATCATCGGTGGCATTTCATTCTTGGCCAGGATGGTGGCGTCAGAGCTGCTCGCCGAATGAGGCGGAGATGCCTGTCTCGCCGGCTTCGTCTTCCTCTTCGGAGGGGCCTTCACCTCCTTCTTCTTCTTCTTTGACGGAGTGGCCTGGCGACGCGAGGTGGTTTCGGGAAGTTCGTCGTCGTCATCGTCGTGACGTTCGAGGCTTTTACTCGCCTCGAGTTCGCGCTGACGCTGCCCGCGAGTTTTGCGAACCAGCGGGGCGACCTCTTCCTCGGACTCGTCGTCATCGTCGCTCCTGTCGCTCTCGATGCCGCCTTTGGCAGGAGGCGACTCGCCCCCGTCCCGGACGGACGAGCTCGAGTTCTCGTCGTCTGCGGGCGGAAGCCACCCTTCCACCACTTGAAATAACTACAATGAGCATAAGATAGTATCAGTACGACCGCGACTGCATTAAATGCGACTGCGAATGACAGAAAGTGACTTACCGTCGGGGCTGGATGCTTCGCGGTGTAGGGGCGACCCCGGCTTTCGCCTCCAGGTACACCGCCTGGGTGATCTTCTTCAACGCCGGAATGTAATCCTCGAGTTTCCACTCGGCGAGGCAGGATTTCGTCGAGTCCTCCCGACCCGTGTACTCGTACATATAGTGGTCACGTCGGGCCAGGGGAACGAGTCGCCGCCCAAGCCAGCAGTTGTACAAGTTGATGGTCTGAAGACCCTTCTTCTTCAGGTCGCGGATGGTTTGAAGCATCTCATCCACGACCATCCGCTGGTCTGTTGGGAGCTTGCCGACTTGGAGTCGGCGCGGTTCGGGCCGGTCGGCGGAGTACCTTGGGATCGCCACCTCACCCTCTGGAGTCGCCTCGGTGACGTAAAACCAAGACTTCTTCCACTCACTCGCCGCCTTGGCGGGTAACATCAGATCAAAAAAGGAAGCCTTCGACTTCAATTGAAACGTCAAGCCGCTCGCAGCAAGCATTGAGCCGCCCGCTTCTTCGCGACTGATCCTCCCGTGGAACAGATCTTGCCACAGGGGGAAGTAGGGCCTGCAGCCCAGGTAGCACTCGCAGAACGCCACAAAAATGGCGAGCTGCTCGATGCTGTGCGGGCCCAGGTCCGACGGCTGGATCCCGTAGATAGCGCAGAAGCGCCGGAAGAAAAGAGATGTGGGGAAGCCCAGCCCCCGCTCCAGGTGACTGGTGAAGCAGACGAACTCTCCCTCGCGTGGGTCCGGAGTCACCTCGAAGGACGCCAGTAGTGCTCTCGTACACTTGGACCTGCCCCATGGTTCGGTGGAGGGGGCCATTGGCGACAAGGTTTGCGGAGGTCGGAGGATTTTGGATCGGCTGGATCGCGATGCAGAGGAAAACGGAGGTGCGCGCAATCGGAGGAAATGACGAGGGGGTGGTTTTATGATCGCCTACCATTCCCTTTATATAGCGGTTGTTACCCGCCAAATTAGGGAGCCGTTACTACGCGGTGATTACGCCAAAAGTTACCGTTGGATTACCCCAACGGCTAGTTTTGACTGCGCTTGACGGTCCAACTTCAGCCACTCGGCTCGCCGACCCGATCACTACAACAGTGGCTAAATATTTCGCCGACCCGTTCGCCAAAGCTGCGACCAGAATGACTAGTTTTCTCCTTTATTCAGGAGCCCGCCACCGATTCGACTGGATGTCTGCATTGAAGCCGTATGCTCCGACTGCCAGCAACCACCTGCGCCCAATCGACAACGGCCTCGGGGACTACTGATGGGGATATGCCTACTGGGGTATACCCAGCAGGACGTTTCCGACTGGCCCAGGAACTGGCGAGTGGGCCTGCAAGACGACGACTGGATCGAGACCTGGCGCGAATCCAAGCGACTGGAAGCTGAAGGCCCAGGAGAGTAGATAGGCCCAGTCGGATTAGGTTAAACGAGTACCGAAGCCTTAACTGATTCGGTTGAGATATGTAAACCCTAGGGGGAGGTGAGTCTATATAAACCTCCCTACAGGGCGTGTAGAGGCACGTTCCATCATACACCCAAGCGACTCGCCGCCTAGCCGTCGAGCTCGCCCCATTGTACCTCCATCATAATACAATCTAGTAGGAGTAGGTCTTTACCCTCCGGGGGGGGCGAACCTGGGTAAAACCCTGTGTCTCTGCCCTCATCTCACACCGCAGATGGCTGGCCACCCTTGCCCTTCGTTCTACTACTCGCTGCCGATTGCAGCATCTACCGTGACCATTCCCACGACACTCAGTATAGTTCTACTTCCTCCCAAGTATTCATCATTGTATATGTGTGAATGCACACCTTTGGAGGAATTATCACTATATTGGACTTCTAGAACTTGTCACCCATTTTGGCAATCGATGCCAATGGGGGAGAACTTTTAGAGGGTTTAAGGGAAGTTGGTTTATGCTTTGAGTTTGTTCTTAAGCATTTTACTTTGATGCTCTTGTATCTTTTTGGTTGCTTAGCATGTGGTATATATAGAGGAAACTAAACCAACGGTAATGGTTGGCAATATATGCAATGAAATTCAAGTTCAGCACACATGCATATATTGTGGGGGAGTTTTATCTATATATGGTGGTGGTACCAATATCACATGCTTATGTAGTATTTGATATTGGTTCTACCATTTTATTCGTTAAAATTCCTTATATAAACCCTCTCAAAGGGATTGTCATCAATTACCAAAATGGGGGAGACTGAAAGAGCATATGGTCCCCCATGTGTGGTTTTGGTAATTAATGACAATCTATATGGACTAATGTTTGCATTAAGTTGCACTTGTAGGAATTTGTCCATTGGCATCGCTTGGAGCATGTGTTGGCTTCAAGGTAGAAGAAATGAAGAAGAAGCATTATCCAAGGGCTTTGGGCCTATTGGAATCAACAACAAAATGAAGAAGAAGAAACAAAGGAATATTAAGATTGTGTTGAAGAAGAAGATAGAGTTCCTCGTGTGTATCTTCAAGACATCATTCTAATGGAGTTAGAAGAAATGAAGTTCAGGCTCAATATGTTCCATCTCTAGGATATATCATGCTTGAAACTTTCCATCCTCGGTGATCATGGATTGATGAAGAAAAGTTCAAATAAGTGGTTTCCCCATGGTGTATGGGGATAAATTTGCAAGTCTTCATCAAGCAAGCCAAAGTAAGAGCAATCAAGAAAGAACTTCCATCTTGAGAAGGACAAGATCATCTACATAAAGCTCAAGTGGAATGCTCAAGTCAAAGGTATGATCTTGATAGGTTTTACCTTTTTCCGGTCTCATGTTGTTTGTTGGGAGACCGGTTTATAGGATAGATAACCGTACTATCAAGAGGGGCACTCGAGTGAGTAACTTGATCATATATTCCGGAGAGATCCCAAACCTTTGCGTAATTAGCATCATCCTTCTTGGTTCTTATTTAGTTCTTATCCATTATAGGATTTAGAGATTGTATTAATCTCCATGACAATCCCTAGTTCATTTAAAACAGATTTCATATGCATTTTCTATTGAGTTTTCGATGTTGGAGGTTTTATCAGTTTGTCTTCTATAGATAGGTTAAAACTTTCATCATTTGGTACAATCCTTCATTTATGTACTATTATGGTTCCCTGTATAATCTCGTATAGCTTATTTTCCTCTTTGAAATGATCCCAAGATCATCAAAATCAGAGTCCGGATGAAAAAGTTATGGTCGTTTTGGTGTTGGTATTTCTGCCAGTTTTGTGAGGGTCGGAGACTCCGCGATTCGCACCCTAGAGACTCCGGGGGGACGGAGACTCTGGCCCAAATTCCGTCCTAGATTCTGGGGGGTTTATAGAGAGCATCGAAGGCTGCCCGGAGTCCTGGCCGAAGTCTGGACCTCGGAGACTCTAGTTCAGAAGGCCGGAAACTCCGAGATTAGTGATGTGTAATGGATAGTTGACATGGGAGGACCATAAAAGGCCCCCTTCTTCCCCAAGGGTTTGGTGGCTTGCATCCTCTCTCTCCTCCATTGTTTCTACCTTCTTGAGTTTGCAAATACTCTCAATCCCTCCCATATTTCTTGAATTTTTTGGGGGTATTTGAAAGAGGAGATCTAGATCTACAACTCCACCAATCCATATCTCCTCTATGTGAGGGGGACATCTTGGGATCTAGATCTTCGTATTTATTTAGTGGATTTCCTCTTGTGTTCTTACTCTCATATTCCCCAATAGCTTTTGTAGCTTTGGTGGAATTTGAGAGTGAAGGACTTTCCATTGCATTAGGTGCATTGGTTTGAGTTCTCCTTGGAGGATTTGGTTGGTGAAAATCAAGAAGCTTATCCCTCTTGGGTTCTTGGAACCCTGGACGGTGTGTGGCCTTTGTGGTGTGTTCTTGGGGCGTCCAATTAAGTTGTGGAGCTATCCTTAAGCTAGTGGCATTGGTTGTGATTATTGGGAGCCTCCAATTAAGTTGTGGACATTGCCCCAATCTTGTAAGGGTTTGGTGACTGCCCTCAAGTGTCCCATAGTGGATCGGGTACTTTTTGTGCGGAGGGTACTCGGGAGAATAGGGTGAGGCCTCTTGTGGCGTTAGTGGTCTTAGTACCGCCCACCCTTCCAATGAGACGTACTTACTTGTGGAAGGAACTCGGTAAAATATCGCCGTCCACGCGTTCCTTGGTTATCTCTATACCCGATCTCTTTACTTATGAACTTTACATTGTGATAGCATCCGTGCTTGAAGTAATCCATCTTGCTATCACTTTGTTTCTTGTCTTGTTTGGCATAAGTTGTTGGTGCACAAAGGTGAACCTTAGTATACATAGGCTTTGTGCTTGACAAAAGAAAATGCTAGTTTTATTCCGCCATTGTTAAGCCCATCTCGTAAAAGTTTTTCACCGCCTATTCACCCCCCACCTCTAGGCGACATCCATGCTCTTTCAACTGTGAACCTCACTCTCGACCAGATGGTTAATACTGTTAATAGTTTTGCCGCTGCCGATGAAGTGTCCTAGGCCGTGTAGGGGTTCGTAGCATGGAAAACAAAAAAATTCTACCGCATACAAACAAACAAGCCAAGATCTATCTACTAGATTGTAGCAATGAGTCGATAGAATAACTCACCCTCGAAGATTCCAAAGTGTTTAACGAGAGCGGATTCTCGTGGGTGATGTATTCGTACTCTTCCCGATCTCAAGATCGTGTAGACGATCCTTCCAGCGCTGCGTTCCGGCAGCGCTTCCGCAGTCGATCACACGTTCGGTACTCGATGAAGACCTTCCTCTCCCTTGTTCCAGCAGGCAGCGGAGGTTGTAGCACTCTCGTCGAGATTCCGGCAGCACGACGGCGTGGTACCGGAAGTAGAGGGGAGATCTCGCAGGGCTTCGCCTTAAGCCGAAGCGAGTATGGTGGACTATGAGAGAGCCTCGGTGATCTAGGGTTTAGACACACCAAGTAGAGGGAGCTAGGACGGCGTCTAGGGTAACTAGAAGCCCCAACTCGGCGGCTTCGGAGAAACCCTAGGGCGGCGGCGGCTAGGGTTAGGTTTAGAGGGGCAAGGTGTGTACTTGGAGGGGCAGCCCTGCCCCTCCTTATATAGGTGGAGGGGGCGCGCCAAGGGGAGGGGAGTCCCTCCCCAACTCGGCTTCCAAGGCCGGCGGTGGAGGGAGAGGGACTTCCTCCCCAAGTAGGTTTCCTACTCTCCCTCCACCAAACAAAATAGCCGTTTGACTTTTCAAATTGGCATTTGACTTTTCAAAGTAGGATTTGATTTAACCCTTTATTTTGTTCAGCGATGACACCTAGTACATGATGCAACCATTCCAACTTGTTATGACACATTCATGTACCCTTCCCCTCCGGAGTGCCAGACATTCCGGAACCTTCTAGAACATTCCCGATGAAAACACCGGAACCATTCTCCAACCCCGAAACAGGACTTTCCTTATATGAATCTTATTCTCCGGACCATTCCGGATCTCCTCGTGATATCCCGGATCCCATCCGAGACTCCGAACAACATTCGGTCTCTTACTCATCATTCCATAACTACTCAACAACGTCGAATCCTTAAGTGTGTCTCCCTACGGTTCGTGAATTATGCGGACATGATCGAGACACTTCTCCGATCAATAACCAATAGAGGAATCTGGAAATTCATATGGCTCCCACATATTTCTACGATTACTTTGCGATCGAATGAACCACTTACATACAATACCAACTTCCCTTTGTCTCACGATAGTTTACTTATCCGAGGTTATGATCATTGGTATCTCTGCATACCTAGTTCAACCTCGTTACTGATAAGTACTCTTTTCTCGTTCCCGTGATATGTGATCCCTTGTGAGCCAGTCACATGCTTGCAAGCCAATTGGATGACATTCCACCGAGAGGGCCCAGAGTATATCTATCCGTCATATGGATGGACAAATCCCACTCTTGATCCATGTGTCTCAACCAATACTTTCCGAACACTCAATGCCACCTTTATAGCCACCCAGTTACGGTGTGGTGTTTGATGTCATCAAAGCATCCTTCCGGTGATGGTGATAAGCATGCTCTCATGGTCGAAGGAATTAGGTTACTATGTATCAGAAATCATATAGCAATTGAACTATTAAAATGACTTGATCTTTATGCTACGCTTATCTATAGGAGTATGTCCATCATACCATTCTCCTAACGATATGATCTTGTTGTTAATAACATCTCAATGTTCATGATAGGGAAACCACAATCATTTATTAATCAACAAGCTAGTATTATAAAGAGGCTTTACTAGGGACTCTAAATTTGTTTACAAATCACACAAGTATTAATGTTTCCTTGTTAATACTATTATAGCATGAATGTAAACATTTATCATAAACACAAAGATATAATAATAACTACATTTATTATTGCCTCTAGGGCATATATCCAACAGGCCGGTCCCATCGCCTTACCGGGCCACCGCCGCTGCCGCCCAATGGCCCCGCTTCCTTAGCATCATCATCCTCCATCGAAGAAGCTCCCGCTCCCTCTGACTCCATGTTGTACGAACTTTATGTCGACATCAGCATAGACTCGGAGGAGATTCATGTCAACCTGGAAGAGCTCGACACTTCCATGAAGGAGATGGAGGAGGAGATCAATCGCGAGGAGCGAGCCGACATGGTTGTCACTTCCCATCAGGTGCTAGTCGCCATCGGGAGCATGACAGACGAATATCAAACTGGAACAGCTCTACCTAATCCGCGGGACAACGGGAAGGGACCAGCTGACAACGTCGACGATGCTTAGGCAAAGGCTATGCCCCCTCCGGCTATCCCAGTGCAACAGACATAGGAACTCGCTATCGGGCCAAGCAATGATAATCCTGCGAGTCTGCCGCCACCACCATCTACGTCTATGGCCGCCCAAATCACTTCGGCTAATAGAGTGATGTATGGCAATTTGCTCGTCGATCGCATGACCATGGCCCGTATCCGGAATGTTGTCCATCTCTATGAGAAATGCCAGCAACTACTGGAGGAGGCACAGGCCATCGTGGAGCAAGGAGCAAAGCTAGATCGAGATCTTGCCAAGGCGCAAAAGTCAATCGAGGCGGCCAAAGCCATGCAGATTGAGTACAAGAATCTTCTCAAACAACAGAAGAACAAGAAAGATCTAGCTCATGTCGTCAACGATCCCGGCATACGACGCAACTTGGGGTGGGCTCCTTCGAAGCCGGCACAAGCTAAGCCATACATTGTAAGATGGAAAGCAAGTCATGCCCACACCTGCCCTCAACTTGGCCACCGCCAAGACTCCACCGGAGCAGGATAGATCACCCGTAGTTGTGGATCAAGTCTATGACCTCGTTGCCAAGGCTGTCAAACAGAAGGAAAAGGCCACCTCTCAGAGGCTGGAGTCTGAGCCAGCATATTGTCAATCTAGCACTCCTAATAAGCACAAGGCAAGATCTCCTCATGTGTCAGATCTCAAACGGGTTTGACAGAACAAAGACGGAGGGATGCACGCAATAAGACTGACGATATCCCCATATCCCCCCACCACGGAGGTAAGGCTCAACCTTTTCGCTCACCCCCACCGCCCCAACATTCCCAACATCACGAAAACCCTAGAACACACCATCGCACGAGCATGCCTCCACCTAGATGCCCTCATGGAGGCATCGTCATCCACGACAATGTGGAGCAGCCTCGACATGACGGAGAGCGTAGTGGAAACCACGAGCATAGGAGCAGGTCACAACATGACCCTCTACATCCAAAAAGCAACCGTTATAGGCATGAGGGGTCGCAGGAGGGTAACACACCGCCACCTCCATCGCCGTCGCCACCCAATAGCCACCATGGCGGAGGAGGACCGTGTCACTCATGTAACCCTCCCCATGATGGCAACAAGAACAAAGGAAAATCGGAGCCATATGATGCACGTTAACGCTTGGATAGGATCCATGAAGCCCGGGAAGGACAATACTTGGGACCACGTTGTTTTGGGATTGTGATACGGGCCACAACTTACCCCAAAGCTTTTCGGATTGACAAGATGATCAAGCCCTATGAAGGCATTGCCCGGTCGGCTACATGGTTGAAGGATTACGGTGAGGCGGTGGAGATCGCAAGGGGAAACCCAACCACCCCGTCAACAGTACCTCCCACTAATGTTGACGGGCACCGCTCGCCAATGGATCGAAGACTTTCAGGAGAAGTACATATGCAATTGGTTGGACATGCATGAAGCGTTAACCAAGAATTTTTTGGGTTCGTACAAATGTCCCTACACTGTTGGCGATCTACATCGGTGCGTCCAGGAAAAGGACGAGTCATCTTGAGCCTACATCTCCCGTTGGTTGGATATGAAAAATTCATGCGCGGGAGTGCACGACCAGACCGCTTTGGCCGCCTTCATCGATGGCTTGGAAAAAGTCACCTTGCTCCGGCATAAATTAAAGCGCCTGCAGGACAATCACAAGTTGGATCTCAATCAAATGATCTCCTTGGACAGTGAGTACATGACCTCCAACAATAATGACTGCAGCTCCTTACCGACATTATCTATACCAACCCAAGACAAGAGGAACAATAACAATAAGCGGAAGAATCCGTCAGAGGAAAAGCTAGGATCCGACATGGTCGCCATGACATTCATAGGAAGAGGCGATGGCGGATAGTGTGGCTGAGGCCGGGGGCTGGTTGCAGGCAGCAGCGCGGTAGTGAAATTGCCCCGACAGTGCTTCGCGTCCCCTAGATATACTAGGAGTACCGCGATATGCCGTGTTTCGTACACCTCGATGTCAATGGAAAGGACACTCACACCAACCCCTAATGCAGGTTTGTCAACAATCTCAAGGAAGATCCAGAGTCCGGATACAAGTGAAGCCGGAAGAATCAACCGCCAGGCAAGGGCAAAGGTAATAAGAAGGAAGAGGAGTCCAAGGATTCAAGTGACATGGATGAGGACATAGAGCCCAAGCATGCCGACAAAGGCGATGGCAAAGGCAAGAACCCCTTCGAGAAGGCCCTCGTCTACCATACTTCCTTGGCACCCCAACTATTCGGGCACAGAATACCTCATTGAGGATACTAATGGCCACCCTACACCCAGTTCCCCAGTACCTTCACTGGTCGAAAGTTCTAATCACTTGGGCCAAGACGGATCACCCCGACCTTGTTCCAACAGATAACCAGTATGCTATGGTCATCGACCCCCTAATTAAGGACAACGAGTTCACCAAGTGCCTTGTAGATAGTGGAAGCAACATCAACATCATGTTTCATGGCGTAGTTCCTGGTCGGGAAGCTCGATCCCTTGGGTGTATCACCCTTCTGGTTGCCTTTGGTGATGTCAACAATTACCGCCAAGAGCGCATGACCTTTGAAGTGGTCCCCTTCAAGAGTGTGTACCACGTCATATTCGAACACGACATCTTCCACTCCTTCATGGCCAAACCGTGCTTTGTCTACAACAAGCTCAATATTCCCAGACCAAACGGCGTCATCATCGTTGCCGGAAGTTTTGCAAAGTCAAGGGGCTGCGACAAAGGAGAAGTAGCCTTTGCTGAAGTCGTCCTCTACGGCGAAGAATTCAAGGAGATCTAGCGCCAGATCGATGCCTCAGAGATGTCGGCATCAAAGAAGCAAATTTCTTATTCCGATCCCGCTTTCAAGGCCTCCATTGAGACCAAGCCAGTGGAACTTGTGGTAGGCGATTCCTCCAAGACCACCACCATTGGGACTGTTGTAATAGTGTCGAATATGTGTATAGGCTACAGTTGGACTTGGACTGTGCGGTAGGGTTAGGTGTTTGAGTTGAACACTTGTAACCTGGCCTATTATATAAAGGCACCGGGAGTAGCCAAAATATACGAGACGCAAGACAGGTTAGACACAAGATCGAGTTTCGGGGACGGGACGGTGCTTGTGGCAGGGGCGCCGGACCGGCGTGGCGTATTGTAGATCTGATGTGTCTATACACCGTGACGGGCTTGTCGTCGACGGTACTCTGATTATAGTACCAGGGGATGAGCACCCGTAAAGCAAGCCCCACAGATGTAGGCTTTGTCGAACTGCGTTACCAAATGTCGTCTTCTCCGTCTACTTTCTGCAATGATCTAATCACGTATATTGCTAACAAGTGGTATCAGAGCATCATGTTACAAGATTGGATTCATGGTGCGGATGATCATAGAGGAAGGCGAGTCGATGGAGGTTCTGGTGGGTGTCGGGCTTCTATCGAGCGGAGGACGGAGCGAAGCAAGGTTCCTTAAGCTATGGTACGCGTTGTTGATGACGGCGGAACACCATCACCAAAGGACGACATTGATCGCGGGCGTGACGACGCGAGGCGGCCATGTCGTTGAAGCAGATCCGATTGGCAAGCACTGTCGGTTGGATAGCTTGGCACGCAAGTTGGGGGAGATCGTACCGACTGAGGCGGCGCAACATGGTTCGAGCGGTCAGACTGGCTGGTTCAACCAGAGAGGCCGGCTCAACGAAAGGAGACCAGGTGCAATACGGCAAGGACCCGACGTGTTCTGATGTCATGACATTTATGGTCTCTGAGGCACATAAATAGACGTGCGGGTGTGGACTCTAATATTTGGAATATCTGGTGGAGTCTAACACGGTTTCAATTCGACACGGCATGGACCGACTCTATTATGGTGTACACACGGAACAAGGAAGGCCGAGTTGGATGACGCAAGGCGTGGCTTGGAGCTAGGAAAGAGAGTCACGTACGGTTCGGTTTGAAGGTGGAGATAGATCTGAACTATCTCGAGGTCAATAAAAGGAGGGCTGAGGAGGCAACGGAGAGCTCACAGGTTGCTTTGCCCTAAGTTCGAGAATGGAATTTCGGAGGCGAGGCGGCGCACGCGAGAAGGCTTTGCTGAACCGAAGGAGAGGCTCTGGTCGGTTGGATCGTCCTGACCTAAACAATTTGATAGATGGCTGTTTGTGGGAGAGCAGCGGGGGGACGCGATGTCTTCCACCAGGTTCGAGGTGGCGAAGTTCGATGGTACGAGCAACTTCCCGCTTTGGTAGTCGAGGGTCAAGGATTTGTTGGGGCAGCAGGGACTCCTGAGGACAATCAAGACTGATGCGGTGAAGCCTGCAAAGTAGGACGCTGATGACTGGGCTGAGATGCAAATCAGGGTGGCCAATACTATACGGTTGAGCCTAGCTGATCAGGTCATGTACCATGTGATGAACGAAGAGTCGCCGAGTGCAATCTGGAAGACGTTGGAGGATCAGTTCCTGGACAAGACTGCGCCCAATAAGTTGTATCTGAAGCAGGAACAGTACGGGATGAGGATAAGAAGGGGTGAACCTTACTGAACACATCAATACCTTCAACCGTGTGCTCTTGGATCTGGAGAGGATTGAGCCCAATGTGGAGGACGAGGACAAGGCTTTGCTCATGCTTGTTTCATTGCGAAAATCCTACAAGAGTTTGATGATTACCCTGACATACGGCAAGTCAAGCATCACTTCAAGCGAGGTACAAACTGCATTGTTATCATATGATCAACGTGAAAAAAAGACTTTCGAAGAAAGTACTTCTGCTGGTGCTAGTGATGGACAAGGGAAATCATGGTGGGAAGGGCAAGAAAAATAAGGGAAAGCCATAGTGTCATCATTGTAAGGAGTGGGGGTCATATCAGGAGGTTTTGTCCAATGTATAAGGCTGATGGAGTTGCAAATATTGCTGCTAAATCTGCAGCTGATTCTGATAGTGAAGTTCTGGCTTTGGTAAGCGAATTGTTCGATGAGGTGTGGATGTTGGATTCAGGGAGCTCTTATCATGTGACGTATAACAAGGAGTGGTTCTCTACCTAAAAGCCTGGTGATTTTGGAGCTGTCTATCAAGTCAATGGTGCGCCTCAGCGCATCATGGGCATGGGAGATATAAAGATCAAGTCTAAAGATGGTGGTGAAATGGTGCTCCAGGATGTTAGATATGTGCCGAGGGCTTGCAAGAATCTAACCTCACTGGGAGAACTCCATGACAACGGTTATACCTATCGTATTGACAAGGAAAAGTTGTCTATGCGGGTCAAGAAGAACAAGAAGTTGGTGCTGAAGGGCAGAAGTACTAGGAATAACCTGTACAAGGTGCGTGTGAGCATTGTTCCAGGTGGAGCTGAAGAGAAGCACGATGAGGCGGCAGGATCAGCTGGGGCGACCGGGTCTGATGAGGGATCGAACGACGGAACATGCAAGTGAGCAACAAGAAAACCAAGTTCAACATACACTGAGGTGTTCGCGCGAAGACGGCGGTTCCATTGGCGACATATTCGCCAAGGTGGAGATTGTTGTAATAGTGTCGAATTTGTGTATAGGCTACAGTTGGACTTGGACTATGCGGTACGGTTAGGTGTTTGAGTCGGACACTTGTAACCTGGCCTATTATATAAAGACACCGAGAGTAGCCAAAATAGACGAGACCAAGACAGGTTAGACACAAGATCGAGTTTCAGGGACGGTCCGGTGCTCGTGGCAGGGGCGCTGGACCGGCGTGACGTATTGTAGATCTAATGTGTCTGTACACCGTGACGGGCTTGTCATCGACGGTACTCTGATTATAGTACCAGGGGAGGAGCGCCCGTAAAGCATGCCCCGCTGATGTAGGCTTTGCCGAACTACGTTACCAAACGTCGTCTTCTCTGTCTACTTTCTGCAATGATCAAATCGCGTATATTGTTAACAGGGACGAACCTGGATCCCAAATAGGAAAGCACGCTCATCGAGTTCCTCCGTGAGAATAGGGACATCTTTGCCTGGCAACCAGCCGATATGAAAGGTGTACCTAGGTAACTTGCCGAGCACAGCTTAAACATCGATCCCAAATGCAAACATGTGAAACAACCTCTATGACGCTTCGGGGATGAGAAAAGAAGTGCCATAGGCAAGGAGATAGCTAGGTTACCTAAGGCTAGTTTTATCCGAGAAGTTCTTCATACCCGATGTGTGGCTAATCATGTACTTGTCCCCAAAAGGGAACCAAAGAATTAAGAATGTGCGTTGATTACACTAGATTGAACAAAGCATGTCTGAAGGATCCGTTTTATTTGCCTCGTATTGACCAAGTCATTGACTCGACGGCTGACTCGGAACTTCTATGTTTTCTATATGCATACTCAGGATACACCAGATCAAGATACGAAAGTCGGACCAATTGGCCACTTTGTTCACCACACCTTACATCAGTTTTGCTATGTCACAATGTCCTTTGGGCTAAAAAATGCAGGTGCTACGTACCAGCGGACAATGCAATGTTGCCTCCACGACCATATTGGTCGGAACATTCATGCTTACGTGGATGATATCACGGTGATGCCAAAGAAATTAAATGACCTAATCACCGACTTAAAGGAAACCTTTCATAACCTCCAAAAGTACAACATGATGCTTAACCCTAAGAAGTCTGTCTTTGGGGTTCCAGCTTGCAAATTGTTGGGCTTCATTATATCCTAGCATGGAATCGAGGTTAATCGGAGAAAATCAAGGCCATCCCCAACATTAATCGCCTGACATGCCTAAAGGACATCCAACGGCTCACTGGTGCATTGCAGCAGTAAGCTGGTTGGTTAGCCGACTTGGATAGAAGGCATTGCCGCTATACAAATTGCTGAAGAAGGCAGACAAATTTGTATGGACAGACGAAGCGGATTCTACGCTTAAGGAGCTGAAAAGTATACTTTCTTCTGCACCTATACTTGCAGCACCTGAATCAATGGAGCCTATGTTCATCCACATGGCGGCCACCAACCGGGTTATCAGCATCATCGTCGTGGTGGAGAAGAAGGAACCAACGCATGAGTATGGAGTACAATGACTAGTTTACTATGTAAACAAGGTCTTGACGGAGTCCAAGCAGCATTACCCGCACTACCAGAAGCTAGCTTATGGAGTTTTTTTTGCTTCTCGGACGCTAAGGCATTATTTCCAAGAGCACCTAATCACAGTAGTGAGCAATGCTCCACTGTCCGACATCATCAAAAACAACGACGCTACAAGAAGAGTGGCGAAATAGGGCATTGAGCTTGCCACATTCGAAATAACCTAAAAAATATGTGACGTTATCAAGTCAAAGCCTTGGCAGAATTTATTGCAGATTGGATAGAGCTGCCAGATGATACTCTTGTGCCATAACCAGAGTATTGGGTAATGCACTTTAACAGATCAAAGCTACTCAATGTCTCAGGGGCTGGTGTATTATGGCAATTTCCAATAGGAGAAAAGCTACATTATGTCCTGCATATTTACTGTGAGGCTACAAACAATATGGTGGATTATGAAGAACTCATTCACGGACTTCGCGTAGCCAAGGATATTAGCATCAAGCGCATAGTTTGATGTGGAGATTACGACTTGGTTTCCCAGCAGGTGGATGACACAACGTCTGGAACCCTATGATGGAGGCATATTGAGACGAAGTAGACGAGATAGCCAAGTGCTTCAAAGGCTATGAAGTCAAGTATGTAAAAAGGGAGGAAAATGAGGCGGCAGATCTGTTGTCAAAGCTTGGACCTGCCCGCAAACCAATTCCACCTGTCGTTTTCCTGGAGCATCTTCGGACTCCATCCGTGAAGAGAGCGTACCCTGAGAACATGGATAGAGTTGACTCATTTGTCAATGCAATAACAATAGTCCCTCCAGCTTGGACCAAACCATTCATAGATTACCTCAAAGATAGAACTTTGCCCATCGACAAAGTCGAAAGTTGGCAAATATTATGTCGAGCAAAGGGCTATACCATAGTAAATGGACAACTCTGTAAAAGGAGCACTACATGAGTATTCCTAAAGTGCATTTCCCAGCAGCAAGGTATGGATATCCTTCGTGAGATTCATCTTGGAGATTGTGTGCATCACACCGTTCCCCGATCGTTGGTCTCCAAAGCTTTCCGGCGAGGATTCTACTAGCTGACCGTGAAGGCGGATGCCGACCAGCTGGTTGAAACATGCATTGGGTGTCAATATTACACAAAGTGGCCACATGTACCAGCTGAAGAATTGTGAACTATACCAATAACTTCGCCATTCGCAATATGGGGGCTTGACATGATTGGGCCACTGTAGATGGCACCTTGTGGGTTTATGCATCTGCTTGTAGCAGTTGAAAATTTTAAAAAATGGATAGAAGCTAAACCCATTAGAAAGATTGACGATCCAACAACCCTTAAGTTTCTCCGGGATCTAGTGGTGAGATTTGGTCTCCCACATATCATCATCAATGACAACGGCAACAACTTGTCACTCGGAGAAGTAGAGGCTTACTATCACGAGAAATGCATCTGCCTTGACTTTGCATTTGTGGCACATCCACAATCTAATGGTCAAGTTGAACGGGCCAATGGACTAATTCTACAAGGAATAAAGCCGCATCTAGAAGCACCGCTACATAGCGCAGCTGGAGCCTAGGCGGAGGAATTGCCATCTGTTTTATGGAGTTTAAGAACTCCTCCCAACAGATATACCGATCACACCCCTTTTTTCATGGTATATGGAGAAGAAGCAATCCTACCTTCCGACATCCTCCATGATTCACCAAGAGTTTCCACCTACGATTAAGATGACGCTAAAGTATCCAGATGCTTAGATGTGTACCAACTCGAGGAGAAACACGTGCTGGCATGCCAGAGATCCATCATATACCTACAGAAGCTATGCAACTATCATAGTTTCCGCATTCGGCATCGCTCATTTAAAGAAGGGGATCTGGTGCTCCGACTTAAGCAGAAAAAGTCACACAAACTATCCCCGCAATGGGAAGGACTGTTCATCATAAACAATGCCCTACTTAATGGTTCCTATTACATCATTGATAATCGTGAGTTGAAAGATAGGCCAAGTGAGGATCATAAGCATAAGCGACTTGACCCGGATGATGACTACCCGGAGCTTGATCGGTCATGGAACATAGCACAGCTACGTCCCTTTTACACTTAGCATATTTTATTATCTACTATGTACCTATTATATGATCAATGAAATAAAGCTTTTGGTTCACTCATATGAATGAGTCTTTTACCTCCTTTAGTATTCATTTTTGGACCATGTAAAACCCATTATGCACAAGATTTGCAATTGCACTTGTGAAAATTCTGCCTACGGGCTTTAGCTTAAGTTTTTTGGTCTACACGTTCTCCGTTGTTTTTATGTGGATTCTGGAGTAGTGAATTTCGGCACTCAAATTTGGCGATTTTTTGCTTAGGTTCTTGACGGTGGCATTAGGAATCATCGCTTGAGCGTATGGTTCTGGCTGAGAGTCTTCCAACTCATGAAAAGTCAAGCATAAAAGCCGGAGTAATGGTTAAGCCAGCACTTGCTTAAAAATATACAACAATACATGATGAAGCTAGATCATAAGTAGCTGGAGGCTTGAAGCCAAGTTTTTTGCCTTACAAGCATCATTGTTTCCCGCATATTACATACCAGAAGAGACCAATTTTACAAGTGTTTTTTACTCTTCTCGTGCAGGGGACTTCGAGGCTGCATCATTGGCAACAGGGGAGTCATCTTGTTCATCAACAAAGTCGGTGGTCCTCAAGTACTCGGAGGCTGCTTGGTCAGCGTCAATAACCTCTAGAGGCACAAAGACGTCCGCCTTAACCAACTGAACCCTGGTATCATAGCCAGCGAGGGAGGACCAGATTGCATCGTTGTCAATTTTCTGTCCATCCCCATCCACGTCGTGGAAACCAGTAGTCACCACGTCGATGTCGGCATCATCATAATGAGCTTTTACCATGGACAAGCCCATCTAGCGACAGTTCTGGTACAAGAAGCTTTCCAACTTATGATACGCTTGGGTGCTCAGCGAAGGATTTCTGAGTACTTAATGACAGAGTCCACCGCCTTGATGTTGATGTCCAAGGCCTTGGCAATCTCTTTGGCCTAGGTGTCGTCAGATTGTCGGAAAGTACGGCATAGGGGGTCCTGACGGCATTGAGAAGATGGGGTGTGAGACGTCGAATGTTCTGGGAACGGTGAGCACAAGTTTACCCAGGTTCAGATCCAACTGCGGTGATCGGATCCTACTCCTGCTAGCAACCCAGTAATATATCAGCGAGAGCCAGCTGGAATTCCAAAGAAACACTTCTTCGGATTTAGCATTATGTTGAATTTTTGTAGGCTAGCAAATGTTTCCTCTAAGTCTAAAATAAGTGTTTCCTTCTTTTTGGACATCACACCTATATCGTCTATGTATACATGGACATTGCGTCCGATTTGATCATTAAGGCAGCGCTCCATTGTGCGCTAATATGTAGCTCCCGCGATCTTTAAGCCGAAAGGCATAGTTTTGCAGCAGAAGGTTCCGAAAGGTGTGACGAAAGACCTTTTTTTAGGGTGAAACAGTAGGGAAAGCACCCACGGCAACTTTTATATAATCATAAAGATTCACATATGTACATATTTACAAGTCCAAGACGACCTTAAAGAGGGATAACATTACAAGTATAGCTATCTCCTATCAAGAACGAAAGACGTTTTTAGCTGATCCAACTCTTTCATCGGTATTTGGTGATATATAGAATATGCATCTAAAAAACAGAGTACAAATTCTGGACCTGCCGTAGAGTCGATAACTTTATCGATTCTAGGAAGTCGGAACGGATCTTTGGGACAAGCCTTGTACAAGGCAGAGTAGTAAATGCACATCTTTAATTCAATAGTGTCCTTTTTAGGGACGAGTATAGGATTTGCCACACATTCAGTGTGGATGACCTCTACGATAAATCCGGCTAATTCTAGTCGAGCTAATTCCTTGGCTATTGCTTTGCACTTTTCATCACCAAACCATCGTCAGGACTGTTTGATGGGTTCAGCATCAGGGTACACATTAAGAGAGTGCTCGGCAAGTTACCTAGGTACTCCAGTCATGTCATAAGGCTGCCATGCGAAGATATCACTATTAGCTTTGAGGAATTCAACGAGCGTGCTTTCCTATGCATGGTCTGAGCCTACCCCTGTGTTCATCGTCTTGGTGGGATCGTCTTCCTTCAGCGACGTCTTCTTCGTCTCTTCTAACGCCTTGAACTGCATGCTTGGCTTCAGCACCTCGTTCTTCATAGTGGGCATATCGGAATGGTCTATGGTCTTCTTGATCTCCTGGTACTCCTGGGCATACAGCACGGCTTCGTTAAAGGCAGCAGATCCTTCGTCACACTCTCGCGCCTTCTTCGGATTTCCTCGGATGGTGATGACGCCCTTTTGTCACATCCCAAAATTTTCCAAAATTTGTAATGTGAAAAATAAATAAACAAAATAAATAATTGATGAAATTTAGGGTAAAAAGAAACTTTTTGTTTCTAAATGGGAACTTAAAAAACCCATCTTGAACAAACTTTGAATAAAAGGAAATCCACCTAAATTCAAAATCAAGTGAAATGCATTCTTCATAAATGCATCTTGAAATTTAAACACTTGGAAAATAAACCAAAACTCTAAAACCCTAATGGAAGAAATCTTATTCAAGATCCCAAAGACCATGAATTTGATCCATATCAAAATTTAGCAACAAGCATTTATAAATGATCAAGAATGACAAATAAAAATATTATAAAACCATAGTAATTGATTTCATTCAATTTGGAACCTTGGATAAAATCTTATGAATTTAATAAGGTAAAGGAATAATTTCCAAGGCTAATAAAGCTCCTATCTAAAATCCATACCAAATGGTGAGAAATTAATCCTAAAAGTATATAAAAGGATAAACAAGTATTAAATGTAAGTATACAAATTAGAATCACCAAGATGGGATCTATAAATAAAAAGATATGGATTTTTATAAGACAAAGAAAGAAAGAAATAAAGAAATAAAGGATATTTAAAAGCCAAATTAAAACTTGACCTAATCCATAAGCGAATGGAATAAATATAATCCAAATCCAATAAAGGGATAAAGATTATTCTAATAAAATTATATGGCATTAAACCATATTCTAAAAATTAGATTTGAATAAAGATAAAATACCTAATAAAAATGATTAATTAAATCATGAGAGATTAATAAGTGGAATTTCCCAAGGTGGATATAAAATTTATTTAATTAACTTTAATGAAATAAAAGAATCAATTAAAAAAATTATGGATTTAAAACCATATTGTTGAATTAAGGGAAATACCCAATTTAAATGATTAATGAAACATATTAAAATAATTCAAAAAGAATTATTTAACACCCTATTGAATAAATAAAACTTACTAAAAAGGGTTTGATAAATATTTGAATTTAAAACAGAAAGTTAAATCATTTTAATAAATAATATGGATTAGAAACATATTTAAAATCCTATTTAATAAAGACAAATGTCTATTTTAAATAAATAATAGACCCTAAAAAGAATAAAAGAAATATTCTAAATTGGACTTTAGAATATGTAAATAAACAGTATCAAAATATACTCAAAGTTTGGCAAAGGTTTGAATTTGAATAGTGCTTGAATTATTTGAAACAAAATCCAAACAAAAAATGAAAACAAAAAAAGAAAAATAATCAGAACAAAAAAAAGAGTCAGACCCAGCCTAACTAACCCAGGCCCAGACCAGCCTAGCGAGCCCACCTTCCCCTCTCCCCCGAAACGTTTTTCTCACTCACTAACGAACCTGAAGAGACACTGAACACCAGACCCCACTCCTTCTCTCTCTCACTCGCTGACGAAGCCAGCCCCACCTGTCAGTCTTCGTTTACACCCGCCCGCGACTACTTCCTGCTTCTCCCTGTCGTTCACTGTCCATCAAACCTCGATTAAATTCGTGTTAATTCCACAGTTAATCCGCCCAGTAATCACGCCCTACTAATCGCCCCTCTCTCCCCTCCTTTTCCCCTCAGACACCGCGGCAAAAGAGCCCCTAGGCAGTCTCCATTTTCGCTTGCACCGCCGCGGACTCCGACGAGCTCTCCGAGCAATTCCGGCCAGCACCCTCACCCTCACAAGCCCTGCTGCACAAAAACGTGATCCCCATCGTCCTGCGAACCTCCCAGTACCCCCACTCGCCCGCGTGAGCACCGTAGGCTCGGCAATGACCACGTCTGAGCTTCGCTGCCGTCTGCCTCCACTCTGACGAGCATTACCGGTGAGACACGACCGTTCCCTCCTCTCTGGTTGAAACCCCTGCGATCTACTCTCTCGCCCGCATCTAACTGCACCGCTGGTTTGTCTTAGCATGCACCACAGCCTCGCCAAGGACGTCGCCAAGCTCGCCCGTCGACAGAGACGACTCCGGTGAGGAATTACCGTCGACCTCGAGCGCCCCCTGCCTTCCGACGACCACGTTGAGCATCAGCAAGCTTCTGCGGTTCTGGTAAGCTTCTTCCCTCCTCCTCTCGCTTCCTGTTCTTGCCGTTATGCCATAGCCCGAGCACGCCGCCGCTCGCCGTCGCACCAGCGCCGCTAGTTATTGGTCGATGCATTAAGGACCGTCGGATCGAGATCGTAAGGATGCAATAGAATGACTTAAACGAAAGGGTATGAACTCATCTGTGCCACACGGTCTGCTTCTAATCCAACGCATCACAGCAGCCGATCCGCGTGAACCGTCATTGGCCAATCAGAACATTCCACGTGGCCTGGAGTTTGTTTTAAAACCAGTAACTTTTCTAATAGATGTGTGAATTTGTAAATTGCATAACTTTAAATCTACATGTCCAAATTTTACAAATTGTATATCAATGGAATCAGCAAAACAAGTACTTTCCAACCATGCACTTTTTTTAATGAATTACTTATGGAAAATTGGTTGAATTTGCAGAAACTTGTGTAGGCATAATTTGAATATAAAAATTATTCTAGAAATATTTTTATGGTAAAATCTTTGGAAAATGTATTGTTTTGAACCTACTGACCATAGAAACCAACTTATGGATTTAAAAGTTTATTTTGTGAATCTGAAGAATAAATATTTGAATAAAAGCATTTCTAGCTAAATAAAAATTGTTGAATATATTTTAAAATGATTTTTGAGTAAAACCTTTGGAAAATGATTTGATTTAAACTCTCTGACCCTAAACACCAAGTTTTAGGAATTAAAAATATATTTGATGAATCCTATAAATTATTGCTTTGCTAAAAAGCATTTTCAACAACATAAAATATTACTTTGGTATAAAAATGGTTTATAGGTAAAACCTTTTGCAAATGGTTTTTAATATTAAACAATTGACCTTAAAACACTAACATTTGTGTTTAAAAATATATTTGTCAAACACTAGAAAATGTTACTTTGATTTGAATCATCTCTAGCAAAACATAAATGACTTACAATGGCCATTTTCACTAACTTGTTATCAAATGGTTTTGCCACATATATAAATGACCAATAGGTGTTTTAAAATGTTTATAGCCTATTAGAAATCACTTTTCCAAATAAAACAATCTTTGGCATGCTTGCATGCATTGCTTTGTTTTTATTATTCTATGTGATGATTGCTTGAATGGTAGATTGAATATTTGCTTGCTTGATTGAATTGTAGTGAAATTTGAAGAGTGTGACTATTGCAAGATCAAGGAGTGAACTTATAATTCTCTACTAAAAAGGCAAGTGGTGCTTCATACTTTTGTCCCATTATTTTCACTATGCATTAGTGATATTTCTAAGTAGGACTTGCATGGAATTTTTGCTAAGTATAAACTATGCCATGGGAAATCCTAGTATATGAAACCTTAGTAGAATTTTCCTAAGTTAAGATGCCTACTACTATCATTCTTTCTAACGTCCCTAAAATCATGTTTTCAAAGATTGCATATCATTCATGCATGCATATCATTTAGGGATCAAATATCAGATCCATTTCAAGAAAACAAAGCACTAAGTGCTATTATTTTATGTAATCAAATATTAATCAAATACCACTCTCCAATGGGAAATTATTTGTCCAAAACCAAACCTTGTTGCTCTCAGAATGTTTTGCTTGCTTGCTAATGCTTAAACCAAAAATTTGCAAAACAAATGTGAATTTAAAACCATTTTCAAAACTTGATCAAATCAAGTGCCTTGTCATTGTTTATTTTGTTTGAACAAGGACCAAGCTATTACAGAGAGACCACATGTTTTTATACCCAAAAATATGATTGTTACACTCTATTTTTCCTGCTCGTGACCCAGGTCGACGCCTTCGTTCACGCCCGCAAACACCTAAGCCGCCGCTCAACTCCGACGAGCGATTTAGGTAAAATCCGTGTGCCCCTTGACCCCTCATTCATGCTATCAGCTCCGATGTGTCTTTGCGCAGCTACTAACCCCACTGACTTGTGCTAGGGCGATCCCGAACGTCGTCAACATCGTTGTCCGCATGAACCCGACGCCGCCAGCAACTCCGACGAGACCCTGCCGCTGCATCTGTGCGCCCCTTGACAAGCCACCGCCACGTTTAGCTTCAGCACACCGCCGCGAGCCTTGTAAGCATCTCCGACGACCCCAAACCCCCCTATAGCCACCGCTCCACCGTGGACAGAGCGCACCGCCGCCAGCCGTCGCCGTGCACCGCCAGTCTTTGGCAGTTTGATCGAGCACCGTAGGATATAGATCTAACGTGTAAGATTAGATCTATGACGAAGAGGTAAGTTTAGATCTGATCCGTGCATGTTTAGTTGGATCCAATGGTAGCCGAGCGTGATCCGGTGCGAAACGGTATCGTCCAATCAGACGCTGCCGCGTGGCCAGTTCTTTGATTTAAAATCAGATTTTGTATCTATTAGATGTTTAAACTTGATAAATTCATAACTTTTGATTCCCACGTCCAAATTTGACAAATTTTATATCAATGGAATCAGGAGAGGAAGCCCTTTTCATATATTCAATGTGTTTAATGTTTTGATTCTGTTAAAATGGTTATTTTTACAGAAACATGTGTAGGCCTATTTTGTGTATATTAATTATTTGAGAAATGTTTTAATGTTCAAATAAAGGTTGTTTGGCAAGTTTTGAACTTGTTTATGAACCAGTACTGTGCACTTGTCTTGTTGAGTATAGAAAATCATCACATATCATATTGCATGCATCCATATATTTTTGCTTGTATTTATTTTGTATGTGATTTGGTGCTATCATTTTATGTGTAGATTTTGGTGCAAATAGTGATTGTGATTGTGAGGATTGTAACTACCCTCCAAACTACCAAGGCAAGTGGTGCTTCATGATTTTATTCCTATATTTTTCAAATATGCATTAGAAATATTTTGCTAGACTTGCATGGATAATTTTTGGTCTTTATATGCTATGCTTGGGAAATCCTAGTAGTTGTAGAATTGCTAGAAATTTCTAAGTTAAGATGTTTATCTATGCCATGCTTAGCCTAGCTAGTAGCAACCAAGGGTGGTGAAATATTCATGCTATGATAAAATATTTCTAAGTCTTTGGACTTGTGTTTTGCTTAATAAAACAACTAAGTGAATGAAACACCTGGGTGGAATGGAAGGAATGGTTTATGTTGAGTGGTTACATAAGGCCCATTTCTATGGTTTACCTTTTGTATCTCACTTGTGGAAAGCCACCCAGGAACAAAGGGATTTGAGAGGCCAAATGTTAAGAAGCTTCTAGTGCAGCCACTTGGCAATATGGGCTCTGCCTGGATCATATAGGTTGCAATAACTTAGCCATTTGGACAGTTGGTGGTAGTGGGATGATAGGTTGGAGCGCGTCCATTTGGTCTAAGGGAAGGCTTCTGAAAGGTCCTGTCTTGGTGAAAATCAAGTCTTGTGGGGAAAGTGCACAACCTCTGCAGATGGAAGAATCTAAGTACTTAGCCATGTCCCTGGTATTGGACAACTTGAGCATCAAGACATGGAAGCTATCAAGAATCTCCTCATCCCAGTTTCTAAGTAAAACTTGTGGTTGAACAAGGGTGAAGGACCCCAATGTCTATTGGTGGTTCCCTGGGAAAAGTTTTTGACAAGAAAAACTTAGTGTTTTCAACTGATAGGCAAAAACCTATTTTGAGCAAAGCAAGCCTAAGCTACATTTAGCCAAAATGCATATAGTATTTAGTCCACCAATATTCTACTAAGGTATCACTTGCCAATACTATTCCAATGTATTGACCCACTGTGGTTGTAACTTGTGATGTTGCAGGATATTCTGATGATGATTAGGAGTCATGAGTCTACACTCAACATGTTTGCCTATGGCACATGAAGATGAAGACTTATTTATCTTATTATATATTTGAACTCTTGTATTAGGCCTATGGCCATGGAGTTGTAAAAGACTATGTCTGTCTCTAGAATGATATGTAATAATGACCTTTGTTTCTGTGTACTTCATCTTAAACTGTGGATGCTAGCATTGATCCAGGGACTAGCATTGCAATCACAGGGATCCCTTCCTTTACAAAGGAGGGATCTTAAAGATGGTATCAGAGCACTGTGTTATCTGTAGGATTATGACCCTAGGATTGGAAACCACTAAGGAAAAATTTTCAATAACTTCCACACTTGTCTTTTCTTCTCGTAAACTTTTCTAATCCTCTTTATCATCACTATTTGTAGATGAACTCCATCAACGAAGCCGTGAAGAAGGGACCACTCATGACTATGACTTTGGAGTGTGAGATAGAATTCCCCAAGGCTGTCAAGGACCTCATGGTTGCCATGGGAATACATGGTGCAGCTGTGTACAAGGGTTTTCCTATGATGGATGAAGGAGTTGAGTTCTGGTGGGTGCAACTTCACTTGTATAAAAACAAGGAAGACAACCACAAGGACTCAGGATTCTGCATGGTCACCAACACAATGATGCACACCACATTCTTTGATTCAGCAAGGGATACAGCTTGGAGGGCCATCAAAGAACTTGGTGATAGAATCAAGTGCAGAATGCTTAACACTCAGAATGATCTTAAGGAAGAAAAGAAGCATACCCAAGAGTTAGAGGCTACCAACCAAAGCCTAAGGAAGGACATCATAGACTTAGCAATGGAGTCTTGTGATCTAGACAAACAGATTGCCTCTAGGGATGCCCTGTTAGCCAACTTGGCAAGTGAGATGGGATTGTAAAGTACCACATTAGTTGGACCACCACACTTATCATTTATTTTTCCCAAATGTTGTTTAAAATAAATTGAACCTTGGTTGTTTGTAATGGATCCATGTATGCCATGACTTGTGTGTTTTGATTTCCAAAGTTATGCATGTGATGCCTTGTCTTGTGATTTGTCTTGAATTGTGTTGTTTCTAACTTTTTCTATCTTATTAAATAGATGCCTAATGTTACTATCAGCACGGTTGATGAGTTCAAGGGAACTCGATTTGGCCCTCGTATTATTGAGCTCACTAGTTTGCTCAATCTCCCTCTTCCTACCATCATGGTACTTCCCCTCACCAAGTTTGAGAGGAAAGACCTTTGGGGCTTCAAGGTTAATCAGCCCGGATGCCAGACTGGGCCTACCACGGAGGCTATCATCTTCAAGCTCATGCACGATGACAAGGAGAGAGGCCTAGAGGTAGTCATGCAGGACTTGATTGGACGTCTGTTAGGGAGACACTCTCGACAGGTTAGAGGTACTCACTTCCACGCCTTCGGTAGACGTGATGAGGATGGTGAGGCCATTGACTCCGAGGATACTTCGAGGGAGACAGCAGAGCTGATTCGCCTATACCTCCAGGACTTAGAGGTTCTTCTTAGGCACATAGACACCGATAGGACCAACGTCATGCTCAGCAATGACGAACTCCAGGTGCAACTTCGTGAGAAGGACAAGCTCTTCACGGAGCAAGATGAGATAGTCAAGGAGATGGAGGCCAAGTTCGAGAGTCAGGACAGAAAGTTCAAGAGTCAAGAGAAGCGAGTCCAAGATAGGAACAAGAGGATTCGAGACATGACTGCAGAACTGGAGGCCAAGGACTTCGAGCTCGAGCATCAGCAGACTATGATTGAGAGGCTTCGTTCTTAGAAGAGGGCTCTCAAAGCCAAAGTAGAGATCTTGACCACCAATGTCGAGGAATACAAGACCACTATGGAGAATGCAGGTCTTACATTTGTTGAGGAGGAGGTTGATGCCGAGGAGTAGTGATACTACTCATTTACCTTTATTTATCATGTATTTGATTATTGAGTCGCAATGACAATCCAACATGTGGATGGCTTGCTATTGGTGTGTTTACTTTGCAAACTTGTTGTCTATGTTGTTGAACTTTTATTATTATGATGCATGTTTGGTGATTGTTTAAGTGATGTATTGTGCATGTTAGCATCTATGGGTATCTCATTCTTATCTCTATTGAACAAACCACAGATGCCTCCCCGACGTGCCAATCCCAACCCCAACAACAACAACATCACCCCTGAGATGCAGCAAATGATGACAGCTCAGACTCAGCTGATACAAATGATGACTATGTTCATCCAGAATCAGAACAACAACAACAACAACAGCAGCAGCAGCTGCAGCAGCAGCAGCAGCAGCAACAACAACAACAACAACAACAACAACAACAACAACAACAACAACAACAACAACAACAACAACAACAACAACAACAACAACAACAACAACAACAACAACAACAACAACAACAACAGCAACAACAACAGCAACAACAACAACAACAACAACAACAACAACAACAACAACAACAACAACAACAACAACAACAACAACAACAACAACAACAATAACAATAACAACAATCAGAACAACCCACCGGGTTTTGACATGCTTACCAGGTTCTTGAGGCTGAGGCCAGCAAAGTTCTCAGGAACTACTGATCCTATGGTGGCCAATGATTGGCTACGCTCTATGAACAAGGAGTTGGTAACAGTTGGCTGTACTGAGAAGAGAAAGTCAGATTTGCAGCTCACTTGTTGGAAGGACCAGCAGCTACTTGGTGGGATAACTTCCAGATCACCACTCCCATTGCAGATGTGACATGGGCTATCTTTGAAGATGGTTTCCGTACTGCTCACATCTCATCCGGAGTGATGAGTTTGAAGAAGAAAGAGTTCCATAACCTGAAGCAACGCCACCGCGGCGTGGCTGAATATATTGAAGAGTTCAACAATCTGGCGCGTTATGCACCAGATGAAGTTGATGCTGATGCTAAGAGGAAGGAAAAGTTCCTTGAAGGGTTTAATGATGAACTAAACCTGCAGTTAGCTGTGGCCTATGTTCCCACATACCAGTCTCTTTGTGACAAGGCTGCTATTTTGGAGAACAAGATGAAGCAAGTTGAAAGTAGGAAGAGAAAGCACTCTGACAATCACAGCTCGGGATCGTCTCACAAGCGTTCCCATTATGATGATAGTGGGAGTTCAGGATCCCACAAGCATGGGAAATTCAACAAGCACCACAACCACAACCGTCATCATGGCAACAAGAGTCACCGTAGTCATGACAATGACAAGTACAAAAATCACAAGGGTGGATATAAGACCACCACAGTGGAAGTGGCAGTGGAAGCCATCCTGTCAAGAAGGATATTAGTCAGGTTGAGTGTTTCAAGTGCAAGAAGATGGGGCATTATGCAAATGAATGCCCAGAAAAGAAAGTTGAAGGACCCAACAAGCCCAACCCTTTCCAGAAGGGACAAGTGAACCACATCAATGTGGAGGAAATCTATGAAGAGACAAATGTTGTTGCTGGTAAGTTCAAACTCAATTCTATTCCAGCACTTGTTCTTTTTGATACTAGAGCATCGCATTCATTCATATCAAAAGCATTTGTTGATAGAAATGGGTTTCCAACTGAAAACATTGGGTGTCCCATAAAAGTAAGTTCTCCAGGTGGAGACATGATAGTAAGTCTCGGATGCCGGGATCTAGTGATAGAGTTTGGAAAACATAAGTTTCCAGTGAGTCTGATAATCCTAGATTCCCAAGGACTGGATGTGATTTTGGGAATGGATTGGATGACTAAGTATGAAGGAGTACTGGATTGTTCCAATCGTACTGTTGCACTCACAACCCCGGAAAAGAAGCGGATTAGATTCAAGTCTAACTTTGAATCAAAAGGGAGTAAGCTAAATTCTCTTAAGGGGGTTAGCATAGACAGTGTGCCAATTGTGAGTGAATATCCGGATGTGTTTCCGGAAGAACTACCGGGAATGCCACCAGATAGAGATGTGGAGTTTCTTATTGACTTGCTACCAGGATCTGGACCAATAGCAAAGAGACCGTACAAGATATCAGTTGATGAGTTGAAAGAACTCAAGAAGCAACTTGGAGAACAGTTGCAGAAAGGTTTTATCCAACCAAGTTCCTCATCTTGGGGAGCACCAGTTTTGTTTGTGGAGAAGAAAGATACAAGTCAAAGGCTATGCATAGATTACCGTTCACTCAATGAGGTGACTATCAAGAACAAATACCCTTTGCCTAGAATCAATGACTTGTTTGATCAGTTAGAAGGAGCTTGTGTGTTCTCAAAGATTGATCTCCGGTCAGGTTATTTCCAGCTCAAGATAAGAGAACAAGACATACCTAAGACAGCTATCACCACAAGATATGGATTGTATGAGTATACCGTGATGCCATTTGGTTTAACCAATGCACCAGCATAATTCATGAATATGATGAACAAAGTGTTCATGGAGTTCCTTGACAAGTTTGTTGTCGTATTCATCGATGACATTCTAATCTACTCCAAGGTCAAAGAAGAGCATGAAGGACATCTACGATTGATACTTGAAAAACTTAGAGAGCATAAGTTATATGCCAAATTCAGCAAGTGTGAATTTTGGTTAAATTAAGTTGGATTTCTTGGACACATTGTGTCAGGTGATGGTGTAGCAGTTGATCCTGCTAAAGTGTCAGCTGTAACTGAATGGGAATCTCCCAAGTCAGTGAAAGAGGTTCGTAGCTTCCTTGGCTTAGCAGGTTACTATAGAAGGTTTATTGAAAATTTCTCCAAGGTGGCAAAACCTATGACAGAATTGCTAAAGAAAGACAAGAAATTTGCTTGGTCAGAAGGTTATGAACTCAGCTTTCAAGAATTGAAGAAGAGACTAGTGACAGCACCAGTCTTATGTCTGCCAGATTTGGAGAAGGATTTACAAGTGTATTGCGATGCATCTCATCATGTATTAGGTGCAGTACATATGCAAGAAGGGAAAGTTGTGGCTTATGCCTCGAGACAACTCAAAACTCATGAAGTGAACTACCCTACTCATGATTTAGAGTTAGCCTCTGTTGTTCATGCACTCAAAACATGGAGACATTATCTTTTGGGAAAGCGATGTGAAGTGTTCACAGATCACAAGAGTTTGAAGTATATCTTCACCCAGAAGGAAATTAACATGAGACAAAGAAGATGGCTAGAACTCATCAAGGACTATGACTTAAGTTTGCAATACCACCCCGGTAAAGCAAATGTTGTAGCGGATGCTCTAAGCCGTAAGGTTTTTGTGAATGGCATTACTAAGGGAGAATTGCCAGATGATCTGTGTGCCCAATTTAGAGATCTCAGATTGGAGATTGTGCCTGAAGGACATCTCATGTCCTTGGATGTTCAACCTACTTTGTTGGACAAGATCAAAGAAGCCCAGAAGACTAATAAGGAAATTGAAGAGATTAAGGAAAAGATTGGCAAGGGAAAAGCCAAAGGATTCCATGAAGACGAACAGGGTACTTTATGGCATGGAAAACGTATCTGTGTTCCACAAGATCCGGAGCTTCGGAAACTGATTTTACAAGAAGCACACAACTCACTGTATTCCATTCATCCGGGTAACACCAAAATGTACATGGATATGAAGGAAAGATTTTGGTGGAATAATCTCAAGAAGGACATCGCCGAACATATTGCTTTGTGTGATGTATGTAGTAGAGTGAAAGCGGAACATCAGAAACCAGCAGGATTGTTACAACCACTACCTATTCCTGATTGGAAGTGGGACAAGATTGGTATGGATTTCATTACCGGATTACCAAGGACCAGGTCAGGATATGATTCTATTTGGGTAGTAGTGGATTGCCTAACTAAAGTGGCTTTTATTATACCCGTGAAGACAACTTACACAAGTGCTAAGTTAGCCAAGATCTATATGAGCAGAATTGTATGTATACATGGAGTACCCAAGAGTATTGTGTCTGATAGGGGAACTCAATTCACTTCCCATTTTTGGAGACAGCTACATGAGTCATTGGAAACGAGGTTGGAATTCAGCATTGCATTTCATCCTCAAACTGATGGACAAACAGAAAGGACTAATCAGATTCTTGATATGTTGAGAGCATGTGCTCTAGACTATGGAGCCAGTTGGGATGAAAGTCTGCCTTACGCAGAATTTTCTTATAATAACAGCTATCAAGCCAGTATTGAGATGGCACCATTTGAGTTTCTCTATGGGAGAAAGTGTACCACCCCATTGCTATGGAATGGTGTGGGAGAAAGAAGTTTATTCGGACCAGAACTCATCAAAGAGGCTGAAGAGAAAGTCAAGCTGGTTAAAGACAGATTGAAGATAGCACAGTCCCGACAAAAAAGCTACGCGGATCCTGAGCGTAGAGAGGTCACCTATGAAGTAGGTGACAGAGCTTATCTTAGAGTGTCACCACTTCGTGGAGTGAAGAGGTTTGGAGTCAAAGGAAAGTTGGCCCCAAGATATGTTGGACCATTCAAGATTCTGAGTCGAAAAGGTGAAGTAGCTTATGAGATTGAATTGCCAAAGTCTTTGTCAGCTGTTCATAATGTGTTTCATGTGAGTCAGCTTAAGAAATGCCATCCAGATATGGAGGAGACTTCTTTAAAGGATATTATACCTTTGGAAGAAGTCCAATTTGAAAGTGATCTCACTTATGAAGAGAAACCTATCAAGATTCTTGAGACTGCAGAAAGAGTTACTCGGACTAAGACTATCAAATTCTGCAAAGTTCAATGGAACCATCATTCTGAAGAAGAAGCAACTTGGGAAAGAGAAGATGATCTTCGGAAACACCACCCTCACCTATTTGCTAGCCAATCTGAATCTCTAGGGCGAGATTCACCTTAAGGGGGTTAGATTTGTAACATCCCTAAAATCATGTTTTCAAAGATTGCATATCATTCATGCATGCATATCATTTAGGGATCAAATATCAGATCCATTTCAAGAAAACAAAGCACTAAGTGCTATGATTTTATGTAATCAAATATTAATCAAATACCACTCTCCAATGGGAAATTATTTGTCCAAAACCAAACCTTGTTGCTCTCAGAATGTTTTTCTTGCTTGCTAATGCTTAAACCAAAAATTTGCAAAACAAATGTGAATTTAAAACCATTTTCAAAACTTGATCAAATCAAGTGCCTTGTCATTGTTTATTTTGTTTGAACAAGGACCAAGCTATTACAGAGAGACACATGTTTTTATACCCAAAAATATGATTGTTACACTCTGCAAAAATCTAGAACAAATTTGAATTCAAATAGCATTTGAATTTGTTTGAAAATGGATTCAGAAAAACAAAACAGAAATAGAAAATGAATAGAGAAAAGGAAAAGGGTCGGCGCCAGTCATTTGGCCCAACAGAGAAACCAGCCCACTAAGCCCACCCGGGTCGTTTCCCCCTTCTCTCTCTCTCACCCACACCCGCACTACCCCGCAGACACTGCCACTGGGCCCGAGCCAGGTCAGCACCTTCTTCTCCACCCCCTGTGCGCGCAGACCCCGTCGTCACCGTCGTTTCCTCCAGAAACGCCGCGTTGATTCCTCGCTTAATTGGCATTGATCTGCAGCGTAATTCCCTCGACCCTCCTGGCTACTTAATCACCTCGCCACCGCGGTCATTTCCCCCCACATAGCACGCCCACCTCGCCACCAGGCTGCCAGTATTTCGAACTGCACCGCCGCTGCCCGATGAACTCCGGCAAGCGATTACGGTGATCTCCGACCACCCCTGTGCTTTTGGTTCAAACGAGCGTGACCCTCGTGTCCTTACGCATCTGCTGACACCTCTATTTTTCCTGCTCGTGACCCAGGTCGACGCCTTCGTTCACGCCCGCAAACACCTAACCCGCCGCTCAACTCCGACGAGCGATTTAGGTAAAATCCGTGCGCCCCTTGACCCCTCATTCATGCTATCAGGTCCGCCGTGTCTTTGCGCAGCTACTAACCCCACTGACTTGTGCTAGGGCGATCCCGAACGTCGTCAACGTCGCTGTCCGCACGAACCCGACGCCGCCAGCAACTCCGAGGAGACCCTGTCGCTGCATCTGTGCGCCCCTTGACAAGCCACCGCCACGTTGAGCTTCAGCACACCGTCGCGAGCCTGGTAAGCATCTCCGACGACCCCAAACCCCCCTGTAGCCACCACGCCGCCGTGGACAGAACGCACCGCCGCCAGTCTTTGGCAGTTTGATCGAGCACCGTAGGATTTAGATCTAACGTGTAAGATTAGATGTGTGACGAAGAGGTAAGTTTAGATCTGAGCCGTGCATGTTTAGTTAGATCCAACTGTAGCCGAGCGTGATCCGGTGCGAAAAGGTATTGTCCAATCAGACGCTGCCGCGTGGCCAGTTCTTTGATTTAAAATCAGATTTTGTATCTATTAGATGTTTAAACTTGATAAATTCATAACTTTTGATTCCCACGTCCAAATTTGACAAATTTTATATCAATGGAATCAGGAGAGAAAGCCCTTTTCATATATGCAATGTGTTTAATGTTTTTCTTCTGTTAAAATGGTTATTTTTACAGAAACATGTGTAGGCCTATTTTGTGTATATTAATTATTTGAGAAATGTTTTAATGTTCAAATAAAGGTTGTTTGGATAGTTTTGAACTTGTTTATGAACCAGTACTGTGCACTTGTCTTGTTGAGTATAGAAAATCATCACATATCATATTGCATGCATCCATATATTTTTGCTTGTATTTATTTTGTATGTGATTTGGTGCTATCATTTTATGTGTAGATTTTGGTGCAAATAGTGATTGTGATTGTGAGGATTGTAACTACTCTCCAAACTACCAAGGCAAGTGGTGCTTCATGATTTTATTCCTATATTTTTCAAATATGCATTAGAAATATTTTGCTAGACTTGCATGGATAATTTTTGGTATTTATATGCTATGCTTGGGAAATCCTAGTAGTTGTAGAATTGCTAGAAATTTCTAAGTTAAGATGTTTATCTATGCCATGCTTAGCCTAGCTAGTAGCAACCAAGGGTGGTGAAATATTCATGCTATGATAAAATATTTCTAAGTCTTTGGACTTGTGTTTTGCTTAATAAAACAACTAAGTGAATGAAACACCTGGGTGGAATGGAAGGAATGGTTTATGTTGAGTGGTTACATAAGGCCCATTTCTATGGTTTACCTTTTGTATCTCACTTGTGGAAAGCCACCCAGGAACAAAGGGATTTGAGAGGCCAAATGTTAAGAAGCTTCTAGTGCAGCCACTTGGCAATATGGGCTCTGCCTGGATCATATAGGTTGCAATAACTTAGCCATTTGGACAGTTGGTGGTAGTGGGATGATAGGTTGGAGCGCGTCCATTTGGTCTAAGGGAAGGCTTCTGAAAGGTCCTGTCTTGGTGAAAATCAAGTCTTGTGGGGAAAGTGCACAACCTCTGCAGATGGAAGAATCTAAGTACTTAGCCATGTCCCTGGTATTGGACAACTTGAGCATCAAGACATGGAAGCTATCAAGAATCTCCTCATCCCAATTTCTAAGTAAAACTTGTGGTTGAACAAGGGTGAAGGACCCCAATGTCTATTGGTGGTTCCTTGGGAAAAGTTTTTGACAAGAAAAACTTAGTGTTTTCAACTGATAGGCAAAAACCTATTTTGAGAAAAGCAAGCCTAAGCTACACTTAGCCAAAATGCATATAGTATTTAGTCCACCAATATTCTACTAAGGTATCACTTGCCAATACCATTCCAATGTATTGACCCACTGTGGCTGTAACTTGTGATCTTGCAGGATATTCTGATGATGATTAGGAGTCATGGTCTACACTCAACATGCTTACTTGTGGCACATGAAGATGAAGACTTATTTATCTTATTATATATTTGAACTCTTGTATTAGGCATGTGGCCATGGAGTTGTAAAAGACTATGTTTGTCTCTGGAATGATATGTAATAATGACCTTTGTTTCTGTGTACTTCATCTTAAACTGTGGATGCTAGCATTGATCCAGGGACTAGCATTGCAATCACAGGGATCCTTTCCTTTACAAAGGAGGGATCTTACATGCTTAGCCTAGCTAGTAGAAAACAAGGGTGGATTATATTCATGCTATAAAATATTTCTAAGTCTATGACTTGTGTTTTGTTAATAAAACAACTATGTGAATGAATCACCTGGGTGGAATGGAAAGAAAGGTTTGTGTTGAGTGGTTACACAAGTCCAGTATACTGGGGAAAACTTGGTATCTCACTTGTGGAAAGCCACTCAGGAACAAAGAGATTTGAGATGTCAAATGTTGACAAGCTTCAAGTGCAGCCACTTGGCATTATGGGCTCTGCCTGGATCATATAGGTTGCAATAACTTAGCCAAATGGACAGTTGGTGGTAGGGGATGATAGGTTGGCATGCGTCCATTATGGTCTAAGGGAAGGCTTCTGAAAGATCTTTTCTCGATGCATGTCGAGTCTTGTGGGGAAAGTGCACCACCTCTGCAGAGTGTAAAATCTAAGTACTTAGTCGTGTCCCCGGCAATGAACAATTTGAGCATCAAGACATGGAAGCTATCAAGAATCTCCTCATCCCAATTTCTAAGTTAAAAACTTGTGGTTGAACAAGGGTTAAAGGATCACCAATTTCTATTGGTAGATGCCTTGGGTGATTTTGTCAAATAAAAACTTAGTGTTTTTCAAATGATAAGGAAAAATCTATTTTGAGCAAATCAAGCCTAAGGCCCACTTAGCCAAATGCATATAGATTATAGTTACCACTATACCACCATAGTATCACTTGCCAATACAATTCAAATGTAGTGACCCTTGTGGCTGTAACTTATTATGTTGCAGGTTTGTTTGATGTTAGTGAAGTGTGTTGATTAGGATTACAAGTCTACAACCAACATGATTGCCTGTGGCACTTTGAAGATGAAGGACTCCATGCTATATAGTTATTTCTGCTGCATTGTAATGAGATAGCCAAATGAGCTATGTAAGATGCAATGAATTATTTTATTCCTGGTTATAAAGTTGTATTATGACCTTTGTTTCTTGATATTACATCTTAAATGTGGATGCTAGCTATTGATCCAGGGACTAGCATTGTAAACACAGGGATCTCTACCTTATTAAAGGTTGGTACCTCTACAGATGGTATCAGAGCACTGTGTGCCTGTAGGATTGTAACCCTAAGATTGGACAAAACCCCTTAGAAAAATAAGAGTTGTATTTGTTCCAAAAACTTATTTACAAACAATCTTGTAAACTCTTTCCTTAACCTTTTTAGTTTTGATTCTACATCTCTTCTATTTCAACTTGATGGACAAGGACCTCAACCATGAGCAAAGGACTTCACCAACTCAAATGACTTCAACTTCAACATCACCAATGACTTCAACTTTAGTTTCACCAAGGACTTCAACTTGGACATCACTAAGGACTACAAGTGAGGCAAGAATATTATTCAAGACTTGAAGACTAAGGAAACACAACTTAGAAGTAACCATCATCACCATTGAAGTTTTGTGACCAAGCTACAAGAATTTATCCAAGGATACAATGATCTTGTTCAAGAAGACACGACTAAGAAGAATGGAATGATCTCAAGAAAAACCATATAGTTGGACCACCATACTAGTGATTAGATCAAACCCGCCAACTTATGTGGTGTAGCAAAAATATTTTGTTGCCTAAAAATGTGCTTGAAACTTGTTGTTTGATTGGAATGTTTGTTTGTGATTGCTTGCACATTGCTTGTGTGAATTGTGATGCGTGTGATAGACTTCTTCCGTAGAAATCTTTTGCCTATTCTAATCCCAATCCAACCCAAACAGATGACTACTCCAAGAAACTCCAACATCAAGAATGGTGACAACAATAACCAAGAGATGCTCATGAGAGAACAACTACTAGTAAACCAAACCCATTTGAATCAGATGACAACTCAGTTTCTAGCCAACAACAATGAGTTAGACCCAACCTTGCAAAAGTTTTTGGAAAATCAATCTCAATTATTGCAAGGGATGACCACTCACATGATCAACATGAAAGGGAACCTTTCCCAAGGAGTTTGTGACAACAATGATGTCAAGGATGATATTATAGAAGGAACTCAAGCTTGCAATATTTGTGGAGACATGGATCACACTTCCAAAGAGCATGGAGATCAATGCCCAAATTGTGAAGAGAAGCATCCAACTAAACAATGCCCCACATCTCAAGTGACTTGTTTCCTATGTGAAGGAACTAATCATGTCCCTATCTAATGCCCCATCTATTCTATAGTTCAACAAAGGAAACAAGGTGGAGTGCATCAAGAGTATGAAAACCCCCATGAGGAAACAACTTCTACCAAGAAGAATGAAGACAAAGGAAAATCTCATCTTGAACCTCCATGCACTATGACTCACATTGATGGACAGAATAATAAACATATGTATTATCCAAGGAAACGACTAAGGAAACAAGGAGACTTTCCCACATTTGAGGTGAGATATGAAGAACATGAACTAGAAGAACTCCTAGCTTTGGAGAAACCCAAGAAGAAGAAGAACCAAGGAAATAAACAAGAGACAGTGATACCAAAGAATAAGTATAAGGAAATTAGACAAGTGTGGTGCAACAACTGCAAAGAGCTAGGCCATTATATATCAACTTGTCCACAGAAGATACGTGAAGAACTCAACCTTGTCACATGTTACAATTGTGGTAACCAAGGACATTATGAAAGCAATTTTCCAGAAAATATGAAGTACAAGACAAACAAGCCTATGAAGGATCTTAGCCTTGTCACATGTTTCAAGTGTGGAAACAAAGGACACTATACAGATGTATGCCTAGAGAAGTTTCATCAATATCCCAAGCAAACCAAGATGTAATCTAGTTGGAAATTTTTAAGGGTGGTAGTACCCTAGTTGCTTTGAAGCCAACTTGTAACCTCTAGCCTCCCCAAATCTCGGGACGAGGTTTCTTTTAAGGGTGGTAGCCTGTCACATCCCAAAATTTTCCAAATTTTGTAATGTGAAAAATAAATAAACAAAATAAATAATTGATGAAATTTAGGGTGAAAAGAAACTTTTTGTTTCTAAATGGAAACTTAAAAAAAACCCATCTTGAACAAACTTTGAATAAGGGAATCCACCTAAATTCAAAATCAAGTGAAATGCATTCTTCATAAATGCATCTTGAAATTTAAACACTTGGAAAATAAACCAAAACTCTAAAACCCTAATGGAAGAAATCTTATTCAAGATCCCAAAGACCATGGATTTGAGCCATATAAAAATTTAGCAACAAGCATTTATAAATGATCAAGAATGACAAATAAAAATATTATAAAACCATAGTAATTGATTTCATTCAATTTGGAACCTTGGATAAAATCTTATGAACTTAATAAGGTAAAGGAATAATTTCGAAGGCTAATAAAGCTCCTATCTAAAATCCATACCAAATGGTGAGAAATTAATCCTAAAAGGATATAAAAGGATAAACAAGTATTAAATGAAAGTATACAAATTAGAATCACCAAGATGGGATCTATAAATAAAAAGATATGGATTTTTATAAGACAAAGAAAGAAAGAAATAAATAAAGGATATTTAAAAGCCAAATTAAAACTTGACATAATCCATAAGCAAATGGAATAAATATAATCCAAATCCAATAAAGGGATAAAGACTATTCTAATAAAATTATATGGCATTAAACCATATACTAAAAATTAAATTTGAATAAAGATAAAATACCTAATAGAAATGATTAATTAAATCATGAGAGATTAATAAGTGGAATTTCCCAAGGTGGATATAAAAGTTATTTAATTAACTTTAATGAAATAAAATAATCAATTAAAAAAATATGGATTTAAAACCATATTGTTGAATTAAGGGAAATACCCAATTTAAATGATTAATGAAACATATTAAAATAATTCAAAAAGAATTATTTAACACGCTATTGAATAAATAAAACTTACTAAAAAGGGTTTGATAAATATTTGAATTTAAAACAGAAAGTTAAATCATTTGAATAAATAATATGTATTAGAAACATATTTAAAATCCTATTTAATAAAGACAAATGTCTATTTTAAATTAATAATAGACCCTAAAAATAATAAAAGAAATATTCTAAATTGGACTTTAGAATATGTAAATAAACAGTATCAAAATATACTCAAAGTTTGGCAAAGTTTTGAATTTCAATGGTGCTTGAATTATTTGAAACAAAAGCCAAACAAAAAATGAAAACAGAAAAAGAAAAAGAATTAGAACAAAAAAAGAGTCGGACCCAGCCCAACTAACCCAGGCCCAGACCAACCCAGCTAGCCCACCTTCCCCTCTCCCACCCAAAACGTTTTTATCACTCACTAACAAACCCACAAGGACACTGACCACCAGACCCCACCCCTTCTCTCTCTCACTCGCTGACGAAGCCATCCCCACCTGTCAGTCTTCGTTTACACCCGCCCGCGACTGCTTCCTCCTTGTCCCTGCCGTTCACTGTCCATCAAACCTCGATTAAATTCGTGTTAATGCCATAGTTAATCCGCCCAGTAATCACGCCCTACTAATCGCCCCTCTCTCCCCTCCTTTTCCCCTCAGACACCGCGGCAAGAGAGCCCCCAGGCCGTTTCCATTTTCGCTTGCACCGCCGCGGACTCCGACGAGCTCTCCGAGCAATTCCGGCCAGCACCCTCACCCCCGCAAGCCCTGCTTCACATGAACGTGATCCCCATCGTCCTGCGAACCTCCCAGTACCCCCACTCGCCCGCGCGAGCACCGTAGGCTCGGCAATGACCATGTCTGAGCTTTGCTTCCGTCTGCCTCCGCTCCGACGAGCATTACCGGTGAGACCCAACCGTCCCCTCCTCTCTGGTTGAAACCCCTGCAATCTACTCTCTCGCGTGCATCTAACTGCACCGCTGGTTTGTCTTAGCGCGCATCACAGAGACGACTCCGGTGATGAATTACCGTCGACCTCGAGCGCCCCCTACCTTCCGACGACCACGTTGAGCATCAGCAAGCTTCTGCGGTTCTGGTAAGCTTCTTCCCTCCTCCTCTCACTTCCTGTTCTTGCCGTTACGCCGTAGCTCGAGCGCGCCGCCGCTCGCCGTCGCACCAGCGCCGCTAGTTATTGGTCGATGCGCTAAGGACCGTCGGATCGAGATCATAAGGATGCAATAGAATGACTTAAACGAAAGAGTATGAACTCATCTGTGCCGCACGATCTGCTTCTAATCCAACGCACCACAGCAGCCGATCCGCACGAACCGTTATTGGCCAATCAGAACATTCCACGTGGCCTGGAGTTTGTTTTAAAACCAGTAACTTTTCTAACAGATGTGTGAATTTGTAAATTGCATAACTTTAAATCTACACGTCCAAATTTTACAAATTTTATATCAATGGAATCAGCAAAACAAGTACTTTCCAACCATGCACTTTGTTTAATGAATTGATTCTAGAAAATTGGTTGAATTTGCAGAAACTTGTGTAGGCATAATTTGAATATAAAAATTATTCAAGAAATATTTTTATGGTAAAATCTTTGGCAAATGTATTGTTTTGAACTTACTGACGTAGAAACCAACTTATGGATTTAAAAGTGTATTTTGTGAATCTGAAGAATAAATATTTGAATAAAAGCATTTCTAGCTAAATAAAAATTGTTGAATATGTTTTAAAATGCTTTTTGAGTAAAACCTCTGGAAAATGATTTGATTTAAACTCTCTGATCCTAAACACCAAGTTTTAGGATTTAAAAATATATTTGATGAACCCTATAAATTATTTCTTTGTTAAAAAGCATTTTCAACAACATAAATTATTACTTTGGTATAAAAATGGTTTATAGGTAAAACCTTTTGCAAATGGTTTTTAATATTAAACACTTGAACTTAAAAAACTAACATTTGTGTTTAAAAATATATTTGTCAAACACTAGAAAATGTTACTTTGATTTGAATCATCTCTAGCAAAGCATAAATGACTTACAATGGCCATTTTCACTAACTTGTTATCAAATAGTTTTGCCACATATATAAATGACCAATAGGTGTTTTAAAATGTTTATAGCCTATTAGAAATCACTTTTCCAAATAAAACAATCTTTGGCATGCTTGCATGCATTTCTTTGTTTTTATTATTCTATGTGATGATTTCTTGAATGGTAGATTGAATATTTGCTTGCTTGATTGAATTGTAGTGAAATTTGAAGAGTGTGACTATTGCAAGATCAAGGAGTGAACTTATAATTCTCTACCAAAAAGGCAAGTGGTGCTTCATACTTTTGTCCCATTATTTTCACTATGCATTAGTGATATTTCTAAGTAGGACTTGCATGGAATTTTTGCTAAGTATAAACTATGCCATGGAAAATCCTAGTAGATGAAAACTTAATAGAATTTTCCTAAGTTAAGATTCCTACTACTATCATGCTTAGCCTAGCTAGTAGAAAACCAGGGTGGATTATATTCATGCTATAAAATATTTCTAAGTCTATGACTTGTGTTTTGTTAATAAAACAACTATGTGAATGAATCACCTGGGTGGAATGGAAAGAAAGGTTTGTGTTGAGTGGTTATACATGTCCAGTATACTGGGGAAAACTTGGGCATCACCAAGTCCAGTATACTGGGGAAAACTTGGTATCTCACTTGTGGAAAGCCACCCAGGAACAAAGAGATTTGAGATGTCAAATGTTGAGAAGCTTCAAGTGCAGCCACTTGGCATTATGGGATCTGCCTGGATCATATAGGTTGCAATAACTTAGCCAAATGGACAGTTGGTGGTAGGGGATGATAGGTTGGAACGCGTCCATTCTGGTCTAAGGGAAGGCTTCTGAAAGATCTTGTCTCGATGCATGTCGAGTCTTGTGGGGAAAGTGCACCACCTCTGCAGAGTGTAAAATCTAAGTACTTAGTCGTGTCCCTAGCAATGTACAATTTGAGCATCAAGACATGGAAGCTATCAAGAATCTCCTCATCCCAATTTCTAAGTTAAAAACTTGTGGTTGAACAAGGGTTAAAGGATCACCAATTTCTATTGGTAGATGCCTTGGGTGATTTTGTCAAATAAAAACTTAGTGTTTTTCAAATGATAAGGAAAAACTATTTTGAGCAAAGCAAGCCTAAGCCCCACTTAGCCAAATGCATATAGATTATAGTTACCACTATACCACCACAATATCACTTGCGAATACAATTCAAATGTATTTAACCTTGTGGCTGTAACTTATTATGTTGCAGGTTTGTTTGATGTTAGTGAAGTGTGTTGATTAGGATTACAAGTCTACAACCAACATGATTGCCTGTGGCACTTTGAAGATGAAGGACTCTATGCTATATAGTTATTTCTGATGCATTGTAATGAGATAGCCAAATGAGCTATGTAAGATGTAATGAATTATTTTATTCCTGGTTATAAAGTTGTATTATGACCTTTGTTTCTTGATATTACATCTTAACTGTGGATGCTAGCTATTGATCCAGGGACTAGCATTGTAAACACAGGGATCTCTACCTTATTAAAGGTTGGGACCTCTACACCTTTGGACCTAGGAGTTTTTATCATGTTGTAAATGTAACAGGGACGAGCCATGAATGCCCAGTAAGCCGGACGCCCTAAGATGGTGTGGTAAGAACTTTTGAATCGTACCACCTCGGAGGAGAGTGGACCGGTCCGATAATTATCTCGGGTTCCGAATGTCACGTCCAGTGTGATCTCGCCCAGAGAATCCGCCTGTCTCCCTGGTACAATGCCATGAAAAGTTACAGTGTTGTAACTCAACTGGCTCTCGTGGATATTCATGCGGTGGAGCATTTCGATATAGAGGATGTTGATGTTGCTGCCATCGTCCATGAGAGGTTTAGAGAACTCATAGCTGTCAATAAGAGGATTGACGACCAGAGGATACTTTCCTCGGCGATGTGTTTTCCTCGGGCGATCTGAGCGGTCAAAGGTGATGGTTACTGTAACATCCCAAAAATATTAATCAAGGTTATCATTTCAAATCACCCAAAATTAGGGTTAACAAAAACTTTTTGTCAATTAAATCATTATGAATGCATGTGTGTATGTAATGATTGTATGAATGCATGGATGGACTTGTTTGATTGTTGTGAATGTCAAGGATTGGTTTAAAGATGAAAACAACATCATCTAAATCATTTCCAAGAAGAATCAAATCAAAAGATATTCAAAAACAAACAAAACAAGCAAATGGTCATTTTTGCCAATCTTGCTCACTAGACCACTTTGAGTGTTTATAGTACAAGATTTCAAACAGAAACAATTCCATTTATTTTCACCCCTTGCTAGACCAAGTGAAAGTGAACCCAAGCCCACCTTGCAAACCCACATAAACATTTGGCAACCTTATTCAAATGACAATTCAAAATTGAATCTAGTTCATATGGTAAGATCACCATTTCTCAAAACCCAACCAAACCAGTGCACCTTGACAAATCCATGCAACCGGAGACTTCCTAGTATGTGACCAGTACACCCACAAAGTTTCATCCAAAAATTCACATTTTAATTTCTTGCAGCCATTTCATCAAACACTTGGAGACAGAAAATCAAATTGGCCAAACTTCACTGTTTTGAGCAGTAATTTGGCTAAGCATTTTTCACCATTGATCACACTTGTCTCCCCCAGTGCCAACCAGTGCCTTGAACACCCCTAGCCCCTACCCAGTGCACCATGCCATGCCAACCCGAGAGAACCCTTGCCATCTGACCATGGATAGCTAGCCAGAGCAAGCGCCGAGCCTAGCCATCATGTCCAGGACGCGCGCCACCGTCCACCGCCACCCCCTGTCTAGTGCTCGAGCCCTGATAGCCACTAGACCACCCAGAATGCACGCGCCCATTGCTTTGCGACCATGTCCAGAGCGCACCATAGCGTCGCGCTCGACACGCTCGCACAGAATGCACCCTGCCTTTGCCGCCCACGTACGTGATCACCACCGCACTAGGAACCTCCCAGACAACCATGTTCGCCGTCGCACGACCCGTAGCCGATGTGTGCCATTAAAACTGTCGTCGGTGCCGCCTAGAGCGTCGACGCGTTCCGACCGAACTGCACCGGCCCACGCCTCGCCATCAAGCCGTTGAGCTTCGCCAGGAGACCACGCATCGTCCCCTACCTTCGGCCCTGTCGTTAGCTCACTGTGAAGCCTACCTGTAGCATCCCATTTGTCTAACAACTGTAATGCTACTTGATCTAGTAATAAAATGGCCCCTTCCTGCATATGTTTGTTGCTTCATAATCATATCATGCTCATGTCATCATGCCACCTTGCATTTGAGCATCATACAAAAACCCTTGAGTTTGGTTCTTATCTCATATGCATTGCTATTTGTATTTGCCTCTTGATATTGTAGTTTGGTTCTTGATAAATTGTTGAAATGCCCAAGTTGAGTTGGGGGCATATCTTTTATTGACTCCACCACCTTTTCTTCACCACTTTATAATTCCACCATCCAATTAATATGAGCTTGGCATTTTATTTGAGTTTACCTCTAGCTCATGTGGGTTGGGTGGATTCCACTCATAATCTTTTGCTTGGCCTTACTCCATCTTTGGGGATGCACATAAATAAATGCCATGGGATATTATTTTGTTCTCACAAGATAAAACCTGGCATTTAATGCATTTGCATGGGCCATGCAACCATCATCATCTTTGGTCATCTTATGGTTTTATTTGAATTCTTGAGTGGGTCATCTCTGTCTTTATTCCTGCTTTTGGGCTTGATCCATTTTAATCTTGCTCATACCTCATCACCTCTTTTCCTCTTTCTCTTTTGGCCATCTTGTTGAGCTTGTGTGGATCATGCTTGACCTAATCAAGACACCAAACCCTCTCTCTCTCTCTCCCTCTCACCATGCATGACCCCCACCATACTTGCATCCCTCCTCTAAACCTAGCTCGACCCACCATGTCCCACCTCCCTCTCGGCCTCCCCTCTCTTCCATGCTTGGGCCACAGCTCCACCCCCTCTCCCTGGCCCCACATGTCATCTTCTCTCTTTTCTCTTCTCTCTCTCCCCCCAAACCCATCTACCCTAGCCGAGCCTACCCCTCTCCTCTCTCTTGCTCTCTCTCTCTCTGTCTGACCTGCCCCACCCCGAGCCCCTCGCACCTGGCCCGCCTGGCAGTCCCCCCCCCCCAGCTCTGCCTGCCTAGTTAACCCTCCCCCTTCCCTGCCTGGCCGATCACGTGAAGGAGAGGCAAAAAGGTGGCCGAAGCCACCTTCCCCTCCCCCACGCCATCCTCACCTTCCCCCTCCCGTTCTTATCCACCCCTCCATCTCTCTGCCTCGCCCAGCTACTCCCTATCCACCCCAGAGGTTCTGCCCCGCCTCCCCTTCCTCCCTTCTTCCTCCCCCGACAGACCCCCCTCTCCACCATGGCCCCAAAACCCTAGCTGCCTCGGCCTGTTGCGATCTGCGCATCCTGCTGCTCCCCGAGAACCCCAGAAGCTCCGACGAGATCCCCTGCACCTCCTTAGGCGGCTAGCACCAGAGAAGGCGACTGGAAGGCCACCGAGCACCGCCGCCGTCGCCATGGCCGGAGGGATCTGAAGCTCCTCGTCACGAGCCCGCCGTCAGACCCCTTCCTCCCCGAGCCTCGCCAACCACGTCGACAAGCTGCTGGTGAGCTCCGCTATCCCCCAGACAAGGGCCTCTCCTATCTCGCGCGCCGTAGCCCCGCCGCCCTCCGACGAGCGCTCTGCGTGCACGCCGCGCGTCGTGCCGACCGACAGCAGCCGCTGCAGCAGCTAGATCCGACGATGTTCGTCGCCCCGCCCCGCTCGCTGTAGCCCTCCGCTGGCGATGCCACCTGTAGGGAACCTGTAGCCCGTTTAGCCCTCTCCATTTTTGGTTTTTGCAGCACTCCGTTTTACCCAGTGGATTGCTCGCCAACGTCGACCAAACCCCGGCCGATCGTCGGTGCCTGCAGAGCGGCGCGCCGCTGCCGTCCCGACAGCCGCCGCTGTTTTGCACTTAGGCCCCTGCAGATTCTCCCGCCTAAACCCGACGTCCCCGGAGCCCCACCAGTCAGCGTCGGTGGCGTTTTTATAAAAAGGCTCCCCACGTTTCGCAGACTCAACCCGCGGTCCCGGCTCCTCCACGTGGCACGCCCCGCTGGCGCGCCCGCGTGTGGCCCCGAGCCGACCGTGTCCCCACCTGTCAGCGTCTGCGGTTAGCAAAGAGTGTGTAACAAAAGTTTTTGGGTTGTCTGTTTAAATTCAAAACTGATTCAAATTAATTCAAATTCAATTATAAATCCGTTTTCAAATAACTTTTCAATTATAAATCCAAATAATGCAAATAATATATGTTTTTGAATCAGAAAAATGTGAGGATTTCAAATATGCTATTCAAATTACCTTTTGCACATTTAAAATTCCAAGTTGAGTAAATTACAACAAAATGCCACTGGAACTTAATAAATTAATAACTTTTGATCTATAACTCCGAATTTAACAAATGATATGTCTAAAATGATCAGCTCGACGAGACCTTTCTGTTTATGCTATCCATGACTTCAATCGCAGCATGCATCATATAAATATATAATATACAGCAACTAATATGACAATAAAATGGGACCAAAACCCCATAAAATGTTATTTCTTGTGTTCTACACCTCACCCATGCCATGCTACTTTATTGCCATGCAACTTGTGCATCATTCACCATGGCATGCTTGATTGCTCGACGCATTTTATTCCTATGCTTGTGCACTTTATTTATGTTGGCCCTTGTTTGTTTGGTTCTTCTTCGAATAGACACTGAGCAGGGGATATATCAAGAGAACCAGGAGCACTACCCAGATCCGTCTCTCGCTTCAACTGAGTTGCCAGGCAAGCACTACCACATGCTTGCATACATACAGTACCTATTGCCTCTACCTTATTCTTGCATCATTGAGTCGCGATTGCATTAAACTGAATCCCAAGTATTGCATAGCCTTTACTTTTAAACCCCACCAAGCTTGTTCCCCATCCCATGAGCCATTACTACAGGAGTTGTTTGAGCCATGCGAGTCGTAGGACAGCATGTGTAGGGTATGTGAGTGTCTGATGGATAACGAGGTACCTAAACGACTTAACCTGAGTAGTAATGGGATAACTAATGAAAGTGGCACCGGTGGGCAATATCTTCTATTTGGTTTTTCATGCTCACTTGTGTCCCGTAGGACCCCGAGTACTTGAAACCTGTTCCTTGAATATTCGCGCTATCCACATCCGGGAGGCTTATGGGACCCCCTTGAGCCAGAGCTTGATTCATTCTTATTTCTTGGGGCCACAAACTAGTTTGAGGTTTTATTTACTATTCCGTACTTATGCCATGTTTACTGCTTTATTTAAGATTGTGCGAGGAGCACACTGTACTGTTTAGGCAAGCGGAGTGTTTTCGCGGTATCGACAATCCCAGTTTTGGGTTCCCAGTCGTTTACAGCCATTGTAGCAAACCTTGAGTCCGTCTCGGAGTCAGCTAGCTTCGTTGCAGGTGTACTCATTGGGGTGGCCCCCTGAAATATTTCTGAATCCTGTGATTGCTTTGTCGTGAAGGCCTCGTTGGGTTTTGATTTGGTTTTTCCGAGGTTGATCGAGTGTTTGTTGCTATTTGTGCACCCCTGCAGGGTAAAACTTTCTGAAAGCCGTGTCCACGGTTATGGACGACTTGGAGCACAGTTTCTCGATCATAGACAAGCATAACTAAAGTACCGCTTTTAATTTGACTAAGTAATTGACTAGTAAATAGTGCAACACTCATGGAATGGTTAATAAAATTGCCAACGGATGGGGGGTTGTTCGTCCGCTTCCTCGTTGGTAAGCGAGGAGGAGGATGGATCTGTGGATATTACTGCTATAACTGTTGTCATTCATTCACGGACATCCGTCTATCTTTGGTTAGGCGGATGGTTAGCGAGTATCTATAGAACTGTTAGGGTTTATCTTTTGCTGCAATTGCGTCACCCTAGGTTGTGTCCCCTTTAGAGGCATAAAGACTTGCTGAGTACCCCTAGGGTCTCACACGATAAATTATTGGTTCAGATGAATAGGTACAATCGCAAGACGGATACTGGGTGGAGGAGGCTGATGATGTGGGCAACGATCGTTTGGTGTAGAGATTCCGGGAACGGGGATCCGTGAGATCTGTGGGCGGGATGTGCTTACTTCTGGGCATCTTATGCCGATTTGCTTCTTATCCGTACTCGGACCTTGTTTGCCGCTTCCACCTGATACTCTGATGTGTGATGTATGAGGAATTATCCTAAAATATTATATCTATCTAGGTCATTTGAATCTTGCCGTATGGCGTTGCTATATTTTCCTTTCTTTCTAGATGGAATGGCTCTGATGTACTTTTGTATGGTGGCTTGCATACATACTCATTTGTGTATGTAGTTGATCCCTTCGCCTGCCGATTACGCCGCCTGTATAGGTCCCGATGAATTGGAAGTGGTTGGGACGGCCGAAAGGTCTACCCGTGAGTGGCTTTTGGGGCCCCACCGTACTATTTCAACCACTTCCGCTCATCCAGGCTTGTATCTAGGAGCGTAATTCACCGAGGTAGTTACAAATTGGTATCAGAGCCGACCCTCGCAGTTAAACGGGCGTGTGCGGGTCAGTGGCGGACATGTGGCGCATGGCGCGTGTGGCCCGGAGTGGACACGGCATGGCACATGTGCCGGCACTGGACGCACAGACGTGTGCCAAGAGGGGACGTTCCTGGCTTGTGGTTGATCGACGAGGACGTCGATCTTCTAAGGGTGGGTGTATGTGAGACCCTGGCGCATGGCTCAATAGGATTGATAGGAAAACTCATACCAACAAGTTGCAACTTCTTTTCCGGAAGCTCATTCGAAAAGAACTCTAAGGTTAAGCATGCTTGGCCTAGAGCAATTCTAGGATGGGTGACCGACCGGGAAGTGGGTAACCGGGTGCGCACGACTGAGGACAAAGTGCGCAGAAAAGACTAGTGTTGGTCTGTGGGGCTAGTCTAGAGATCCTATTGAGCTGCCAGAAGTGATAGCCGTCGGTCCGGAGTGACCGGGGGTGTTACAAATAATTGTGGCATCCCGCAAAAAACCACTACTAGAAAATCGCGTTGTTTTTGTGCATTGCATCATCATGACCGCATGCTCATGTCATCTTGCCACATTGCATTTGAGCATCGTCATCATCTTGCATTTGCTTGCATAAAACTAATTGTGGAAAACCGGTTCTTGTTTTCTAAACGCCCCGTCTATGTTCCAAACGCAAAACCCGGGTCTCCGGATTATCTTGTTTTGTCTGCTATCGGTTTGCAAAAATTTGTTTGAAATAAATAAATTAGTTAATTATTTTTAAGTGGGGCAGTCGAACGGGCCGATTCGACCCGAACGACCACCCCCAGAATAAAATCGGTCTAGCTTAGACCCCACCCCAAGTCTTTTCTTACCCCAGTCCTATCTACCCACCCTCCAGCCACCTCACCCCACCCAATCCCTGGCTGCCACCTCACCCTCTCCCTCCCCTCTAACCAATCCCATGCCGCCACCTACCCCCACTCCCTCAACCCCAACCCACTGCCACCCCCACAGCCCACTCCCTCCACTCACATGCCAGCCCCCTCCCCCACCCCGCGGGCCCCGTCCCCCTGGCCCACACGCGCCCCACGCGCCAGCCCCGCCCCTGGACCCGGTCTCCTCCCTCCCCACGCGTCTTCCACCTCCCGCTCCTCCCTCCTCTCCTCCCTGACGCCCGCTCGCCGGCTCCGTTCCCTCACCGCGCCGCCGCGCCCGGCACTCCGCTCGCCGGACCCGCGCTCGACCCTACCCGCCTCTCCTCCTCCCCGTCGACCCGCCGGTCGGCCGCTCGCCCCGCCCGCCTCCGGCCTCGGCCTCGAGCTCCTCCGCTCGCACCCCTCCGTCGCCTGCCGTCTTCCTCTCCGGCGCCGTCCGCGCTGCCGCCAGGGCCCTCCCCTCCGGCCGCTCCTCCTCTCTCCCCTCTGCAGGCCGCCTCCCGCCGCCGGCGCTTCCCCTGCCTCCCTCGCCGCCTCTTCCCGAGCTCGCCGGCGCGCCACCGAGCCTCCTCCTCCGTGCTGCCGCCGGCCCCGTCGCCTCCTCCGCCCGCCAGCACCCTCGCTGCCTCGAGCCCCCCCCCCCCGGAGCGCCGCCCTCTGCCTCCGGCCGGCCCCGCGGGCGCCACCTTCCGCCGCGGCCGCGCTCCTCGCCGCGCCCGCCGCGCGGTCCCGCCTCGCCGTCCTGCGCCCGGCCCCGGCCCCGCTTCCTCCCGATGCGCCCCGCCAAGCACCACCCCCGGCCGCTCCTCTCTCCCTGCCGCCGCCTCTGCTTCAGCCCGGGCGCCACCGGCGGCATGCCCTCTCCCTCGACCGGGCCGCCGCTGTCGCTAGCACCTCGCCGGGGATCTCTGATGACCCCTGCGTCCATGTTCTGCGGCCAAGAGTGCTGCTACACGTCGAAGGCCAGAACCTCCAGGACCGTGGTGTGTGCTTGATGTTAGATGTTGGTGCTGCCTTGAACCACCGGCGCGGAACCCGAGCCCAACACCGGCAAACCCGAAGATAGCTAGAAGAACCATCGGCAAGATCTGCTACCAGGACACCAAGATCCCCCGAATCCGATGACCGAGAACCCGGAAGCCAAGATCCACGACTCGGAGATGCCGGAACACCAAGTTCGTCGAGACCCTGAAGACCCGTTCCCGGAGGCGAAGTCCGGACCCGATGACCGCCAAGATCGCCACGAGAACGACAAGTACTTCACCCCGGACATCGAGACCCCGGTGCGACAAGTACTCCACCCGGATGCGATGCTCGAGAACACGGACGGTAAGGACACCGACGCAGAACATCAAGATCTTCTTCCCCGAACGTCAAGACCAGCCTGATACGCGGGCCCGACAAGAGCGACACCGACCAGGGCAAGTCCGATGCGCCCTGACGCCGAACCAAGCTCTTCTCCGCGGATGCGACAAGATCTACTTCCCCGATCCGAAGACCCTAAATCCCGGAGTCCGAGAACGATCCCGTCGAACCCCAGATCCGAACCCTGCCGTTTCGTCGAACCCTGGACCCTGAGACCGAACCCCGAACCCCGGAACCCCAAGATCGTCGAACCCTAATGTGTGAACCTTTTTCCGAGCCCTATTTTATAAATGCTATATATAAAACTTGTTGCATATTTAATTGTTCATGCATGCATATTGTCATGTGGTTTGGGGGCCTTATGCCGATTCACTTCATAATTAAATATGGGGCCCATATGCGGGCAAATCTAGTCTTATATTGGCCTCATTTAAATTTGTGTAGCGAACCGGTAACTCATCTTGCCTTGTTATTATAACATTTAATTTGCGGGGTAGATAGATAACATGAACCATTTAATTATTGTCGGGACCCCCGGTTCCGCTTAATATTGCCTAATTGCATCGCATCTTTGCCATGTCATACATCATACACGCATCATGCCCGATCTTCGGCCGTAGTATTAAATATTGCATCCGTTGTTTATTCTAGTGTTTTGGTTCTTCGCGGATAAGGCCGTTGAGTTGATGCGAGTGTCGACCCGTTCTTCGGTTGAACCTTCGACAATGTTTTCAGGCGAGCACCTCCCCCTTTCTACCTATCTTACTTTTATAGTATTTATTCCCTCCTGTTGATCTATTGCTATCTGTGTTGCGCTGCTCTAGTTTTCGTACCCGTGATATCCCTTGCAACCTTATATGGCCTTGGACACCTCCTATTACCGTTGATTGGTAGATAGTTGGACCTGCGCGTCGTAGTCGCTTGCTCAAGTGCTGTTGCGTGTCATCAAGCGCCACAGTTGTTGGAGAATTGCCGCCTGTTGAATGCTGGAGATGATCATGGCTTTATTTATTGTTCACTTTAATTATTGTTTAACAACTAAATTGAAGTAGGTAAGCAGAGGCACAGGTGGGCAATAGATGTTATTTGGTTGTTAACCGTCCACTTGTGTCCCGTAGGACCCCGAGTACTTGATACCTGTTCCTTGAATATTCGCGCTATCCACATACGGGGAATTATGGGCCCCCCTTAGCCAGAGCTTGATTCAGTCTTATTTCTTGGGGCCACAAACTAGTTTGGGGTTTTATTTACGATCCTGTACCTATGCCATGCTTTACTGCTTTATTTACGATTGTGCGAGGAGCACACTGTACTGTTTAGGTAAGCGGAATGTTTTCACGGTATCGACAATCCCAGTTTTGGGTTCCCAGTCGTTTACAGCCATTGTCGCAAACCTTGAGTCCGTCTCGGAGTGAGCTAGCTTCGTTGTGGGTCTACTCAATGGGGTGGCCCCCTGAAATATTTCTGAATCCTGTGATTGCTTTGTCGTGAAAGCCTCGTTGGGTTTTGATTTGGTTTTTCCGAGGTCGATCGTGTGTGTGTTGCTATTGGTGCACCCCGGCCGGGTAAAACTTTCTGAAAGCCGTGTCCGCGGTTATGGACGACTTGGAGCACAGTATCTCGATCATAGACAACTATAACTAAAGTAGTGCTATAAATTTGACTTTATAATGACTAGTAATCAGCTTCACTATAATGGAATGGCTAAATAAAACTGCTAACAATTGCTTGCTTGAGTTGTCGCTTGCGACCATTGTACCTGACTAGTAAATATTGCAACTATAACGGAATGGCTAAATAAAAGTACCAACAACTGCTGGGTTTTAGGTTATCTCATGCTAATTGTATCTGACTAGTAAGTGTTGCAACTATCACGGAATGGTTAACTAAAAGTGCCCACTGCTTATTTTATCAGGATGATTATCTATACCTGACTAGTAATTACTGCAACGATAACTGAATAAGTAAAACTGCCAACTGTGTGAGTTCCTCGGTTGACTTCCTCGTTTGGTCTCGAGGGGGGGGAAACACCAGGATGGGTTTGTTTGATGGTAGCATCAGGTTGGTTCCGAATAGGTCTTTCTTACCCCTCTCTGATAGCCGCCAGTTGTATCGAGTCTCTATAGGTTGTTTAGTGCATGCTGCCGCTGCCGCTTCAGTCCACCATACCTATGTAGGCGAGGACCGCCGAATTCTAGTCTCGCCGTGTACTGGCCTCAGTACTGACGCTCCTCTTTTTCCTTTGCCCTTTGTCGGCACCCCTTTTGTTTAAGCAGGTTTTGAGATCGACGTCGTTAGCAGGGTTACCCTTCCGGCTTGGCCTGGGCAGGGTTATGGACGTCATTGGTTATTCTTCAGGGCTCTTAGCCCCATTTGCATCTTGTCCGTAGCTGGACGCGCTATTGCTTTCAAGGTGATTTGGATCTTTGTACCGTATATCTGTATTCTTGACTCATGGAGTCGTGTTGTATATATATTCTGTTCTGTGGGTCCCATCGAGGACTGTTGTGTAATGTTATTACTTCGTTTTCCACCCGCACGAAAGTGCCTGGTGGGCACCTTTGAATCGTTTCTATGCGGGTTTGGCGGGATTCGCTAAAACTTGCATAGGGTCGATTCTGAGGGTGTTACAGAGTGGTATCAGAGCTCAGCAGTTGCGATACCCCACAAGTCCAGCCTGTAGGATAACCTAGCTAACGGACGTTGTAGAGTGTCAAAACTATTTTGAAAAAATCGGTTGGATAGATCTGGATAGGTCTGCTTTTACTCCTTACCCCTCTGCTATTATCCTCTTACCTCTACGTGTTTTGGAATCCGCTCTCTTCTCTTTCTTCGAGTCCAGGAATTCTCGTGGTTGGGTTCCCGTCGTACCTTCAGGGTTTCGCTTCCTCCTCTGATAACGGTGTTCTACCATCCGGTGTTCAAGCTTCCTGATGAATCCGTCTACGGTGTTACCATTCTTTGTTCCTTGTTTGCGCCTTTCGGTGTTTTCCGACGCGACGACATCATCTACGCTAGATCCGATGTAGAGTCTGCATCCCTCCTTTGTTTCTGAACCTCGCTTGTCGAGATCTTCAGTCTGATTCCGAGAATGGTTGCACGCTTTTCCACTGATTGTGCGGAGTAATAGTTTGGATGCGTGATGGATTGGCCCCCATGCCGATTACCCCTTCTATTCGCTTTTGTACATTGAAGTGGATGAGAATGCATCGGTTCCCTCTTTCCATCGAAGCTAGAGGTGGCTTTATTTGTTGATACCTCTACCTTCGACCTTTTGTCCCCGGAGTGTTCTCTCGACGATCACGGACAACGACCTCTTGTTAGTGGTGTCGCGAGGATCTACACGAAGCGAGAAGACGCAGATCGCCGACCTTCCTTCCGGTACCATGAGGCGGATCTCGAGGGCGAGATCCATTGTTAGTGGTGTCGAATTGTGGCATCCCACAAAAAACCACTACTAGAAAATCGCGTTGTTTTTGTGCATTGCATCATCATGACCGCATGCTCATGTCATCTTGCCACATTGCATTTGAGCATCGTCATCATCTTGCATTTGCTTGCATAAAACTAATTGCGGAAAACCGGTTCTTGTTTTCTAAACGCCCCGTCTATGTTCCAAACGCAAAACCCGGGTCTCCGGATTATCTTGTTTTGTCTGCTATCGGTTTGCAAAAATTTGTTTGAAATAAATAAATTAGTTAATTATTTTTAAGTGGGGCAGTCGAACGGGCCGATTCGACCCGAACGACCACCCCCAGAATAAAATCGGTCCAGCTTAGACCCCACACCAAGTCTTTTCTTACCCCAGTCCTATCTATCCACCCTCCAGCCACCTCACCCCACCCAATCCCTGGCTGCCACCTCACCCTCTCCCTCCCCTCTAACCAATCCCATGCCGCCACCTACCCCCACTCCCTCAACCCCAACCCACTGCCACCCCCACAGCCCACTCCCTCCACTCACACGCCAGCCCCCTCCCCCACCCCGCGGGCCCCGTCCCCCTGGCCCACACGCGCCCCACGCGCCAGCCCCGCCCCTGGACCCGGTCTCCTCCCTCCCCACGCGTCTTCCACCTCCCGCTCCTCCCTCCTCTCCTCCCCGACTCCCGCTCGCCGGCTCCGTTCCCTCACCGCGCCGCCGCGCCCGGCCCTCCGCTCGCCGGACCCGCGCTCGCCCCTACCCGCCTCTCCTCCTCCCCGTTGACCCGCCGGTCCGCCGCTCGCCCCGCCCGCCTCCGGCCTCGGCCTCGAGCTCCTCCGCCCGCACCCCTCCGTCGACTGCCGTCTTCCTCTCCGGCGCCGTCCGCGCTGCCGCCAGGGCCCTCCCCTCCGGCCGCTCCTCCTCTCTCCCCTCTGCAGGACGCCTCCCGCCGCCGGCGCTTCCCCTGCCTCCCTTGCCGCCTCTTCCCGAGCTCGCCGGCGCGCCACCGAGCCTCCTCCTCCGCGCTGCCGCCGGCCCCGTCGCCTCCTCCGCCCGCCAGCACCCTCGCTGCCTCGAGCCCCCCCCTCCCCGGAGCGCCGCCCTCTGCCTCCGGCCGGCCCCGCGGGCGCCGCCTTCCGCCGCGGCCGCGCTCCTCGCCGCGCCCGCCGCGCGGTCCCGCCTCGCCGTCCTGCGCCCGGCCCCGGCCCCGCTTCCTCCCGACGTGCCCCGCCAAGCACCACCCCCGGCCGCTCCTCTCTCCCTGCCGCCGCCTCTGCTTCAGCCCGGGCGCCACCGGCGGCATGCCCTCTCCCTCGACCGGGTCGCCGCTGTCGCTAGCACCTCGCCGGGGATCTCTGATGACCCCTGCGTCCATGTTCTGCGGCCAAGAGTGCTGCTACACGTCGAAGGCCAGAACCTCCAGGACCGTGGTGTGTGCTTGATGTTAGATGTTGGTGCTGCCTTGAACCACCGGCGCGGAACCCGAGCCCAACACCGGCAAACCCGAAGATAGCTAGAAGAACCATCGGCAAGATCTGCTACCAGGACACCAAGATCCCCCGAATCCGATGACCGAGAACCCGGAATCCAAGATCCACGACTCGGAGATGCCGGAACACCAAGTTCGTCGAGACCCTGAAGACCCGTTCCCGGAGGCGAAGTCCGGACCCGATGACCGCCAAGATCGCCACGAGAACGACAAGTACTTCACCCTGGACATCGAGACCCCGGTGCGACAAGTACTCCGCCCGGATGCGATGCTCGAGAACACGGACGGTAAGGACACCGACGCAGAACATCAAGATCTTCTTCCCCGAACGTCAAGACCGGCCTGATACGCGGGCCTGACAAGAGCGACACCGACCAGGGCAAGTCCGATGCGCCCTGACGCCGAACCAAGCTCTTCTCCGCGGATGCGACAAGATCTACTTCCCCGATCCGAAGACCCTAAATCCCGGAGTCCGAGAACGATCCCGTCGAACCCCAGATCCGAACCCTGCCATTCCGTCAAACCCTGGACCCTGAGACCGAACCCCGAACCCCGAACCCCGGAACCCCAAGATCGTCGAACCCTAATGTGTGAACCTTTTTCCGAGCCCTATTTTATAAATGCTATATATAAAACTTGTTGCATATTTAATTGTTCATGCATGCATATTGTCATGTGGTTTGGGGGCCTTATGCCGATTCACTTTATAATTAAATATGGGGCCCATATGCGGGCAAATCTAGTCTTATATTGGCCTCATTTAAATTTGTGTAGCGAACCGGTAACTCATCTTGCCTTGTTATTACAACATTTAATTTGCGGGGTAGATAGATAACATGAACCATTTAATTATTGTCGGGACCCCCGGTTCCGCTTAATATTGCCTAATTGCATCGCATCTTTGCCATGTCATACATCATACACGCATCATGCCCGATCTTCGGCCGTAGTATTAAATATTGCATCCGTTGTTTATTCTAGTGTTTTGGTTCTTCGCGGATAAGGCCGTTGAGTTGATGCGAGTGTCGACCCGATCTTCGGTTGAACCTTCGACAATGTTTTCAGGCGAGCACCTCCCCCTTTCTACCTATCTTACTTTTATAGTATTTATTCCCTCCTGTTGATCTATTGCTATCTGTGTTGCGCTGCTCTAGTTTTCGTACCCGTGATATCCCTTGCAACCTTATATGGCCTTGGACACCTCTATTACCGTTGATTGGTAGATAGTTGGACCTGCGCGTCGTAGTCGCTTGCTCAAGTGTTGTTGCGTGTCGTCAAGCGCCACAGTTGTTGGAGAATTGCCGCCTGTTGAATGCTGGAGATGATCATGGCTTTATTTATTGTTCACTTTAATTATTGTTTAACAACTAAAATTGAAGTAGGTAAGCAGAGGCACAGGTGGGCAATAGATGTTATTTGGTTGTTAACCGTCCACTTGTGTCCCGTAGGACCCCGAGTACTTGATACCTGTTCCTTGAATATTCGCGCTATCCACATACGGGGAATTATGGGCCCCCCTTAGCCAGAGCTTGATTCAGTCTTATTTCTTGGGGCCACAAACTAGTTTGGGGTTTTATTTACGATCCTGTACCTATGCCATGCTTTACTGCTTTATTTACGATTGTGCGAGGAGCACACTGTACTGTTTAGGTAAGCGGAATGTTTTCACGGTATCGACAATCCCAGTTTTGGGTTCCTAGTCGTTTACAGCCATTGTCGCAAACCTTGAGTCCGTCTCGGAGTCAGCTAGCTTCGTTGCGGGTCTACTCAATGGGGTGGCCCCCTGAAATATTTCTGAATCCTGTGATTGCTTTGTCGTGAAAGCCTCGTTGGGTTTTGATTTGGTTTTTCCGAGGTCGATCGTGTGTGTGTTGCTATTGGTGCACCCCGGCCGGGTAAAACTTTCTGAAAGCCGTGTCCGCGGTTATGGACGACTTGGAGCACAGTATCTCGATCATAGACAACTATAACTAAAGTAGTGCTATAAATTTGACTTTATAATGACTAGTAATCAGCTTCATGGAATGGCTAAATAAAACTGCTAACAATTGCTTGCTTGAGTTGTCGCTTGCGACCATTGTACCTGACTAGTAAATATTGCAACTATAACGGAATGGCTAAATAAAAGTACCAACAACTGCTGGGTTTTGGGTTATCTCATGATAATTGTATCTGACTAGTAAGTGTTGCAACTATCACGGAATGGTTAACTAAAAGTGCCCACTGCTTATTTTATCAGGATGATTATCTATACCTGACTAGTAATTACTGCAACGATAACTGAATAAGTAAAACTGCCAACTGTGTGAGTTCCTCGGTTGACTTCCTCGTTTGGTCTCGAGGGGGGGGGAACACCAGGATGGGTTTGTTTGATGGTAGCATCAGGTTGGTTCCGAATAGGTCTTTCTTACCCCTCTCTGATAGCCGCCAGTTGTATCGAGTCTCTATAGGTTGTTTATTGCATGTTGCCGCTGTCGCTTCAGTCCACCATACCTATGTAGGCGAGGACCGCCGAATTCTAGTCTCGCCGTGTACTGGCCTCAGTACTGACGCTCGCGAGAGTAGGACTGCTTCCACTTTTCTTCTTACCCACCCACCCACCCTTTTCTGGTAAGGAAGTGTAACGTTTTCAATCCTCTCCTTAAAGTTCAAACTAGGATTCACGTGTTCTGGGTTTCCGTAGTACCATAGGTTGTGTGTGTGTGTGTGTGTGTGTGTAATTCCTTGTCTATCTGTTGCATCCAAGTTGTTATCTAATCAGCCTTTTTGGTTATCAACTGTTGGTACATTCCATACCGACAGTGTTTTGCAAACCGACGTGATCTGTCTTACTCTTTGTTATCCGACGTTATCTTGTTTGGGGTGTTCGTTTCCGTAGTTACTAATCTTTAGGTTCATCGTGAGAAGAAGGGGTTAGGATATGTGTTTTACTTATTCATGTGCGGAGTAATGATTTGAGTGCGGGATGGAGTCGCGACCATACCACTACTCTTATCATTCGCTTTTGTATATTGAATTGGTAGAGTCACTAATCTTGATTCGTTAAGTAATTTTGCGCATCTATTGGTATTTTAATGCCGAAATTTGTGGAAAAATTTTCTTTGATATATTTGTGTACCACACTCCTTTTCAGTCGTGTGCGATATGCTTACTATCTTCTAGGTGCTTTGAACTTTGTTGATATTTTAATATCATCTTAGTAAATTGTATCCTTTAATCTTGGTTAATTCCATCTTGGTACTATTTTGGATTATTATTATTCTCCATTATAGTACTGACTTGTGTTTTATATCAATCTCAGGATGGCTCCACCATGCCGTTCAGATGAGGACATACCACCGGAATTGGGGGCCGCGTTGTCAAACATAGCCAATGCCTTGGCAGCAATGCAGCAGAACCAGCAGCGTTTGGAAGAAAGTGTCAGGAGAAATGAGTTTGCTCCACTCCCTCCACCTCCCAAGCGGGGCGACATCAAAAGCTTCCTGAAGTTCAACCCTCGCCAATTTGATGTTTCTGATCGACCACTTGATGCTGATGATTGGTTACGTGAGACGTCAAGGCTACTGGAGACTGCTGATGTTCCTGAGCAAGAATGGGTGAAATGTGCTACTCACCTTCTGAAGGGAGATGCAGCTCTCTGGTGGGAGAATTATCTGAAGGCAAGCTGCACTGGTTTTCAGCCCACTTGGGAACAGTTCTTTGGAGCTTTCAAAGAGCAATTCCTGTTAGAGATTGTCATGGAAAGGATGAAGGAAGCGTTTCTCAACCTCAAGCAGGGAAATGATAATGTCAACACCTACATCAGGAACTTCATGAACCTTTCTCGTTATGGTGGCAATGAGGTCTCCGATGACAAGAAGAAGCAAAAGAGGTTCAGGCAAGGGCTCAATGCGTCTATTAAATATGCAATCACACATGCAAGGCCGGCATCTTTTCTGGAACTTCAGCATACAGCTCTGCAGGAGGAAGCAAGTAGGCAAGTGTTTGAGGAGTCCAAGAAACACAACCGTGATGCACCAAGCTCTTCAGCTATGTCAGCTCCTTCTAAGCGGCGTGTCTGGGTTCCTAACACCCCACCGTCGCTCCCGGCTTCACCAAGACCTGCAAGCTACGCGTCAAGGCCACCAAACTTCATCATTGCTGCTCCCAGGGGCTACACCCACAACTACCCTGGAGCGACTGGCGGAGTCCCTGGCTACATTGCTCCACGTCCACCTGGTGCTTGTTACACGTGTGGAGATCCTGGACATCTGAACTGGAACTGTCCGTTGAAAAACAAAGCTCTTCCTCCACCCCCGCCAAGATCTGCAGCAAGCTCTCCTTTGGTTCGTGCACCACCACCTCGGGCTCTCAACATCAACACCAAGCCCGGGTCTACTGTTGCTCGTGCCAATTGTGTCAACGCCGCTCAAGCTGAGCATGCACCTGGAGTTGTGATGGGTATGCTTCCCGTTAACTCAGTCCCTGCACGAGTTTTATTTGATTCTGGTGCATCGCATTCTTTTGTTTCTATCAAGTTTGCAAGTGAGAATGGGTTAGCGTCGGATCCTCTTCTGAAGCGGTTAATGGTTCTTTCTCCTGGAGCAACAATGGCAGCTTCTAAAATCAGCCATGGCAATCAAATTGAGATTGGTGGCTCTTCGTTCTCGGCATCATTAATTGTTCTGGGCAGTTCTGACATTGATGTCATCTTGGGCATGGATTGGTTGACGGCAAATGCAGCTGTGATTGATTGTGCTGAACGCTCGGTTTTTCTGAAGATTCCTGAAGGCCATATAGTCTTTTCTCCAAGTCTGACTCCTACTGTCCAGCTCTTCTCTTTGGCGGCTCTGAATGATGATGCTATGGAAGCTATTCAGAGTGTACCAGTGGTCTGTGAGTTTCCGGATGTCTTTCCTGAAGATTTGTCGGGTATGCCTCCGGATCGTGAGGTTGAGTTTGTAATTGAGCTTGAACCTGGAACGGCTCCTATCTCCAAGCGGCCTTATAAAATGGGTCCTACTGAGTTGGCTGAACTCAAACGTCAACTTGATGAACAAGAGAAGTTGGGTTTAATTCAACACAGTACTTCTTCTTGGGGTAGCCCAACAATCTTTGTGAAGAAGCGTGACAGGACTGATAGACTTTGTGTTGACTATCGGGCTCTCAATGCTAAAACCATCAAGAATAAATATCCCCTTCCGCGGATTAATGATCTCTTCGATCAGCTAGCTGGAGCTGTGGTGTTCTCTAAACTTGACTTGAGAAGTGGTTATCACCAAATCAAAATTCGCAAGGAAGATGTGCCCAAAACAGCTTTCACCACCCGCTATGGCCTGTATGAGTACACAGTCATGTCTTTCGGTCTCACCAACGCACCTGCTACCTTCTCGAGGCTTATGAACTCGGTCTTCATGGAGTACCTGGATAAGTTCGTTGTGGTCTATCTGGATGACATCCTGGTCTATTCTAAGTCCAAGGAAGAGCATGAAGAACACCTTCGGTGTGTCCTAAACAAGCTTCGTGAGAACCGCTTGTATGCAAAGTTCTCAAAGTGTGAGTTTTGGCTGCCTCAAGTAACCTATCTTGGTCATGTCATCTCTGCCAAGGGCATTACAGTCAACCCGGAAACTGTGAACACAATTGTTGAATGGCTTCCTCCTGTTAATGTCAAAGAAGTGCGGAGTTTCCTCGGTTTGGCTAGTTATTGCCGTCGCTTCGTTCAGAACTTCTCGAAGATAGCGAAGCCTCTTACCGATCTCCTCAAGAAAGGCAAGAAATACCTTTGGACCCCTGCATGTCAAGCAAGCTTTGAGACACTCAAAGATAAGCTCACTTCCACACCAGTCTTGGTTCCTCCGGATACATCTAAACCTTTCCAGATATTCTGCGACGCTTCTTTGCAGGGATTGGGTGCGGTCCTTATGCAAGAAAAGCAAGTTGTTGCTTATGCCTCTCGACAGTTGAAGACGCATGAGATCAACTACCCCACACATGAACTTGAGCTCGCAGCAGTTGTCTTTGCTTTGAAGCTATGGAGGCACTACTTGCTTGGCAACCGTTGTGAAATCTTTTCTGATCACAAGAGTTTGAAGTATATCTTCACACAGCCTGATCTCAACCTTCGGCAGAGGAGATGGATTGAAGCAATCAATGATTTTGATTTGACCATCAACTACACACCGGGCAAAGCTAATGTCATGGCCGATGCTCTCAGCCGCAAAGCTTATGTCAATAACCTCATGATGGAAGAACAACAGCCTCTCTTGTGTGAGGAATTCCGTCAGCTCAACCTGGAAATTGTGGAACAAGGGAATCTCTCGAACCTTCTGGCTACTCCTCTCTTGGAAGAAAAGATTCGTTTTCGTCAGCGTGGTGATCCGCACACCAGAAAGATCACCTCCCAGCTTCAGCTTCCGAAGTATGAGTCCTTCCACGTCGATGATCAAGGCACGCTTTTCTTTGAACACCGGATGTTTGTTCCGAACTACCCGGGTTTGAGAGAGCAAGTTCTCAAGGAGGCGCATGATTCTGTTCTATCTATCCATCCTGGCAGCACAAAGATGTACATGGACTTGAAAACACAATATTGGTGGCCTGGTTTGAAACGATATTGTGCCAAGTATGTCTCGGAGTGTGATGTCTGCCGCAGAGTGAAAGCTGTCCATCAGAAACCTTTCGGTCTTCTACAGCCATTGAAACCCCCGGAATGGAAATGGGAGAAAGTAGAGATGGACTTCATCACTGGTTTTCCAAGGTCGCAGAAGGGCAACAATGCAATCTTTGTTGTCATCGACAGGCTTTCTAAAGTGGCTCATTTCTTCCCCGTCAAGGAAACAATTACTGGAATTCAGTTGGCTGAGCTATATATCAACAGAACTGTCTCTCTGTATGGGGTTCCGCTTGAGATCAGTTCAGACCGTGGGAGCATCTTCACTTCCAAGTTCTAGGAAAGTTTCCAAAATGCTTTGGGAACAAAGTTGAACTTCAGCACTGCTTACCACCCTCAGTCGCAAGGACAAGTTGAAAGGATCAATCAGATTCTGGAGGATATGCTTCGTGCTTGCGTCATCTCTTTTGGCATGAAGTGGGAGGAATGTCTTCCTTATGCTGAATTCTCGTACAACAACAGCTTCCAGAAAAGTCTGAAGATGGCACCATTTGAGGCTCTCTATGGTCGCAAGTGCAGAACTCCGATTGGTTGGTCAGGTGCAGGAGAAAGAATATGGTTTGGCCCTGATATTGTAACTCAAGCGGAGGAGAAGGTGCATATCATTCTTGAGAACCTGAAGATTGCTCAAAGTCGACAGAAGAGCAATTATGACAGGAAGCACACGGACATGGTGTATGCCCCTGGTGATCTCGTTTACCTTCGTGTCACTCCCATGAAAGGCACACACCGCTTTGGTATCAAAGGAAAGCTGGCTCCTAGATACATCGGTCCTTTCAAAATTCGTGGTAGAAGAGGAGAAGTTTCTTATGCCCTGGAGCTCCCGGAAAAACTCAAGGTTCATGATGTTTTCCACATCTCGCAACTCAAGAAATGCTTCAAGGATCCCGGCAGGACCGTGGATCATGAGCTAATCAATCTCCAAGAAGACCTGTCTTATCAAGAACACCCCACCAAAATCCTGGAAGTCGCAGAAAGAAGGACTCGCAACAAGTCCATCAAGTTCTGCAAGGTGCAGTGGTCGCACCATTCCGTTGATGAAGCCACTTGGGAGCGTGAAGATGAACTCCGTGCCAACTATCCTACCCTCTTTGAGTCTTCTTCTTCTTCCTAGAATCTCGGGGCGAGATTCCTGTTTAGTGGGGGAGAGTTGTAGCATCCCATTTGTCTAACAACTGTAATGCTACTTGATCTAGTAAGAAAATGGCCCCTTCCTGCATATGTTTGTTGCTTCATAATCATATCATGCTCATGTCATCATGCCACCTTGCATTTGAGCATCATACAAAAACCCTTGAGTTTGGTTCTTATCTCATATGCATTGCTATTTGTATTTGCCTCTTGATATTGTAGTTTGGTTCTTGATAAATTGTTGAAATGCCCAAGTTGAGTTGGGGGCATATCTTTTATTGACTCCACCACCTTTTCTTCACCACTTTATAATTCCACCATCCAATTAATATGAGCTTGGCATTTTATTTGAGTTTACCTCTAGCTCATGTGGGTTGGGTGGATTCCACTCATAATCTTTTGCTTGGCCTTACTCCATCTTTGGGGATGCACATAAATAAATGCCATGGGATATTATTTTGTTCTCACAAGATAAAACCTGGCATTTAATGCATTTGCATGGGCCATGCAACCATCATCATCTTTGGTCATCTTATGGTTTTATTTGAATTCTTGAGTGGGTCATCTCTGTCTTTATTCCTGCTTTTGGGCTTGATCCATTTTAATCTTGCTCATACCTCATCACCTCTTTTCCTCTTTCTCCTTTGGCCATCTTGTTGAGCTTGTGTGGATCATGCTTGACCTAATCAAGACACCAAACCCTCTCTCTCTCCCTCTCACCATGCATGACCCCCACCATACTTGCATCCCTCCTCTAAACCTAGCTCGACCCACCATGTCCCACCTCCCTCTCGGCCTCCCCTCTCTTCCATGCTTGGGCCACAGCTCCACCCCCTCTCCCTGGCCCCACATGTCATCTTCTCTCTTTTCTCTTCTCTCTCTCCCCCCCCAAACCCATCTACCCTAGCCGAGCCTACCCCTCTCCTCTCTCTTGCTCTCTCTCTCTGTCTGACCTGCCCCACCCCGAGCCCCTCGCACCTGGCCCACCTGGCAGTCCCCCCCCCAGCTCTGCCTGCCTAGTTAACCCTCCCCCTTCCCTGCCTGGCCGATCACGTGAAGGAGAGGCAAAAAGGTGGCCGAAGCCACCTTCCCCTCCCCCATGCCATCCTCACCTTCCCCCTCCCGTTCTTATCCACCCCTCCATCTCTCTGCCTCGCCCAGCTACTCCCTATCCACCCCAGAGGTTCTGCCTCGCCTCCCCTTCCTCCCTTCTTCCTCCCCCGACAGACCCCCCTCTCCACCATGGCCCCAAAACCCTAGCTGCCTCGGCCTGTTGCGATCTGCGCGTCCTGCTGCTCCCCGAGAACCCCAGAAGCTCCGACGAGATCCCCTGCACCTCCTTAGGCGGCTAGCACCAGTGAAGGCAACTGGAAGGCCACCGAGCACCGCCGCCGTCGCCATGGCCGGAGGGATCTGAAGCTCCTCGTCACGATCCCGCCGTCAGACCCCTTCCTCCCCGAGCCTCGCCAACCACGTCGACAAGCTGCTGGTGAGCTCCGCTATCCCCCAGACAAGGGCCTCTCCTATCTCGCGCGCCGTAGCCCCGCCGCCCTCCGACGAGCGCTCTGCGTGCACGCCGCGCGTCGTGCCGACCGACAGCAGCCGCTGCAGCAGCTAGATCCGACGATGTTCGTCGCCCCGCCCCGCTCGCTGTAGCCCTCCGCTGGCGATGCCACCTGTAGGGAACCTGTAGCCCGTTTAGCCCTCTCCATTTTTGGTTTTTGCAGCACTCCGTTTTACCCAGTGGATTGCTCGCCAACGTCGACCAAACCCCGGCCGATCGTCGGTGCCTGCATTTTGCGCTTAGGCCCCTGCAGATTCTCCCGCCTAAACCCGACGTCCCCGTAGCCCCACCAGTCAGCGTCGGTGGCGTTTTTATAAAAAGGCTCCCCACGTTTCGCAGACTCAACCCGCGGTCCCGGCTCCTCCACGTGGCACGCCCCGCTGGCGCGCCCGCGTGTGGCCCCGAGCCGACCGTGTCCCCACCTGTCAGCGTCTGCGGTTAGCAAAGAGTGTGTAACAAAAGTTTTTGGGTTGTCTGTTTAAATTCAAAACTGATTCAAATTAATTCAAATTCAATTATAAATCCGTTTTCAAATAACTTTTCAATTATAAATCCAAATAATGCAAATAATATATGTTTTTGAATCAGAAAAATGTGAGGATTTCAAATATGCTATTCAAATTACCTTTTGCACATTTAAAATTCCAAGTTGAGTAAATTACAACAAAATGCCACTGGAACTTAATAAATTAATAACTTTTGATCTATAACTCCGAATTTAACAAATGATATGTCTAAAATGATCAGCTCGACGAGACCTTTCTGTTTATGCTATCCATGACTTCAATCGCAGCATGCATCATATAAATATATAATATACAGCAACTAATATGACAATAAAATGGGACCAAAACCCCATAAAATGTTATTTCTTGTGTTCTACACCTCACCCATGCCATGCTACTTTATTGCCATGCAACTTGTGCATCATTCACCATGGCATGCTTGATTTCTCGACGCATTTTATTCCTATGCTTGTGCACTTTATTTATGTTGGCCCTTGTTTGTTTGGTTCTTCTTCGAATAGACACTGAGCAGGGGATATATCAAGAGAACCAGGAGCACTACCCAGATCCGTCTCTCGCTTCAACTGAGTTGCCAGGCAAGCACTACCACATGCTTGCATACATACAGTACCTATTTCCTCTACCTTATTCTTGCATCATTGAGTCGCGATTGCATTAAACTGAATCCCAAGTATTGCATAGCCTTTACTTTTAAACCCCACCAAGCTTGTTCCCCATCCCATGAGCCATTACTACAGGAGTTGTTTGAGCCATGCGAGTCGTAGGACAGCATGTGTAGGGTATGTGAGTGTCTGATGGATAACGAGGTACCTAAACGACTTAACCTGAGTAGTAATGGGATAACTAATGAAAGTGGCACCGGTGGGCAATATCTTCTATTTGGTTTTTCATGCTCACTTGTGTCCCGTAGGACCCCGAGTACTTGAAACCTGTTCCTTGAATATTCGCGCTATCCACATCCGGGAGGCTTATGGGACCCCCTTGAGCCAGAGCTTGATTCATTCTTATTTCTTGGGGCCACAAACTAGTTTGAGGTTTTATTTACTATTCCGTACTTATGCCATGTTTACTGCTTTATTTAAGATTGTGCGAGGAGCACACTGTACTGTTTAGGCAAGCGGAGTGTTTTCGCGGTATCGACAATCCCAGTTTTGGGTTCCCAGTCGTTTACAGCCATTGTAGCAAACCTTGAGTCCGTCTCGGAGTCAGCTAGCTTCGTTGCAGGTGTACTCATTGGGGTGGCCCCCTGAAATATTTCTGAATCCTGTGATTGCTTTGTCGTGAAGGCCTCGTTGGGTTTTGATTTGGTTTTTCCGAGGTTGATCGAGTGTTTGTTGCTATTTGTGCACCCCTGCAGGGTAAAACTTTCTGAAAGCCGTGTCCACGGTTATGGACGACTTGGAGCACAGTTTCTCGATCATAGACAAGCATAACTAAAGTACCGCTTTTAATTTGACTAAGTAATTGACTAGTAAATAGTGCAACACTCATGGAATGGTTAATAAAATTGCCAACGGATGGGGGGTTGTTCGTCCGCTTCCTCGTTGGTAAGCGAGGAGGAGGATGGATCTGTGGATATTACTGCTATAACTGTTGTCATTCATTCACGGACATCCGTCTATCTTTGGTTAGGCGGATGGTTAGCGAGTATCTATAGAACTGTTAGGGTTTATCTTTTGCTGCAATTGCGTCACCCTAGGTTGTGTCCCCTTTAGAGGCATAAAGACTTGCTGAGTACCCCTAGGGTCTCACACGATAAATTATTGGTTCAGATGAATAGGTACAATCGCAAGACGGATACTGGGTGGAGGAGGCTGATGATGTGGGCAACGATCGTTTGGTGTAGAGATTCCGGGAACGGGGATCCGTGAGATCTGTGGGCGGGATGTGCTTACTTCTGGGCATCTTATGCCGATTTGCTTCTTATCCGTACTCGGACCTTGTTTGCCGCTTCCACCTGATACTCTGATGTGTGATGTATGAGGAATTATCCTAAAATATTATATCTATCTAGGTCATTTGAATCTTGCCGTATGGCGTTGCTATATTTTCCTTTCTTTCTAGATGGAATGGCTCTGATGTACTTTTGTATGGTGGCTTGCATACATACTCATTTGTGTATGTAGTTGATCCCTTCGCCTGCCGATTACGCCGCCTGTATAGGTCCCGATGAATTGGAAGTGGTTGGGACGGCCGAAAGGTCTACCCGTGAGTGGCTTTTGGGGCCCCACCGTACTATTTCAACCACTTCCGCTCATCCAGGCTTGTATCTAGGAGCGTAATTCACCGAGGTAGTTACAAATTGGTATCAGAGCCGACCCTCGCAGTTAAACGGGCGTGTGCGGGTCAGTGGCGGACATGTGGCGCATGGCGCGTGTGGCCCGGAGTGGACACGGCATGGCACATGTGCCGGCACTGGACGCACAGACGTGTGCCAAGAGGGGACGTTCCTGGCTTGTGGTTGATCGACGAGGACGTCGATCTTCTAAGGGTGGGTGTATGTGAGACCCTGGCGCATGGCTCAATAGGATTGATAGGAAAACTCATACCAACAAGTTGCAACTTCTTTTCCGGAAGCTCATTCGAAAAGAACTCTAAGGTTAAGCATGCTTGGCCTAGAGCAATTCTAGGATGGGTGATCGACCGGGAAGTGGGTAACCGGGTGCGCACGACTGAGGACAAAGTGCGCAGAAAAGACTAGTGTTGGTCTGTGGGGCTAGTCTAGAGATCCTATTGAGCTGCCAGAAGTGATAGCCGTCGGTCCGGAGTGACCGGGGGTGTTACAAATAATTGTGGCATCCCGCAAAAAACCACTACTAGAAAATCGCGTTGTTTTTGTGCATTGCATCATCATGACCGCATGCTCATGTCATCTTGCCACATTGCATTTGAGCATCGTCATCATCTTGCATTTGCTTGCATAAAACTAATTGCGGAAAACCGGTTCTTGTTTTCTAAACGCCCCGTCTATGTTCCAAACGCAAAACCCGGGTCTCCGGATTATCTTGTTTTGTCTGCTATCGGTTTGCAAAAAATTGTTTGAAATAAATAAATTAGTTAATTATTTTTAAGTGGGGCAGTCGAACGGGCCGATTCGACCCGAACGACCACCCCCAGAATAAAATCGGTCCAGCTTAGACCCCACCCCAAGTCTTTTCTTACCCCAGTCCTATCTACCCACCCTCCAGCCACCTCACCCCACCCAATCCCTGGCTGCCACCTCACCCTCTCCCTCCCCTCTAACCAATCCCATGCCGCCACCTACCCCCACTCCCTCAACCCCAACCCACTGCCACCCCCACAGCCCACTCCCTCCACTCACACGCCAGCCCCCTCCCCCACCCCGCGGGCCCCGTCCCCCTGGCCCACACGCGCCCCACGCGCCAGCCCCGCCCCTGGACCCGGTCTCCTCCCTCCCCACGCGTCTTCCACCTCCCGCTCCTCCCTCCTCTCCTCCCTGACGCCCGCTCGCCGGCTCCGTTCCCTCACCGCGCCGCCGCGCCCGGCACTCCGCTCGCCGGACCCGCGCTCGACCCTACCCGCCTCTCCTCCTCCCCGTCGACCCGCCGGTCGGCCGCTCGCCCCGCCCGCCTCCGGCCTCGGCCTCGAGCTCCTCCGCTCGCACCCCTCCGTCGCCTGCCGTCTTCCTCTCCGGCGCCGTCCGCGCTGCCGCTAGGGCCCTCCCCTCCGGCCGCTCCTCCTCTCTCCCCTCTGCAGGCCGCCTCCCGCCGCCGGCGCTTCCCCTGCCTCCCTCGCCGCCTCTTCCCGAGCTCGCCGGCGCGCCACCGAGCCTCCTCCTCCGTGCTGCCGCCGGCCCCGTCGCCTCCTCCGCCCGCCAGCACCCTCGCTGCCTCGAGCCCCCCCCCCCCCCCCCCCCGGAGCGCCGCCCTCTGCCTCCGGCCGGCCCCGCGGGCGCCACCTTCCGCCGCGGCCGCGCTCCTCGCCGCGCCCGCCGCGCGGTCCCGCCTCGCCGTCCTGCGCCCGGCCCCGGCCCCGCTTCCTCCCGATGCGCCCCGCCAAGCACCACCCCCGGCCGCTCCTCTCTCCCTGCCACCGCCTCTGCTTCAGCCCGGGCGCCACCGGCGGCATGCCCTCTCCCTCGACCGGGCCGCCGCTGTCGCTAGCACCTCGCCGGGGATCTCTGATGACCCCTGCGTCCATGTTCTGCGGCCAAGAGTGCTGCTACACGTCGAAGGCCAGAACCTCCAGGACCGTGGTGTGTGCTTGATGTTAGATGTTGGTGCTGCCTTGAACCACCGGCGCGGAACCCGAGCCCAACACCGGCAAACCCGAAGATAGCTAGAAGAACCATCGGCAAGATCTGCTACCAGGACACCAAGATCCCCCGAATCCGATGACCGAGAACCCGGAAGCCAAGATCCACGACTCGGAGATGCCGGAACACCAAGTTCGTCGAGACCCTGAAGACCCGTTCCCGGAGGCGAAGTCCGGACCCGATAACCGCCAAGATCGCCACGAGAACGACAAGTACTTCACCCCGGACATCGAGACCCCGGTGCGACAAGTACTCCACCCGGATGCGATGCTCGAGAACACGGACGGTAAGGACACCGACGCAGAACATCAAGATCTTCTTCCCCGAACGTCAAGACCAGCCTGATACGCGGGCCCGACAAGAGCGACACCGACCAGGGCAAGTCCGATGCGCCCTGACGCCGAACCAAGCTCTTCTCCACGGATGCGACAAGATCTACTTACCCGATCCGAAGACCCTAAATCCCGGAGTCCGAGAACGATCCCGTCGAACCCCAGATCCGAACCCTGCCGTTTCGTCGAACCCTGGACCCTGAGACCGAACCCCGAACCCCGGAACCCCAAGATCGTCGAACCCTAATGTGTGAACCTTTTTCCGAGCCCTATTTTATAAATGCTATATATAAAACTTGTTGCATATTTAATTGTTCATGCATGCATATTGTCATGTGGTTTGGGGGCCTTATGCCGATTCACTTTATAATTAAATATGGGGCCCATATGCGGGCAAATCTAGTCTTATATTGGCCTCATTTAAATTTGTGTAGCGAACCGGTAACTCATCTTGCCTTGTTATTACAACATTTAATTTGCGGGGTAGATAGATAACATGAACCATTTAATTATTGTCGGGACCCCCGGTTCCGCTTAATATTGCCTAATTGCATCGCATCTTTGCCATGTCATACATCATACACGCATCATGCCCGATCTTCGGCCGTAGTATTAAATATTGCATCTGTTGTTTATTCTAGTGTTTTGGTTCTTCGCGGATAAGGCCGTTGAGTTGATGCGAGTGTCGACCCGATCTTCGGTTGAACCTTCGACAATGTTTTCAGGCGAGCACCTCCCCCTTTCTACCTATCTTACTTTTATAGTATTTATTCCCTCCTGTTGATCTATTGCTATCTGTGTTGCGCTGCTCTAGTTTTCGTACCCGTGATATCCCTTGCAACCTTATATGGCCTTGGACACCTCCTATTACCGTTGATTGGTAGATAGTTGGACCTGCGCGTCGTAGTCGCTTGCTCAAGTGCTGTTGCGTGTCGTCAAGCGCCATAGTTGTTGGAGAATTGCCGCCTGTTGAATGCTGGAGATGATCATGGCTTTATTTATTGTTCACTTTAATTATTGTTTAACAACTAAATTGAAGTAGGTAAGCAGAGGCACAGGTGGGCAATAGATGTTATTTGGTTGTTAACCGTCCACTTGTGTCCCGTAGGACCCCGAGTACTTGATACCTGTTCCTTGAATATTCGCGCTATCCACATACGGGGAATTATGGGCCCCCCTTAGCCAGAGCTTGATTCAGTCTTATTTCTTGGGGCCACAAACTAGTTTGGGGTTTTATTTACGATCCTGTACCTATGCCAAGCTTTACTGCTTTATTTACGATTGTGCGAGGAGCACACTGTACTGTTTAGGTAAGCGGAATGTTTTCACGGTATCGACAATCCCAGTTTTGGGTTCCCAGTCGTTTACAGCCATTGTCGCAAACCTTGAGTCCGTCTCGGAGTGAGCTAGCTTCGTTGTGGGTCTACTCAATGGGGTGGCCCCCTGAAATATTTCTGAATCCTGTGATTGCTTTGTCGTGAAAGCCTCGTTGGGTTTTGATTTGGTTTTTCCGAGGTCGATCGTGTGTGTGTTGCTATTGGTGCACCCCGGCCGGGTAAAACTTTCTGAAAGCCGTGTCCGCGGTTATGGACGACTTGGAGCACAGTATCTCGATCATAGACAACTATAACTAAAGTAGTGCTATAAATTTGACTTTATAATGACTAGTAATCAGCTTCACTATAATGGAATGGCTAAATAAAACTGCTAACAATTGCTTGCTTGAGTTGTCGCTTGCGACCATTGTACCTGACTAGTAAATATTGCAACTATAACGGAATGGCTAAATAAAAGTACCAACAACTGCTGGGTTTTAGGTTATCTCATGCTAATTGTATCTGACTAGTAAGTGTTGCAACTATCACGGAATGGTTAACTAAAAGTGCCCACTGCTTATTTTATCAGGATGATTATCTATACCTGACTAGTAATTACTGCAACGATAACTGAATAAGTAAAACTGCCAACTGTGTGAGTTCCTCGGTTGACTTCCTCGTTTGGTCTCGAGGGGGGGGAAACACCAGGATGGGTTTGTTTGATGGTAGCATCAGGTTGGTTCCGAATAGGTCTTTCTTACCCCTCTCTGATAGCCGCCAGTTGTATCGAGTCTCTATAGGTTGTTTAGTGCATGCTGCCGCTGCCGCTTCAGTCCACCATACCTATGTAGGCGAGGACCGCCGAATTCTAGTCTCGCCGTGTACTGGCCTCAGTACTGACGCTCCTCTTTTTCCTTTGCCCTTTGTCGGCACCCCTTTTGTTTAAGCAGGTTTTGAGATCGACGTCGTTAGCAGGGTTACCCTTCCGGCTTGGCCTGGGCAGGGTTATGGACGTCATTGGTTATTCTTCAGGGCTCTTAGCCCCATTTGCATCTTGTCCGTAGCTGGACACGCTATTGCTTTCAAGGTGATTTGGATCTTTGTACCGTATATCTGTATTCTTGACTCATGGAGTCGTGTTGTATATATATTCTGTTCTGTGGGTCCCATCGAGGACTGTTGTGTAATGTTATTACTTCGTTTTCCACCCGCACGAAAGTGCCTGGTGGGCACCTTTGAATCGTTTCTATGCGGGTTTGGCGGGATTCGCTAAAACTTGCATAGGGTCGATTCTGAGGGTGTTACAGAGTGGTATCAGAGCTCAGCAGTTGCGATACCCCACAAGTCCAGCCTGTAGGATAACCTAGCTAACGGACGTTGTAGAGTGTCAAAACTATTTTGAAAAAATCGGTTGGATAGATCTGGATAGGTCTGCTTTTACTCCTTACCCCTCTGCTATTATCCTCTTACCTCTACGTGTTTTGGAATCCGCTCTCTTCTCTTTCTTCGAGTCCAGGAATTCTCGTGGTTGGGTTCCCGTCGTACCTTCAGGGTTTCGCTTCCTCCTCTGATAACGGTGTTCTACCATCCGGTGTTCAAGCTTCCTGATGAATCCGTCTATGGTGTTACCATTCTTTGTTCCTTGTTTGCGCCTTTCGGTGTTTTCCGACGCGACGACATCATCTACGCTAGATCCGATGCAGAGTCTGCATCCCTCCTTTGTTTCTGAACCTCGCTTGTCGAGATCTTCAGTCTGATTCCGAGAATGGTTGCACGCTTTTCCACTGATTGTGCGGAGTAATAGTTTGGATGCGTGATGGATTGGCCCCCATGCCGACTACCCCTTCTATTCGCTTTTGTACATTGAAGTGGATGAGAATGCATCGGTTCCCTCTTTCCATCGAAGCTAGAGGTGGCTTTATTTGTTGATACCTCTACCTTCGACCTTTTGTCCCCGGAGTGTTCTCTCGACGATCACGGACAACGACCTCTTGTTAGTGGTGTCGCGAGGATCTACACGAAGCGAGAAGACGCAGATCGCCGACCTTCCTTCCGGTACCATGAGGCGGATCTCGAGGGCGAGATCCATTGTTAGTGGTGTCGAATTGTGGCATCCCACAAAAAACCACTACTAGAAAATCGCGTTGTTTTTGTGCATTGCATCATCATGACCGCATGCTCATGTCATCTTGCCACATTGCATTTGAGCATCGTCATCATCTTGCATTTGCTTGCATAAAACTAATTGCGGAAAACCGGTTCTTGTTTTCTAAACGCCCCGTCTATGTTCCAAACGCAAAACCCGGGTCTCCGGATTATCTTGTTTTGTCTGCTATCGGTTTGCAAAAATTTGTTTGAAATAAATAAATTAGTTAATTATTTTTAAGTGGGGCAGTCGAACGGGCCGATTCGACCCGAACGACCACCCCCAGAATAAAATCAGTCCAGCTTAGACCCCACACCAAGTCTTTTCTTACCCCAGTCCTATCTATCCACCCTCCAGCCACCTCACCCCACCCAATCCCTGGCTGCCACCTCACCCTCTCCCTCCCCTCTAACCAATCCCATGCCGCCACCTACCCCCACTCCCTCAACCCCAACCCACTGCCACCCCCACAGCCCACTCCCTCTACTCACACGCCAGCCCCCTCCCCCACCCCGCGGGCCCCGTCCCCCTGGCCCACACGCGCCCCACGCGCCAGCCCCGCCCCTGGACCCGGTCTCCTCCCTCCCCACGCGTCTTCCACCTCCCGCTCCTCCCTCCTCTCCTCCCCGACTCCCGCTCGCCAGCTCCGTTCCCTCACCGCGCCGCCGCGCCCGGCCCTCCGCTCGCCGGACCCGCGCTCGCCCCTACCCGCCTCTCCTCCTCCCCGTTGACCCGCCGGTCCGCCGCTCGCCCCGCCCGCCTCCGGCCTCGGCCTCGAGCTCCTCCGCCCGCACCCCTCCGTCGACTGCCGTCTTCCTCTCCGGCGCCGTCCGCGCTGCCGCCAGGGCCCTCCCCTCCGGCCGCTCCTCCTCTCTCCCCTCTGCAGGACGCCTCCCGCCGCCGGCGCTTCCCCTGCCTCCCTTGCCGCCTCTTCCCGAGCTCGCCGGCGCGCCACCGAGCCTCCTCCTCCGCGCTGCCGCCGGCCCCGTCGCCTCCTCCGCCCGCCAGCACCCTCGCTGCCTCGAGCCCCCCCCCTCCCCGGAGCGCCGCCCTCTGCCTCCGGCCGGCCCCGCGGGCGCCGCCTTCCGCCGCGGCCGCGCTCCTCGCCGCGCCCGCCGCGCGGTCCCGCCTCGCCGTCCTGCGCCCGGCCCCGGCCCCGCTTCCTCCCGACGTGCCCCGCCAAGCACCACCCCCGGCCGCTCCTCTCTCCCTGCCGCCGCCTCTGCTTCAGCCCGGGCGCCACCGGCGGCATGCCCTCTCCCTCGACCGGGTCGCCGCTGTCGCTAGCACCTCGCCGGGGATCTCTGATGACCCCTGCGTCCATGTTCTGCGGCCAAGAGTGCTGCTACACGTCGAAGGCCAGAACCTCCAGGACCGTGGTGTGTGCTTGATGTTAGATGTTGGTGCTGCCTTGAACCACCGGCGCGGAACCCGAGCCCAACACCGGCAAACCCGAAGATAGCTAGAAGAACCATCGGCAAGATCTGCTACCAGGACACCAAGATCCCCCGAATCCGATGACCGAGAACCCGGAATCCAAGATCCACGACTCGGAGATGCCGGAACACCAAGTTCGTCGAGACCCTGAAGACCCGTTCCCGGAGGCGAAGTCCGGACCCGATGACCGCCAAGATCGCCACGAGAACGACAAGTACTTCACCCTGGACATCGAGACCCCGGTGCGACAAGTACTCCGCCCGGATGCGATGCTCGAGAACACGGACGGTAAGGACACCGACGCAGAACATCAAGATCTTCTTCCCCGAACGTCAAGACCGGCCTGATACGCGGGCCCGACAAGAGCGACACCGACCAGGGCAAGTCCGATGCGCCCTGACGCCGAACCAAGCTCTTCTCCGCGGATGCGACAAGATCTACTTCCCCGATCCGAAGACCCTAAATCCCGGAGTCCGAGAACGATCCCGTCGAACCCCAGATCCGAACCCTGCCATTCCGTCAAACCCTGGACCCTGAGACCGAACCCCGAACCCCGAACCCCGGAACCCCAAGATCGTCGAACCCTAATGTGTGAACCTTTTTCCGAGCCCTATTTTATAAATGCTATATATAAAACTTGTTGCATATTTAATTGTTCATGCATGCATATTGTCATGTGGTTTGGGGGCCTTATGCCGATTCACTTTATAATTAAATATGGGGCCCATATGCGGGCAAATCTAGTCTTATATTGGCCTCATTTAAATTTGTGTAGCGAACCGGTAACTCATCTTGCCTTGTTATTACAACATTTAATTTGCGGGGTAGATAGATAACATGAACCATTTAATTATTGTCGGGACCCCCGGTTCCGCTTAATATTGCCTAATTGCATCGCATCTTTGCCATGTCATACATCATACACGCATCATGCCCGATCTTCGGCCGTAGTATTAAATATTGCATCTGTTGTTTATTCTAGTGTTTTGGTTCTTCGCGGATAAGGCCGTTGAGTTGATGCGAGTGTCGACCCGATCTTCGGTTGAACCTTCGACAATGTTTTCAGGCGAGCACCTCCCCCTTTCTACCTATCTTACTTTTATAGTATTTATTCCCTCCTGTTGATCTATTGCTATCTGTGTTGCGCTGCTCTAGTTTTCGTACCCGTGATATCCCTTGCAACCTTATATGGCCTTGGACACCTCTATTACCGTTGATTGGTAGATAGTTGGACCTGCGCGTCGTAGTCGCTTGCTCAAGTGTTGTTGCGTGTCGTCAAGCGCCACAGTTGTTGGAGAATTGCCGCCTGTTGAATGCTGGAGATGATCATGGCTTTATTTATTGTTCACTTTAATTATTGTTTAACAACTAAAATTGAAGTAGGTAAGCAGAGGCACAGGTGGGCAATAGATGTTATTTGGTTGTTAACCGTCCACTTGTGTCCCGTAGGACCCCGAGTACTTGATACCTGTTCCTTGAATATTCGCGCTATCCACATACGGGGAATTATGGGCCCCCCTTAGCCAGAGCTTGATTCAGTCTTATTTCTTGGGGCCACAAACTAGTTTGGGGTTTTATTTACGATCCTGTACCTATGCCATGCTTTACTGCTTTATTTACGATTGTGCGAGGAGCACACTGTACTGTTTAGGTAAGCGGAATGTTTTCACGGTATCGACAATCCCAGTTTCGGGTTCCCAGTCGTTTACAGCCATTGTCGCAAACCTTGAGTCCGTCTCGGAGCTTGCTTACTTCGTTGCGGGTCTACTCAATGGGGTGGCCCCCTGAAATATTTCTGAATCCTGTGATTGCTTTGTCGTGAAAGCCTCGTTGGGTTTTGATTTGGTTTTTCCGAGGTCGATCGTGTGTGTGTTGCTATTGGTGCACCCCGGCCGGGTAAAACTTTCTGAAAGCCGTGTCCGCGGTTATGGACGACTTGGAGCACAGTATCTCGATCATAGACAACTATAACTAAAGTAGTGCTATAAATTTGACTTTATAATGACTAGTAATCAGCTTCATGGAATGGCTAAATAAAACTGCTAACAATTGCTTGCTTGAGTTGTCGCTTGCGACCATTGTACCTGACTAGTAAATATTGCAACTATAACGGAATGGCTAAATAAAAGTACCAACAACTGCTGGGTTTTGGGTTATCTCATGATAATTGTATCTGACTAGTAAGTGTTGCAACTATCACGGAATGGTTAACTAAAAGTGCCCACTGCTTATTTTATCAGGATGATTATCTATACCTGACTAGTAATTACTGCAACGATAACTGAATAAGTAAAACTGCCAACTGTGTGAGTTCCTCGGTTGACTTCCTCGTTTGGTCTCGAGGGGGGGGAACACCAGGATGGGTTTGTTTGATGGTAGCATCAGGTTGGTTCCGAATAGGTCTTTCTTACCCCTCTCTGATAGCCGCCAGTTGTATCGAGTCTCTATAGGTTGTTTATTGCATGTTGCCGCTGCCGCTTCAGTCCACCATACCTATGTAGGCGAGGACCGCCGAATTCTAGTCTCGCCGTGTACTGGCCTCAGTACTGACGCTCGCGAGAGTAGGACTGCTTCCACTTTTCTTCTTACCCACCCACCCACCCTTTTCTGGTAAGGAAGTGTAACGTTTTCAATCCTCTCCTTAAAGTTCAAACTAGGATTCACGTGTTCTGGGTTTCCGTAGTACCATAGGTTGTGTGTGTGTGTGTGTGTGTGTGTGTAATTCCTTGTCTATCTGTTGCATCCAAGTTGTTATCTAATCAGCCTTTTTGGTTATCAACTGTTGGTACATTCCATACCGACAGTGTTTTGCAAACCGACGTGATCTGTCTTACTCTTTGTTATCCGACGTTATCTTGTTTGGGGTGTTCGTTTCCGTAGTTACTAATCTTTAGGTTCATCGTGAGAAGAAGGGGTTAGGATATGTGTTTTACTTATTCATGTGCGGAGTAATGATTTGAGTGCGGGATGGAGTCGCGACCATACCACTACTCTTATCATTCGCTTTTGTATATTGAATTGGTAGAGTCACTAATCTTGATTCGTTAAGTAATTTTGCGCATCTATTGGTATTTTAATGCCGAAATTTGTGGAAAATTTTTCTTTGATATATTTGTGTACCACACTCCTTTTCAGTCGTGTGCGATATGCTTACTATCTTCTAGGTGCTTTGAACTTTGTTGATATTTTAATATCATCTTAGTAAATTGTATCCTTTAATCTTGGTTAATTCCATCTTGGTACTATTTTGGATTATTATTATTCTCCATTATAGTACTGACTTGTGTTTTATATCAATCTCAGGATGGCTCCACCATGCCGTTCAGATGAGGACATACCACCGGAATTGGGGGCCGCGTTGTCAAACATAGCCAATGCCTTGGCAGCAATGCAGCAGAACCAGCAGCGTTTGGAAGAAAGTGTCAGGAGAAATGAGTTTGCTCCACTCCCTCCACCTCCCAAGCGGGGCGACATCAAAAGCTTCCTGAAGTTCAACCCTCGCCAATTTGATGTTTCTGATCGACCACTTGATGTTGATGATTGGTTACGTGAGACGTCAAGGCTACTGGAGACTGCTGATGTTCCTGAGCAAGAATGGGTGAAATGTGCTACTCACCTTCTGAAGGGAGATGCAGCTCTCTGGTGGGAGAATTATCTGAAGGCAAGCTGCACTGGTTTTCAGCCCACTTGGGAACAGTTCTTTGGAGCTTTCAAAGAGCAATTCCTGTTAGAGATTGTCATGGAAAGGATGAAGGAAGCGTTTCTCAACCTCAAGCAGGGAAATGATAATGTCAACACCTACATCAGGAACTTCATGAACCTTTCTCGTTATGGTGGCAATGAGGTCTCCGATGACAAGAAGAAGCAAAAGAGGTTCAGGCAAGGGCTCAATGCGTCTATTAAATATGCAATCACACATGCAAGGCCGGCATCTTTTCTGGAACTTCAGCATACAGCTCTGCAGGAGGAAGCAAGTAGGCAAGTGTTTGAGGAGTCCAAGAAACACAACCGTGATGCACCAAGCTCTTCAGCTATGTCAGCTCCTTCTAAGCGGCGTGTCTGGGTTCCTAACACCCCACCGTCGCTCCCGGCTTCACCAAGACCTGCAAGCTACGCGTCAAGGCCACCAAACTTCATCATTGCTGCTCCCAGGGGCTACACCCACAACTACCCTGGAGCGACTGGCGGAGTCCCTGGCTACATTGCTCCACGTCCACCTGGTGCTTGTTACACGTGTGGAGATCCTGGACATCTGAACTGGAACTGTCCGTTGAAAAACAAAGCTCTTCCTCCACCCCCGCCAAGATCTGCAGCAAGCTCTCCTTTGGTTCGTGCACCACCACCTCGGGCTCTCAACATCAACACCAAGCCCGGGTCTACTGTTGCTCGTGCCAATTGTGTCAACGCCGCTCAAGCTGAGCATGCACCTGGAGTTGTGATGGGTATGCTTCCCGTTAACTCAGTCCCTGCACGAGTTTTATTTGATTCTGGTGCATCGCATTCTTTTGTTTCTATCAAGTTTGCAAGTGAGAATGGGTTAGCGTCGGATCCTCTTCTGAAGCGGTTAATGGTTCTTTCTCCTGGAGCAACAATGGCAGCTTCTAAAATCAGCCATGGCAATCAAATTGAGATTGGTGGCTCTTCGTTCTCGGCATCATTAATTGTTCTGGGCAGTTCTGACATTGATGTCATCTTGGGCATGGATTGGTTGACGGCAAATGCAGCTGTGATTGATTGTGCTGAACGCTCGGTTTTTCTGAAGATTCCTGAAGGCCATATAGTCTTTTCTCCAAGTCTGACTCCTACTGTCCAGCTCTTCTCTTTGGCGGCTCTGAATGATGATGCTATGGAAGCTATTCAGAGTGTACCAGTGGTCTGTGAGTTTCCGGATGTCTTTCCTGAAGATTTGTCGGGTATGCCTCCGGATCGTGAGGTTGAGTTTGTAATTGAGCTTGAACCTGGAACGGCTCCTATCTCCAAGCGGCCTTATAAAATGGGTCCTACTGAGTTGGCTGAACTCAAACGTCAACTTGATGAACAAGAGAAGTTGGGTTTAATTCAACACAGTACTTCTTCTTGGGGTAGCCCAACAATCTTTGTGAAGAAGCGTGACAGGACTGATAGACTTTGTGTTGACTATCGGGCTCTCAATGCTAAAACCATCAAGAATAAATATCCCCTTCCGCGGATTAATGATCTCTTCGATCAGCTAGCTGGAGCTGTGGTGTTCTCTAAACTTGACTTGAGAAGTGGTTATCACCAAATCAAAATTCGCAAGGAAGATGTGCCCAAAACAGCTTTCACCACCCGCTATGGCCTGTATGAGTACACAGTCATGTCTTTCGGTCTCACCAACGCACCTGCTACCTTCTCGAGGCTTATGAACTCGGTCTTCATGGAGTACCTGGATAAGTTCGTTGTGGTCTATCTGGATGACATCCTGGTCTATTCTAAGTCCAAGGAAGAGCATGAAGAACACCTTCGGTGTGTCCTAAACAAGCTTCGTGAGAACCGCTTGTATGCAAAGTTCTCAAAGTGTGAGTTTTGGCTGCCTCAAGTAACCTATCTTGGTCATGTCATCTCTGCCAAGGGCATTGCAGTCAACCCGGAAACTGTGAACACAATTGTTGAATGGCTTCCTCCTGTTAATGTCAAAGAAGTGCGGAGTTTCCTCGGTTTGGCTAGTTATTGCCGTCGCTTCGTTCAGAACTTCTCGAAGATAGCGAAGCCTCTTACCGATCTCCTCAAGAAAGGCAAGAAATACCTTTGGACCCCTGCATGTCAAGCAAGCTTTGAGACACTCAAAGAGAAGCTCACTTCCACACCAGTCTTGGTTCCTCCGGATACATCTAAACCTTTCCAGATATTCTGCGACGCTTCTTTGCAGGGATTGGGTGCGGTCCTTATGCAAGAAAAGCAAGTTGTTGCTTATGCCTCTCGACAGTTGAAGACGCATGAGATCAACTACCCCACACATGAACTTGAGCTCGCAGCAGTTGTCTTTGCTTTGAAGCTATGGAGGCACTACTTGCTTGGCAACCGTTGTGAAATCTTTTCTGATCACAAGAGTTTGAAGTATATCTTCACACAGCCTGATCTCAACCTTCGGCAGAGGAGATGGATTGAAGCAATCAATGATTTTGATTTGACCATCAACTACACACCGGGCAAAGCTAATGTCATGGCCGATGCTCTCAGCCGCAAAGCTTATGTCAATAACCTCATGATGGAAGAACAACAGCCTCTCTTGTGTGAGGAATTCCGTCAGCTCAACCTGGAAATTGTGGAACAAGGGAATCTCTCGAACCTTCTGGCTACTCCTCTCTTGGAAGAAAAGATTCGTTTTCGTCAGCGTGGTGATCCGCACACCAGAAAGATCACCTCCCAGCTTCAGCTTCCGAAGTATGAGTCCTTCCACGTCGATGATCAAGGCACGCTTTTCTTTGAACACCGGATGTTTGTTCCGAACTACCCGGGTTTGAGAGAGCAAGTTCTCAAGGAGGCGCATGATTCTGTTCTATCTATCCATCCTGGCAGCACAAAGATGTACATGGACTTGAAAACACAATATTGGTGGCCTGGTTTGAAACGATATTGTGCCAAGTATGTCTCGGAGTGTGATGTCTGCCGCAGAGTGAAAGCTGTCCATCAGAAACCTTTCGGTCTTCTACAGCCATTGAAACCCCCGGAATGGAAATGGGAGAAAGTAGAGATGGACTTCATCACTGGTTTTCCAAGGTCGCAGAAGGGCAACAATGCAATCTTTGTTGTCATCGACAGGCTTTCTAAAGTGGCTCATTTCTTCCCCGTCAAGGAAACAATTACTGGAATTCAGTTGGCTGAGCTATATATCAACAGAACTGTCTCTCTGTATGGGGTTCCGCTTGAGATCAGTTCAGACCGTGGGAGCATCTTCACTTCCAAGTTCTAGGAAAGTTTCCAAAATGCTTTGGGAACAAAGTTGAACTTCAGCACTGCTTACCACCCTCAGTCGCAAGGACAAGTTGAAAGGATCAATCAGATTCTGGAGGATATGCTTCGTGCTTGCGTCATCTCTTTTGGCATGAAGTGGGAGGAATGTCTTCCTTATGCTGAATTCTCGTACAACAACAGCTTCCAGAAAAGTCTGAAGATGGCACCATTTGAGGCTCTCTATGGTCGCAAGTGCAGAACTCCGATTGGTTGGTCAGGTGCAGGAGAAAGAATATGGTTTGGCCCTGATATTGTAACTCAAGCGGAGGAGAAGGTGCATATCATTCTTGAGAACCTGAAGATTGCTCAAAGTCGACAGAAGAGCAATTATGACAGGAAGCACACGGACATGGTGTATGCCCCTGGTGATCTCGTTTACCTTCGTGTCACTCCCATGAAAGGCACACACCGCTTTGGTATCAAAGGAAAGCTGGCTCCTAGATACATCGGTCCTTTCAAAATTCGTGGTAGAAGAGGAGAAGTTTCTTATGCCCTGGAGCTCCCGGAAAAACTCAAGGTTCATGATGTTTTCCACATCTCGCAACTCAAGAAGTGCTTCAAGGATCCCGGCAGGACCGTGGATCATGAGCTAATCAATCTCCAAGAAGACCTGTCTTATCAAGAACACCCCACCAAAATCCTGGAAGTCGCAGAAAGAAGGACTCGCAACAAGTCCATCAAGTTCTGCAAGGTGCAGTGGTCGCACCATTCCGTTGATGAAGCCACTTGGGAGCGTGAAGATGAACTCCGTGCCAACTATCCTACCCTCTTTGAGTCTTCTTCTTCTTCCTAGAATCTCGGGGCGAGATTCCTGTTTAGTGGGGGAGAGTTGTAGCATCCCATTTGTCTAACAACTGTAATGCTACTTGATCTAGTAATAAAATGGCCCCTTCCTGCATATGTTTGTTGCTTCATAATCATATCATGCTCATGTCATCATGCCACCTTGCATTTGAGCATCATACAAAAACCCTTGAGTTTGGTTCTTATCTCATATGCATTGCTATTTGTATTTGCCTCTTGATATTGTAGTTTGGTTCTTGATAAATTGTTGAAATGCCCAAGTTGAGTTGGGGGCATATCTTTTATTGACTCCACCACCTTTTCTTCACCACTTTATAATTCCACCATCCAATTAATATGAGCTTGGCATTTTATTTGAGTTTACCTCTAGCTCATGTGGGTTGGGTGGATTCCACTCATAATCTTTTGCTTGGCCTTACTCCATCTTTGGGGATGCACATAAATAAATGCCATGGGATATTATTTTGTTCTCACAAGATAAAACCTGGCATTTAATGCATTTGCATGGGCCATGCAACCATCATCATCTTTGGTCATCTTATGGTTTTATTTGAATTCTTGAGTGGGTCATCTCTGTCTTTATTCCTGCTTTTGGGCTTGATCCATTTTAATCTTGCTCATACCTCATCACCTCTTTTCCTCTTTCTCTTTTGGCCATCTTGTTGAGCTTGTGTGGATCATGCTTGACCTAATCAAGACACCAAACCCTCTCTCTCTCTCCCTCTCACCATGCATGACCCCCACCATACTTGCATCCCTCCTCTAAACCTAGCTCGACCCACCATGTCCCACCTCCCTCTCGGCCTCCCCTCTCTTCCATGCTTGGGCCACAGCTCCACCCCCTCTCCCTGGCCCCACATGTCATCTTCTCTCTTTTCTCTTCTCTCTCTCCCCCCCCAAACCCATCTACCCTAGCCGAGCCTACCCCTCTCCTCTCTCTTGCTCTCTCTCTCTGTCTGACCTGCCCCACCCCGAGCCCCTCGCACCTGGCCCACCTGGCAGTCCCCCCCCAGCTCTGCCTGCCTAGTTAACCCTCCCCCTTCCCTGCCTGGCCGATCACGTGAAGGAGAGGCAAAAAGGTGGCCGAAGCCACCTTCCCCTCCCCCATGCCATCCTCACCTTCCCCCTCCCGTTCTTATCCACCCCTCCATCTCTCTGCCTCGCCCAGCTACTCCCTATCCACCCCAGAGGTTCTGCCTCGCCTCCCCTTCCTCCCTTCTTCCTCCCCCGACAGACCCCCCTCTCCACCATGGCCCCAAAACCCTAGCTGCCTCGGCCTGTTGCGATCTGCGCGTCCTGCTGCTCCCCGAGAACCCCAGAAGCTCCGACGAGATCCCCTGCACCTCCTTAGGCGGCTAGCACCAGAGAAGGCGACTGGAAGGCCACCGAGCACCGCCGCCGTCGCCATGGCCGGAGGGATCTGAAGCTCCTCGTCACGAGCCCGCCGTCAGACCCCTTCCTCCCCGAGCCTCGCCAACCACGTCGACAAGCTGCTGGTGAGCTCCGCTATCCCCCAGACAAGGGCCTCTCCTATCTTGCGCGCCGTAGCCCCGCCGCCCTCCGACGAGCGCTCTGCGTGCACGCCGCGCGTCGTGCCGACCGACAGCAGCCGCTGCAGCAGCTAGATCCGACGATGTTCGTCGCCCCGCCCCGCTCGCTGTAGCCCTCCGCTGGCGATGCCACCTGTAGGGAACCTGTAGCCCGTTTAGCCCTCTCCATTTTTGGTTTTTGCAGCACTCCGTTTTACCCAGTGGATTGCTCGCCAACGTCGACCAAACCCCGGCCGATCGTCGGTGCCTGCATTTTGCGCTTAGGCCCCTGCAGATTCTCCCGCCTAAACCCGACGTCCCCGTAGCCCCACCAGTCAGCGTCGGTGGCGTTTTTATAAAAAGGCTCCCCACGTTTCGCAGACTCAACCCGCGGTCCCGGCTCCTCCACGTGGCACGCCCCGCTGGCGCGCCCGCGTGTGGCCCCGAGCCGACCGTGTCCCCACCTGTCAGCGTCTGCGGTTAGCAAAGAGTGTGTAACAAAAGTTTTTGGGTTGTCTGTTTAAATTCAAAACTGATTCAAATTAATTCAAATTCAATTATAAATCTGTTTTCAAATAACTTTTCAATTATAAATCCAAATAATGCAAATAATATATGTTTTTGAATCAGAAAAATGTGAGGATTTCAAATATGCTATTCAAATTACCTTTTGCACATTTAAAATTCCAAGTTGAGTAAATTACAACAAAATGCCACTGGAACTTAATAAATTAATAACTTTTGATCTATAACTCCGAATTTAACAAATGATATGTCTAAAATGATCAGCTCGACGAGACCTTTCTGTTTATGCTATCCATGACTTCAATCGCAGCATGCATCATATAAATATATAATATACAGCAACTAATATGACAATAAAATGGGACCAAAACCCCATAAAATGTTATTTCTTGTGTTCTACACCTCACCCATGCCATGCTACTTTATTGCCATGCAACTTGTGCATCATTCACCATGGCATGCTTGATTGCTCGACGCATTTTATTCCTATGCTTGTGCACTTTATTTATGTTGGCCCTTGTTTGTTTGGTTCTTCTTCGAATAGACACTGAGCAGGGGATATATCAAGAGAACCAGGAGCACTACCCAGATCCGTCTCTCGCTTCAACTGACTTGCCAGGCAAGCACTACCACATTCTTGCATACATACAGTACCTATTGCCTCTACCTTATTCTTGCATCATTGAGTCGCGATTGCATTAAACTGAATCCCAAGTATTGCATAGCCTTTACTTTTAAACCCCACCAAGCTTGTTCCCCATCCCATGAGCCATTACTACAGGAGTTGTTTGAGCCATGCGAGTCGTAGGATAGCATGTGTAGGGTATGTGAGTGTCTGATGGATAACGAGGTACCTAAACGACTTAACCTGAGTAGTAATGGGATAACTAATGAAAGTGGCACCGGTGGGCAATATCTGCTATTTGGTTTTTCATGCTCACTTGTGTCCCGTAGGACCCCGAGTACTTGAAACCTGTTCCTTGAATATTCGCGCTATCCACATCCGGGAGGCTTATGGGACCCCCCTGAGCCAGAGCTTGATTCATTCTTATTTCTTGGGGCCACAAACTAGTTTGAGGTTTTATTTACTATTCCGTACTTATGCCATGTTTACTGCTTTATTTAAGATTGTGCGAGGAGCACACTGTACTGTTTAGGCAAGCGGAGTGTTTTCGCGGTATCGACAATCCCAGTTTTGGGTTCCCAGTCGTTTACAGCCATTGTCGCAAACCTTGAGTCCGTCTCGGAGTCAGCTAGCTTCGTTGCGGGTGTACTCATTGGGGTGGCCCCCTGAAATATTTCTGAATCCTGTGATTGCTTTGTCGTGAAGGCCTCGTTGGGTTTTGATTTGGTTTTTCCGAGGTTGATCGAGTGTGTGTTTCTATTTGTGCACCCCTGCAGGGTAAAACTTTCTGAAAGCCGTGTCCACGGTTATGGACGACTTGGAGCACAGTTTCTCGATCATAGACAAGCATAACTAAAGTACCGCTTTTAATTTGACTAAGTAATTGACTAGTAAATAGTGCAACACTCATGGAATGGTTAATAAAATTGCCAACGGATGGGGGGTTGTTCGTCTGCTTCCTCGTTGGTAAGCGAGGAGGAGGATGGATCTGTGGATATTACTGCTATAACTGTTGTCATTCATTCACAGACATCCATCTATCTTTGGTTAGGCGGATGGTTAGCGAGTATCTATAGAACTGTTAGGGTTTATCTTTTGCTGCAATTGCGTCACCCCAGGTTGTGTCCCCTTTAGATGCATAAAGACTTGCTGAGTACCCCTAGGGTCTCACACGATAAATTATTGGTTCAGATGAACAGGTACAATCGCAAGACGGATACTGGGTGGAGGAGGCTGATGATGTGGGCAACGATCGTTTGGTGTAGAGATTCCGGGAACGGGGATCCGTGAGATCTGTGGGCGGGATGTGCTTACTTCTGGGCATCTTATGCCGATTTGCTTCTTATCCGTACTCGGACCTTGTTTGCCGCTTCCGCCTGATACTCTGATGTGTGATGTATGAGGAATTATCCTAAAATATTATATTTATCTAGGTCATTTGAATCTTGCTGTATGGCGTTGCTATATTTTCCTTTCTTTCTAGATGGAATGGCTCTGATGTACTTTTGTATGGTGGCTTGCATACATACTCATTTGTGTATGTAGTTGATCCCTTCGCCTGCCGATTACGCCGCCCGTACAGGTCCCGATGAATTGGAAGTGGTTGGGACGGCCGAAAGGTCTACCCGTGAGTGGATTCTGGGGCCCCACCGTACTATTTCAACCACTTCCGCTCATCTAGGCTTGTATCTAGGAGCGTAATTCACCGAGGTAGTTACACTACCCCAACGAGCTCATCCCGCACCCTTCGGTTCCCTCGTCGCACTATAAATAGAGGCCTTCCTCATTCGATTTCTCCACACCATTCCACTCCCCACCTCTCACTGATCATGCCCACTTCTTCCCGGAGCAAGCCAAGCGCAGCATCGCCGGAATTTCATCGGAGCCTGCCGTTGCTAGAGGAGAAGGGTGTCGTTGATTGGAGCCGCCCCAGGAGGAGCCACCAGTACTAGGAGGATCGCCGTCGTCAACTTAATCATTCACCCCCATCGCCGACCATCGCCTGAGCCCTGGTGAGCCGCCACTGAACCCCACTGGCCGCACTAGGGTTAGTTCTCGTCGCGTTCTATTCAGACCTGGACGATGACCCTCAGCCGTAGATCTCACATCTAATCTTACGGTTGTAATCACCCCGTACCCCTTTGCACCCCCTGTATCACTGACTGGTGGGGACAACCACTTAACTCGCCCGCGCGCGCTGTGCGCTGTGGGCCGGCCCAGTTATCACTCCCACGCGACCTAGTAGATTAAATTTAGATTTTTCATTTTAGTTTCAAACCTAGTTCTGTCTGTTGATTCAAAATTCAATCTAGAGAGATTTATTGAACGAAATTGCATGAAACCAATTTTTTAGAAAGGTATTGAAATTCTTAATCCAAGCCCGTTGGATTCAAACCATTTGGATTTATAGATCACCTATAGTAAAAATAACAAGGCAGAGAATTTTCTGCATTCAAACATTTTTAAAAAATCAACCATAACACTTTTGAGATGATTCCAACTCTCAAAAATCACATTTGGTAAGACCTTTCTGAATATATAAAAATATCTAGGTTTAGTTGCAGTAAGAATGGAAAAGTAATAAAAGAATGCCCCATAGGCATTTCTAGTCACTTTATTTAATTAAAATAGAAGGGTTAAACCTTATTAAATTGTGACACCACTTTAAATCACATTCCCAAGTACTGAAATATGTGGTGATGACATGTGTCAACATGATCACATGTTTTAGTTGGAGAATAATAAATCTTAAGTAGTTTTCCAATGAGTAGAAATTACTTTTCTAAAATAAAATAAATAAAACTAGTGCCCTAATCTTTGTGATGTTTGTGATGATGCTAGATCATCTAGTGAAAACCCTGGTGTGATAAATAGAAGTAATTAAGTATTATTTGGTGATTGTGTACCTCGTATTTATTTATAGACGCTAGTACCGACCAAGGATACAAAGAGGAAGGAGACTACTACGAGGAAGAAGCCGAGGAGAACTTCAACCACTGCTTTGCACAAGGCAAGCTTACACTTGCAACTTTGCAAGCCAACACATGCATGGTAACTATGCAAACTAGATGCCTTAGGCATATGTGATTACACCCCTTTGATTATACCCAATCCTAGTTTTATTTGCAAGCTTGTTTTTTTAATTCTTTATCAAAGCTCTTTATTACTTAGTGACTTGTAAGTTTTGGAAAGATTTTAAAGGTATCATAAAGAGCATAAAACTTGGCCTAAGTTAGATAGATCTTGATGTCATCCTGAGGCATGATATTGAACTTAGATAAGTCACACTTGATTATCACCCCTCATTAGTGTTACCCCCAACTTTAGTGGCTAGTGCTAAGCATAAAACTTGATCACTTTAGATGGGAATACTTGGTGAAAATGGTTATGAAAACCTTAGAATGATGAGTCATTCTAATGAAATGTTTTAACATGTGTTCTTGAACACCAGATGATTTTGATGATGAAAATGTTGAGGCATGAGCCTTAGCCCTTTATAAAACTGATGGTTTTCTGGATGCGATACCATTCCAAATTTACCGTATAACCACAATACCCGAATTTGGGTAGGGCTTGACTGGAAGTTTATATACCTTAGTATGGGTTCCCTTGCGGCCGAGGTTTGAGCTGAGGCTACCTCGTGAAGATGGACCACCTGTGTAGTTCCCAAGATGACAGATGGTCATGGTTGGGAGGCCAAACTCATAGGAGAGGTGCCTATACTAGGGCGTGTAATTGAAAGGTTAGGATTGATTATCCGCATACTGAGTATGGTGAATTCAAGATTGTTCCTGACGGATGTATCGAATGTTATGGTGAAAGTGTACCACCTCTGCAAACTATTTGAATAGCCATGTTCGCGGTTATGGATAGTTGGAGTGGCCATATTGTTCCGTCGTCAGATGTTTTCAAAATGACTTGTGAAATGAATCATGACTTTGACTTGAAAAAATGGTAATCCTAGGATTGCTATGTATGGCATAATAGGCATCTAGGATTAAAAATCCGGGTGTTGACAAATTGGTATCAGAGCCATCCTGACCATAGGAGACCCTAGTTTAGAATGGACGTTGAATCAAAAACTTAGTTTCAAAACAAAAGAAGTGAGTATTTATGAAAACCTATTCTCATTCTTACCATTTAAATTCTTTCACAAAAATTCATGTTCCTCAAAAATTCTTGCAAACTTACATAAAATTTGACACACTTGATCACTCTACTAACTTACTCATCCTACATTCTTATAGATGGACGTGAAGTATAGCAAGTTCTATCAGCTGGGAAATGGAGGAGATCTCATCTTTGAGCGTGACTTGGACCAGCTTTCGGAACTTCTGGAGCACCCGCACCCCGAGTTCTTCGGAGCTTAGCTCAACGATCAGGAAGGAGGAGAATTGCAATGGCTAATTTTTGCAAGTCTTCGAGGGAAGATTGAAGCCCCCACCTCAGAGGGAGTCCAGTTCACCTTAAGGGAGAACAACTGGCTAGATGGACTTGCTAGAGCCATGCAGTAAGCTCTTGATCGTCTGTGTGGGCAAAGTATCAATCAGATCAAGGGCACGCGCTTTGAGTCCTATCCAAGGCGTGATGTTATGGGACAGCCACTGGAAGCACCATATCACCCTGAGCTGAAGCATCAAGTAGACCATCTCAGCTTCATGATGTATGACCGGCAAAAGGAGTTGGACAATGCCCGTTCCTACGCCAACCACAACTATGACATCGCAGTCCAGAAGGACCAGACCATAGCCATGCTAGTGAAGGATCGCCAGTCTCATCGCCGTCAGCTTGACAAGAAGGATCACAGTATTGCCCGCCTTCGGCACAGGGTGACGGACTTGGAGGAGACCATCCACGAGAGAGACATGAATCTTGAGGAGAGGGAGAATGCAGGGGAAGATATCCGTGGAGACCCCTACTCCTATATCACTGATTATGATGACTTTTGGAGGATCGGGCCATGGACTTCTTCACTGATGAGGATGACTTCGCCTTCGTTGATGATGATGACGAGGATGATGATGAAGCCACCGATTCCTAGGAGTAGTAGCACTTGAACACTAGCATTAGTGAAGTTGTATCCGGTCCCACTGTATCGTAGTTTCCCAGAATGGTTCTTAAAACCATCTGTTTCTTTGTTGTGCTGTGTGTTTGTATTGTGTGCTATGGATGAATGAATGAAAAGCAAGTTGCTAGAAAAATCTGAGTCAAAACTTCAAAAACTTTTCAAAAAAACAAAAGCCTGAACCTTAGAAATTTCCCTCTTTTCTCATGATCTATCTCAATCCTCAGATGCCTCGCGGAGGAAGCAGTTCATCCCCGGACCCAATGTTGCAGATCTTGCAAATGTTGGTTTCTGATTGCGAAGCTGAAAGAGCCGAACGTCAAGCCAACTTATCCACCCTTCAACACATAGCTCAGATGGTCAACAACAACCAAGGCCATGGAAACCAGGACAACCATGGATCCAAGCTCAAGAACTTCCAGAACACCAAGCCACCCGTCTTTAGTAAGTCTGAAGAGCCCCTGTATGGAGATGATTGGCTGCAGACTATGGAGAACAACCTAGAAGTTGCAAGAGTGGAGGCCAACGAGAAAGTACTGTTTGCCACCCACTATCTGGCCGGAGATGCAAGAGCTTGGTGGAATAGCGTTCGCGCCATGAATGGAGGATAAATGATGACTTGGGATGAATTCAAACTCAAGTTCAGCAGAACCCATGTGCCACCGGGTTTGATCAAGAGGATGATATATGAATTCAGAGAATTGAAGCAAGGGAGGATGACAGTAGTCGAGTATAGTGACAAAAAAAATTCCTTATCTAGATATGCACCGGATGAGATTAACACTTAAGCCAAGAAAAAGGAAAGATTCTTGAGTGTTATGCATGATGAGATGCAGACAGTCATAGTAAATATCCCATTTGCTAACATTGAAGCCTTAGTGGACTCTGCCATTCATATGGAAGGCAAGATCAACCAAGCCAATGAGAACCGCAAGCGTCGAATGATACATCAACCAGGAACCCACCATACCCCAAAGTATCGCCCCAACCCGTCTACGAGATTTACCCAAGAAACAATAGACCCCCGATGAACCGTCCGACCTATCCCAACCGTGGAGGAGGAAACCCAAGGCATGGATGAAACCACAACAACAACCCTGACAACCCTAATAATTTCAACCGTGCACCACCCAAGTTCAACAACAACAATGTCGCCAACAACACCAACACTGCCCCGAGGACTGGAAGCAATGTTGTGCCTGTTGCAGGAAAGGACAAGTCTCAGGTGACTTTTTATGAATGCGGAACCAAGGGTCACTATTCCAACGAGTGCCCCAAGAAGATTGCAGCAACCCCCAATGTGAATTCCCCAGCTCAGCATCAGCGTCGTGTTCAGCCTGGAAGGAGATTTTCCCCAGGGGATTCGCTCAACCGCAACGGCCGTCTATTTCTCATGAATGTTGAAGAAGCCCAAGAAGCGCCACATGTCATGCTGGGTATGTTTTCTGTTAACTCAGCACTTGCAAGAGTGTTGTTTGATTCTGGAGAATCGCACACATTTGTTACCAAAAAATTTGCATGCACTAGTAAGATTCAACCAACAAAATTGAAGCATGTTATGATAGTTGAAATACCTGGTTCAACCACCAAATCTAGACAAATTTGCAGGGCGGTACCTATATGTAACATCCCTAAAATCATGTTTCAAACTCATGCATATCATCCATGCACCATGATCATATGAGTTTCATTTCAAACAAAACATTTCAAAACAGAAGCTTTGTTGCTCAATATTTTATGTAAGTTTACTCAAGCCCTTGTGTTACCTATTTTTGAGAAAAGTACTGTTAATCATTCAGTATGGTTTAGAATCCAAACTCAAGTGATTTCAAAAACTTGAGAAAAGTCTCAAAGCAAAAATATGAAATAAAAACCAATTCTATGCCTATTATCACACCTCATAAAGGCATGGTTTTATTTTATTTTCAAAAGACCCAAGTGTGTTTGAGTGAATAGATATGTTTGACACTTATTTGAGTACAAGTTTTATTGTACAAAAATCCTGAAAAGTTTTGGAATCAAACAGATTTGAATTGAAGTTTGAAAACCATTTCAGAAAAGCAAACAGAAAAAGAAAAAGCTTAAAAGAGAAAAAAATAAGCCTTCAGTCGAATCTGGCCCAACTGGCCCAGCTAAGCCCAGCACCCCCACCCCGCGAACCGTTTTCCTTCACTCTCCCCCGCACCCGCTGAGTGACTGACAGGCAGGACCTACTCCCCCTCTGTTTCTCTCGCTGACAGCCAAGGCCCACACAGCGTCGTCGTCTCCACCCCCACCGCGACGTGTTCTTCCCCAAATCACGCCGTGCGTTACCTGGTTGATTCGCTCGTCAATTCGCGTTGATTGCAGGAGTAATTCACGCCCCCGCCTTTCCTACTTAAACCCCCTCTGTGCCCTCTCCATTTCCCCCCAAACTCCGAGCCCAGAGCGCCCCCAGGCTGCCCGCATTCATCCTCGCACCGCCGCAGACAGAGAGCCCTCCGGCGACCAATTACGGTGAGCCCCATGCGCCCCTCTCCCTCTGGTTCTTGCAGACAGCCTCGCCACTTTCTTGCGCATCTACTGACACCGCTGGTTCCTTTTATACTGCCCCAGGTCGTCGATTCCGTTCAACACCGCAAGCTCCCGACGACACCCTCAACTCCGGCGACCAAATTCCGTAAGCCCTTTGTTCCCCTTCGCCTCTGACTCACACGATGTTGTTCGCCACTGTCTTGTGCATCACCTGATGCCGCTTGTTCATGCTAGGGAGACCAGGAGCATCGCCAACGTCGCCGTCCACCCAAGCTCGACGCCGCCCGCAACTTCGACGAGCTCCAGCAACCCACTCCGTGCACCCCTTGCCAAGCCGCCGCTAGGTTGAGCATCAGTGCGTCGCCACGGTTCTGGTAATCCCCTCCGACGACCCTAGGACCACCTATAGCGCCGCGCCACCGTAGGCCGAGCTCGCCGCTGCCAGTAGCCACCGCCAGCGCCGCCCAGCTTTGGTCATTTGATCCAGGGCCGTCAGATCTGGATCCAGCGTGCAGGATTAGATCACTTAACGAAACGGTACGAGTAGATCTGAGCCGTGCGGTTTAAGTAGATCTAACGGCTCAGAAGCGTGATCCTACGTGAAGCGGTACGGGCCAATTAGAATAAGACGTGTGGCATCTGTTACAGTTTAAAAACAGAATTTGAATCTATTAGATGTTTAAATTTGTTTTGGCTATAACTTTTGATCCCCACGTTAGAATTTGACAAATTTTATACCATTGGAATCAGGAGAGAAAGCTCTTTCTAAATATGCAACATGTTTAATGTTTTGCTTCTGTTAAAATGACTTTATTTGTAGAAACTTGTGTAGGGCTAATTTGAGTATATGAATTGTTTAAGAATTGTTTTAGGGTTTATCTAAATGTTGTTTGGCAAGTTTTTAACTTGTTTATAAATCAGTACTGTATACTTGCCTAGTTGAGTTTTAAAAATCATCACATATCATTTTGCATGCATGCATATACTTTTGATTGTATATGTCTTGTATATGATTGTTTCTATGATTCTTTGTGTAGATTTTGGTGCTAGTGATTGTGATTGTGAGGAGTGTAGCTACTCTCCAAACTACCAAGGCAAGTGGTACTTCATGAATATTTTTATCCCTATGTTTTCTACTAAGCATTAGAAATATTTTGTTAGTCTTGCATGCTATATTTTGCTTATATGCCATGTTGGGAAATCCTAGTAGTTGTAGTATTGCTAGGAAATTTCTAACTTAAGATGCTTATCTATGCCATGCTTAGCCTAGCTAGTAGCAACCAAGGGATGGTGAAATATATACATGCTATGATGAAAATATTTCTAAGTCTTTGGACTTGTGTTTTGCCTAATAAAACAACTAAGTAAATGAAACACCTGGGTGGAATGGAAGGAATGGTTTGTGTTGAGTGGTTACACAAGGCCAGGGGACTGGTGAACCTTGTGTATCTCACTTGTGGAAAGCCACCCAGGAACAAAGAGATTTTAGAGGCCAAGTGTTGAGAAGCTTCTAGTGCAGCCACTTGGCAATATGGGCTCTGCCTGGATCATATAGGTTGCTAGAACTTAGCCATTTGGATAGTTGGTGGTAGTGGGAATGATAGGTTGGAGCGCGTCCATTTGGTCTAAGGAAAGGCTTCTGAAAGGTCCTGTCTTGGTGAAAATCAAGTCTGGTGGGGAAAGTGCACAACCTCTGCAGATGGAAAAACCTAAGTACTTAGCCATGTCCCTGGAAAAGGACAACTTGAGCATCAAGACATGGAAGCTATCAAGAATCTCCTCATCCCAATTTCTAAGTAAAAACTTGTGGGTGAACAAGGGTGAAGGACCTCAATGTCTATTGGTGGTTCCTTGGGAAAAGTTTCGACAAACAAAAACTTAGTGTTTCCAACTAATAGGCAAAACCTATTTTGAGCAAAGCAAGCCAAGCTACACTTAGCCAAATTGCATATAGAAATATAGTCCACCTAAATATACTAAGGTATCACTTGCCAATACTATTCCAATGTATTGACCCATTATGGATGTAACTTGTGATGTTGCAGGTTACTCTGATGAGGATTAGGAGTCATGAGTCTACACTCAACATGTTTGCCTGTGGCACATGAAGATGAAGACTTTTATTTATTTACTTATTCAAACTCTTGTACTAGGCCTGTGGCCTTGGAGTTGTAAAGACTATGTTTGTCTCTGGAATGCCTGTAATAATGACCTTTGTATCTGTGTACTTCATCTTAAACTGTGGATGCTAGCAATGATCCAGGGACTAGCATTGCAATCACAGGGATCCTTTTCCTTTATAAAGGAGGGATCTTACAGATGGTATCAGAGCACTGTGTTGCCTGTAGGATTATGACCCTAGGATTGGAAACCACTAAGGAAAATTTTCAACAACTTCTACACTTGTCCATTCTTCTCGTAAACTTTTCTAATCTTTTTTCTCATCTCCAATTGTAGATGAACTCCATCAACGAAGCCGTGAGGAAAGGACCACTCATGACAATGACCTTGGAGTGTGAGACAGAATTCCCCAAGGCTCTCAAGGACCTCATGGTTGCAATTGAAATACATGGTGCAGCTGTGTACAAAGGTTTTCCTGTGATGGATGAAGGAGTTGAGTATTGGTGGGTGCAACTTCACTTGTATAAAAACAAGTAAGACAACCACAAGGACTCAGGATTCTGCATGTTCACCAATTCAGTGATGCACCCTACATTCTTTGACTTAGCAAGGGATGCAGCTTGGAAGACCATCAAAGAACTTGGTGAAAGAGTCAAGTGCAGAATGTTCAACATCCAAATTAGCCTGAAAGAAGAGAAGAAACATACCCAAGAGTTGGAGGCTACCCAACCAAACTTTAAGAGGAGACATTATAGACTTAGTGATGGAGTCATGTGAACAAGATATGCTGATTGCTTCTAGAAACATTATGTTAGCCAACAGGTCCAGTGAGATAGGATTGTAAACGTACTACGTTAGTTGGACCACCACTTATCACCTTATTTTCCAAAATGTTGCTTTAAAATAAGTTGAACCTTGGTTGTTGTAATGGATCCATGTATGCCATGACTTGTGTGTTTTGATTTCCAAGGATATGTATGTGATGTTTTGTCTTTTGTTTTATCTTGAATTGTGTTGTTCTAACTTTTCTATCTTATAAATAGATGCATGCTGTTACCATCAGCACTGTTGAGGAGTTCCAGGGAACTCGCTTTGGTCCTCGTATTGTTAAGCTTACTACTTTGCTCAATCTCCCTCTTCCTACCATCATGGTGCTTCCCCTCACCAAGTTTGAGAGGAAAGACCTCTAGGGTTTCAAGGTCAACCAGCCCGGACGCCAGACTGAGCCTACCACGGAGGCCATCGTGTTCAAGCTCATGCACGATGACAAGGAGAGAGGCCTTAAGGTAGCCATGCAGGATCTGATAGGACGTCTACTGGGGAGACACTCCTGACAGGTTAGAGGTACTCACTTCCATGTCTTCGGTAGACGTGATGAGGATGGAGAGTCCATCGACTTCGAGGACACTGCGAGGGATACAGCCGAGCCGATTCGTCTATACCTCCAGGACTTAGAGGCTCTCATTAGGCACGTGGACTCTTATAGGACCAACGTCATGCTCAGCAATGACGAACTCCAGGTGCAGCTTCGCGAGAAGGACAAACTCTTCGCGGAGCAAGATGAGATAGTTAAGGAGATGGAGGCGAAGTTCGAGAGCCAGGACAGAAAGTTCAAGAGTCAGGAGAAGAGAGTCCAGGATAGGAACAAGAAGATCCGGGACATGACTGAAGAACTGCAGGCCAAGGACTTCGAGCTCGAGCATCAGCAGACGGTGATTGAGAGGCTTCGTTCCCAGAAGAGGGCTCTCAAAGCCAAGATAGAGACCTTGACCACTAGTGTCGAGGAATACAAGACCGCGATGGAGAACGCAGGTCTTACCTTTGTCGAGGAGGAGGTTGATGTCGAGGAGTAGATTTGACTACTCATTTATCATTTATTATCATACTTGTCGTTGAGAACTTGTTATTGACCATCCAACTTGTAACATCCCTAAATTCATATTCCAAAACTCATTCATATCATCCTTGCATTCATCATCATTTAGGGCTTTTCTCAAAATCATTTCAGAAACAGGAGCAATTGTGGCTCATTATTTTATGTATGAAAACCCTAGCATTTGTGCTACTTGCTATTGAGAAAGATGTTGTTATTCATTCAGGATGATTTGATTTCAAACTTAAGTGGTCTCAAAAACTTAAGCAAAGTCTCAAAGCAAATTATGAATTAAAACAAATTCTATGCCTATTATCACATCTCATAAAGGCATGGTTTTAATTTATTTTTCAAAAGACCCAAGTGTTCAGAAGTGTTCAGATGTGTTTAACACTTATTTAAGAGCAAGATTTATTGTACAAAAGTCCTGTAAAACTTTGGATTCAAACAGATTTGAATTTGGGTTTGAAAACCATATTTAGAAAAGCAATCAGAAAAGGAAAAGGAATAAAGAGGAAAAAAAATAAGACAACCAGCTAATCAGGCCGACCCAGCCCAATTCGGCCCAGACTAGCCCAGTAGCGCACGCCCCCGCGAATCGTTTTCTTTACCCACTCTCGCACCCACCAGCTCACTGACATAAGGGACCCACTCCCTTTTCCCTCTATCGCTGACAACCGCGGCCCACTCGAGCATCGTCGTCTCCACCCCCCCACGACCAGTTCATCCCCAAATCAGCGCGGCCGTTTCCTGTTTGATTCGCGGCTTCAATTCGTATCAATGCCCGAGTAATTCTCGCTCACGACCAGGCTATTTAAACCCCCTCTGTCCCCTCTCCCTTTCCCCCCAACTCCCAAGCCCAGAGCGCCCCCAGGCTGCACGCATTGCTCTCTGTAACCCCGCCGTCTCCGACGAGCTGCAGCCACAATTCCGGCCACCTCCGACCACCCCTCTGCCTATACTTCACGCGAGTGGACTCCGCTTGACCTCACACATCTCCTAGCACTCCTGGTTTGCCCGCGGGTGACCCAGAACGTCGGCTACGCAAACGTCTGACCGCCACCGCCTCCAGCTTCAACTCCGGCGAGCTCCAGTGGTAAGTCCAGACCGCCCCAAGCCTTTTTCTTCACGCACGCGTATTCTCCGTAAACTCCTGCGTCTAACCACACCCTCTGCTTGACTTCTCGTAATCGGCAGTGTCGCCTTCGACCTCGAACGGAACCACCTGACGCCAGACTCAACTCCGACGAGGAATCATCCCCGTGTCAGCACGCCCCTTCGCAAACCAACACCACCTTGAGCTTCAGCAGCCTCGTGCGAATCTGGTATGACCCTTCTCCCTCTCGCGGACGACCTGGAACGCTAGCGCCGCCGTAGACCGAGCGCTCCGCCGCGCGCCGCCAGGACATGGTCGCTTGCTCGCGCGCCGTTGGATCTTGATCCAAGCGTTAGGATAGATTCAGTAATCGGCGAAGAGGTACGCGATCTGGAGCGTGCGATCTATTTAGATCCTGCGGCTGCAAAGCTCGATCCGGTGCGAACCGGTACGCGCCAGTCACAACACGACGCGTGGCTAGGAACAGATCTAAAAACAGATTTTAAATCAGAATTTGATCCAAATTTCAAATGCTTATAACTTTTGATTTCCATGTTGGAATTTTCCAAACTTTATACCGTTGGATTCAGGGAATCAATGCCTTTCTGTTTATGCAAAGTGTTTAACAAATAGTATCCATTAGAATGACTTTATTTGTAGAAACATGTTTAAGGCTATTTTGAGTATGGATTTATTTTAGTAATTTGTTTTAGGGATAAATAAGTTTAGTTGGCAAACTTGTGACTTGTAAAGTTTCTGTAAACATGCACATGCTTGGTAGAGTTTCAAAATCACCATTTAGTAAATTCTTGCATGCATGCATTCATATTAATTTTTGATTGTATATAATTGTGTGTAATTGTGTGCTACAAATTTTTGTGTAGATTTTGCTAGTGATTGTGATTGTGAGGAGTGCTACTCTCCACATTACCAAGGCAAGTGATATTTTCATGAATATTCCTTTCCCATATTTTTGTATTAGCATTAGATATTTTGCTAAGTCTTGCATGCTACTTTTGCCAAATGCTAAGTTGGGAAATCCTAAGTAGTGTAGAATTGTAGAATTGCTAGGGAATTTTCCTAAGTTAAGTTAATATGCCATGCTTAGCCTAGCTAGTAGAAAACAGGGGTTGGTAAAGTATATACATGCTATGGTGAAATAATTCTAAGTCCTTTGGGACTCATGCTTTTCTTAATAAAACAACAAAGTCAATGAACTTCCTGGGTGGAATGGGACTTGAATGGTGGTTTTTGGTTGAGTGGTTACACAAGGCCATGGACTTGGCTTGTGTATCTCACTTGTGGTATGCCACCCAGGCACAAAGGGATTTGGAGGCCAAGTGTTGAGAAAGCTTATAGTGCAACCACTTGGCAATATGGGCTCTGCCATGATCATATAGGTTGCTAGAACTTAGTCACTTGGACAGTTGGTGGTAGTGGGAATGATAGGTTGGAGCGCGTCCATTTGACTAAGGAAACGCTTCTGAAAGGTCCTATCTTGGGAAACCAAGTCTGGTGGGGAAAGTGCACAACCTCTGCAGATGGAAAACCTAAGTACTTAGCCTAGTCCAAGGCAATGGACAACTTGAGCATCAAGACATGGAAGCTACAAGAATCTCATCACTCCTACTTCTAAATAAAACTTGTGGGTGAACAAGGGTGAAGACCCCAATGTCTATTGGTGGTTTCTTGGGAAGTTTTTGATAAAGAAAAACTTAGTGATTTCAACTAATAGGAAAAACCTATTTTCAAGCAAAGCAAGCCAAGCTACACTTAGCCAAAATGCATACAGTAATATAGTCCCCTTAAAATATACTAAGGTATCACTTGCCAATACTATTCCAAAGTATTGACCCTCTGTGGCTGTAACTTGTGATGTTGCAGGTTACTCCGATGATGAATAGGAGTCATGAGTCTACACTCAACATGCCTGCCTGTGGCGCATGAAGATGAAGACTTATGTTTATTTACTTATTCCTTAAACTCTTGTATTAGGCCTATGGCCCTGAGTTGTAAAAGACTATGTTTTATCTCTGGAATGAATGTAATAAACGACCTTTGTATCTGTGTACTTCATCATAAACTGTGGATGCTAGCATTGATCCAGGGACTAGCATTGCAATCACAGGGATCCTTTCCTTTATAAATGAGGGGTCTAACACAACTTGTGGATGGCTTGTTATTTGTGTGTGTTTTACTTTGCGAACTTGTTATCTGGTTGTTGAATATTTATCGTTATGTTGCATGCTTTGTGATTGTTTATGTGATGTATTGTGCATGAAAGCATCTATGGGTATCTCATTCTTATCTCTATTGAACAAACCACAGATGCCTCCCCGTCGTGCAAACCCCAACCCCAACAACAACAACAACAACATCACTCCAGAAATGCAGCAAATGATGACCGCTCAAACTCAGCTGATGCAAATGATGACGACGCTCATCCAGAACCAAAACAACAACAATAACAACAACAACAACAACAACAACAACAACAACAACAACAACAACAACAACAACAACAACAACAACAACAACAACAACAACAACAACAACAACAACAACAACAACAACAACAACAACAACAACAACAACAACAACAACAACAACAACAACAACAACAACAACAACAACAACAACAACAACAACAACAACAACAACAACAACAACAACAACAACAACAACAATAACAACAACAACAACAACAACAACAACAACAACAACAACAACAACAACAACAACAACAACAACAACAACAACAACAACAACAACAACAACAACAACAACAACAACAACAACAACAACAACAACAACAACAACAACAACAACAACAACAACAACAACAACAACAACAACAACAACAACAACAACAACAACAACAACAACAACAACAACAACAACAACAACAACAACAACAACAACAACAACAACAACAACAACAACAACAACAACAACAACAACAACAACAACAACAACAACAACAACAACAACAACAACAACAACAACAACAACAACAACAACAACAACAACAACAACAACAACAACAACAACAACAACAACAACAACAACAACAACAACAACAACAAAAACAACAACAACAACAACAACAACAACAACAACAACAACAACAACAACAACAACAACAACAACAACAACAACAACAACAACAACAACAACAACAACAACAACAACAACCCACCAGGTTTTGACATGCTTACCAGGTTCTTGAGATTGAGGCCAGCAAAGTTCTCAGGAACGACTGATCCCATGGTGTCCAATGATTGGCTACGCTCTGTAAACAAGGACTTGGTAACTGTGGGTTGTACTGATGCAGAAAAGGTCAGATTTGCAGCACATTTGCTGGAAGGACCAGCCGCCACTTGGTGGGATAACTTCCAGATCACCACTCCCATAGAAGATGTGACATGGGATATCTTTGAGGATGGCTTTCGCACTACTCATATCTCATCTGGAGTGATGAGTCTGAAAAAGAAAGAGTTCCATAATCTGAAGCAGCGCCACCGCAGCGTGGCTGAATATATTGAGGAGTTCAACAATCTAGCGCGTTATGCACCAGATGAAGTTGACACCGATGCTAAGAGAAAGGAAAAATTTATTGAAGGCTTGAATGATGAGCTGAACCTGCAGTTGGCTGTGGCATATGTTCCCACATACCAGTCTCTTTGTGATAAGGCTGCTATTTTGGAGAACAAAATGAAGCAAGTTGAGAGCAGGAAGAGAAAGCACTCAAACAAGCACAACTCGGGATCGTCTCAGAAACGTTCCCATTATGATGATAGTGGAAGCTCAGGATCCCACAAGCATGGGAAATTCAACAAGCACCACAACCACAACCGTCATGACAACAAGCATCACCGTAGTCATGACAATGACAAGTACAAGAACCACAAGGGTGGATATAAGAGCCACCACAGTGGAAGTGGCAGTGGAAGCCAGCCTGTCAAGAAGGACATCAGTCAGGTTGAATGCTTCAAGTGCAAGAAGATGGGGCATTATGCAAATGAATACCCAGAAAAGAAAGTTGAAGGACCCAACAAGCCCAACCCTTTTCAGAAGGGACAAGTTAACCACATCAATGTGGAGGAAATCTATGAGGAGCCTGATGCTGTTGCTGGTAAGTTCAGACTCAATTCTATTCCAGCATTTGTTCTTTTTGATACTAGAGCATCACATTCATTCATATCAAAAGCATTTGTTGATATAAATGGGTTTCCAACTGAAAACATTGGGTGTCCAATAAAAGTTAGTTCTCCAGGTGGAGATATGATAGTAAGTCTTGGATGCCGAGATTTAGTAATAGAATTTGGAAAGCATAAATTTCCAGTGAGTCTGATAATCCTAGATTCCCAAGGACTGGACGTAATATTGGGAATGGATTGGATGGCTAAATATGAAGGAGTACTAGATTGTGCTAATCGTACTATCGCACTCACAACCCCGGAAAGAAAACGGATTAAATTCAAGTCTAACTTTGAATCAAAAGGGAGTAAGCTAAATTCTCTTAAGGGGGTTAGCATCGACAGTGTACCAGTTGTGAGTGAATATCCGGATGTATTTCCGGAAGAATTGCCGGGAATGCCACCAGATAGAGATGTGGAGTTTCTTATAGATTTGCTACCAGGATCTGGACCAATAGCAAAGATACCATACAAGATGTCAGTAGATGAACTGAAGGAACTCAAGAAACAACTCGGAGAGCAGTTGCAGAAAGGATTTATTCAACCAAGTTCTTCGTCTTGGCGAGCCCCAATTTTGTTTGTGGAGAAGAAAGATAGAAGTCAAAGGTTATGCATTGATTACCGTTCACTCAATGAGGTGACTATCAAGAACAAATACCCTTTGCCTAGAATCAATGACTTGTTTGATCAGCTAGAAGGAGCTTGTGTGTTCTCAAAGATTGATCTCCGGTCAGGATATTTCCAACTCAAGATAAGAGAACAATACATACCTAAGACAGCTTTCACCACAAGGTATGGATTGTATGAGTATACCGTGATGCCATTTGGTTTAACCAATGCTCCAGCATACTTTATGAATATGATGAACAAGGTATTCATGGAATTTCTTGATAAATTTGTTGTCGTTTTCATCGATGACATTTTAATCTACTCCAAGAGCAAAGAAGAACATGAAGGACATTTGCATTTGATACTTGAGAAGCTTAGAGAGCACAAACTGTATGCCAAGTTCAGCAAGTGTGAATTCTGGCTAAATGAAGTTGGATTTCTTGGTCATGTTATGACAAAAGATGGTGTAGCAATTGATCCTGCTAAAGTTCCAGCTGTAACTGAATGGGAATCTCCCAAGTCAGTGAAAGAAGTTCGTAGTTTCCTTGGCTTAGCAGGTTACTACAGAAGGTTCATTGAGAATTTCTCCAAGGTAGCTAAGCCTATGACAGAATTGCTAAAGAAAGACAAGAAATTTTCTTGGTCTGAAGGTTGTGAACTCAGCTTTCAGGAATTGAAGAAGAGACTTGTGACAGCTGTCGTGGTGGTGGCACGGCAGATGCCATGGGTAGGCTAAAGTATGGGGCCAATGGATGTTAGTGGGATCTGGGGAGGGAAGATGCAGTTGATTCTGCACACAGAAGGCAAAGGTAAAGATTTTATTTCTCCTTCCTTGGGCTACAAGTGCTCCTTGAGCTGTGGTTGAGAAGGAAGAACTATACCAGCCTAACGGTACTGAAAAATGAGTCGATCCCCTCCTCAGGGTCCAAACCTCCCCTTATAAAGGAGAGCCCTGGGTTCCTTTAGGGCTGATGTGGCAAGGATATTCGAGGAATATGCTTGTCCCAATATAGTAGTTCGCCCCCCCCCCCCCCTTTCCATGTCGCTCCTCTAATGACGACAAGGTTCCAGAGGGCCCCTCCTGCGCGCCTCGGGCTTCAGGACTGTCACCTCCGTGACCTCCTTCTGCCTCTCTATCGCTCTGCGCCTTTTTCCATAGTGCTTGGCTCCGCTCAGATTCTCCCTAGCCTGCGGCTAGGGTTTGACTTCAGGCTTCTCCTTCTCCTGCAAGCTTCGTATCATTCGGCCCTGCCTCCCGTAACTCGGCTTGTCCTTCACCTGCATCAAGATTAGTCGGGCTAACCCAACCGACTTACACAGTATCTCGGCCGGGTAATGCCTTGCCATTACTATAAGGGTCCTGCCCTTCCGTATCTTGGCCGACCTCTACATGATTCGATCGACTCATACTGTAACTCGGAAACCAGACGGGGAACATCCTTTCGTCTTTCCCCGTCTTTACCCTATCCGGTGTTATCTCCCCAACATTAGTCCCCGAAGCTGGTATGGCCCCGCCGATACCTCGGCCGGGTCGTATCAGTTTCATGTCACACGTTCTGTATTGTTTCCGAGTTATTTCTTTCTCGTTCGAGGTATCATCGTATCTTCTCGCGTACACCTCGTCCTACGTGTCATCCCCATCATTGTTTCTCTAGTTTTTTGTTCCTCTACAGTATTTACTGACAGGCCACAGTTAATACTGCGCCTGTCGCGCCGGCGCTGCGACGCCTCGTGTGTCGTTTCCGTTGGGGATCGTGATCTTCTTTGCTACCGTGTGGCCCTTGGTGCGGTTCCGCTCAACGACGTGCGGTCGTGCGGCGCACACGATCTACACGGCCAACCGCCACACCCACGATCCCACTACCTCGCTTGCGGCTTGGTTATAAAGAGGGGCGCGGCGCTGGGGGATTTACTTTCCCCTTTCCGCTCGCCCGCGCCCTTCTTCTTCCTCTCGATTCCGTGCCCGTTCGCAGCTCCGCCACCACGCGCTCATCTGAACCTCCGACGGCGAGGACTCCGCCGTGTTGCTTCGTTTGCCTCGTCCGTGTTCGATAGCTTCGGCGTCGTCGCCGGTGAGTTCTTTCCGGCCGCGTCGCCTAGGCTTTCCTCTAGATTTCTCTGTCCCCATTTCGTTTTCGTGCGGTGGTTCCTTTGCTCCTCCGCCGCCGTTTCTGTGTAGAATCACGACGGGGCCCTGTAGTTCTAAACTTTACTCCGCCGCTAGTTCTTCTTCTGCTGACTTTTCCGGCGAGCCCATGTCTAGCTCCTTTAGCGGTGCCCTGATAGAGGATGACGATGCTGGCTCTGGGCCCGAGCGAGGCTCGTGGCAGGGCTCCTCCGTTACTCGCCGCGAGATCGAGTGGCTTATCCGAACTCGGAGGATTCCCGCCGAGGTCTCCTGTCGATTACCTGGCAGCGAGTCCTCTCCGGATCTTAGGGAGGGCGAGTATGTAGTTTTCATGTCGCATTTCTCGCGCGGCTTTGGTCTCCCTCTTAGCGACTTTGCTAGAGAGTTTCTCGACTACTTCGTCCTTCAGCCGCATCATCTTCCTGCTAATGCCATCGCCTCTCTTTCTGCTTTTATCTCTGCCTCGGAGGGATACTTCGGCCTATGGCCTTCCGTGCATGTCTGGTCGAAGTTCTTCCAGATTCGTTCTAATGTTGTCCTTGACAAGTCTCTGCACCCTTCCGAGAAACTGCTCACTCAATGTGGAGCAGCGTCCATTACACCTCGGAGGAAATCCGTATTTCCTCGTGTCACAGGGCTAGAGTCGTGCAAGAAGTGGCACAAATCCTTCTTCTATGTCAAGAATACGGGAACGGAGGACAAGATTCGTCTCCCTGCATTCTCCATTGGTACGCCCTCCAAGGTGAATTGGACTTACAATCCGAGGAAGAGTCACGCCTTGGCCGAGGCTTTTGAGATTCGGCTTAAAGAGCTGATCCGCGCCGGGTTACGCGGCGAGGATTTGATGGCTACCTTTATCAGTAGCCGAATCTGCCCCTTCCAGAAACGGACGCACAAACTCTGCTACATGAGCGGTCCTCTCGACCCCAACCGAGTCTCGACCGTGGAGCTGGACAACTATCTCATCTTTAAGCGTGTCCGAGCCATCTTCAAGACGGAGATGCCTGAGGACTGGGCTTGGGGATTGAAATCGTTCACACGCGAGCGTCCCCCTCCCGAAGTAATCTTAACCACTAACGCTCTGTTTTCCAATTGTTTTCGTAACTGTTTTCGCTAATTTTCCTTTTTCTTGTCTTACAGAGGTTCGCAGAGCAGAAGGATGAGGATGCCGAAGTTTTGTCGCTTCCGTGGCCCGCGGACCGGAATACCCCGGATACTGGGGAGCCGGACTCGGAAGAGTTCGTCCCTAAGTCGGATCCTGCCCCAGCTCACGCTTGTGGCAAGACCTCGGCCCACGAGGAGGAAGGTGATTCGGACGAGGTCCAAGTTCTAGAGGTAGTTGCCGCAATGCCTATTTCTTATGCATTTCCGGCTTCTACTTTCCCAGCTAATCCGGCCGGTCAGGTTCACGATGCCGAGCCTATTGCTTCCCGGCCCCCTGTTACCTCGGGGAAACGTGGGGCTCCTGCTGGTGCCTCAGAGGCGGCCCCCAAGAAACGAATGAAGAAATCCGCACCGAATCCTCCCCGGCGCAAGACAATGCCCGGAGTCGCAGGGTAAGTTCTCTTTTATCGTATTTCTTGTTTCTCTCTTTCTGTTTTTCAACCTGACGCCCTTCTTTCTTTTCTATTTCCGCAGTGCTCCACTTTCTGTTAAGCCCGGCGGTCCTAGCATGACTAGCCGTGTGACTCGGCAGCCGTCTCCTCCGCCTGCCGAAGATACCAGGATTCCTAGTCCTGCTCGTGTTGCATCTCCTCCAGTTCCGAATCGATCGCCCCCTCGCCACGATGTGCCTGAGGTTCCTCTTGTTGACGTTGATTCCACTCTGCCCTCCGAGATTCTCACTGAACCAGTTGTCTCCTCTGTGAATCCGAGTGTTTCTACCGAGCCCCTTTCTACCCCTACAGTTTCTATAGTAGCTCCAGCCCCGGCCGAGGATGTCAATATCTCGGCGCCCTCTGCGACCGTGACCCCTCCGAATCCTAAAGACATCGTTCCCATTGCCGAGGTGTCAGCTCTTGCTGACGCCTCCAAAGCAAGAAAAGTTGTCGCTGCCAAGGCTTCCACTTCCTAGAAAGGTCTTGTCGGCTCTTCTCAGCCGAGTATCGCCGATGTGCTGCGCAAAGGAACTGCCTCCACCAAAACCTCCGTTACTCCGGCCGCCGGTACCCAGCTTGCTCTTCATAAATGTCCTGCGGCCGCGGTGGTTATGCAGCATGTCCGGGGTAAAGTCCTAACTCGGACGGCAAGTGGGAACAGCCTCGGCTCTCTGGTGGAGTATGCCAATAACTGGAATGCTGCCGATCAATTTGAGGGTAATCCCAGCAGTCAGCCGTTCCAGCTTTCCGACATTAGCAGCCGCTTGGATCAAGCCGCCAAGATTGTTCTTGATAATAACAGGATGAATAAGGTAATTATTGTTTTACGGAGTTTTGATTAATTCTCCAGATGCTACTATATATACTCTAGTCCCCGAAACTTGCAAGCGAATAACTTGTTATTCGCTTGGAAGTTTTATGATGTTCTACTTAGTTCGATTTAACTTTAGGGTTTGAACCTATATCCGACTAAATCTGCCTTAAACTTTGCTTGATTTTTGTCTACCTGATCTTTGAATATCTAGCCTCCTAGATCCGGGTTAAGTTTAGCTCGACTTGGATCTGTTTTGGCTTTGAATATCCAGCCACCTAGATCCGGGTTAAGTTTTGCTTGACTCGGATCTGTTCTGGCTTTCAATATCCAGCCACCTAGATCCGGGTTAAGTTTTACTTGACTCGGATCTGTTCTGGCTTTCAATATCCAGCTACCTAGATCCGGGTTAAGTTTTGCTTGACTCGGATCTGTTCTGGCTTTCAATATCCAGCCACCTAGATCCGGGTTAAGTTTTACTTGACTCGGATCTGCTCTGGCTTTGAATATCCACTCATCGTTTGCTCTATTGCTCAGATTGCACATGACCGGTGGACTGCTAAATTTCAAAGATTGCTTTTTTCGCACAGAAAACTGGAAGAAAAATATGAGAAAGTTATTCCTGTGGTGAAAAAATCTGGTAAGTCGACAATTCTCTTTGTCATCTTCGACATTCCTATTGTTTTGTAAGCGAGATGTCGGCTCACTTTGTTGGTGAACAGGTAACATCAATAATCTCAACATCCGTCTTGAGAAGAAAGTCAAGAGCTTGGAAGGTTAGTTTCCCTTTTACCTTACACCTTTCCCTTTTTAAGGTGTGCGCTAAGTTTCTTTTATCTCGTTTGGCTTTGGTAAAGCCGAGTTACAAACCTTTGCAGCATCTCACCAAGATTGCACGCCCATGCCTGACGTGATGCTGCATTTTTTAGAACAAAGCGCTACTCATTCGGCGCAGCCAAAGGACAAGGATGATGAAATAGCTCGCATGCGCGCCGAGGTGGGAGCCCTTAAGCTTTCTCAGAAGTCCGAACTAGAAAAGGTCGACCAGGAGTTCTCCGAGGAGAAAAATCGGCTAGCTCTGCAATTGCAGAAAAATAAAGAGCTCCTCGAGGCTGCCGAACTGAAAACTCGGGGAATGAGCGAGGAGATCGCTCGCTTTGAGAAGAGCAAGATTGACTGGGCTAAAGATCTTCAGATAATGATGAGTTATATTCATCATAAGCTTCTTAGCATAGCCGGATTATCTTTTTCTTTTTTCCTGCTGCTCCCTGACGCATTCGTGTTTTGCGCAGATCATTTTCCAGAAGCTAAGCCCATGAGCTCTAAAGCGGTTCTTGCTGCTCGTGTGCGCCGAGGTGTCCCTGTTGACGTGGACTCGGAATACTCGATGGAAGATTTCCTGGTTGTTGTCGGCACTGCAGTTGGTCCGATGAAGATTATGGGCAGGGATTTGGTGCAGGCAGCTATCCGAGCGTACCATGTTCTCTGGCCGAATACTTCTGGGACTCCTGATATCAATGAGGTCCAATTGCTGGTGAAAAGATTAATGGCGTCCGAGAGGCAACTAAGTCTTTGGAGGGAATCAGCTGGACGAGCTGGCGCTGATATGGCTCTCACTGTTATTATGTCATGGTATGAAGATATTTCTCTTGATATCTTGAGAAATTTGCGCACTGGTTCCCGTTGGGTTGAGGACCCCACCTTCGTCTCTCTTCGACAAGCTCGCGCCTTCCAGCTCGTTGAGTATGCCGACGTGCATACCTGGAATGAAGGTCCGAGTTTTCTTCCGAACCCGGACGATGAGGTCGTAGTCGAGGATGCATCGGATAATAACTCATCTGAACAAGGGGAAGATGAAGATGACTCGGCTTCTTCTGGTGATTCCAGTTCGAGCTCGGATGGCAACGGTGACGCGCGATCCTCCTCCAAAGGTACTGGGCATTCCACTGCACAAACTGATGCTCCTCAGCAGCCTCGGGCTTCGGCCGAAGTCGCACCTGGGTCTGTGGAGGGCGAGGCAACCTCGGCCGAGGCTCCGCCTACCTCGGAGCACCAAGCCCCTGACCAAGTTATTGACTCTCCAGCTGAAAAGCTTTAAGTTATTTCTTATCCCTGGTATGCCGGGCGTACGATGTACGTGGAACATTTGTCTGTCTTCTGTATGACGTGAATTTCTTTTGCCGTGTTCTGTTGCGACATATATGTTTGTAGTTGTTGTCACTTTGTTCAAGTGGTTTTGTTTGTCCGAATCCTTGCTTTTATGGCCTGCGATTTCTTGATTTTAGGATATATCTTTGCCTTTGTATTCCCATGGTTTAGCCAATTAATCTGGTTGTGAGCTTCGAATATCATACGAGATTGAGTTGTTCTTACTCTGAGTGTCGAAGTTTGCTACCCTCTTTGTATCAAAGGTTAACCACTACTTCGGAACTATATATGGCAGTCCCCGAGTCGCTGCCTATAGCGCCGAAGTCTAGTGTGTAGACCAAATTTCTGAAATAATATAGGACGGTTGCCGAGTCACTGCTCAAGTTGCCGAGGATTAGTGTGTAACATAAAATTGGAGCAACATATGGCAGTCCCCGAGTCACTGCTCTGGATGCCGAGGTTTAATACACAAGATGAAATTGAAATAACATATGGCAGTCCCCGAGTCACTGCTCTGGATGCCGAGGTTTAATACATAAGATGAAATTGAAATAACATATGGCAGTCCCCGAGTCACTGCTCTGGATGCCGAGGATTAATACATAAGAGGAAATTGAAATAACATATGGCAGTCCCCGAGTCACTGCTCTGGGTGCCGAGGTTTAATACATAATTGGTTCTTGACCTTGAGATATATGCTACGAGTAAAATGGACGAAGTAAAGCTACGTTCCATGGCCGCTTCGTTTCTTCGACGGCCTTATCTGCCCTGTTCTTTCCAGGGGATTGAGAATCGATTAAATAATAGGCATCATTGTGCAATGCTTTGCTCACGATGAATGGTCCTTCCCATGGAGGTGATAGTTTGTGCATGCCGGCCGTGCGTTGCACCAGTCGGAGAACTAAATCTCCTTTGAATACTCTTGGATTCACCTTCTTGCTGTGATATTGTCGCAAGTTCTACTGATAAATAGCTGATCGTGATAGCGCTAGCTCTCTGGCTTCTTCTAGCAGGTCAACAGTATTTTGCCGAGCTATTTCATTTATTTCTGAAGTTGTATATTGAGTAACTCTTGGCGAGTCATGTATTATGTCGGCTGGAAGCACGGCTTCTGCCCCGTATACCAGAAAGAATGGTGTATAACCTGTTGATCTGTTCGGAGTAGTCCTGAGGCTCCATAATACTGCTGGTAATTCCTCAATCCAACATCCTGCCGACATTTGCAATGGTTCGACTAGTCGTGGTTTTATTCCGGACAACACTAGTCCATTAGACCTTTCCACTTGCCCATTAGATGCTGGGTGAGCCACAGATGCAACATCTAATCTTATGTGTTTCTCTTGGCAAAACCTAGCGAAAGCTCCTTCTGCAAAGTTTGTGTCGTTATCTGTAATAACACTGTGCGGGTACCCATATCTTAAGATAATATCTTTGAGGAATTTCACTGCTGTGGGCCCATCACATTTTTTTATTGGTTTCACTTCAATCCATTTTGTGAACTTGTCCACCATAACCAATATGTGGGTCATCCCCCCTCGGGCCGGCTTAAATGGTCCCACCATATCTAAGCACCACTCAGAAAACGGCCAAGTAATGGGTATCGTTTTTAACTCAGACGACGGCATGTGTATCTTGGTTGCATATCTCTGATAGCCATTGAATTTTTCAACCAGCTCTTTGGCTTCCTTCAACGCCGTTGGCCAATAAAACCCATGCCTGAATGCTTTGGCCACTAAGGCACGAGATGAGGCGTGGTGTCCACATTCTCCTTGATGTATATCGAGGAGGATCTCCTGGCCTTCTGCCGAACTCACACACTTTTGCAATACGCTTGTGACGCTTCTTTTATATAGCTCATTATTTATGATTGTATAAACTTTAGCTCTCCTTGTTATCTGTCTTGCTAACACTTCATTATTCGGCAAAATCGCATCTCTAAGGAAAGAGAATATGGGTTGCGCCCATACCGGTGTGATTTTCTCTGGTGTGGTCTCACTGTCTATCTCCATGTTTTCTGCCGACATAACTACCTCAGCTTTCTCCATAGATATGCTTACCTCTGCTGCCCTCCTCTCGGGGAGTTCCGGGTTATATTGCTGGTCTAGTTCCATCGGCAAATTATCCTCTGCTGAATTTGCCAGAATAAAGATGGATTCGGACTCTGGTGATGGAGTTATTGATGGTTTCCTGAGGTGCTCTAGGGAAATACCTGGGGGAATTGACTGCATGGTTGATCCTAGCTTTGACAACGTGTCTGCGGCATCATTCTCTGCCCGAGGTATGTGGTGAAATTCACACCCTTCAAAGTATCCACTGATCTTTTGCACATGGAATCTATACAAAGCCATATTATCATCTAATGCGTCCCAATTGCCTGAGACTTGCTGTACCACTAGATCCGAGTCTCCATAGCATAAGATTCGGCGTATGCCAATTTCTTTTGCTACTTTCAATCCATGGACCAGTGCTTCATATTCGGCTACATTGTTTGAAGCGGCAAAATGTATTTGCAGCACATACTTCAGCTGATCTCTTTTGGGCGAGGTTAACACGATTCCTGCCCCCAAACCATTTCTTAGTTTGGAACCGTCGAAATGCATCGTCCAATAATTTTGGTCCGGTAATGGTGGCTCATACTGCACCTCGGCCCAATCTACGAAGAAGTCGGCGACTGCCTGAGATTTGATTGCATCTCTCCTATCGAATTGTGGAGCATACGGTGACAACTCAATTGCCCATTTTGCTATTCGGCCACTCGCATCTTTGTTGCTCAATATGTCGGCTATGGGTGCTTCACAGATCACTTTGATGGGATATTCCTTGAAGTAATGTTTAAGTTTATTTGCCGACATATACACTCCATAAGCCATCTTCTGATAATGTGGGTAATTTTTCTTTGAAGCGGATAACACCTCGCTCAAATAATACACCGGCCTCTGTACCGACTTATCATCTTCGAGTCGTTCTACGACGACTACAGCACTCACTACTCTGTTGGTAGCCGCTATATAGAGTAACATAGGCTCTTTCGATAATGGAGAAGCCAGAATGGGTGCTGTGCTCAACATCTTTTTCAGCTCATGAAATGCACTGTCTGCTTGTGGAGTCCAAATGAACTTATCTGATTTCATCATTAGTTGATAGAGTGGTAGTGCCTTCTCTCCCAGCCGACATACAAACCGGTTGAGCGAGGCCAAACATCCTGTGAACTTTTGTACGTCATTTAGACACCTTGGCAACTCCATTCTTTATACTGCCTTTATCTTCGTTGGGTTGGCCTCTATACCTCGGCTAGATACAAGAAAACCGAGTAATTTTCCTGCTGGCACGCCAAATGCGCATTTTTCCGGGTTAAGCTTCATTCGGAACCTTCTTAGGTTCGCGAAAGTCTGCCGTATATCCTCCAGTAGCGTTTTGCTTTCCTTGGTTTTGATGACCACGTCATCTACATATACTTGTACATTTTTTCCTATCTGGTCGTGTAGACATTTTTGCATGCATCTCTGATATGTTGCTCCTGCGTTTCGCAGGCCGAATGGCATTGTGCGATAGCAATAAGCCTCGTACGGGGTAATAAACGCAGTCTTTATTTGATCAGCCAGATTTAACGGTATCTGGTGAAAACCAGAATACGCGTCTACAAATGACAATAACTCACAACCAGCGGTCGAATCAATGACTTGGTCTATTCTAGGTAATGGAAAAGGATCTTTTGGACACGCCTTGTTCAGGTTCGTGTAATCGATACACATTCGCCATACAATGGCTACGTTCGGATCATCTTTCTTCTTTTCTACTAGCACCGGATTCGACAACCAATCCGGATACAGCACCTCCATGATGAACCCGGCCGCAGGGAGCCGAGCTATTTCATCCCCTATTATTTTTCTCCTGTCTTCGGCGAAGCGGCGGAGAGGTTGCTTCACCGGCCTTGCTCATGGCCTTACATTCAGAGAGTGCTTAGCCAACTCCCTCGGAACACCTTGCAGATCCTGAGTTGACCATGCAAATATGTCCCGATTCTCACGGAGGAAGTTGGTGAGCTCGCTTTCCTATTTAGCATCTAGGGCTGCACCAATAGTAACAGTACATTCTGGGAATTGTTCATCTATCTGAAACTTCTTCGTTTCTTTAGTCGGCTGAAAGGAGACACTTCCATGTGGATTGGCTAGTGCCGGCATATTCAGCTGTGCCGACTGAGCGAGGGCTGCTACCTCCTGAATCCTTCTTTTTTCTCTTGCTATGATAAATGATTCGGCCAAATTTGACCCGGCTGAAGCACATTCCATTGACTTCTTGTAATCCCCTGCTACTGTTATCACTCCTTGTGGTCCGGGTAGCTTCATTTTCAGATAACTTATATGACAGCTGCTCATGAATTTGGCCAACGCGGGCCGTCCGAGTAAAGCATGATAACAACTTTCTAGATCCACCACCTCAAACTCTAAGTTTTCTGCTCTGCAGTTATCTCTTGTGCCGAATAACACATCCACTTGGACCTTACCAATGGGTTCGCATGAAAGCCCCGGCACTATCCCATGGAAAGTGGTCCTTGTGGATTGCAACATGTTCTGCGATATTCCGAGTTTATGCATGGTATCTTTGTACATGATGTTGATACTTCTCCCATTGTCAATGAGAACCTTTGAAAATTTCACATTAATGCTTGGTCCAACAAACATCGGATCCACCACGAATGCATACGACCCTGGATTCGGCATGATCTTGGGGTGATCCTTTATGCTCCAAGTTACTTCCTGATCTGACCAAGGCACATATCTTGGCATTGCCGGCATAACTGCATTTACTTCCATATGCCGGCACTGCACACTCTGCTTGTCTTGCTGTTCCGTTGTGAACACGCAATAAGACTGATGATGTTCTCTGTAATCATTGCGTCCAGTATTTCCTGGATTTGTCCTTCCATCCTGGCCTTGGTTCATCACCTGATGTACCGCATCTCTCCGGTCCGAGTTATCGTATCTCGGGGGAGGAGGTGGTAACATCAGTTGCTGTGCATTTACTCCAGTCAACTGTGGGTGATGCTGTTGATGTACTTGAAGGGGCGCTGCCTGAATGCCTGCGGGGTTTCCCATTGCATTTTTCATCCATGCACATTGGAGGGTCGTATGGTTGGCTGGCCTGGATGGGTTTGACGTGTGAAATTTACACGGCTGATGTAACATAGATTCAAACATGTACTTCGGCCTCTCCTGCCATTGCTTCTTTTGTTCTGGGGTCCATTGTCTTTTTCCTTCATTCCTTGGTGTCCACTGCTGAGGACCATTCTTTTGCCGTTGAGTCGTTCCGTGACTCGGCTGATCCTGCGCTACCGCTGCCACTTGGGCCGAATAATATCTATAATCCGGCCTTTCTTCTCTTCTTCTTCCTCTAAAGTCATTGCGCCTGGATGACCCGGCCAAATCTCTTGCATATTGGTCTTGTTGCTCCCGATGATCTGCCGACATTAATTCTGGTTGCGTTGGATCTCCTAATGCATAGGAGTCCGCTATTCTGATAGTTTCTGCCAATGTTGTTGGCATATCTCTTTGCAGTCGTTGCCACAATACACTAGCATAACGGCATCCTTGAGCGAACCAAGCTATTGCTTGCGACTCTATGACTCCTTCAAACGAGTTTATCAAGTTACACCATCAAGTTAAAAACTCTCTATCTGTTTCATTCGGCCTCTGCTTGCACATGGCTAATTGTTGCGGCCTGTTTGGCCTCTTATACGTGCTGGTAAAGTTACTGACGAACATTTCTTCAAAATCTAACCAACAGTTGATACTGCCTGCCGGCAGATTATTCAGCCATACCCTAGCTGGTCCTTCCAACATTTGTGGAACATATCGTACTGCCCATCGTAAGTTCCCACCCGCTATTTTCACAGCAGTGGCATAATCAATCAACCAGTCTTGTGGTTTGGTACTCCCATTATATGTTTTCGTGCCTCTCGCTAGCTGAAAGTTCGGAACAGGTGGTTCGCCCATGATCCGTGGTCCAAAGAACGTCGTACCTGGTGGACCCTGTTCTTCCAACAACTCGGACCGGTATAGCCGGTCCAGCTTCACTCTTGCATCATTTGATGGCAAATCTTTGTACAGAACTCTGTCTTGCATTCCATAGTGGTTATTTCCACCATGGATCGCATATTCCATCTGGAATAACCATCATTGTACCTTTCATTCACTTGATTGTGGCGAGCTGGCCTCGTTTCTCTTTCCTGCCGAGGTTCATGTCTTGGTTGTGGGTTGAGTGGCGGTTCTCTCCTTACTTCAACCGGGGTATTGTTCTCATGATTGCCTCTTCCGAGTTATCTTCCGCCGAGGTCTCCATTGCCTCGGCTTCCGCCGTCTTTCTCCATACGGCCGGGATTCCTCTCACCACTATTTCCTCGGCTTCCATTGCCTCTGTTCTCGTTTGCCTTCCCGGCTATTGCCGGATCATACGGAACAATTTGCTTGTTTCTCTTTCCTGAGGTTACTGCTTTGTCCTTTCGTGCATTATTTCCAGGTGAGGATGCTGCTGCCACGGACAAGGCAGGTGCTGCTCCTGCCGAGTGAACCATTCGCGAGGCTCCCGGCCTCGCCGGGTCTGCCCTGAGCATTTCTTTGTTTTGCTGGTTCGCGATGCGCACCAGCTCATTCACTCTTTCTTGCTGTTTCTGCCGGGCTTCGCCGGTCAACCCCTCTAACTCTAATGCTGCGGCATTTGCCGCTCTTAGTTTCTTTGCCGGGGTACTGTACCTCGGCAAGCCCAAATCAACTGATTCCGCCTTATGAGCATCATGCTCCTTGTTGATATCATCTATGAGGTTTTTCCCTCTCAATATTAACTCATCCACCCGTTCGGGCGCGACGTCAAGCTTATTAGCTTTGGCATATTCTCGCAGGGTCCTGTTTAAGGACTCCCGCAAGGCCGACACCTTTTTTGCCTCTACCAGCACCTTTTGCCTGGTTTCTTCTAATTCTGCCTGAGCATTCTCCGGATCAAGTATCGGCGCTACAGGTGTAGTCAAGTTTTCTATGGTTGCCTGAAGAATGTTTTCTGGCCTTTCCAGAGGTGGCCCTCTTACTCTTGGTGCTTTTGGGGTAGTATCCTGTACCTCGGCCTGGTTGGTCACTGGAGGGATTACCTCGGTGGGTAGTGGTGCCGTCTGCCTGGGCGCGCCCTGCACGCCTGTGGCGGGGTCTCTGGTCGATCCGGCAGCCGCTACTCCCACTTGCACTCCGGCCGCGACCATCACCTCGACGCTGCCTGCGTGACGCGCTCCGCATGGACGGTGCGCAGCGCTAAGGGGCGGCTCTCCTGCAACAACAACTTGGTGAGGATAAATGCCTAAGACGTCGACGCCGACGTAGACCCTGTGCTCGCCCAAGCTGATGAAGACACCATTGCGCGGGGGATTTTTTCCCTGAAGCTTCCCGCATTGTCGCTGACGTAGTCACAGAGATCAAACCTCCGGACCAAGCCAGAAACAACGCGCTCGCCAGTGTTGATGAAGTTTCCCGTCCGGATCATAACTCCAGCTAGAGCCGCTGCTTGCCCCATGGTGGGCGCCAACTGTCGTGGTGGTGGCACGGCAGATGCCATGGGTAGGCTAAAGTATGGGGCCAATGGATGCTAGTGGGATCTGGGGAGGGAAGATGCAGTTGATTCTGCACACAGAAGGCAAAGGTAAAGGTTTTATTTCTCCTTCCTTGGGCTACAAGTGCTCCTTGAGCTGTGTTTGAGAAGGAAGAACTATACCAGCCTAACGGTACTAAAAAATGAGTCGATCCCCTCCTCAGGGTCCAAAACTCCCCTTATAAAGGAGAGCCCTGGGTTCCTTTAGGGCTGATGTGGCAAGCATATTCGAGGAATATGCTTGTCCCAATATAGTAGTTCAGCGCCCCCCTTTCCCTGTCGCTCCTCTAATGACTGCAAGGTTCCAGAGGGCCCGTCCTGCGCGCCTCGGGCTTCAGGACTGTCACCTCCGTGACCTCCTTCTGCCTCTCTATCGCTCTGCGCCTTTGTCCGTAGTGCTTGGCTCCGCTCAGATTCTCCCTCCTGCGGCTAGGGTTTGACTTCAGGCTTCTCCTTCTCCTGCAAGCTTCGTATCATTCGGCCCTGCCTCCCGTAACTCGGCTTGTCCTTCACCTGCATCAAGATTACTCGGGCTAACCCAGCTGACTTACACAGTATCTCGGCCGGGTAATGCCTTGCCATTACTATAAGGGTCCTGCCCTTTCGTATCTTGGCCGACCTCTACATGATTCGGTCGACTCATACTGTAACTCGGAAACCAGACGGGGAACATCCTTTCGTCTTTCCCCGTCTTTACCCTATCCGGGGTTATCTCCCCAACAACAGCACCAGTCTTGTGTTTGCCAGACTTGGAAAAAGATTTCCAAGTATATTGTGATGCATCTCATCATGGTTTGGGAGCAGTACTTATGCAAGAAGGAAAAGTTGTGGCATATGCCTCGAGACAACTCAAAACTCATGAAGTGAACTATCCTACTCACGATTTGGAGTTAGCCTCTGTTGTCCATGCACTCAAAACATGGAGACACTATCTTTTGGGAAAGTGATGTGAAGTGTTCACGGATCACAAGAGTTTGAAGTATATCTTCACTCAGAAGGAAATTAATATGAGACAAAGAAGATGGCTAGAACTCATCAAAGGACTATGACTTAAGTTTGCAATACCATCCCGGTAAAGCAAATGTTGTAGCGGATGCTTTAAGCCGTAAGGTTTTTGTGAATGGCCTTACCAAGGGAGAATTGCCCGATGATTTGTGTGCCCAATTTAGAGATCTCAGATTGGAGATTGTGCCTGAAGGACATCTCATGTCTTTGGATATTCAACCCACTCTGTTGGACAAGATCAAAGAAGCCCAGAAGACTGATAAAGAAATTGAAGAGATTAAGGAAAAGATTGGCAAAGGAAAAGCCAAAGGATTCCATGAAGACGAACAGGGTACTTCATGGCATGGGAAACGTATCTGTGTTCCACAAGATCCGGAGCTTCGAAAACTGATTTTGCAAGAAGAACACAATTCTCCGTATTCCATTCATCCGGGTAACACCAAAATGTACATGGACATGAAGGAAAGATTTTGGTGGAATAATCTCAAGAAGGACATCGTCGAACATATTGCGTTGTGTGATGTGTGTAGTAGAGTGAAAGAGGAACATCAGAAACCAGCCGGTTTTCTTCAACCACTACCTATTCCTGATTGGAAGTGGGACAAGATTGGTATGGACTTCATTACCGGATTACCAAGGACCAGATCGGGATATGATTCTATTTGGGTAGTAGTGGATCGCCTAACTAAAGTGGCTCATTTCATACCCGTGAAGACAACCTATACAAGTGCTAAGTTTGCCAAAATCTACATGAGTAGAATTGTATGTCTACATGGAGTGCCCAAGAGTATAGTGTCTGATAAGGGAACTCAATTCACTTCCCATTTTTGGAGACAGCTACATGAGTCATTGGGAACGAGGTTGGAATTCAGCACTGCTTTTCATCCTCAAACTGATGGACAGACAGAAAGAACTAATCAGATTCTTGAAGACATGTTGAGGGCATGTGCCCTAGACTATGGAGCCAGTTGGGACGAAAGTATTCCCTACGCAGAATTTTCTTATAACAACAGCTATCAAGCCAGCATTGAGATGGCACCATTTGAGTTTCTCTACGGGAGAAAGTGTACCACCCCATTGTTATGGAATGGTGTGGGAGAAAGAAGTTTGTTCGGACTGGAACTTATCAAAGAAGCTGAAGAGAAAGTCAAGTTGGTTAAAGACAGATTGAAGATAGCACAGTCCCGACAGAAAAGCTACGCAGATCCTAAGCGTAGAGAAGTCACCTATGAAGTGGGTGATAGAGCCTATCTTAGAGTGTCACCACTTCGTGGAGTGAAGAGGTTCGGAGTCAAAGGAAAGTTGGCCCCAAGATATGTTGGACCATTCAAGATTCTGAGTCGCAAAGGAGAAGTTGCTTATGAAATTGAATTTCCAGAGTCTTTGTCAACTGTCCATAATGTGTTTCATGTGAGTCAGCTTAAGAAATGTCATCCAGAAATGGAAGAAACTTCTCTGAAGGATACTATACCTTTGGAAGAGGTTCAGTTGGAGAGTGACCTCACTTATGAGGAGAAGCCTATCAAGATTCTTGAGACTGCAGAAAGAGTCACACGGACCAAGACTATCAAGTTTTGCAAAGTTCAGTGGAACCACCATTCCGAAGAGGAAGCAACATGGGAGAGAGAAGATGATCTTCGGAAAGACCACCCTCACCTATTTTCTAGCCAACCCGAATCTCGAGGGCGAGATTCACCTTAAGGGGGTTAGATTTGTAACATCCCTAAAATCATGTTTCAAACTCATGCATATCATCCATGCATCCATGATCATATGAGTTTCATTTCAAACAAAACATTTCAAAACAGAAGCTTTGTTGCTCAATATTTTATGTAAGTTTACTCAAGCCCTTGTGTTACCTATTTTTGAGAAAGGTACTGTTAATCATTCAGTATGGTTTAGAATCCAAACTCAAGTGATTTCAAAAACTTGAGCAAAGTCTCAAAGCAAAAATATGAAATAAAAACCAATTCTATGCCTATTATCACACCTCATAAAGGCATGGTTTTATTTTATTTTCAAAAGACCCAAGTGTGTTTGAGTGAACAGATTTGTTTGACACTTATTTGAGTACAAGTTTTATTGTACAAAAATCCTGAAAAGTTTTGGAATCAAACAGATTTGAATTGAAGTTTTAAAACCATTTCAGAAAAGCAAACAGAAAAAAAGCTTAAAAGAGAAAAAAATAAGCCTTCAGTCGAATCTGGCCCAACTGGCCCAGCTAAGCCCAGCACCCCCACCCCGCGAACCATTTTCCTTCACTCGCCCCCGCACCCGCTGAGTGACTGACAAGCAGGACCTACTCCCCCTCTGTTTCTCTCGCTGACAGACAAGGCCCACACAGCGCCGTCGTCTCCACCCCCACCGCGACGTGTTCTTCCCCAAATCACGTTGTGCGTTACCTGGTTGATTCGCTCGTCAATTCGCGTTGATTGCAGGAGTAATTCACGCCCCCGCCTTTCCTACTTAAACCCCCTCTGCCCCCTCTCCATTTCCCCCCAAACTCCGAGCCCAGAGCGCCCCCAGGCTGCCCGCATTCATCCTCGCACCGCCGCAGACAGAGAGCCCTCCGGCGACCAATTCCGGTGAGCCCCGTGCGCCCCTCTCCCTCTCGTTCTTGCAGACAGCCTCGCCACTTTCTTGCGCATCTACTGACACCGCTGGTTCCTTTTATACTGCCCCAGGTCGTCGATTCCGTTCAACACCGCAAGCTCCCGACGACACCCTCAACTCCGGCGACCAAATTCCGTAAGCCCTTTGTTCCCCTTCGCCTCTGACTCACACGATGTTGTTCGCCACTGTCTTGTGCATCACCTGATGCCGCTTGTTCGTGCTAGGGAGACCAGGAGCGTCGCCAACGTTGTCGTCCACCCAAGCCCGACGCCGCCCGCAACTTTGACGAGCTCCAGCAACCCACTCCGTGCGCCCCTTGCCAAGCCGCCGCCAGGTTGAGCATCAGTGCGTCGCCACGGTTCTGGTAAGCCCCTCCGACGACCCTAGGACCACCTGTAGCGCCGCGCCGCCGTAGGCCGAGCTCGCTGCCGCCAGTAGCCACCGCCAGCGCCGCCCAGCTTTGGTCGTTTGATCCAGGGCCGTCAGATCTGGATCCAGCGTGCAGGATTAGATCACTTAACGAAACGGTACGAGTAGATCTAAGCCATGCAGCTTAAGTAGATCTAACGGCTCAGAAGTGTGATCCTACGCGAAGCGGTACGGGCCAATTAGAATAAGACGCGTGGCATCTGTTAGAGTTTAAAAACAGAATTTGAATCTATTAGATGTTTAAATTTGTTTTGGCTATAAATTTTGATCCCCACGTTAGAATTTGACAAATTTTATACCGTTGGAATCAGGAGAGCAAGCTCTTTCTAAATATGCAATGTGTTTAATGTTTTGCTTCTGTTAAAATGACTTTATTTGCAGAAACTTGTGTAGGGCTAATTTGAGTATATGAATTGTTTAAGAATTATTTTAGGGTTTATCTAAATGTTGTTTGGCAAGTTTTTAACTTGTTTATGAATCAGTACTGTATACTTGCCTAGTTGAGTTTTAAAAATCATCATATCATTTTGCATGCATGCATATACTTTTGATTGTATATGTGTTGTATATGATTGTTGTTATGATTCTTTGTGTAGATTTTGGTGCTAGTGATTGTGATTGTGAGGAGTGTAGCTACTCTCCAAACTACCAAGGCAAGTGGTACTTCATGAATATTTTTATCCCTATGTTTTCTACTAAGCATTAGAAATATTTTGTTAATCTTGCATGCTATATTTTGCTTATATGCCATGTTGGGAAATCCTAGTAGTTGTAGTATTGCTAGGAAATTTCTAAGTTAAGATGCTTATCTATGTCATGCTTAGCCTAGCTAGTAGCAACCAAGGGATGGTGAAATATATACATGCTATGATGAAAATATTTCTAAGTCTTTGGACTTGTGTTTTGCCTAATAAAACAACTAAGTAAATGAAACACCTGGGTGGAATGGAAGGAATGGTTTGTGTTGAGTGGTTACACAAGGCCAGGGGACTGGTGAACCTTTTGTATCTCACTTGTGGAAAGCCACCCAGGAACAAAGAGATTTTAGAGGCCAAGTGTTGAGAAGCTTCTAGTGCAGCCACTTGGCAATATGGGCTCTGCCTGGATCATATAGGTTGCTAGAACTTAGCCATTTGGACAGTTGGTGGTAGTGGGAATGATAGGTTGGAGCGCGTCCATTTGGTCTAAGGAAAGGCTTCTGAAAGGTCCTGTCTTGGTGAAAATCAAGTCTGGTGGGGAAAGTGCACAACCTCTGCAGATGGAAAAACCTAAGTACTAAGCCATGTCCCTGGAAAAGGACAACTTGAGCATCAAGACATGGAAGCTATCAAGAATCTCCTCATCCCAATTTCTAAGTAAAAACTTGTGGGTGAACAAGGGTGAAGGACCCCAATGTCTATTGGTGGTTCCTTGGGAAAAGTTTCGACAAAGAAAAACTTAGTGTTTCCAACTAATAGGCAAAACCTATTTTGAGCAAAGCAAGCCAAGCTACACTTAGCCAAATTGCATATAGAAATATAGTCCACCTAAATTATACTAAGGTATCACTTGCAAATACTATTCCAATGTATTGACCCACTGCGGCTGTAACTTGTGATGTTGCAGGTTACTCTGATGAGGATTAGGAGTCATGAGTCTACACTCAACATGTTTGCCTGTGGCACATGAAGATGAAGACTTTTATTTATTTACTTATTCAAACTCTTGTACTAGGCATGTGGCCTTGGAGTTGTAAAGACTATGTTTGTCTCTGGAATGCATGTAATAATGACCTTTGTATCTGTGTACTTCATCTTAAACTGTGGATGCTAGCAATGATCCAGGGACTAGCATTGCAATCACAAGGATCCTTTTCCTTTATAAAGGAGGGATCTTACACTATCAGAATCCATGGCATAGATTTTTATGCTAATCTAATAGTACTTGGAACCAAAGGTTTGGAAGTAGTACTAGGAATGGATTGGATGTCGAAACATAAAGGATTAATCGAATGTGCCAAGAAACCCATAACCATGACCAGTACCACTGGAATATCAGTAGAGCATGTATCTGAAACCTTGCCCCGTAAATTCAAGTGCAACATGAGTCTAGCCCAACCAACCATTGACCAAGTCAGAGTAGTCTGTGAATACCCTGGCGTATTTCCAGATGTTTTGCCCGGTATGCCCCCAGATAGGGATACCAAGTTCATCATTGAACTAATCCCTGGAACCGAACCCATAGCCTAGAGACCGTATAGTATGAACCCGTCTGAATTAGTGGAGCTTAAGAAGCAACTGGATGTTATGCTGGAGATAGGATTCATTCAACCAAGTGCGTCGCCATGGAGATCACTTGTCTTGTTTGTGGACAAGAAAGATGGAGGTAACCATTTATGTACGGATTATCGGAAGCTGAATGATGTCACCATCAAGAACAAGTACCCATTGCCGAAGATAGAAGACCTGTTTGACCAGTTGACTGATGCCAAAGTGTTTTCTAAGATTGATCTTAGAACTGGTTATCATCAACTCAAGATTCGTGCAGAGGATATTCCAAAGACTGCCTTTACCACCAGATATGGACTGTATGAGTACACTGTCATGTCTTTTGGATTAACCAATGCAGTCGCTTATTTCATGAACCTCATGAATAAGATTTTTATGGACTTCCTGGATAAGTTTGTCGTTGTTTTCATTGATGACATTCTGATCTATTCCAAATTAGAAGAAGAACATGAGATACACCCGAGGACCATCCTTGGAACCCTTAGGGAGCATCAGTTGTATGCCAAGTTTAGCAAATGTGAATTCTAGTTACAAGAAGTAGGATTCCTCAGACATATTGTGTCAGCCGGAGGAATTTCCGTTGACCCTGCCAAGGTTAAGGATGTTGAAGAATGGCAAGCCCGGCCCTAACCACTCAAACCCAAGTTCGTGCATTTCTCGGATTAGCGGGATATTACCGCAAGTTCATAGAAGGATTCTCGAGCATCGCAAGACCAATGACCCAATTGTTGAAGAAGGATAAGAAGTTTAAATGGACGGACAAATGTGAAGCGAGTTTTCAAGAACTCAAGAAGAGATTGATCTCATCCCCAATCTTGATCATGCTAGATATCACGAAGCCTTTTTGATGTATATTGTGACGCATCCAAGATCGGTCTCGGATGTGTGATTATGCAAGAAGGCAAAGTCATGTCATATCTATCCCGACAACTGAAGCAACATGAGCAGAATTATCCTACCTATGACCTTGAACTAGCAGTCGTAGTTTTAGCCTTAAAGACATGGCGGCATTACCTTATGAGTGAGTAACCGTTGTGAGATTTATTCGGATCACAAGAGCCTGAAGTATATTTTCACTCAGAAGGAGCTGAATATGAGGCAAAGAAGATGGATAGAGCTAATCAAGGACTATGATCTGGACATCCACTATCACCCCAGTAAATCCAATGTGGTAGCAGATGCCCTTAGTAGATTGTCGTGTCGCTTGAACTCTATGATTATGAAGGAGCAACCCAGTTTGCACAAGGAGTTGGAAGATTTTAGAATGGAATTAGTAAGTGAAGGATTTTTGGCTAGCATAGAACTTCAACCTACTTTGACCAGTCAGATCAAGGAGGCGCAGAAAGGAAATGCTAGTATCAACGGAATCAAACGTCGCATCGGTTCAGGAAAAGTACCCGGATTCACCGAAGATGAAGGAGTTTTGTGGTACAAAGGACGTATATGTGTGCCAGCAGATTCCGAGTTGAAGCAAGCTATTTTGAAAGAAGCCCATGATACTCTTTATTCTATCCACCCTAGAGGAACGAAGATGTATCAGGATTTGAAGGAGAAATTTTGGTGGCATAAGATGAAGAGAGAAATTGGAAGCTACATATCCAAGTGTGATATTTGTCAGATAGTCAAGTTGGGACATCAGAGACCCGCAGGACTGTTACAAGCATTGCAGATTCCAGAATGGAAATGGGATTCTGTAGGAATGGATTTTATCACCGGTTTGCCTACATCTAGTAGGGTAAATGACTCTATCCGGGTCATAGTAGATAGACTGCCCAAAGTCGCCCATTTCTTACCCGTCAAGACCACTTACCAAAGCTTGAAGCTAGCAGATTTATACATCGCTAGAATCGTCAATTTGCATGGAGTCCCCAAGAACATTTTATCGGATCGAGGAACTCAGATTACCTCGAGATTTTGGAAGAAAGTCCAAGAAGGATTAGGAACCCGACTGAAGCTCAAAAAAAAAGGAATCCAACTGGATTTCAGCACAACTTATCACCCTCAGACCGATGGACAAACGGAGCGAGTAAATCAAATACTCGAAGATATGTTGAGAGCCTGTATGCTAGAATATGAATCAAAATGGGAAGATTGTCTGCCGTTCGCAGAATTTTCATACAACAACAGTTATCAAGCTAGTTTGCAAATGGCCCCATTTGAATTCATGTATGGAAGGAAGTGTCGCACCCCTTTGAATTGGTCAAAAATAGGAGAGAGTCAGATTTTCGGACCCGACATCCTACGAGAAGACGAAGAGAAAGTTCACAAGATTCGTGAGCACCTTAGCCCAATCCAGATAGAAGAGTTATGCCGACAAGAGACGTCGAGACCTAGCCTTCAACATCAGAGATTTTGTGTATATCAAAGTGTCACCTTTGAAGGGAATGCAACGTTTCCAAGGAAAGTTAGCCCCTAGATATGTTGGACCTTTCAAGATTCTGAATCATCAAGGAGAAGTATCATATCAACTGGAACTGCCAGAGGATATGTCAGCCGTGAATAATGTGTTCCATATCTCGTTACTTCGCAAATGTCTAGAAGTCCCGGAGAAGACCGAAGTTTTCAAGAATATTGATCACCAAATCATAGAGATCAACAATGACTTGACGTATCCTGAAGTACCCATCTGTATTTTGGAGGAAGATTTTAGAACCACCAGGACCCGGAGTATCAAATTTCTCAAGATTCGGTGGAGTAACCACACTGAAGAAGAAGCTACCTAGGAGCGAGAAGACTACATTAGGACGGAGTTTCCCGGTCTCTTTAAATCATAGTTTTATCTTTTTCTCAAATCTCGGGACGATATTTTGTTTAAGGGGGGAAGGTTTGTAACATCCCAAAAATATTAATCAAGGTTATCATTTCCAATCACACAAAATTAGGGTTAACAAAAACTTTTGTTTATTAAATCATTATGAATGCATGTGTGTATGTGATGATTGTATGAATGCATGGATGGACTAGTTTGATTGTTGTGAATGGCAAGGATTGGTTTAAAGATGAAAACAACAACATCTAAATCATTTCCAAGCAGAATCAAATCAAAGGAAATTCAAAAACAAACAAAACAAGCAAAGGGTCATTTTTTCCAATCTTGCTCACTAGACCACTTTGAGTGTTTCTAGTCCAAGATTTAAAACATAAACAATTCCATTTATTTTCACCCCTTGCTAGACCAAATGAAAGTGAACCCAATCCCACCTTGCAAACCCACAGAAACATTTGGCAACCTTATTCAAATGACAATTCAAAATTGAATCTAGTTCATATGGTAAGATCACCATTTCTCAAAACCCAACCAAACCAGTGCACCTTGACAAATCCAAGCAACCAGAGACTACCTAGTATGTGACTAGTACACCCATCAAGTTTCATTCAAAAATTCAAATTTGAATTTCTTGCGGCCATTTCATCAAACACTTGGAGACAGAAAATCAAATTGGCCAAACTTCACTCTTTTGAGCAGTAATTTGGCTAAGCATTGTTCACCATTGATCACACTTGTCTCCCCAGTGCCAACCAGTGCCTTGAACACCCCTAGCCCCTACCCAATGCACCATGCCATGCCAACCCAAGAGAACCCTTGCCAGCCAACCATGGCTAGCTAGCCAGAGCAAGTGCCGAGCCTAGCCATCTTGTCCAGGATGCACGCCACCGCCCACCGCCACCCCCTCTCCAGCGCTCGAGACCTGCTAGCCACTGGACCACCCAGAATGCACGCGCCCATTTCTCTGCGACCATGCCCAGAGCGCGCCAGAGCGCCGCGCTCGACACGCTCGCATAGACCGCTCCAAACCTTCGCCGCCAGTGTATGTGATCACCATCGCCCCAGGAACCTCCCAGACAACCCCGTTCGCCGCCGCGCGCCCCGTAACCGCTATGCGCCATTAAAAATGTCGTCGGTGCCGTCCAAAGCGTTGAGGCGTGCCGACCGAACCGCGCCGCCCCACGCCTTGCCATCAAGCCGTTGAGCTTCGCCAGGAGACCATGCACCATCCCCTACCTTCGGCCATGCCGTTAGCTCACTGTGAAGCCTACCCCGACGAGCTCAGCCCGCACCCTTCGGTCCCTCGTCACACTATAAATAGAGGCCTTCCCCATTAAATTTCTCCACACCATTCCACTCCCCACCTCTCACTGATTGTGCCCACTTCTTCCCGGAGCAAGGAGAGCGTAGCATCGTCGGAAGTTTGCCGGAGCCTGTCGCTGCTGGAGGAGAAGGGCGCCGTTGATTGGAGCCGCCCCAGGAAGATCGTCGTTGTCGACTTTGTCGTTCATACCCATCGCCGACCATCGCCTAAGCCCCGGTGAGCCGCCACTGAACCGCACTGGTCGCGCTAGGGTTAGTGCTCGTCGCGTTCTGTTCAGAGATGGATGATGACCCTCAGCCATAGATCTCACATCTAATCCTACAGTTGTAATAACCCTATAACCCTCCGCACCCCCTATCTCACTAACTGGTGGGGACAACCACCTAACTCTCCGGCGCACGCGCTTTGCGCAGTGGGCCGGCCCAGTTAGCACTCCCGCGCGAACCAGTAGTTTAAATTTAGATTTTTCATTTTAGTTTCAAACCTAGTTATGTATGTTGATTCAAAATTCAATCCAGAGAGATTTACTAAACGAAATTGAATGAAACCAATTTTGTTAGAAAGGTATTGAAATTCTTAATCCAAGCCCGTTGGATTCAAACCATTCGGATTTATAGATCACCTATAGTAAAAATAACAAGGCAGAGAATTTTCTGCATTCAAACATTTTTCAAAATTCAACCATAAAACTTTTGAGACGATTCCAACTCTCAAAAATCACATTTGATAAGACCTTTCTGAATATATAAAAATATCTAGGTTTACTTGCAGTAAGAATGGACAAGTAATAAAAGAATGCCCCATAGGCATTTCTAGTCACCTTATTTAATTAAAATAAAAGGGTTAAACCTTATTAAATTGTGACACCAATTTAAATCACATTCCCAAGTACTAAAATATGTGGTGATGACATGTGTCAACATGATCCCATGTTTTAGTTGGAAAATATTAAATATTAAGTAGTTTTTCAAAGAGTAGAAATTACTTTTCTAAAAGAAAATAAATAAAACTAGTGTCTTAATCTTTGTGATGTTTGTGATGATGCTAGATCATCTAGTGAAAACCATGGTGTGATAAATAGAAGTAATTAAGTATTATTTGGTGATTGTGTACCTCGTATTTATTTATAGACGCTAGTATCGACCAAGGATACGAAGAGGAAGGATACTACTACGAGGAAGAAGCCGAGGAGAACTTCAACCACTGCTTTGCACAAGGCAAGCTTACACTTGCAACTTTGCAAGCAAACACTTGCATGATAACTATGCAAACTAGATGCCTTAGGAATATGTGATTACACCCCTTTGATTATACCCAATCCCAGTTTTATTTGCAAGCTTGTTTTTTATTTCTTTATCAAAGCTATTTATTACTTAGTGACTTGTAAGTTTTGGAAAGATTTTAAAGGTAGCATAAAGAGCATAAAACTTGGCCTAAGTTAGATAGATCTTGATGTCATCCTGAGGCATGAGATTGAACTTAGATAAGTCACACTTGATTATCACCCCTCATTAGTGTTACCCCCAACTTTAGTGGCTAGTGCTAAGAATAAAACTTGATCACTTTAGATTGGAATACTTGGTGAAAATGGTTATGAAAACCTTAGAATGATGAGTCATTCTAATGAAATGTTTTGACATGTGTTCTTGAACACCAGATGATTTTGATGATGAAAATGTTGAGGCATGAGCCTTAGCCCTTTATAAAACTGATGGTTGTCTGGATGCGATACCATTCCAATTTTACCGTACAACCACAATACCCGAATTTGGGTAGGGCTTGACTGGAAGTTTATATACCTTAGTATGGGCTCCCTTGTGGCCGAGGTTTGAGCTGAGGCTAACTCGTGAAGATTGACCACATGTGCAGTTCCCAAGATGATAGATGGTCATGGTTGGGAGGCCAAACTCATAGGAGAGGTGCCTATACTAGGGCGTGTAATTGAAAGGTTAGGATTGATTATCCGCATACTGAGTATGGTGAATTCAGGATTGTTCCTGACGGATGTATCGAATGTTATGGTGAAAGTGTACCACCTCTGCAGAGTGTGAAACTATTCGAATAGCCGCGTCTGTGGTTATGGACAGTTGGAGTGGCCATACTGTTCCTTCGTCAGATGTTTTCAAAATGACTTGTGAAATGAATCATGACTTTGACTTGACGACAACATGGTTGTGATATGAAAACTCAAAGTTTCCACTAGGTGTTATAAAACCTTAAACTAGCTTTCTTTGCTTCTAAACTCAGTTAGAGATAAATCTGGCTTTTTGCAAAACAACCTAGAGCTTAGTATTCCTATTCAAACCACTTTAGCTGTTAGTGATATTTTGCGAGTACTTAAAGAGTACTCATGGCTTTGTCCCTGGCTATTCCCGTGGCCAGACTATGAAGAGGACTATCAGGAAGATGGACCACGGGAAGGTTACGACAACTAGGATCATCTCCCATCGTCAGCATTGCCTGTGACCATGAAGATGGAGCCTCGCCCACGCTACCGTTATTATTACGTTATTCCGCTGCTTGATTGTACTAAGACTGGATCATGAGATCCTTTATTTGTTTTAAGACCTTATGTATGGTTTGTAATGGATGATGTACTGTGATATCCAATCTGTTATGTCTCGCAAAAATGGTAATCCTAGGATTGTGATGTATGGCATAACAGGCATCTGGGATTAAAAATCCGGGTGTTGACAGTTACATCTGACCAATCTAGGAATTGGGGGACAGCCGGAATAGTGGCATCAAGCTCACAAAGAACCGCCTTTTTTACCTTAGTCGGCTGAGTCCAAAGGAAGCAGACGTATGTGTCTTTCTTTGTGGGATAATCCTTCTTTCCATCCGACTTGGGCTGTGCAGCGTCCACTTCTTACTTGTCAGAATCTTCCTTGGGCTCCTTGCCTTTCTCGGAATTTTTCTTTCCTTTTTGTCGCTTGGCCATGTAGCCAGCGGATTCGTCTTTCTTGATGCCATCATTGAAACGACACTCAGCATTTGTGTGGGTAGAGCCTCCGTTACTATCCAGGTGATTCACACAGGGATTGTTGGCAATGTCGGCCCGGGTATAGGTTCTTTCGGGTTGCTGATTGTAGGGGTTCGTAGCATGGAAAACAAAAAAATTCTACCGCATACAAACAAACAGGCCAAGATCTATCTACTAGATTGTAGCAACGAGTCGATGGAATAACTCACCCTCAAAGATTCCAAAGTGTTTAACGAGAGCGGATTCTCGTGGGTGATGTAGTCGTACTCTTGCCGATCTCAACATCGTGTAGACGATCCTTCCGGCGCTGCGTTCCGGCAGCGCTTCCGCAGTCGGTCACACGTTCGGTACTCGATGAAGACCTTCCTCTCCCTTGTTCCAGCAGGCAGCAGAGGTTGTAGCACTCTCCTCGCGATTCCGGCAGCACGACGGCGTGGTACCGGAAGTAGAGGGGAGATCTCGCAGGGCTTCGCCTTAAGCCAGAGCGAGTATGGTGGACTATGAGAGAGGCCTCGGTGATCTAGGGTTTAGACACACCAAGGAGAGGGAGCTAGGCCGGCGCCTAGGGCAAGAGGATTGCCCAACTCGGCGGCTAGGCAAACCCTAGGGGCGTCGGCGACTTCGTGGAGGCCGGCGGCTAGGGATAGGGTTTAGAAGAGAGAGGTGTAGGTTTAGAGGGGCACCCCTGCCCCACCTTATATAGGTGGGAGGGCGCCGTCCACGAGAGGAGAGTCCTCCCCCAACTCGGCCTCCAAGGCCGGCGGGTGGAGGGAGAGGAACTCCTCCCCAAGTAGGTTTCCTACTCTCCCTCCACTAAGCAAACTTGTCGTTTGACTTTTCAAATTGGTGTTTGACTTTTCAAACTAGGATTTGATTTATCCCTTTATTTTGCTCAGCGATGACACCTAGTGACATGGTTATACCCTACGGGTACGTGACTTCAGCATACCTGGTCCAGCCCAAGGAAGGCCCACAGCAGATATACGCTGGCCCATGAAGATTTTCGGGTGGCCAAGGCCCATGATGCCTTCGGATCCTTGGAGAGCAAGACTAGCATAGATAGGAAATTCAAAGGGGTAAAACCCTAGAACTTGTAACCGACTAGGACTATGCCCGGGACCTGCCTAAGTCTATATAAAGGCCAGGAGGGCACGTCCTAGATATCTCGACTCATACTTTCGCACACACCTCCACGCCAGATCGAATCTGCGCACCATGTAACCTTCGGTTCCGCCATAATCAAGAGCAGACAAGCAGGAGTAGGGTTTTCCCTCCGGGGGCCTGAACCTGGGTAAATCTCGTGTCCCCTGGTTGCTTGTCTGTTAACCGTTCCACGATCTCCAGCATCCTCATCTTCTCCAAAACCCAAGTCCATAACAATGGGCATTGACGAGATCAAACCTCGTCAATTGGCGCCGTCTGTGGGAATCGGGGCTGCTGATTGTGCGATCGTGATGGTCCCGACCCGATCGATCTACAACTCCGCGGCAACGGAGAATCACCTCCTCTTCGGCAGTTTCGACTTCACCGCCCACTCGCCGGCCACCATGAAGGATTTCGAGCCTGTAGGCGACGGACTCGAAATTTTGTTCGGGAGCTTCTGCTTCCAGGTGGGACAAACTGTCACCCTCCGCCTTCCTGAGAGGGTGCCCGTGCCATCAATCAGGCCCGCCTCATGGGATCCACATCCCGTGCTACGCACATCACCATCGACAGATGAGTTCTACAACAGCAGTAGCTGCAACTCCGATATGTCCGATCCGCCTTCGGATGAAGGGACCTACGGTTCCGGATCCGAAAGCTGCGGCAGCAGCGAACCGATCTACGAGCGCTACCAATGCGCCGCAGTCATCCAGGAGCAGCAAACGCCTAACCCGCCGCCCAACACGAACCCCAACCCGCAGGATAGAAACGGCGGAAACGGCGGGAACAGAAGAAGCCAGTCCCCCCCACCCGAAGGGGAAAACAACGGCCATGTCATCTAACTTAGCAAAGAAGGATGGGTCCAGGCACGCCGTGCCGTCGCAGGAGACATAGTCCTACCTATGGACTCCCCACGTGACCTAATGATGGCATACCACTACCTCCTCATCGAGGAGCACAAGAAGCAAGTCAAGATGCAGGAGACGCTCGACAAACGCAAGCAAGCAGCCTCTGAGTCCAGCGCGCGACGAGCTGCGCTCTCCGCCATGGCACCCGGCTCTAGCACGAACGGAAACCAGGGAAACAAGCACCGCTCGCGGGTGGAGAACATGGATCCCAAGGAACGCCGTGATGTATCCCGAACTCTCCACACATCGTTCATGGATATGGATGCCGACAGCAACATCATCCCGAAGACACCGCAAGCTGCGATCATGGCAGCCACTGCGTATCTCGCGGCCCACCAACCTCCGGAAGGGGACCCGAAAAGAGCCATGCATAAGTCCGCACTCACCGGACTCGGACTCGTCGGAGCTGCGCTCCACGAAGACGCTCCTGCGGAGCCGAAGAAGAAAGCTCCGGTCAGGCGCGACCGGAGCCCCACCCCTTCATCCGAAGAGGAAGAGGAGCACGACCTTCCTTGAAGGAAGAAGAGCTCGCATCGCCAAAAACGCGACTACGACGCCAGAGACGCGCTTACACAGCGCAAAATCGACAAAGCGCGAGCCAAACGCGCATGCTCGTCCGAGTCCGAGATGGATGAAGACGAAGGAGAACTCTGCGGAGCTCGATGCTTCAGCAGATCTGTTCGGCGAACACAGATGCCACGCAATTTCAAGCTTCCTTCGGATACTCCGAAGTTCAACGGCACGCAAGATCCAAAATCTTGGCTCAGCGACCATCTGTCATCCGTCAAGCTGCACGGCGGTAACAAAGAAACCGCCATGCAATTCCTCCAGCTGCAGCTGACAGGCGCGGCGCGGGTCTGGCTCAGCAGCCAATCATCAGGATCCATCCGAAGTTGGGAGGAGCTAGCTTACAACTTCATCCGAAATTTCAAGGGCACCATCAAGAGGCCCGCCTCAATCGAAGAGTTGCGAGCCTGCACTCAGAGAACGGGGGAATCTATTCGCTCGTACATATTACGTTGGTCTACCACCAAGAACTCCACAGCACATATCTCCGAGGAGAGGGCCATCGACGCCTTCAGAGATGGCGTCAAACGCCAAGATTTCAAGGAGGAACTTGGGCGCGTCAAGCCCAAGACACTCGACCACCTCATGGAAATTGCCAACAGTTGGGCGGACGGCGAAGATTGCATTCAGCGAGCGCAATCAGATGAAGAGGACGACTACGGCCAAAGGCGAGAACGCCGCAGCAAGAGGAGATCGCGTGTCTACGAGGACCGCGACGGACCCGACATGGTCGCGGCTGGCTACGCTGACCGCCGCAATGACAACAGCCGCAACAGCGGAGGATACCGCGGAGGAAATTTCCGCGACAGCGGACGATCAGCACAGTCGTGGCAACGCCGCGACCGCGACAATGGACCCTCAGCATTCGACAAACTTTCGGGTCCATGTACCATCCACTTCTACATCGACAAACAGGATGGCAAAAAGAAAGCCAGCCACATGCTCAAGGACTGTCGCGAGTTCCAGAAACTCAGCGAAAGCATGGTGCAGATGAGGCAACAAGCCCCAACCCCTGCGTTCGGAAACGCACCCACGCCAGGAGAAATAGCACACGGAGCTCCTCCACCGCCGCCTATTGGAGGCCCAAACCAACCAGTCGCACCAGCGCAAAACAACGCCGGGGTCGGGTACCCCCCACCAAAAGGAGCACTAAATATGATCCAGAAGGGACGCCCCACAAACAGGGTGCAGAAGAAAATCACCTGACAAATCAACTTGGTCGTGGCAACTCCGCCTACAATCCCTGAGTACCTCAGCGGATCGGAGTCCTGCATCACATTCACTCGCGCGGATCACCCTTGTCAGATCCCTCGCCCAGGTCATGCTGCCCTGGTGCTGGAGGCGCAGATCGGAGGCTTCGAGATGAGTCGCGTCTTCATGGACGGCGGCAGCGGCATCAATCTAATGTTTGCAAGCACTCTAGCAGCTATGCGGATCCCGCAATGCAGCCTGGAACAATCAGACACAACGTTCCACGGCATTGTCCCAGGAAAGGGCATATTCCCCCTGGGCAAAATAGGGCTCGACGTCATATTCGGGAAGCCGGACAACTTTCGGCAGGAGCGACTCGAATTCGAAGTGGTGGACTGGCCGTCGCAATACCACGCCATCCTGGGGCGTGTCGCATTCGCACGATTCCTGGTCGTCCCACATTACGCATACCTACTACTCAAGATGCCAGGACCAAGGGGCGTCATCACAGTCCACGGGAGCTTCACCCGATCGGACCAATGCGACAGGGATTTCAACAAAATCTCCCAGTCTTTCAGCATGCAAGACGAGCTTGTAAGGCTCCGCGAGGTGACGGACAATGGGGTACCCCCAGTCACAAGGCAGAACGCACCTGACATGTCCTTCGACTCCACCGTCAACACCAAGAAAGTACAGGTCCATCCGACGGATGACTCCAAGACGGCCTTGATCGCCAACGACCTCAACACCGCATAGGAAGGCGCGCTCGTCGAATTCCTCCGTGAGCGCTGGGAGATCTTCGCCTGGTGTCCTGCGGACATGCCAGGAGTTCCCAGGGAATTCGCCGAGCATGCACTCAATGTCTTTCCAGACACCAAGCCAGTCAAGCAGTCCATCCGAAGACTGTCGGAGCCACGAGCCGAAGCTATCGGCAAGGAAATCAATAGACTACTCGCTGCAGACTTCATCCGGGAAATCAAAGAAAGCGAGTGGCTTGCAAACACGGTGATGGTCCCAAAGAAGGACACGGACATCCTGCGGATGTGCGTGGACTTCACGTCACTAAACAAGCATTTCCCAAAGGACCACTTCCCTCTTCCACAGATCGACCAGATCATCGATTCGACTACAGATTGCGAGAAACTCTCCTTCCTCGACGCCTACTCAGGCTATAACCAGATTCGGCTCAAGGTCGAAGATCAGGAGAAAACGGCGTTTATCACACCGTTCGGAGTATTCTGTTACAACACAATGCCCTTCGGGCTAAAGAACGCAGGTACCACGTACCAGCGATGCATGCAGGCCTGCCTCAAGGACCAGATCGGTCGCAATGTCCAAGTCTATGTCGACGACATAGTAATAAAAACTAAGGAGGAAAGGACACTTATCGACGATCTCCGCGAGACGTTCGGCAATCTTGATCGCTACAGGATCAAGCTCAATCCCGAAAAGTGCGCCTTCGGCGTCCCATCGGGCCAGCTGCTCGGATACTTCATCTCTCAACGAGGGATCAAGGCGAACCCGAAGAAAATCAGAGCCATCATGAAGATGGAGAAACCGAAAAACCTCAAGGGCGTCCAGCAGCTCGCAGGACGAGTAGCGGCGCTAAGCAGGTTCATCAGCCGCATGGGCGAGAAGGCCCTACCATTCTACCAGCTGCTGCGCAAGGCAGACAAGTTCGAGTGGACACCAGAAGCCAACGACGCATTCGAAAGCCTCAAGCGGCTCCTCTCCACCTCGCCCGTTTTGGTCACGCCAAAGGAGCGCGAGCCCCTGCTGCTGTACATAGCAGCCACACACCAGGTGGTCAGCACCGTACTCGTGGTTGAACGACCCGAAGAAGGCAAGACCCACGGGGTCCAGCGCCCAATTTACTACCTCAGCGAGGTACTGACACCAACAAAGCAGAGGTACCCTCACTACCAGAAGCTAGCCTACGGCGTGTTCATGACGGCTCGACGGCTGAGCCATTACTTCCAGGAGCACCAAGTAATGGTCGTCAACGAGGCACCCCTGAACAGCATCCTGAATAATCCAGAGGCCACAGGACGGGTGGCCCTGTGGGGCATCGAACTGTCACCCTTGGACATCGTCTACGAGAAGCGACACGCAATCAAATCTCAAGTCCTTCCGGACCTCCTGGTACATTGGATGGAGCTCTAGCTACCAGACACCCCAGACATGTCGCAGTCATGGACAATGCACTTCGACGGCTCCAAGCGCGAAGCCGGAGCAGGGGCAGGGGTCATACTAACCTCCCCGCAAGGCGACAAGATGAAGTACGTTCTTCGGATGAAATTCAGAGCCTCCAACAACGAGGCCGAATACGAAGCCCTCATCCATGGCATGAGGATGGCAAAGATATGCGGCGCAACACGCCTGGTCATCTACGGTGACTCCAACCTCGTCGTCCAGCAAACGATGAATGAGTGCGACGCACACGCCGAAAACATGATCGCGTACCGCGCGCTCTACAACGCACTCGAAGGCAAATTCGACGGCTGCGAACTTCGGCACGTTGGAAGAGAGAGCAACGAGGAAGCCGATAGATTCGCCAACATCGGCTCCACTTGCGCAAAGGTGCCACCAGGAGTGTTCCTAGAATAGATCTGCGTGCCATCCATCAAGCGAAAGTTCCCCAAGGGATCATCCGAAGAAGCAGAACACTCGGGAGCTACGCTACCCGAAGGACACGAAGGACCCGAAAAGCCGGACACAGAGGTAGCCATGGTCAACCTAATGCAGGTCATGGCAGTCGAAGAAACTTGGACGCGACCATACCTCCAGTTCTTGATAAACGGAGAATTGCCTGACAGCCCAACAGACACCCGGCGCATATCTCGCCGGTCAAAAGCCTTCACCATCATCAACGGCGAGATGTACAAGCGCAGCATCACGGGTGTACTACAACGGTGTGTCACCATCGACGACGGCAAGGCCATACTCCAAGACATCCATGAAGGCATCTGCGGCCACCACGCAGGCAGTCGCTCCCTTGTCGCCAAAGCTCTACGAGCAGGATTCTACTGGCCAACAGCCATGAGCGACGCAAAGGACATCGTCCAAAGATGCAACGGATGCCAACGGTTCGCCGACAAACCGCACGCACCTGGGTCCGAGCTCAGACCCATACCTATAGCTTGGCCTTTCGCTCAATGGGGCCTCGACATGATTGGCAAACTGCCAAAATCCTTGAAAGGGGGACACGTCTTCCTCCTGGTTGCAGTCGACAAATTCACCAAGTGGATCGAGGCCATGCCGGTCACCAACCAGAAAGGCAAAACTGCCGTCAAGTTCTTCGAGTCCATTGTCTACAGGTTCGGCGTACCACACAACATCATCACCGACAACGGATCGAACTTTATCTCCGAAGAATTCTAGGACTTCTGCGAAGGCCTTGGGATCAACATCACGTACGCCTCAGTGGCACACCCGCAAACGAACGGGCAAGTGGAAAAGGCCAACGGCCTAATCGGTGCCGGCATCAAGAAGCGCCTCATGAGCTCACTCGAACAAAAAGCTGGAAACTGGATGAAAGATCTACCATCCGTCCTATGGAGCTTACGGACTACGCCAAACAGCTCCACCGGCTACACACCGTTCTTCATGGTACACGGAGCCGAGGCCGTGCTACCAGCCGAAGTACGCCAGCAGGCCACGCGGGTCGTCACTTACAGCGAAGCCGAATCCACGATTGCACTTGAAGACACTGTCGACACACTCGACGAAGCACGGGATATAGCAGCAGCTCGATCAGCGGTGTACCAGCAGAGTCTCCGCAACTACCACAGCCGCCGGCTGCGCCCAAGGTCCTTCGTCGAAGGAGACCTCGTCTTGCGACTCAAGCAAAAGCGACCGAATAAATTCGAGTCACCATGGGAAGGACCCTACGTCATCACCGAAGTCATCCCAGGTGGCGCCTATCGCCTCAAGCACGTGGAGTCTGGAGTCGCATACTCCAACCCATGGAATATCTCGCACTTGCGACGATTCTATCCGTAGCAACGTACCCCCCTTTTACTTTCAATAAGGCTTTCAGCCGAACAATGTACCCCCTCCATTACGATATAAATAAAGCTAAGTGTCTCGCCCCAAAACTTTAGTTCGCTCTTTCGCAACTTTACTACATGCTACAAACGCACTCGGGGGCTCCCCCCACCTCACGATTTCATCGGCTGAGGACCAAACGTGTACACCTGAGTAGCTGACAACGTTAGGCAAACGAAAAGGACACGTACTCAATCAAAGCACTGCGTGCTCACAAACAAACCTTCACAACAAAGGGCACAACACGCCCAGCCGAAATATACAAATTTTACATCTCTCTCTTTTTACAGGTACTACCAATGTTGAAGAATAACCTGGGCACGCTGCTCAAAAAAATCTACGACCTGTTCGGCATACTGCCTTACAGCTGCGTAATGCGGACGCATGTCCCACTCACCGCCATCAGGGCGAAGAGGTGGCCCAGCGGCCACAGCAGCCAAATCCACGTCAGGCCGGTGCAGCCTCACAAGAGACAATGCAGCCTTCACTCCTGCGACGAGCTGTTGCCGCACCAACTCCTTGACATTACTCACGTTCCGAAACTTCGACAGAAGACCCGCAAGGGTCGTCGGTACGGCATCCAAAGGAAACATGACGTGCAGCACCGAGGAAAGCGATGTCTGCACTTGACGGAGCACCCGCGAAACTTGATGAACACGATCCTGCACCGTCGCCAGAGCCATGGCGCGATCGCGATCCATCCAGAAGAAGCCGCTGGCCTCCATGTCCTGTTGAGTCAAGCAATTGACCCGAATAGCGACACGCTCATTTTCTTCCCTCGAAGCAAGATTCGCACCTGCGACAATCACACAAAACAAGAGTAAGGCCAGCAGGCTCATCCGAAGAACTGAGCTACAGCTCGAACCAAAGAACAACTTACATTGCAGCTGCTCGGACAGCCGAACCAGCTCCGCCATCAAGTACTCCTCTCCGGCTGCACCACGATCCGCCTTGGACGTCCAAACGTCGGCATGACCGCGTAACCCGAGCAACTCCCTCTCCAGACTATGCACATGATCCCGAAGGAAAGTGAGCTGCGAGGAATCATCCAAGGATGGACGCAACGGCATTGCGGATGGGGCGTCAACAGGGTCAGCACCCGAAGGAACCTAGAGCAGCAGCAAAAGAAAGGAACACAGACATTCAGCCAAGGATAGAGCACAACTCAGAGGGAATTCATTAAATATATAAGGCCACTACATGGCACAAGGATGGTGTTCTTCAAGATATTTACAACAAAAGTAGACTACAAACTATCCTACGTCTACTACGCCTAAGATGCGGGACCCTGAGTCGCCTCGGAGCCAGACTGCCTAGCTTTGGCCCCGCCCTGCTGCCGCAGTGCATACTCAGACAGCAAATCAATGAGCTTGGGCCCATATTGCTTGCAGCGAGCAGAATAGGCAGCAAAGGCCACCTCGGATCCATTCGCAGTCGTCGGCATCCGAGAGGTGATCTGGGGCAGATCCATGTCCGCTCCAGCCGCCAAGGCCATCGCCGGCCCGACGGACGCGCTGATGCCCTTCTGCTTGCGCTTGTACACCGCAGGCGCTTCGGCTGACAGAGCCTCCGCCAGAGCATCCACATCATCAAGGGCTGCGCCCTTCGGGACAAGCTCCTTGTAGAAGCGACCAAGGACCTCTTTCGCCTTGGCAAGGGAGCTGACGACGGTGCTGCAGCGGTCTTCGACCGCCACGGTGGCATCATCTAGAGCACTCCCGTGCTCCAGAGCACCGCGGTCGAACTCGATGCCTGCGGCATCTGAGACAAAAAATAAGAAGAAAAGCATGAAGAAAAGTAGCACAGAAGAAGACCCGAAGAAAAAGAAACAAGTACAAAACTAGCACTCACCCGAAATAGCCTTGGCAGCAGCCATGAGCTTCGCCGCCACCTCTCTTTCACGAGCAGCCGCAACGGTGGCCAGCTGCTCCTCACGATCTGCGGCCTCCTGCTGCAGACGCTCCTTTACTTCGGCTCCCTTAGTCAGCTCTAGCTCGAGGCGTTCTTTCGCGCCAACGGCGGCTTCGGCCTTTTGCTCCGATTGACCAAGGCTCTTTTTGAGAGCGTCGACCTCACGGAGGGAATTGTTATGCTCCTCTGCATTCAAGACAAGCAAGTGTCAAAAAACAGGACCAGGATAAATAAGAGAGGCATTAAAAGGCAGATAGATACCTTGAAGCTGCCGAAGGTTTGCCTCCAGCGCCAGGAGCTCCTGCACTAGCCGCTTGGCCTCCTGCACAAAAGGCTGAAGAAAAAGAAATAGCAGTAAGAAAAGGGCTTGGGGGCTACGCCCAACACAAAGGAGTAAAACACAAAATTCGCACACGAAGACACTCGGGGGCTCCCCCTGTGACATGAAGCAGAAAAACTTACATGCTCTGATGGTGACTCCGAAGGACCGCCTGCGAAATTCTGAGGCGCAACCACCTGCACCTCCTGCAACGGAGGATCCGGAGCCGCGCCACCCGAAGTTGCCACCGTCTGAGGAGGAGGAGACGCAATTTTCGACTCCCCCATCATCTCCCGCGAACCACCACTGGAGGAATCGTGGGAGGAATGCCTGCATACGAACCAATCAGCACAAGCACAACAATCATGAAGGAAAAAGGACAATAGTACAGCAAGAACCTTACGACGCCAGTGAGCTCAGGTCAAAGACAGGAGGAGTCCTTCGGGCTCTCTTCTCCTCCTTCTTTTCTTCCTTATTCTCCTCCTTTTTCTCTTCCTTCTTCCGCTTCGCTGGCGGGTGCGGTGCTACAGCCCGCACAGGAATGGCAGGAATAGGAGAAGAAGAACCTCCATGACCGTCACTATGACGCTCAAGGCCCAGAGGGTTTCTGGGAGTCGGAGGAGTCGAGGCATCCGAAGACTCGCTGGAGCTCCATGAACGTTTTCGCGTATCCTCACTCGACTCATTGGCATCCTCCGCCGGAGATCGCGCCGACGGTAGCTCGGACACGGAATCAACCACTTCATTATCCGGGACATTCGGATACCTTTCGGGCAACGGCGGTGCCATGCCCGGCACTTTGAAGCTCTGCAAAATCAGAAGGAACTTTGTTAGCAAACAAAGGAAATAAAAACACAGCCGAAAAAAAGCACTACGTGCACAAATCTACACCTGCGGTACAGCCAACGTCGAAGAAAATGGAGGAGTTAGCGACTTCCCCAGGATTTCTTCTCCGGCTTTGAACTTCAGCAGCGCGCGAAGGGCCCTGTCAAGATCCCCCTCGGACATTTTTCCAGCCGAAACCCTCGTCGGATCACGGCGCCCAGAATAAAGAAACATCGGGTGCGCCCTCGCTTGGAGAGGCTGCACCCGACGCTCAAGGAAAGTCCGGATGATGTCCACGCCGTTCACCTCCTTCTCCGGAATCAGCTGGAGATCCTCCACCCGACGGTAAAGGGACTCTATCTCCGCCACCTCACCGTCCAAGATTTGGTTTTTCCAAGACCTTTTTCGCTCAATCATTTGGGAGGGGTCAAAGGGAACAAGACCAAAATCTTGCCCGGGCACTACGGAGTCGCGGATATAAAACCAACGCCTCCGCCAGTACTGTACAGATTCGGACATGGAAAAGGAAAAGAAGAGCAGATTGGGACTAAGGGAGATGATGAAACCCCCAATGGCATATACACCATCCGAACCAGATTGCCTCTTCACGGAATAGAGCTTCCGGAAGAGGCCAAAGTGCGGCTCAATGCCAATCCAGCACTCGCAAAAAGTGATAAAACACGCAATGTGGAGAAGAGAATTGGGAGACAGATGATGAAGTTGAATCCCATAGAAGAAGAGCAGTCCACGGAGGAAGTCGTGGACCGGAAAATAAAACCCACGCAACACGAAGGTGAGAAACATAACCCGATACCCAGATGGGTGACGGGGGATTACCTCCTTGCCGGGGAGTTTGACGGCCTCCCTATCTTGCGGGATCAGGCCCCGCTCGCGAAGGTTGCGGAGATCGCTCTCCCGCGTCTCTGATCGCCGCCAGCCACCATCGGTGACGCGAGTAGCGGCGGTGCCCTTCTTTCCTCCGGCGGTGCTGGTCCCAACCGCAGATGACGATTTCTTTGGCTTCCCCATGGTGCTACGGCGGCGCCAGCGATGAAAACGTAGAAACAACGACGAAAATGTGGAAGGAAACCCCAGTGCGCAGCAAGAATCGCTAAAACACAAGGAGGCAGTGAAACAAGAACTGATGCGGTGAAAACAAATCGAGGCTTCCCCCAATGATTATAACAGCGAAGACGACGCACGGTAGTCGTCCATCCAGAAGACCTAACGCCAACGGCAGATCTGGCCGTACACGTGTCAACATCACAACGAACCGTTGTTACCACGCTGTCCACTACGCGCGGAAATCGAGGAGACGCCGTAATTATCTCCACGACCCGCGTGACCGGTCAAATCAAAGTCAGCAAGTGGGACCCACGTTCGCCAGTCAAGTCATATCTGGCGTAGCAGACGCTTGAGGTCATTTGATCTTCAGCACTGATGTCATCAAAAGCTATACTAGCACCAACTATAACTCTTCGGCTCCACAGCTAAGAGTACTCACTTGAATCTTCGATTCGACTAAATACTCGGGGGCTACTCCTATCAGGAGCGCTGGCCGCGCACCCGGAAGATGAATAACGAAAAAGTATTTCTTCGAGTCCCACGTCGAGTCTACGACTCCACTACGGACTCGGGGACTACTCCCATAGGGAGGATGGATTTAAGCATCCGAAAAATTTTGAGTCCTACGGACTTAACAACTGAACAATGCTTGAAGTAAAGTCTCTGCTCGAGTCTACGACTCAAACAGACACTCGGGGGCTACTCCCATAGGGAGCGCTGGTCGCGCACCCTATGAATTCTTCGACTGTGATCTTTCGGATCAGCACGCAAAAACTTTTTGGCATCTCTGCCCCAAACAAACGCTGAGTGAGCGACAATCTCCTTGGCCACCCGAAACACCTCCGCGGTGACAAATGTTCGGATGCTGCATCCGCGACGCAAAGATAAGACCTTCAGATATCATCTGACGGCCTGGCAACGTACATGACTGCACTCTGCTAGTACAAATCCATGTCAACAGGCGTGATGAAAAATCCCGACGGACGCGTTGGGTACATTAATTAAAATCACTGGAATTCCACTCCTGTAAGTCCTCCGCGGCCTAAGTCGAATTACGCCAGCATATGTTCCAGGTCCGAGTTGAGGGACTCGAACTTGAAGAAGATCGTGTTGTTTCGTCCTAAGACAGTTAACTGACCTTGATCCGTCGGGTGAGTCAGGCACACGCATCAACAATCCCTACACACATATACTATTAATACATAGTTGCACCCGAAAGATAGAAGAGTCCTCGGCCGAATCTACGATTCGACTAATCACTCGGGGGCTACTGACATGGTTATACCCTACGGGTACGTGACTTCAGCATACCTGGTCCAGCCCAAGGAAGGCCCACAGCAGATATACGCTGGCCCATGAAGATTTTCGGGTGGCCAAGGCCCATGACGCCTTCGGATCCTTGGAGAGAAAGACTAGCATAGATAGGAAATTCAAAGGGGTAAAACCCTAGAACTTGTAACCGACTAGGACTATGCCCGGGACCTGCCTAAGTCTATATAAAGGCCAGGAGGGCACGTCCTAGATATCTCGACTCATACTTTCGCACACACCTTCACGCCAGATCGAATCTGCGCACCCTGTAACCTTCGGTTCCGCCGTAATCAAGAGCAGACAAGCAGGAGTAGGGTTTTCCCTCCGGGGGCCTGAACCTGGGTAAATCTCGTGTCCCCTGGTTGCTTATCTGTTAACCGTTCCACGATCTCCAGCATCCCCATCTTCTCCAAAACCCAAGTCCATAACAATGGGCATTGACGAGATCAAACCTCGTCACCTAGTACATGATGCAACCATTCGAACTTGTTATGACACATTCATGTACCCTTCCCCTCCGGAGTGCCGGACCTTCCGGAACCTTCTAGAACATTCCCGATGAAAACACCGGAACCATTCTCCAACCCCGAAATAGGACTTTCCTTATATGAATATTATTCTCCGGACCATTACGGATCTCCTCGTGATATCCTGGATCTCATCCGAGACTCCGAACAACATTCGGTCTCTTACTCATCATTCCATAACTACTCAACAACATCGAATCCTTAAGTGTGTCTCCCTACGATTCGTGAATTATGCGGACATGATCGAGACACTTCTCCGTTCAATAACCAATAGAGGAATCTGGAAATTCATATGGTTCCCACATATTTCTATGATTACTTTGTGATCAAATGAACCACTTACATACGATACCAAGTTCCCTTTGTCTCATGATAGTTTACTTATCCGAGGTTTTGATCGTCGGTATCTCTGCATACCTAGTTCAACCTCATTACTGATAAGTACTCTTTTCTCGTTCTCGTGATATGTGATCCCTTGTGAGCCAGTCACATGCTTGCAAGCCAATTGGATGACATTCCACCGAGAGGGCCCAGAGTATATCTATCTGTCATATGTATGGACAAATCCCACTATTGATCCATGTGTCTCAACCAATACTTTCCGAACACTCAATGCCACCTTTATAACCACCCAGTTATGGTGTGGTGTTTGATGTCATCAAAGCATCCTTCTAGTGATGGTGATATGCATGATCTCATGGTCGAAGGAATTAGGTTACTATGTATCAGAAAGCATATAGCAATTGAACTATTAAAATGACTTGATCTTTATGCTACGCTTATCTATAGGAGTATGTCCATCATATCATTCTCCTAACGATATGATCTTGTTGTTAATAACATCTCAATGTTCATGATAGATAAACCACAATCATTTATTAGCCAACAAGCTAGTATTATAAAGAGGCTTTACCAGGGACTCTAATTTAGTTTACAAATCACACAAGTATTAATGTTTCCTTGTTAATACTGTTATAGCATGAATGTAAACATTTATCATAAACACAAAGATATAATAATAACTAAATTTATTATTGCCTGTAAGGCATATCTCCAACACTGATCTCCTCTGCCTTGGATTCGGGAAGTTCCGCGGCCTCGTCCCCGGCCTCCTCAGCGCCCTCCTCGTCCTCTAGATCCAAAAGTTGCGTTAACTGCTGCGTTGTTCGGAGCCGGTTTATCTTCCGAGTTGTTCTTGCACTTCTGAGTATGTTGCTTCTGCTGCTTAGTCGCGTTTGGGTTGTCCAGAATATCCAGCAGTCCTTCTGGATTGTCATTGGCATCAGCATATTTGCTTACCGTCTCTATCATCTCTCCCAAATATGTGATGTGGTCACGCTTCATCCTGTGACGCAAAAGTCCAACTGGGAGTCCTGCAATGGAAGCTTCAATCGCAGTCTGTTTGTTTACTCCCTCGCAGGAGTTTTTCGTGTCGATCCAGCATCCGAGGTATTCCCAGCAGGTTTCTCCGAGTCTCTGAGTGCAGCTCTACAAGTCTCCAACTGTGCAGGGCCTCCTGTATGTTCCCTCGAAGTTTGAAAAGAACGCACTTTGCATATCATACCAGTTATGAATTGAATTCTCTAGCAATTCATTGAGCCATGATCGGGTCATCTTCCTCAGCATAAGCGACAGATATAGGACTGCAACCAGGCTGATTCCACCTTTGGCGATGCAGCAAGCTTGGAAAAAATCTTGGAGCCAAGTGTCTAGCCCAGTTGCGCCGTCGTAGGGTTGGATGTGTTTGGCGATACCAAAATCAATCGGAAATTTGGTTGGACAGATGCGTGGGCCAAAGCACTTGGGTCCCACGTACACATCTTCTTCCTCGTACCGTCGTGCCTCTATGTTTGACTCAATGCGATGGCAAGTGTTGTTTGGTGAGAGAGATATGTGCCTTGGAGGCTCGCGGCTTCTACGCGGCGGAGTCGGATTTCTGCTTCTCCTTTCACCATTGCCGCCACCGCCTCTTCGGCTTCCATGGCTGCGATGAGATCCTTCATGGTCAATGTCTGGAGGTGATGGTGGCCCTGTTGGATTGTTTCCGGATGGGTTACGCGGTGGTGGTAGAGCCTCATTATGCCAACTTCGAGGTTGGTTTCTTCGGGCCCCGTCCCTATTAGATTCAGGATGGTCCGGATCATCTCTTCGCCTGTTGTTACCAGCCGGACGGCTTGGGGTGGAATTCTTAGCTAGTCATGTTCTCGCTGGCGACGCACTTCCGGGTCTTCTCTGTGGCAGTTGTTCTGCCGATGATGGCCCTGGTGAGGCACCATTGCCCTGATGGCATCTTTGGACGCAGCCAGAATAACGCTCGACCAGTCGCGTGTGGGCCTGCGATGATGACCGTTTGATCCAGTCCTTGAATTTTCTTCTTCTCCCCAGGGACGATAATGCTGATTTGTATTCCTACGGGGTCTTTCATCAGCGCTTTGGTCAGCGCTAGTGTGGCAAAATTCTGACTTTGAGGCTAGCTTGCCACTAAATGACGCGGTCGTCTTCTGCTGTTTTAATACTTTGTCCAACAACGCTACGCATTGTTGGACCTGCTCTGGAAACGGATTGTTGGCGAGGATAGCCCGAGCCGCTGCAGCATTTTCTAATGGCGTGATGTAGACTCGGATCTTATCTCCAGATTTACCATTGAATAGATCTCTGTGGATATCCGGGTTCCTTTTAGCAAGAACCGGGCCTCCCCTTGTCTTGTTTGGTAGTCGCTTGAAATCTGACTGGTATTTGGCAGGATCACTGTCTAACTGTTGTTTGAGCTTGACGATGCGTGCAGCTTCCTCGAGTAAAAACAAGCGGTGCTTTTCCAGGTCATCAGCCCTTTTATCCAGCACATTCGGAGTGAGATCTGAAGCATTTGGGATTGGTATCGTGAGAGCATCTCCATAAATTTCACGTGCACCTTTGGTGACAACGTTTCCATCCACGGGAGGGTTGATCGGTGTGGGATTAATCGGATCTCCGTCCTGATTCTCCATATTGATCTCTTCATCAACTTTTTATTCGTTGGTTTCCTCGACGTCCAGCTCTGCCGGTGTCGGATTCTTGTTCTTCTTCTTCTTCTTTGACCGCATAGTAGCCTTAACGTGCGTTCTGGTGGCAAATACGGCTTTTGGTCCGGTACGGGATATAAACTTCCGTCGGTACTTTCCGTAGAAGTTGGCTTTTGGACCTCGGACAAATCTCCGGTGTCCATGTCATCTTTCAAGGTGAAGTCTTCATCCATGCTATCATACAGACACGGAGGGGTCTCCGGCTCACCTTGTGATGGTTTGGAGGCGTATTCTTCTTTGTATGCCTCCATATCCTTCTCGAAGTCTCGAAGTTCCTGCGACGTTATTGACTCATGAGGGTAATCGGGTAAGTTGGTGTTTTCCTCGATTGCGTCGAGAACTGAATTGTTTCTGGCTCCAGCATCGACAGAGTCGTATCTAGAGCTCACATGGTATACGAAGCAGTGCTTCTTCTTGTTCATGTTTTGAAGGTAGCAGCATAGCTGGGTTTCCGCCTCTGCCATCTCAAAGCTTTCCTTGATAGCAGTGATTGCTTCGTAATCGATGTAGGGGCGCTTTGTCATCTTCTTTATCCTGTGCCTCAAGAGTTTTTTTCTGCTCCGGCATCGGTAGGACCGGATCCAAAGCGGATATATTCCTCGTTCGTGTATCCGATCTCAACAAGGAGATCAGATCCGGATTCTTCTTCCACCACTTCTTCCACTACAGAAGCGGGCTGGGTGGATTCAGGTTTTTCCGGGATCTTGAACTCTTCCGCCTCTACGGACAGAGCAGATCCGGATAGTTCTTCCGCCATGGTCATCACCCTAAGGGTGGGTTGGGTGGGTTCAGCGAAACCGAGGTAGATATCGATCTCGCTGATGGACATGATTGTGTAGGTTGTCATGGGCTTGCTAGCCGGAATCCAAGTCTCATCGAGAAGAACGAAAGGGACATCACTGGAATAGACCACGTGACCCATAGCTATTATTTCTCTGATTCCTACACGCGTAGATTCTGCCTGGAATGAAGCTCCAAAAGTCACCTGCCCCATGGTGGGCACCAACTATCGTCGGATTGTCGACAAGTACGCCATAGGGGGTCCTGACGGCATTGAGAAGATGGGGTGTGAGACGTCGGATGTTCCGGGAACGGTGAGCACAAGTTTACCCAGGTTCATATCCGACTGCGGTGATCGGATCCTACTCCTTCTAGCAACTCAGTAATATATCGGCGAGAGTCAGATGTTACAGCGGATTACAAGAGAGGTTCGCCTATGCGAGTAGGTTGTGGTTGATCTATGTTCTGGTGCCCTAAAGTCTCCCATAGGGCCGATTTATATAGTCACCGGGACCTAGGGTTACAGGAGAGACCTATCCGGCTACGTTACAGAGTCGGTAACTAGATACAGCTTGGACTACAAGTAATACTACAGGCCTAAGTCGATAAATCTTCTAGGCCTTGTCGTAGCCGGAAGTGCCTCCTCCTCTTTCTCTGACTGGGCCGCCCGTGAATCAAAGCTCTAACCTGTTGGCGGGCCACCCTGTTCGGTGAGTCTTGTGGGTATACCCGGAAAGTATATCCCCAACACTAGGTGATAGCAGTGTTGATGAAGTTTCCGGCAAGAACCATGCACTCTTTTGGCTGAGGAACACTTTCACCCAGGTTGGCTAGGCCAATGGGAGCTGCATTTCTGACAAAGAAATTGAGGGCGTGAGTACAACAAATTAGTTGAAAGTACCTGGCTTACAGAAATTGAAGACGGAGGAAGCTTACCAAAGATGCTGTTCTCGGCTTGCAGGAAAACCTCCACCAAGGAGTCTCGTTCCTTTCGGAGAGTCTTGTATGCCTCAAGGTTGCGAGCATTTTGCTCGTCGGCAGCCTTCTTCTGATCCTTGAGGATCGCGATCTCTTCCTTAAGGCGGTTCATCTTCATGTTGGCAGATTCCTGCACGGCCGCCAGCGCCTCTTCATGCATTTTCAGGGTATAAGCCCTCTCCTGCTTCAAGATCTTGTTTTCACTGTCGAACTCCTGGATATGCTTGGATTGATCGACAATGTCCTTGGCTCTACAAGTCGGAGAAATAACTTGCATAATGAGTACTCGGAAGATAAAGTTAGAAGACCAAGTCAGGAAAGAAATTGAAAATAAAACAGACTCTTGTTTCAGGTGATATGTTCCTTCAAGAAGGCAGTTTAACCATTTTCAATTTTCAGCTCCTCGCGAAGCTTGGTGAACTTCTCATTGGCAGCAACCTTTCGAGCATTCTCATTCTGCAGAAGTAAATGTGCTTAGTCTACTCAGAGCTTCTAGCCGAAACTATTAGGTCCAGACTAGAAGCTCGGGTACTACAATGCAACTTTTTTAAGCTCAAAGCTATGCTTAGTCCTTTCTTAAGAATCTAGTCGGAACTATCTTTGTTTCAACTAGAGGCTTGGGGGCTACAGTATTAAAATTTACAAAGCACTAGGTATGCTACTCTTAAAGTATCTAGTCGGAATTATTCATTCAAACTACATACTTGGGGACTATAGTACAAAGTTTCTTACTTAGTCACTCTTAGAGCACTTAGACCAAAAGACCTATGGTTTTTCGTCTAAGTCCTCGGGGGCTACAATGGTATATTATACGTAAAGTGCACAGATAGAAAAAACTTACGAAGGCGATGATCTTGAGGTTATTGGCGGCTTCCGGGTACAATTTTCCAAAGGCAATTGTGTTACGTTGGAGGATCTCCGCCTGCTTAAGTAGCTCCTCAAGACCATACGTCAGAGAAGTGAGTGCCACACCAGGAGCCGAGGCAGATGTCGTTGGAACAATTGTCAAGCTCATGGGCCCGAAGGCCTCCGCCTGGCTCGTGGTCGCCGCAGATCCGCCTCCCACCACCAACTCCTTTCCTCTCTCGGTGTCATCCTTAGTCGGAGCTTCAGCCACTTGGGAGGAGGTGCTCTCCTACATCGCCTGGTCGCTGGGAACAATGACCATCTCGACAACATCTAGGACCTCTTGAGAAGGAGTGATTTCCACCTCCATGACGGAGGGATCAGATGCCGCCATGGTCGGAGATCCGATGGGAATGGTAGAGGGCTGGACAGTAGGAGTAGGAGGAGCGATGGCGGGAGAGGCTTGGATCAAAATATCACGAATATTCTTAGAAGCCCCAACAGTCTTGGAGGTCTTCTTCAAGCTCAAACTAGACTTTTTCCTAAAACATACAAAGTGATAAAAGTATAAGTACAGGAAGAAGCAATGCAAGCGACAAAGTCGGAGGTAAATAGACTTACACAATAGTTGGCACCTTGGTCAAGGGGATGCCAACTAACTTTATGTTCTCTGCCTCCAGGGAGGCGGTGGATTTCTTGGAGACTCCACTCTCCATGTTTTTCTTCTTGCCTCTGGCAGCAGCATTAGAGATGGATCTCTGCCGCTTCTGTGCCGCCGGGACATCGTCATCAGACACGACAGTGACATCCTTCATATTGGCGTCATAGACTTGGGGAGCCATGTTGGCTTCATCCAAGTCCCCCAACTGTTAAGTGATCGTAATGTTAGACGGATGGATATATTAAAGGCGGAAGAACTGGAGTATATGTCAAAGCAATGGGAAGAATCAAATTTACCTTTGGGCACTTGTCGTCCTCGAACATGTCATATGTGATGGTGAAGCCGTGCTTCCAGTCCTTCACCTTGACGATGTCTTTGAGGCGGAGCTCGATGGAGTCACTGGAAAAGTTATCCTCGGAAATCCGGAGGGTATCTTTTTTGTCCTTCGTGTACCACGTCAGCTTCTCATGGTGCTGTAGAGGTTGTATCCACCTTACAAACCAGCACATTGCTAGGTCCAAGCCGGTCAGACCCGTGTCGACAAGCCACTCGATCCGCCTTACGGCGCGGGAGGCTTCATCATCGGAGGGAAGGATGGCTTGGGACCTCCATGTGGTGGCTTCAGCAGCGGCCCCGTCGATGAAGTTCGGGTATGTTCCTTCTCGACCAACCAGAGGGATATCTAGGATGTATAAGTATCTACTTTTCCAGTTCTTGCAGGACTCATGTCCCACAATGTCGAGGAACCGCCGGCCAGCCCGGATCTTAAATCTAATAGTTCCACGGTTCCTAAGCTCATCCTTGTTATCTTTGGCTTCCCTCTTGACGGTGAAAAAATAGATAAAGAGATCTAACCTAGGCCTAATCCCTAGGTATCCTTCACACAAAGCTACATAGTTTCTAAGTGCTAAGATATTGTTAGGAGAAAGGTTTTGAGGTTGAAACCAGAAATGCTGGAGGACTTGGAGGCAGAAGTTGGAGATCGGGAGGGCGATGTCGCGCACCAGTTGAGCTTTGAGGTACACCTTCTCTCCAGCTTGGGGAGAAGGGACCACTTTGCTGGCCGGCGCCGGCCGCTAGACAAGATCCTTCATCGCCAGGAGATACCCCTCGGAGATCATCTCTTTGATGTACCCGACGAAGATGTCAAAGCTCCTCCATACTCCCTTATGGGAATCCGCCTCTTATTCCAACAGCTCGAGCACCGCTAGAATATGGTCACCGCCGATGGATTCCACCACCACGGAAATTGGCACCTCCACCCCCTCCGGCGGGACGTGCATCGAGCTGGATGGCTTAGCCGAAGCCTCGCCGGACGTCGCCAGGGATGTGGGTGCGTTGCTGATCGCCATTAATGGAGGAGGAGGAGGAGACGGGAACTGGGGTAAGGGTTACGGTTTTTTCTATGCAGAGAGCTCGAGGAGGATATTGGCGAGAGGAAGAAGATGATGCGGGATAAAATGAGGGTAAAAATAAATTTACCTGCACCGTGAAAACTTTATAGCCCCGGCATCAAGATGCGTGCAATACGATCCAACGGTCGACGCGTGGATAGCGCGTGCGCGAGCATGCGTGGAGATTTCGCCACGTTTCCACCGCCGCCGCTCGACGTTTCGGATTTCTCGCACGCTAAAATCGATCATTATGTTTACTGCATTTGTGAGTTTTGAGGCGACACTAGCTCTGGTCTACGTCATCTCACTAACAAATACAGACGAATAGTCCCATCTGAAGATTCCGACATGGATGGATCATGTCTGACTACGAGAAGAGTAAGATGGAAAATTCAGTGATTCTCTGACTTGCATATTGAAGAAGAAGAATATTACAGGGTTCTTTGGATGACTACAAGATGTTGCTTGACGAATTGCCGACGTCACCTAGACAGAGCATTTAAATTGAAGAGGCAAGACGTACGCAATATCTCAGAGTTCTTCAGGGACTACTATTGGAGATATGCTAAATGGGTATCACCATTGCATGTCTCTAATCAGGCTAACCCGAGTGGCTCATAGTTGGTAGCAAGGCCCATGGCCTGATGGGTGGCCTAGTTAGACGGATCCAGAAGGGAGTCCCATAACGGATAAAGGAAGGCTACGGTGTAGTCACTGATCAACCCGGAGCCTTGGAGTGCAAGACACGAAGACTAGTTAGTATCTGTGTAGAACTCTATAACATGTCCGACTAGGACCTTTGCCTGTAACCCTAGGTTCTTGGGCCTTTATAAGTCGAACCTCTGGTAGACTTTAGGGCATAACTCATATCAATCAAATCATCACACACGGCGAACCAATCCTTATAACTCGGCGTATTGTCATTATAGTGATTTATAGCAGGAGGGATTCTGCCACCGTCGTGGATCTGAAACCTGGGTAAACTGTGTTACCTCGTACCCGCCAACTCGCCGCCTTTCCCCACGCCTCTAAACACGCTTTGTGAGGACCCCCTCCATGACGTACTCGTCGGCATTACCACGACATCTATCTGGAAATAGTGAGTCAGATTTGTTTAGATTCGCATGTATCTACACTAAAACATGTTGACATGTATGTGAATCTAGACTAATCCAAGCCACTTTTTTTGGACGGAGCGAGTACTTTCTTTGTCTCGAATTAATTATCGTGAATTTGTCAAATACATGTGAATCTATGTATGTTTTATTGTATAGGTATATGTGAATTTAAAAAAAATGCGACATATAATTCAGGACAGAGGCGGTACAATGTCTATGCCACCCATTGAAAATTCAGCAAATCTAGCTAGTTCTGCAGTAGACAAAAATTCCAACATGAATTACTGAGACAAAATTTTCAACTAGGATTACTTACGAAACTGTGGAGTCATGTAACTCGGCTCTTTTGGGGATGAAAAGCAACACCAATAGCGACGACAATGATGAATCATGATACACTATAAGCTTGGTTTAATGTTGTTTCTAAGGATATATTCACTTATACAATAAACTACCGAAAGATAACAGAAGCAACACTAGAAAAGGGACATGATGGCAAAAGAGAACACCTAGACTGTAATTCATAACGTAGCACAATTTAGCATTCTTGTGCTTTGCCAAACATGTAGCACTAGCCATGGCCACTAAATGAGTACAAGACAATGGTCCATATAACAAATTAGTCGAGATGTGGCAGATGAAATCATTGATGCCAAACAGAATAGTCATCACACATCCATTCTTCATCATTCTGTGCACAAAGCCCCAAAAACTTAGCTAATATGGTAAGTTGGCAACAAGGAGACGAATTATACCATGAATAAGTATCTTATATAGAATAGTTGCCAGGCAAAGCAAAAAAACATACAGGATGCTCCCTATATATATTAAGCATTGACTTATGGTTCCTAAGCATCATGAGATTGTGTTAATAACTCCTAACATCTCAGCTCATACATCATGAGGCTTATATTTAAACCGAATAAAATAATACATTTGGAATAAGATTTGAACATTTGTGGTCATTAGGCATAGCTTCAAGCATATAATATCTTGATGGAACGAAGTCCCTATAAGATGCATGGTTATGATGGATAAAGCAAAAAATAGTTTGACACCATTGGTAATGAGAGGGATGATACTCACAAAGCAAAAGGGGCCCTCGAGAAACATAACTCTAGCATGCACGCTAGGTCACATGCATAACAGAGCCATTGATTTGGTCTTGTTTGCTTTGAGAAAATTTGGATTGACATGAAATATTTTACTCCCTCTGTTTTAAAATATAAGATGATTTAGCCTTTTTATGAAAGACATGTATCTAGATGTCTTTTAGTGTGTATGTTCACTCATTTTGTCACAAACCTACACATGCGTTTTGAAGAAAGACTAAAACATCTTATAATTTGGAATGGAGGGAGTACATGCATATAATACACCTCATTCTCTTTCGCATCCATTAGTCCACTTAATTTTCAAGCCTAAATTTAAAAATGTTGTATATGTTTGAACTTGAGTTCTTCTTTCGATGATATTTTTTAAACAAGCCCAAAATGAAAAAACCTTAATTATGAAACACAATAAAACATCATGATTCATAGTAAAACAAATAAAAGGGTTCACTATCACATAAACGTATAGAATGTGTCTAACACAAGTTTAAAGTATGGTGAAACACAAAATGAACAAAGTTTGAAACATGGTGAAACAAACTGTTTTAGAATAAAATTTCACTAAGTGTCATAAAGGTTTTCAAAGTTTCTTCATGTTTGCAAAGTCGAATTTCAAATATTGTCAAAAGTATATTAAATATTGGCTTTTTGAAGCTTTCTTCACTTGGAACTCAAAAGTTCAAACAGTTTTCAAATCGATCTTCTGCTTCAAAATCTAAAAATATGTGGATGGAGAGAGAGTAGGCTGATACAATGTCACGTAAAGTATGGATGAGAGAGTGGGTCATGCACGCTATATAGTGCACCATAGAAAAGCCGCTCTCGGACACACTCCCTATTTACCACCTGCTTGTGTTGGTGTCCCTCGACTCATCCAAGTAGAGCATCACTAGCAGGACTCCTAAATGGGACAAATCATAAAAATAACTGTCAATTTACGGGTTGCGAGTGAAAAACAGTGTATATCAGGACCACTAAACAGTGTGGCCCGTAAAAAAAATTTAAGGGTTCAGACGAAAAACGCCCCTCAACCTCTACTAGTGGGGGTTCGCTGTCTGACCCGTAGGGCAACTCTCACTCGCGCGCGGGAGGAAATTTCAGTTCCACCTACCTCCCTCCCTTCCCCATTCCACGCAGCTGCCGCCACCACCAGATTCTCCGTCGTCGTCGCCGCCGCCACCCGAGGCCAAAATTGGCAAGCTCCCCCGCGCGCCCAGGTGGCCCTGACTCCCATGCGCCACCGCCCACCCTTCCTCCATCGGAATCCGTTGCCAAGCCATCAGAATCGGAGATGAACTCTGACGCGGAGTTCGATCTCTCACACTGGTCGTCTTCGGACGATTCTGACCTCGACGAGCTGCTCTAGGACAACGACTTGGAGATCACGGCCCTCCTCCTCGCCGCCAAGGACCTCAACAACCACCGGAGGCTGCTGGATCGGCGGCGTGGGTTGGTGCCGGGCCGCGTCTGCATCTATCGGAACCGCGCCCTCGGCCACGCCAAGCTCATCGAAGATTACTTCGCCAAGGTACCGACATACCCGACATTGCTTTTTTGGGTTGTCGGGGACACTAAATGACATCAACGTGTTGCAAAGATCCCATCTGTTTGCAAAACTAGCAGCCGGAAAAGCACCCGCATACAATTACAAAGTAATGGATAATGACTACACAATGGGATACTACCTTGCCGATGGCATATATCCGGCATGGGAAACTCTTGTTCTTCTTGTGAAATGAACTATTTATTTGTGTGATGAAACATTTGTTATTTGTCAATCTTGTGATTAGAACTATTTATTGTAATATGATTGAAACATTGTTGTAATAATTTGGATGATTCTTGTATGCTCAAACTATTTATTTGATTGATTATTACATTGCTTGAATGACTTGTGTATATTTGAGTATATGAAATTATGCAAAAAACTATCCAAAACCCTGTTTTACGGGTGGGCACGATGAACGCGCAGAGCATGTTTACGGATGCTGCTTTAATCCGACGCGGCTCTGACCCGTAACAGGTTTTCCACGGCCTGTAAACTGCGAATACGGGTTTGCCCTTTAGGGGCTCCGCTAGTGATGCTCTTAGAGGATAACCCGTATCATACTGTTTCTACACAAGGGGACTACTAGTATGCGTAGCGTTCCTTTCCTCTCTCTAATCACATATGATTTTGTTCAAGGCTGATTCGATTGTTACACCCTCACACAGTCACACTGGGTGGCCTCAAAAGGTCTTGAGCTAATGCAGATGAAAGTAGGATGAAACATGCTAGCTAAAGTATATGTAGTTGGGTGACAAAGGTGGGGCAGGAAGCAGCATAATTGTCTGGTAAAGGGAAAACAAAGCTTTTAGGGATGTGCACTCTTGATGGGTCGAACGAGTGTACCATGAATCCTTCACTTCAAATCATGCCGTTTATTTAGCTTCAGTGCCTCGACCAAATTGAATGTACAAGACGAAAGTAGCAAAGCAGAGCAGATAGGTCCTTGTCCTGGAAGATTGTACTCCCCACCAAATATTTCCCTGCCTCAGTGGAAAGATTGCTAGAATCAAGCAAGCAACACCAGGCATACAAATGAATCCTATCAAGTATCAATCACGGTAGCATTTTTACTTGGAGAAAGAGGGTAAGATGTTCTTGTCTTGCAGAAGGCTTAAAAATTCCTATTCTTTGTTTTGCTGACCTAGTCATATTGTTGACCAAGAATGAAATCAACACCGTCTTAGGAAACAATTCAATGTAGAAGAGATTACTTATCTAAATAATTAAGAACAAGTGGGGGAGAGAGAGAGAGAGAGAGAGAGAGAGAGAGAAGTATGTTGGCGTGATAAAGTAGCCAGAAAAGTGAAAATAGGAAGCCAGTATTGCTAATTTTCTTTTATTTACAGCTGTAATGTTCAAAGAAAATATCTCGAGTGGGATTTTCACAGCAAGATCACTAGCAGTTGGCCACATAATAGACACGGCAGAGTGTGCACACGAGGGAGCAAGTCTATAAGTACCTTCCATCTCCATTCTCCCATGGGACAAAGTTTCCAGGCTCCACCTCCGTTATGCATAAGTGACCTGAGGAAGCATCCAAAGGGATCGCATTGATCCGTTCTTCCATCCTCGACCTTGAGTATGCCATCAAGAAAGGATCATGCGATCCTTTAGGATGTATCCCCAAGCTATTTTGTCCAAGATTTCTTCTTCGGCTTGCTCCCATGAGACTCTGAAGCTGGTTCAGAGATGGTACCACTCGTACTATTCCCCTGTTTTTTCCTATTCGCTTTTAACAGAAATCAATATGTAGGACTTGCAAATTATCACAATACCAATTGGTGTACTTTATCCATACTTGATTTTCTCCTCACCTCATAGGCTTTCATCTTGACACCTGTTTTGTAGTTTAGGTTTGTTTGGTTGAAAATTCTCATGTAAGGAACTGCACTTTCCTCTCTGTTCCACTCAGTTGAGTCAGCGGTTTCTATGTAGACAGTAACTTAAACGCCAAGAGGAACATCATAGGGAACCATACAAGGAGAAACCATGGAGGCATGCAAACTGAAACTAGGTCTAGATAAGCAGTAGGAGAGGACTTTACAAAAGATGGACAAGAATCAGGAAAACTAGCAAATTCATCAAATTTTCAGTGTACTATAATCAAACCACAGGGTGAATTGTGTTGATCTTCCCAAGTAGCAACAACCTGTAAGTTTTTTTCAGTGTCCAGCCAAAACAAACACCTATTACCCGCAAAAAAAAAAGAGAAACAAACACCTATGATTATGCATGCTTTTACATCACCTTAGTTACTTGCATAGGCATTCAGAGATAACCTTTGTGTTGATCGACAAGGCTGTTTATGCTCTACTTCGTTCAAGAAACTTTACACTTTAGAACCAGAAGCTAAGGTAAAGGATGCAAAATATCACAACAGATTTAATATAGCAAACTAGTGACAGATACAATTAGTGTCAAGGCTCAAACCTTTCAGTGCAACTTAGCTATACATGAAGACACTTAATAGTGAATGTGAAAAGGGAACAAAACAGCACAGGCTTGCCATCAGAAATGCTTGTGTACTTGCAATGCTGAAAGTACTCGGTGCGGTGCGATTGGCCAATCCAACACAGTGCAACGAATTAGCTGGCCATCTAGTCATCTAGATCATTTAAGTTAGTAGTCAAATCCAGAGGGCATTTGCTGTTGGTGGTGTTGAGTTCCATTTGCTGCACTAAGAAGCTGTGCGGCCCTTCACTGCAAGCAAATACAAATAGCATATTAGTAGATGGTTTTAAAAAGTGCAGACAAGTTTTGAAGCAGATAGTCGATAGGCAAGTATAAGCATACCAGGGCTAACAATCTTTATCCTCTTAGTGATAGCTCTGACAGAAGTAACAGATGAGCCTCCTGCATAAATAGGTAAGCATAGAAGGTTTGTTACAAAGAAATTATGAATAACATCGAAATATTGCAGGATCTTATTAGGGCTTGCTCTTACCTTGTGAACTGGTATCTTCAGTGGGATGTGCTTCCATTTGCTTCACTGAATCTAGAAGAACTGGAACTTCCATCACATTGTTACTCTTTGCAGTGGGCTGTAGTCTGTAATCATTTGATGTACACATCAGAACCATCTTAGCATTTATAACCAAGTACAAAAACACAAAAGCAACCAATGAGAAAAATATAGCATACCTTTGAATTTCCGCATTGCTGGAAGGATTCTCACAGTGGACGCCTTCATTGTCAAGATCAAAGTCTTGTAGAAATTCAGAAATTGAGAAGTCGTTATCAAATATACCAAAGTTTGTGAAATCGATATCAAAGTTGTCTTGCTTCTCCACAGAGGTAGAGGTAGAGGCCTTCTCACAAACGTTTTCAGTTGAACCTGGCCTTGCATCTGAACTGTCAAAATCTAACCTCCCTTTGACATGTTCCCTTTTTGACCTCTGGGTGCATGATTTTAAAGGAGAGCTCACATGGCAGCTCCTCTCAACAGAATAGTAGGTGCCACCTTTCATAGGACTGACGATTAGAGTCTTGGAAGAAACTATAGAGTACTGAGAGGAAGCAACCCCCTGTTGGGCATGAGCAGTTGCATCCACAGATGATGGCCTTTGTGTTTGATAAGAAGCAGGGTCATCTCCAATGGGATTGCTTTGTTGAGTTGTACAGGAAGAAGAACTGACTTGAGGCTGGACCGGTTCGAATAAGCTCTTTGCAACAGATGAGCCTTGGACTGGCAGTTTCACGATCGCTGAATGTTCAGCTGAACTTTGCTGAGCAGTTGGCAGTTGGGAGGCTGCACTTTTACCTGGGAGTAGAACATAGTAAGTCAATATAGTTGCAATGTTTCAGGAAATTATGGGCAAGGTATTTTAGTCTGAACACATACCTTTTGGGTTCGAGCTTGTGGGTGCAGCGCATATTCTCTTGGAGGCTGAAGTAGGTTTTGCAGACTTTGCAGGTGCTGCCTTTCTCTTTTTTGTAGGCAAAGAGCTGGCTGCTGGGGTGGACACATTGTTGGTATTTGATGAGCTCTGAACAACAAGAGATGAGGACGACTGAGTGTAGTGTATCATAGGCGTAGCATATCCAGCAGTGCCTGGAAGAACAGAAAAGGGATGTTGTTAATTCAATGATAGCACCAGAGAACAGGGTGAAATCTCATACATAATGCCTGGATGACAGAACCAAAATCATATACATGTAGCAGGACAGAACTAGACTAGAATGGTGAAACCATATAAAAGGCATTTGAAGGAGAAAGACAAGTGTGAATTTTAAATGGAAATCCATAGTGTTTGCCTTGTCGTGTTGGGAGAAGTTATTGGCATCAGTATGAAGCTGGTCTGCCTAAATTTACCAATGCAGAATGCACACTCCAATTCTGAAAATTTGTAAACCAATTGACAAGCCATGTACTGATCTATGTAAAATATAAGTACTGTGATTGTGCCACCATATATATAACTAGTAAAGCAGTTCCGAAGCTACAATAATTTTCAGGAAGAAACTACAATGTAGAACAGCCTGCTTGTACAGTCCATACATATCACAGGCTTGCAAGTGTAAGGGCATTGCCAGACAAATTCGGCCCTGTAAGGTAAATTAGATGCAAGCAAACATGAACAATTGGGATCTAGAAAATATCATCTGTGACAGCGCAAGTGTAATCGAAGTAACCGAAATTATCGTGTAAGAGTAGAATGCGTAATGTCGAACAGGTGGGCTGCACAGAACAGAGTAGGAGAAGAAAGGCAGGGAGGTACCTGTAGGAGGCGGAGGCATGGACATGGGCAGGTGCGGTGGGGAAGACGAGGCGGTGGGGCCGACGAAGAAGGGCGGGACGAGCGGCGGCGAGGAGGGCTGCGCGGCGACAAGAGCGGTCGAGGCGGAACTGTAGTAGGTGGAGACGAGGGCGCTCATGGCCTGCATAGCGGAGTCGACGGCGAGGCGCGACTCCTTGAGGGAGATGTAGTCGTGGAGGATGTCGGCGAGGGGGAGGAGGCCCTTGGGGGTCGCCAGCTTGTTGTTGGTCTTGGCGAAGAGGTGGGCGGCGTCGGAGCGGAAGGCGGCGAGGGCGGCGGCGAAGCCATTGTCGGCGAGGTAGCGCTCGACGAGGAAGGCGACCTGCGTGGGGGTCACCTTCTTCTTCTTGGCGGAGGCGGAGGCGGGGTTGGGGGGAGAGGTCGGCTTCGGCGGCGCCATGGCTAGCGACGCTGCCCTAGAATCGTAGATCTCGATTTCTCCTTTGGTTTCCTCTTGGGATTATATCTGGAGTCTCTGTGTCTGCGTCTGCGTCTGGGCGGTTTTTGTTCGCGGATGTGGGAAGGAGGAAGGGAGGGAAAGGGAATGGAATTGGGGTGTGTGAACGTGGAGGGAAAGGAAACGAATGAATGAGGGCGGGAGGGCGGGTGAGCGCGCGCCAGCGACTTGGAGCATCGAAAACGAATGCGTTTTTTTCCTTTTCTGGCGCCAACTAGACTACGCGGCGGGCTCTTGTTAAATGGGCCGATGAATGGGTATTTCCTCTCCTGGGCCCGAACACTTATGTGTTGCAGACCTGTTCTTGAGCATATTACAATATGGGCTAGGCCACCGGGAAGGCGACAGCTTAGCCTGAAATCGAAGCCCTATTTGGGCTGGCAAATGCTGGGTATTTCTTTTTTTTACAAGGAATGGTGCGAGCTTTATTAATTAGGCATAAAATGTTTTACAATCATGAGATTAGATCCGGTATACAGGTTGAGGCTGAGCCACTTAAGGAATCACGACCTAATTTGCCTAATTGTGCAAACATATGTGATGCAACATTGCTCATGCGATCCACCTTCTGAACTTCTATGTCTCCATAAACCTTGAGCACCTCTGGAGCTTCATGATAGAGGGTCAAACTCTCATGTCGAGTCATGCTCGTGTACCATAGATCAATTGAACTGCCCATAGACAATCATACTCTATGATAATTGGCCAGCATCGTAGATTAATGAGATGGTTTAAGCCCTCCAGGCAAGCCAACATCTTTGCCTCTTCCTCAATCATGCAGGAAGGTATTGATTTCCATGCGGATAGCACCGGCTTTCCTAGGTGATCACGGATGATAACACCTAGGCTGTCCTTCTTCGACATACTATCCTAGCCGGAGCCATGTTTGGTTTGAAAGTTCCCTCCATTGGTGTTGCCCGCAAGGATAAGCCGTGTGAGCCCTCAGAACTTGATGTATCTCCATGGAAGGTTGGCTTGGAGATCGCTGTGAGAGACCGGTGCTAGTTGAAGATGTAGGAGGAGGATGCTATAATCGAGGATTTTCCATAACCGTGAGCAACATTGTTGTGATCATGCGACACTCGCCAAAATAGGAAGATGAGTTTTGATGTAGATCCTTTGGAGCATTATTGAGCATATGCAAGAGAAATTCTACACACGTATTGACATGGGTACGCCCTACGGTACCCAATATTGGCCTATCTGGTTTGGCTCGGCAGGAGCCCACGTGATGATTTGCACCTGATGGTGAAGCCCAGGAAGGATTCGGGTGGTCCAGGCCCATGAAGGATACGGTTCCTTGGAGGATACGGCTAGCTTTAGATAGAAAGTTTGAAAGGCAAACCTTTTGATAGAAAGTTTGAAAGAAAAACCCTAATCTTTAACCGACTCGGCCCTATCCTGAGACCTGGCCTCCCTATATAAAGGCTAGGAGGGAGCAGCGAGAAGGACGACCAAAACCCTAGCATACACACCCGACAGATCTCATTTGCGCACCCCTGTAATCCTCGGTTTCATCGATAATCAAGAGCATACAAAAAAGAGTAGGGTTTTACCTCCGGGGGACCGAACCTGGGTAAATATTGTGTCCCGCATTGCTTGTCTATTCGTGGAACGAGATCTCTAGTGCACCCCTCTTCCTTAAACCCAAGTCCATCAGGTATGGGCATTGACGTGAACACACCATGTCAATTGGCTCCATTTGTGGGAACTGGGAGCGTTGATGTTGCGATCTCGACGACCCTATCATCTGCAATCTTTGACTCGTTTGCATCGGAGAACCATCTCCTTTTTGGCGCCATCGAATTCACCATCCACCTTCGAGATGCTACTGGAAGCCTCTCTACCTAGTTCCATGATTGGCATAACCAATGGAACATGGGAGATTATCCACCGCCACCACAATGAGCAACAAAAGGGATGGCAAAAGTCTAAGCTTGGGGATGTGTTCCCCTTGCAAATTTATTTGTGTAATAATGAGGTTGTACTATAGCTCCTTGGGAGCTTTGAAACACTCATGTTGGCTTGTTCCAACACTTCGCTTTTTCCTTTGCTTTTTAGTTTTCTTTTCGTTTGTTTCTATTTTCTTAAACCCTTGCTTGGTCGCAGGATCTTTTCTATTCTTTAATCCATATCCTCAAAAATACAAAAAGATTTTTTGTTTTTTCTTTATTCGTAAATGCGGATTCGCACTTTGCCTCTTTTCTTTTATATTATTATGAGAGTAATCGTGTTTGAGTTTTGAAGGAACACATCCCTATAAGGAAGAGAATCATGAATTTTCTTATGAGAGGTATGTCCTATATCTCCCACTTTTGAAAATTGAGTTATTTATCTTAGTTGGTCAATTTGCTAAGATACTATGTCTGTGGGAGTAATTTAACTTAGTTAGAGTAAAGCTTTTTATTAGTATGATGGTTAGTTCTTGAAGCTCTTGCTCTAGTTCTTTTAGCTAACCGAGTCTTGCCTTGAAAATAATAATGCCAAAGAAGTACGATAAGAAAAAGTCTGAAATTTACAACTTGTTTGATGAATTATTGTCTTGAGAGTATACCATTGAAGATACTTAATCCCATAGACATCTTGATAGTCTTGACGACACTCATGAAAGGAATTTTTTGATTGAAATAAAGTCTAGTGGTAATTGTGATGCATGCCAAAGCTAACCTTATGGATCAAACCGGGTGCTAGCTCATAAAAAGAAGAAAGAAAAATCTGTTATTTATGTTCCTAATGCACACCTTTGGGATGCCAACAACTCCTCTATCTTTTGAACAATCTATGGTATAACCCCGGATTTCGGCTATGAGTTGATGACATGATTGGCATTAGTGTTAATGTATGGGCAAAAGTATTGGTATTCTCAAAGGTTGTGTAAACACTTGCAAAAATAAATAGCCAACAATCCTTGAAAAGAATGAAAAGAAAAAGATATCTTTGAAGATCCACATAACAAGTCCTTGGCATGGTCTCATTACTACTCTACGAATTTTTCTTGAAAGACAATGATTGGATTATAAGTGTTTTCAATAGACTTGATTTATTGATGTGGGTGTAAATAAGACACTTCATTCTTATATTACGTGGGACATGAAACTCTCTTACTCAGGACATGCTATTTAAACATCCTAGTGTTCCTTGGCAAGCTGAGAGTTAACTAGAAGAATTAGATTGATTGCTACACTTCTAGTTATTCATATTGATATTAAACTTTACTTTGATTATTTTGACTTACCAAAGCTTGTATAGTACTCTTGTCATATCTCTAACTTTGATAAGCATCGCAAATGAATGAAGTGTTATGCACATATGACTACCGACCGTAAGTGAATTCTTATTCTCGTTGTTTCAAGTTTAAACGTTGAATTCCTTATAGTTCTTTTGTTTCTTCTTGCTTGAGGGCAATCAAGGTTTGAGCTTTGGGGAAGTTGATGGCTCCAATATTTTCCATCTTTCTATGTGTTTAAACATTGTTTTTAGTCAAGCAATTGACAACAAACTCTCAATCTCTGCCACTAATGACTAATAATTGCAAAGATATGCAAAAGCTTGCTTTGAATTATGTTGTGCAGGAAATCATGGGTTTTAATGCGAAATCAGGAGTCATAATGAAGGATTTTGAGGAAGTCTACACGATCAAGTAATTGTAAAGCAAATTCCAGGCGACAGTATGCGTAACGACCTATGGTATGGGTGGATCCCGCCTGTATGGTTTTCCCATACTGGGTGGCGACGGCTCCATCTCGTCAAACCCTACAACCTTCGTGAAGACGCCTATATATTTTGAGGCTCCAGTCGTCGTCCAGAGAGCCGCCATTCTCAGATTTCATCACACCACCACCAAAGGAGATCCACACCATTGTTCATACATTACACCATCCATACCTCCATTAGCCATAGCCATTTCTTTGTACTTTAGATCTCCTTGTGATTTAGCGACCATTGTAAGAATATTTGATTTCAATCTAAGTATTTTGCACAATGTTTTCTACCCCTGATCTATTTGTTATGAGTGAGTAGTCCTCACGGGTTGCGGGTTGCGGAGAAACCTCGTAGCTCTTGTGTCTCTTGTGTCGATCTGTGGACTTGTAGGTACCCAAGATCTCATAGATTGATAAAGGCTTGAGGTGAGATACTTGGCTAGCAGCAATCTCATGGGAACCCTAGTGACAGAAAGGGTAATATGGTCTTCGCTTAGCGACCCATTCGGGGTCACAGCAACATCACCACTTAATTCTTTAATTTATGTTCTACACTTAATAATCGTTTGTAACTCGTGGCTTCGGTGTGCACTCGGTTGGATTAAAAGACTATTGCTATGCTCGCTGCATCACGGGGGCTCTAGAATAATAGATGTGTTGCCCACAAGAGATTATCTCCATTCAAATATTACACATGACTATGCTTATTATTATCTTTTATCCCATATGATGTGCAGTAGTAGGTGGATCTTCAACCCTGGCCTATCTCCATCCATTGATTCAACCCACTATAAAAGTAAACTATATTGGTTTGGTAAACTAAGGTAAAATGAAGAAACAAAGTCTTGTAGATGTGTCCTTTTTATTTCCTTTTAGCATTGCTTTCCCAGGTTCAATTAAACCTAGGTCTTATAGGAAAAAATCTATTAGGTCATGTACAATGCCAGGGAAGGCATGCCTTCTCTTAGCTCTCCACATCATCTAGAGAAGACAAAATATATAACCTGTATAATGCATTATCTCTTATTTCTATCTTCAACAATTAATGAGAATTAACTATTTTTAGTAATAAATTGGTTGGCTAAGGGAAGACATATGATACAATGGAGAAAATAGTCTTCTCTTATTTCTAAGAGATCATCCTGTAGCTAAGGGAAGACAACCTTCTCTTTCTTATTTCTCTCTCCTCCAACTAAGAAAAATCCCACGTGGCAAGTATAAGGTAAGGCTGACGTCACCGCATTATATATGCCCTTATACTACATCCATGAATCCGGATCGAAGGTATCAACCCTTTTTCTGGTGTCATTGCCGGGCAAGCAATTTTGCTATCCTGGTGAGGTTACTACAAACCTTGTTTTTAGTTTTATTATTAGTTTGTAGTTTTATTCTTGTTATTAGTTAACTTTCTTGTTATCTATTTGAAAACCCAAAAAACTAGTTACTTGTTATTTGTTTTCATTACTTCAAAATTACTAAAAATATAAGAGCCATGGCTCAAAAGAGACTTGGGGAGTATGCTACTCCCACTGATGACTTTATTCGTGCGCCTATCACTCAGCCCGCTATTGATGCGAAAACTTATGGAATTAAGCCTAACCTTTTTAGCTTGGTTCAACATAACCAATTTGGGGGCTCATCCTCTAAGGATTCAGGATTGCACTTAAACACTTTTACTGAATTTTGCGACATGATGTGTATTAAGGATTGTCGTGGTGGTGTCACGGCAAATGCCATGGGTAGTCTTAAATTAGGGCCGAATGGATGCAGGAGGAATCCGAGGAGGGAGTACGCGGTGTATCCGCACACGAAGAGCTAGGAAGAACTCAAGAACTGTAGGGCTTGTGATGAACTCACAATATTATTCCTCCTTCTAGTTTACAAGTGATCCTTGAGTTGTTTGCCAAGTAGCTACAAGCTTGAGGATGAAGTGGACAGCCTTGGGTCCCTAGTTGCATGTGCCTCTAACCCTAGGTCTACCCCTCCTTATATAGAATATGGGAACAGTTAGGTTACAATGTGGATCATAGGGTTTACTGTTTGGGCTTTGTCTTTACCCTGTGGGCTGGGTCATAGGGCCAGCCCTTGGCCTTGGACCTAGTCAAAAAGCTTCCTTTCGAACGGTCTTCCAGTACGTAGGCGTTAGTTCCTTTGGCATCACCCTTTGCTTTATGTGTCACCCGGTGCCTTTAGTTGTCACCCGGAGGTGCTCTTTGTAGGGGTTCGTAGCATGGAAAACAAAAAATTTCTACCGCATGCACACAAACAAGCCAAGATCTATCTACTAGATTGTAGCAACGAGTCGATAGAAGCACTCACCCTCGAAGATTCCAAAGCGGTTAACGAGAGCAGATTCTCGTGGGTGATGTAGTCGTACACTTGCCGATCTCAAGATCGCGTAGACGATCCTTCCGGCGCTGCGTTCTAGCAGCGCTTCCGCAGTCGGTCACACGTTCGGTACTCGATGAAGACCTTCCTCTCCATTGTTCCAGCAGGCAGCGGAGGTTGTAGTTCTCCCCTCGCGATTCCGGCAGCACGACGACGTGGTGTCAGAAGTAGAAGGAAGATCCCGTAGGGCTTCGCCTAAGCCGGATGCGAGTTATGGTGGATTAGGGTTTCCCAGAGATCTAGGGTTTAGATGACCGGGAGGATGAGGAGGTGTCGGCGGCGGCTAGGGCGGCGGTGGCGAGCGGCGGCGGCGCGGTGGCGGCGTGGGTGTGGGGAGGGCTTGGATCTTGTGTGCTTTGGGGCAGCCCTCCCCCTCTATTTATGAGAGGGGGGCAACCTTGGGAGGGGTGGGTTTGAATCCAAACCCAAACCCAAATTGGATTGAGAGAAGGACTTGTTTCTTCTCCCACTAGGAAACCATTGTTCCAGTTTGACTTTTCAAACTCTCGTTTGACTTTCAATTTAGAGCTTTAATTCTCTCTTGCAAATGCACACACCAAGTGACCTAGGATATGATCCAATCATTCCACTTACCCATGACACATTCATGGAACATTCTCCTTCCGGACCGGTGAACCTTCTAGACCCTTCTAGAACCTCTCCGATGAAAACATCGGAAACTTTTCCGAACTCCGAAATAGGACTTTCCTTATATGAATCTTATTCTCCGGACCATTCCGGATCTCCTCGTGATATCCCGGATCCCATCCGAGACTCCGAACAACATTCTGTATCCCTACTAACATTCCATATCTACTAAACAACATCGAATCCTTAAGTGTGTCTCCCTACAATTCGTGAATTATGCGGACATGATCGAGACTCTTCTCCGATCAATAACCAATAGAGGAATCTGGAAATTCATATGGCTCCCACATATTTCTCTTTGTCTCACGATAGTTTACTTATCCGAGGTTTTGATCGTCGGTATCTCTGCATACCTAGTTCAACCTCGTTACCGATAAGTACTCTTTTCTCGTTCCCATGATATGTGATACCTTGTGAGCCAGTCACATGCTTGCAAGCTAATTGGATGACATTCCACCGAGAGGGCCCAGAGTATATATATCCGTCATATGGATGGACAAATCCCACTCTTGAACCATGTGCCTCAACCCATACTTTCTGAACACTCAATGCCACCTTTATAGCCACCCAGTTACGGTGTGGTGTTTGATGTCATCAAAGCATCCTTCCGGTGATGGTGATTAACATGATCTCATGGTCGAAGGAATTAGGTTACTATGTATCAGAAAGCTTATAGCAAACGAACTATTGAAATGACTTGATCTTAATGCTACGCTTATCTATAGGAGTATGTCCATCATACCATACTCCTAATGATATGATCTTTTTATTAATAACATCTCAATGTTCATGATCGATAAACCACGATCATATATTAATCAAGAATCTGGTATTATAAAGAGGCTTTACCAAGGACTCTAATTTAGTTTACAAATCACACAAGTATCAATGTTTCCGGTTAATACTATTATAGCATGAATGTAAACATTTATCATAAACACAAAGATATAATAATAACCACTTTTATTATTGCCTCTAGGGAATATCTACAACAGTCTCCCACTTGCACTAGAGTCAACTAATCTAGATTACATGGTAATATACCGAACACCCATGGCGGTTTGGTGATCGTCATGTTTTGCCCTCGGGAGAGGTTTAGTCAACGGATCCGCCACATTCAGATATGTGTGTACTTTGCAAATCTTTATGTCACCATCTTGGACATGCTCTCGAATAGCGTGAAAACGTATCTTGATGTGCTTCAGCTTCTTGTGTGACCTTGGTTCTTGCGCATTGGCTATGGCGCCCATGTTATCACAGTAGTTAGACATTGGGTCCAGCGCACTTGGAACCACACCGAGCTCTGTAATGAACTCCTTCATCCATATCGCCTCTTGTGAAACCTCTGAAGCAGCTATGTATTCCGATTTAGTTGAAGATCTCACCACAACGCTTTGCTTTGCACTCCTCCAGCTAACTGCTGCACCATTCAAAGTAAATACGTATCCAAATTGAGATTTAGAATCATCCGGATCGGTGTTCCTACTAGCATCGGTGTAACCATTTACAACGAGTTGTTCATCACCTCCATAAGAAAGAACCATATCCTTAGTTCTTCTCAAGTACTTAAGGATGTTTTTAACTGCTGTCCAATGATCCACTCCTGGATCACTTTGATATCTGCTAGTCAAATTAACAGCATATGCAATGTCGGGTCTAGTACATAGCATGGCATACATAAGAGATCCTATGGCTGAGGCATAGGGAGTCTTAATCATCCTTTCTCTATCTTCTGCCATTGCAGGACTTTGAGTTTTACTCAAGGTCGTATTGGGCAACATGGGCAAGAACCCTTTCTTGCTATCTTCCATTCCAAACCTCTTTAGAACTTTGTCCAAATATGTACTTTGTGACAATGATATTAGGCGTCTTGATCTATCTCTATAAATCTTTATGCCTAATATGTAAGCTGCTTCGCCAAGATCTTTCATTGAAAAACTATTATTCAAATAATCCTGGACACTATTACGAAGGTCTACATCATTCCCAATCAATAATATGTCATCTACATATAGTATTAAGAATGCTACAGAGCTCCCACTCACTTTCTTGTAAATACAAGCTTCTCCATAAGTTTGTATAAAACCAAAACTTTTGATTACCTTATCAAAACATTGATTTCAACTTCGGGATGCTTGCTTCAATCCATATATGGACCGTTGAAGTTTGCATACCTTGTTAGCATCTTTAGGATCGAAAAAACCTTTGGGTTGCATCATATACAACTCTTCATCAATGTCTCCATTAAGTAACGTTGTTTTGACATCCATCTGCCATATCTCATAATCATAATATGTCGCGATTGCTAACATAATCCTCATAGCGTTTAGCTTCGCTACTGGTGAGAAAGTATCATCGTAGTCAACTCCTTGAATTTGTCGAAACCATTTTGCGAAAAGCCAGGCTTTATAGACAGTAACATTACCACCAGCATCTGTTTTCTTCTTGAAAATCCATTTGTTCTCGACAGCCTTCTGGCCATCCGGTAAGTCCACCAAAGTCCATACTTGGTTTTCATACATGGATCCAATCTCGGATTTCATGGCTTCTTGCCATTTATTGGAATCTGGGCTCATCATCGCTTCCTCATATGTCGCAGGGTCATCGGTGTTATCCACCAACATGACACTCATAACGGGATCATACCAATCAGGAGTGGTACGAGTTCTCGTTGACCTGCGAGGTTCCGTAGGAACTTCAACCGAAGTTTCATGATCAACATCATTAGCTTCCTCTCTTATTGGTGCAGGCGCCACATGAACTACTTCCGGTGTTGCGCTACTCACAAGTTCGAGAGAAGGTTCAACAACCTCGTCGAGTTCTACTTTCCTTCCAGTCACTTCTTTGGAGAGAAACTCCTTCTCTAGAAAGGATCCATTCTTGGCAACGAAGATTTTTCCCTCAGATCTATGATAGAAGGTATACCCAATAGTTTCCTTCGGGTATCCTATGAAGACGCATTTTTCTACTTTGGGTTCAAGCTTGTCGGGCTGTAACTTCTTTACATAAGCTTCGCAACCCCAAACTTTAAGGAACGACAATTTAGGTTTCTTCCCAAACCACAATTCATACGGTGTCGTTTCAACAGATTTAGATGGTGCCCTATTTAAAGTGAATGCGGTTGTTTCTAATGCATAACCCCAAAACGATAGCGGTAAATCTGTAAGTGACATCATAGAACGAACCATATCTAAGAGAGTTCGATTACGATGTTTGGACACACCATTATGCTGTGGTGTTCCTGGCGGTGTCAATTGTGAAAGTATTCCGCATTTCTTCAAATGCTCGCCAAACTCGTAACTTAGATATTCACCTCCACGATCAGATCGTAGAAATTTAATCTTCTTGTTACGTTGATTCTCTACCTCACTTTGAAATTCCTTAAACTTTTCGAAAGTTTCAGACTTATGTTTCATGAAATAGATATACCCATATCTACTCAAGTCATCCATGAAGGTAAGAACATAACGATAACCACCGCGCGATGCTACACTCATTGGGCCACACACATCGGTATGTATGATTTCCAATAAGTCTGTAGCTCGCTCCATCATACCAGAAAATGGAGTCTTAATCATTTTACCCATCAGACATGCTTCGCATCTTTCAAGTGATTCGAAATCAAGTGATTCAAGAAGTCCATCGGAATGGAGTTTCTTCATACGCTTCACTCCAATATTACCAAGACGACAGTGCCACATATAGGTCGAGTTATCGCTCAATTTAAAACGTTTAGCTTCAATGTTATTAATGTGTGTATTTCCACAATTGAGATTCAATAAGAATAGACCATCTATCAAAGGTGCATGCGCATAAAACATATTACTCATATAAATTGAACAACCATTATTCTCGGACTTAAACAAGTAACTGTCTCGCAATAAACATGATATGGATATAATGTTCATGCTCAACGCAGGCACCAAATAACAATTATTTAAGTATAAAACTAATCCCGATGGTAGATGAAGTGGTAGCGTGCCGACCGCGATCACATCAACCTTTGATCCATTTCCAAAGCGCATCGTCACCTCGTTCTTCGCTAGCTTCCGTTTATTCTGCAGTACCTGTTTCGAGTTACAAATATGAGCAACCGAACCAGTATCAAATACCCAGGCACTACTACGAGTACTAGTGAGATACACATCAATAACATGTATATCGGATATACCTTTCTTCTTGATGTTGCCGTTCTTCAAATCCGCCAAGTACTTTGGGCAATTCCGCTTCCAGTGACCTTCTCCCTTGCAGTAAAAGCACTCAGTATCAGGCTTATGCCCAGCCTTGGTCTTCTTCGCCGGCGCGGTAACTTTCTTACCGCCCTTCTTGAAGTTTCCCTTTTTCTTAGACTTGCCTTGCTTCTTGAATTTGGTGATCTTATTGACCAACAACACTTGGTGATCTTTCTTGATCTCCACTTCTGCAGATTTCAACATGGAGAAGAGTTCTGGCAACGACTTGTCCATGTTTTGCATATTGTAGTTCATCACAAAGTTCTTGTAACTTGGTGGTAGTGATTGGAGGACACGGTGAATCCCCAAAGCATTAGGAATCACTATTCCCAAGCTTTGAAGCTTGCTTGCGTGCCCAGACATCTTAAGCACGTGCTCACTGACGGAGCTGCCCTCTTCCATCTTGCAGTTAAAGAACTTTTCAGAAGCCTCATAACTCTCAACTGCCGTGTGAGCCTCAAATATCATTTTGAGTTCACATACAATATCATGTGGGTCATGGTTCTCAAACCTTTTCTGAAGCTCCGATTCCAAACCATACAAGATAGCACACTGAACTGTGGAGTACTGATTCTTCCGAGCGAGGAAAACATTCTTTACCTCATCGGTAGCATTAGCTGCGGGCGGGTCACCCAGCGGTGCATCCAACACATAGGTCAAATTACCAGCATTGAGGACAATCCTCAAATTGTGGAACCAATCCGCGAAGTTGCTTCCATTGTTTTTCAACTTTTCTTTCTCTAGGAACGCATTAAAAATGATGGTAGGGGCCGCCATTGATCTACAACATATTTGCAATAGTTTAGACTAAGTTTATGACAAATTGAGTTCTAATTAATAGTTAAATTAATCTAGGTGAACTCCCACTCAAAACAATATCCCTCAAATTGTTTTAGTGATCACACGAACCAAATCCACCACATCAAAACAGATCATCACGAGAGTTGATGTAGCTTCAATGGCGAACAATCAACATGTTCATCATATCTACTATATGACTCATGCTTTACCTTTCGGTGATCCGTGTTCCGAGACCATGTCTGTACATGCTAGGCTCGTCAAGATCAAACCTTAGCTTCCGCATGAGCAAATATGGCTTGCTCATGTTGTATACACTCGCAGAATCTAACACACCCGATCATCACGTGGTGCTTCGAAACAACGAGCTTTAGAAACGGTGCTTACTAAGGATGAACACTTTAAAACTTGAAATTTTTGTGCTTGAGGGATCATCTTATAATGCTACCATTGTGAACTAAGCAATACAAGATGCATAAAAGGATTAACATCACATGCAATTCATAATATGTGATATGATATGGCCTTTCTTCTTGTGCTTCCGATCTCCATCTTCAAGCACGAACATGATCTCTATCATCACCGGTATGGCGTCAAGGTCAATGGCGCCGTTTCATGGTTGTCGTCCACCAGCTTCAACTATTACAACTACTTTGAATAGACACGCAGGCCTTAACGGAATTTAAAAGACAACCATATGGCTCCTGTCGGTTGCCAACTTACAATAAGGAACATTGCATACATCATATATAATCACAATCATGGCCATATCACATCACAGCACACCCCTGCAAAACAAAGTTAGACGCCTCTAATTTTCTTTGCATATTTTACGTGGTTTGGGGCTTTCAATAAGTGTCGTTCTAACTTACGAACAAGAACCACAATGTTGATGCTTGAACTATCAAGTGTCCGTTGTAAATTGAATCTATACTATGATGGGAGAGACAGACACCCGCAAAGCCACTTATGCAATACAAGTTGCATGTTGAGCGTGGAGCAAGTCTCATGAAATATGTCATGTAAGGTTAGCCCGGGCCGCTTCATCCCATCATACCGCAAGATGCAAAGTACACAAAAAGCAATTGATAATAAAAGCACCACCGCCCATAATGACCATTGTGTTCTACTTGTGCAATAGATCTACATATAAACCTGGCTCTGATACCACTGTAGGGGTTCATAGCATGGAAAACAAAAAAATTCTACCGCATGCACACAAACAAGCCAAGATCTATCTACTAGATTGTAGCAACGAGTCGATAGAAGCACTCACCCTCGAAGATCCCAAAGCGGTTAACGAGAGCAGATTCTCCTGGGTGATGTAGTCGTACACTTGCCGATCTCAAGATCGCGTAAACAATCCTTCCGGCGCTGCGTTTCGGCAGCGCTTCCGTAGTCGGTCACACGTTCGGTACTCGATGAAGACCTTCCTCTCCCTTGTTCCAGCAGGCAGCGGAGGTTGTAGTTCTCCTCTCGCGATTCCGGCAGCACGACAACGTGGTGTTCGAAGTAGAGGGAAGATCCCGTAGGGCTTCGCCTAAGCCGGATGCGGGTTATGGTGGATTAGGGTTTCCCGAAGATCTATGGTTTAGATGACCGGGAGGAGGAGGAGGTGTCGGCGGCGGCTAGGGCGGCGGCGGCGCGGCGGCGCTAGGCGGCAGCGCGACGACGGCGGCTGGCGGCGGCGGCGCGGGTGTGGGGAGGGCTTGGCTCTTGTGTGCATTGGGGCAGCCCTCCCCCTCTATTTATGAGAGGGGGGCAGCCTTGGGTGGGAGGGGTTTGAATCCAAACCCATACCCAAGTTGGATTGAGAGGACTTGTTTCTTCTCCCACTAGGAAACCATTGTTCCATTTTGACTTTTCAAACTCCCGTTTGACTTTCAATTTAGAGCTTTAATTCTCTCTTGCAAATGCACACACCAAGTGACCTAGGATATGATCCAATCATTCCACTTACCCATGACACATTCATGTACCATTCTCCTTCCGGACCGGTGAACCTTCTAGACCCTTCTAGAACCTCTCCGATGAAAACATCAGAAACTTTTCCGAACTCCGAAATAGGACTTTCCTTATATGAATCTTATTCTCCGGACCATTCCGGATCTCCTCGTGATATCCCGGATCCCATCCGAGACTCCGAACGACATTCGGTATCCCTACTAACATTCCATATCTACTAAACAACATCGAATCCATAAGTGTGTCTCCCTACGGTTCGTGAATTATGCGGACATGATCGAGACTCTTCACCGATCAATAACCAATAGAGGAATCTGGAAATTCATATGGCTCCCACATATTTCTACGATTACTTTGTGATCGAATGAACCACTTACATATGATACCAATTTCCCTTTGTCTCACAATAGTTTACTTATCCGAGGTTTTGATCGTTGGTATCTCTGCATACCTAGTTCAACCTCGTTACTGATAAGTACTATTTTCTCGTTCCCGTGATATGTGATCCCTTGTGAGCCAGTCACATGCTTGCAAGCTAATTGGATGACATTCCACCGAGAGGGCCCAAAGTATATCTATCCATCATATGGATGGAAAAATCCCACTCTTGATCCATGTGCCTCAACCCATACTTTCCGAACACTCAATGCCACCTTTGTAGCCACCCAGTTACGGTGTGGTGTTTGATGTCATCAAAGCATCCTTCCGGTGATGGTGATTAGCATGATCTCATGGTCGAAGGAATTAGGTTACTATGTATCAGAAAGCTTATAACAAACGAACTATTGAAATGACTATTGATATTAATGCTACGCTTATCTATAGGAGTATGTCCATCATACCATTCTCCTAATGATATGATCTTGTTATTAATAACATCTCAATGTTCATGATCGAGAAACCACGATCATCTATTAATCAACAAGCTAGTATTATAAAGAGGCTTTACCAAGGACTCTAATTTAGTTTACAAATCACACAAGTATTAATGTTTCCGATTAATACTATTATAGCATGAATGTAAACATTTATCATAAACACAAAGATATAATAATAACCACTTTTATTATTGCCTCTAGGGCATATCTCCAACACTCTCCTCATCGCTCTTCTTTGACCCATCTTTACTGTGGTCCTTCATGAAGTGTACTCGAAAAGGAGCTTCTTTCCCTTCTTGACCTGACCTCACTTCCTGAGACTCGACCTGGACTTACCTACAGACAAAGAACTCCTAGATTGCCCATGACGACATATACTTTATGTTGCCCAGCATTGGAATTGTGACTCGGTCGTTACCGATTTGGCCTATGTCGACCAAACTCGGATAAATCCAAGTCGGGTTAGCGTTAACTTTCACCTCTTATGACCCTACTAGGGTTATCCCCAACATTAGTTCCCGAAGCTGGTGAGATCTAGTAGTTTGAACTGATAGGCCTTAGCATGTTCCTTTAATAAATATGGAACTTCTATTTTTATCCGACATATATTAAGTCAGCCTGATCATTTGGTACCTTTCATGGTTTTGACCCGATCTTTGCCGAGTTAACCATCGTTGGGACTCAACTCAATATTTGTCGATTTTCCTTTGGCTTAATCATTATTTAATCGTGGGTGGCGCATAATCATTGCGCTTTGTCGTAATTCCTTCCCAAATCCTATCAGCATAGTGATTGCGCCGCAGTGACATCCATCACTGTAGCGGTCATATCGTGCAGCGCCTTAGGCCACTCGTTGACCGATGCATTGCGGCGTGGGGGTGGTTACCACATATGTGGCGCGATCTGATGCGACGATTGTCCGCATACATGGCTAAGCGTGGCCATTTCGCACATACCGATCCCATCACTACAGTTTTACCGCGCCCTTAAGTAGGGACATGGGGGGAGAAAAATTCCTTGCCTTTCATTTCCCCCTCTACTCTTCTTCTTCGTCATGCCGCCGTTATCTGGTTTTGCCTTCCTCCATCTTCACCTCATTCCGATTCTTTCACCGGAACTGCTTTTCTGCTCTAGTGAGGCACTGCTAGCCCATTGCGCGTTCTTGTGCAGCTTTGACGGGGCCTAGGAAATCTAGGCTGCTTCCAGAAGAGAAGCGCGCAAAGTGTTCTAGGAGATGGACCCCCGCGATGATGCTGCCGGTGAGGAGGTGGAGGTCGGCGAGGCTGCCGGCGAGCGTGGCTCATGGGAAGGCTCGGAGGTCTCCCTAGCGGAGATTGAGTGGCTTCATGCCACTCAAAGGATTCCCCTGGCTGTTGAATGCCGCCTTGCTCTCCGTGAGTTAGCTCCCAAACCTGAGCCTGGTGAGCGTGTAGTCTTCATGTCGCACTTCGAGCGTGGTTTCGCTCTTCTCGTTAGCAACTTTGCTAAATGATTTCTTGAGATCTTTCATATCCAACCATACCATCTACCGGCCAACACAATTGGTTCCCTTCCTTGGTTTATTTCTACGACGAAGGGCTATCTCGGCCTTTGGCCCACCATCAAGCTTTGGGACAAGTACTTCCAGTTCCGGATCCAAGTGATTCCCGAGTCGGGTGTTTCCTTTAATCAAAAATGGTGGAATCGCTACAGGGCCGCCAGCATCACTCCTAGGAGGGGCTCCATTTTCCTCTGAGTCCGGGGTTTGGACTCGTGCAAGAAATGGCAGAAGACTGTCTTCTATGTCAAAAACTCCGGCCAGATCGACATATTCGGTTGTCTAAGTTCAAGGATGAGGTGCCTGATAAGGCCCATGCCATTTTAGAGAGGCTGCTTGAGTGAAGGCAGAGCGAAGGCTAACAGGAGAGGATCTGATGCACACTTTTATTAGTCGTCGAGTCAGTCCCCTTTAGCTTTGCCCGCATAAATTTTGTTATGAGTGGTCTCTTTGATCCCATGCATCACTCAACCTTTGATCTCGCCAAAGACACAGTTTCTCGCCGAGTCTGCTCGATTTTCAAGCTGACCATGCCCACTGACTGGGAGTGGGGCCTTGCCCCTTTTGACCGTCAGCATCTCGTTCCCTGGGTAAGTTTTCGGGTTACTTTCTTCTACCAACATAACTTAGTTGGATTCTGTTTCTTCATTTGGCTTCCAGTTATTAACCTTGATTCCTTTGCCCTTTGCAGAACCTTACTGAATATGGAGACGATAACACTTGTTTGTCCCCCTCTTATAACCAAGATCGTGAAGTTCCTGATGATGAAGAGTTTGACTTGGAGGCTTTTATGTTGATTCCTCATGCCATCGCCGGGACTTCTCCGGGTAAGACTCCTACTCGAGTTCCTTTGAGGGAGTGGCCAGATGATGATATGAACAGTGTCAAGTGTTAGAGGCATACGACCCTCACCCTTTATCTTTTGCTTATCCTGTTGGCTTTGCATTTGCTGATGTAGCCGGACAGGTGTGCGAGGTTGCGCCTCTCGCCGTGGGTGGCCGAGTCAAGATGAAGTCAGCTAAGCCCTCTAAGAAGCGAGGCGCCACAACAACAGCAGCACCCGATGCAAACCCGGAGAAGCCCACGAAAATCCGTCGAGTCGTGAAGAGAGTATATCGCACTCCTACGGTCACCGGGTAAGTTCCCTTGGCCAACATTAATCTTGTTGTGTTTATCTTTTTCATCTCCTTTTCTTTTTGCTCTTACGCAAGTTCATTTTTCCCTTTTCTTAGGTCTGCTGTGGTAGCAACCCAGTCATCCAGTCGTATTGCCTCTCCGATTTCTGCTCCTGCCTATCCTCCTATCCAGGTCGAGACTCAAGCTTCAAGTCCATCCCGGGCCTCTCCCTCTGCGCCGGATGTCCCTGAATCTCGGCCAGAGGCAAGCCCAGTGACTCGGAGGGAGGAGGAGGTGAGACAAGAACGACCAGCTCCCGTAGAAGAGACAAAGAAGAGACCCGACGCTAGTAGCATCGATGCCAAGTCTACACTACAAGAAAAATGTTCTTTTACAACAGGCGATTTTCGTGGTTGAAGGTCCATTTTTCATGGCTAAAAAGCCTTCTACGACATATGCCCTTCGTGGTACAAGCCCCGTCACAAATGAATCTACCACGGTTTTTTTCGATCGTGGCGGGTCGCATCCTTCAGCAACGAAAAGTCGTTTCGTCATACATCTGTTCGCCAACCTCGTTGACTGTCGACGTCATGCAAACTGCTACGTGGCGAATGCCGCTAACGGCCAGTTAACGTCGTTGACTGTCAATAAAACCGTGGCGGAAGCCAGGCCCAGCCAAAGCCTGGTAATTATTAAGTGGGCTGACCCATTAAGAGAGCCCAACAATATCATGGCCTGTTACTGTTTCGTCATACACTGTTACAAATGGGTCCACTTGTGCTGCCCACGGCGGCTTGTAAATTTTTGGGCCCTTTACTATTCCAACAAACACTATTTGAATTTGGCCCATTGGTAAGGCTCGCAAACAGTTGGGCCCATTACTGTTCCACCATGTACTATTTGAATTGGGCCTGTTTAGCCAGCCCGCTTTGTCACGTAGCCATTCTGGCCCGTTACTGTACAGTTTTGTACTGTTCAGAATGATCCATTTACGCAATTGGCTGTGGCCCATAAACTTTTGTACCTATTACTGTTTAGGCCCATAAACGCCCTGCGCGTATTCTGGCCTATGACTGTTTTGTACTGGTAGGTTTCTCGGCATGTTACTGGTCCTTTATGGTGCATTTCGGCCTATTACTGTTCTGGTCTGCTACGATCCTCGCCTTTTTCTGGCATCGCCTGTTACTGTTTTGGCCATTTAAGCTTCTGACTCTTTTACTGTTCTGAACCATTACTGTTCTGGGGATGTCACTGTTTCGGCCTATTGTTGTTTTGGTCGTTTATTGTTTCAGCATATTACTGTTTGGGCCATTTACAGTTTCGGCATGTCACTGTTTTATCGGATGCTGATTCGGCATGTTACTGTTTTGGCCATTTACTATTACTTAGCACGCCTGTGGGCCGGACCCGTTACTTTTATGGTCTTTTACAGTTTTTGCATTCTAGAGCCCATTCTAATATCATAATATGTGTACAACTTGTGAGAATTATTATTGTTTATCGTCGGCCTAATACTAGACGGGCCAATAAAGAGCAGGATATTGTACCCTAATCGACCTGGCTAGCGCAGGTATGGAACCGCCTACCTCTATGTGTGGACGACATCAACTAAATGTCTACACGCGCTATGCGATTTATCTAGATATTACATGAAATGCAAACTACTTAAAATTATTACATATTATCAACTCATGGGAAAAAATCGGCATTTTAGTTGACAATCGAGTTGATAGCAGTCCTAAATTTGCTTCCCCCATCTATCACCTGCATCTTTATTTTGAGTGTGACATCTACATTGGAAAACAACATTAAGAGATGATCTTGTAGCCCCCTCTTTGGTGGCGATAGCAATAATTGCAGTCTGAAACTAAGTAATAACAAGTTAATACATCAAACAACGCAAACTACTCATTTAACTGATACGACATGAGCTATGAACTGGAGTTTACTACTAGTTAATGGTTCAAATATATTGAACATCACGTCAAACAAGACAAACAAGACAAACAAGAATTAAACAGGTGTGCCTACAGTGAAACGAGAAATATAACAATGTGTGTTTCTTAGAATTTTAGCAAATATAAACTAGCCAGGTCATTTCAACAAAAATATATAGAAGAATAAACATACAATGTCATGAAGTTACTGACTTGTAGAGCAGAAATGCAAACCATAAATAAACTATACAGTAGAGGATATTTATGTCATTTCTTAAGATGAATCAGAACCAGATACGAAATATAATGGCGTCGCTTATAAACCTATAGAACAAGATAGGCAAGCATTAGACAAGTGTGCCTACAATGAAATGGGCAATCAAACAAAGTGTTACTTAGAATATTAGCAAATATACACTGGCCATGTCATTTCAACAAATATATATATATATAGAAGCAGTTGTATATACTGGAAAGCAAGAGACGTTGGTTGACTCAGAATTTGCGGTGAGCTACACAATGGCATACAGTTACTGTCGTATCTAAGAATGAACCAGATAGAAATTATAATGGCATCATACCAGAACTTGCAGGACAGGAACGCAAACCACGAATGAAATACATAGTAGAGGATATTTATGTCGTTGCTTATGACGAACCAGCACCAGATTAGAAATATAATGGCATCTCTGGCGAACCTATAGAAGAGGACAAGAAAGCATTAGACAAGTGTGCCTACAATTAAATGAGCAATAAATCAAAGTATTTCTTAGAATTTTAGCAAATATATACTAGTCAGATAATTTCAACAAATATATATGGAAGTGGTCGTTTATCCTGGAATGCAAGAGACGTTGGGTGACCCAGAATTTGCGGTGAGATGCACAACGGGCATGCAGTTGCTGTCGTAGCTAGGAACCAAATAGAAATTATAATGGCATCATAAAAGAACTTGTAGAGCAAGAATGCAAACCACAAATGAACTAATATAGAGGATAGTTATGTCGTTTCTTAGGAGGAACCATAAGATATGAAATATATTGTTATTACTTGTGAACTAGTAGAATAGGACAAGCAAGCATTACACAAGAGTGCCTACAATTGAATTGAGCAATCGAACAGAGTATTTTCTAGAATTTCAGTAAATATAAACTAGCTAGGTCCTGTCAACAAATATATATGGAAGCAGTAGTATATCATGGAGTGCAAGAGACGTTGGGTGACTCGGAAATTGCGATGAGATACACAATGGGAATCTAATTACTTTAGTAGCTAAGAATAAACAAGACATAAATTATAATGGCATCATGCGAGAACTTGCAGAGCAGGAACGCAAACCACGAATGAACTACAAAGTAGAGTATAGTTATGTCCTTGCTTAGGATGAACCAGCAGCAGATTAGAAATATAATGGCATCTCATGTGAACCTGTAGAAGAGGACAAGCAATGTAAGGTTCCCAACCTTTAATAAGGTAGAGATCCCTGTGTTTACAATGCTAGTCCCTGGATCAATAGCTAGCATCCACAGTTAAGATGTAATATCAAGAAACAAAGGTCATAATACAACTTTATAACCAAGAATAAAATAATTCATTACATCTTACATAGCTCATTTGGCTATCACATTACAATGCAGCAGAATATCTACATAGCATGGAGTCCTTCATATTCAAAGTGCCACAGGCAATCATGCTGGTTGTAGACTTGTAATCCTATTCAACACACTTCACTAACATCAAACAAACCTGCAACATAATAAGTTGCAGCCACAAGGGTCAATACATTTGAATTGTATTGGCAAGTTTCACTACCATGTAGAAATAAGTGAATCCTATCCATACATGCATATTTGGCTAAGTAGAGTTTAGGCTCTTTTGCAGAAAGCAATATAGTTTTATCCTATCTTTTGAAAATAGTTTTGATCTTTTGTCAAATCTTTCTGAACTCCTTGGAAATCTCCAAGTGCTTATAATCCCTTGTTGTCACCATCAAGTTTTACTTTGAGAAATTGGAATGTCGAGATCTTCCATAGCTTCAGGCCTTAGTTGCTCAGAATTGTCCATAACCGGGGACACGGCTAAGTACTTAGAATTTTGATCTTCTGCAGAAGTTGTACACTTTACCCACATGACACAATCTCGTCTTGATGCCACCAGTGGCCGCTGGATAAGTACTCACCTAATGGAGTACTAGCAGATCGAGAATGTGACAAAGTCTTTCCATAGAAGTCCTCCCAATACACAATGCTAGCTTGTCAACCAGGCACCAATGTAGGGATAAATTTCCCTTACACAATTCTAGTTAACCTGAAGATGCCAATGCATGGGTCTTCCACTATGTAGTTGACTAAGCCAGAGCCCATTTAGCATATGGCTGTACACGAAAGCCACTGTACGAGAAACATGTTCAATCTCTAAGTCCCTGGGTGGTTTTCTTCTAGTGCACATCCAAAAAGATAGCCATATAAACATGGTTCCCTCTGTTGCCACCTTGTCCAAAACTTGAGTATCCTTGTCCACCCAGGTGGTTCATTGAGTACTTGTTTTATTATATAAAACATATATCTTTTCAACACTTCATATATTCATAACATGTATCCCATCCCAAACATATAGTAGGGCTAAGCTTACTACATCTACATTATTTCCACTAAGGGAGATATAATGATATCCTATTAGGATTTAGCATAGCATAAAATATAGTAGTCCTTATCATGCATGTTACCAAAATCCACTAAGTGTAATGAAAATAGTAGGACATGGATGATAGTGTCACTTGACTTTTTAGTAGAGAATGTTGGCTCACTTCTTCATCTTGCAAATATCACAATCTTCTAACTTCACTACAATATAATCAAGCAAACACAAATTCAACTAACATTCAAACCATTTCACACACATAAAATAACAAAGACAAGGCAATGCATGCAAGCATGCAAAAGATAGTTTTATTTGGAAAAGTGGTTTCTACTAGGCTCTAAACATTTTAAAGTTCAAAGTGGTCATTTACTAAAGTGGTAAAACCATTTGCAAAAGGTTTCATCTCATAAACTAAATATAATGCTAAGGTGATATTTTATGTTGTTGGAAATATCTTTTAGCAAAGCAATGACTTTAAATGGTTCATAAAATAAGTTTTTAATTCAAAAAACTTGGTGTTTAGGGTCAGAAGGTTTGAATCAAAACATTTCCCAAAGTTTTTACTCAAAAATCATTTTTAAACCAAAAACAATATTTTTATTTGACTAGAAATGCTCTAATTCAAATATTTATTCCTTAGCCTAACAAAATACATTTTTAAATCCATAAGTTGGTTCCTATGGTCATTAGGTTCAAAACAATCCATTTTGCAAAGATTTCATCTTAAAGTTATATCTAGAACAATTTTTATATTTAAACTATGCCTACACATGTTTCTGCAAATTCAACCAATTTTCGAGAAGCAAAACATTAAACAAAGTGCATGGTTGCAAAGTACTTGTTCTGCTGAATCCATTGATATAAAATTTGCAAAATTTGGACATGTAGAACTAAAGTTATGAATTTTACAAGTTTGCAAATCTAATAGAACATTTTCTGGTTTTTATTCAAACAGACTGGCCACGTGGCGCAATCTAACTGGACGGTACCTCTTCGTGCGGATCAGCCTCTGTGAGTCGCTGGATCTTATTTAAAACGCACGGCTCAGATACACACATACCCCTTCGGTTAAGATCTAATCACAGCCAGACGATCGAGATCCAACGGGCACAGTGCGTTGGACCAAGGACTGGCGGCGGCGCACGCTCAGGCGGTGGTTCTGGCGACGATGCAGGATGCAAGAGGGGTAACGGGGGTGCTCACCGTGCTCGTGGGAGTGTGGAGAAGCTCGAGATGTGGTCGGCTTGGCGAGGGGCGCTCAGGAACAGAGGGGATTGCTCGCCGGAGTGTGCAGCGGCGTCGGGTGTCTCTGGAGGTCGTCGGGGGCGAGGCTGCAGGTCGTGCCGAGGCAAAATAAAGGCATGGTTAGACGCGGGCGAGCGTGGGGAGTACATGAGTGTCATTGGGAGGGCTCGGGGCGGTCGGAGCTTACCGGGGGAACTCGCCGGAGGAAATGGCAGACGGCGGCGCTGCTGGTTGTCGTCGTTGCCGACGATTTGGAGCGCGCGCGAGCGAGTGGAGCACACGGGCAGGTGCGCACGGGACTGGAGAGCAAGCTCGTATGCTCTGGTAGTGGAGAGGTGGTCGGGGTCGTCAGGATTTCGCTGGAGAAGCTCGTCGGGGACAGTGGGTTCGAGCTCAAAATTAGAGCAGCCCGGTGGCAGAGAGTGGCTGGAGTTTGGGGGGAAAGAGAGAGGAGGCATGGGCATTTATGTACGCGTGATCACAGCAAGGAATAACTCAGGCAATAACTCGAATTCATCGCCGCAATCAAGGGCAGCAACGGCGATGGGTAACGGTCGCGGTGAAGATGACGATGAGGTGGCGTGGGGTCCAACAGTCAGCGAGAGAGAGAGAGGGGGCGCGGGGTCCACTTGTCTGTGACTGCGCGGGTGTGTTTTTAGTGAAAAACGGTTCACTGCAGGGGGTTTAGTTGGGCTGCGTGTGGGCTTGCTGGGCCTGTTGGGTCCGTTTCATTTCATTTTTTTATACCAAATGTTTTTCCTTTTCTGTTTTGAATTTCTTGTTTTGATTTTCATTCAAATAATTCAAACAACAAATCAATTCAAACCACCACCAAACTTTGTATTGATTTTAATTCTGTTTAACAACACATTTCAAAGTCCAAAATAAAATAATTCTTTTATTCTTTTAGGATCTATTTAATAATTAAATAAATAGACCTTTGTCTTTATTGCAAATAGGGTTTAATTTATTTTAAAACTCTATTTGAAATCTAAAATAATACCAAACCTTTTTAGTAGGTTTCTTTTGAAAAACAAAACACTTTGAAAATCTTATTTAAAATATTTTAACAAGTTTTAGTGTTTATTTTAAAAGGGAAAAAGCCTTTACTTAAATAAAATTGGATATTAATAAATCCTTATTATTTTATTTAAATAAACCTTTACTCTTTTTATCAAATAGAAATATTTTATTTCAAAAGCTTGGCCAAGATTTAATTTGGCTCTATAAAATAATCCTTATTTATTAATTCTACTTTGCTTTATAAAAACGATATCTCTTTATTTAAAGATCCAAAAATAGTGATTCCAACTATTATAACTTTATTTATTTTTTAAAATCCCTTTTAGGATTCTATTGGATCAAAATAGGTTTTGATGTTTCCACTTGGAATCAAAAAGTTTCTTCTCACCCTAAATTTCAACAATTTTTTATTTTGTTTATTTATTTTTCACTTTTCAAAATTTGGAAAATTTTGGGATGTGACAGGCTACCACCCTTAAAAGAAATCTCGTCCCGAGATTTGGGAAGGCTAGGGTTACAAGTTGGCTCAAAGCAATCAGGGTACTACCACCCTTAAAAGAAAGTCTCATAGGGTTACATTGATGGTTCACTTGACTATGGGTTCAACACTTAATATCCAGACAAGGAATCCTTATTTGACTCAACTGAGTTAACTAGTTCCTGATATCCACTTCTTCTATCTCTTCAAAGTTTCCATCCATGTCAATGTGGTTCACATGTCCTTTCTAGGTCACATTGGAGTCATTTCCATTGGCTCTTCTAGCATCCTTTTTCTTTTTTCTTCTCAGGACAGTCTGATGCATAGTGTCCAAGCTCCTTACAATTATAGCACTGCAACTGGCTAATGTCTTTCTTCCTGAAAGTGTCATGTTGGTTCTGACCAAGGTCATCTCCATTGTCAGTATCATTTCCATTATTATCACTTCCATTGTTGTTGTGGTGATACTAATGTAGTTCAGAATCTTCATTGCTCTTTTTGAATGAATGCTTCTTTTGTGATGATCCTGAGTGATACTTCAGTTTATGCTTCCTCTTTCTGTTCTCAACTTGATTCATCTTGTTTTCCAATATAGTGGCTTTGTCACAGAGTGATTGATAAGTTGGGACATAGGCAATAGCTAGCTGCAGGTTCAACTCATCATTAAGTCCTTCAAGAAATTTTTCCTTTCTCTTAGCATCTATGTCAACTTCATCTGGTGCATAGCGTGCCAGATTGTTGAATTCTTCAATATACTCAGCCACACTGAGGTGACACTGTTTCAGATTGTGGAATTCCTTTCTCTTCAAGTGCATCACTCCAGATGAGATGTGAGCTGTACGGAAACCATCCTCAAAAATAGCCCAAGTCACATCCTCAAGGGGAGTGGTGATCTGAAAGTTGTCCCACCATGTTGCTGCTGGTCCTTCAAGCAGAAATGCTGCAAACCTAACTTTTTCTTCGTCGGTGCAGCCAACAGTCACTAAGTCCTTATTCACTGAACGTAACCAGTCATTGGCTTCCATTGGATCAGTTGTTCCAGAGAACCTTGTAGGCCTAAGTTTCAGAAACCTGGTGAGCATGTCATGAGCTGGAGGATTATTCTGATTGTTGTTGTTGTTGTTGTTGTTGTTGTTGTTGTTGTTGCTGTTGCTGTTGCTGTTGCTGTTGCTGTTGTTGTTGTTGTTGTTGTTGTTGCTGTTGCTGTTGCTGTTGCTGTTGCTGTTGCTGCTGCTGCTGCTGCTGTTGCTGTTGTTGTTGTTGTTGTTGTTGTTGTTGTTGTTGTTGTTGTTGTTGTTGTTGTTGTTGTTGTTGTTGTTGTTGTTGTTGTTGTTGTTGTTGTTGTTGTTGTTGTTGTTGTTGTTGTTGTTGTTGTTGTTGTTGTTGTTGTTGTTGTTGTTGTTGTTGTTGTTGTTGTTGTTGTTGTTGGTATTATTGTTGTTGTTGTTCTGATTCTGTATGAGCGTGGTCATCATCTGCATCAGTTGAGTTTGGCCTGTCATCAACTGTTGCATCTCGGGAGTGATGTTGTTATTGTTGTTTTGGTTGGGGTTGGCACGACGGGGAGGCATCTGTTGATTTGATAGGGATGAGTAATGATGGATAGGTTTTAAGAAGTCCTAACACACAACTCAAAACAACCAAGTTCAATCAAACAATCAAACAATCAACAAGCAACTATTCACTTAACAACTTATGAGCTTAACTCATGAGTTGAAGGAAACAACAAGTTTTCTTGAAATAATCAACCTAGTATAGTCATACCTCATAGGTCAATATGATCCATACTCTAACTTGACATCAATGTCTTTGGTAGGCAATCTAATGTCTCTTGGTTCTCACTTGTAGTCCTTAGTGATGTCTAAGTTGAAGTCCTTGGTGAAATTAAAGTTGAAGTCATTGGTAATGGTGAAGGCTTTGTCCATCAAGTTGAAAAGGAAAGGATGTAGAATCAAAAACCAAAAGGTTGAGGAAAGAGTTTACAAGATTGTTTGTAAATAAGTTTTTGGAACTAAAACAACTCCTATTTTTCTAAGGGGTTTTATCCAATCCTAGGGTTACAATCCTACAGGCAACACAGTGCTCTGATACCATCTATAAGGATCCCAACCTTTAATAAGGTAGAGATCCCTGTGTTTACAATGCTAGTCCCTGGATCAATAGCTAGCATCCACAGTTAAGATGTAATATCAACAAACAAAGGTCATAATACAACTTTATAACCAGGAATAAAATAATTCATTACATCTTACATAGCTCATTTGGCTATCACATTACAATGCAGCAGAATATCTATATAGCATGGAGTCCTTCATCTTCAAAGTGCCACAGGCAATCATGTTGGTTGTAGACTTGTAATCCTATTCAACACACTCCACTAACATCAAACAAACCTGCAACATAATAAGTTGCAGCCACAAGGGTCAATACATTTGAATTGTATTAGCAAGTTTCACTACTATGTAGAAATAAGTGGATCCTATCCATACATGCATATTTGGCTAAGTAGAGTTTAGGCTCTTTTTCAGAAAGCAATATAGTTTTATCCTATCTTTTGAAAATAGTTTTGATCTTTTGTCAAATCTTTCTGAACTCCTTGGAAATCTCCAAGTGCTTCTAATCCCTTGTTGTCACCATCAAGTTTTACTTTGAGAAATTGGAATGTCGAGATCTTCCATAGCTTCAGGCCTTAGTTGCTCAGAATTGTCCATAACCGGGGACACGGCTAAGTACTTAGAATTTTGATCTTCTGCAGAAGTTGTACACTTTACCCACATGACACAATCTCGTCTTGATGCCACCAGTGGCCGCTGGATAAGTACTCACCTAATGGAGTACTAGCAGATCGAGAATGTGACAAAGTCTTTCCATAGAAGTCCTCCCAATACACAATGCTAGCTTGTCAACCAGGCACCAATGTAGGGATAAATTTCCCTTACACAATTCTAGTTAACCTGAAGATGCCAATGCATGGGTCTTCCACTATGTAGTTGACTAAGCCAGAGCCCATTTAGCATGTGGCTGTACACGAAAGCCACTGTACGAGAAACATGTTCAATCTCTAAGTCCCTGGGTGGTTTTCTTCTAGTGCACATCCAAAAAGATAGCCATATAAACATGGTTCCCTCTGTTGCCACCTTGTCCAAAACTTGAGTATCCTTGTCCACCCAGGTGGTTCATTGAGTACTTGTTTTATTATATAAAACATATATCTTTTCAACACTTCATATATTCATAACATGTATCCCATCCCAAACATATAGTAGGGCTAAGCTTACTACATCTACATTCTTTCCACTAAGGGAGATATAATGATATCCTATTAGGATTTAGCATAGCATAAAATATAGTAGTCCTTATCATGCATGTTACCAAAATCCACTAAGTGTAATGAAAATAGTAGGACATGGATGATAGTGTCACTTGAATTTTTAGTAGAGAATGTTGGCTCACTTCTTCATCTTGCAAATATCACAATCTTCTAACTTCACTACAATATAATCAAGCAAACACAAATTCAACTAACATTCAAACCATTTCACACACATAAAATAACAAAGACAAGGCAATGCATGCAAGCATGCAAAAGATAGTTTTATTTGGAAAAGTGGTTTCTACTAGGCTCTAAACATTTTAAAGTTCAAAGTGGTCATTTACTAAAGTGGTAAAACCATTTGCAAAAGGTTTCATCTCATAAACTAAATATAATGCTAAGGTGATATTTTATGTTGTTGGAAATATCTTTTAGCAAAGCAATGACTTTAAATGGTTCATCAAATAAGTTTTTAATTCACAAAACTTGGTGTTTAGGGTCATAAGGTTTGAATCAAAACATTTCCCAAAGGTTTTACTCAAAAATCTTTTTTAAACCAAAAACAATATTTTTATTTGACTAGAAATGCTCTAATTCAAATATTTATTCCTTAGCCTCACAAAATACATTTTTAAATCCATAAGTTGGTTCCTATGGTCAGTAGGTTCAAAACAATCCATTTTTCAAAGATTTCATCTTAAAATTATATCTAGAACAATTTTTATATTCAAACTATGCCTACACATGTTTCTGCAAATTCAACCAATTTTCCAGTAGCAAAACATTAAAAAAAGTGCATGGTTGAAAAGTACTGGTTCTGCTGAATCCATTGATATAAAATTTGCAAAATTTTGACGTGTAGAACTAAAGTTATGAATTTTACAAGTTTGCAAATCTAATAGAACATTTTCTGGTTTTTATTCAAACAGACTGGCCACGTGGCGCAATCTAACTGGACGGGACCGCTTCATGCGGATCAGCCTCTATGAGTCGTTGGATCTTAGTTAAAACGCACGGCTCAGATACACACATACCCCTTCGGTTAAGATCTAATCACAGCCAGACGATCGAGATTCAACGGGCACAGTGCGTTGGACCAAGGACTGGCGGCGGCGCACGCTCATGCGGTGGTTCTAGTGACGATGCAGGAAGCAAGAGGGGTAACGGGGGTGCTCACCGTGCTCGTGGGAGTGTGGAGAAGCTCGAGATGTGGTCGGCTTGGCGAGGGGCGCTCAGGAACGGAGGGGATTGCTCGCCGGAGTGTGCAGCGGCGTCGGGTGTCTCTGGAGGTCGTCGGGGGCGAGGCTGCAGGTCGTGCCGAGGCAAAATAAAGGCATGGTTAGACGCGGGCGAGCGTGGGGAGTACATGAGTGTCATTGGGAGGGCTCGGGCGGTCGGAGCTTACCGGGGGAACTCGCCGGAGGAAATGGTAGACGGCGGCGCTGTTGGTTGTCGTCGTTGCCGACGATTTGGAGCGCGCGCGAGCGAGTGGAGCACACGGCCAGGTGCACACGGGACTGGAGAGCAAGCTCGTATGCTCTGGGAGTGGAGAGGTGGTCGGGGTCGTCGGGATTTCGCCGGAGAAGCTCGTCGGGGACAGTGGGTTCGAGCTCAAAATTAGAGCAGCCCGGTGGCAGAGAGTGGCTGGAGTTTGGGGGGAAAGAGAGAGGAGGCGTGAGCGTTTATGTACGCGTGATCACAGCGAGGAATAACTCAGGCAATAACTCGAATTCATCGCCGCAATCAAGGGCAGCAACGACGAGGGGGAACGGTCGCGGTGAAGACGACGATGAGGTGGCGTGGGGTCCAATGGTCAGCGAGAGAGAGAGGGGGCGCGGGGTCCACTTGTCTGTGACTGCGCAGGTGTGTTTTTCAGTGAAAAACGGTTCACTGCGGGGGGTTTAGTTGGGCTGCGTGTGGGCTTGCTGGCCTGTTGGGTCTGTTTCATTTGATTTTTTTATACCAAATGTTTTTCCTTTTCTGTTTTGAATTTCCTGATTTGATGTTCATTCAAATAATTCAAACAACAAATCAATTCAAACCACCACCAAACTTTGTATTGATTTTAATTCTGTTTAACAACACATTTCAAAGTCCAAAATAAAATAATTATTTTATTCTTTTAGGATCTATTTAATAATTAAATAAATAGACCTTAGTCTTTTTTTCAAATAGGGTTTAATTTATTTTAAAACTCTATTTGAAATCTAAAATAATACCAAACCTTTTCAGTAGGTTTCTTTTGAAAAACAAAACACTTTGAAAATCTTATTTAAAATATTTTAACAAGTTTTAGTGTTTATTTTAAAAGGGAAAAAGCCTTTACTTAAATAAAATTGGATATTAATAAATCCTTATTATTTTATTTAAATAAACCTTTACTCTTTTTATCAAATAGAAATATTTTATTTCAGAAGCTTGGCCAAGATTTAATTTGGCTCTATAAAATAATCCTTATTTATTAATTCTACTTTGCTTTATAAAAACCATATCTCTTTATTTAAAGATCCAGAAATAGTGATTCCAACTATTATAACTTTATTTATTATTTTTTTAAATCCCTTTTAGGATTCTATTGGATCAAAATAGGTTTTGATGTTTCCACTTGGAATCAAAAAGTTTCTTCTCACCCTAAATTTCAACAATTGTTTATTTTGTTTATTTATTTTTCACATTTCAAAATTTGGAAATTTTTGGGATGTGACAAGCAAGCATTAGACAAGTGTGCCTACAATGAAATGAGCAATCAACCAAAGTGTTTCTTAGAATTTCAGGAAATATATACTGGCCAGGTCATTTCAAAAAATATATATGGAAGCAGTCGTTTATCCTGGAATACAAGAGATGTTGGGTGACCCAGAATTTGCGGTGAGCTACACAATGGGCATGAAGTTACTGTCATAGCTTGGAACTGCATAGAAAATTATAAAGGCATCATAAGAAAACTTGTAGAGCAAGAATGCAAACTACAAATGAACTATATATACAGTAGAGGATAGCTATGTCGTTGCTTAGAAGGAACCATTAGATATGAAATATAATGGCATTGCTTGTGAACCTGTAGAACAAGACAATAAAGCATTACACAAGTGTGCCTACAAATGAATTAAGCAATCGAACAGAGTGTTTCCTAGAATTTCAGAAAATATAAACTAGCCAGGTCATTTCAACAAATATATATGAAAGCAGTAGTATATCCCAGAATGCAAGAGACGTTGGGTGACTGACTCAGAATTCGTGGTGAGATACACAATGGGCATGGAGTTACTTTCGTAGCTAAGAATGAACGAGACAAAAATTATAATGGCATCATGCGAGAACTTGTAGAGCATGAATGCAAAACACGAATGGACTACACAGTAGAGGATAGTTATGTTGTTGCTTAGGATGAACTAGCACCAGATTAGAAATATGATGGCGTCTCTTGTGAACCTGTGGAAGAGGACAAACAAGAATTATACAAGTGTGCCTACAATGAAATGAGCAATCAATCAAAGTGTTTCTTAGAATTTCAGCAAATATAAACTGGCCAGGTCATTTGAACAAATATATATAAAAGAAGTCCTGAAATGCAAGAGTTGTTGGGTGACCAAGAATTTGCGATGAGCTACACAATGAGCATGCATTTACTATCGTAGCTAGGAACCACATTCAAATTATAAAGTCATCATAAGAGAACTTGTAGAGCAAGAATGCATACTACGAATGAACTATATATCGAGCAATGTTGCCAAGTTCGAAACACGAAAGCACGAAAGGAAACCACAAATGAATTGTAACAGGATCATACCAGAACTTGTAGAGTAGGAATGTAAACTACGAATGAACTATATATACAGTAGAGGATAGTTATGTTGTTGCTTATGACGAACAATTAGATACAAAATATAATGGCATCAATTGTGAACCTGCAGATCAGGACAAGCAAGCATTATAGAAGTGTGCCAACAAATGAATTAAGCAATCAAACAGTGTTTCTTAGAATTTTAGCAAATATAAACTAGCCAGGTCATTTTAACAAATATATATGGAAGTAGTTGTGTATCCTAGAATGCAAGGGACATTGGGTGACTTGCGGTGAGCTACACAATGGCATGCAGTTACTGTCGTAGCTAAGAATGAACCAGACATAAATTATAACGACATCATATGAGAACTTGTAGAGTAGGAAGGCAAACCACGAATGAACTATATATATGATAGAGGGTACTTACGTTATTGCTTAGGACGAACTAGCACTAGATAAGGAAACAACGGCATCGCTTGTGAAACCGTAGAAGAGGCTGTGCAAACCAACATATTCAGATCTCCCTTTTGGAGCTCTAAGCAAAGACAAATAAAATAGTCAGTGTTGCAGCTTTTGAAGAACCAGATGGCAACCACAAAATTATAATCGAATTAGTACGAATAGTTTGAACGCGTACTACATGTTAGCAGAATGATGCCAATGAGAAAATAATAGCAGGAACATAGCTCATAACTAACCAGATAAATTCAGTAATAGTTGAGCAGGGAATCCACACTAATATTTTCCATTGACTTTACATTTTTCAAGAACTAAACAATAGCAGACAATTACTATTATACGGAGTAGCTAAGAACATGTGCATGACTGTAAAATTTGTAGAGCAGCGAATGCAAGCCAACATGTCTAGTGACCTTTACGTATCACAAAGAACAGGCATGCACACTAACTTGGTATGTAGTACGATTAGAAAAATCAGTTTTGCTAGCAGATGCCTAATTTTTAGTAATGTCTCAGTCGCCTATCTTATCATTAAATATACCTCGTCATTCGTGCAATATACGAGTTACACATGAGTTGCAACTAGGTTGTAACTGAGAATTTAATGAATTGTAACTAGGTTGCAATAAAGAATTGGTACAAATTTTATCAGTTGCAACTAGGTTGCAATTGAGAATTAGCACAAAATAGTAGGACGACATCAGCGACTTAGACATAACTAAAAATCAGGCCTAAGATCTAGGCTCTCCCAGTTCACTGCGATATTCTTGAACCTGCTATGTGTAGGGGTTCGTAGCATGGAAAACAAAAAATTCTACCGCATGCACACAAACAAGCCAATATATATCTACTATATTGTAGCAACGAATCAATTAGAGTACTCATCCTCGAAGATTCCAAAGCGGTTAACGAGAGCAGATTCTCGTGGGTGATGTAGTCGTACACTTGCCGATCTCAAGATCGCGTAGACGATCCTTCTGGCGTTGCGTTCCGACAGCGTTTACGCAGTCGCTCACACATTCGGTACGTGATGAAGACCTTTCTCTCCCTTGTTCCAGCAGGCAGCGGAGGTTGTAGTTCTCCCCTCGCGATTCCGGTAGCACGATGGCGTGGTGTCGGAAGTAGAGGGAAAATCCTGCAGGGCTTCGCCTAAGCTGCAGCAGGTTATGGTGGATCTAGGGTTTCCGGCGATCTAGGGTTTAGAGGGCCGGAGAGGAGGAGGTGGAGTCAGTGGCGGCTAGGGCGGCGGCACGGCGGCTTGGTAGGGAGGGCTGGTGTTGTGTGTCCTTGGGGCACCCCCTCCCCTCTATTTATGAGAGGGAGGGCAGCTTGGGAGAGGGGAGTTTGAATCCTTCCCCAACTCCCTCTCCTAGTTGGCTTGTGGTGGAGGGAAAGAAGGATTATTTCCTTCCTCCATTAGGATATATTGTCCCAGTTTGACTTTTCAAACTTGCCTTTTGACTTTCAGTTTGGAGCTTTATTTCTTTCTTGCAAATGCCCAACCAAGTGACCTAGGACATGATCCAATCATTCCACTTAACCATGACACATTCATGATCCAATCAGACATGCTTCGCATCTTTCAAGTGATTCGAAATTAAGTGATTCAAGAAGTCCATCGGAATGGAGTTTCTTCATACGCTTCACTCCAATGTGACTAATACGACCGTGCCACATATAGGTTGAGTTATCGCTCAGTTTCAAACGGTTAGCTTCAATGTTATTAATATGTGTATTACTACAATCGAGATTCAATAAGAATAGACCATCTATCAAGGTGCATGTGCATAAAACATATTACTCATATAAATCGAACAACCATTATTCTTAGACTTAAATAAGTAACCATCTCGCAATAAACATGATCCGGATATAATGTTCATGCTCAACGCAGGCACCAAATAACAATTATTTAAGTATAAAACTAATCCCGATGGTAGATGAAGAGGTAGCGTGCCGACCGCTATCACATCAACCTTTGATCCATTTCCAACGCGCATCGTCACCTCGTTCTTCGCTAGTTTCCGTATATTCTGCAGTACCTGTTTCGAGTTACAAATATGAGCAACCGAATCAGTATCAAATACCCAGGCTCTACTACGACTACTAGTGAGATACACATCAATAACAAGTATATTGGATATACCTTTCTTTTTGATGTTGCCGTTCTTCAAATCCGCCAAGTACTTAGGGCAAGTCCGCTTCCAGTGACCTTCTCCCTTGCAGTAAAAGCACTCAGTATCAGGCTTAGGCCTAGCCTTGGTCTTCTTCGCCGGCGCGGTAACTTTTTACCGCCCTTCTTGAAGTTTCCCTTTTTCTTAGACTTTCCTTGCTTCTTGAATTTGGTGGTCTTATTGACCATCAACACTTGGTGCTCTTTATTGATCTCCACTTTCGCAGATTTTAACATGGAGAAGAGTTTGGGCAATAACTTGTCCATGTTTTGCATATTGTAGTTCATCACAAAGTTCTTGTAACTTGGTGGTAGGGATTGGAGGACACGGTGAATCCCCAAAGCATTAGGAATCACTATACACAAGCTTTGAAGCTTGCTTGCGTGCCCAAACATCTTAAGGACGTGCTCACTGACGGAGCTGCCCTCTTCCATCTTGCAGTTAAAGAACTTTTCAGAAGCCTCATAACTCTCAACTGCCACGTGAGCCTCAAATATCATTTTGAGTTCACGGACAATATCCTGTGGTTCATGGTTCTCAAACCTTTTCTGAAGCTCCGATTCCAAACCATACAAGATAGCACACTGAACTGTGGAGTACTGATTCTTCCGAGTGAGGAAAACATTCTTCACCTCATCGGTAGCATCAGCTGCAGGTGGGTCACCTAGCGGTGCATCCAGCACATAGGTCAAATTACCAGCATTGAGGACAATCCTCAAGTTGCAGCCAATCCGCGAAGTTGCTGCCATTCTTTTCAACCTTTCTTTCTCTAGGAACGCATTAAAATTGATGGTAGGGGCTGCCATTGATCTTCAACATATTTGCAATAGTTTAGACTAAGTTTATGACAAATTTATTCTAATTAATAGTTAAATTAATCTAGGTGAACTCCCACTCAAAACAATATCCCTCACATTGTTTTAGTGATCACACGAACCAAATCCACCACATCAAAACCGATCATCACGAGAGATGATGTAGCTTCAATGGCGAACAATCAACATGTTCATCATATCTACTATATGACTGATGCTTTACCTTTAGGTGATCCGTGTTCCGAGACCATGTCTGTACATGCTAGGCTCGTCAAGATCAAACCTTAGCTTCCGCATGACCAAATCTGGCTTGCTCTCATTGTATACACCCGTAGAATCTAACACACCCGATCATCACGTGGTGCTTCGAAACAACGAGCTTTAGCTATGGTGCCTACTAAGGATGAACACTTTATAACTTGATATTTTGTGAGAGGGATCATCTTATAATGCTACCGTCGCGAACTAAGCAATACAAGATGCATAAAAGGATTAACATCAAATGCAATTCAAAATATGTGATATGATATGGCCTTTCTTCTTGTGCTTACGATCTCCATCTTCAAGCACGAACATGATCTCCATCATCACCGGCATGGCGTCAAGGTCAATGGCATCGCTCCATGGTTGTCGTCCACCAGCATCAACTATTACAACTACTTTGAATAATAGACACGCATGTCTTAACAAAATTAAAAGACAACCATAAGGCTCCTGCCGGTTGCCGACTTACAATAAGGAACATTGCGTACATCATATATAATCACAATCATGGCCATATCACATCACAACACACCCCTGAAAAACAAAGTTAGGCGCCTCTATTTTTGTTTGCATATACGTGGTTTGGGGCTTTCAATAAGTGTCATTCTAACTTATGAACAAGAACCACAATGTTGATGCTTGAACTATCAAGTGCCCGTTGTAAATTGAATCTACACTATGATGGGAGAGACATACACCTGCAAAGCCACTTATACAATACAAGTTGCATGTTAAGCGTGGAGCAAGTCTCATGGACGATGTCATGTAAGGTTAGCCCGGGCCGCTTGATCCCATCATACCGCAAGATGCAAAGTACACAAAAAGAAATTGATAATAAAAGCACCACCGCCCACAATAACCATTGTGTTCTGCTCGTGCAACAGATCTACATATAGACACGGATCTGATACCACCGTAGGGGTTCGTAGCATGGAAAACAAAAAAATTCTACCGCATGCACACAACAAGCCAAGATCTATCTACTAGATTGTAGCAACGAGTCGATTAGAGTACTCACCCTCGAAGATTCCAAAGCGGTTAATGAGAGTAGATTCTCGTGGGTGATGTAGTCGTACACTTGCCGATCTCAAGATCACATAGACGATCCTTCCGGCGCTGCGTTTCGGCAGCACTTCCGCAGTCGGTCACACGTTTGGTACTCGATGAAGACCTTCCTCTCCCTTGTTCCAGCAGGCAGTGGAGGTTGTAGTTCTCCCCTCGCGATTCCGGTAGCACGACGGCATGGTGTTGGAAGTAGAGGGAAAATCCTACAGGGCTTCGTATAAGCTGGAGCAGGTTATGGTGGATCTAGGGTTTCTGGCGATCTAGGGTTTAGAGGGCCGGAGAGGAGGAAGTGGAGTCGGCAGCGTCTAGGGCAGCGACTATGATCCAGCGGTGGCGCTAGGGGGGGGGGTGGCGGCGCGGCGGCTTGGTGGGGAGGGCTGGTGTTGTGTGTCCCTGGGGCACCCCTCCCCTCTATTTATGAGAGGGAGGGCAGCTTGTAAGAGGGGAGTTTGAATCCTTCCCCAACTCCCTCTCCTAGTTGGCTTGTGGTGGAGGGAAAGAAGGATTCTTTCCTTCATCCACTAGGATATATTGTCCCAGTTTGACTTTTCAAACTTGCCTTTTGACTTTCAATTTGGAGCTTTATTTATTTCTTGCAAATGTCCAACAAAGTGACCTAGGACATGATCCAATCATTCCACTTATCCATGACACATTCATGTACCCTTCCCCTTCCGGTCCGGTGAACCTTCTAGACCCTTCTAGAACCTCTCTGATGAAAACATCGGAATCATTCCCGAACTCCGGAATTGGACTTTCCTTATATGAATCTTATTCTCCAGACCATTCGGGATCTCCTCGTGATATCCCGGATCCCATACGAGACTCCGAACAACATTTGGTCTCCATACTTACATTCCATATCTACTAAACAACATTGAATCCTTAAGTGTGTCTCCCTACGGTTCGTGAATTACGCGGACATGACCGAGACACTTCTCCAATCAATAACCAATAGAGGAATCTAGAAATTCATATGGCTCCCACATATTTCTACGATTACTTTTGTGATCGAATGAACCACTGACATACGATACCAATTTCCCTTTGTCTCGCGGTAGTTTACTTATCCGAGGTTTGATCGTCAGTATCTCTGCATACCTAGTTCAACCTCATTACCGATAAGTACTCTTTTCTCGTTCCTGTGATATGTGATCCCTTGTGAGCTAGTCACATGCTTGCAAGCTAATTGGATGACATTCCACCGGGAGGGCGCAGAGTATATCTATCCTTCACATGCATGGACAAATCCCACTGTTGATCCATGTGCCTCAACACATACTTTCCGAACACTCAATGCCACCTTTATAGCCACCCAGTTACGGTGTGGTGTTTGATGTCATCAAAGCATCCTTCCGGTGATGGTGATTAGTATGATCTCATGGTCGAAGGAATTAGGTTACTATGTATCAGAAAGCTTATAGCAAACAAACTATTGAAATGACTTGATCTTTATGCTACGCTTATCTATAGGAGTACGTCCATCATACCATTCTCCTAATGATATGATCATGTTGTTAACAACATCTCTATGTTCATGATCTAGAAACCATGATAATCTATTAACCAACAAGCTAGTATTACAAAGAGGCTTTACCAGGGACTCTAATTTAGTTTACAAATCACACAAGTATTAATGTTTCCGGTTAATACTATTATAGCATGAATATAAACATTTATCATAAACACAAAGATATAATAATAACCACTTTTATTATTGCCTCTAGGGCATATCTCCAACAGTCTCCCACTTGCACTAGAGTCAACTATTCTAGATTACATGGTAATATACCGAACACCCATGGCGGTTTGGTGCTGGTCATGTTTTGCCCTCGGGAGAGGTTTAGTCAACGGATCCGCCAGATTCAGATCTGTGTGTACTTTGAAAATCTTTATGTCACCATCTTGGACATGCTCTCGAATAGTGTGAAAACGCAGCTTGATATGCTTCAGCTTCTTGTGTGACGTTGGTTCTTGCGCATTGGCTATGGCGCCCATGTTATCACAATAGATAGACATTGGGTCCAGCGCACTGGGAACCACACCAAGCTCTGTAATGAACTCCTTGATCCATATCTCCTCTTGTGAAGCCTCCAAGCAGCTATGTATTCTGATTCAGTTGAAGATCTCGCCACAACGCTTTACTTTGCACTCCTCCAGCTAACTGTTGCACCATTCAAAGTAAATACGTATCCAGATTAATATTTAGAATCATCCGGATCGGTGTTCCAACTAGCATCAGTGTAACCATTAACAACGAGCTCTTCATTACCTCCATAAAAAAGAACCATATCCTTAGTTCTTCTCAAGTACTTAAGGATGTTTTTGACCACTGTCCAATGATCCACTCCTGGATCACTTTGATATCTTCTAGTCAAACTAACAACATATGCAATGTCGGGTCTAGTATATAGCATGGCATACATGATAGATCCTATGGATGAGGCATAGGGAGTCTTACTCATCCCTTCTCTATCTTCTGCCGTAGCAGGACTTTGAGTTTTACTGAAGGTCGTATTGGGCAACATGGGCAAGAACCCTTTCTCGCTATCTTCCATTCCAAACCTATTTAGAACTTTGTCCAATATGTACGCTGTGACAATGATATTAGGCGTCTTTATCTATCTCTATAAATCTTTATGCCTAATATGTAAGCTGCTTCACCAAGATCTTTCATTGAAAAACTATTATTCAAATATTCCTTGACTCTATTAAGAAGGTCTACATCATTCCCAATCAACAATATGTCATCTACATATAGTATTAGGAATGCAACAGAGCTCCCACTCACTTTCTTGTAAATACAAGCTTTTCCATAAGTTTGTATAAAACCAATTTTTTTGATTACCTTATCAAAACGTTGATTCCAACTCCGGGATGCTTGGTTCAATCCATAAATGGACTGTTGAAGTTTGCATACCTTGTTAGCATCTTTAGGATCGACAAAACCTTTGGGTTGTACCATATACAACTCTTCATCAATGTCTCCATTGAGGAACACCATTTTGACATCCATCTGCCATATATCATAATCATAATATGCAGCGACTGCTAACAAAATCCTCGTAGACTTTAGCTTCGCTACCGGTGAGAAAGTCTCATCATAGTCAACTCCTTGAATTTATCGAAACCCTTTTGCAACAAGTCAAGCTTTATAGACAGTAACATTACCATCAGCATCTGTTTTCTTCTTGAAAATCCATTTGTTCTCGACAGCCTTCCGGCCATCCGGTAAGTCCACCAAAGTCCATACTTGATTTTCATTCATGGATCCAATCTCGAATTTCATGGCTTCTTTCCATTTATTGGAATATGAGCTCATCATCGCTTCCTCATATGTCGCAGGGTCATCGTTGTTGTCCACCAACATGACACTCATAACGGGATCATACCAATCAGGAGTGGTACAAGTTCTCGTTGACCTGCGAGGTTCCGTAGTAACTTCAACCTAAGTTTCATTATCAACATCATTAGCTTCATATCTTATTGGTGTAGGCACCACAGGAACTACTTCCGGTGTTGCGCTACTCTCAAGTCCGAGAGAAGGTTCAACAACCTCGTCGAGTTCTACTTTCCTTCCAGTCACTTCTTTCGAGAGAAACTCCTTATCTAGAAAGGATCCATTCTTGGCGACGAAGATTTTTCCCTCGGATCTATGATAGAAGGTATACCCAATAGTTTCCTTCGGGTATCCTATGAAGACGCATTTTTTCGCTTTGGGTTCAAGCTTGTCGGTCTGTAACTTCTTTACATAAGCTTCGCAACCCCAAACTTTAAGGAACGACAATTTAGGCTTCATCCCAAACCATAATTCATACGGTGTCGTTTCAAGGGATTTAGATGGTGCCCTATTTAAAGTGAATGCGGCTATTTCTAATGCATAACCCCAAAACGATAGCGGAAATCTGTAAGTGACATCATAGAACGAACCACATCTAAGAGAGTTCGATTACGACGTTCGGACACACCATTACGTTGTGGTGTTCCCGGCGGTGTCAATTGTGAAAGTATTCCGCATTTCTTCAAATGCTCGCCAAAATCACAACTAAGATATTCACCTCCACGACCAGATCATAGAAACTTAATCTTCTTGTTACGTTGATTCTCTACTTCACTTTGAAATTCCTTAAACTTCTCGAAAGTTTCGGATTTATGTTTCATGAAATAGATATACCCATATCTACTCAAGTCATCCATGAAAGTAAGAACATAACGATAACCACCGCGCGATGCTACACTCATTGGACCACACACATCGGTATGTATGATTTCTACCAGAAAATGGAGTCTTAGTCATTTTACCCATCAGACATGCTTCACATCTTTCAAGTGATTCGAAATTAAGTGATTCAAGAAGTCCATCGGAATGGAGTTTCTTCATACGCTTCACTCCAATGTGACCAAGACGACAGTGCCACATGTAGGTCGAGTTATCGCTCAGTTTCAAACGTTTAGCTTCAATGTTATTAATACGTGTATTAATACAATCGAGATTCAATAAGAATAGACCATCTATCAAAGGTGCATGTGCATAAAACATATTACTCATATAAATTGAACAACCATTATTATCGGACTTAAATAAGTAACCGTCTTGCAATAAACATGATCCGGATATATTGTTCATGCTCTACGCAGACACCAAATAACAATTATTTAAGTATAAAACTAATCCCGATGGTAGATGAAGTGGTAGCGTGCCGACCGCGATCACATCAACCTTTGATCCATTTCCAACGCGCATCGTCACCTCGTTATTCGCTAGTTTCCGTCTATTCTGTAGTACCTGTTTCGAGTTACAAATATGAGAAACCGAACCAGTATCAAATACCCAGGCACTACTAAGACTACTAGTGAGATACACATCAATAACATGTATATCAGATATACCTTTCTTTTTGATGTTGCAGTTCTTCAAATCCACCAAGTACTTAGGGCAATTCCGCTTCTAGTGACCTTCTCCCTTGTAGTAAAAGCACTCAGTATCAGGCTTAGGCCCAGCCTTGGTCTTCTTCGCCGGCGCGGTAACTTTCTTACCGCCCTTCTTGAAGTTTCCCCTTTTCTTAGACTTTCCTTGCTTCTTGAATTTGGAGGTCTTATTGACCATCAACACTTGGTGCTCCTTCTTGATCTCCACTTCCGCAGATTTTAACATGGAGAAGAGTTCGGGCAATGACTTGTCCATGGTTGTCGTCCACCAGCATCAACTATTACAACTACTTCGAATAATAGACACACAGGTCTTAACAAAATTAAAAGACAACCATAAGGCTCCTGCCGGTTGCCGACTTACAATAAGGAACATTGCATACATCATATATAATCACAATCATGGCCATATCACATCACAACACACCCCTGGAAAACAAAGTTAGATGCCTCTAATTTTCTTTGCATATTTTACGTGGTTTGGGGATTTCAATAAGTGTCATTCTAACTTACGAACAAGAACCAGAACGTTGATGCTTGAACTATCAAGTGCCCGTTGTAAATTGAATCTATACTATGATGGGAGAGACAGACACCTGCACAGCCACTTATGCAATACAAGTTGCATGTTAAGCGTGGAGCAAGTCTCATGGACGATGTCATGTAAGGTTAGCCCGGGCCGCTTCATCCCATCATACCGCAAGATGCAAAGTACACAAAAGCAATTGATAATAAAAGCACCATCGCCCACAATAACCATTGTGTTCTGCTCGTGCAACATATCTACATATAGACACGGCTCTGATACCACTATAGGGGTTCGTAGCATGGAAAACAAAAATTTTCTACCGCATGCACACAAACAAGCCAAGATCTATCTACTAGATTGTAGCAACGAGTCGATTAGAGTACTCACCCTCGAAGATTCCAAAGCGGTTAACAAGAGCAGATTCTCATGGGTGATGTAGTAGTACACTTGCCGATCTCAAGATCGCGTAGATGATCCTTCCGGCGCTACATTCCGGCAGCGCTTCCGCAGTCGGTCACATGTTCAGTACTCGATGAAGACCTTACTCTCCCTTGTTCCAACAGGCAGCAGAGGTTGTAGTTCTCCCCTCGCGATTCCGACAGCACGACGGCGTGGTGTCGGAAGTAGAGGGAAAATCCTGCAGGGCTTCGTCTAAGCCGGAGCAGGTTATGGTGGATCTAGGTTTTCTGGCAATCTAGGGTTTAGAGGGCCGGAGAGGAGGAGGTGGAGTCGGCGGCATCTAGGGCAGCAACGACGATCCGACGATGACGCTGGAGGGGGGGGGGCTTGGTGGGGATGGCTGGTGTTGTGTGTCCTTGGGGCACCCCTCCCCTCTATTTATGAGAGGGAGGGCAGCTTGTAAGAGGGGAGTTTGAATCCTTCCCCAACTCCCTCTCCTAGTTGGCTTGTGGTGGAGGGAAAGAAGGATTCTTTCCTTCCTCCACTAGGATATATTGTCCCAGATTGACATTTCAAACTTGCCTTTTGACTTTCAGTTTGGAGCTTTATTTCTTTCTTGCAAATGACCAACAAAGTGACCTAGGACATGATCCAATCATTCCACTTATCCATGACACATTCATGTAACCTTCCCCTTCCGGTCCGGTGAACCTTGTAGACCCTTCTAGAACCTCTCCGATGAAAACATCGGAATCATTCCTGAACTCCGGAATTGGACTTTCCTTATATGAATCTTATTCTCCAGACCATTCCGGATCTCCTCGTGATATCCCGGATCCCATACGAGACTCCGAACAACATTTGGTCTCCCTACTTACATTCCATACCTACTAAACAACATGTGCCTCAACACATACTTTCCGAACACTCAATGCCACCTTTATAGCCACCCAGTTACGGTGTGGTGTTTGATGTCATCAAAGCATCCTTCCGGTGATGGTGATTAGCATGATCTCATGGTCGAAGGAATTAGATTACTATGTATCAGAAAGCTTATAGCAAACAAACTATTGAAATGACTTGATCTTTATGCTATGCTTATCTATAGGAGTATGTCCATCATACCATTCTCCTAATGATATGATCTTGTTGTTGACAACATCTCTTTGTTCATGATCCAGAAACCATGATCATCTATTAACCAACAAGCTAGTATTACAAAGAGGCTTTACCAGGGACTCTAATTTTGTTTACAAATCACACAAGTATTAGTGTTTCCGGTTAATACTATTATAGCATGAATGTAAACATTTATCATAAACACAAAGGTATAATAATAACCACTTTTATTATTGCCTATAGGGCATATATCCAACACTATGTTGCTAACGAAACAAAACAAAGTTGGGAGATTTGGTTACCATGGTAGGAGAATCTTCTAACGATCATCAGTACCCGCCCGGGTGATGTCCAGGTTACCGAGGGTGCTGCAGTTGCGGTGGCTATTTGTGTCGGGGAAGCAGATCTTGGGCGGTCGATGCCGGCTTGAGCGCGGTGGACGAGAGCGTTGCTGATGTAGAATTAGTGCACTGCATGGCGGCTCCGATATGGTACAATTGGGGTGGATGCCGATGGCGTGGAGGAAGATCTTGGATAGTCGTTGACGGATTTGGTGGAAAGTGTGGAAAGGAAGCCAGGTGCGGTGACCTGGATCGGGTGCGCTGGACATCGGTGAAGCGGCAATGGTGCGTTGGATGAGACCGCAGCTGATGCGGATCCGTCATATTGGTGGATGGGGAGTGCATGGTGTCGAGTTCTGGCAGGCAAAGCCAGCATGAGAAGTGTTGGGGGAGGTTCTGCCACCGGAGCCGTTGGTCGAAGAGGCAAGAGAGTGTGAGCGGGGCTAAGGGTTTTTCTGGGGATTTTTCTTTGTGTGTGTGGGGTGGGGGGAATCATTTTTTGAAATATATTGGTATTACTGTAGTACCGACCCAAGAGGGAAATACTATTAATTAGTATTGTTTCTTTGAAATGGAGGGGCACGAGAAATTTTGCACTTTTTGAAATAGAGGGGTACAAGGGAGTGGGGGCCACGTGATTTTGGCTGCCTAGCAATCTTGTCCGTCCATCCAAAATCAACGGGCCAGAGCCGATACCTTCCCTGCGAAGGCTCTAGCGCAGACTTCTATGCAAGCAATCGATGGGTGTCCTAGAGTAGACTATAGGGATAGATGTGTGGGCCACAATATAGTAGTAGCAGAGCATTAATCGGGCTAGCTGGAGGCCAAGTTATTTTGGCTCTCTATGAGTTCAAAGTTTTCATGTACTCCGTTTTCAGGAGTGAATGCATGCAGCTCAAAAAAAGTACTAACGCATGTTATTGCTATTATGTCAGCACATCATGATTACGTGCATGATAGTACTAGTTGGTTACTCCATTTTCAGGACTGAATGTATGCATCTAAATCAACAACAACAAAAGGAGTGAATGTATGGAGCTAAAAACGTACCATGTAACTAGCATGCATCGTGATTACATGCATGATAGTAGTTGGTTACTGAGTTGCATGCATCGTGTATTAAGTGGATTTTGTTGGGTTGATCATATTACTCTTACTCTGTATATTTACAGTCTAGTTACCGAGTTGCCTGCATGTGCGCACAAGCTCCATTTCTTTTGTTGATTGAGTGACAGATCCTTTTTTTGTGTCGTCCGCTGATGACTGTCGCTAATCAACGCAGATAATTGACCCATGAGAAATATAAAAATTATTTTCCCTCTATCCTCTATCTTGCATGAACCAATATGATGATATTCTATGTGCACCGTATAGGAAAAAGTGGAGTCGAGTCAAAACCAAAGGGATGCACCGGTTAGACTCATCACGTGGGACCCATTAAACAGAGCATGCAACAGTTATCAGCCAACCATCTCATGCTCCCATCAATACAACAAAAATGGAAGTAATAAATTAGTGGGCTACCATACAAACAATTAGCTAGTAACTAGTACTATCGCTAACAAAAAGCTCCACAGAGCGCATTCAATTGCTAATAAGAGTGGAATATTGTCGTGGGAATGGCCACGACAGATGCTACAATCGGCAGCGAGTAGTAGAACATGGGGCAAGGGCGGCTTGCCATCTGCGGTACGAGATGAGGGCGGAGACATAAGGGTTTACCCAGGTTCGCCCCCCGGAGGGTAAAGACCTACTCCTGCTAGATTGTATTATGGAGAGAGTACAAGGGCGAGCTCAACGACTAGGCGGCGAGTCGCTGGGGTGTATGATGTAACGTGTCCTCTATGCGTACCCTGAGGAGGTTTATATAGGCTCACCTCGCTAGGGTTTACAGATCTACAACCGAATTGGTTAAGGATTCTGAGTGTGTTTGACCTAATCCGACTAGGCCTAGCTACGCTTCTGGGCCTCCGGCTTCCAGTCGCCTGGGTCCTCGGCAAGTCTCAATCCAGTCGCCATCCTATGGGCCCACTCGCTGGCAGCTTGGGCCAATAGGAAACGCCCTGCTGGGCATACCCCAGTAGGCATATCCCCATCAGTAGTCCCCGAGTCCGTCGTTGATTCGTCGCAAGTGTTCGTTGGCAGTCGGAGTATGCGGGTCCAATACAGACGCCCAGTCAAATCGGCGGTGGACTCCTGAACAACGGAAAGAACTAGTCATTTGAATCGCAATAACGACGATTAATCATATCGCAGCTTGGCGAATGGGTCGGCGAATAATTTAGTCACTATCATAGTGATCAGGTCGGCAAATCGTCAAGTCGCTGAAGACAGTGAGTCGAGCGGATGAAGTTGGACCGTCAGCTTGGTAAAAATAGCCGTTGGGTAATCCAACAGTAATATTGGCATAATTACCGCGTGGTAACGGCTCTCCGAAAATGGCGGGTAACAACCACTATATAAGGAGAGTGATGGGTGAGGGGAAAACACTTCCCTCACTTCCTTCGATCTCGTGCATTCTCAATCCTCCATTCCACACAGCGATCCGAGCGACCCAGAGGGATTTTCAGCCCCAGATCCCCCAATAGATGGCCCCTCCTGCGGAACCATGGGGCAGATCCAAGAGTACGAAGGCGCTGCTGAGATCATTCGAGGAGGCAAAGATCCTCCGCGCTGGGAGATGGCGCATCCCCGCGGTCGGAGAGGTGATCCCAGATCCGCGCGAGGGGGAGTTCGTCTGCTTCACCAGCCATTTGGAGCGGGGGCTCGGATTCCCCACCTCCCTCTTCTTCCGCCGCTTCTGCGCCTACTATGACATCCAACCGTCAGACCTGGGACCGCACAACATCGAGCAGCTCGCCATCTTCGTGGCGTTCTGCGAGTGCTACCTGGGCTATCGACCATACTTCCCCTATGGCAAGATCTATTCCATGGGAGGATCAGCCGCGAAGAGGCAGGCGGCCCGATGTTAGCTGCGGGCGGCCTGACCTTCCAGCTGAAGTCGAAGGCATCGTTCTTCGATCTGATGCTGCCTGCCAAAGCAGCGAATGAATGGAATAAGAGATGGTTCTACGTGACCGAGTCGCCGTTGGACGACGAGGTGGCGCTTCCGAGGTACTCCGCCGACTGGCCCGAGCCGCGTCGGCTCCAAGTCACCAAGCTTCCGCTGGACCAGCGGATGGTCGTTGACGAGATGTTGCAGACCATCCCCAACCTGAAGAAGGGCCTCCAAACCATCAACCTCTACAACTACTGGCTCGGGCGACGGCTCGTGCCTCTGGCCAGCCATGCCCATTTGTCGTGGGAATGGTCACGGCAGATGCTGCAATCGGCAGCGAGTAGTAGAACGAGGGGCAAGGGCGGCCAGCCATCTGCGGTGCGAGATGAGGGCGGAGACACAGGGTTTTACCCAGGTTCGCCCCCCGGAGGGTAAAGACCTACTCCTGCTAGATTGTATTATGATGGTGTTACAATGGGGTGAGCTCGACGGCTAGGCGGCGAGTCGCTTGGGTGTATGATGGAACGTGTCTCTACACGCCCTGTAGGGAGGTTTATATAGACTTACCTCCCCAAGGGTTTACATATCTCAACCGAATCAGTTAAAGCCTCGGTAGTCGTTTAACCTAATCCGCCTGGGCCTATCTACTCGCCTGGGCCTTTAGCTTCCAGTCGCTTGGATCCACACCGGGCCTTGATCCAGTCGCCGTCTTGCAGGCCCACTCGCCAGTTCCTGGGTCAGTCGGAAACGTCCTGCTGGGTATACCCCGGTAGGCATATCCCCATCAGTAGTCCTTGAGGCCGCCGTCGATTGGGCGCAGGTGGTTGCTGGCAGTCGGAGTATACGGCTTTCAACGCGGACATCCAGTCGATTCGGTGGCGGGCTCCTGAATAAAGGAGGAAACTAGTCATTCTGGTCGCAGCTTTGGCGATTGGATCGGCGAAATATTTAGTCACTGTTTGTAGTGATCGGGTCGGCGAGCCGAGTGGCTGAAGTTGGACCATCAAAACGCAGTCAAACTAGCCGTTGGGGTAATCCAACGGTAACTTTTGGCATAATCACCGTGTAGTAACGGCTCCCTGATTTGGCGGGCAACAACCGCTATATAACGGGAATGGTAGGCGATCAGTGAACCACCTCCTTGTCATTTCCTCCGATTGCGCGCACCTTCGTTTTCCCCCGCATCGCGATCCAGCCGAGCCGAAATCTTCCGACCCCCACGAACCCTTCCGCCAATGGCTCCCTCCACCGAACCATGGGCCAGGTCCAAGTGCACGAGGGCGCAACTGGCGTCCTTCGAGGAGGCCGAGATCCTGCGTGCCGGCAGGTGGCGCATCCCTGCGGCCAGAGAGGTGACCCTGGACCCGCGTGAGGGAGAGTTCATCTGCTTCACCAGCCACCTAGAGCGGGGGCTGGGATTCCCAACATCTCTTTTCTTCCGGCGCTTCTACACCTTCTACGGGATCCAACCGTCGAACCTAGGCCCGCACAGCATCGAGCAGCTCGCCATTTTCGTGGCGTTCTGCGAGTGCTACCTGGGCTGCAGGCCCTACTTTCCCCTGTGGCAAGATCTATTCCACGGGCGGATCAGTCGCGAGGAAGCGGGCGGCCCAATGCTCGCCGCGGGTGGCCTGACGTTTCAGCTGAAATTGAAGGCTTCCTTCTTTGATCTGATGCTACCCGCCAAGGCGGCGAGCGAATGGAAGAAGTCTTGGTTCTATGTAACCGAGGCGACTCCGGACGGCGAGGTGGCGATCCCAAGATACTCCGCCGACCGGCCTGAACCACGTCGACTCCAAGTCGGCAAGCTTCCAACAGACCAGCGGATGGTTGTGGATGAAATGCTTCAGACCATCCGCGGCCTGAAGAAGAGGGGTCTCCAGCCCATCAATTTGTACAACTGTTGGCTCGGGCGGCGACTCGTCCCCCTGACCCGCCGCGACCACTACATGTACGAGTACGCGGGCCGGGAGGACTCGACGAAGTCCTTCCTCGTCGAATGGCAACTCGAGGATTACCTCCTGGCACTGAAGAAGATCACCCAGGCGGCGTACCTCGACACGAAGGCTGGGGTCGCCCCTACACCGCGAAGCATCCAGCCCTGATGGTAAGTCATCTTTCCATCATTCGCAGTCGCAGTTAAATGCAGTCGCGGTCATACTGATGTTGTTTATGCTTATTGCAGCTATTTCAAGTGGTGGAAGGGTGGCTTCCGCCCGCGGACGACGAGAATTCGAGCTCGTCCATCCAGGAGGTGGGCGAATCGCCTCCAGCAAGGTGAGCTGTCGAGAGTGACGGGAGCGGCGACGACGAGTCCGAGGAAGAGGTCGCCCCGTTGGTCCAGAAAACACGCGGACAGCGCCAGCGTGAGCTCGAAGCGAGCAAAAGCCTCGAGCGTCATGATGGTGACGATGACGAGCTCCCCGAGCACAGCTCGCGTCGCGAGGCCACTCCATCAAAGAAGAAGAAGAAGAAGGAGGAGGTGAAGGCCCCTCCAAAGAAGAAGGCGAAGCCAACGAAACAGGCGTCTCCGCCTCATTCGCCAAGCAGCTCCGACGCCACCAGCCTGGCCAGGGGTGAAGCTCCACAGGTGGCGACAGCGCCGGATTTCACCGCCATCCTGACTGAGGTGCCTCTGGCCTCGATGCCTCCGCCGTTCGCCCCAGTCTCTGGGTCGGGGGCCACTCCAGTCGCGGTGGCTTCGCCGCCCAAGGATGCTCCTGCCGAAAATGTTTCGGAAGCTCCAGCTGCAGCCTCGACAACGAAGAAACCGTCCGTGTCTTGGGCACGCGACGTCCTGGAGATGGGCCTCAGTCGCCGACTGGGCCCCGAACTGGAGAAGCCGGCTGGCATCCGCACGGGGCTACGCTTCATTCCAGTCGCCAAGTGAGTTTTGCTCACCTACCTTTGTCTTTCATTGTACTCGGATTATTTTGCTCACGCGATCAATTTGTAGGACTGGAGCTAAGAAAATAGGCCACCCGTCCGTAGCCAAGGTGTCGCCAGTCGTCGCGGAGGAGGACCCCTCTCGGAAGAGGAAGGCTGACGAGGTCGCTGCCCCCACAGATGGTGCCAAGAAGGCCAAGAACGACGAGGTCGTCACGGTGTCTGACGACACGATAGTGGCCCCGAGTGCTCCTGCGGCAGTGACGACCTCGGCAATCAAGGAGGGTGCTCCTTCGCGAGGGGAGGCCGAGCCAACCTCTTTTGGTGCCGGCGCATCCATTACGACCTTCCCGCGCTTCATGGCTAGAGCGGCCACGGCGGGTGGTACCACACCGTCGAGCCGCGCACCCGGAGTCGCCGAGACAGAGGTCGAGCAGCGGCGTGGGCACACTCCGGCCCTTCTTACCTCCGTGGATGCACTGCAGCTTCATGGCATGCTGGGCGCGGCCATCCAGGTATGTCCAGTCCCCGGGGATCAGGCCGCTGTGTTGCAGTGGTCTAATTCTTTTAATTTCTTGTTTTTAACTCGCGCGTCCAGTCCCCGAGTGCGCGCTCGCTGAATTTCAGTGGGTGGGCACTTAGGATTTACGATTGCCAGTCCCCGAGTGTGCACTCGCTGAATTTCAGCGGGTGGGCACTTAGGATTTTCGATTGCCAGTCCCCGAGTATGCACTCGCTGAATTTCAGCGGGTGGGCACTTAGGATTTTTGATTGCCAGTCCCCGAGTACGCACTCGCTGAATTTCAGCGGGTGGGCACTTTAGGATTTTCGATGTTGCTGACTGTTTAGTTTGTGTTCAGGGTTTGCAGCGCGAGTCGGCTGACTGGCTTGCTGCGAAGCGTCGCGCGGAGGAAGAACCTGCCGTCGTCCAAGAGGCGAACAAGGGACTCCAGGCGACTGCTGCGAAGGCGGAGGAGGTCCGCCAGGGCCTTGTCCCAGCGAGTGAGTTGACGGCAGCTCAGACTGCGCTGAGTTCGGCCGAGAAGCGGATCGCCGACCTTGAGCGCGAGCTGAAGGAGGCGAAGGCGGAGGCGGCTTCAGCGGATGGGCAAGCCAAGGCTGCCGTTTCAGCCGCCGCCGAGGAGCATAAGGTCTCCGATGCCCTTGTTGCTGGGCTTCAGGATGACTACACTTCTCTTCAGAGCTTCATCACGGATCTCTCCCGTCCTCTGATTGGTGAGTGTGCCTTCCTGCGCCTGTAATGTTTGTATTGTGTAATCTTTGATGTACTTACTGTCGCATTCTATCCGCAGGTCGAATCATTGACAGCGTGGAAGACGCGAGTTTGTTCGACGCACGGCAATGTGTGGCCACGCTGGTCGACTCGGCCGCGTTGTCGGCGACGTGCATACGGGCGTATCTCCAGGAAATATCACCCACGGAGGTGATTCCCAGTGACCTCGTCGAGGTGTGGCGATACTTGGAGAAGGTGCCGTCGGTCGTCGAATTCATGACGCGATCAGCGTTCCGACGCGGAGCGGCGACGGCGCTTAGCCTTGGGCTCGCTCACTTCCTGGAGGACTTCGATCTGGACGATGTGACGAGTGGCTACCCGTCGTCGACCGAATCGGTGGAGATCTCTGAGGTGCTGAAGCTGACGGACCGCGCCGCGGTATACTCCGAGCGCGTCTGGGCGATGGGCGACCTCCTTCCTTATCAGGAGACGGTCATCGCACCCAACGACCCCGAGCCGCAGCACCGGGACTTCAAGATCGAGCAACCCTTCCGTGCAGCGATGGCGGGTGAGCTGACGACGTACCCATCAAACCCGTACACTCCCTTCATTCGCAATTGCAAGGGTGGTGGCGAGTCATCGTCGAAGCCTGCATAGTAGAATATTGTGCCCTGGGGCGTTAGTAACAGTGCTTCCATTCGGCATACTTTGTATTTGTAACGCTTGCGACATGCTATTAATGGAATATCGAGTTGTTTTGTGAATTGTCGTGTATTTCTGATTGAGGTTTGAGCGAGTCCCCGAGCGCGTCCGCCCTTTTTATGGGGTTTATATCGTTTGTTACGTGTTTGTGGTTTTGAATGTTTTGTTTATTGGTGTCGACTCGCCCGAACTCGGTGAGCCAGTCGCAAGGCGACTCCCATGAGTGCTCTGTACTTCACCGTTTTCCCTTGCGCGAGCGGGGTCGGGTTGCCGAGTCCCCGAGAATGGTACTTGGTTGTTCTAGGCGCGACTCGAGGGTGGGTGAGGACTTGGCGCATATAGGTGAGCGCATCGCTCCTGCCTGGACCGTTGGGTCAGTCGCATGGCGAGTCCTAGGCATGCTCTCGTACTTGGCGTTTTCCCTAGCCGCTCATGCTGGACTGGTCGTCAGTCCCCGAGCGTGGTACTTGGCCTTTCGAGTTGCTATGTCAAGGATGCGGAGGATCATGGTCGCTGTGAGAAGCGAAGGAAGTTGTCTTGGCTCGTAGAGCCAGTCGAGCTAGGCGACTCCAATGGGGCTCCGGGTAGGCGTTTTTTCGTGGACATTGCAAGACCTGAGGTGACTCAGTGCCCTTGTAACGCACTACTTGGCCGTGCCGATCGCTGTACCAAAGGTTGACTTCTGCATTTAGCTTGACGCTGTTATTACGAGTGCGAGTGGCACAAGACACGGAGAGTAGGCGCAATTTTTGCGGTAACCAATTTTTTTATTTCATAGCGACTGGAGGGTACATATGTGGGGTTCTAAGAGTAGAACTTCCGTAGGAGGTTTACATTCCACGGTGACGTCGAGTTTGCCGTCCCCGCGGACGTCGAGTTTGCCGTCCCCGCGGATGTCGATGAGGTAGTAGGCGTCGTTGCCGAGTACTCGCCCGATGGCGAATGGTCCCTCCCACGAAGGGGAAAGCTTGTGCATGCCCTTCTTGTCCTAGATGAGGCGCAGCACCAGGTCGCCTTCTTGGAAGGTGCGAGTTTTCACCCGCCGGCTATGGTAGCGGCGGAGTCCTTGCTGGTAGATGGCGGTGCGTGAGCGAGCTAGGTCGCATGCCTCGTCGAGTTGATCGACTTCATCCTGTCGTGCGAGTTCGTTCGCAGCCTCCGTGTAGTGGACGACCCTTGGCGAGTCGTGTTCGAGGTCGGTGGGCATTACTGCCTCGGCGCCGTACACCATGAAGAAGGGGGTGAAAACTGTCGACCTGTTGACCGAGGTGCGGATGCCCCAGATGACGGAGGGTAGCTCCTCGACCCAGGATCCGGCGGTGCGCTCTAGTGGTACTTGGAGTCGCGGCTTCAGGCCGTGGAGGATGCTCTGGTTGGCCCGTTCTGCCTGGCCGTTGGACTCCGGGTGGGCGACTGACGCGAGGTCGAGCCGGATATGGTGTTCCTCGCAGAACTCCGCCATGGATCCCTTGGCGAAGTTGGTGCCGTTGTCCGTGATGATGCTGTTTGGGAACCCGTAGCAATATATGAGCTCGCGTAGGAATTTAGTGGCGGTCTTCCCGTCGCATTTCCGGACTAGTTTGGCCTCCACCCACTTTGTGAATTTGTCGACCGCGACCAGGAGGTGGGTGTAGCCAGATGGGGCCTTTTTGAAGGGGCCTACCATGTCCATACCCCACACGGCGAATGGCCAGGTGATGGGGATTGTCTTGAGCGCTGAGCTCGGCACGTGCGTCTGGTTGGCATACTTCTGGTACCCTGCGCACCGCTGGACAATGTCGACGGCATCGGCGTGTGCGGTGGGCCAGTATAAGCCATGCCGCATAGCGTTGGCGACCAGAGAGCAGGCGCCAGCGTGGTGGCCGCAGTCGCCGGAGTGGATGTCGTGGATGATCTTGCGTCCTTCGGGGGGTTGGAGGCAGCGTTGGAACACGCCGGTCACGCTGCGCTTGTGGAGCTCTCCGTCGATGATGTTGAAGGATTTGCATCGGCGTGCAATCATCCGGGTGTCTGTCTCGTCTGCCGGTAGGGTGCCAGCCTCCAGGTAGGCGATGTACGGCTTGGTCCAGTCGTCTGGCTCGGCGACGAGTGCGACCAGGGCTGCCTCCGGTTGCAGCGGGACTCCGATGTCGATCTCCCTTGGGGGAGAGACTGAAGGCTTTGTGATTGTGTCGAGGAAGACGCAGGCGGGTGGTGCGAGTCGAGCCGACCCGATGCGAGAGAGTGAGTCAGCCTCCTCGTTCTTCTGCCTGTCAATCCACTCGACGGAGTACCCTGCGAAATGTCCCCCCAGCTTGTCTACTGCTTGGCGGTATGCCGCCATGGTGGGTGAGACGGCGTCGCAAGTGCCAGCGACTTGCCCAGCGACGAGGTCGGGGTCTCCGTAGCAGCGTAGGCGGTTAACGTTCATCTCCTTGGCAGCTCGCATACCGTGGAGTAGTGCCTCGTACTCGGCCATGTTGTTGGTGCAGGGGGTGAAGTCGAGGCAGAGGACGTAGCGTAGCTTGTCGCCCTTCGGTGAAGTCAGCACGATCCCTGCTCCTGCACCGTCCGCGTTCTTGGAGCCGTCGAAGTGGAGGCTCCAGTAGTGGAGGTACGACAGCTTTTCTGGCTGCTGGGCCTCTTCCCAATCGGCGATGAAGTCCGCTAGAGCCTGCGACTTGATCGCTTTTCGTGGCTCGTACTTGATGTTGTGGACGCCGATTTCGATGGCCCACTTGGCGACTCGCCCGGTCGCCTCGCGGTTGCGGATGATGTCCTGCAACGGTGATGAGGAGACGACCGTGATAGGGTGCTCCTGGAAGTAGTGCGGCAGGCGCCGCTATGCTCTGAAGACCGCGTATACCAGTTTCTGGTACTGCGGGTACCGCTGGCGCGATTCGGTGAGGACCTCGCTGATGTAGTACACCGGTCGCTGCACCAGGCGCTCCTTTCCTTCCTCTGGACGTTCGACGACCATGACGGCGCTGACGACGCGCTCAGACGCTGCGACATAGACCAGCATGGGTTCTTTGTCGGCGGGGGCGGCGAGTAGCGGTGCGGCGAGTAGCACCTTCTTGAGGTCGCGGAGCGCGTCGTCCGCCTCCTTGTCCCACTGGAAGGTGGGGTTCTTGCGCATCAGGCGGTATAGGGGCATCGCCTTTTCGCCCAAGCGGGGGATGAAGCGACTGAGAGCCGCTACTCGCTCGGCCAGCTTCTGGACGTTGCGCAGGCACTCGGGTTTGCCGAGTCGAGCGATCGTGTCGATCTTGGTGGGGTTCGCCTTGATCCCGCGCTTGGAGACGACGTACCCCAGTAGTTGTCCTGCTGGTACACCGAAGGTGCATTTGCCTGGGTTGAGCTTTATCTTGTATTTCCGCAGGTTGGCGAATGTTTCCGCCAGGTCGGCGAGTAGACCACCCTGGCGAGCGGACTTTACGACCATGTCGTCGATGTAGACGTGGATGTTGCGGACAATTTGGCTCGCGAGGCACTCCTGCATGCACCGCTGGTAGGTCGCCCCGGCGTTCTTGAGGCTGAAGGTCATGGAGGTGTAGCAGAAGGCTCCGAATGGCGTGATGAACACCGTCTTCTGCTCGTCCTCGACAGCCATTTTGATCTGGTTGTACCCAGAGTAGGCATCGAGGAAACACAGCGACTCCGAGCCCGCGGTGGAGTCGATTATTTGGTCGATCCGCGGGAGGACGAACTGCTCCTTTGGGCAGGCACTGTTCAAGTTTGTGTAGTCGATACACATCCTCCAGGTCCCGTTCTTCTTCTCGACCAAGACTGGGTTTGCCATCCACTTGGAGTATTTAATTGGCCGGATGAAGCCTGCAGCGAGTAGACGCTGCACCTCTTCGGCGATAGCTCGGCGGCGCTCTTCATTGAAGGGCCACAGCGACTGCTTGACGGGTCGCACTTTGGGGTCGGCGTTTAGTTTGTGCTCAGCGAGCTCCCTAGGGACACCAGGCATGTCAGAGGGCTTCCATGCAAAGATGTCCCTGTTCTCACGGAGGAACTCGATGAGCGCGCCTTCCTAGGCTGGGCTCATGCCCGTCCCGATCGTCACCGTCTGGCTGGAGTCGCCTGGGACCAGCTCGACGGTGCGGGTGTGCGTCGTTGCCTCGAAGGCTGAGGTGTTTGCGCCCTCCGAGTTGGGCTTCTTGAGTATGGTGGGGTCGTTGTTGTTGACCCCGCTCGCGTACTTGGCGAGCTCGTTGGCGTGGTTGGTTTCTGGCGCGATGACGGCGTCGGCAAGTTCGGCTCCTTTGGCCTCGCACTCGGCGGCCATGTCGGGGTCGCCGTTGATGGTGATGACGCCGCACGGCCTGGGGAGCTTCATCGCGTTGTACGCGTAGTGGGGCACTGCCATGAACTTGGCGAACGCCTGGCGCCCCAGGACGCAGTGGTAGGGGCTATCGAAGGGTACCAGCTCGAAGACGATCCGCTCGGTGCGGAAGTTTGCTGGTGTGCCGAAGGTGACGGGCAGCGTGTCCTTGCCGATCGGGTACGCCTTCCGACCGGGGACGATGCCGTGGAACATGGTGTAGGTCGTCTCGACCATCGACTGCGGGAGCCGTAGTCGCCTGAAGGTGTCCAGGTACATGATGTTGATGGAGCTGCCTCCGTCCATCAATGTCTTGGGGAGCCAGTAGTCGCCCACCTTAGGCTTGACCACCAGGGCGACTCGGCCTGGGTACTCGATGCGTGGCGAGTGGTCCTGGCGGCTCCAGGTGATGGGCTGCTCCGACCAGTTGAGGAACTGGGGAACGTCCACCTGGGCCAACGCGTTGACGGCGACGCCGCGGGCGATGACCTTCTTCTCGCGCTTCGTGTTGAAGCCTGTGAAGGTATGGAGCGAGCCGGCCACATTGCCGAATTTTCCGCCGTTTGGCAGGTTGTTGTCGGGGTCCTCCCGCGCTCGCCGTGCCTTCTCAATCTCCCTGAGAGTGTGGCAGTCGGCGGTCGTGTGTGTAGTGGGCTTCCTTTCCCTGCTGTGAAATGCACAAGGTTGGTTAAGGAGGGCCACGGGGTCGAACCTTGGTTTCGTCTTGTAATTGCCGCCGTCGCGGCGGAAGCTCTTGGGCTCGCGCTGCGCGTGCCCGGCGTTGGCGACGAAGTTGACTCGCCCGTCACTGCGGTGCTTGCCGGTGAGGCGAGTGTTGCTGTAGCGTAGGTCGGACCGTCATCCGTTGTCGTTGCCGCTCGTGCGGCGTTGGCCTCCCGACTCGTCGTCGGTTTCCTGGTTTGGATCTTCCTCCGCGTACCGTTTGGCGATCTCGAGGAGGTCCGGTATGTTGTCGAGCGTGCGAGAATGTCGCTTGAGCTTGGCGACCAAGGGCTCGTAGTGGCACGAGGTCTTGAAGCAATGGATCGCGGTGTCCGGGTGGATGCCGACCGCGTTGTACCATAGTTCTTGCCACCGCTGGACCCAGTTGCGGGTCGACTCGCGGGGTCCCTGGACGCATCGCTCCAGGTCCTCGATGGTGGTGGCGCGCGTGTAGGAGCACTCGAAGTGCCTGACGAAGGCATCTCGCATCTCTTCCCAGGAGTCAATGCTATCCTGGGGAAGGGTGTTGATCCACTGCCTGCACGTTCCCTCCATCATCAGGGGGAGGTAACGGGCGGCTAGCAGGTCGGTGTGGCCAGCGATCCCCATCGCCATGAGGTATGTATCCAGCCAAACGGAGGGGTCGTACGAGGGGTCGTACTTCTCTATTTCCTTCGGCGCCTTGAAGTTCGCCGGGTATTTTTCGCCTCGGATCATCGGTCCGAAGCACCTGGGCCCGAGTCGACTTAGCGACCCCATCGGCTTGCCGTCGCGGCGATTGGTTAGGGTGTGTTGCAGGTCGTCGGGCTGGCGTGCGCGCCAGCTTTGGTTGTTAATGATGTGGGTGCGGGCGTCGACGGGCTGACCGTTGGCAGCGACGAAGTTGGTCGCTGGCCTGGGGTCGTTGGTGGAGAGTGCCGTGTTCGCGGGTCGATGTTGGAGCTGCAGTGGCTCTGGTGGCGGGCAGTTGAAGGTGTTTGCCGCCAATGGGCGGCCGCTTGAGGCCGCTATGCTGCCCGAAGAACGCAAGTACACTCGGCCCTGCGAGTCGGCGCCTGCGTTTTGCTGCTCGACCGCCTTTGCGAGCAGGGCCCTCACGTACTGGATCTGCAAGGCGCCGTCGCTGGTGGCCGTGATGTTGTCGGCCGCTTCTCGGCCTGCCACGAGGTTGTCCATCGGGGTGGAGAACAGTGGTAGGCCATTCGCGTCTCGCTCCCGTGAGGAGACCACTATCCGCGGTTGGTCCCTGGGAGGCGTGCGGTTGGGTGGAGGTGGGGCGCCATTCGCCGTCGACCCTGGTGGGGGCCGGGTGCTTCCTCCTGGCGGCGCGTTCTCGCAGATCGCGCGCTCGGCCACGTGGGCCGGGTCGTTCTCGTCGTCGAAGTTCAGGGCGCGCCCCTGGACTGTGGGGTTCAGGCGCGACCTGATTCGCTGTTGGTGGTAGCGCGATAGCTCCTGCGCCGTCACTTGCTTGAGGCGAAATTTTTCGCGCTCGACTTGTTCCTTGCGGACTGCCTCCGCCAGCTTCAGGCGGAGTTCCTCGACCTCCGTTGCCGTGGCGTTAGGAGGGATCAGGGTGGAAAAGGGATCCTCCGGCGGATCGGTGCCGGTCGCCATGTAGGTCGCGGCGTGGCGACTGGTGCCGTTGCGGAGGTCGGCGGAGTTTTCCGATCCGGAGTCGAAGTCGAAGATCCCAAGGATGGAGGGATCCTCAAAGTCTCCCATGTTGGAGACCTGGGTGATGGAGCCCGCGGGTGAAGCCGCGGTGATGGATCCGGCGAGTGACGCCGGGGTCGCCGAGTCGGCGTCGTCGTTGAGGGCCGCGTCTTCCGCGGCCGCGGAGTGTTCGGCCACGTTGCTGTGGGTCGAGTTGTACTCGGAGGCGAGGCGATGGATCGTGCAGACCTGGCTCTCGGAGAGCCGGTCGCATGGCGGCGACTCGCGGATGCGAGCCGAGTCCTCCGAGGCGATGACGTCGGTGAGGCCGACGAAGAGGCTGATCGTGCCGACCGGCAAGATCATGCTGTGCGTGACGGGTCGCGCCGCCGGGACGTAGCTGCTCGGCAAGATCTGGAGCATCTCGCCGATCGCTATCATGCGGCCGGTGGCGACCGTCTCGTTGATGGGCAGATTGGATCTCGCCGCAGAACACCGGCCAGACCGGCCAGGCCCCACGGTGGGCGCCACTGTCGTGGGAATGGTCACGGCAGATGCTGCAATCGGCAGCGAGTAGTAGAACGAGGGGCAAGGGCGGCCAACCATCTGCGGTGCGAGATGAGGGCGGAGACACAGGGTTTTACCCAGGTTCGGCCCCCCGGAGGGTAAAGACCTACTCTTGCTAGATTGTATTATGATGGTGTTACAATGGGGCAAGCTCGGCGGCTAGGCGGCGAGTCGCTTGGGTGTATGATGGAACGTGTCTCTACACGCCCTGTAGGGAGGTTTATATAGACTTACCTCCCCTAGGGTTTACATATCTCAACCGAATCAGTTAAAGCCTTGGTAGTCGTTTAACCTAATCCGACTGGGCCTATCTACTCGCCTGGGCCTTCAGCTTCCAGTCGCTTGGATCCACACCGGGCCTTGATCCAGTCGCCGTCTTGCAGGCCCACTCGCCAGTTCCTGGGTCAGTCGGAAACGTCCTGCTGGGTATACCCCGGTAGGCATATCCCCATCACCATTATATGTACGAGTATACATGCAAGGACGACCCGACGAAGTCCTGTCATGCCGAGTGGAGACTCAATGACTACACCCTGGCCCTGAATAAGATCACCCAGGCTGTGTATCTCGATGCAAAGGTCGGGGTCGCACCTTACACCGCGAAGCGCCAAGCTCCAACGGTGAGTTTTTATTTCCCATGCACTCGCAGTCGCAGTTTTGCATTCGCGGTCGTGCTAATGTTGCTTGGTTGTTGCAGATATTCCAAGTGGTGGAAGGTTGGCTTCCACCCGCAGATGACGCGAACTCGAACTCGTCCGCTGAAGACGAGAGCGAGTCATCGCCTGATAAGGGCGATGTCAGAAGTGATGGGGGCGGCGGTGATGATGATGACGACTATGGCGACGAAGCCGTGGAGGTCGCTGCACCCACGGTCCGCAAGACCCGTGGGCAACATCAACGTGAACTCGAGGCCAATAAAAGCCTCGAGGCCCATGACGACGATGATGATGAGCTCCCCGAGCATACCTCGCAGCGTGAAGCCACACCATCAAAGAAGAAGAAGCCGCTGTCACCAAAGAAGAATACGAAGCCGGTGTCTCCGCCTCGGTCCACGAGTAGCTCCAACGCTACTAGCATAGCCGAATAAGCAGCGGCACACGCGACCGCGGCGACTGGTGCAACCGTTGTGGAAGACGAGGCACCGTTGGCATCACTACCGCCGCCGTTCGTCCCAGTCATCGGGCTGGTGGCCGCTCCAGCCGCAGGGGCCTCGCCACCGAGAGGAGCTCCTGCGGTGACCCAGCATACCACTGCATGTGTAGTACACTATAGTCGTTGACATGACATCTACAGAACACCATTCCGTAAATATCACATCCCTCAGAGTGGTACAACAGAAACATTGCGGGTCCATATTACAAAAGTACACACTTTATTATTATTACAATACTGGAAGTTCCAGACTTCCAAAAGATCCAAGTTACAAACCAAAATATAAAGTGTTTAGCGAAACTTTAATAGTAACAACTCCGACTAGGAGTGGGTCTCAACAGCTTATTCTATAGAGTTCATGCTGCTTGGCTCCGTTAGTTACTATTAACTAGACACTTAAGTGGACTCGTCCTCATTGACACCGTAGCGGATCTTGTAGTCCACGCCTTCAACTCCTCCGGATAGGTTAGGTTCCTCGTAGAACACGTCTTCTTGGTATTCGGCTGCATACATTGGCACGTCTTCGGGATCCTCAGAGTCTAAGCAAGGGATCAAAGGAAAGAATGAGTAACAACGTTACCCAACAAGTTCATTATATGCAGGTGGGAAGTTTGATGCTCTAAATACCACCTCAGATTATAAATCCTTGGCACTATGCAGTTTTTGTAAATCTTTCTTCAAAGATTGATTTTATTCCAAAAAAAACTATGACAATCAGCCTTCACAGGTTGACCAAAACTTTCATGGAGTTCCTTTCCTGCCGCGTTCGTAGCTCCTTCCCGGAACATGGAGTAACAAGTTATAGTTCTTACACTCTGTAGAGGTGCGTTACTTTACCCATGAGAGATCAACTCCTTGTTGCACAACCGGGCGTACTTTCCTGTCCACATTTCCATGATGTGGGGCCTAGTAGTTGGTCCAAGCCAATCACTGCCCCCTTCGCGACCCCGCATGCCTCCTTGGTGTACACCATGCCCACATAATGACTTACAGCAATGGTTTGTACAAACCGTTAGATGCCAGAACTATCGTGGGACGATGAGGGTTCCCACCCATATGCTGCATATCCTCTACAAATTACCAATAATATGCACGCTACGAGGATAACAGCCACGACCTGCACATCCGGCTTCATGCGAGAGGAAGAAGATACAACTGACTTCTCTGTCCCATTCCAAATCTCATGGCTAACGCGTAATATACGGTGCTAGAATCACTGATGCCAGGGGTTGTTAAGTCCCTATTTGATCATCATTGTTGCAATTAGAACTCTAAGTTCTATTGCTCCATTATATCACCACTTAGGATGATATCTATGATTTCTTTGTTTATGAAAATAATATTTTCTTTCTTTTATAGCATATATGATAACATAGAATTTGCAAATACTTTGATAAAGACTCTTCAAAGGACATGAGCAAGTGATGAACTTGCCTTGTGATGGCAAGGTAGTGAAGTCTGATGCTTGCACTGGACCTTGAGCTTCTAGTTCTACAAAAACATCATTATTGCCCGGTAAGGACAATATTTAAAGAAGCAAAATGATTATGCAAGTAATGTAATGCATTATTTAAATTTATATGCATTTACCCCCAAAAAGTTCCTTTTTGAGTAATAAAGGATTTATAAATATTTCTTTTTAATATTTATAACATGTATTAAGTTATTTTATTTTATTTCCCTTTATTTGACATTTATTGATTTAATAATTCCTTTAGGAATTATTAATTATACATTAATTTTATTACTAAATATTTATTTAGTATTTTTCAAAAATACTATAATATTAATAAATAATGAAAGTGATTTTTATTTATTTTTATCACCTTTCAATAATTTTGTAAAATTCCATAAGGAATATTTAAATTACAAAATTCTTATAAAACTTTGAATGTCCAAAATTTGATATCTTATTTTATTTGGACATAGTGGATTATTGTAAATCAAAAAATATTTTATTTATAATTTTTGGACTATTATTTTATTTTCTATAATTTTATTGAGGTCAGGGGTATTTTGGTCTTTTCCAATTGATCAAAAGATTTATTAAATATCCTGGGCTGGCCCCTTGGGCTTATTGGGCCAAGGTGGCCCAATAGGGAAGGGTCAAATGACTACCCCGAAAGGTTTTGGACCACCCAGCCCACTCTGCCTCCTCTCTCTCCCTCGACCTTATCTCCTCCTCTTCTGACTCGCCCCCGTGGCCAGCGATGCCGCCACCGTCGATTCTCGCCGTCGTCGGCCGTTCTGGCCGCCGCCGTGGTGCGAGTTGGGGTTGTTGACGACACTCGTTTGTTCTATCCACTTGGATTTGACTCTGGGGCTTCCCCGTGGTCAGTTCCACCCCATTCCCGAACCCTAGGGCTCGGAAAAGATGTTGTCGCCGCCGCCGCGATCCTACCTGCGGTGGTGTGCTGGTCTCATCCGCTGCTGCAGCCGCCGCCGTGGCAGGTGCAGGTTGCAGCGCCCCTCTGGGTGCTCCCTGTGCTGCCGCGGTTCGTCGGCCCCTCTGCTTCCTCTTCGATTCATCAGCGAGGACCTCGGGTAAGTTATCTTTGTGGTGTTTGTCCATGCTACTGCCATGATTCTCCCTGTGTATCTAGTGGCTTTCATGTCGAGTGACTATGTGCTGGTTGAGTTCATCTCTGGATTAGAGTTCTTGCTCTGATTAGGGTTCATAATCCCCTGTTGATCATATCTATGATGCTTTAGATCTAGTGTTGATCATATTTGATCATGGGAAAATATTGTTTGCTATGATTGATGATTAATAGTAGCTTTGTTGCTGCTAATTGCCTGTCAGATTAATTCTAGTGGTAATCCACCATGATCCATGCTAGTGTATCAATGAAATCCTTGATTGGATTATGCTGTTGATCTAAGAGTTTACTCTACTATCAGATTGCTTATACTGACAGTAGTTGCTTACTGCAATTATACTGTTGGCTTGTCTAAGATCATACTCACTAAATCAAATCATTGCTTGCAATGATTTCTGTGGATGTATAAATGAATTTAAGGTTGATTCCTAGCACTTGGCTTCAGGAAAATGATATGTAGTGGTTGTACCTTTTTATCTGTGGAAGCTAAGTAAAGATTGGTTTTAGCTCATTAAGAACTTGTCCTTGTGATACCACTGTATTCTGGCACACAAGTGATTGGGTTTTTATTTCTGGGATTAGCTTGATTATGCTTGTGATTAAAACTGATAAGATGATATGGAAGCTTTTATTATCTTAGCTGCCTATGATGTTGGTCTGAGGCTCTAGGATGTAATTCCTAGTTAGTTGGGCAATAGTTTGTTTGAAACTTATAGATTTAGAGGTGCTACTCTCTCTCTGAGAGATGTGCCCTGGTCTGTTAGGATCAAATGAAAATGATCTAAGTTGTAAAAAAATAACACTGAACCCAGTGATGCTGGTCTGAGGGTTTAGTGTTTGTGGTTGAGCTTGATTTCTTATCCTTATACTTGAAATCTCTAGGATAGATTCACCCCTCTTGGGTGCATATTGAGAGATCATTACATAAAACAACACATGCTTTTGTTTAGATATTCTGATGAAAACATGTGATGGTGTTATGAGACTCACCACATGATTTGATGTTGGTGTAGTAGATTGATGATGATCTTGATCTTGATCCGCTTTTGCTGGGTTCCTGATCTTGCTCTTGAGCTTGCCTGCTCCTCCTAGCTCCTGGTCTTGACCTTGCTATCCACCAGATCCATCCCCCTCCTTATGTCACCATCCTGGTGATGTTTGGGTTGATCTAGGTGGTTGGTTTGGTTGCTGTTCTTGGTTTAAATGCTATTCACCCTGGCTGTGCTGGTGTGTTGTGTAGTGGAGAGATGCACTGATGTGCTTCCCCACGGTTGTGCTGTGGTTTTGTGATATTGGCTGTGCATTGTGAGGTCGACAGCACACCCATTGCATGCTTGTGTGTGCAGCTTGTGTGACTGCTATGCACATGTGGATAAGTTCAGAAAATTTGAACTTACTATTACCAATCTACTTTTACCCTGGCTGGTGAATTGGTCCCTTTTGGCTGTCATTTGCATTTTGGCTTGAATTTATGAAAGATGAGATCTTTCAGATTGGTGAAACTTGCCCCTTTTTAACATTTCTCAATGATGAGATTGTCAAGTGCACCTCATTAACATATCTGAGAGAAATATATACTAACACTAATCTTGTTTTGTTTTCTATTTAATCTTTGTTTTGCAGGTACAAAGATAAAGATGAAGATTTAGTGTAGTTTTAGATATAGGATAGTTAGTAGAGATACAAATGTACTTTTCTTAATATTTTGTAATTTTTCTTTTATAATTCTTGTAATCTTTGTTTGGTTCATTTGTAATAAAGATTATATATTTATTAATAAAGAATATTTTATTCTTTACTCTTGTGTGAATTGTGAAGTTTGGAATAACTTCAGTAAGTTATTCTGTGTAATTTGTGTATGTATATAAAATGAATTTCATATACCATATTGTTTTTTAGATAAGATTTAAGTTATAATACTTTTCTCTTAATTAATTTTAAGATTCAAATCTTATAACAAAATTATTTAAATTATAAAACACTTAAGTTTTAAAATCCAAACTCATTTCAAAACACACATAATTCCTTTAAGATCATATCAAAGTTTATAGCAATCCTCCTTTAAGACTAAACCTACTCTCAAAGTAAGAAAGAAACATTGATCACTCAAGGTTTTTATTTGGCGAAAATTTTACTCACATTTTCTCAAATGAATGCATGCAACAATTCATATTCCTAAATCTACCCTTTGTTAGGTCCTATATACTGGGATGTTACAGACTTCCCCCCTTAAATTAAACTTCGTCCCGAAGTTTGTGGAGATGTACCTGAATAGTTCTGGATAAGCTTTTCTTAAATCATCTTCCTTCTCCCATGTGGCTTCTCTCTCAGGGTGATGTTACCATTGTACCTTGCAATATTTGATTGCCCTGTTCCTCAATCTTTTCCAGTTTTCTTCCAGAATCTTGTAGGGCTTTTCAATATAAGTCAGGTCTGCTTGTAGTTCTATCTCTTGATGTGTTATTGCATCATCAGGAACTTCCAAACATTTGCGAAGTTGTGACACATGGAAAACATTATGCACTTGAGCCAATCTTGATGGTAACTCTAAAGCAGAAGCTATAGTTCTATTTTGACTCAGTATCTTGAATGGTCCAATATATCTTGGACTCAATTTCCCTTTAACTCCGAATCTTTTTACTCCTTTCAGTGGACTTACTTTCAAATAGACCATATCTCCCACTTCTGGATGCCATGATCTTCGGCTTTGATCCGCATAACTTTTCTGCCTGCTCTAGGCTATTTTCAATCTATCCCTAATCTTATCAATGATGTCTTGTCTCTCCTTGATATAATCTGGCGCAAATTCTTTGCTGCTACCAGGTTCATACCAACATATAGGTGATCTACACTTTCTTCCATACAGAACCTCATATGGAGCTGCCTTCAGACTACTCTGATAGCTATTGTTATAAGAAAATTCTGCCAAAGGTAGGTGATCCTCCCATGTTCCTCCAAAATCTACTACACAAGCTCTCAACATGTCTTCTAGTATTTGATTAGTTCTTTCAGTTTGACCTCCTGTTTCAGGATGATATTCCATGCTAAAATCTAATTTTGAACCAAGTGCTTCATGCAATTGCTTCCAAAATGCTGAAGTAAATACTGATCCCCTATCAGTTACGATCTTCTTGGGTACTCCATGCTTACTTACTATCTCTTTAACATATACTTCAACTAACTTCTCGGCATTATCCTTTTGATTTACTGGAATAAAATGTGCACTCTTAGTGAGTCGGTCCACAATTACCCATATCATATCCTTCCTTTTTGGTGTCATAGGTAATCCTGTGATGAAGTCCATGCCTATTTCCTCCCATTTCCATTCAGGAATTTCTAAGGGTTGTAATGGTCCCGCTGGACTTTGATGTTCAGCTTTCACCTTTTGACAAGTATGGCATTCAAATACATATTTAGCAATATCCCTTTTCATGTTATTCCACCAGAATAGTTCTTTCAAATCCATATACATCTTGGTACTCCCTGGATGTATAGAATAGGGTGTATCATGTGCTTCTCTGAGTATGACATTTCTGATCTCAGTCATATCTGGAACACATAGACGATCTTGGAACCATAAAGATCCATAATCTCCAAGGCTAATAGTTGATTTTTGCCCGTGAGATATTCTCCAAATTTCCTCAGCAATAAAAGGATCTTTTTCTTGATGTCTAAAAATTTCTTTCTTAAGATCACTGTCCTGCTCTGCAACTACCTGCATAGTCGCTAATCCTCCAAGAACCTCTGTTCTGATGAATTGAAGTTCTAACCTTTCCAAGTCCATTTGTAACTCTTTTGGTAACTCTCTATTGCTTGGCTGAATATCTGCACTCTTTCTGCTTAAAGCATCTGCTACAACATTTGCTTTCCCTGGGGTGTAATTGATTGTTAAATCATAATCCTTGATTAATTCCAACCAACGCTTATGTCTCATGTTTAATTCCTTTTGAGTTAAGAAATACTTGAGACTTTTATGGTCAGTGTATAACTCACATCTGGCTCCATAAAGAAAATGCCTCCATCCTTTCAACGCAAAGACTACTGCTGCTAACTCTAAATCATGAGTTGGATAGTTGACTTCATGTGGTTTCAATTGTCTTGAACCACAAGAAATTACTTTCCAATCTTGCATTAATACACAACCCAAACCTTCTTTAGATGCATCACAATATACAGTGAAATCCTTCCCTGTTTCAGGAACTGCTAAGATTGGAGCTGTGGTTAATCTAGTCTTCAACTCTTGGAAACTTGCTTCACACTTCTCATCCCACTTGAATGGTGTATTCTTCCTTAATAATTTGGTCATTGGCCCGGCTATTTTGGAGAACCCTTCAATGAATCTTCGATAATAACCAGCCATTCCTAAGAAACCTCGAATTTGTTTCACATTGGTCGATACAGTCCACTCTAGTACCGACTGAACTTTAGATGGATTCACAGCAATCCCATCCTTACTGATCACATGACCGAGGAATTCTACCTCATCTAACCAGAACTCACACTTACTAAACTTAGAATAAAGCTTATGTTCTCTTAAAGTCTGCAATGCTATTCTCAAATGGTCAGCATGCTCTTCCTTATCCTTGGAATATATCAGAATATCATCAATAAAGACGATGACAAACTTATCCAAATATGGCATGAAGATCTTGTTCATCAGATTCATGAATATTGCCGGTGCATTGGTCAAACCAAATGGTACCACCAGATACTCATGGTGTCCATATCTTGAGACAAATGCTGTTTTTGGAACATCTTCCGGCTTGATTTTTATTTGACGGTATCCAGATCTTAAATCGATCTTTGAAAATACTCCAGATCCTTTCACTTGATCAAACAAATATTGAATTCTTGGTAAAGGATACTTATTCTTGATCGTCACATCGTTCAGGTTTCTATAATCACCACACATCCGTCTTCCACCATCTCTCTTATCCACAAAGATTACTGGTGTTCCCCATGGAGATACACTTTCCTGTATAAATCCTTTTCTTGCTAACTCATCAATTTGCTCCTTGAGTTCTTTCAACTCTTTGGGTCCCATTTTATAGGGTGCTTGAGCTATTGGTGTTGTACCAGGTATTAGGTCAATGGTGAACTCTATCTCCCGGTCTGGTGGCATTCCTGGTAATTCCGTTGGGAAAACATCTTGGAATTCATTAACTACAAGAATCTCTTCTAATTTAACTTCTTTCATTGAATTCAACTGCAGATCCACCATGATATGACTGTGTTTATCTGCTTGGTAAACTATCCTTGCTCCACTTGGAGTTTTGATTGAGACAGTTTTCTCCTCACAATTTATCTGAGCTCAGTGTTCCATCATCCAATCCATCCCTAGCACTACTGCAATTCCCTTCAAAGGAATCACATAAAGGTCTACAAAATATGTACAACCACAGATCGAGATAACCTGATCTTGTTTTATGTGGCGTACAATCACATTCCCTCCTGCCGTAATTACGGTCATAGGACTTTCTAACGTTTCCCTTCTAATCCCGAACTTACCACAAAATTCTTCAGAAATGAATGAACTAGTTGCACCAGTATCAAATAGAACTTTGCCGGGATTGGTAAGAATATTGAGCGTACCTATCACTGCATGCTCCGAATTATCCACCTCCTTGAGAGTTGCACAGTTCAGTTTTCCGGTTGGTCGGTTTCTCTTGCCATTGTTGTACTTGCCATTGTTTCCCCCTTTATTGGGATGTCCATTTCCTCCACTAGCTTGTCCTCCTCCCTTGGTAGGCCATCCTCCTGGTGGTTTGCTCGGACAATCTGTCTTGATATGCCCCTTGTGGCCACAGTCGTAACAAATCACTACAGGCTTTTTGCACTCCCTCCGGAAATGCCCTGGAATTCCACAGTTGTTGCAGATAACATTCCTCCTCGGATTAGATTGATTTCCACCACTGCCCTTGTTATTTTTATTTTTGTTGTTGCCATAATTTCTATTCCGAGGTTTAAACTCCAGGTTAGGTTTTGGTTTGCTTGCCTGAATTCTTTTGGTTTCCTTCTTGGCTCTCTTCCTCCGATCCTCTTGGACATTCTTGTAATCATCTTCAAAAGTAATGGCTGCATCCAACAACTGCTAATAAGTTTGCTTATTGGCTAACCTTAGCTGCATCCTCACAAACGGATTTAATCCATGCAGGAAACGCTTCTTCCGCTTCTCTTTAGTGTTAACATCCTCCTCAGCATAACGAGACAGTTGGCTAAACTCCCGGATGTACTTAATGACACTAGTATATCCTTGCTGAAGCTCCTCAAATTCTCTTTGCTTCAACTCCATGACACTTTCTGGAACATGTTATTCACGGAATCTCTGCTTGAACTCCTCGCAGGTAAACTCCCTTCCTGGTTGTTGCATGGCTAACTGGTTTTCCCACCAAGATGCTGTAGGTCCAGTCGGCAGATGAGTTGCATACCTCAATTTTTCCTCATCATTGCAACCCACAGTTTTCAGCTTCCTTTCAGTATCTGCGAGCCAATCTTCTGCATCCATTGGTTCAGGAGCTGATGCAAAAGGTAACGGTCTTGCATTCTGGAAATCAGATAGACTCACTCCTCCTCCTTCAGGTGCCCTCTGATTTGCTCGCCCCAGCAACTCTTCCATGAACTTGTTCTGGTTCTCTTGCATCATTTGCATGCATTGCATAAAGTCTGCTCCATTAACGGCCTCATTGGTGGTGGTGGTAATGTGCCTTGATTTGCTATATCGGCATCGGCCTTTTCCTTGGCCTCATGCTCCATCCGCTGCTGCTCAGTTTCCATTTCTACACCCGTATCCATGACCCCCTAGTCCTGCAACATAAATTGAATACTCATAATTACATCATGCACATGTGTTCTAAGCTCGACTTTACGCGCAGAACTAGTCACACAATGAAGATCCAAAAAAAATCCAAATATGCATTTCACACATTATACATAATATCATAATGATACAAAGTTCTTACAACCTATACCATATAGGTATATTCACAAAACTACCATATTCATCTCACTACCTTATTCCTTGGTGTACAATACACAGTGATTGATAGTACTAATTATTTGTCTCCTAGTAATAACTACGCTCATCATACATGCCTGATGTCCAACCGCGATGACGTGTTGTCCGTCGCATAGTTTATGGAACAAATGGCCTTCCAGAAGGAACATACTCTGTATCTGAAGTGTCAGGACTTGAGTCATTACTCAACCTGAGCGCATCGACTCCCTCCAGCTCAGCTGAAAACTCTTCATAAACATATTCAACATTATCTCCAGCCTGCATCTCTTGAGCTACATTCCTTGAGTTGTCAACAGAATACGCAGATCCTGCTGCTTCCCAGGTGCTCTCGTGGACAAGATAATCGAATAGTGGATAATGTATATTCCCTGGGTTTTGAGAAGATGTTGATGATTCAAACACTCTCTCCTCAGGATCCTCTTCTTCATCCTGATCATCTATTGACATGGTATTTCTACTCCTGTTATTAAGATTCATTCTTGCACCCATCCAACTGGATTGTCCAACATTTCTGTCAGAACCATCTGTGGATATCTAGTTTTCATGAGATCCATCATATGATCCCATCCTCCAACCATCTGAATTCTCAATAGGAAGTTATAAGTCAGAACCATCCTCCGATCCATGTGGTACTGCATACCGCATATCGATAGTAGGATCATGTGTAGTTTCAGGTCTTGGTGAATATGGATATGGTATAAAAGATTCCGGATCTATCGATATATCTTTAAAAATAGGTGTTGCACTACTACCTGCTTCTTTCTCCAGCTGGAATGCTAACTGCTTCCTCCTTTCCGGATCAGGTAGATCCTCTAACATATCATTTTTGTCTTCGACAATCACTTGATGAGTCTTATAAAAAGACGCAACAAGTGTTCGGTATCTATCCATAAATTTGGAAGATAAATTAGGATGCTTCTTAACCAAAGTAAGATGATCCGGTATAGGCTCTGAGTCTATAGAATCATGAGGTATCACAGAGAATGTGCTACCTTCTAACTCCTTGGTTTTCTGCTCTCGGATATTTGCTATTGCCTCTACAACAACAACATGATAGGCTGCTAAATGACTCCTACCTTCTCCTATGGGTAGATCGTGATATAATCCAAGCTTCTCTGGAAGTTGGATACTCACACGATACTTGGATAACATCCGGCCATCTAGGTAAGTGATAGTGTTTACTGGAATTCTGGTTGGACAATTAAAGAGCTTTAAATGTTGACGGAGTGTAGCACCCCGGGAAAAAACACTACTAGAAAATCGCTCATTGTTGTGCATCATCATGACTGCATGATCATGTCATCATGTCACATTGCATTTGAGTATCTTTATTTTTGCATGTATATAATTTTTCTAAAACTATTCTCCAAAAGCCTGCCTTTGTTCCTAAATATCTCCGCCTTCATTTCAATTTATAAAACCCTGGTCTCTTTCAGATATTTTGTTTGTCTAAATCTATTTACGAAAATATTTTATAAAATAAATAAAATAAAAATGATTTATAAAATTGAGGAAGATAGTCTAGCTGACCAAGTCCAAAAGACCAACCGAGGCAGTTTCCTTTTTCCTCCGAGACTTTCTCTCTGGCCCATCTCCATCTCAAGCAAAACTGCACAGCCCATCTGGAGCCCCTTCTTTGATCGATTAGCATGATGAACCTGAATGTTGTCGTCTTCTTCACGCAGTCACGCACGAGCCGTAACCTTCACTGCCTATGTCATCCTCCACTACCACAACGCCAACCACCCCCTCCTCCTCCCTTTATCTCCACCCCCGAGCCCCACAGGAACCCTAGCCGCCTCACCCTTCCTCCATCGCGCCGCCGTCACTTGTTTCCCACCCTTCCTCCACCTTACCGTGAGAAGCCACCATGGCGGAAGCTTGGTCTTGTATGTATCATCCCCGTGGTTCGTGCCGATGCGTTCCAAGGCCGGGAATCGCTTCGTGGAGCCGCCGCAGTCTGTTCGGGAGCCATAGGAAGAGCCAGAGCCGCCGCATTCTGCCTCCCCGTCGCCGAACCGAACATATCCGAGAGCGCCACAGCGTCGCTCGCGCTCGCTGCCTTCGCTGTCGCCATCCTCGTCCTCGTCGACCACCTCCTGGTGAGCACCCTCCTCCCTGCCTCCCCACCATCTTCTCCATCTCGCTCGCCTCTGCATCGCCTGCACGCGCTACATCCGCTGCGTCGCTTGTCGCGCACCGCAACAACCGCTCGCCACCCAGACAGCAGCAGCAGCCTAGCGTGTAGACAGACAGCCAGCAACAGCTCCGCACCTCTCCGTTCTCCATCTTTTCCACGGGATACACTCTCGGACGAATCTTTAAACATGGAATCGCTTCAAGTATGTCCCAGAAACACACAGGAGCAAACGTCTTCGAAAACCATGGTCTATATCTCTCGCTCTCATCTGCCAAAGTCAGCCCGATCTACCTACCGAAACTGAAGTTCGTCCGACAGTTTGCACCCTGTTTTCTGCCTCTGTTCCCCGCTTTATCTCATCGTACATGGTAGTTCTTCGACGCATATCTTCACTTTTTTTTATCTTAGCGGAACATCCAGCTTTGAAACGCCTTCAACCTCATCTGTTCTGGAGCTCGTATGCGCTCGTAATTGTCTCGCAAACTTTGGGTCAGCTAGCTGCGCACGCTGATCAAACACAGTTCATTTTTCAGAACTTCCGGCCGTCTATGGCCATCTTGCGGCAAGGCCCCTGGCCTTTTCTCTCTTCAACCCGCAGCCCAGCCAGCTCAGCCGCCCAGTCAGCAACTGTCCCACTCGTTGGTGTATCTGGCTAAGTTTTGTTCGGTATAAAAGTTTCAGAAAACTTTCCTATATACTAAAATTTCATAAATGTTTTAACATGCTTTTAATTTGAGGAAATCATAACTTTTATTGGGCAATTCCAAATGTAACAATTAATATATGTTTTTGAATCAGAAAAATGTGAGGAATCTGTTTATGCAATTCATAATATCATTTGAGCAATTTAAAAATTTCGAATTAATAAATGCTAATAAATGCCCATTTCTTAATAATTGCATAACTTTAAATCCGTAACTCCGAATTCAACAAATGATATGTCTAAATTGATCAGCGCGACGAGACCTCTCCAACCATGATATCCATATTATCATTTGCATCATGCATTAAGAGCAGTTTTATAATCAGTACTGTTTATGCAAGGAAAACATGATAAATAAAATTGGGAACTAATTGTTTCTTATTAATAATTCCTCACGAATGCTATACCATCAATGTGCTATGTCTTTAATACTTTTCCGACATAGTTTGCATCATTAACTTACCATGTCATGCATCATATCATGATCATGCCGATTCTTTCGCATTAGTTGTAATTGTTGCATCGCTTGTTTCTTTTAGTGTTTTGCTTCTTCCCGGATAGGACGATGAGATGTGGTGAGCTTCGACAGGTTCTTCGGTTACGAAACTTCGGCAATGTTTTCAGGTGAGCATTCTCCCCCTTTCTACCTATTTTACCTTTAGTCTTTATTCCTTCCTGTTGATCTATTGCTATCTGTGTTGCGATGCTCTAGTTTTCGTACCCGTGATATCCCTTGCAGCCTTATATTACCTTGGACACATCCTATTACCTGTTGCGTGGTAGATAGTTGGACTTGCGTGTCGTAGTCGCTTGCTCAAGTGTTGTTGCGTGTCGTCAAGTATCACAGTTGTTGGAAGAGTCATATGCTTTATGTTGGAGTTGATCATGACTTTAATTACCGTTTAATAACTAAAATTGAAGTAAGTAAATAATGCAGAGGCACAGGTGGGCAATAGATGTTATTTGGTTTTTAACCGTCCACTTGTGTCCCGTAGGACCCCGAGTACTTGATACCTGTTCTTTGAATATTCGCACTATCCGCATGTGGGACCATGAATCCCCCTAGCCAGAGCTTGAGTCATATTTATTTCTTGGGGCCACAAAGTAGTTTGGGGCTTTATTACTATTTTGTACTTATTCCATGCTTTACTGCTTATTTACGATTGCGCGTGGAGCGCCTGTACTGTTTAGGAACAAATGTGGAATGTTTTCGCGGTATCGACAAGCCCAGTCACACTTTTGGGTTCCCGGTCGTTTATAGCCATTGGCACAAACCTCTGGGTCCGTCTCGGAGCCGGCCAACTTCGTCGCGGGTAGCTTGGTGGGGTGGCCCCTTGAAATTTATACGAATCTTGCAATTGCTCTGTCGTGATGCCTCGTTGGGTTTTTATTGGTTTTTCTCGAGGTTGAACGTGCGTGTGTTGCTATTTGTGCCCCCCTGCAGGGTAAAACTTTCTGAAAGCCGTGTCCGCGGTTATGGACGACTTGGAGCACAGTATCTCGATCATAGACAACTATAACTAAAGTAGTGCTATAAATTTGACTTTATAATGACTAGTAATCAGCTTCACTATAATGGAATGGCTAAATAAAAGTGCCAACAATTGCTTGTTTGGGTTATCACCTATTACCATTGTATCTGAATAGTAAGTATTGCAACTACAACGGAATGGCTAAATAAAATTACCAACAACTGCTGGGTTTTGGGATGCCTCATGCTATATGTATCTGACTAGTAAGTACTACAACTACAACGGAATGGTTAACTAAAAGTGCCCACTGCTTATTATATCAAGATGACTATCTAGACCTGACTAGTAATTGCTGCAACGATAACTGAATAATTAAAACTGCCAACTTTGTGAGTTCCTCGGTTGACTTCCTCGTTTGGTCTCGAGGGGGAAATACCAGGATGGGTATGCTTGATGATAGTTTCAGGTTGGATCCGAATAGGTATTTCTTATCCCTATCTGATAGCCGCCAGTTGTATTGAGTCTCTATAGGTTGTTTAGTGCATGCTGCGCTGCCGCTTCAGTACACCATACCTATGTAGGCGAGGACCGCTGAATTCTAGTCTCGCCGTGTACTGGCCTCAGTACTGACCGCTCTCTTTTTCCTTCGCCCTTTGTCGGCACCCTTTTTGTTAAGCAGGTTTTGAGATCGACGTCGTTAGCAGGGTTACCCTTCCGGCTTGGCCTGGGCAGGGTTATGGACGCCATTGGTTATTCTTCAGGGCTCTTAGCCTAATTTGCATCTTGTCCGTACTCGGACGTTGTATCATTTTCAAGGTGATTTGGATCTTTGTACTGTATATTGTATTCTTGACTCGATGAGTCGCTGTTGTATATATCTGTTTTGTGGGTTCCATCGTGGACTAATGTGTAATGATATTACTTCGTTTTCCACCCGCACGCAAGTGCCTGGTGGGCACCTTTGAATCGTTTCTATGCGGGTTTGGCGGGATTCGCTAAGACTTGCATAGGGCCGATTCTGAGGGTGGTACACGGAGTTGGTCTGTAAATGATCTTTGATAATCATCAAGAGTCTCCTCTTTCCTTACCAAAGTCTATTTTGGAAACTTTGGTGCCATATATCTGTATATCAGAAAAATAATTTTGATTAGTATCCAATGGCATATTGCATCATAACAAAGAATCATCGCACTAAAATATATAACAGAATATTCTCATTTGAATACCCATTATATTACTTTTAGAGAATTCTTTATCGTTGCTAAATCTCCTACAGGTAATACCCTTTACTAGGTTTCCAACCTAAGGTCAAAGCAATTTTCTCTGATACCAACTACGGTGACCCAGCATACCACTGCATGTGTAGTACACTATAGTCATTGACATGACATCTACAGAACACCGTTCCGTAAATATCACATCCCTCAGAGTGGTACAACAGAAACATTGCGGGTCCATATTACAAAAGTACACACTTTATTATTATTACAATACTGGAAGTTCCAGACTTCCAAAAGATCCAACTTACAAACCAAAATATAAAGTGTTCAGCGGAACTTTAAAAGTAACAACTCCGACTAGGAGTGGGGCTCAACAGCTTATTCTATAGAGTTCATGCTGCTCGGCTCCGTTAGTTACTATTAACTAGACACTTAAGTGGACTCGTCCTCATTGACACTGTAGCGGATCTCGTAGTCCACGCCTTCAACTCCTCCGGATAGGTTAGGTTCCTCGTAGAACACGTCTTCTTGGTATTCGGCTGCATACATTGGCACGTCTTCGGGATCCTCAGAGTCTAAGCAAGGGATCAAAGGAAAGAATGAGTAACAACGTTACCCAACAAGTTCATTATATGCAGGTGGGAAGTTTGATGCTCTAACTACCAACTCGGATTATAAATCCTTGGCACTATGCAGTTTTTGTAAATCTTTCTTCAAAGATTGATTTTATGCCGAAAAAAAACTATGACAATCAGCCTTCACAGGTTGACCAGAACTTTCATGGAGTTCCTTTCCTGCCGCGTTCGTAGCTCCTTCCCGGAACAGGGAGTAACAAGTTACAGTTCTTACACTCTACAGAGGTGCGTCACTTTACCCATGAGAGATCAACTTCTTGTTGCACAACCGGGCATACTTTCCCGTCCACATTTCCATGATGTGGGGCCCAGTAGTTGGTCCAAGCCAATCACTGCCCCCTTCACGACCCCGCATTCCTCCTTGGTGTACACCATGCCCACATAATGAATTACGACAATGGTTTGTACAAACCGTTAGATGCCAGAACTATCGTGGGACGATGAGGGTTCCCACCCATATGCTGCATATCCTCTATGAATTACCAATCAATATGCACGCTACGAGGATAACAGCCACGACCTGCACATCCGGCTTCATGCGAGAGGAAGAAGATACAGCTGACTTCTCTGTCCCATTCCAAATCTCATGGCTAACGCGTAATATACGGCGCTAGAAATCACTGATGTCAGGGGTTGTTAGGTCACTATTTGATCATCATTGTTGCAATTAGAACTCTAAGTTCTATTGCTCCATTATATCACCACTTAGGATGATATCTATGATTTCTCTGTTTATGAAAATAATATTTTCTTTCTTTTATAGCATATATGATAACACAAAATTTGCAAATACTTTGATAAAGACTCTTCAAAGGACATCAGCAAGTGATGAACTTGCCTTGTGATGGCAAGGTAGTGAAGTCTGACGCTTGCACTGGACCTTGAGCTTCTAGTTCTACAAAAACATCATTATTGCCCGGTAAGGACAATATTTAAAGAAGCAAAATTATTATGCAAGTAGTGTAATGCATTATTTAAATTTATATGCATTTACCCCCAAAAAGTTCCTTTTTGAGTAATAAAGGATTTATAAATATTTCTTTTTAATATTTATAACATGTATTGAGTTATTTTATTTTATTTCCCTTTATTTGACTTTTATTGATTTAATAATTCCTTTAGGAATTATTAATTATACATTAATTGTATTACTAAATATGTATTTAGTATTTTTCAAAAATACTATAATATTAATAAATAATGAAATTGATTTTTATTTATTTTTATCACCTTTCAATAATTTTGTAAAATTCCATAAGGAATATTTAAATTACAAAATTCTTATAAAACTTTGAATGTCCAAAATTTGATATCTTATTTTATTTGGACATAGTGGATTATTGTAAATCCAAAAATATTTTATTTATAATTTTTGGACTATTATTTTATTTTCTATAATTTTATTGAGCTGAGGGGTATTTTGGTCTTTTCCAATTGATCAAAAGATTTATTAAATATCCTGGGATGGCCCCTTGGGCTTATTGGGCCAAGGTGACCCAATAGGGCAGGGTCAAATGACTACCCCGAAAGGTTTTGGCCCACCCAGCCCACTCTGCCTCCTCTCTCTCCCTCGACCTTATCTCCTCTTCTGACTCGCCCCCGTGGCCGGTGATGCCGCCACCGTCGACTCTCGCCGTCGTCGGCCGTTCTGGCCGCCGCCATGGTGCGAGTTGGGGTTGTCGACGACGCTCGTTCGTTCTATCCACTTGGATTTGACTCTGGGGCTTCCCCGTGGTCAGTTCCACCCCATTCCTGAACCCTAGGGTTCGGAAAAGATGCTGTCGCCGCCGCCGCGATCCCGCCTGCGGTGGTGTGCTGGTCTCGTCCGCTGCTGCGCCGTCGCCGTGGCAGGTGCAGGTTGCATCGCCGCTCTAGGTTCTCCCTGTGCCGCCGCGGTTCATCGGCCCCTCTGCTTCCTCTTCGATTCATCAGCGAGGACCTCGGGTAAGTTATCTTTGTGGTGTTTGTCCATGCTACTGCCATGATTCTCCCTGTGTATCTAGTGGCTTTGATGTCGAGTGACTATGTGCTGGTTGAGTTCATCTCTGGATTAGAGTTCTTTCTCTGATTAGGGTTCATAATCCCCTGTTGATCATATCTATGATGCTTTAGATCTAGTGTTGATCATATTTGATCATGGGAAAAGATTGTTTGCTGTGATTGATGATTAATAGTAGCTTTGTTGCTGCTAATTGCCTGTCAGATTAATTCTAGTGGTAATCCACCATGATCCATGCTAGTGTATCAATGAAATCCTTGATTGGATTATGTTGTTGATCTGAGAGTTTACTCTACTGTCAGATTGCTTATAATGACAGTAGTTGCTTACTGCAATTATATTGTTGGCTTGTCTGAGATCATACTCACTGAATCAAATCATTGCTTGCAATGATTTCTGTGGATGTATAAATGAATTTAAGGTTGATTCCTGGCACTTGGCTTCAGGAAAATGATATGTAGTGGTTGTCCCTTTTTATCTGTGGAAGCTAAGTAAAGATTGGTTTTAGCTCATTAAGAACTTGTCCTTGTGATACCACTGTATTCTGGCACACAAGTGATTGGGTTTTCATTTCTGGGCTTAGCTTGATTATGCTTGTGATTAAAACTGATAAGATGATATGAAGCTTTTATTATCTTAGCTGCCTATGATGTTGGTCTGAGGCTCTAGGATGTAATTCCTAGTTAGTTGGGCAATAGTTTGTTTGAAACTTATAGATTTAGAGGTGCTACTCTCTCTCTGAGAGATGTGCCCTGGTCTGTTAGGATCAAATGAAAATGATCTAAGTTGTAAAAAAATAACACTGAACCCAGTGATGCTGGTCTGAGGGTTTAGTGTTTGTGGTTGAGCTTGATTTCTTATCCTTATACTTGAAATCTCTAGGATAGATTCACCCCTCTTGGGTGCATATTGAGAGATCATTACATAAAGCAACACATGCTTTTGTTTAGATATTCTGATGAAAGCATGTGATGGTTTTATGAGACTCACCACAAGATTTGATGTTGGTGTAGTAGATTGATGATGATCTTGATCTTGATCTGCTGTTGCTGGGTTCCTGATCTTGCTCTTGAGCTTGCCTGCTCCTCCTAGCTCCTGGTCTTGACCTTGCTATCCACCAGATCCATCCCCCTCCTTATGTCACCATCCTGGTGATGTTTGGGTTGATCTAGGTGCTTGGTTTGGTTGCTGTTCACCCCGGCTGTGCTGGTGTGTTGTGTAGTGGAGAGATTCACTGATGTGCTTCCCCACGGATGTGCTGTGGTTTTGTGATATTGGCTGTGCATTGTGAGGTCGATAGCACACCCATTGCATGCTTGTGTATGTGCAGCTTGTGTGCCTGCTATGCACATGTGGATAAGTTCAGAAAATTTGAACTTACTATTACCAATCTACTTTTACCCTGGCTGGTGAATTGGTCCCGTTTGGCTGTCATTTGCATTTTGGCTTGAATTTATGAAAGATGAGATCTTTCAGATTGGTGAAACTTGCCCCTTTTTAACATTTCTCAATGATGAGATTGTCAAGTGCACCTCATTAACATATCTGAGAGAAATATATACTAACACTAAACTTGTTTTGTTTTCTATTTAATCTTTGTTTTGCAGGTACAAAGATAAAGATGAAGATTTAGTGTATTTTTAGATATAGGATAGTTAGTAGAGATAAGAATGTACTTTTTTTTAATCTTTTGTAATTTTTCTTTTATAATTCTTGTAATCTTTGTTTGGTTCATTTGTAATAAAGATTATATATTTATTAATAAAGAATATTTTATTCTTTACTCTTGTGTGAATTGTGAAGTTTGGAATAACCTCAATAAGTTATTCTTTGTAATTTGTGTATGTATATAAAATGAATTTCATATACCATATTGTTTTTTAGATAAGATTTAAGTTATAATACTTTTCTCTTAATTAATTTTAAGATTCAAATCCTATAACAAAATGATTTAAATTATATAACACTTAAGTTTTAAAATCCAAACTCATTTCAAAACACACATAATTCCTTTAAGATCATATCAAAGTTTATATCAATCCTCCTTTAAGACTAAACCTACTCTCAAAGTAAGAAAGAAACATTGATCACTCAAGGTTTTTATTTGGCGAAAATTTTACTCACATTTTCTCAAATGAATGCATGCAACAATTCATATTCATAAATCTACCCTTTGTTAGGTCTTATATACTGGGATGTTACAGCTCCCGCGGCAATCGCCACTGAACCTCCTGCCGCAGCCTCGTCCTCAAAGAAGCCGTCAGTGTCTTGGGCGCAGAGCATGTTCGAGACGGGCCTTAGTCGAAAACTAGGGCCAGAATTGGAGAAGCCGACCAGTATTCGTACTGGCCTACGATTTATCCCAGTCACCAAGTGAGTATTCCTCAAACCTTTCATTTTCTACTTGATTCATGTTCGACTGGCGAGTGTTATTAACGGAGTTGTTCCGCAGGACTGGAGTGAAGAAGATAGGTCACCCTTCGGTGGCCAAGGTTCCATCGGGCGTCGCGGAGGCGCCAGCTGATCCCTCGAAGAAGAGGAAGGGCGACGAGGTTGAGGCTCCCGCTGAAGGCGCCAAGAGAACAAAAGGCGATGAGGTCGTCACAATCTCAGACAAGATAGCGGTTGCCCCGAGCGAAACCCCGATTGCGGTGGACATAGCTCCGAAGGCCATGGAGGATGCAGAGTCGCAGCGGGCAGGCCCCATGACCTCGGTTGAGGTGACCGGGCCGCCTTCGGGTGGCGCGGGAGCCGCGGTGGCGACGTTCCCTCGCTTTGTAGTGAGGGCCGCCACGGTGAGTGCCTCGGTGCCGTCGAGCTAACTGCCTGGGGCCACCGGTACGGAGGTCGAACAGCGTCGCGGGCATACTCCACTCTTGCTCTCGTAAGTGGACGCAATGGAGCTTCACAACATGCTAGGTGCTGCCATCTAGGTATGTCCCGTCCCCGAGGATCGGGCCACTGAATTTCAGTGGTTGGATTCTTACTGTTTTTCGCCATCCAGTCCCCGAGTGTCTAGTCGCTGAATTTCAGCGGCTAGGCACTTAAGAATTTTTGTAGTCCAGTCCCCGAGTGGCTAGTTGATGGATTTCAGCGGCTAGGCACTTAGGAAGTTTTGTTGTCCAGTCCCCGAGTGGCTAGTCGCTGAATTTCAGCGGCTAGGCACTTAGGAAGTTTTGTCGCCCAGTCCCCGAGTGGCTAGTCGCTGAATTTCAGCGGCTCAGCACTGAGGAAGTTTTGTTGCTGACGCTGTATTTGTTGCACAGGGCCTGCAGCGCGAGTCGGCCGAGTGGCTTGCTGCCAAGCACCGCGTGGACAAGGAGCTCCTCGCTGTTCAGAATGCGAACGAGCAGCTTCGAACGACTGCGGGTGAGTGTTTGTCGTGTTTTAGCGCTAGTCTCGAACTTGTCACGTTTGTAACCTTTTTGTTGTGGAAGCAGAGGATAGCGCGGCCGCGGTGAAGGAGGCTCACCAGGGCCTCGTGCCGACGAGTGAGTTGACGGCTGCCCAGTCGTCCTTGAGCGCCGCGGAGAAGTGAATCGCCGAACTGGAGCATGAGCTCAAGGAGGCGAAGGTAGAAGCGAGCTCGGCGGATGGACGGGCCAAGGTGGCCGTTACTTCTACTGCTGAGGAGCGGAAGGTGTCGGACGCGCTCGTCGCCGGGCTGCAGAATGACCTCTCAGCTCTTCAAAATTTCATCACGTAACTCTGTCGCCCGCTAATTGGTGAGTGTTCCTTCTATGAATCCCCGGGCACGCGCCTCGCATTGTTTTGTTAGTGCTTCCCTTACTATTTGCTTGTGTGCTGCAGGTCCGATCACTGATAACGCCGAAGAGGCGCAATCGTACGACGCGCGGCAATGGGTCACCACTCTGGTTGATTCTGCCGCGCTGTCAGCGACCTGCCTCCGGGCGTATCTTCAGGAGATCTCGCCCACAGAGGTGATCCCCAGCGACCTCATCGAAGTTTGGCGCTATCTGGAGAAGGCTCCGGCAGTTGTGGAGTTCATGACGCGGTCGGCCTTCTGTCATGGAGCGGCAACTGCGCTGAGCCTTGGGCTCGCGCATTTTCCCGAAGACTTCGACCTTAATGACGTAACGAGTGGGTACCCTTTGTCGACGGGCTCAGTGGAGATTGCCGAGGTGCTGAAGCTGACGGAGCGAGCCGCGGTGTACTCCGACCGCGTGTGGGCGATGGGCGACCTTATTCCTTATCAGGAAACGGTCGTCGCCTCCAATGACCCCGAGACGGCGCACCGCGACTTCAAGGTGGAGCAACCATTTCGTGCGGCCATGGCGGGTGAGCTCACGACGTACCCGTCGAATCCTTGGGTTCCCTTTATCCGCAATCGCAAGGACGGTGGCGCCTCCTCGTCGAAGCCTACGGAATAGAGTATTTTTCCACTCGGCGTTAGCTTAAGATAAACATGTAATTCTCCTTGTACGCGAACAAATTTTGCTTCTATGAAGGAATGCATGGTTTTCTTTGTCATTGTGTTTGTGGTTTGGTTGTTTGTTGTGCGAGTACCTGAGCGCGTCCGCCCTTTTTATGGGATTGACCTTGTTTTTATATGTTGTGTGAACTGTTAGTGAGTTAGGGTCGACTCGCCATGGCTCAGGGAGCCAGTCGCATGGCGACTCCAAGGGGTGCTCTTTACTTGGCCGTTTTCCCAGGCACGAACGAGGTCGGGTTGCCAAGTCCCCGAGCGTGGTACTTGGCCGTTCTAGTCGCATGCCTGGGGTAGGTGAGGACTAGGCGCGTTGTGTTAGGCGCGTCACTCCACCTGATCCGTGAGACCAGTCGCATGGCGAGTCCAGGGCGCGCTCTCCTACTTGGCGTTTTCCCCTAGCCGCTCTTCTGTGGGCTGGCGTCAGTCCCCGAGCGTGGTAATTTGCCGTTCGAGTCACTGCGCCGAGGATGTGGAGGACTGGGTCGTTGTGGGAAGCGAATGCAGTTGTCTTGGCTCGGGAAGCCAGTTGAGCGGGGCGACTCCAATGGGGCTCCGGGTTAGCTTTTTTCATGGACGGTACGAGGCCTGAAGTTTTCCAGTGCCCTCGTACCGCACTACTTGGCCATGCCGGTCGCGTCACCAAAGGTTGACTTCCGTGAGTAGCGTAACACTGTTATTACGAGTGCGAGTGGCACAAGGTACGAAGAGTGGACGCAATTTGTGCGAATCGATCTTCTTTATTTCATAGCGGGTAGGAGATACATGTCTGGAGTTCTAAGAGTAGAACTTCTGTAGGAGGTTTACATTCCATGGCCGCTTGACGTCGAGTTTTCCGTCGTCTCGAACGTCGATGAGGTAGTAGGCGTCGTTGCCCAGGACTCGCCCGACGGCGAATGGTCACTCCCAAGGGGGAGAGAGCTTGTGCATGCCCTTCTTGTCCTGGATCAGACGCAGTACCAGGTCGCCTTCCTGGAAGGTGCGAGTCCGAACTCGCCGGCTGTGGTAGCGGCGAAGCCCTTGCTGGTAGATGGCAGTGCGGGAGCGAGCTAGATCACGTGCTTTGTCGAGCTGGTTGACTCCGTCCTCGCATGCGAGCTTGTTGTCGGCCTCCGTGTAATTGACCACCCGTGGCAAATCATGATCGAGGTCGATTGGCATGACGGCATCGGCACCGTACACCATGAAGAAGGGAGTGAATCCTGTCGACCTGTTGACGGAGGTGTGGATGCCGCAGATGACAGAGGGGAGTTCTTCGACCCAGCACCCGGGAGTTCGCTCGAGTGGAACTTGCAGTCGCGGCTTTAGGCCATGGAGGATGCTCTGGTTGGCGCGTTCTGCCTGTCCATTGGACTCCGGGTGGGCGACTAAGGTGAGGTCGAGTCATATATTGTGCTCCTCGCAGAATTCTACCATGGCTCCTTTGGCGAAGTTTGTGCCGTTTTCCGTGATGATGCTGTGCGGGAATCCGCAGCGATAGATGAGATCGCATAGGAATTTGGTGGCAGTCTTCCCGTCGCACTTGCGGACTGGCTTGGCCTCCACCCATTTTGTGAACTTGTCAACTGCAACTAGGAGGTGGGTGAAACCAGAGGGGGCCTTCTTGAACGGGCCCACCATGTCCATGCCCCATATGGCAAATGTCCAGGTGATGGGGATGGTCTTGAGTGCCGAGCTCGACACGTGGGTCTGGTTGGCGTACTTCTGGCACCCGACGCATCGTTGGACGACGTCGACCACGTCTGCGTGTGCAGTGAGCCAGTAGAAGCCATGTCGCATGGCCTTGGCGACCAAGGAGCGGGCGCCGGCGTGGTGGCCGCAGTCGCCAGTGTGGATGTCTTGGAGGATCTTTCGTCCTTCTACGGGTTGGACATAGCGTTGGAACACGCCGGTCACGCTCCGCTTGTGGAGCTCGCCGTTGATGATGACGAAGGATTTGCAGCGGCGTGCTATCGTCCGGGCCTCCGTCTCGTCAGCGGGTAGGTTGCCTCTCTCAAGGTAAGGGGCGTATGGCGCGGTCCAGTCGCTTGGCTCGGCGATCAGTGCGACCAGGGATGCGTCTGGCTACAGCGGAATTCCGACGTTGATCTCCCTTGGGGGAGAGACGGAAGGCTTGTGATGGTGTCGAGGAAGACTCCGGCAGGTGGTGCGAGTTGAGCTGAGCCGATGCAGGAGAGTGCGTCGGCCTCCTCATTCTTCCTCCTGTCGATCCACCCGACGGAGTAGCCCGCGAAGTGGCCTCCCAGCTGGTCCACTGCTTGGAGTGTATGCCGCCATGGTAGGGGAGACTGCGTCGCAGGTGCCAGCGACTTGCCCGGCGACGAGGTCGGAGTCTCCGTAGCAGCACAGGCGATTGATGTTCATCTCCATGGCTGCCCGCATGCCGTGGAGTAGCGTCTCGTACTCGGCCATGTTGTTGGTGCAGGGGGTGAAGTTGAGGTAGAGGACGTAGTGTAGCTTGTTGCCCTTCGGAGATGTGAGCATGATCCCTGCCCCTGCGCCATCTGCGTTCTTGGAGCCATCGAAGTGTAGGCTCCAGTAATGGAGGTATGGCAGTTTCTCTGGCTGCTGGGCCTCCTCCCAGTCGACGAGGAAATCTGCGAGAGCCTGCGACTTGATCGCCTTGCGTGGCTCGTACCTGATGTTGTGGATGCTGATCTCGACGGCCCACTTGGCGACTCGCAAGGTCGCTTCACGGTTGCGGATGATGTCCTGCAACGGTGCTGAGGAGACGACCGTTATTGGGTGCTCCTGGAAGTAGTGCGGCAGTCGCCGCTGTGCTCTGAAGACTGCATATACCAATTTTTGGTAATGCGGGTAGCGCTGGCAAGACTCGGTGAGGACTTCGCTGATGTAGTATACAGGTCGCTGCACCGGGCGCTCCTTGCCCTTCCCTGGTCGTTCGACGACCATGACGGCACTGACGACGCGCTCGGAAGCCGCGACGTAGACGAGCATGGGCTCCTTGTCGACTGGGGCTGCGAGTAGCGGTGCCGCGAGTAGCACCTCCTTGAGAGCGTGGAGCGCGTTGTCTGCCTCCTTGTCCCACTAGAAAGTGTGGTTCTTGCGCATTAGGCGGTAGAGAGGCATCGCCTTCTCGCCTAGCCGTGGGATGAAGCGACTGAAAGCCGCGACTCGCCCGGCCAGCTTCTGGATGTCGCGTAGGCACTCGGGTCTGCCGAGCCGGGCGATCGTGTTGATCTTGGCGGGGTTTGCTTCGATTCCGCACTTGGAGACGACGCACCCCAGCAGCTTTCCAGTAGGTACGCCGAAGGTGCACTTCCCTGGGTTTAGCTTTATCTTGTACCTCCGCAAGTTGGCGAAGGTTTCTGCCAGGTCGGTGAGTAGATCGTCCTGGCGAGTGGACTTTACTACCACGTCATTGATGTAGACGTGGATATTGCGACCGATTTGTCTCTCAAGGCACTCCTGCATACACCTCTGGTAGGTCGCCCCGACGTTCTTGAGGCCGAAGGTCATGGCGGTGTAGCAGAATGCTCCGAATGGCGTGATGAACGCCGTCTTCTCATCGTCCTCGACTGCCATTTTGATCTGGTTGTACCCAAAGTAGGCATTGAGGAAGCATAGCGACCCCGAGCCCACGGTTGAATCGATGATTTGGTCGATCCGCGGGAGGACGAACTGCTCCTTCGGGAAGGCGCTGTTGACGTTTGTGTAATCGATACACATTCTCCAGGTCCCATTTTTATTCTCGACCAGGACTGGGTTTGCCAGCCACTTGGAGTATTTGATTGGCCGGATGAAGCCTACAACGAGTATACGCTGCACCTCCTCGGCGATTGCTCGGCGGCGCTCTTCATTGAAGGGCTGCATCGACTGCTTGACAAGTCGCACTTTGGGGTCGGCGTTGAGTTTGTGCTCAGCGAGTTCCCTCGGGACACCAGGCATGTCGGATGGCTTCCATCCGAAGATGTCACGATTCTCACGTAGGAACTCGATGAGTGCGCCTTCCTATGTTGGGCTCATGCCCGTCCCAATCGTCACCGTCTGGCTGGAGTCGCCTGGGACCAGCTCGACGGTGCGAGTGTGCGTTGTTGCCTTGAAGGCGGTGGAGATGCCACCCTCCGAGTTGGGATTCTTGAGTATGGTGGGGTCGTCATTGTTGACCCTGCTCGCATACTTGGAGAGCTCCTCAGCGTGGTTGGCCTCTGCCGCGATGACAGCGTCAGCGAGTTCGGCGCCTTTGGCCTCGCATTCTGCGGCCATGTCGGGATCGCCATGGACAGTGATGATGCCGCATGGCCCGGGGAGCTTCATCGTGTTGTACGCGTAGTGGGGCGCTGCCATGAATTTGGCAAACGCCTGGCGCCCCAGGACGCAGTGGTAGGGGCTGTTGAACGGCACCAGCTCGAAAACGATCCGCTCGGTGCGGAAGTTTGCTGGTGTGCCAAAGGTGACTGGCAGTGTCACCTTGCCAATTGGGTGCGCCTTATGACTGGGGACGATGCCGTGGAAGGTGGTGTAGGTCGTCTCGATCATCGACTGCGGGAGCCGTAGTTGCCTGAATGTGTCCAGGTATAGAATGTTGATGGAGCTACCGCCATCCATCAGCGTCTTGGGGAGCCAATAGTCCCCCACCTTGGGCTTGAGCACCAAGGCGACGCAGCCCGGATATTCGATCCGTGGCGAGTGGTCCTCGCGGATCCAGGTGATTGGTTGCTCGGACCAGTTAAGGAACTGGGGGATGTCGATCTAGGACAGTACATTGACGGCGACGGTGCAGGCGATGACCTTCTCGCGCTTCGTGTTGAAGTCTGTGAAGGTGTGGAGCGAGCCGACGCTGTTGCCGAATTTGCCACCGTTTGGCGGGTGGTTATCGGGGTCTTCCCTTGCGCGCCGTGCCCTCTCGATCTCCCTTAGGGAGTGGCAGTCAGCGGTCGTGTGCGCGGAGGGTTTCCCCTCCCTACTATGGAATACACAGGGCTGGTTGAGGAGGGCCGCAAGGTCGAACCGCGGCTTCACCTTGTAGTTGTCGCTATCGCAGCGCTGGCCTCCGTCACGACGGAAGCTCTTGGGCTCGCGAGAAGCGTACCCCGCGTTGGCGACAAAGTCGACTCGCCCATCACCATGGCGCTTGCCGGTGAGGCGAGTGTTGCTGTACCGTAGCTCGGGTCGCCTCCCGTTGTCGTGGCCGCTCGTGCGGCGATTCCCTCCCAACTCGTCATCGGTTTCTTGGTTTGGGTCTTCCTCCGCGTACCGCTTGGCGATCTCGAGGAGGTCCGGTATGTTGTCGAGTGTTTTGTACACCCGCTTGAGTTTGGCGACCAGGGGCTCGTAGCGGCACGAGGTCTCGAGGAGATTCCGGACGCGTTGTACCACATGTCTTGCCACCTTTGGACCCAGCTGCAGGTCGACTCGCGGGGTCCCTGGACGCATCGCTCCAGGTCCTCAATGGTGGTGGCGCGGGTGTAGGAGCCCTCGAAGTGCCTGATGAGGTTGTCGCGCATTTCCTCCCAAGATTCGATGCTGTCCGCGGGGAGGGTGTTGATCCATTGCCGGCACGCCCCCTCCATCATCAGGTGGAGGTAGCGAGCGGCGAGCAGGTCGGTGTGGCCAGCGATTCCCATCGCCATGAGCTAGGTGTCCAGCCACACGGACGGGTCGTACGAGGGGTCATACTTCTCGATCTCCTTCGGCACCTTGAAGTTCGTCGGGTATCTTTTGCCTCAGATCATTGGTCTGAAGCACTGGGATCCGACTCGGCTCAGCGACCCCCTTGGTTCTCCGTCGCGGCGGTTGGTGAGGGTATGCCTCAAGTCATCAGGCTGGCGTGCGCGCCACTCTGGTTGTTGATGATGTGGGTGCGCGCGTCGACTGACTGCCTGTTGGCGGCGACAAGGTTGTTCGCCGGTCGCGGGTCATTGGTGGAGAGCGCCGCATGTGCGGGTTGATGTTGGAGCTGCAGGGGCTCGGGTGGTGGGCAGTTAAGGGTGTTTGCCACCACTGGGCGGCCGCTCGAGGCTGCCCTGCTGCCTAACGAATGCGAGTACATGCGACCCTGTGAGTCGGCACCCGCATTTTGTTGCTCTACTGCCTTGGCGAGTAGAGCCTTGGCGTACTGGATCTGTAGGGCGCCTTCCCTGGTCACGGTGATGTTGTCAACCGTGGCTCGGCTCGCGACGACGTTGTCCATCAGGGTGGAGAACAGCCGGAGGCCATTCGTTTCTCGCTCCCGCGAGGAGACCAGGATTCTCGGCTGATCCGGGGGGGGGGGGGGGGCGTGCGGCCGGGTGATGGTGGTGGGGCGCCGTTAGCCGTCGCGCCTGGTGGTGGCCGCGAACTTCCTCCTGGCGGCACATTTTTGCAGATCGTGCGCTCGGCTATGCGAGCCGGGTCGTTCTCGTCGTCGATGTTCAGGGCGCGACCCTGAACTGTGGGTTCAGGCGCGACCCGATGCGGAGTTGGTGGTAGCGCGAAAGCTCCTGCGCTGTCACCTACTCGAGGCAGAATTTTTCACGCTCGGCTTGTTCCTTGCGGACCGCCTCCTCTAGTCGCACGCAGAGTTCCTCGACCTCTGTCACCATCGCGGTCGGCGGGATCAGCGTGGAGAAGGGGTCTGGCGTGGCTCCTCTCCATTCGCCTTGTAGGCCGCGACGTTGCAGCCGGATCCGACGTGGAAGTCGCCAGAATTCTCTAATCCGGAGTCGAAGTCGAAGATCCCAAGGATGGAGGGGTCCTCGAAGTCTCCCACGTTGGAGACCTGGGTGATGGAGCCCGCGGGCGACGTAGTGACGATGGATCCGGCAGCCGACGCCGGGGTCGCCGAGTTGGCATCATCGTTGAGGGCCGCGTCGTCCGCGACCATGGTGGTTTCGGCCACGTTGCTGTGGGCCGAGTCGTACTCGGAGGCGAGGCGGTGGATAGTGCGGACCTAGCTTTCAGAGAGCTGGTCGCGTGGCAGCGACTCGCGGATGCGAGCCGGGTCCTCCGAGGTGATGGTGTCGGTGAAGCCGACGAAGAGGCTGATCGTGCCGACCGGCATGATCATGCTGTGCGTGATGGGGCATTCCGCCGGGACGTAGCTGCTCGGCAAGATCTGGAGGATCTCGCCGATCGCGATCATGCGGCCGGTGGCGTACCCTAGGGAGGTTTATATAGGCTCACCTCACTAGGGTTTATAGATATACAACCGAATTGGTTAAGGATTCGTAGGGTCTTTGACCTAATCCGACTGGGCCTAGCTACGCTTCTGGGCCTCCGGCTTCCAGTCGCCTGGGTCCTCGCCAAGTCTCGATCCAGTCGCCATCCTGCGGGCCCACTCGCTGGCAGCTTGGGCCAATAGGAAACGCCCTGCTGGGCATACCCTAGTAGGCATATCCCCATCAAATATAATTATGTGAAGACGGATGAGAAACCAAAAAAAGGGCCAGTGGAAGGCTTCTCCCTTCCTACCAATTCCAACTCCAAAGCTAAACATTTCACTGTCTCAGATTCGGCGATTGCAACACTGTGGCCGCCCTTCGGAGGCACGACCTCCCCAATGGTCGTGAGCTCGAAGGCCAACATGAGAAGGATTCTCCCTTCCTTACTTATCGGGGCGTGACCTCAACGGCCTCCGCAATGGTAGAAGCTGGCTGCGGAGCTCGATGACTTCCTTCTTCAAATTACTGCAATCAGCGTGAAGGGTTGAGGAGTCATGCTCATAATATCGTGCAAGCCACTTTTGAAAATCTAGATCGACTCGAAGGCGATCACACTCCAGGTTGAGCTCGAAGTTTTTCTACAGAATTTTGATGTTATGGCTGTTGATTTCAACTAGTTTGGCCGAGATTATCGCCGTGAATTCCTGCATGGAAAATCCATCATTAGTAACAGAGCATGAATGGAGTGGATGCGGAGAAGAACATAAAAATGCTACTACATGTATAGTACATACCTCTTTTTTTCGACAGAGAGTGCCAATGATGTCATCGTAAAAAGTCAAAGATATTTGTCGTGCTAGCGACCCATGGGGTGGAAAATTTGACACTCGAGCCGCCTAGCCTAGAATATGTAGAAAGATGGTTCAATCGTAGGAGCAGACATCCCAGGAATCAACGAAAGTACAAACACCTACCCGGACTCTTGGTCCTGGTGATAGCCGCCCTTCAGATACATGCGCGAGGAGGATCCCTTGCCCCATTGCTGGTCCGATTTCTCGGCCCCAGCCTGCAGCCCCCTGCCGGCGGGGTTTCTCGACCGCCATCTTGCTGTTCTTTCGACGAGACAGGTTATTTTGTGACATCGGTGGATGAAGAAGTAAAGAATCAAGGGAGGAGTAATGGGGAACGAAATGGTTCCTACGAAGGTCGAGCGAGGTAGTATTAGTAGGAAGAGAGTGAATAGTGGAAGCAAGATGTCAAGGTCTAGGTCTCGTTGCTGCCCTTTGAACAATCTCGTAGGTCCATCCAAAGACCCACCTGGCAGGATGAATGCTCTGCCGTAGTAGGAAGGAAAACGTAAGTCTCTCAGAGTAGACTATGGGTAGTCCACCATACTAGAGATCGAGCAAGTAGCTGTAAATATTTTACGACCCACCAAAGGTCTATAGTAATGTATTGTCAAAGCAGTGGACAAGATTCCATCTGAGCAACGAAAAACTAGAGTGGAATTACGTAACCCGGAGGCTTCTATAATTTTTGTGTGATCAGGCTTCTACAATCTCTCGCCACATGCAAAATATACTAGTACTCCGTACAACTATCCAATGTAGAGTAGTAATAGTAGTACAATACTAGTAGTAGTACTCACATTAAATTGAATATACTTAGGGCTTAACGCCTAATCATCACAAATACTCACCAAAAGATCAAATGACAAATTTAAAGAGAACTTAGGGATTCTTTAGATCACAGGATTTCAAAACACAGGAATTTAACAGGGTCGCATGTACAAAACATAAAATTGCAAAACAGAGCAAATCTGCAGGGGTGAAACACACCGAACACACAGGAAAAGTGCCTCAATCCTACGCAAATCAGTGTAAAAAACTAGATGTTGAGATTCCTATGGGATTGGGGTGTAGGTATGCAATCCATAAAATTTTTGGAGGTATCATTTCTTTCATACAAATGGCTTCGTTATGGAAAAATCCTATGTGTTTAATTCATCCAAAATTCCTTCAAAAATCATTCAATCTAAAGAGGCCCTTAATTAAGCCGAGCGTGCTCATGAAAGACGAACACCTTCCGGCAGGAGGTGATGCGGTCGTAGATTTTCATCTTGAACCCATCTTCAGTGACCTTGAAAATAAGATAGTCACCCTACTTCAACTCATGGAAAGCAACAAAGGTATCTGATACCTTCGATCCAGATTACGGATGTAGTATAACTCTTTTTCCCTAGTAGACCTAGGTTTATCAAATCCCCGGGAAGCAGAAAGGAAAGTGAGATTACTTAAATGGACCTTCGAGAGTTTTAGAATTCCTATTGAGTTTTCACCAGACCAAGAGTTTGTGATATTTTTATTGTTGTTGACGATGGAGAGAGAGAGGGCCTAGGGTCTTCGGTTTTCACTAGTAGCTATGCAAAACATTTGATGGGAATAATAGATAATAATAAAGTATGCATGTAATTGTTAGAACAAGATAGTTATATGTGGGCAGTACATCCATAAATGTTATCGCCTCCACAACCACTTATAGAAATAACCTACTAGTCTCATCCATAAAAGAAAGGGAACTAATGATATGCATAGTGATGTCACCGTTAATCACAAGTAAATCCCTCACATACAGCCGTACTACCCCTTCTGTCACTGGGGTTCCCATCCTGCGGATCAGTCATTACTCACACTCCCTTTACCTAGATCAATACTCGAGGTCTTGGGTACCTGACAAGTCCTTAGATTGAGGCAAGAGAGGGCACTACAATCATCATGTCATACAAACTAATACATGATCCCATCTATGATAAATAACATGCACAAAAAGCTACATGGCTAGGCCGAAGCCCTTAGCCCAATGAGAATTACTCACAGATAGAGATGAAATCAACAATCATAAACACTGTAATAGAGATCATAAGGTTGATAGCAAATAGTCTTACAATGTCGCCAATTGGAGAATAGATCTACTATTACAAGTGGTGGAAGATGGCTATGGTGGCGGAGAAGGGTTTAGTGGTTTAGATCTAGATCTATTCCTCCAGCGTGGCTGCTTCTGGTGGCAGGGAGAGTTGAGGTCGAAAAGAAGCTAATGTGTAACACCCTCAGAATCGGACCTATGCAAGTTTTAGCGAAACCCGCCAAACCCGCATAGAAACGATTCAAAGGTGCCCACCAGGCACTTTCGTGCGGGTGGAAAACGAAGTAATAACATTACACAACAGTCCTCGATGGGACCCACAGAACAGATATATACAACAGCGACTCAAAGAGTCAAGAATACAGATATACGGTACAAAGATCCAAATCACCTTGAAAATGATACGGCGTCCGACTACGGACAAGATGTAAATGGGGCTAAGAGCCCTGAAGAATAACCAATGGCGTCCATAACCCTGCCCAGGCCAAGCCGGAAGGGTAACCCTGCTAACGACGTCGATCTCAAAACCTGCTTAAAAAAAGGGGTGCCGACAAAGGGCAAAGGAAAAAGAGGAGCGTCAGTACTGAGGCCAGTACACGGCGAGACTAGAATTCGGCGGTCCTCGCCTACACAGGTATGGTGGACTGAAGCGGCAGCATGCACTAAACAACCTATAGAGACTCGATACAACTGGTGGTTATCAGAGAGGGGAAGGAAGACCTATTCGGAACCAACCTGATGCTACCACCAAACAAACCCATCCTGGCGTTTCCCCCTCGAGACCAAACGAGGAAGTCAACCGAGGAACTCACACAGTTGGCAGTTTTATTTATTCACTTATCGTTGCAGCAATTACTAGTCAGATTGGATAATCATCCTGATAAAATAAGCAGTGGGCACTTTTAGTTAATCATTCCGTGGTAGTTGCAACAATTACTAATCAGATACAATTAGCATGAGATAACCCAAAAACCCAGCAGTTGTTGGTACTTTTATTCAGCCATTCCGTTATAGTTGCCATAATTACTAGTCAGGTACAATGGTCGCAAGCGACACTCCAAACAAGCAATTGTGGGCAGTATTAATTAGCCATTCCATTATAGTGAAGCTGATTACTAGTCATTATAAAGTCAAATTTATAGCAATAAACTTTAGTTATGCTTGTCTATGGTCGAGATACTGTGCTCCAAGTCGTCCATAACCGCGGACACGGCTTTTAGAAAGTTTTACCCGGCCGGGGTGCACCAATAGCAACACACACTCGATCAACCTCGGAAAAACCAAATCAAAACCCAACGAGGCTTTCACGACAAAGCAATCACAGGATTCAGAAATATTTCAGGGGGCCACCCCTTGGAGTCTACCCGCAACGAAGTAAGCAAGCTCCGAGACGGACTCAAGGTTTGGGTGGACGGCTGTGAACGACTGGGAACCCAAAACTGGGCTTGTCGACACCGCGGAATCGTGTCCCGATCCTAAACAGTACAGTGTGCTCCTCGCACAATCGTAAATAAAGCAGTAAAGCATGGCATAGGTACAGGATCATAAATAAAACCTCAAACTAGTTTGTGGCCCCAAGAAATAAGACTGAATCAAGCTCTGGCTCAGGGGGGTCCCATATACCTCCCGGATGTGGATAGTGCGATAAATCAAGGAACAGGTATCAAGTACTCGGGGTCCTACGGGACACAAGTGGGCGTTCGGAAACCAAATATTATCTATCACCCACCGATGCCTCTGCTTACTTCAATTTTAGTTGTTAAACAGTAATTAAAGTGAACGATAAGTAAAGCTATGATCATCTCCAACAGCAACATGCGGCAATACATCAACAACTGTGGCACTTGACGACACGCAACAGCACTTGAGCAAGTGACTACGACGCGCAAGTCCAACTATCTACCAAACAACAAGTAATAGGATGTGTCCAAGGCAATATATGGCTGCAAGGGATATCAAGGGTACGGAAACTAGAGCATCGCAACACAGATAACAATAGATCAACAGGAGGGAATAAATACTATAAAAGTAAGATAGGTAGAAAGGGGAAGATGCTCGCCTGAAAACATTGTCGAAGGGTTCATCCGAAGATCGGGTCGACTCTCGCATCAACTCAACGGTCTTATCCGAGAAGAAGCAAAGCACTAGAAGAAACACCGGATGCGCTATTTAATACTACGGCAAAAGATCGGGCATGATGCATGACATGGCAAAGGTGCGATGCAATTAGGTCATATTAAGTGGAACCAGGGGTCCCGACAAATGATTATATGGTTCGAGTTATTTAGTTACCCCGCAATTTAGATGTTGTCTTAACATTGCAAAAGATAGCACCGGTTCGCTACACAGATTTAAATGAGGCCGATATAAGGCTAGATTTGCCCGCATATGGGCCCCATATTTAATTATTAGGTGAATCGGCATAAGGCCCCCAAACCACATGATATGCATGCGAGATGAATGATTTAATATGCAACAATTTGTTGTTATATTATAAAATAAGGTTTCGGGAAGGGTTCACACATTGAGGGGTCTCGACGATCTTGGGGTTCCGGGGTTCGGGTTCCGTCTCAGGGCTCGACGGATCTGGGGTTCGAGGCTCGACGGAAGCGTTCTCGGATATCAGAGGTAGGTCTTGGCGCATCCGTGGTCTTCGGGTCATGTTGTCGGTCTTGTCGTCTCTCGCAGGGACCTTGGCGTTCCGGGAGGGCGTACTTGGTCTGGCGTCGGGGCATCGGACTCGCCCTGGCCGGTGTCGAACTTGTCGGGTTCTCGTGGCGATCTTTGCATCCTCCCGGTTCGGGTCTTGGCGTCCGAGGGTAGATCTTGGCGTGTCGAAGGTCCGGTCTCCGGGTTCGGGGTGTCGAGGCTTGATCCTCGGGTCCGGGAAGAAGCACTTGGCGTATCCGGGTTGGAGAGCTTGTCGTTCCGTGGCGAACTTGGCGTCCTCTAGGGGAGATCATGTCGAGCCATCGGGTTGGTTTGGTCTTCGGGGTTGTGACGGCGTCATCGGTGCTCCAGATCAACAGCCACACGATTCCATCCGTCTGCAGATGGAGCTGCTCACTTCCTACTCCAGGTGCCCACCACGTCCGTGTACGCGCGCTTCCGGTCACTGATGGAGCCGATGCTCCCTTGGTGCAGCAGCAAGGACAGAGAGGCCGTGGCACGGACGAGACGCAGGAAGAAAGGGCGGAGAGGTCGCTGTCGAGGCCACGTGCTGCCGGGGACCACCGGGCCGAGGGAGCGGGCGCCTGAGGAAGACGGGCCCACGAGGGTGCTGCGCCGCGGGCGGGGCTGGCGTCGGTCGCGCGGGGCAGGACCGCGGGCTGCGCGGCGGCTGGGCATGGTGGTGGCGAGCGGGGCGACTGGCGGCAGCGGAGGCGAGGTGGAGGAGCAGCGGGTGCACGCGCGGCGGCGGGAGGGAGCGGTGGTTGGCGGGCGGCGCGGCGCCTGGGACGGAGAGGCGGAGCGGCGACGCCGGCGGAAAGGCGGGGCGGCGAGCCGGGGTCGGGGAGCCGTGCGGGGCGACGGTGAGGCAGGCCGTGGCGGCGGATGGCGAGGGGCGGCAGGGCGAGCTTGGCGGAGCGGCGGCGCAGAGCGGAGGGACGGGAGGATGCGGGTGCGGGGAGGAGAGAGGGGAGGCGAGCGGGAGCCGCGGCGGCGGGGTCGCCGGTGGTTCTCTGCGGGGGAGGAGGCGAGCGGGGGAGGGTAGCCGGCGCAGAGGGAGAAGAAGGAAGGGGCACGGGGAGGAAGAGAGGAAGGTGGGGGAGGGCGCACCGCGTGGGGGACGCGGGGAGCGGGACCCGCGGGAAGAGGTGGGGGCCACGGGGTGGTCGGTGAGAGAGGACAGGGGTGTGGGGATGTGGCAGGTGAGTGCGTGCGTGCGTGGCTTGTGTGTGGGTGTGGGTGTGGGGCTGGTTGGTGGGATGGGGAGTGGAGAGAGAGGGCAGGATTAGGTGGCAGGTGGGGATTGGGTGAGGGAAGGGAGAGGGTGAGGTGGCGCGTCGGGGTTGGTCCGGGTGAGGTGGAGGCTGGGTGTGGGTAGGTAGATTAACTGGTAGCTTTAGGAATTAGGGGGGACCGTTTTATTTTCCTGGGGTGGTCGTTCGGGTCATTTCGGCCCGTTCGACTGCCCCACTCCAAATAATTAATATTTTTATTTGTTTTACCAACACCGTTTGCAAACCGACAGCAGACAAACAAAATCATCCGGAGACCCGGGGTTTGATATTTGATTAAAGATGGGGCGTTTTATAAACAAAACGGGCTTTGCGAAAATAGTTTTAGACAAACAACACATGATGATGACGATGCAATGCACAAATCAACGCGATTTTCTAGTAGTGGTTTTGCGGGATGCCACATAATGTTTCCCGTCGCCCGATGATATGCCAAAAACGTATCTATAATTTTTGATGTTCCATGCTTGTTTAGTATCTACTTTGCTTTGCTTTGTCTACACTTTGAGGTGTTTTTATATGTTTTCTAGTACTAACCTATTAACAAGATGCCATAGTGCTATTTGCCTGTTTTCTTCTATTTTTGGTTCCAGAAAGGCAGAAAATCAATATTCTCAGAATTGGACGGGACAAAAGCCAAAGTCAATATTTTACCATGGGGAACACGAAGCCAGAGTACGAGACGGAGAGCCACCAGGGGGACACACCCCCTGGCCGTGCAACTAGGGCTAGCCCGCGCCTGGGGGGGGTGTGCGGCCACCCTGGCTGCTCCCTGCGTCGCCTCTTCGCCTATAAAGACCCCCCGATACAGAAAACCTAAGTACTCAATCAATATTCCACGAAACCGTCTATAGCCTCCGCCACCATCATCCCTAGATCGGGGGGATCTAAAGCTCTTCTCGGCACCCTGCCGGAAGGGAGATCATCCCGGAGGCCTTCTTCTTCATCCTGCCAGCCTCCGGTATGAATTGTGAGTAGTTCTACCTTGTACTACGGGTCCATGTAGTAGCTAGATGGTTGTATCTCCTCCTTTGTGTTACCATGTTTAGATCTTGTGAGCTCCGTTCATGATCAAGATCATGTATTTCTAATCATGCATGTTGTGTTTGCGGGGATCCGATGGATATTGAGATTACTATGTCAGATTGATTAATGGTTTTGTCTTATTGATTCTATCATGTCTGTGTTGTTTGAGATCTTGCATGCTCTCCGATTCTAGTAGCTATCTTGGACGAGTAGATTCTAGTGACTCCAAGAGGGAGTATTTATGCTTGATAGTGGGTTCATGCCTCTATTTAATCTAAGTGAAGTGACATAAATCTCTAGGGTTGTAGATGTGTTGTTGCCACTCGTGATAAAACAATGGTATCTTGTTCATTGAACAAGTGGATTGTTTACCTTACACACTTTGCTTAAAGTAGTTATCCGTTGCTTGCAACTTAATACTGGAGGGGGATCGGATGATAACCTGAAGGTGGATTACTAGTCATAGATGCAGTTGGATGGCAGTCTATGTATGTTGTTGTATTGCCCAATCGAATCTCATAGGATCATGAATGTGTAGTATTGCATTGTTATGCCTTCCTCAGTCCTGTCAATTGCCCTGCTGTAATTTGTTTACCCAGCATGCCATGTTTGTTTATATTAAGGAGAACACCTCTAGTGAACTATGGACCCCGGTCCAATATTTACCATTGATACATCTTCCACTGTTACTGTGTACTTTCTACAAACCACTATTACCTTCCAAACCATACAGTTAACCCTTTGTTTTCAGCAAAGCGGTGAGATTGACAACCTCACTGTTCGTTGGGGCAAAGTCTTGAGTTTGTGCTGTGCAGGTTTCCAAGTTGCTAGCAACACCTTTGAGTCATTTCCTTCCTCCTACTGGTTCGATAACCTTGGTTTCTTACTGAGGGAAAACTTGCTGCTGTGCTCATCATACCTTCCTCTTGGGGTCTCCCAACGAAGCTTCCATGCACCATCAAGACTTTTCTGGCGCCGTTGCCGGGGAGGCTAAAGACGTCTTCACAAGGGGAGTCCTTCACAACCTTTTCTCTTTACTTTGTTTTTGTTTTTCTTAGTTTCTTTTGCTTGGTTTGGTTTGCCTCTTTTATCAAAAACTCCAAAAAAATTAGTTTAGTTTGGTTTGATTTCTCTTATCAAAAACACAAAAAAAATTAGTTCCTACTCTAGTTGCTGCTGCTGTTGGCTTGCTCCACTTTTGCCAAAATGAACTCTGATGAGAACACCAAGTTGTGTGACTTCACTAGCACACACAACAATGATTTCCTAAGTAATCCTATTGCTCCACCTGCTCCTGATGCTACCTTTTATGAAATTAAGCCTGCTTTGTTGAATCTTATGATGAGAGAGCAATTTTCTGGTGCTAGTTCTGATGATGCTGATGCCCACCTCAATAACTTTGTTGAACTTTGCGAGATGCAAAAATATAAGAATGTAGATGGAGATATTATTAAGCTCAAATTGTTTCCTTTCTCCTTGAGAGGAAAAGCTAAAGAATGGTTGCTATCCTTGTCTAGAAATAGTATTGATTCTTGGATTAAGTGCCAAGATGCTTTTATTGGAAAATACTATCCTCCTGCTGAGATTATATATCTGTGAGAAGTGATATAATTAAATTTAAACAAATTGATAATGAACATGTTGCTCAAGCTTGGGAAAGAATGAAATCTTTGGTTAAGAATTGTCCCACTCATGGACTTACTGCTTGGATGATTATCCAGACTTTTTATGCAGGTTTGAACTTCTCCTCAAGAAACCTGTTGGATTCGGCTGCTGGAGGTACCTTTATGACCATTACCTTGGGTGCTGCAACAAATCTCCTTGATAATATGATGGTTAATTATTCTGAATGGCACACTGAGAGAGCTCCACATGGTAAGAAGGTAAATTCTGTTGAAGAAACCTCCTCTGTGAGTGATAAGATTGATGTTATGATGGTTATGCTTGTTAATGGGAAAGCTCATATAGATCCTAATAATGTTCCCTTGGCCTCTTTGGTTGCTCAAGAAGTGCAAGTTGATGTGAACTTCATTAGAAACAACAATTTCAACAACAATGCCTATAGGAATAATTTTGGTAGTAATTATAGGCCTTATCCTCCTAATAATGGAAATACCTATGGAAACTCCTACAACAATGCTAGAAGTGCTCCCTATGAACTTTAAGTCATGCTCAAATACTTTATTAGTAAACAAACCAATTTCAACAAGACTGTGGAGGAAAAGCTTTCAAATGTTGAGAAAAATATTTCCTCTTTGTCTGAAGCACAATCCTCTTTGATTAATAAAATGGCTGCTAAACCCGAAACCTTGGAAAGTACCTTTGCTGCTACTTATGCCATACAAGTTACTATTGATGAAAATGTTAGACTGTTAGCCCAACTTCATGCTAAGTGGGAAAGAGAAGCTGAAATTGCTAGAAACAATAGTGTGTGCACTATCACCACCACCAATATGGATGCCACTAAACCACAAGACGTCCCTATTACTCCTACCACAATGTATAAACTCAATGAGTCTACTACTAGTGATGCTAAGTTTGATTTTGATCTTGATGGTTGCAATATTTCTGAAGTGATTATGTTCCTAGAAAAGCTTGCTAGAAGTCCTGATGCTAGTGATATGAATATGGCTTTCACCAAACATATTACAGATGTTCTTATTAAAATTAAGGAAGAGAAGTTGAAACACAAAGCCTCTATTCCTAGGGAAGTAGAAGATAGTTGGGAACCCATTATTAATATGCAAGTGAATGACTTTGATCTCAAAGCTTCATGTGACCTTGGTTCTAGTGTCTCTATTATGCCTAGAAAGATTTATGAAATGCTTGATTTGCCACCTTTGGAAGATTGTTATCTGGATGTCCTACTTAATGATAATGCTAAAAATAAACTCATGGGGAGTGTTAATGATGTTCTTATTATGGTTAACAATGCTTATGTCCCTGTTGATTTATATGTTTTGGATGTTGAATATAATGCTTCTTGTCCTATTACTTTGGGAAGACCTTTTCTTAGAAATGTTGGTGCCATTACTGATATGAAAGAAGGCACCATTAAATATCAATTTAAATTCAAGAAAGGTATTGAACACTTCCCTATGAGGAGAGAGAAGTTTCTTTTTGCTCCTCCTTTGAAAGCAAGGTTTGATGTTAATGCTTCTTCATTTGAAAATACTTGATTCTTGCTTCTTGTGCCTAACTTAAAGGCGTTAAAGAGAAGTACTTATTGGGAGATAACCCAAAAGTTTTATTGAGTCTTGGAAGTTATTACTTCAGTAATGACCTCTTCTTATCCTTTTTATTTTCTTTTTGTGCCAAGAATGACCTCTAATGAGAGGAAAGTAAGATTTGGGGAGTTGCTGTCCCGAAACAGATTTTTGTGTTCCACTGTAAAAATTTGTGTAAAATCTCTATAAGTCATATTGAGATAACATTTTCTGTATAAATCCCCCAGTATGTTAGCTAACTTTCGTTAGTTCAACACTTTTTATTTGAGCAACAGAAGGTCTTTGAAAAAATCGGTTTTTACCTACTGGTCTGTTTTGACAGATTTCTGCCATTATTTGCATTTGCTTCTTATTGATTCCTTTTTGGGTTCTTTTTGGGAAATTGAGTTTTTTGAGGGAATTGCTACAGTATCTTGTGTTTTTAGTGAAAGTTTTGCTGTTCTAAAGCTAAACCCAAGGGTCTATTATCTTTTGAATACACTAATGTTGGTAATGAAGATTGTGTGAAGTTTTGTATGAAGGAAAATTTCCAGGTGTAAAGTAAGAATGATGTAATGAGATGAAGAATGCACAAAATCTCAATCTTGGGTATGCCACCCCGTATCACCCCAAGAAATATTCAAGAGGTACAAGCATCAAAGCTTGGGGATGCCCAAGGCATCCCCATCTTCATCAATAAAAAGCTCAGGTCTTTCTAGACACTTCGTTTTTATTGTTTCATGCACAGTTGTGTTGTTCTTGGAGAGTCTTAGTTTTCGTTTGGTTTTCTTAGTTTGCTTGAATAAAGTAGTTTGGACCCCCGCTCTCTCTGTGTTGTTTCAAATAAGTTGATTGGTGTTGGAAAGGAGTAGAAATTTCTTGCTTGCATAGTACAAGAGGAGCTTGCTTTGACTGTGAATTAGACTTTAGCATGTCATGCTAGGTGTTGTTTTGACCTTATGCTTAGTGATTATTGCTATAGCATGATTTGTTCCAAACAATTGGGATTGCTTAATGTGCCTTGAAGGAATCATGCATTGTTTTAGCATACAAAAGCATAGTATTGTGGTATTCTCCTTTGATGCTTTGTTTGGGTTGACTTGACACATGCTCACACCATGTTATGACTATAACAAGTCACCATAGCCTCTATGATCATTTAGTCCTTGACTTGTAGTACCACTTTATGCTTTGATTAGTAATGTTTTGTTGCTCTGCATGATTATGGCCATTATTGCTAGTTGGTCGCTCCTAGTCTTTTGCTAGCCCCCACTTGTATGAGTAAGTTCTACTCATGCATCCAACTCCCAAGAAACCAAGTTATTCCACAATGTCCACTATAAATTCCTATGCATGGTGTGTTACACCATTACAAGTATATTCTTGTTTTCATCTATCTTCCAATTTAAAAGTCTTTTTGTTATGTGAAAACTTAGTGATTAAAGCTCTCACGAACTTGATGGCACACTTTATTTTTCTTGCCCCTAATAAACTTGAACTATTGTGTCATCTATGTTGTATATGCTTGCACTTAAATCGTGCTATCATGGGGAACGCTTTCAACATTGCACTTGTACTTTGTACACAATTGATATCATGCTCTTTTGTCTATGGATGTCGTCAGTGTGAAATGAAAGGGGAGCTTGTAAGTCCATGGAGTTATGTATGTGTGTTAGAGAAACGCCTGGGTAGCTAGCCTAAGCCATGCCTAATCATGGTGGAAACTTGCAGCATCACCATAGTGACATCTATGAAGCATTCTTCTTATAAAAAAGAGATAGAAAAAGAGATTGAGAAAAAGAAAAAAAATGAGAAAAGAGGAAAGAGAGAAAAAAGCAGCATATTCCCATGGTAAATAAGAATATTGCTGAGATGCTCATTGTCTGCTTGCTTTGTCATTTTGATTATGGGATAGCTCCTGTATCATGTGCAAGGGTGTAACACCCTTATATTGGCCCTATGCAAGTTTCAGCGATTCCCGCCAAACCCGCATAGAAACGCTTCAAAGGTGCCCACCTGCGGTGACCCAACATACCACTGCATGACGTAGTACACTATAGTCGTTGACATAACACCAATGAAACACCGTTCACTAGTATTACATCCCTCAGAGTGGTACAACAGAAACATAGCAGGTCCAAGACATGACTATAGGTTACAACTCTACTCTTTACAAAAGATCTAGAGAACAATCTAGGTTAAAGAGAGAAAAAGAGACTTCTTACAAAGAAGAATCAAAGAATAACAACTCCAAATCTATCATACTAATAAGACTAGTATCTAAAATATTGGGGCTTGCATTGTTGCTATTGCAATACTCTACAGAAATAGGTTCTATGGCTAGAGATTTTATTCCTATCTAATCAGTAACTTTGTCTTCACTTTAGTTGATGTATATGTTGACTTTGTTGACTTCATTGAAGAGCTTGAGCTTTTGATGATGATTCCTAGAGCATAACTTGATGTAGACGTCGTCTTAATGGCTTCAGAATCTAGCAAGGGTTAAGAAGATACATTGAGTACGAGCGTACTTAGAAAGTTTCACTAGAAGGTAGTGTTTGATGCACTATATCTACAGCCACAGATCGTAGGTCATAGGCAATGCAGGTTTTTGTAAACATTTCTTCAAAGGTTGCTTTTATTCTGAAAGCAATGTCCGTCAGCCTTCACGGGTTTACTAGAACTTTCATGGAGGTCCTTTCCCGCCGCGTACTTAGCTCCTTCCCCGAACAGGGAGTAACAAGTTATAGTTCTTACACTCTGCAGAGGTACGTTACTTTACCCATGAGAGATCTTAGCTTTGTTGCACATCCGAGTTGCAGGCTCGTTCACACTACCTTGGTGTGAGGCCCAGACTAAGATCCAAGCCAATCACTGTCTTCTCCACGGCCCCGCATGTCTCCTTGGTGTACGCCAGCCCACCTATTGAATTACGGCAATTGGCAGTACCGACCATTCAGATACCGAAACTATCGTGGGACATTGAGGGTTCCCACCCGTATGCTGCATATCATCTACGAATTACCAATATATGCACACTACGAGTGATAACATCCACGACCCGCACATCCGGCTCCATGCGAGAGGGAAAAGATACAACTGACTTCTTCGCCCCATTCCAAATCTCATGGTCAACTCGTAATATACGGCGCAAGAATCACTGGAGACATTGGTTGTTAAGTCCTAGGTAATATGTTCCTTTACCAACGGAACTTTCATAGTAGGTTATTACCTCATGGTAAATAACCTATAATCATATTATTATGAAAATAGTGTTTTCTGACCTTTTTCAAATGCAGGTGATGACAACACTGGATTTGCAAAATACTTTACAGAAAATAATCAAAGGACATGAGCAAGTGTGAACTTGCCTTTTGTGATTGCAATATTATGCACTCACGGTCTTCAAGACAATATAAGATCCAATATCTGAAATCAGCATCATTGGTCTGGTAAGGACTAATGTTTAAAGAAGCAAGATGCTACTGTGCATAGTAATGTAATGCAATTTGATAAACTCGAATCCCCAGAATAAGCGTTGATCTAGGGTTTGGATACTAGGAATGGTTCCTTTAGAATGTGTTATACTTTTAGATAAGCTTCACACTTGTGTTTCTTATTAAGGCTTGTGAGTGTGTGTGAAACAACATGTAATTACATTACCATACAACAATAATATACACAAATGTGGAATGCTACTCAAAGACTACTTATATAAGAATTGCCTTATCTTCAAATCTTACTTTACAAGTATATGAATTTGTAAGGAACTTAAGTATTAACAATCCTGATATACAAGTAAAGTTTAAAGCAATGTGATTATGATTAATTGTCATCTGTTGACTATGATGAAAGTCTTTGAGTTTAGTTATTAAGGTTGGAGATATTATCGTAAGACTTGTTGTTTGAAGTGGCAAAAAGAATAACATTTGAAGAAAAGATTTCTTTTCTATGGTTTAAACAATCTTTGTGGTTAATCAGATGTGGTCGATGTTGTTTGTTCTTGGTTAAATAGTTTGGACTTGAGATGCTTTACGGCTTAATTATAACAGACCAAAGTTAACTATAAAACACATAACAAGGTTTTAGCATTATATTTAAAGCCTTGTAGACTTAAAGTTAACTTTAAGAACATAGATCTTCAGGTGTATTGCTTATGATATTTGTATATTGTTTACTTTATATTGTTTTCCTGGGGTTAACTAAGATTGGTAACACTTTTACTTGGATTATGTTTTCTTTAGAGTATGATTGAATAGAAGTATTTACCTTCTTATAAATGGGTGGTAATAATTTGTATCCAAAAAATAATATTACTTAACTACTTATGAATTCACTATAGTGTTTTGGTATGTTTATAAATTTGTGATTGAAACAATGGTAAAAGGTTCTATTTGGTTAAAAATATCATTCTTGAAGATTTTATAATTGATAAGAACCTTTTTAGAAAATGATCTATACTTAGGGTTGAATGATAATTCAATAAAATTGTATTAAAAAATGTGTTGAACCATTTTGACTTCACATTATCAACATTTGAGACTAATACTATTTATTAGACTTTATTTGGCTAATTTTAGAAATATTAGCAGTTTTATTTACCCTTATATGAATTATTAATTAAGGAAATTAGGTTTAAATTCAAGTTATTAGGGTATTAAGTTTTTATTTACCTAAAAAATGGAATGTTATATTTTTAACATGTAAATATTATTTTTGTGATCATTTTGATATATTACATTTATTTTTTTGATTTAAAAATATTAAGATATGATTTTTATAAGATTTAATACTATATAAGTACCTAATAAATAATAGATATTTAATTAAGTGAAATAATAATACATGATTATGGCATTAAGTTATAGTTCTTATTTTTCTAAGAATTTTGATATATTATTTATATTTTTAGCATTTATCATTATTAAATTATGAATTATCAAAGTTTTATCACTTATAAACCTTTATTAAATAATATTTATTTAAATAATTAACACAATAATATTTGTTAATATAATTAAGTTATATATTTTATTTTTCTAAATTTTTTCATATATTAAACATATTTTTTTGAATTATAAAACAAAAGTTATTGAATTTACAAGTTTTAATCATTTTATTACATTTCAGGAAATATTTATATTTGATCTTATAATGTTTTATCTATTTCCTAAATATGAAATACTTTTGATGCCAAGGCTAAACCTACCCAAGGTCACTGACCAGTGGGGTCAGTACCACGTCATGCGCCACATGTGTAAAGACTGGGTCAAACCAACTGACTGAGCAGCGGTGACATGAGCATGACGTAAGGCTTACGTCAACAATGGGGAAACGTACAGGTGGTACTCGAATCCGGCGACAAGACACACGCGCGCTTGCGGGGTTAGGAAGTTTGGACGTGGAAGACAAAGTCAATTCGAATGGTGGCCGCGCCGCCCTGAAATGGTCACCGGAGGAAGGCCGGCGGCGAGCTTTTGCGACGGTACGGTCAGAGTCCTCGTGGGTCGATAACTACGGCACACGAACAATGAATCGGACAGGACCACGAGGTTCAGAGGCTCACCGGGAGCATGACGAAAGGCTCGGCGAAGCCTAAGGTGGTCGGGAGCGGTCTAATCGTCGACGATGGTCTCCATCGGAGTCGGAGAAGATGGTCTCGATTCGGTTGACCCTATGCATCCTAGCTCGATTCCTTTCTCTACGATGGCGAGGAAGATGGCACGGAGCGCACATCATCCTTGGACGGCTCTGGGGTGGTCTCCAGAAGACGGCATGCATCGGCGGTTGAGGCTAGGGTTTCAGTTAAGAAGAGAAAACTGAGAGAGAGAGAGTGTGTGGGCGATTGGGAGAGGATGAGGATGAGGAGTAGCATCGGGGTGGCGTCTTTATCACCTCCCAGGGTGTCGGTGGCGAGCATCGCAGTGCACGGCAGCGATGGATGGCATCAGCCACTGCCACCGAGCAGCTTCCAGTAGACGAAGAAGACGATGATAGGAATTTTGCGGAAACCCCCTGGCATAATTTCAAGCGCAAACCGCAGTCCCTGTCGATGTCCCACTCGTCTGCCACTATGGTGATGAGCTGGGCTCGTTGTTGGGACGTAGTAAAGTGAGCGAAACACGTGTGCTACTACTTGTGGGCGGTAGATAAGCAAAGAGGGAAATGGGCCTCGGCCTAGTTTCTGGACCGAATCCTCTTTTTTTATTCTTTTACATTTCTGTTTTGTTTCTAATCTTGTATTCACACATTTGTTAGCTTTTCTTTATAGAAATTACTTGCTAAATAATTGTAGCAATACCAAAATGTATTTAGTATCATTTTGTGAGATTTTATTAAATAATGTTATATTTCTTTATTTTCTTTATGTAGATCCTTTTAATATCTTGTAAGGGCCTTTGTTATTAATTTTCTTTCCATAATAAACCATGGATTTATATTAGGATATTTCCTTATTTGTTTATAAAACTTAATTCTAGTTAACTTATAGTTTGGAGGGAAATTTTTATTATAATGATCCTATATCATTATTTGATGCATGATATACTAAGGAATTAATATGGTTAATATTACTCCCATGAATCTAGGAAATAACAAGGTATATATTTTATTATAACTAATATAGGAGTTAGGGTTTGAATTGCCATAAGTTCTTAGGAGATTTAATATACTCATATTCTTTTATAAGATGGATAAAAATTAATGGTTAAGTCATATTGTCCTCATGCTTGTGTTCATGAATGGTATCACCATCCAGGATAAAATAGTGGGGTTGTTCTTTAGGCTAACTTATGACAAAAAATTGATAAAGATAGTTCCTAAGCACCTATGATCATGATGGTGGAAAATGACAAAGATGTGCTTAAGTGATTTGATATAGGAAAATATTCCTATAAGCCATTTTGGAAATAGAATGATTTATTAGACATATGAAATGGATATTATGTTTTGTTATAGAATTAAGGTTGAATGTTTACCAAGAATTCCTATCTTCCATATTTCATAGTTCTGGACTTCTAATTAAGGAATTCCTTTCCTAGATACACTACTTCTTCCTATCCATCATCATCTGTTAACATGATGAGCTTTTCTTCACAAGAATATTCTTATCCACCTTTTATTCTTCTAAATACATTTATAAACCCAATGTGCTTAACACTAAAGCTCGATATGGTATCCTCATAACGATAATTCTTATCTCTAGGATATTTCTAATGAATCCAACAGTAATATAACTCTAATAGATGTATATATTAAATTCTACTTCACCTCAGCTATTTAGTACTCTCTAAGAGGAATATTCTACTTCTCTAACTTAATTCTTCTTTAGTATGAGCTTGGTTATACTATCTTAACTTTAGTTACCTCAGTGACTCACACTCCAACTTCACATTGTAACTTTGTGACTTGTAATGACTAACCTAAGATAACCTATCTATACTAGGGTTTAATCATGTCCTATCCATTAATGTCACTTATTGTAACATCCCAAAAATACTAAACTTGGATCATCAAATTCTAATCCTCACATTTAGGGTTAACAAAAACTTTTCTAAATAAAATTATGAATGCATGCATATGTGTGTGCATTGATTTTGAATTCTTTTAAACCCACCTTGTTTGTTTGTTTCATTGCTTGTAAAATATTTCTTAGGTGAAATAAACATCATCTAAAACATTTCCCACACTTTTCCTAAAGACAAGTAAATCAAAACACATATATGAAGTGAATGGTCACTTTGACCAATTTAACTCCCATGCCTACTTTGGCTGTCTCAAACTTTCAAAACCTAACAGAAACTTTTCTGGATCTTTACACCCCTTGAATGTACTCATAAAAAGGTATCAAGGCCCACTTTGTGATCATCCAGAAACTTTCAAATGCATAGTTTAATTGATAATTCAAAATTTAATCCTTATCATATGGGAAGATCCCACTTTCTCAAAAGCACTCAAACAAGCTCAACTTTCAAAACCCAAGCATCTGCAGACTCACCACCACCAATCAAGCAAACCCACCAAAATTCATTTCAAAATTCAAAACTTGATTTCATGCGGCCATTTCATCAAACAGGTTGCAGACACAAATCAAACAAACATCAAACACTATAGTGTGCAGTAAAATTGGCCTAACTTGTTCCCTAGTTAGCTCACACACAGCTCAGTAGATCATCTAGGAAGTTTAACTAAGGACTAGCACCCCTGTGAGCTTGCCATTGCCATCAATGGTGAACAGCCGAAGCCAACCTTGCCACCCCATTGTGGACAGCAGGCTAGAGGAAGAACTAGCCGTGCCAACCTTGTCTGGGAGGCAGCCCACCGTCCACCGCTACTACCTGTCCCAGCCGCGAGCATTGCCAAGCCCTGGACCACGCGCACAAGCCGCGCCCAGACCATGCCGAGCGTGCGCTAGAGCGCCACCCTCGACCAGCGTCCACAGACCGCACGCCGCCCTCACCGCGTTCACACACGATCACCACCGACCCAGGAGACCGCCAGACATCCCCGTTTGCCGCCCCGTGCCATACAGCCACCGCCCGCCGTCGAAGACGCCGCCTCTGCCGCGCAGAGCACCGCCCGTTCCAGACCAATCCGCACCGCCCCATGCCTCGAGACCATGTCGTTGAGCACCGCCAGGAGACACCGCACCGTCCCCTACCCTTGCCCATGCCTTTAGCCGCTTGTAACCTCGCCCCCGACGAGCTCACCGTGCGCCCCGACGGTCCCCTCGCTCGACTATAAATAGAGGCCACCCCCGCATGATTTCTTCACACCATCTCAATCCCCTCTCCTCACTGACCGTGCCACACCGTTCTCAGAGCAAGGCGAGCACTACCTCGCCAGAATTTCACCGGAGCCCGCCGCCTCTGGAGAAGAAGGGAGCCAGCGATTGGAGCCGCCCCAGGAGAAGCCACCAGTACGAGGAGATTCGCCGTCGTCGACTTCGTCGTTCGCCCGCCTCGCCGACCCTCGCCCGTACCCCGGTGAGCCCCCAGCACCCCTCACTGGCCGCGCTAGGTTTCGTTCTCGCCGGAGTTGTCTCGCGTCGACGATGACCCCCAGCCGTTGGATTAGAACTAGATCGAACGATCCACGTTGCCCCATACCGCTTCGCCCAGCCCCGTGTCACTGACGAGTGGGGACACCCACTTAAGCAGCCCGCGGGAGCACTGCGCTTAGCAGGCCGGCCCAGTAACTTTTCCCGTGCTGCCCAGCGATTCAAATTAAACCTTTTTCTTTTTAAATTCAAACACACCTCTGTACCCAACTTCAAAAATCAACCCAGATCGATTCAGTGCATCAAATTGAATGAAACCAATTTTGTTGGAAAGGTCTGTGAATGCTGAATCCAAGCCCGTTGGATTCAAGTCATTTGGATCTATAGATCACCCATAGTAAAAATAACAAGGAAGAAGCTTTTCTGCATTCAAACATTTTTCAAATTTAAACCATAAAAGCTTTTGAGTTGATTCCAACTCTCAAAAATCACATTTAACCATACCTTTCAGAATATATAAAAATATATAGGTTTACTTGCAGAAATAATGTTCAAGTAATAAAAGAATGCTACATAAGCATTTCTAGCCACTTTAATTAATTAAAATAAAAGGGTAAAACCTTATTAAATTGTGACACCACTTTAAATCACATTCCCATGGACTACAATATGTGGTGATGACATGTGTCAACATGATCCCATATTTGGTTTGGAGAATATTAAATCTTAAGTAGTTTTTCAATGAGTAGAAATTACTTTTCTAAAAATAAAAAGAATCAAATCAAGCCTTAACCTTGTAAGGTTAGAGATGATGTTAGATCATCTATAAGACCCTTGTGTGTGATGATTGCAAGTAGTTAAGTATTGTTTGGTGATTGTGTACCTCGTATTTATTCATAGACGCTAGTACCGACCAAGGATACGAGGAGGAAGGAGGATACTACGAAGAAGAAGCCGAGGAGAACTTCAACCACTGCTCTGCACAAGGCAAGCTTATATTGACAATGATGCAAGCTAAAACTTGCAAGACACTCTACTTTAGCAAGCCAAATACTACTAGTGAATGAGCAAGCTGATACTATACCTATGCAAGCTAACCCTTGCAAGATTACCCATTTGATAAACCAATCCTAGATTTATGTGCAAGCTTCTCACTTTATTTCTTTATCAAAGCTTACTTAGAGTTTACTTAAGTGACTGGTAGATTTTGGAAAGATGCTGAAGGTTGCATAAAGAGCATAAAATTTGGCCTAAGCTAGAAACCTTGATATCAGCCTAAGATATAAGGTTGGACTTAGTGAAACTCCACTAGTTACCACCCCTCATTAGTACTACCCCCACCTGTAGATGCTAGTGCTAAGCATAAAACTTGATCAACTTTTAGATGGGAATACTTGGTGGAAAAATGGTTATGAAAACCTTGGAATGATGGATCATTCTATTGAAATGTTTTGGACATGTGTTTCCAAACACTTGATGATTTTGGTGATGAAAATGTTGAGGCATGAGCCTTAGCCCTTTATAAAACTGATGGTTGTCTGGATGCGATACCATTCCAATTTTAGCGTACAACCACAATACCCGAATATTGGGTTGGGCTTGACTGGAAACTTATATACTTTAGTATTAGTTCCCTCACGGCCAAGGTCTGAGCTGAGGCTACCTTGTGAAGATTGTCCACCTGTGCAGTACCCAAGATGACAGCTGGTCATGGTTGGGAGGCCAAACTCACAGGAGAGGTGCTTATACTAGGGCGTGTAATTGAAAGGGTAGGATTGATTATCCGCATACTGAGTATGGTGAATTCTGGATTTGTTCCTGACGGATGTATCGAATGTTGTGGTGAAAGTGTACAATCTCTGAAGAGTGTCAAAATTTTCGAATAGCCGCATCCGCAGTTATGGACAGTTGGAGTGGCCATACTGTTCCCCCGTCAGACTTTTCAAAATGACATGTGAAATGAATTGAGACTTTGACTTGACCACAATAGAGTTGTGACCTAGAATACAAGTTCCCACTTAGGATTTATAAAATTATGACTAGCTTTAGAACCTAGAAGAGATAAATCTGGCTTTTGCAAAACAACCCTAGAGCCTAGTGTCCTATTATCCAAAAACCCCCTTTACTTGTTAGTATTAGTTTGCGAGTACTTAAAGCGTACTCATGGCTTTGTCCCTGGCTATTCCCATGATCAGACTATGAAGAGGAGTACCTAGAAGATGGACCCTAGGAAGGTTACGACAACTAGCATCATCTCCCATCGTCAGCATTGCCTGTGACCCCGAGGATGGAGCTTCGCCTACGCTACCGTTATTATTACGTATTCCGCTGCTTGATGTTGTATTAAGAACTGGATCATGAGATCCCTATTTGTATAAGAACTTATGTATCGTTTGTAATGGATGAAGTACTATGGTATCCAATTCTGTTATGTCTCGCAAAAATGGTAATCCTGGGATTGCGATGTATGGCATAACAGGCATCTAGGATTGAAAAATCCGGGTGTTGACACTTATACATGATATAATCATTCACTCTTAGTGACTTGTGCATGATCATTGTAATTCTTTGATCATTTATAGTTTAGGTTTCCAGTTGGCTAATCAAGGACTTTATCAATACAACATTACAGTTGTATATTATTATCTTATGAATATCTCTATTGGATTAAGATATACTATATATTGATTATGACTACTTGATCCAATAGGATTCCTCCTTGGTAACTATCTTCAATATTCATCCTTATGATCCTCTTTGTTACCACATATATCTTTATTTTAGACAACTCTTCTATCTATTCAATAGTGAGTTACTCCACCATTTTCACATTCATTTAACTCCCTTCAATCACTCCACTCCTATAGATGATACCTAAAACTAGCATTACCACTTACCTCTTCTTACTTCCTTCTTTATAGGTTTAAATTGATTGTTATGATAAGAGCAAGAGTTGATAGATCAAGAATTGATAGGTTAAGAATTGGTGAATCAATAGTTGATTACTCAACATTGATGAACATAGATATTAGAATATGATTCAATAGAGATGATAAGGATTGATATGGAAAGAAAGATATGTGGTGAATGATCTTGACTTGGTTTCTTTCCTACTCAAACTCACTAAAGAGTTAAGGTTGTATTACCATGATGCTCATGGTAGAAATAGATAAGATTAAAATAGGTCAAGAGTTAGTTATTACATTCTTGTTACTTGAATTATATCCATAACTCGGTATTCATGGTTGTTGTAATGAATACTATGGAATGATCACTTAAGGATCAGATATTAATCATTAAGCAATGTGTCATGGTTTAATTTTATTACATTTGATCTACCCTTAGATCAAATCTTCCTTACCCAAAATAAGGTTTTAGCAAAGGTCATATTGAAACTTATCGCAGTCAACTTGATGATCTACTTCAATTCCATCAAATTGAGAGAAGCTTTAATCACCTTGAGAAGTTTTGTTCAAAAGCGCAAAATTATTCGGATTTTTCAATGCACACATATGGGTTTAGCTTATTTCTAAGATCTAATGCTGGGATGTTACACCACCAGGCACTTTCTTGCAGGTGGAAAACAAAGTAATATCATTACACAATAGTCCACGATGGAACCCACAGAACAAATATATACAACAAGGACCCCAAGAGTCAAGAATACAGATATACAGTACAAAGATCCAAATCACCTTGAAAAATATATAGCGTCCGAGTATGGACAAGATGCAAATTGAGCTTAGAGCCCTGAAGAATATCCAATGGAATCCATAACCCTGCCCAGGCCCAGCCGGAAGGGTAACCTTGCTAACGAGGTCGATCTCAAAACCTGCTAGAACAAAAGGGGTGCCGACAAAGGGCATAGGAAAAAGAGAGCGGTCAGTACCAAGGCCAGTACACAGAGAGTCTTAGAATTCAGCGGTCCTCTCCTACATAGGTATGGTGGACTGAAGCGACAGCGCAAGATTGCACTAAACAACCTATAGAATCTCGATACAACTGGTGGCTATCAGAGGGAGTTAAGAAAGACCTATATGGATCCAACCTGATACTAACACCAAGCATACCCATCCTGGTATTTCCCCCTCGATACCAAACAAGGAAGTCAACAAAGGAACTCACGCTGTTGAAAGTTTTATTCATTCCGTTATAGTTGCAGCAATTACTAGTCAGGTATAGATAGCATGAGTCATCCTGATATAATAAGCAATGGGCACTTTTAGTTAACCATTCTGTTGTAGTTGTGATACTTACTAGTCAGATACATATAGCATGAGACATTCAAACACCCAGCAGTTGTTGGTACCTTTATTGTCACATCCCAAAATTTTCCAAATTTTGAAATGTGAAAAATAAATAAACAAAATAAATAATTGTTGAAATTTAGGGTGAAAAGGAACTTTTTGTTTCTAAATGGAAACATCAAAACCCTTCTTGAACAAAATTTGAATAGAAGGGAATCCAACAAAATTTCAAACAAGTGAAATGCATTCATCAATGAATGTATCTTGAAATTTAAACACTTGGAAAAGTTAAACCAAAACCCTAAAAAGTTAATGGAAGAAAATTATTTCCAAGGTCTCTCTAAGACTATGGATTTTATCCATATAAAAATTCATCAAAAAACATTTTTTGATCAAGAATGATAAATAAAAATATTATAAAACCATAGAAATTGGTTTCATTAAATTTGGAGCCATGGATAAAAACTTATGAAGTTAATAAGTTAAAAGGAAATAATTTCCAAAGCTAATAAAGCTCCTAACTAAAATACATACCCAATTGTGAGCAAATTAATCCTAAAAGGATTTAAAAAGATAAACAAATATTAAAATAAAATTCTACAAATTGGAATCACCAATTTTGGATCTATAAATAAAAAGATATGGATTTTATAAAACAAAGAAAGAAAGAAATAATTAAGGAATATTTTAAAACCAAATTAAATCTTGGCCAAATCCATAAACAAATAGAATGAAAGTTTACTGAATAATAAAAAGGAGAAAAGGATTATTTAAATAAAATCATAAGGATTGAACAATGTCCAATTTTATTTAAATAAAGACAAATTGCCTAAATAATAAATTCCAAGAAAATTATTTAGAAGACAAACTAAATCTTGAATTAAATGCATAAGCAAATGGAATAAAGATAATCCAAATAAAATAAAGGGATAAATAATATTCAAATAAAATTATATGGCATTAACCAAATTCAATTCTATTTGAATGAAAACAAAAATCCCTAATAGAAATGATTAATTAAATCATGAGAAAATAATAAAGTGGAATTTGCCAAAGTGAATTAAAAGTTATTTAATTAACTTAAAAAGAATAAAAGAGTTATTTGAATAAAATTTATATGGGTATAAAATCATATTTGATTTTATTTGAATAAAGTCAAATGCCCAATTTAAATAAATATTAAATCATATTAAAATATTTGAATAATTCAAAGTGAATTATTTAAACACACCTTATAAACAGAATGAAAACCTACTAAAACTTTGGAAAATATTTGAAAATAAATGAGAGTTTAAATCATTTGATTTAAATTCAAAATAGAAAATAGAAACAGAAAAATAAAAAGAAAACATGGAGAAAAAAATAAGAAAAGAAGCAAACCCGGTAATCTAACCCAGCCCAGCAGGCCCAGCTAGCCCAGCATAGCCCACCTCTCTCCCCCGTGAGCCCCCTTTTCTTACAGTAGCTCATACCCTCTCAGCCACTGACTACGTGACCCCACGCTTAACCCTCACCCCGCTGACTAACCGGTCCCACTACCAAGCCATCGTCTCTCCACCCCACGCTGACCTCGCCCTCGCTCAGGCCGTTTCTACTCAATTAAACCTCGATTCAATTCGCTTAATCACGCCAGTAAATCATCCCCGTAACCTCGTCCTCTTAAGCGCCTCCTCCCCCTCTCTCTTTCCCCTCGCTCGCCATTCTTTCACCGCCACCAGGCTGCTCTAATTTCCTCTTGCAAGCCTCACTACCCGACGAACTCCGGCCATGATTCCGGCCAGCCCTCACCTCCCCATTGCCCCTAGCTTCCACGAGCGTGTTCCCCATCGTCTCACACACCTGCCCATAGCCCCAGCTCGCCCACGCGCGCCCTAGAAGCTCGGCTTCGTCATCACCCGAGCGCCACCGCGGACTACTTCGACTCCAGCAGCCTTCCCCGGTAATCCTTGACCGCCCCCGCCTCTCTGGTTGACACGATCTTGCTCGCCTCTCTCGTGCGTGTATAACACACTCTTTTCTTTGCCTTAGTGCGGTCCGTAACTTCACCAACAACGACAGCCCGAGCACACCGTCGTTAGCAACATCTCCGACGAGCGATTCAGCCCAACCTCGTGCGCCCCTTCGTCGACGACGACCACCTCGAGCATCCTCACTCCACGGAGAACACAGTGAGCCACTCCTCTTCGTCTCTTGCTTCCTTTTTCGTCAGCAACGTCGCCACCAGAGCGCCGCCCCCGCCGCGCTTCAGTCGCCAGCGCCGCCAGATATTGGTTGATGCGTTTGAACCGTTAGATCTTAATCGCGTGGCACAAATTAGATCACTTAAAACGAATAATTATGTCCAATATGAGCCGCACAGATCTCTTTAGATCCAACGGCTATAGCTGCGCGATCCACACGAACCGGTACGCGCCAGTAAGAAACAGCCACGTGGCTAGTCTGTGTTTTAAAAACACAAAATAGATCTATTAGATGTTAGAATTTGAAAAATTCATAACTTTAGATCTACACGTCTAAATTTTACAAATTTTATATCAATGGATTCACAAAAATGTAAAATTTGCAACCATGCCCTTAGTTTAGTATTTTGCTTCTGGTAAATTAGATGTTTTTGCAGAAACATGTTTAGGCCTATTTTGGTTATAAAATTTATTCTGAAAATGTTTTTAGGGTAAAATCTATTGCAAATGTTTTGTTTTGAACCTACTGACCATAAAAACCAACTTTTGGATTTAAAAGTATATTTTTTGACACTAAGTAATTATTCCTTGAATAAAAGCATTTCTAGTAAAACAAAAATTGTTGATTATGTTTTAAAAATAATATTTGAGTAAAACCTTTTACAAATGGTTTGATTTAAACTCTCTGACCCTAAACACTAAGTTTTGGATTAAAAAATGTATTTGACTAACCCTAGAAAATTATTACTTTGATTAAAGGCATTTTTAGTAAAATAAAATGTTGCTTTGATTTAAATGGTTTTTGAGTGAAACCTTTTGAAAATGGATTTGATTTAAATACTTTGACCATAAACACTAACATTTGTGTTTAAAAACATATTTGGCTAACACTAGAAATTATTCCTTTGATTAAAATCATTTCTAGCAAAACAAAAATGATTTAAATGGCCCATTTTCATTAACTTGATTTTAAATGGTTTTTCCACTTTTATAAATGACCAATAGGTGTTTTAAAATGTTTATAGCCTATTAGAAACCACCTTTCCAAATAAAACATTTTTTTGCATGCTTGCATGCATTGTTTTGATTCCTTTATTTTATGTGATGAATTTTTTGAATGCTAGTTTGAATTTGTGCCTTGATTGAATTATAGTGAACTTTGAAGAGTGTGATAATTGCAAGATCAAGGAGTGAACCTAGTTTCTCTACTAAAAAGTCAAGTGGTGCTTCATACATTTTGTCCTATTATTTTCACTATGCATTAGTGATATTTTGAGTAGGACTTGCATGGAAATTTTACTAAGTATGCTATGCCATGGGAAATCCTAGTAGATGATGCCTTAGTAAATTTTCCCTAAGTTAAGATTCTTGCTACTTTTATGCTTAGCCTAGCTAGTAGAAAACAAGGGTGGATTATATTCATGCTATGAAATATTTCTAAGTCTATGACTTGTGTTTTGTTTAATAAAACAACTATGTGAATGAAACACCTGGGTGGAATGGTAATTGCTTGGATGGATTTTTGTTGAGTGGTTACCAGGGCCCCATTTTCATGGCCTACCCTGTGTATCTCACTTGTGGAATGCCACCCAGGAACAAAGATATTTGAGATGTCAAATGTTGAGAAGCTTCAAGTGCAGCCACATGGAAATATGGGCTCTGCCTGGATCATATAGGTTGTAATAACTTAGCCAGATGGATAGTTGGTGGTAGGGGGTGATAGGATGGAGCGCGTCCATTTGGTCTAAGGCAAGGCTTCTGAAAGATCTTGTCTCGATGCATGTCGAGTCTTGTGGGGAAAGTGCACCACCTCTCGAGAGGGTAAAATCTAAGTACTTAGCCGTGTCCCCGTCAGTGGACAATTTGAGCATCAAGACATGGAAGCTATCAAGGATCTCCTCATCCCAATTTCTAAGTTAAAAGCTTGTGGTTGAACAAGGGTTAAAGGATCACCAATTTTCATTGGTAGATGCCTTGGGTGATTTTGACAAACAAAAACTTAGTGTTTTCAACTTATAAGGAAAAACTTATTTTGAGCAAAGCAAGCCTAAGCTCCACTTATCCAAATACATATAGATGATAGATACCACTATTCTACCATAGTATCACTTGCCAATACAATTCAAATGTATTGACCCTTCTGGCTGTAAATTATTATGTTGCAGGTTTGTTTGATGTTAGTGAAGTGTGTTGAATATGATTACAAGTCTACAAACAACATGATTGCCTGTGGCACTTTGAAGATGAAGGACTCCATGCTACATAGTTATTTCTGCTGCATTGTAATAAGATAGCCAAATGATATATGTAAGTTGTAATGTATTATTTTATTCCTGGTTATAAAGTTGTAATATGACCTTTGTTTCTTGATATTACATATTAAACTGTGGATGCTAGCTATTGATCCAGGGACTAGAAATGTAAACACAGGGATCTCTACCTTATCAGGTTGGGACCTCTACATTTATTTAGCCATTTTGTTATAGTGAAGCTGATTACTAGTCATTCCAACGTAAAATTTATAGCACTACTTTAGTTATAGTTGTCTATAATCGAGATACTATGCTCCAAGTCGTCCATAACCGCGGACACGGCTTTCAGAAAGAGTTAACCCTGCAGGGGTGCACCAAAGTTTCCACACGCACCTACACCCTTTGTTGTCAGATCAGGTAGGTACAAGATCACAAAACATACACCCAACAGTATGTCGACGGGGTTTCAGACACGATGTTTCCTAGACCGAAAGCAAGAACATGGGGGCCACCCCACTTAGCTACCCGTAACGAAGTCGGCCGATTGCCAAGACGGACCCAAGGTTTGTGAGAACAGCTGTAAACGACTGGGAACCCGAAAGTGTGACTGGGTTTGTCGATACCGCGGAATCGTGCCACGGTCCAAAACAGTACAGGTGCTCCACGCGCAATAGTAAATAAAGCAGTAAAGCATGGCATAAGTACATGATAGTAATAACACCGCAAACTAGTTTGTGGCCCCCAGTACAGTACTTTGAAATCGGTACTAAATCGATGGGGGTGCCCACACACCCCACCTGTGGTTAGCGTGCTCGATCTCGGAACAGGTGTCAAGAACTCGGGTCCTAGTTGGACACAAGTGGGCAGTTAAAAACCAAATATTGTCTACTACCCACCAGTGCCTATGCATTATTTACCTACATTCAATTTTAGTTATTAAACGGTAATTAAAGCCATAACCATCTCCACCATTAAGTATGAGACATTTCTCCAACAACTGTGGAACATCGATGACACGAAACAACACCTGCGCAAGCAACTACATCTCGCAAGGCCGACTATCTACCAAACAACAGGTAATAGGATGTGTCCAAGGCAATATAGAGGCTGCAAGGGATATAACGGGTACGAAAACTACATCATCGCAACACAGATAGCAATAGATCAATAGGAGGAAATAAAGACTATAAAAGTAAGATATGTAGCAAGGGGGAGAATGCTCTCCTGAAAACATTGCCGAAGGTTCATCCGAAGATCGGGTCGATACTCGCATCAACTCATCGGCCCAATCCGTGAAGAAGCGAAGCACTAAAATAAACACCGGATGCACTATTTAATACTACGATAGAAGATCGGGCATGATGCATGTATGATGTGTGACATGGTAAAAGGGCGATGTAATTAGTCAATATTAAGCGAAACCAGGGTCCCGAAAATTAATCATGTGGTTCAAGTTATTTAGATACCCCGCAATTTAAATGTTGTCTTATCAAGGCAAAACATGTAATCGGTTCGATGCACAAATTTAAATGGTACCAATATAATACTAGAAAAATCCCGCATATATTCTCCATATTTAGTTTAGATGAATCGTATATAAGCCCGGAGGAGCTAGATTCTGCCATGCAGGAGATGGAGAAGGATTACAAGCGCGACGAGCAGGCCAACAATGCCATCACGTCCCGAGAGGTGTTCTTCGCCATTGGGACGACGATGGATGAAGATCAACCCGAACGAGATCCGCCTACAACGCTGGATAAGGGGACGGGACCGCCTGTTTCTGCCGACAATGATCGTGCAAAGGTCATGCCCCCTCCGCTTAACCCAGTGCAGCAGCCATAGGAACTCGGCACCGGTCCGAGCAACAACAACACCGCAAACCCACCGCCTCCGGCATCTACGTCTGTTGCTGCCCAAGTCACTCCAGCTGATAGAGTGATGTACGGCAATCTCCTTGTCGAGTCCATGACCGTGGATCATATTCGCAATGTAGTACAGCTTGACGAGAAGCGCCAGCAGCTGCTGGAGGATGCGCATGCCATCACGGAGCAAGGCGCTAAGCTGGATCGAGATCTGGTAAACGCGCAGAAGTCAATAGAGAAAGCTAGAGCCATGGAGGCCGAGTACAAGACCCTGCTACAGGAGCAGAAGGCTAAGAAAGCTCCGGCTCACATCATCAATGATCCTGGTGTGCGGCAAAACCTAGGATGGGCTCCCCCGAAGCCGGCACAGGCCAAGCCATACATTGACAGTGAAGGCAGGCAGGTGATGCCCACTCCTCTTCTCAACCTCGTCGTTGCCAAGACCCTTCTAGAACAGGATAGATCACCCGCAACTGTGGATCAGGTCTATGACCTTGTGGCCAAGGCGGTGAAACAACAGGAAAAGACCACCTCTCAGAGGCTTGATTCTGACCCATCGTTTTTCTAGTCTAGCCAGCATAAGCCACCAAGGGATCAATCTCCTCTCGATGTCGGGTCCTAGACGGGTTCATCAGAACGAAGATGGAGGGATGCGCGCAACAGGAAGGACGCTATCCCCATATCCTCCGACTATGGAGGCAAGGCTCAACCTCTTCGCCCATCTCCATCGCCCCGCTCTCCCTGACATCGCGAAGACCCCAAGGCTCACCTTCGGACGGATATGCCCCTGCCAAGGCACATTGGCATCGTAATCCGCGACAACGCGGAGCAGACCTGTCATGATGGGGAGCGCAACCAAGGACACAAGAGCAGGTCACGCCATGACCCTTCGCGTCCGACAAGCAAACGCGACAAGCATGAGGCATCGCAGGAGGGTAACAGCAAGAAGGCTAACCCACCGCCACCTCCGCCTCCATCGCCACCAAGCAGCCACCATGGCGGAGGAGGCCCGCGTCGTTCACGCAGCCCATCCCCTGATGGCAAGAAGAAGAAAAGAAGCCCGGAGCCATACGACGCACGTTCACGTCTGGAAAAGATCCACGAGGCCCGGGAAGGACCATACATGGGACCATGTTACTTTGGACCTATGATATGGTCCTCACCTTACCCCAAAGGTTTCCAGATTGACAAGACCATCAAGCCCTATGACAGCATCGCCAAGCCAACTACATGGTTGCAGGATTACGACAACGCGGTAGAAATTGCCGGGGGTAACCCCAATGTCGCCGTCAAGTACCTCCCTTTGATGTTGGCGGGCACGACCTGACAATGGATTGATGACTTGCCAGAGAGATCCATCTGCAATTGGTTGTACATGCAAGAAGAATTCACCAAGAACTTTGAGGGTTTGTACAAACGTCCCTGTACTGTTGGCGATCTATAGCGGTGCATGCAGGAGAAAGACGAGACATCTCGCGCCTACCTCTCTCGCTGGCTGGACATGAAGAATTCCTGAGCAGGAGTGCATGATCAGACCGCCATGGCCGCCTTCATTGATGGGTTGGAAAGGGGCACGTTGCTCCGACATAAGTTGAAGCGCCTGCAGGACAACCACCAGCTAGATATCAACCAGATGATTCAGCTAGCCAGTGAGTTCGCAGCTGCCGACGATGACGCTCGCGGCTCCCTGCCGTTAATGGCCATTCCAACTCAAGCTCGGAGGAATAGCAACACCAAGCGGAAGAACCCACCAGAAGAAAAGCAAACCTCCGACATGGTCGCTATGACATTTGCAGGACGAGGTGATGGCGGACAACGTGGCCGAGGACGGGGAGCTGGTCGTGGGCAGCAGCGAGGCAGTGAAACTACCTCGGCAGAGCTCCGCGTTCCCCAAACCTACGAGGAGTACCGCGATATGCCATGCCTCGTACACCTCGACGCCAACGACAAGGCCACCCACACCAATCGCCATTGCAAGTTCATCAACAATCTCAAGGAGGACCCGGAGTCCGACTACAAACGAAGTCGGAAAAACAGATCGCGAGGCAAGGGAAAGGGGAAGAAGAAGGAAGAGGAGTCCAAGGATTCAAGTGACATGGATGAGGATGTTGACCCGAAGCACGCTGCCAAGAGCGATGGCAAGGGCAAGAACCTCTTCGAGAAGAAGGCGGCCATTTTCCACACTTTCCTTGGCACCCCCACTATTCGACAACAAAAGACCTCTATGAGGATTCTGATGGCCACTCTACCCCCAGTTCCCCAGTACCTGCGCTGGTCAGAGATGCCAATTACTTGGGAAAGGAAGGATCACCCAGACCTCATCCCTACCGAGAACCAGTACGCCATGGTCATCAACCCCCTGATTGACGGCAATGAGTTCACCAAATGTATGGTGGATAGTGGAAGCAACATCAACATCATGCACCTGGATACACTGCACAAGATTAACTTGACGGAGGCAAACCTAAGGCGGACCAGCACCATCTTCCATGGCGTAGTTCCTGGTCGGGAGGCTCGGTCCCTTGGGTGCATCACACTTACAGTCGCTTTTGGCGATGTTAATAATTACCGCCAAGAACGCATGACCTTTGAGGTGGTCCCCTTCAAGAGCGTGTACCACGTCATATTCAGACGCGGCATCTTCCACGCCTTCATGGCCAGGCCGTGTGTAACATCCCAGCATTTAGGAACCAACGAAGGGTAGATTTAGGAATTTGAGATATTGCATGCATTCATCTGTGAAAATGTGGGTAAATTCATCAAGGTTTCTTTCATACTTTGAGATTAGGTATAGTCTTGAAGGATGATTGTTACAGACTTTGATATGATCTTTGTGGATTTATGTGTTTTGGGAAATGAAATTTGAATTTAAACTTGAGTGTTGAATTTATAGTTTAAAAGAATTCAAAGTTATATTTGAGTATTATACTTTAATCAAGAGAAGATAATTAGTACTCAAACTTTAAATAAATAACATAATCAATTAAATGAATATTTATTTATTCCATAAATAAGTTACACCAAGGTAACTTATGTAAATAAGAAACAATTTTTACAATAGTAATTGAATAGAAAATAATATTTATTTATTGAATAATGGTAAAATCTTTATTACAAAAGAATAAAAATAAGAAGTACAAAAGAATAAATTAAAGATTACAATTGAATTAGAGAGATATTACAAGTGACTATTCTACAAAGAAAGGAAAACCTAAACTAAAGTCTTGATCTTCAAATCTGGTACCTGCAAAATAAACATAAACAAAAGAAAGAAAATTAAGTTTAAAAGGATATTACTCTCAAACTTGACAGTGAAGTGCACTGATCAAGGTTCATCATTGAGTAATCTTTTAAAAAGGGGAAAGTTTCACCAATATGAAAGAATAAATCTTTCATAATTTTAAGCCATAAGTCAAATAAACAGCAAGGAGGGGCAAGTTTCACCATCCAAGTAAAAGGTAACTTGATAAAAGTAACTCTCAAATTTCGAACATATCCACAACTTGTACAGCAGGCACACATGCAACACACACACACCAAACTGCTTGGTGTGTGCTGTCACCACCACAACAACAACACAATCAAACAAAACCATCCACACAGCCATGGGAAGCCAGCCCCACATCACTTTCTTGTTCATACACATGAAGAACAACAGCCATCAGCTAAACACAGCCAAAGCCAAGCTAAATCACACCAATCAAAGCCTTGGATCACACCACCAAAATGGTGACATAAGGAGGGGGTAGATCAGGTGCATAGCAAGACCAAGATCAAGCCATCAGGACCATGAGATGAAGGGCTAGATCAAGGACAAGCCAGGAGCTGGAAATACCAGGAGAGCATCAGATCAAGTTAGCACAAGATCAACCACAGGAAACCCCAACATCAAGTGACAGTGGTTAGTAAATAGATCGTCACATGATCTATCTGTCTAAGATTAGACAAGCATACATGATCTGTCTTTTACTCAAATTCTCAGAAAACACCCAAATGGGGTGAATCCATCACTGGAGTTTTAAACGCTAAAAGCAACCAGAAAACTATAAGGTCCAACTTAGATCTCAGAACAACATCATTGATCTAAGCTATCAAGCTATATTTCAATTCAAAAATGAATATAGCCAAGAAATAAACCTCTAGGAACATCTCTTCAATAGGATTAGCACCTTAGGATTTAATCTTATGGATCTATATAAGTTATCAAGCTTACAAGCATATTTCCCCAACTTTGATTCAAGAAACAATAGCTGGTATCACTACTAGAACCAATCCATGCGAATAAACAAGGTAGAGGTCTAAGTCCCTAAACCTCAGACCAACTGTAGGGTTTCGTAGCATGGAAAACAAAAATTTTCTACCGCATACAAACAAACAAGCCAAGATCTATCTACTAGATTGTAGCAACGAGTCGATAGAATAACTCACCCTCGAAGATTCCAAAGTGTTTAACGAGAGCGGATTCTCGTGGGTGATGTAGTCGTACTCTTCCTGATCTCAAGATCGCGTAGACGATCCTTCCGGCGCTGCGTTTCGGCAGCGCTCCCGCAGTCGGTCACACGTTCGGTACTCGACGAAGACCTTCCTCTCCCTTGTTCCAGCAGGCAGCGGAGGTTGTAGCACTCTCCTCGTGATTCCCGAAGCACAACGACGTAGTACCGGAAGTAGAGGGGAGATCTCGGAGGGCTTCGCCTTAAGCCGGAGCGAGTATGGTGGAGTATGAGAGAGTCCCTCGACGATCTAGGGTTTAGACACACCGATGAGGAAGCTTGGCCGGCGGCTAGGGTTGCTAGGCGGCGGCGGCTTGACCTAGGGCGGTGGCGGCAGCAGGTTGCGGCGCCGGCGGCTTAGGGTTTGGAGGCGGGGATCTTGTGTATCTAGGAGGGGAGCCCTGCCTCTCCTTATATAGGTGGAGGGGCCGGCCGGCCAAGGGGAGGGGAGTCCCTACCCAACTCGGCTTGGTAGTGCACCGGCGGTGGGGAGGAGGGACTCCTCCCCAACTCGGTTTCCTCCTCCTTTTCCACTTCCCAAATATAGTCGTTTGACTTTCAAACTTGGCGTTTGAATTTTCAAACAAGGATTTGATTTAATCCTCTATTTTGTTCAGCGATGACACTTAGTACATGATGCAATCATACCAACTTGATATAACACATTCATGTACCCTTCCCCTCCGGAGTGCCGGACATTCCGGAACCTTCTAGAACATTCCCGATGAAAACACCGGAACCATTCCCTAACTCCGAAACGGGACTTTCCTTATATGAATCTTATTCTCCGGACCATTCCGGATCTCCTCGTGATATCCCAAATCCCATTCGAGACTCCGAACAACATTCGGACTCTATCTCATCATTCCATAACTACTCAAACAACGTCGAATCCTTAAGTGTGTCTCCCTACGGTTCGTGAATTATGCGGACATGATCGAGACACTTCTCCGAACAATAACCAATAGAGGAATCTGGAAATTCATATGGCTCCCACATATTTCAATGATTACTTTGCGATCGAATGAACCACTTACATACGATATCAATTTCCCTTTGTCTCACGATAGTTTACTTATCCGAGGTTATGATTGTCGGTATCTCTGCATACCTAGTTCAACCTCGTTACCGATAAGTACTCTTTTCTCGTTCCCGTGATATGTGATCCCTTGTGAGCCAGTCACATGCTTGCAAGCTAATTGGATGACATTTCACCGAGAGGGCCCAGAGTATATCTATCCGTCATATGGATGGACAAATCCCACTCTTGATCCATGTGTTTCAACCAATACTTTCCGAACACTCAATGCCACCTTTATAGCCACCCAGTTACGGTGTGGTGTTTGATGTCATCAAAGCATCCATTTGGTAAAGGTGATATGCATGATCTCATGGTCGAAGGAATTAGATTACTATGTATCAGAAAGCATATAGCAATTGAACTATTAAAATGACTTGATCTTTATGCTACGCTTATCTATAGGAGTATGTCCACCATATCATTCTCCTAACGATATGATCTTGTTGTTAATAACATCTCAATGTTCATGATAGGGAAACCATAATCATCTATTAACCAACAAGCTAGTATTATATAGAGGCTTTACTAGGGACTCTTATTTTTAGTCTACAAATCACACAAGTATTAATGTTTCCTTGTTAATACTATTATAGCATGAAATGTAAACATTTATCATAAACACAAAGATATAATAATAACTATATTTATTATTGCCTCTAGGGCATATCTCTAACAGTCTCCCACTTGCACTAGAGTCATCTAATCTAGATTACATGGTAATATACCGAACACCCATGGCAGTTTGGTGTTGGTCATGTTTTGCCCTCGGGAGAGGTTTAGTCAACGGATCCGCCACATTCAGATCTGTGTGTACTTTGCAAATCTTTATATCCCCATCTTGGATATGTTCTCGAATAGCGTGAAAACGCAGCTTGATGTGCTTCAGCTTCTTGTGTGACCTTGGTTCTTGCGCATTGGCTATGGGGCCCATGTTATCACAGTATATAGACATTGGGTCCAGCGCACTAGGAACCACACCCAGCTCTGTAATGAACTCTTTCATCCATATCGCTTCTTGTGAAGCCTCCGAAGCAGCCATGTATTCCGATTCAGTTGAAGATCTCGCCACAACGCTTTGCTTTGCACTCCTCCAGCTAACTGCTGCACCATTCAAAATAAATACGTATCCAGATTGTGATTTAGAATCATCCAGATCGGTGTTCCAACTAGCATCGGTGTAACCATTTACAACGAGCTGTTCATCACCTCCATAAGAAAGAACCATATCCTTAGTTCTTCTCAAGTACTTAAGGATGCTTTTGACCGCTGTCCAATGATCCACTCCTGGATCACTTTGATATCTGCTAGTTAAACTAACAGCATATGCAATGTCGGGTCTAGTACATAGCATGGCATACATTAGAGATCCTATGGCTGAGGCATAGGGAGTCTTACTCATCCTTTCTATATCTTCTGCCGATGTCGGACTTTGAGTTTTACTCAAGGTCGTATTGGGCAACATGGGCTCTTCCATTCCAAACCTCTTTAGAACTTTGTCCAAATATGTACTTTGTGACAATGATATTTGGCGTCTCGATCTATCTCTATAAATCTTTATGCCTAATATGTAAGCTGCTTCGCCAAGATCCTTCATTGAAAAACTATTATTCAAATATTCCTTGACACTATTAAGAAGGTCTACATCATTCCCAATCAACAATATGTCATCTACATATAGTATTAAGAATGCTACAGAGCTCCCACTCACTTTCTTGTAAATACAAGCTTCTCCATAAGTTTGTATAAAACCAAAACTTTTGATCACCTTATCAAAACGTTGATTCCAACTTCAGGATGCTTGCTTCAATCCATAGATGGACCGTTGAAGTTTGCATACCTTGTCAGCATCTTTAGGATCAACAAAACCTTTGGGTTGCATCATATATAACTCTTCATCAATGTCTCCATTGAGGAATGCTGTTTTGACATCCATCTGCCATATCTCATAATCATAATATGCAGCGATTGCTAACATAATCCTCATAGACTTTAGCTTCGCTACTGGTGAGAAAGTCTCATCGTAGTCAACTCCTTGAATTTGTCGAAACCGTTTTGCGACAAGTCGAGCTTTATAGACAGTAACATTACCATCAGCATCTGTTTTCTTCTTGAAGATCCATTTGTTTTCGACAGCCTTCCGGCCATCCGGTAAGTCCACCAAAGTCCATACTTGGTTTTCGTACATGGATCCAATCTCGGATTTCATGGCTTCTTGCCATTTATTGGAATCTGGGCTCATCATCGCTTCCTCATATGTCTCAGGGTCATCGGTGTTGTCCACCAACGTGACACTCATAACGGGATCATACCAATCTGGAGTGGTACGAGTTCTCGTTGACCTGCGAGGCTCTGTAGCAACTTCAACCGAAGTTTCATGATCATCATCATTAGCTTCCTCTCTAATTGGTGCAGGCACCACAGGAACTTCTTCCGGCGCTGCGCTACTCGCAATTTCGAGAGAAGGTTCGACAACCTCGTCGAGTTCTACTTTCCTTCCAGTCACTTCTTTTGAGAGAAATTCCTTCTCTAGAAAGGATCCATTCTTAGCAACGAAGATTTTGCCTTCGGATCTATGATAGAAGGTATACCCAATAGTTTCCTTCGGGTATCCTATGAAGACGCATTTTTCCGCTTTGGGTTCAAGCTTGTCCGGCTGTAACTTCTTTACATAGGCTTCACATCCCCAAACTTTCAGGAACGACAATCTAGGTTTCTTCCCAAACCATAATTCATAGGGTGTCGTTTCAACGGATTTAGATGGTGCCCTATTTAAAGTGAATGCGGTTGTTTCTAATGCATAACCCCAAAATGATAGCGGTAAATCTGTAAGTGACATCATAGAACAAACCATATCTAAGAGAGTTCGATTACGACGTTCGGACACACCATTACGCTGTGGTGTTCCCGGTGGTGTCAATTGTGAAAGTATTCCGCATTTCTTCAAATGCTCGCCAAACTCGTAACTTAGATATTCACCTCCACGATCAGAACGTAGAAATTTAATCTTCTTGTTACGTTGGTTCTCTACCTCACTTTGAAATTCCTTAAACTTCTCGAAAGTTTCGGACTTATGTTTCACGAAATAGATATACCCATATATACTCAAGTCATCCGTGAAGGTAAGAACATAAAGATAACCACCACGCGATGCTACACTCATTGGACCACACACATCGGTATGTATGATTTCAAATAAGTCCGTAGCTTGCTCCATCATACTAGAGAATGGAGTCTTAGTCATTTTACCCATCAGACATGCTTCGCATCTTTCAAGTGATTCGAAATCAAGTGTTTCAAGAAGTCCATCGGAATGGAGTTTCTTCATACGCTTCACTCCAATGTGACCAAGACGACAGTGCCACATATAGGTCGAGTTATCGCTCGATTTCAAACATTTAGCCTCAATGTTATTAATATGTGTATTTCCACTATAGAGATTCAATAAGAATAGACCATCTATCAAAGGTGCATGTGCATAAAACATATTACTCATATAAATCGAACAACCATTATTCTCGGACTTAAACAAGTAACCGTCTCGCAATAAACAAGATCCCGATATAATGTTCATGCTTAACGCAGGCACCAAATAACAATTATTTAAGTATAAAACTAATCCCGATGGTAGATGAAGGGGTAGCGTGCCGACCACGATCACATCAACCTTTATCCGTTTCCAACGCGCATCGTCACCTCGTTCTTCGCTAGCTTCCGTTTATTCTGCAGCACCTGTTTCGAGTTACAAATATGAGCAACCGAACCAGTATCAAATACCCAGGCACTACTACGAGTACTAGTGAGATACACATCAATAACATGTATATCAGATATACCTTTCTTCTTGATGTTGCCGTTCTTCAAATCTGCCAAGTACTTTGGGCAATTCCGCTTCCAGTGACCTTCTCCCTTGCAGTAAAAGCACTCAGTATCAGGCTTAGGTCCAGCCTTGGTCTTCTTCGTTGGCGCGGTAACTTTCTTACCACCCTTCTTGAAGTGTCCCTTCTGCTTAGACTTGCCTTTCTTGAATTTGGTGGTATTATTGACCAAAAGCACTTGGTGCTCTTTCTTGATCTCCACTTCTGCAGACTTCAACATGGCAAAGAGTTCTGGCAACGTCTTGTTCATGTTCTGCATGTTGTAGTTCATCACAAAGTTCTTGTAACTTGGTGGTAGTGATTGGAGGACACGGTAAATCCCCAAAGCATTAGGAATCAAAATACCCAAGCTTTGAAGTTTGTTTGCGTGCCCAGACATCTTAAGCACATGCTCACTGACGGAGCTGCCCTCTTCCATCTTGCAGTTAAAGAACTTTTCAGAAGCCTCATAGCTTTCAATTGCCGCATGAGTCTCAAAGATCAATTTGAGATCCTCGATAATATCATATGGGTCTAAATTCTCAAACCTTTTCTGAAGCTCTGATTCTAAACCATACAAGATAGCACACTGAACTGTGGAGTACTGAGTCTTCCGAGTGAGGTAAACATTCTTTACTTCATCGGCAGCATCAGCTGCAGGTGGGTCACCCAGCGGTGCATCCAGCACATAGGTCAAATTAGCAGCTGTGAGGACAATCCTCAAATTGCGGAACCAATCCGCGAAGTTGCTTCCATTGTTTTTCAACTTCTCTTTCTCTAGGAATGCATTAAAATTGATGGTAGGGGCTGCCATTGATCTATAACATATTTGCAATAGTTTAGACTAAGTTTATGACAAATTGAGTTCTAATTAATAGTTAAATTAATCTAGGTGAACTCCCACTCAAAACAATATCCCTCAAATTGTTTTAGTGATCACACGAACCACATCCACCACATCAAAACAGATCATCACGAGAGTTGATGTAGCTTCAATGGCGAACAATCAACATGTTCATCATATCTACTATATGATTCATGCTTTACCTTTCGGTGATCCGTGTTCCGAGACCATGTTTGTACATGCTAGGCTCGTCAAGATCAAACCTTAGTTTCCGCATGAGCAAATCTGGCTTGCTCACGTTGTATACACTTGCAGAATCTAACACACCCGATCATCACGTGGTGCTTCAAAACAACAAGCTTTAGAAACGGTGCTAACTAAGGGTGAACACTTTATGACTTGAAATTCATGTGCATGAGGGATCATCTTATAATGCTACCGTCGTCTACTAAGCAATACAAGATGCATAAAGGATTAACATCACATGCAATTCATAATATGTGATATGATATGGCCTTTCTTCTTTGTGCTTCCGATCTCCATCTTCTAGCACGAACATGATCTCCATCATCACCGGCATGGCATCAAGGTCAATGACGCTTCTCCATGGTTGTCGTCCACCGACTTCAACTATTACAACTACTTTGAATAGACACGCGGGTCTTTAACATAAATTAAAGACAACCATATGGCTCCTGCCGGTTGCCAACTTACAATAAGGAACATTGCATACATCAAATATAATCACAACCATGGCCATATCACATCACATCACACCCCTGCAAAACAAAGTTAGATGCCTCTACTTTCTTTGCATATTTTACGTGGTTTGGGGCTTTCAATAAGTGTCGTTCTAACTTACGAACAAGAACCACAACATTGATACTAGCATTGTTAATCACCCGTTGTAAACTGAATCTTAACTATGCTAGGAGAAACAGGCACCCTCAAAGCCACTTATGCAATACAAGTTGCATGTCAAGCGTGGAGCAACATCCCGCAAGATGCAAAGTTAGCCCGGGCCGCTTCATCCCAACATCCCGCAAGATGCAAAGTAAACAAGAAGCAATCAACAATAAAAGCATCAACGCCCACAATGACCATTGTGTTCTACTCGTGCAACAGATCTACATATAGACACGGCTCTGATAACACTGTAGGGTTTCGTAGCATGGAAAACAAAAATTTTCTACCGCATACAAACAAACAAGCCAAGATCTATCTACTAGATTGTAGCAACGAGTCGATAGAATAACTCACCCTCGAAGATTCCAAAGTGTTTAACGAGAGCGGATTCTCGTGGGTGATGTAGTCGTACTCTTCCCGATCTCAAGATCGCGTAGACGATCCTTCCGGCGCTGCGTTTAGGCAGCGCTCCCGCAGTCGGTCACACGTTCGGTACTCGACGAAGACCGTCCTCTCCCTTGTTCCAGCAAGCAGCGGAGGTTGTAGCACTCTCCTCGTGATTCCGGCAGCACAACGGCGTAGTACCGGAAGTAGAGGGGAGATCTCGCAGGGCTTCGCCTTAAGCCAGAGCGAGTATGGTGGAGTATGAGAGAGTCCCTCGACGATCTAGGGTTTAGACACGCCGAGGAGGAAGCTTGGCCGGCCGCTAGGGTAGCTAGGTGGCCGCAGTGGCGGCTTGACCTAGGGCGGCGGCGGCAGCAGGTGGCGGCGCCGGCGGCTTAGGGTTTGGAGGCGGGGATCTTGTGTATCTAGGAGGGGAGCCCTGCCCCTCCTTATATAGGTGCAGGGGCCGGCCGGCCAAGGGGAGGGGAGTCCCTCCCCAACTCGGCTTGGTGGTGCCCCGGCGGTGGGGAGGAGGGACTCCTCCCCAACTCGGTTTCCTCCTCCTTTTCCACTTCCAAAAAATAGCCGTTTGACTTTTCAAACAAGGATTTGATTTAATCCTCTATTTTGTTCAGCGCTGACACTTAGTACATGATGAAATCATACCAACTTGATATAACACATTCATGTACCCTTCCCCTCCGGATTGCCGGACATTCCGGAACCTTCTAGAACATTCCCGATGAAAACACCGGAACCATTCCCCAACTCCGAAACGGGACTTTCCTTATATGAAGAATATTCTCTGGACCATTCCGGATCTCCTCGTGATATCCCGAATCCCATTCGATACTCCGAACAACATTCAGACTCTTTCTCATCATTCCATAACTACTCAAACAACGTCGAATCCTTAAGTGTGTCTCCCTATGGTTCGTGAATTATGCGGACATGATCGAGACACTTCTCCGATCAATAACCAATAGAGGAATCTAGAAATTCATATGGCTCCCACATATTTCAACGATTACTTTGCGATCGAATGAACCACTTACATACGATATCAATTTCCCTTTGTCTCACGATAGTTTACTTATCCGAGGTTATGATCGTCGGTATCTCTGCATACCTAGTTCAACCTCGTTACCGATAAGTACTCTTTTCTCGTTCCCGTGATATGTGATCCCTTGTGAGCCAGTCACATGCTTGCAAGCTAATTGGATGACATTTCACCGAGAGGGCCCAGAGTATATCTATCCGTCATATGGATGGACAAATCCCACTCTTGATCCATGTGTTTCAACCAATACTTTCTGAACACTCAATGCCACCTTTATAGCCACCCAGTTACGGTGTGGTGTTTGATGTCATCAAAGCATCCATCCGGTAAAGGTGATATGCATGATCTCATGGTCGAAGGAATTAGATTACTATGTATCAGAAAGCATATAGCAATTGAACTATTAAAATGACTTGATCTTTATGCTACGCTTATCTATAGGAGTATGTCCACCATATCATTCTCCTAACGATATGATCTTGTTGTTAATAACATCTCAATGTTCATGATAGGGAAACCACAATCATCTATTAACCAACAAGCTAGTATTATATAGAGGCTTTACTAGGGACTCTTATTTTTAGTCTACAAATCACACAAGTATTAATGTTTCCTTGTTAATACTATTATAGCATGAAATGTAAACATTTATCATAAACACAAAGATATAATAATAACTATATTTATTATTGCCTCTAGGGCATATCTCCAACACCAACATCATTGGTTCTAGGGATGCAAGGAAAGAGAATTCCACTTATCTATAATGCCAAGTCAATTTTAAGCTTGAACAAGACCAAACCAAGTTATAGAATCTAATCTTGTGTGCCATACAAGGATGGTGTCACAAGAACAGTTCTAAACTTAGCAGGTTAAGCATCCAATCTTCATAGCTACAACCAACCAACTATAAATCATTTTCCTGTTCTTAATCACAGGAATCATAACCAGGATATTCATATATATATATATATCTTCACTATAGAAAACCATTTTGTTCTGAAGCTATATATGAATTCTTAAGTCAACAGTACTAAGACAGTGACTTCATCACACAACACTCACTGTCATCAACCAAGTAATGACAGTGGTGAGATATTAAACCACTAGATTTACCAAGAGTTGCTTCTAGAGAAACTTCACCATCTGAATCATATAAAAATTAATCCATTGAATCATCTGACAAACCACTAGCATCACACAGCTAACCATCAGTAGTAATCCATAGCAAGTCACCACTTCACAGGTTCAAGGATCATCAACACATGATCCAATTCATCAAATATTTAATCAATAGAAGGATTTGATGTCAACACCCGAATTTTTAATCCCAGATGCCTGTTATGCCATACATCGCAATCCCAGGATTACCATTTTTGCGAGACATAACATAATTGGATACCACAGTACATCATCCATTACAAACCGTACATAAGTTCTTACACAAATAGGGATCTCATGATCCAATTCTTAATACAACTTCAAGCAGTGGAATACGTAATAATAACGATAGCGTAGGCGAAGCTCCATCTTCGGGGTCACAGGCAATGCTGACGATGGGAGATGATCCTAGTTGTCGTAACCTTCCTGGGGTCCATCCTCCAGGTACTCCTCTTCATAGTCTGGCCACGGGAATAGCCAGGGACAAAGCCATGAGTACTCTTTAAGTACTCGAAAACTAATACTAACAAGTGAAAGGGGTTTTTGGTAATAGGGCACTAGGCTCTAGGGTTATTTTGCAAAAGCCAGATTTATTTCTACTAAGTTGAGAAGCAAGAGAAGCTAGTCACAATTTTATAACTCCTAGGTAGGAACTTGTATTTCATATCACAACCCTGCTGTGGTCAAGTCAAAGTCGCAATTCATTTCACAAGTCTTTTGAAAACATCTGACGGGGGAACAGTATGGCCACTGCAACTGTCCATAACCGCGGACGCGGCTATTCGAATAGTTTGACACTCTGCAGAGATTGTACACTTTCACCACAACATTCGATACATCTGTGAGGAACAAATCATGAATCCACCATACTCAGTATGCGGATAATCAATCCTAACCTTTCAATTACATGCCCTAGTATAAGCATCTCTCCTGTGAGTTTGGCCTCCCAACCATGACCAACTGTCATCTTGGGTACTACACAGGTGGACAATCTTCACAAGGTAGCCTCAGCTCAGACCTTGGCCGTGAGGGAACTAATACTAAGGTATATAAGTTTCCAGTCAAGCCCTACCCAATCTTCGGGTATTGTGGTTGTACGATAAAATTGGAATGGTATCGCATCCAGACAACCATCAGTTTTATAAAGGGCTAAGGCTCATGCCTCAATATTTTCATCACCAAAATCATCAGGTGTTCGGAAACACATGTCCAAAACATTTCAATAGAATGATCCATCATTCCAAGGTTTTCATAACCATTTTTCCACCAAGTATTCCCATCTAAAGTTGATCAAATTTTTATGCTTAGCACTAGCATCTACAAGTGGGGGTAAGCACTAATGAGGTGTGGTAAACAAGTGGAGTTTAACTAAGTTCAATCTCATTCCTTCGAATGACATCAAGATTATCTAGCTTAGGCCAAATTTTATGCTCTTTATGCAACCTTCAATTATCTTTCTAATATCTACAATTTTCTTAAGTAAGCTCTAAGTAATAGCTTTGATAAATAAATAAAGTATAAAGCTTGCAAGTAAAACTAGGATTGGTTTATCAAGTGGATATGATCACATAGGCTTAAGGCATATAGTGGTCAGGGTAACAAGCAAGTATTAGCTTGCATAAGTATCAGTATAAGCTTGCATTAGTAGGGTATCTTGCAAGTGTTAGCTTGCACATTCAACTGGTAGTATTAGGCTTGCCTTGTGTAGAGCAGTGTTTGAAGTTCTCCTCGGCTTCTTCTTCGTAGTATCCTCCTTCCTCCTCGTATCCTTGGTCGGTGCTAGCATCTATAAATAAATACGATGTACACAATCACTAACCAATACTTAACTACTTGCAATCATCACACAAAAGGGTCCTATAGATGATCTATGTAGAGGTCTCAACCTAATAAGGTAGATTCCTCCTGTGTTTACAATGCTAGTCCCTGGATCAATAGCTAGCATCCACAGTTAAGATGTAATATCAAGAAACAAAGGTCATAATATAACTTTATAACCAGGAATAACATAAGTTTATTACATCAAACATAGCTCATTTGGCTATTACAATACATTGCAGCGGAATATCTATAGTCATGGGTCCTTCATCTTCAAAGTGCCACAGGCAGATGTTGGTTGTAGACTTTGTAATCCTAATCAAACAATCTTCACTAAAATAAATCAAACCTGCAACATACAAGTTACAGCCACAAGGGTCAATACATTTGAATTGTATTGGCAAGTGATACTATGATAGTATAGTGGAGTCTATCATCTATATGCATTTGGCTAAGTGGAGTTGAGGCTTGCATTGCTCAAAATAGATTTTTCCTTAACATTTGAAAATACTAAGTTTTTGCTTTGATAAAATCATTTTTCTCAATCAAAGATTGAAGATCCTTTACAAGGCATCTCTCAATCAAAGATTGAATATTTCAAACAACCCTTATTCAATCCACAAGTTTTAACTTAGAAATTTGAATGATGAGATTCTTGATTGCTTCCATGTCTTGATGCTCAAATTGTCCTTTACCAGGGACATGGCTAAGTACTTAGATTTTACACTCTGTAGAGGTGGTGCACTTTCCCCACAAGACTTTGTTTCCCAAGACAAAATCTTTCAGAAGCCTTCCCTTAGACCAAAATGGACGCGTTCCAACCTATCAAACACTACCACCCACTGTCCATATGGCCAAGTTCTTGCAACCTATATGATCATGGCAGAGCCCATATTGCCAAGTGGTTGCACTTGAAGCTTCTCAACATTTGACATCTCAAATCTCTTTGTTCCTGGGTGGCCATCCACAAGTGAGATACACAAGGTTCACCAGTCCCCTGGCCTTGTGTAACCACTCAACCAAAACCACCAAGCAAGCCCATTCCACCCAGGTGATTCATTAACTTAGTTGTTTTATTAAACAAAAACATAAGTCCTCAGACTTAGAGATTTTTCCATAGTGTGAATATATTTCCACCCATGTTTTCTATTAGCTAGGCTAAGCTTGATAGTAATAGGAATCTTAACTTAGGAAGATTTCCTCTAAGGTTTCATCTACTAGTTTTCCTATAGTAAGGTTTATACTTAGCAAAATTCATGCAAGTTTTACTTAGCAAAATCACTAATGCATAGTGAAAGTAATGGGACAAAAGTATGAAGCATCACTTGCCTTTTTGGTAGAGGGTATAGGTTCACTCCTTGTCCTTGCAACAATCACACTCTTCAAGTCACTACAAATCAATCAAGCAAGGCACAAACTCAATCTACCAATCAAGCAAATCAACACATAAAATGACAACGTCAAAGTAATGCATGCAAGCATGCCAAGCTTTGTTTTGTTTGAAAAAGTGGTTCCTAATGGGTCATGGACATTTAAAAACACCTAATGGTCATTTTGTAAAGTGGCAAAGTCATTTGTAAATGGGTTTTATCTATAAACCATTTTTAGAATCTTTTCATCATTTTATGTGGTGAAAATTATTATTTTCAATACCATAACCTTAAGTGATTTCACTAAATAAGTTGTTGTTTCTCAAAACTTGGTACTTATGGTCAGTAGGTTTGGTCAAAAACATTTTCTCCAAAGTTTTTACTAAAAATCATTTTCATAAACAAATCAATAGTTTTATTTAGCTAGAAATGGACTAAACCAATAAATCCATTCTAAACTTTTCCAAATCCATTTTGCAAATCATGGGTTGGTTCCTAGGGTCAATAAGGTCACAACAAACCATTTTTCAAAAGTTTTAACCCTAAATTCAATTTTAAACAATTTTTCTACTCTAAACAAGCTCACAAAAGAATCTACAAAAACAAGCAAACTAACAGGTACTATTGGCTAAACCAAGGACATGGTTGGCTAGGTCTTGTTCCACTGAATCCATTGATATAAAATTTGTAATTTTTGGACGTGTGGTTTGAAACTTACAGAGGTTTCAAAATGGCTTTTAAATCTGGTTTCTAATTCTGTTTTAATCAAACACTGGCCACGCGTCGAGCCGTGATTGGCCGGTACCGCTTCGTGCGGATCGCACAGCTGCAACCGTTGGATTTCAACAGATCGTGTGGCCCAGAACGCTTGGTACCCCTTCGACTATGTTTTTCACAGTCACACGATCCTCATCTAACGGTCTCAATCGCTTGGCCAAAAGCTAGCGGCGCTGCGCGGCGGCGACTGGTGGCGCGGCTCTCCTTGCAGTGGTTCTGGTGAAGCAGGAAGGAAGAGAGGGAGAGGATATGCTCACAGGGTTTGCAAGGGTGCAGAGAAGCTCAACGCGGTTGTTGTTGCTGGAGGGGCGCACGGGGACAGGCAGGATTCCTCGCCGAAGTTGGTTCTGGCGGCGGACGCACGCGGTCGAGGTTGAGGACGACGCTAGGGATCCCCCGGAGACAAACGAAACACACAGTCAGGAGCGCAAGGACACATCGAAGGTGTGTGCGTGAACGAGAGGGGTCGGGGTGGTCTGGTTTACTAGAGAGGTTCCGCCGGAGTAGAGCCAGACGGTGGCGGTGCTGGGGTTGTTATTGCCGAGGCTCAGGGGCGCCCGCGGGTGCGCTGCGGCTGCAGAAGGGTCCGCTGGGGGTTGCTGATCACAGCTGCGTGCTCGAGGAGGCAAGAGGTGGCGTGTGCTGACCGGAATCCTCACCGGAGCATCGTCGGAGCCGTGGCAGTACAAGGCAAAATTCTGTGGACTGGGGGCGTGCTTGGGGGAGGAAACAGAGGGGAACGAGAGAGGAGGTGCTGGCGTTTTATCTGGCATGGTCAATGGCGGGTTTAATCCATCCTTCAATGCGAATTACATCGGGTTTAACTCGCCTGCAATGGCCGGCGAGGGGTAAAAGGCGTGGTCCGCGGGTGGGGAAGAAGGGGGGCGTGGCGTGGGGTCCTCTGGCAGTGAGAGAAAGGGAGTGGAGGTGGGGCCAGTAGTCAGTCGCTCGGTGGGTAGGTTGCTGGGTGAAAGAAAACGATTCGGGGTGGAAAGAGGAGCTGGGCTGCTGGGCTAGGATAGTTGGGCTGGGCTAGATGGTGGGCTGTTCTATTTTTTTCTGTCTGATTCCTTTTTCTTTTTCCAAATTTATTTTCTGTTTTGAATTCCATCCAACTATTCAAGCATTCAAATAATTCAAACAATTGTAATGAGTTTTTGGTTCTGTTTATCAACATAAACCAAATCCCAAAAATAAAATAATATATTTATTCTTTTTAGGACCATTCATTAATTAAATAAAATGATTCATTAGTTATTTAATAAAATAGGTTTGATTTAATTAATAAAATCTCCATTTTAAATCCAAATATTTTCAAAACCAAATCAGTAGGTTTTATTTGGAAATGAAGAATACTTGGAAACTTGTTTAAAATAAAATAACATTTTATTTTAGGGTCCAATAACAATTAAATGAATAGACTTAATTTATTTAATTCAAATAGGATTTGTTTTATTAGAAACTTTATTTTGAAATCTAATATAAAACCAAAACACTTCAGTAAGTTTTATTTGAGAATATAAAATATTTGGAAAACTTATTTAAAATAATTTAATAAGTTTTGATGTTTCAATTAAAAAGGTAAAACCTTTTATTTAAATAAATTTGGATATTAAATTCTTATTAATTTATTTAAATAAACCTTTGCTATTTTTATTCAAAACAAAATGTTTTAATTCCAAAGTTTGGTCAAGGTTTAATTTGGCTTTATAAATTAATCTTTATTTATAAATCCACCTTTTCTTTTGAAAAACCAAATCTTTTATTACAAGATTCCAAAATAGTAATTCCAAAACATTTTTAATTTCCTTTAATTAAATGTTTAACTTATTAAATTCCTTTAGGATTTTATTTAATTCAAATGGGTTTGAAGTTCCAATTAAAGCAAAAAGCTTCTTCTGGCCCTGAAAATCAAACAAAGTTTTATTTTATTCACTTATTTTTCACATTACAAGATTTGGAAAATCTTGGGATGTGACAATCTAGCATCATCACTAACATTACAAGATTAAAGCTTGTTTTAATTCCTTTTATTTTTAGCAAAGTAATTTCTACTCATTGAAAAACTACTTAAGATTTAATATTCTCCATACCAAACATGGGATCATGTTGACACATGTCATCACCACATATTTTAGTCCATGGGAATATGATTTAAAGTGGTGCCACAATTTAATAAGGTTTTACCCTTTTATTTTAGTTAAATAAAGTGACTATAAATGCCTATGTGGCATTCTTTTATTTACTTGAACATTATTTCTATAAATAAACCTATATATTTTTATATATTCTGAAAGGTATGGTTAAATGTGATTTTTGAGAGTTGGAATCAACTCAAAAGCTATTATGGTTTAAATTTGAAAAATGTTTGAATGCAGAAAAGCTTCTGCCTTCTTATTTTTACAATGGATGAACTATAGATCAAAATGACTTGAATCCAACGGGCTTGGATTCAGCACTTCCAGACCTTTCTAAGAAAATTGGTTTCATTCAATTTGGTGCACTGAATCGGCCTGGGTTGATTTTTTAAACTGGGTACAAAAGTGTGTTTGAAATAAAATGGAAAAGGTTAAATTCAAATAGCTGGGCTGCGCGGGAAACGATACTGGGCCGGCCTGCTAAGCGCAGCGCTTCCGCGGGCTATTTAAGTGGATGTCCCCACGCGTCAGTGAGACAGGGGGTGCGAAGCGGTATGGGGAAACGTGGTGCGTTCGATCTGGTTCTAATCCAACGGCTGAGAGTCATCGTCGACGTTGGGCAACGCCGGCAAGACAGAAACCTAGCACGGCCAGTGGAGGTCGTTGGGGGATCACCGGGGCTCAGGCGAGGGTCGGCGAGGCGGGCGAACGACGAAGTCGACGACGGCGAACTCAGGGGTGGTCACGGCAGCTCCTGGGATGGAAGAAATCGACGGCGCCCTTCTCCTGCAGAGGCGGCCTGCTCCGGCACAATTCTAGCGATGCGCTGCTCGCCTTGCTCCGGTACTGAGGTGGGATGGTTCTGGGTGAGAGAGAAGTGGAATGGTGTGAAGAATTCGAGCGGGGAAGGCCTCTATTTATAGTCGCGACGGTGAGACCGAACGGCATGGGCAGGCGACGGTGGCGACACGGCTACGGGCTGCTAGAGGCATGGACGGTGGTGGCGATCGCTTGGTGGTCTCCTGGCGATGCTCTACGGCTTTAGTGCGCGCATAGGGGTGGTGCAGTTTGGTCTGGAACACTCGACGCTCTGCGCGGCAGAGGCGGCGTCTTCGATGGCGAGCGGTGGCTGTGAGGCATGGGGCGGCGAACGGGGATGTCTGGCGGTCTCCTGGGACGGTGGTGATCGTGTATGCATGCGGTGAGGGCGGCGCGCGGTCTGTGGGCTTCGGTCGAGGGTAGAGCTCTGGCGCATGCTCGGCATGGTTGATAGAGGCACGGGCACAACATTCTTGGGTGCTCTGGTCGGTATCTTCGAGGCATGGCTGGTCGAGAGGGGGCGGTGAGGCATGGGTGATCTTCCAGACAAGGTTGGCACGACTAGTTTCTCTCCTAGATTGCTGTCTACACTGGGGTGGCATGGGTGGCTTCGGCTGTTCACCATTGATGGCATTGCCTAGCTTACAGTGGTGCTAGTGGTTAGTTAAGATTGTTAGATGATCTACTAAGGCTAGTGGTGCCCAGAGAGGGAACAAGTTAGGCTCAATTCAGTGCTCAAAACAGTGTTTGTATTTGGTTTGATTTGTGTCTGCAATGTGTTTGATGAAATGGCCGCAAGAATTCAAGTTTTGAATTTTGAAAAGATTTTTGGTGGGTGTCCTAGGTTGGTGCTGGTGAGTCTGCAGATGCTTGGGTTTTGAAAGTTGAGCTTGTTTGAGTGGTTTTTGAAAAAGTGGGATCTTCTCATATGATAAAGATTCAATTTTGAATTGCCATTTAAACTATGCATTTGAAAGTTTCTAGATGATCACAAAGTGGGCCTTGATACTTTATTATGAGTATAATCAAGGGGTGCAAAGATCCAGAAAAGTTTCTGTTAGGTTCTGAAAGTTTGAGACAGCCAAAGTAGGCATGGGAGTTAAATTGGTCAAAATGACGATTCACTCATTTAGCTTTGTTTTGATTTATTTGTCTTTGGAAAAGTTTGGGAAATGTTTAGCTGATGTTTATTTCACCTAAGCAACATTTTACAAGCAAAGAAACACACAAACAAGGTGGTTCAAAAGAATTCAAAATGAAATGCATACTCACATGCATGCTTCCATAATTTTATTTAGAAAAGTTTTTGTTAACCCTAATTTTGATGATTAGAGTTTGATGATTCAAGTTTATTATTTTTGTGATGTTACAAACCTTCCCCCCTTAAACAAAATCTCGTCCCGAGATTTGAAAAAGGACGAAAAGGATTACCTAGGATTTGAAGAGATCGGGAAACTCCGTCCTGATGTGATCTTCGCGCTCCCAGGTAGCTTCCTCTTCTGTGTGGTTGCTCCACTGAATCTTGAGAAACTTGATGCTTCGGGTTCGGGTAGTTCAAAAAGCTTCTTCCAAAATACGGATGGGTACTTCGGGATAGGTCAGGTCATCGTTGATCTCTATGGTCTGGTGATCGATATTTTTGAACACTTCGGTCTTCTCGGGGACTTCGAGACACTTGCGAAGTAATGAGATATGGAACACATTGTGCACGGCTGACATATCTTCGGGTAGTTCAAATTGATATGATACTTATCCTTGACGGTTCAAAATCTTGAAAGGTCCGATATATCTGGGGGCTAACTTTCCTTTGAGTTGGAAACGCTGCATTCCCTTCAATGGCGACACTTTCAGATAAACAAAATCTCCTATGTTGAAGGCGAGGTCTCTACGTCTCTTGTCGGTGTAACTCTTCTGTCTGGACTGGGAGGTCTTGAGGTGCTCACGAATCTTGTGAACCTTCTCTTCTGCTTCTCGTAGGATATCGGGTCCAAAAATCTGACTCTCTCCTACTTCCGACCAGTTCAAAGGGGTGCGACACTTCCTTCCGTACATGAATTCAAATGGAGCCATTTGCAAACTGGCTTGATAACTATTGTTGTATGAAAATTCTGCAAACGGCAGACAGTCTTCCCACTTGGATCCATATTCTAACACACATGCTCTCAGCATATCTTCGAGTATTTGGTTTACTCGCTCCGTTTGTCCATCGGTCTGAGGGTGATACGCGGTGCTGAAATCTAGGCGGGTTCCTAAACCTTCTTGGACTTTCTTCCAGAATCTCGAGGTAAACTGAGTTCCTCGATCCGATACAATGTTCTTGGGGACTCCGTGCAAACTAACTATTCTAGCGATGTACAACTCCGCTAGCTTCGAACTCTGATATGTGGTCTTGACGGGAAAGAAATGGGCGACTTTGGACCTGTCCACTATGACCCAGATAGAGTCATTTCCCCTACTAGAGGTAGGCAGTCTAGTGATAAAGTCCATTCCAAAGGAATCCCATTTCCATTTTGGAATCTGTAAGGGTTGCAACAATCCAGCGGGTCTTTGATGTCCGGCCTTGACTCGCTGACATATATCACACTTGTCGATATAGCTTCTGATTTCTCTCTTCATCTTATGCCACCAAAATTGCTCTTTTAAATCTTGATACATCTTAGTTCCTCTGGGATGGATAGAATAAAGAGTATCATGAGCCTCCTTCAAAATAACTTCTTTCAACTCAGAATCTGCTGGTACACAAAGGCGTCCTTTGTACCACAGAACTCCTTCTTCGTCTTCTGTGAATCCGGGTACTTTGCCTGTACCGATACGGCGCTTGATTCCGTCAATACTAGCATTTCCTTTCTGCGCCTCTTTAATCTGACTGATCAAAGTGGGCTGGAGTTCTATGCTAGCCAAAAATCCTTCACTAACTAATTCTATTCGAAAATCTTCCATCTCTTTGTGCAGGCTTGGTTGCTCCTTCAAAATCATGGAGTTCAAGCGGCACGACAATCTGCTAAGGGCATCTGCTACCACATTGGCTTTACCAGGGTGATAGTGAATGTCCAGATCGTAATCCTTGATTAGTTCAATCCACCTTCTATGTCTCATATTCAGCCCCTTCTGAGTGAATTTATACTTCAGACTCTTGTGATCCGTATAGATCACACAACGGTTTCCCATCAGGTAATGCCTCCATGTCATCAGGGCTAGAACTACAGCTGCGAGTTCGTGGTCATGGGTTGGGTAATTTTTCTCATGTTGCTTCAGTTGTCGAGATAGATAAGATATAACTTTGCTTTCTTGCATTAGCACACATCCGAGACCGATCTTGGATGCATCACAATACACATCGAAGGGCTTGGTGATATCCGGCATGATCAAGATTGGGGCTGAAATCAATCTCCTCTTGAGTTCTTGAAAACTCGCTTCACATTTGTCGGTCCATTCAAACTTCTTGTCCTTCTTCAGTAATTGGGTCATGGGTCGGGCGATACTCGAGAATCCTTCTACGAACTTGCGGTAATATCCCGCCAATCCGAGAAATACACGAACTTGGGTTTGAGTGGTTGGGGCTTGCCAATCTTCTACATCTTTCACTTTGGCAAGATCAACGGCAATTCCTCCAGCTGATACAATGTGACCGAGGAATCCTACCTCCTGTAACCAGAATTCACATTTTCTAAACTTTGCATACAACTGATGCTCTCTAAGGGTTCCAAGAATGGTCCTTAGGTGTAGCTCATGTTCTTCTTCTGATTTGGAATAAATTAGAATGTCATCGATGAAAACAACGACAAACTTATCCAGGAAGTCCATAAAAATCTTATTCATGAGATTCATGAAATAAGCGGGGGCATTGGTTAATCCAAAATACATGACTGTATACTCATACAATCCATATCTGGTGGTAAAGGCAGTCTTTGGAATATCCTCTGCACGAATTTTGAGTTGATGATATCCTGTTCTAAGATCAATCTTAGAAAACACTTTGGCACCGGTCATCTGATCAAACAAATCTTCTATCTTGGGAAAGGGGTATTTGTTCTTGATGGTGACATCATTCAATTTCCGATAATCCATACACAAGCGGTTACCTCCATCCTTCTTGTCCACAAACAAGACATGTGACCTCCAAGGTGACGTACTTGGTGGAATCAATCCAATTTCCAGCATGGCATCCAGTTGCTTCTTCAGTTCTGCTAGCTCAGACGGGTTCATACTATAAGGTCTCTGGGCCATGGGTCCAGTTCCGGGGATTAGTTCGATAATAAACTCAATATCCCGATCTGGGGGCATACCAGGCAAAACATCTGGAAATACATCAGGGTATTCACAGACTATCCGGACTTGGTCAATGGTAGGTTGGGTTATACTCTTGTTACACTTGAATTGGCGAGGTAAGGTTTCAGATATATGCTCGACTGATATTCCGGCTGTACTGGTCATGGTTATCGCTTTCTTGGCACAGTCAATAAATCCTTTATGTTGGGACATCCAATACATTCCTAGTACTACTTCCAAACCTTTAGTTCCGAGTACTATCAGATTTGCATAAAAATCTATGCCATGGATTCGGATAGGGACGGCTTTGCAAATTTGCCTAGCCTTGGTGGTTGATCCAGGAATTTGAACAATCATAACATGCTTCAGTTTGGTTAGTTGAATTTTACTAGTGCAGGCAAATTCTTCAGTGACAAATGAGTGCGATGCACCAGAATCAAACAACACTCGTGCAAGTACTGAATTAACAGAAAACATACCCAGCACGACGTCTAGCGCTTCCTGAGCTTCTTCAGCATGCATGAGAAAAAGACGGCCATTGCGGTTGAGCGAATTCCCTAGGGCAAACCTTCTTCCTGGCTGAACACGACGATGTTGCTGAGCTGGGGCGTTGGCATTGGGTGCTGTGACATTCTTCTTGTTGGGGCACTCGTTGGAATAGTGGCCTTTATTTCCACAGTCATAACAAGTCACTTGCGACTTGTCCTTTGCTGCTACAGGCACATCATTGCTTCCAGTTCTCGGGGCAGTGTTGGTGTTGGCGGTAACATTGTTGTTGTTGAACTTGGGTAGGGCACGGTTGAAATTGCTAGAGTTGCCGGGATTGTGGTGATTTCCTCCAGGCCTAGGGTTTCCACGGTTGGGATAAGTCGGACGGTTCATCGGGGGTCTGTTGGTTCTTGGGGCAAATCCGGGAGATGGGTTAGGGCGATACTTTGGGGTCTGATGGGTTCCTGGTTGATGCGTCATACAACGCTTGCGGTTCTCATTGGCTTGGTTGATCTTTCCTTCCATTTGGATGGCCGAGTCGACAAGGGCTTCAATATCAGCAAAGGGGATATTGACTAATACCGTCTGCATCTCATCATGCAGACCATTCAGGAATCTTTCTTTATTCTTGGCTTCGGTGTCGATCTCATCCGGGGCATACCTAGCTAATGACAAGAATTTTTCATGGTATTCCACTACAGTCATCCTTCCTTGCTTCAGTTCCCTGAATTCGTCTCTCATTCTCTTGATCAAACCTGGTGGCACATGGGTTCTGCTAAACTTGACCTTGAATTCCTCCCAGGTCATCATCTGGCCTCCAGTCATTGCACGAACACTGTTCCACCATGCCCTGGCATCTCCGGCTAGATAGTGGGTTGCGAACAGAACTTTCTCGTTGGCTTCCACTCCGGCGACTTCTAGGTTAGTTTACATGGTTTGCAACCAATCATCGGCGTCTAGGGGCTCTTCTGACTTAGTGAAAACAGGTGGGTTGGTATTCTGGAAATTCTTGAGCTTAGATCCATGGTTGTCCTGATTTCTGTGGCCTTGGTTGTTGTGGGCAAGCTGAGCTATCTGCTGCAGGGTGGCTAGGTTGGCTTGACGTTCCGCTCTTTCATCTTCGTGGTCGGAAGTCAACGTTTGCAGAATCTGCAACATCGGGTCCGGGGATGAACCACTTCCTCCATGTGGCATCTGAAGATTGAGATAGATCGTGAGAAAAGAGTGAAATTTCTAAGGTCTTGGGTCTTTGAAAAGTTTTTAAAGTTTGACTCGGATTTTCTAGCAACTTGCTTTTCATTCATTGATTCATAGAACACAGTACAACACACACCACAACCAAGAAAAAAAACAGATGGTTTTAAGAACCATTCTGGAAACTACGATACAGTGGGACCGAATACTACTCACTATGCTAGTGCTCAAGTGCTACTACTCCTCGGAATCTGTGGCTTCATCATCATCCTCATCATCATCGATGAAGGCGAAATCATCCTCATCGGTGAAGAAGTCCATAGCCTAATCCTCCAGAAAATCATCGTCATCACTGAGATAGGAGTAGGGGTCTCCACGAAGATCCTCTCCTGCATTCTCCCTTTCTTCCAACTGCATGTCTCTCTCGTGGATGGTCTCCTCCAAAGATGAGATACGATGGCGAAGATAGGCAATAATGCGCTCCTTCTTGTCGAGCTGACGGCGGCGAGACTTGTGATACTTTGCTAGCATGGCGATGGTCTGATCCTTCGTCTTGATGATGGAAGACTTGTGGTTGGAGTAGTCACGACAGTTGTCCAACTCCTGCTGACGATCGTACATCATGAAGCTGAGGTGGTCCAATTGAGTCTTCAGCTCGGGGTGGTATGGGGCTTCCAGTGGTTGTCCATTAGCATCACGCCTTGGGAAAAACTCAAAGCGGGTTCCCTTGATCTGATTGATGCTCTGCCCACACAGACGGGAAAGAGCTTCCTGCATGGCCCTGGCAAGTCCATCTAGCCAGTTGTTCTCTCTTAAGGTAAACTGAATTCCTTCCATAGTGGGAGGTTCAATCTTTCCTCGGAGACTTGCAACAATTAGCCACTGCAGATCTTCTCCTCCTTGATCATTGAGATGAGCTCCGAAGAACTCGGGGTGCGGACGCTCCTGAAGTTCCGAAAGCTGGTCCAAATCCCTCTCAAAGATAAGGTCTCCTCCATTCCCCAACTGATAAAACTTGTTGTACTTCATGTCCATCTATAAGAATATAGGACGAGTAAGTTAGTAGAGTGATTAAGTGTGTCAAAATTTTATGTATTTTGCAAGAGTTTTTTGAGGAACATGAATTTTCATGAAAGAATCAAAGGGATAAGAATGAGAATAATTTTTTGTAAATATTTGTTTTTCTTTGGTTTTGAAACTAAGTTTTTGATTCAAACGTCCAGTCTAACTAGGGTCTCCTATGGTCAGGATGGCTCTGATACCAACTTGTCAACACCCGGATTTTTAATCCCAGATGCCTGTTATGCCATACATCGCAATCCCAGGATTACCATTTTTGCGAGACATAACAGAATTGGATACCACAGTACATCATCCATTACAAACCGTACATAAGTTCTTACACAAATAGGGATCTCATGATCCAGTTCTTAATACAACTTCAAGCAGCGGAATACGTAATAATAACAGTAGCGTAGGCGAAGCTCCATCTTCGGGGTCACAGGCAATGCTGACGATGGGAGATGATCCTAGTTGTCGTAACCGTCCTGGGGTCCATCCTCCAGGTACTCCTCTTCATAGTCTGGCCACGGGAATAGCCAGGGACAAAGCCATGAGTACTCTTTAAGTACTCGCAAAATAATACTAACAAGTGAAAGGGGTTTTTGGTAATAGGGCACTAGGCTCTAGGGTTATTTTGCAAAAGCCAGATTTATTTCTACTAAGTTGAGAAGTAAGGGAAGCTAGTCACAATTTTATAACTCCTAGGTAGGAACTTGTATTTCATATCACAACTCTGTTGTGGTCAAGTCAAAGTCGCAATTCATTTCACAAGTCTTTTGAAAACATCTGACGGGGGAACAGTATGGCCACTCCAACTATCCATAACCGCGGACGCGGCTATTCGAATAGTTTGACACTCTGCAGAGATTGTACACTTTCACCACAACATTCGATACATCCGTCAGGAACAAATCATGAATTCACCATACTCAGTATGCGGATAATCAATACTAACCTTTCAATTACATGCCCTAGTATAAGCACCTATCCTGTGAGTTTGGCCTCCCAACCATGACCAACTGTCATCTTGGGTACTGCACAGGTGGACAATCTTCACAAGGTAGCCTCAGATCAGACCTTGGCCGTGAGGGAACTAATACTAAGGTATATAAGTTTCCAGTCAAGCCCTACCCAATCTTCGGGTATTGTGGTTGTATGATAAAATTGGAATGGTCTCGCATCCAGACAACCATCAGTTTTATAAAGGGCTAAGGCTCTTGCCTCAATATTTTCATCACCAAAATCATCAGGTGTTCGGAAACACATGTCCAAAACATTTCAATAGAATGATCCATCATACCAAGGTTTTCATAACCATTTTTCTACCAAGTATTCCCATCTAAAGTTGATCAAATTTTTATGCTTAGCACTAGCATCTACAAGTGGGGGTAAGCACTAATGAGGTGTGGTAAACAAGTGGAGTTTAACTAAGTTCAATCTCATGCCTTCGAATGACATCAAGATTATCTAGCTTAGGCCAAATTTTATGCTCTTTATGCAACCTTCAATTATCTTTCTAATATCTACAATTTTCTTAAGTAAGCTCTAAGTACTATCTTTGATAAAGAAATAAAGTATAAAGCTTGCAAGTAAAACTAGGATTGGTTTATCAAGTGGATATGATCACATAGGCTTAAGGCATATAGTGGTCAGGGTAACAAGCAAGTATTAGCTTGCATAAGTATCAGTATAAGCTTGCATTAGTAGGGTATCTTGCAAGTGTTAGCTTGCACATTCAACTGGTAGTATTAGGCTTGCCTTGTGCAGAGTAGTGGTTGAAGTTCTCCTCGGCTTCTTCTTCGTAGTATCCTCCTTCCTCCTCGTATCCTTGGTCGGTACTAGCGTCTATAAATAAATACGATGTACACAATCACCAACCAATACTTAACTACTTGCAATCATCACACAAAAGGGTCCTATAGATGATCTAGCATCATCACTAACATTACAAGATTAAAGCTTGGTTTAATTCCTTTTATTTTTAGCAAAGTAATTTCTACCAAAGATGGGATCATGTTGACACATGTCATCACCACATATTTTAGTCCATGGGAATATGATTTAAAGTGGTGTCACAATTTAATAAGGTTTTACCCTTTTATTTTAGTTAAATAAAGTGACTAGAAATGCCTATGTGGCATTCTTTTATTTACTTGAACATTATTTCTGTAAGTAAACCTATATATTTTTATATATTCTGAAAGGTATGGTTAAATGTGATTTTTGAGAGTTGGAATCAACTCAAAAGCTATTATGGTTTAAATTTGAAAAATGTTTGAATGCAGAAAAGCTTCTACCTTGTTATTTTTACTATGGATGATCTATTGATCCAAATGACTTGAATCGAACGGGCTTGGATTCAGCACTTCCAGACCTTTCTAACAAAATTGGTTTCATTCAATTTGGTGCACTGAATCGACCTGGGTTGATTTTTGAAACTAGGTACAGCAGTGTGTTTGAAATAAAATGGAAAAGGTTAAATTCAAATAGCTGGGCCGCGCGGGAAACGATACTGGGCCAGCCTGCTAAGTGCAGCGCTTCCGTGGCTGTTTAAGTGGCTATCCCCACGCGTCAGTGAGACAGGGGGGTGCGAAGCGGTATGGGGCAACGTGGTGTGTTTGATCTGGTTCTAATCCAACGGCTGAGAGTCATCGTCAACATTGGGCAACGCCGGCGAGACAGAAACCTAGCGCGGCCAGTGGGGGTCGTTGGGGGCTCACCGGGGATCAGGGGAGGGTCGGCGAGGCGGGCGAACGACGAAGTCGACGACGGCGAACTCAGGGGTGGTCGCGGCAGCTCCTGGGGTGGACGAAATCGATGGCGCCCTTCTCCTCCAGAGGCGGCCTGCTCCGGCGCAATTCCGGCGATGCGCTGCTCGCCTTGCTCCGAGACTGAGGTGGGATGGTTCTGGGTGAGAGAGGAGTGGAATGGTGTGAAGAATTCGAGCGGGGAAGGCCTCTATTTGTAGTCGCGACGGTGAGACCGAACGGCATGGGCAGGCGACGGTGGCGACACGGCTACAGGCTGCTAGAGGCATGGCCGGTGGTGGTGATCGCTTGGTGGTCTCCTGGCGATGCTCTACTGCTTTAATGCGCGTGTAGGGGCGGTGCGGTTTGGTCTGGAACACGCGACGCTATGTGCGGCAGAGGCGGCGTCTTCGACGGCGAGAGGTGGCTGCGAGGCATGGGGCGGCGAACGGGGATGTCTGGCGGTCTCCTGGGACGGTGGTGATCGTGTATGCACGCGGCAAGGGTGGCGCGCGGTCTGTGGGCTTCGATCGAGGGTGGCGCTCTGGCGCATGCTCGGCATGGTTGACAGAGGCACGGGCGCGGCGTTCCTGGGTGCTCTGGTCGGTGTCTTCGAGGCAGGGCTGGCCGAGAGGGGGCGGTGAGGCATGGGTGATCTTCCAGAAAAGGTTGGCACGACTAGTTTCTCTCCTAGCTTGCTATCTACACTAGGGTGGCATGGGTGGCTTCGGCTGTTCACCATTGATGGCATTGCCTAGCTTACAGTGGTGCTAGTGGTTAGTTAAGATTGTTAGATGATCTACTAAGGCTAGTGGTGCCAAGAGAGGGAACAAGTTACGCTCAATTCAGTGCTTAAAACAGTGTTTGGATTTGGTTTGATTTGTGTCTGCAATGTGTTTGATGAAATGGCCGCAAGAATTTAAGTTTTGAATTTTGAAAAGATTTTTGGTGGGTGTGCTAGGTTGGTGCTGGTGAGTCTGCAGATGCTTGGGTTTTGAAAGTTGAGGTTGTTTGAGTGGTTTTTGAAAAAGTGGGATCTTCTCATATGATAAATATTCAATTTTGAATTGCCATTTAAACTATGCATTTGAAAGTTTCTGGATGATCACAAAGTGGGCCTTGATACTTTGTTATGAGTACAATCAAGGGGTGCAAAGATCCAGAAAAGTTTCTGTTAGGTTCTGAAAGTTTGAGACAGCCAAAGTAGGCATGGGAGTTAAATTGGTCAAAATGACCATTCACTCATTTAGCTTTGTTTTGATTTATTTGTCTTTGGGAAAAGTTTGGGAAATGTTTAGCTGACGTTTATTTCACCTAAGCAACATTTTACAAGCAAAGAAACACACAAACAAGGTGGTTCAAAAGAATTCAAAATGAAATGCATACTCACATGCATGCTTCGATAATTTTATTTAGAAAAGTTTTTATTAACCCTAATTTTGATGATTAGAGTTTGATGATTCAAGTTTAGTATTTTTGGGATGTTATATTTGAACCCTAAGCAGAACCAATCATCTTAATCAGGACAAGACAGTAACCAGGAAGGCCAGTACCAACATCTAGCATAAGATGTCCTAGCACAGAGAGCATGAGAGGGGGAGGAACCACTTACCAAAAGTCCTCGCTTTAGATTAGAAGAGGAAGCAGAGAAAGCCGACGAACATGGCGGCATGGGTAGCACCCCCAAGGGGGTGCTACAACCTACACAACGCCACAGCGGCGCCCATAGCAACACCTGGGGGCGAAGAGCATCCCCATGGAACACGACAGGAGCGGCGGCATCAGCACCAATGCCAACCCCAAACCCTAGGGTTCGGCATGACATCGATCTGGCTGCAGGAGGGCTCCAGGTCCAAATCCAACTAGACACGAAGGACGAGCGGGGCCGACAACCTCATCCTACACCATGGCAGCGTCCAGGGAGGTCCACGGTGGCGTGAATTGCTGGCGGTGACACCGCTGACCACGGGGTCGGGGGAGGAGAAGGAGAGAGGTGAGCACGAGAGAGAGACAGAGAGTGATGGGTTGTAATGGGCCAATACCCCTTCGGGGTGTTGTTTTTCCTTTGCCCTACTGGGCCACAAGGGCCCAATAAAACCAAATAGCCAGCCCAAATCATTTAGAGCCTGTTTTAGTAATTGGAAAAAGACCAAAATGCCCCTGAACTTAAATAAATTCTAAAAAATAAAATAAAATTCCAAAAATTATAAATAAAATATTTTTGGATTCAAAATAATCCAAACTATCCAAATCAATTAAGAAATAAAATTTTAGACATATAAATTTTATTAAGAATTTTGTAATTTAAATATTCCTTATATAATTTTACAAAATTATTGACAGATGATAAAAATAAATAAAAATCACTTTCATTATATATTAATATTGTAGTATTTCAGAAAAATACTAAACAAATATTTAATAACTATTTTTGGTATTCAAATGATAATTATGAAAGGAATTATTAAATCAATAATTCAAATAAAAGGAGATAAAATAAATAAATATTAAAAAAATTAATATTTATAAATCCTTAATTAATTAAAAAGGATTTTTCTATAATTTAAATAATGGGGGAGGTTACATATAAAGTTAAATAATTCATTACATTACTTTTGCATAATCATTTTGTTTCTTTAAATATTTTCCTTACCGGGCAATAATGATGTTTTTGTAGACATAGAAGCTCAAGGTCCAGTGTAAGCATCAAACTTCACTACCTTGCAATCACAAGGCAAGTTCATCCACTTGCTCATGTCCTTTGAAGAGTCTTTATCAAAGTATTTGTGAATAGTGTGTTATCATCTATATTATAGAAAAAGAAAACAATATTTTCTCAAGATACTAAATCTTAGATATCATCCTAAGTGATGATAAGATGGAGCAATAGAACTTAGGGTTCTAATTGCATTAATGATAAACAATTAGGGATTAATAACCCATGACATCAGTGATTCTAGCGCCGTATATTACGCGTTAGCCATGAGATTTGGAATGGGACAGAGAAGTCATCTGTATCCTTTTCCTCTTGTATGGAGGCAAGACAACCTTAACGTGACGTTGTGATTCCTTGTGCGGATCCAACATATGGGTGGGCACCCTTACGCCCACACTTTTGGTGTCTAGATTATCTATGAATGGTGTTTAGGGAGATAGTCCATGTAAATGTACTATTCTGGGCATCACTAGGTCATAGAGTCTTCGGGAACTCATCAGGGTTTTAGCCTGCCCAAAAGGGGGCTTAACGAAGGTGAGCCAGCCCCGAAGAATCGTGCAGACAAATGAGGTCGCGAAGAGGGCAATGATTGGCTTGGACCAACTGCTGGGCCCCACATCATGGAATTGTGGACGGGAAAGTACGCCCGGTTATGCAACAAGGAGTTGATCTCTCATGGGAAAAGTAACGCACCTCTGTAGCGTGTAAGAATTGTAACTTGTTACTCCCTGTTCCGGGAAGGAGCTACGAACGCGGCAGGAAAGAAACTCCATGAAAGTTCTCGACAACCTGTGAAGGCTGATGGTCATAGATTTTTATAATAAAATCAATCTTTGAAGAAAGATTTATGAAAATTGCATAGTGCCAAAGAATGATAGTCCGAGGTTGTAGATAGAGCATCAAACTTCCTACCTTGCATATAATGAATTTGCTGAGTAACGCTGTTACTCATCCTTTCCTTTGAATCCTTGCTTAGACTCTGAGAACCCCGAAGATACTCCTACCTTGCATATAATGTATGCATCTGAGAGTCAAGAGGAGGTCTTCTATGAAGAGCCCAACCTATATGGAGCCGTAGAAGGGAAGGAATACGACATCATCTACGGAGGAGAATTCCAAGAATCTGAATAATTACTATAGTTCTAGTAGCCACTTGATCCGACCATCATGAACAATATATAGAAATAAGTTGATGAGCTCAATCTGGAGTTTAAGTTTTAAATTTGAAACTTCCGCTGAAACACTTATATTTTGGTTTGTAAGTTGAATCTTTTGGAAGCCTTAAACTTCCGGTACTGTAATAATAATAATGTATGTTTGTATATGGACCCGCAATGTTTCTGTTGTACCACTTCGAGGGATGTGATATTTATGGAACGGTGTTCTATGAATGTCATGTCAACGACTATAGTGTACTACACATGCAGTGGTATGCTGGGTCACCGCAATTGGTATTAGAGAAAATTGCTTTGACCTTAGGTTGGAAACCTAGTAAGGGTATAACCTGTAGGAGAGTGTAGCAACGATAAAGAATTCTCTAAAAGAAATATAATGGGTATTTAAATGAGAATATTCCGTTATATGTTTTAGTGTGATAATTCTTTGTTATGATGCAAGATATTATTGTTTACTAATAAAAATTATTTTCCTGATATACAGAGTTATGGCACCAAAGTTTCCAAAATAGACTTTGGTAAGGAAAGAAGAGATTCTTGATGATTATCAAGGATCATTCACGTACCAACTTCGTCAACTTCTAAAAGATTTTTAGTTGTCCAACTAGAATTCTAGTGAACACTATAACCTACCATGATGGCCGGATGTTATCCAAGTATCGTGTGAGTATCCAACTTCCAGAGGAGCTTGGATTATATCACGATCTACCTATAGGTGAAGGTAGGAGTCACTTAGCAGCATATCATGTTGCTATTGTGGAGGCGATAGCCAATATCCGGGAGCATAAAGGCAAGGAGTTAGAAGGTAGCACAATTTCTGTGATACCCCATGATTCTATAGACTCGGAGCCTATACCGGATCATCTTACTTTGGTTAAGAAGCATGCTAAGTTAGCTTCCAAGTTTATGGATAGATACCGAACACTCGTTGCGTCTTTTTATAAGACACATCAAGTGATTGTCGAAGATAAAAATGACATGTTAGAGGATCTAACTAACCTAGAAAGAAGGAAGTAGTTAGCAATCCAGTTGGAAAAGGAAGCAAGTAGTAGTGCAACACCTATCTTTAAGGATATACCTATAGATCCTGAATCTTTTATACCATATCCTTATTCACCAAGTCCTGAACCTATACATGATCCTACTATGGATACGAGGTATGAAGTACCACAGGGTTCAGAGGATGGTTCTGATTCAGAACTTCCTATTGAGAATTCTGATGGTTGGAGAAGGGGATCATATGAAGGATCTTACGAACACCAGATGTCCATAGATGGTTCTGACAGAAATGTTGGACAATCTAGCTGGATGGGTGCAAGAATTAACCCTAGTAACAGCAGTAGAAATGCCATGTCGATAGACAATTAGGATGAAGAAGAAGATCCAGAGGAGAGTGTTTGAATCATCAACATCTTCTCAAAACCTAGGGAATATACATTATCCAGTGTTTAACTATCTTTCCCAAAGGAGCACCTGGGAAGCAGCATGATCTGCGTATCTTGTTGACAACTCAAGGAATGAAGCTTAGGAGATGCAGGCGGGAGATAATGTTGAATATGTTTTTGAAGACTTTTCAGCTGAGCTAGAGGGAGTCAATGCGCTCAGGTTGAGTAATGACTCAAGTCCTGACACTTCAGATACTGAGTATGTTCCTTCTGGAAGGCCATTTGTTCCACAAACTGTGCGACTAACGATAGGTCATCACGGTTGGACTTCAGGCATGTATGATGAGCGTAGTTACTACTAGAAGTAGGCAACTAGTTAGAGGTATCAAGTACCATGTATTGTACTCCAAGAAATATGACAGTTAGATAAATAAGGTAGTGTTGTGATTATACCTCTATGGTATATGTTGTAATGACTTTGTATTATTATGATATTATATATAATATGTGAAATGCATATTTGGATTTTCTTTGGATCTTAATTATGTGACTAGTTATGTGCGTAAAGTCGAGCTCAGAACACATGTGCATGATGTAATTATGAGTATTCGCTTTATGTTGTAGGACTAGAGGGTCATGGATACGGGTGTAGAAATCAAAACTGAGCAGCAGCGGATGGAACGAGAGGCCAAGGAGAAGGCCGATGTAGAGGCAGGAAATCAGGGAGCATTAACACCACCACCACCAATGAGGCCGTTTATGGAGCAGAACTTTATGCAATGTATGCAAATGATGCAAGAGACCTAGAACAAGTTTATGGAGGAGTTGCTGGGACGAGCAAATCAGAGGGTACCTGAAGGAGGAGGAGTGAGTTTATCTGATTTCTAGAATGCAAGGCCGTTACATTTTGCATCAGCTCCTGAACCATCGGATGCAGAAGATTGGCTAGCAGATACAGAAAGAAAGCTGAAGACTGTAGGTTGCAATGAGGAGGATAAATTGAGGTATGCAACTCATCTTCTTACTGGACCTGCAGCATCTTGGTGGGAGAATCAGTTGTCCATGCAACAACCAGGAAGGGAGTACACCTGGGAAGAGTTTAAACAAAGATTCCATGAATATTATGTTTCGGAGAGTGTTATGGAATTGAAGCGAAGAGAATTTGAAGAGCTGCAGCAGGGATATACCAGTGTTATGAAGTATATCTGGGAGTTTAGTCAACTGTCTTGTTATGCTAAGGAAGAAGTTAATACGGAGGAAAAGAGGAAGAAGCGTTTCCTGCATGGATTAAATCCATTTGTGAGGATGCAGTTGAGGTTGGCTAATAAGCAAACTTATCAGCAGTAGCTAGATGCAGCTATTACCTTCGAAGATGACTACAAGAATGTCCAAGAGGATAGGAGGAAGAGAGATAAGAAGGAAACCAAGAGGATACAACAAGCAAGGCCAAGCCTAATCTGGAATTCAAACCAAGGAATAAGCCTTATAATAACAATAATTACAATCGGAGTGCCAATCAGAACGCAAAGAATATTATATGCCACAATTGCAAGCTTCCAGGGCATATGAGCAGGGATTGCCCGAAACCAGTAATTGTATGCCATGCTTGTGGTCAGAGAGGTCACATCAAGCCCAATTGTCCAAGAAAACCACAAGGAGGTTGGCCAGTTCGAGATGGAAGGCAAACCAGTGGAGGAAATGGACATCCCAATGAAGGAGGAAATAATGGCAAGAATAACAATGGCAAGAGGAACAGACCTACCGGGAAACTGAACTATGCAACCCTCGAGGAGGTGGATAATTCGGAGCATGCAGTGATAGGTACGCTCAATATCCTTACCAATCTCGGCAAAGTTCTATTTGATACTGGTGCAACTACTTCATTCATTTCTGAAGAATTCTATGATAAGTTCGGGATTAGAAGGGCAACGTTAGAAAACCCTATGACCGTGGTTACGGCAGGGGGTAATGTGATTGTACACCACATTAAACAAGATCAGGTTATCTCGATCTGTGGCTGTACATACTTTGCAAACCTTTATGTAATTCCTTTAAAGGTAATTGCAGTAGTGCTGGGGATGGACTGGATGATGAAACATGGAGCTCAGATAAATTGTGAGGAGAAAACTGTCTCAATCAAAACTCCAAGTGGAGCAAGGATAGTTTACCAAGCAGATAAGCACAGTCATATCATGGTGGATCTGTAGTTGAACTCGATGAAAGAGGTCAAATTGGAAGATATTCCTATAGTAAATGAATTTCAAGTTGTTTTTCCAGCAGAGCTACCGGGAATGCCACCAGATCGGGAGATATAGTTCACTATTGATCTAATTCCTGGTACAACACCAATAGCTCATGCACCATATAAGATGGGACCCAAAGAATTAAAAGAACTCAAAGAGCATATTGATGAGTTAGCCAGAAAATGATTTATTCAGGAAAGTGTATCTCCATGGGGAACACCAGTAATCTTTGTGGATAAGAGGGATGGTGGAAGAAGGATGTGTGGAGATTATAGAAATTTGAACAACGTTACTATCAAGAATAAATATCCTTTACCAAGGATTCAAGATTTGTTTGATCAAGTGAAAGGAGCCGGAGTATTTTCAAAGATCGACTTAAGATCTGGATACCATCAAATAAAAATCAAACCAGAAGATGTTCCAAAGACAGCATTTGTCTCAAGATATGGACACCATGAATACCTGGTTGTACCATTTGGTTTGACCAATGCACCAGCAATATTCATGAACCTGATGAACAAAATCTTCATGCCATATTTGGATAAGTTCGTCATAGTCTTTATTGATGATATTTTGATTTATTCCAAGGATAAGGAAGAGCATGCTGATCATTTGAGAATAGCATTGCAGACACTAAGGGAACATAAACTTTATGCTAAGTTCAGTAAGTGTGAATTTTTGCTAGATGAGGTAGAATTTCTCGGACATGTGATCAATAAAGATGGAATTGCTGTAAATCCATCTAAGGTTCAGTCAGTACTAGAGTGGACTGCACCAACCAATGTGAAGCAAATTCGAGGTTTCTTAGGAATGGCTGGTTATTACCGGAGATTCATTGAAGGTTTCTCCAAAATAGCTGGACCAATGACCAAATTGTTAAGAAATAATACACCATTCAGTTGGGATGAGAAGTGTGAAGCAAGTTTTCAGGAGTTGAAGACAGGTTAACCACAGCTCCAATCTTAGCAGTTCCTGAAACAGGGAAAGACTTTATAATATACTGTGATGCATCTAAAGAAGGTTTGGGTTGTGTGTTAATGCAAGATCAGAAGGTGATTTCTTATGGTTCAAGACAACTGAAACCACATGAAGTCAACTATCCAACTCATGATTTAGAGTTAGAAGCAGTGGTTTTTGCACTAAAAGGATGGGGGCATTTTCTTTATGGAGCCAGATGTGAGTTATAAACTGACCATAAAAGTCTCAAATATTTCTTTACTCAAAAGGAGTTGAATATGAGACAGAAGCATTTGTTGGAACTAATCAAAGATTATGATTTAACAATCAACTATACTCCAGGGAAAGCAAATATTGTAGTTGATGCTTTAAGCAGAAAGAGTGTAGACATTCAGCCTAGCAATAGGGAGCTACCAAAAGAGTTATAAATGGACTTGGAAAGATTAGAGCTGCAATTCATTAGAACAGAGGTTCTTGGAGGATTAGCTACTATGCAGGTAGTTGCAGAGCACGACAGTGATCTTAAGCACGAAATTTTCAGACATCAAGCAGAAGATCCTTTTATTGCTGAGGAAGTTCGGAGGATATCTCAAGGGCAAAAATCAGTTTTTCGCCTTGGAGATTATGAGTCTTTATGGTTTCAAGATCGTCTTTGTGTTCCAGATGTGACTGATATTAGATATGTCATACTCAGAGAAGCACATGAAACACCATATTCTATACATCCAGGAAGTACTAAGATGTATATGGATTTGAAAGAATTATTCTGGTGGAATAACATGAAAAGGGACATTGCTAAATATGTATCAGAATGCCATACTTGCCAAAGGGTGAAGGCTGAACATCAAAGTCCAGCAGGACCATTACAACCTTTGGAAATTCCCAAATGGAAGTGGGAAGAAATAGGTATGGACTTCATCACAGGATTGCCCATGACACCTAAATGAAAGGATATGATATGGGTAATTGTGGACAGACTCACTAAAAGTGCACATTTTATTCCGGTAAGATAATGCTGAGAAGTTAGTAGAAGTTTACATCAAAGAGATAGTAAGTAAGCATGGAGTGCCCAAAAAGATCGTAACTGATAGGGGATCAGTGTTTACTTCAGCATTTTGGAAGCAATTGCATGAAGCACTTGGTTCAAAGTTAGATTTCAGCACGGCCTATCATCCTAAAACAGGAGGTCAAACTAAAATAACAAATCAGATACTAGAAGACATGTTAAGAGCTTGTGCATTAGATTTTGGAGGTACATGGGAAGATCATCTACCATTGGCAGAATTTTCTTATAATAATATCTATTAGAGTAGTCTGAAGGCAGCTCCATATCAGGTTCTGTATGGAAGGAAGTGTAGATCACCAATATGTTGGTATGAGCCTGGAAGCAGCAAGGAGTTCGCACCAGACTATATCAAGGAAAGACAAGATATCATTGATAAGATCAGGGATAGACTGAAAATATCTCAAAGTAGGCAGAAAAGTTATGTTGATCAAAGTCGAAGATCATGGCATCCAGAAGTGGGAGATATGGTATATTTGAAAGTAAGTCCAATGAAAGGGGTGAAAAGGTTCGGAGTTAAAGGAAAATTGAGTCCAAGATACATAGGACCATTCAAGATATTGAGTTAGAACAGGACTATAGCTTATGCTTTAGAGTTACCATCAAGATTGGCTCAAGTGCATAATGTTTTCCATGTGTCACAACTTCATAAATTTTTGAAAGTTCCAGATGATGCAATCACACATCAAGAGATAGAACTACAAGCAGACTTGACCTATGTTGAAAAGCCCTGTAAAATTTTGGAAGAAAACTAGAAAAGGTTGAGGAATAGAGCAATCAAGTACTGCAAAGTACAGTGAGAACATCATCCTGAAAGGGAAGCCACTTGGGAGAAAGAAGAGGGTTTAAGAAAAGCCTATCCAGAACTATTCAGGTACACCTCAACAAACTTCGGGACGAAGTTTAATTTAAGGGGGTAAGTCTGTAACATCCCAGCATTTAGGAACCAAGGAAGGGTAGATTTAGGAATTTGAGATATTGCATGCATTCATCAGTGAAAATGTGGCTAAATTTTTCGCCAAATAAAAACCTAAAGTGATCAAGGTTTCTTTCATACTTTGAGATTAGGTATAGTCTTGAAGGATGATTGTTACAGACTTTGATATGAACTTTGTGGATTTATGTGTTTTGGGAAATAAAATTTGAATTTAAACTTGAGTATTGAATTTATAGTTTAAAAGAACTCAAAGTTATATTTGAGTATGATACTTTAATCAAGAGAAGATAATTAGTACTCAAACTTTAAATAAATAACATAATCAATTAAATGAATATTTATTTATTCCATAAATAAGTTACACCAAGGTAACTTATGTAAATAAGCAACAATTTGTACAATAGTAATTGAATATAAAAATAATATTTCTTTATTGAATAATGGTAGAATCTTTATTACAAAAGAATAAAAATAAAAAGTACAAAAGAATAAATTAAAGATTACAATTGAATCAGAGAGATATTACAAGTGACTATTCTACAAAGAAAGGAAAACCTAAACTAAAGTCTTGATCTTCAAATCTTGTACCTGTAAAATAAACATAAACAAAAGAAAGAAAATTAAGGTTAAAACAATATTACTCTCAGACTTGACAGTGAAGTGCACTGATCAAGGTTCATCATTGAGTAACCTTTTAAAAAGGGGCAAGTTTCACCAATATGAAAGAATATATCTTTCATAATTTTAAGCCATAAGTCAAATAAACAGCAAGGAGGGGCAAGTTTCACCAGCCAAGTAAAAGGTAACTTGATAAAAGTAACTCTCAAATTTAGAACATATCCACAACTTGTACAGCAGGCACACAGGCAGCACACACACCAAACTGCATGGTGTGTGCTGTCAGCACCACAACAACAACACAATCAAACAAAACCATCCACACAGCCGTGGGAAGCCAGCCCCACATCAGTTTCTTGTTCATACACACCAAGAACAGTAGCCAGCAGCTAAACCCAGCCAAAGCCAAGCTAAATCACACCAATCAAAACCTTGGATCACACCACCAAAATGTTGACATAAGGAGGGGGTGGATCAGGTGGAGTGCAAGACCAAGATCAAGCCATCAGGACCAGGAGATGAAGGGCTAGATCAAGGACAAGCCAGGAGCTGGAAATACCAGGCGAGCATCAGATCAAGTTAGCACAAGATCAACCACAGGAAACCCCAACATCAAGTGACAGTGGTGAGTAAATAGATCATCACATGATCTATCTGTCTAAGATTAGACAAGCATACATGATCTATCTTTTACTCAAATTCTCAGAAAACACCCAAATGGGGTGAATCCATCACTGAAGTTTTAAACACTAAAAGCAACCAGAAAACTATAAGGTCCAACTTAGATCTCAGAACAACATCATTGATCTAAGCTATCAAGCTATATTTCAATTCAAAAATGAATATAGCCAAGAACTAAACCTCTAGGAACATCTCTTCAATAGGAGTAGCACCTTAGGATTTAATCTTATGGATCTATATAAGTTATCAAGCTTACAAGCATCTTTCCCCAACTTTGATTCAAGAAACAGTAGATGGTATCACTACCAGAACCAATCCATGCGAATCAACAAGATAGAGGTCTAAATCCCTAAACCTCAGACCAACATCATTGGTTCTAGGGATGCAAGGAAAGAGAATTCCATTTATCTATAATGCCAAGTCAATTTTAAGCTTGAACAAGACCAAACCAAGTTATAGAATCTAATCTTGTGTGCCATACAAGGATGGTGTCACAAGAACAGTTCTAAACTAAGCAGGTTAAGCATCCAATCTTCACAGCTACAACCAACCACCTATAAATCATTTTCCTGTTCTTAATCACAGGAATCATAACCAGGATATTCATATATATATATATATCTTCACTATAGAAAACCATTTTGTTCTCAAGCTATATATGAATTCTTAAGTCAACAGTACTAAGACAGTGACTTCATCACACAACACTCGCTGTCATCAACCAAGTAATGACAGTGGTGAGATATTAAACCACTAGATTTACCAAGAATTGCTTCTAGAGAAACTTCACCATCTGAATCATATAAAAATTAATCCATAGAATCATCTGACAAACCACTAGCATCACACACCTAACCATCAGCAGTAATCCAAAGCAAGTCAACACTTAATAGGTTCAAGGATCATCAACACATGATCCAATTCATCAAATATTTTATCAACAGAAGGATTTGAACCCTAAGCAGAACCAATCATCTTAATCAGGACAAGATAGTAACCAGGAAGGATAGTACCAACTTCTAGCATAAGATGGCCTAGCACAGAGAGCATGAGAGGTTGAGGAGCCACTTACCAAAAGTCCTCGCTGTAGATTAGAAGAGGAAGCAGAGAAAGCCTACGAACATGGCGGCATGGGGAGCACACCCAAGGGGGCGCTGCAACCCACACAACGCCACGGCGGCACCCATAGCCACACCTAGGGGAAAAGAGCATCCCCACATAACACGACAGCAGCGGCGACGTCAGCACCAACGCCAACCCCAAACCCTAGGGTTCAACACGGCATAGATCTGGCCATAGGAGGGATCCAGGTGCAAATCCAACTGGACAGGAAGGAAGAGCGGGGCCGACAACCTCATCCTGCACCACGACAGCGGCTAGGGAGGTCCACGACGGCGTGAATCGCCGGCGGTGACACCGCTGACCATGGGGTCGGGGGAGGAGAAGGAGAGAGGTGAGCTCGAGAGAGAGACAGAGAGTGATGGGCTGGAATGGGCCAATACTTCTTCGGGGTGTTGTTTTTCCTTTGCCCTACTGGGCCACAAGGGCCCAATAAAACCAAATAGCCAGACCAAATCATTTAGAGCCTGTTTTAATAATTGGAAAAAGACCAAAATGCCCTTGAACTTAAATAAATTCTAGAAAATAAAAGTCCAAAATTATAAATAAAATATTTTTGGATTCACAATAATCCAAACTATCCAAATCAATTAAGAATTTTGTAATATAAATATTCCTTATAGAATTTTACAAAATTACTAAAAGATGATAAAAATAAATAAAAATCACTTTCATTATATATAAAAATATTTAATAACCATTTTTGGTATTCAAATGATAATTCTGAAAGGAATTATTAAATCAATAATTCAAATAAAAGGAGATAAAATAAATAAATATTAAAAAAATTAATATTTATAAATCCTTAATTAATTAAAAAGGATTTTTCTATAATTTAAATAATGGGGGAGGTTACATATAAAGTTAAATAATGCATTACATTACTTTTGCATAATCATTTTGCTTCTTTAAATATTGTCCTTACCGGGCAATAATGATGTTTTTGTAGACATAGAAGCTCAAGGTCTAGTGCAAGCATCAGACTTCACTACCTTGCAATCACAAGGAAAGTTCATCACTTGCTCATGTCCTTTGAAGAGTCTTTATCCAAGTATTTGCGAATAGTGTGTTATCATATATATTATAGAAAAAGAAAACAATATTTTCTCAAGATACTAAATCTTAGATATCATCCTAAGTGATGATATGATGGAGCAATAGAACTTAGGGTTCTAATTGCATTAATGATAAACAATTAGGGATTAATAACCCATGACATCAGTGATTCTAGCGTCGTATATTACGCGTTAACCATGACATTTGGAATGGGACGGAGAAGTCAGCTGTATCCTTTTCCTCTTGTATGGAGGCAAGATGACCTTAACGTGACGTTGTGATTCCTTGTGCGGATCCAACATATGGATGGGCACCCTTATGCCCCACACTTTTGGTGTCTAGATTATCTATGAATGGTGTTTAGGGAGATAGTCCATGTAAATGGTACTATTCTGGGCATCACTGGGTCATAGAGTCTTCGAGAACTCATCAGGATTTTAGCCTGCCCGAAAGGGGTCTTAACGAAGGTGAGCCAGCCCCGGAGGATCGTGCAGACATATGAGGTCGCGGAGAGGGCAGTGATTGGCTTGGACCAACTACTGGGCCCCACATCATGGAATTGTGGACGGGAAAGTACGCCCGGTTGTGCAACAAGGAGTTGATCTCTCATGGGAAAAGTAACGCACCTCTGCAGAGTGTAAGAATTGTAACTTGTTACTCCCTGTTCCGGGAAGGAGCTACGAACGCGGCAGGAAAGTAACTCCATGAAAGTTCTAGACAACCTGTGAAGGCTGATGGTCATGTCAACGACTATAGTGTACTACACATGCAATGGTATGCTAGGTCACCGCACCATGCTTCGTGTACAACAAGCTCAAGATACCCGGGCCAAACTATGTCATCACCGTATCCGGAAGCTTTACCAAGGCAAGGGACTGCGAGATTGGAGAAGCAGCCTTTGCGGAAGCTATCCTCTACAACGAAGAATTCAAGAAGATCCAGAGCAAGATCGATGCCTCGGAGATGCCGGCGTTGAAGAAGCAGATTTCTGACTCCGCCCCAGCTTTCAAGGCCGCCATCGAAACCAAGCCGGTGGAACTTGTGGTAGGCGATGCCTCCAAGACCACCGCCATTGGGACGAACCTGGATCCCAAATAGGAAAGCGCGCTTGTCGAGTTCCTCCGTGAGTATAGGGACATCTTTGCTTGGCAACCTGCCGACATGAAAGGTGTACCTAGGGATCTTGCCGAGCATAGCTTGAATATTGATCCAAAATGCAAACCGGTGAAACAACCTCTACGACGCTTTAGAGACAAGAAGAGACACACCATAGGCAAAGAGATAGCTAGGTGAAAGTACCGACTTTGAACGACTAGAGGGGGTGAATAGGCGACTACCAATTTTTAATTTGTTTCACACTTTTAGGCTTAGCAAGAAAGAAAGTTATCTATAAGTGCAGCTAGGTGAACAACCTATATGCAAGATAACTTACAACAACCCCAAGTACGATAAAGAGCAAGAAGTAAAGGAAGGGAACAAAGTAGCCGGAGCGGGGACACGGAGATGTAATTCCCGTTGTTCACTCCCAAGGGAGCTATGTCTATGTTGGAGAGGTGTCGGGGCCACACAAGGTCACCCGAGCGCCACAAATGACTCACCTTCTTCTCCGGTGAGCTCCCCCACAAAGGAGGCCTCACGATCCACTAACCGGTGACCTTGAAGGCGCCAACCAAAACCTTTACAACAAGGCTGAGGGGGAAGCTCCACAACTCAATTGGAGACCCTCAACAACACCAATGAGCCTTAAAACACATGCCCTTAGCTCCAAGGATGCCCTACACCGTCTAGGGTTTCAAGAAACCCAAGAGCAACAAGATCCACAAAGGATAGGTGGGGGGAAATCAAATCTTCTTTGGTGGAAGTGTAGATCTAGGTCACCTCCCTCACCTCTCAGAAGATCAAGTGATTTGAGTGGCTAGGGAGAGAGATCTAGCAAGGTCAAGCTTGAGCTTTAATGGAGGAGAGAGAAAATATTCGAGTTAGGTGGGAGGAAGAAGGAGGGCGCCTTAAATAGGCTCCCTCCGCGCTGAACCGTTACAACCTCCGCGACCTCATCGGAACTTCCGGTGAGCGGCCGGAAGTTCTGCCCAGCAAGGCTTCAACGGTCATCATCCCGTTGACGCCCTCTCCAAAAGCTTGACCAAAAGTTCTGGTCAAAATGACCGGAAGTTCCCGGCAAAACTTCCGATGCAAGTTCCAGCCCAAGTTCTGCCAAATAGACCACTTCTAATATAAGTATACTGATCCTTCACCGGAACTTGGAGCGGAACTAGGGGCGGAATATCTGGGTCGCGAAGCATGTCTGACCTGAAGTTCCGCTCAGGAACTTTCTGGTAGGAGCAACGGAAATTCCTCACCGGAACTTCCGGTGCAACTTCTGGTGGAAGTTCCAGCAAATAGAGCATACCCAAACAGAAGGTACTGGGAGCTCACCTGAAGTTCCAGCGGAAGTTGGATCGGAACTAATGCCACAGAAAAGTCCTGAGCGGAACTTCCGGCGCCTGGCCGGAAGTTCCGATCAGATAGAAATGGCTCCAGCAGATCGGGACCTTGCTCTCTCGCAGATGCGTAGGATGGCTATGGCGGTGCATATGGGGTTTGTGCAAGAACAAGTGATTTCCCACAACCTTCCGAGATGGACCCCCTCTTGATAGTACGGCGACCTAATGCAATAAAAAGAGAGAAACTAGAAAAACTAAAGGTCGCCGTCTTCACGAGATCCCAAAGAGAGCATCCACATAATCCATAGGAATCATCAAAAGCATCTTTCCTGAAACTCAAGTACACGGTTAAACCACAAGTGGGATTGTCATCATCACCAAAATAGCATGGAAAAATATATAGTCCTTTCAATCTCCCCATTTTTGGTGTTTGATGACAATCCCAAAGATTTGCATAAGATGGAAGTAATCTTTGTAGTGGATGGAACAAGCTCCCCCTATATGTGTGCAAGGTAGAGATAATTCTCTAAGGACAAGACTAGCACACATACAAGGAGGCTCCCCCTTCCAATTGCAAAGATAGCACAAGTGCAAGGAATAAATAGTATAGAGATCATACCGTTGCACTAACCAACTATGGTGGAGACAATAGAAGAAATATAAAGGGAGACTAAAGATGCTCCACCACCATATACAAATGCCCATAAGACAATAACAATAAAACCAAACACTAGGCATTTACCAAGCATAACGTAACAAAGCACATAGTCTCATACACATAAGATGGTCCACAAGCACACATAAGTTCACAAGCACAAAGAGGTCCACAAGCACACAAATAAAACTAGAGAGTTCGCGAGTTAGAAAAGATCAAAGACAAGAACAAGCTCGCGACTCAGTCCATGAAAATCCCGTGAGCAATCTAATAGACATCTTTCTCCCCCTTTGGCATCGAGACACCAAAAAGGAAGAAAAGATCAAACTAATCGCCCCAACCATGAAAGGGAGGAGGAGCGGGCTCAGGGACCCAAGAATCCCACGCAGGCGGCGGACCAGTGACTTCCTCCTCAGACTCATCCTCAGACCAACGACAGTTGTCGCGAATCCAATCATCCCTGGGAGCAGTGATAGAGCTAGTGACAGGAGAGCAAGGAATGTTGAGAGAAGTCATGATGGCCTTCTAGCGCTAAACACTGTGTCGCTAATCGACATAAGACTGATACTCACGGTTCTGGAGAAAGCAGAAAGTCTTCTTCACCTTTCCAAGCAGCTTCTTTGCCCAAGATGGCTGCCTCTGGAGAGAAGCACCACCAGCACTAGAGCCCCCATGAGCATAAGAGGGACCACCAGCTTCAGCACGAGACTTTTGGAGAGCTTCTTCCTTTTCTTCTTGGGATCGAGGCTTGTTGTGTTTGCTCACACACAACTTCTTCTCCTCATTAATGGTGATGGAGGCCTCAGAGAAGCGCGTACCAGTCACCTCAAGACACTTGTGATTGATGAGAGTCTGAATATAGGGAGCATAGGGTCAAGAGCGCTTGTCAATGATAGCCTGCCACATCTCATTGTAGATGAAATGCATGACTTCCATCTTCCTGTCAGAGTCACGGCGAAGGTAAGTCTAATGCATGATATCAACTTGATAGGCATGAAACTGATCAAAGTTGCCGGGCTTGGGGGAGATGGTGTTCAAGTACACCCTGCGCATGATGTCATAAACTGGTTGCAGATGATTCACAAAACCAACAGTGCCCCAACCTTCAATGTAAAGAGGCTCTAGGACTTCAGGATCAGCAGCTATGGCGGTATGGACACGCCATCCATTTACCCCTTTGCCAGGCTGAATGGGATAGCCAAGGATCTCAACAAACTCGGACCATTGGGTGGTAAGCAGCACGCCATTAGTCATCCACTTCATCACACCTTCAGTAGAAGAACTCATATTCAAGTGAAGAGTAGTGTAGAACTGAGCAATAGCACCTTCATCGAAGTTCTGACGGTGCTCCATGAGGGAAATCAGCCCAAACCTCCTGCAAATATCAAGATCCTCACCAACGTATGCATGCTTTTATTCCATGTGAGCCACATTGATGTACTTCTGAGGAGCAAGAACAAACTTTGTCTTGGCAGCATAGATTTCAGCAAAGATCTATTCCTGATGGCAGTTGTGGAAGAGCGGATCCAAGTAGAGACGTCACGAGGAACAAGGTAAGGATCCGCACGCCTGAATCCAGAGTAGGCCTTCTGAGTCCATTTAGAGATCTTGGCCTTTGATTTGTTAGGCCCAGCAGTAGTGGCCTTCTGAGAGGCAAGAACATGCCTCTTTCCCTCAGCAGCAGTAGCACGGCGAGCAGCAGCAGACCTCTGACGGCTGGTCTGAGTGGATGGACGCACCACCTCAACATCATCTTCATCAATCTCAGGAGGAATATCAGAGGATGGTCGTCGGAGACGCTTGCCTTTGCAGGAACCACATTGCCCTGAGAAGAAAGCAAAAGAATAGGGAGGTAAGGTGGGGTAAGTGCACAAGTTTGGAAGAAGGTACAAAAGAAGATTGGAAAAATATAGTCAGGGAATAATTTTACTGGTGCTGGAACTTCCGCTGAAGCGCCGGAACTTCTGGTGTAATGGTCCACCGGAAGTTCCGATCGTGGCTCACCGGAAGTTCCGGTGAGACCATGAACTGGTGGTTCAAACAACAAGATCCAAAGATTTAGATCTACAAGGCAGAAGTAAAAATTTCCAAGGATGTATTGGACCAATCTACCCTAGCATGATTCCCTAGGCCTACCAAATATCCCAACACGTTCTAGCCAAAGAACTAGCCTAGACAAGGTGAGCCCTAACTCAAGCAATGGTGAGAGAGCTAGATCTCCATTAATGGAGGGAGTTGAGGGCAAATACCGGAGTCCATGGCGAGAGATCAAGGTGGGGAAGGTTCCCACGGAGTAGATATGAGGAGGGGTGTCCGGAGACGAAGGGGCCGGAGCACCTTCGCGGAGAGGTCTTCACTGGTGGCTGCTCCAAATAAAAGGTGGGTCTTGGGGAAAACAGGAAGAAGATCCCGTTTTCCCCAGGGCCCACTTTATATAGGACAGAGAGCCTCACCGGAAGTTCTGGTCAATTACAGGAAGTTCCGGTGAACCGGAAGTTCCGGGTCAGGCAGAAACTATCCAGGTCAGCAGGTGGTTCTTATGAACAACTTGCTGACTGGAAGTTCCGGCAGCTGACCGGAAGTTCTGGTGACGCCAAAAAAACTTCTCAGGATTGGAAGAAAACAAGGAAGAACTTGTGCAGGGAATAGAGAGGGCTTGAGGAAAGGAAAGGTTTAGGATAGAGATCTCAAACTGAGAAGAACCAAAGCCAACAAAAAACAAGAAAAACACAAAAATAACCAAGGACACAAAGAGAAATAAGACACGAGACAAAAATGGGTCGGTGGCTGAGGCCACCTTATATAAGAGTAAATGGCTTGACACCGTGGAGATATATCTTGGGTTCATTACCAATACTCATCATGAAGCTCAAATGGTCTCCTTTAGAGACTATAGAGTATGAAAACTTTAATGTGCGCATAATAGGGATAGTGTTTGTTCATTAGAGGAACTACACTCCCCCTAAATCCATGCCTACATCATAACAAGATACACATTGAGACACGGGTAGGTGTGCAAGGTACTCAAGCCACATTGCTCGAATCAATGATATTTAGCTCATGCCTTAACTCTCGGAACCTTGCTTAATCAAGAGGCTTCGTGAATAGATCCGCAAGATTTGCCTTGGTGGGAACATACTCCAAATAAATGTGTCCTCTAGCAACATGGTCCCGAATGAAATGATGATGAATCTCAATGTGCTTAGTCCGGTTGTGTTGCACGGGGTTGTGAGCAATAGAAATGGCATTCTCATTGTCATAAAGAAGGGGCACCTTCTCAAAAGATAGTCCAAGATCCTTCAAAGTTTGCTTCATCCATAGCAATTGAGCACAACAAGTTGCGTCGGAGATGTACTCAGCTTCGGCATTGGACATAGACACACAATTTTGCTTCTTCGAGGACCAACAAACCAAAGATCTTCCAAGATAACTGACAAGCTCCGGAGGTTGACTTTCTTACCACTTTGTCACGATCCCAATCCGAGTCCGTGTATCCAATAAGGTCAAAGCTGGCTCCCTTGGGGTACCACAACCCAAAGTTTGGGGTATGAACCAAATATTGAAAGATTCTCTTGACCGCCACCATGTGGCTTTAATTTGGTGCGGCTTGGAATCTTGCACACATACCCACACTCAACATAATATCCGGTCGGGATGCACAAAGATAGAGCAAATAACCAATCATAGAGCGATAGAGTTTTTGATCCACATCCTTACCCTTGGGATCGAGATCAAGATTAACCTTAGTTGGCATGGGAGTCTTGGCACCTTTGACTTGATCAAACTTGAACTTCTTGAGCATGTCTTGGATGTATTTGGCTTGGTTGATGAAAGTACCTTTACTCAATTGCTTGACTTCAAACCCAAGGAAAAACTTCAACTCCCCCATCATGGACATCTCAAAGTGATCGGTCATGAGCTTGGCAAAATCCTCATTAAAAGCTTTGTTAATAGAACCAAAGATAATATCATCAACATAGATTTGGCATACGAACAAGTGGCCTCCAACTTTCTTAGTAAAAAGAGTGGGATCAATGAGGCCCACTTCGAAGCCACGGTCTAACAAGAGCTCTCTAAGGCAATCATACCACACACGTGGGGCTTGTTTGAGGCCATAGAGTGCCTATTGAGCTTGTAGACATCGTTCAGGAAAAGTGGATCCTCAAAGCCTGGAGGTTGCTTGACGTATACCAACTCTTTCAAAGGCCCATTAATAAAAGAACTCTTAACATCCATTTGATGCAATTTGAAGTTATGATGAGTAGCAAAAGCAAGAAGCATACGAATGGATTCAAGGCGAGCAACGGGGGCATAAGTCTCACCATAGTCAATTCCCTCAACTTGTGAGTATCCTTGGGCAACTAACCTTGCCTTGTTGCGCACAACTATTCCATTCGCATCACACTTGTTCTTGAAAACCCATTTGGTACCGATGAAGTTTTGACAATCTTTGGGCCGCTCAACCAATGTCCAAACATTGTTCCTCTTGAAGTTGTGAAGTTCTTTGTTCATAGCGTCAAGCCAATCATCATCTTCAAGAGCCTCGAAGACTTTCTGTGGTTCCACAAGAGAGATAAAAGCATGGTGAGAGCTAAAGGAGGCTAGTTGCCTCCTAGTAGTGGAACCTTTATTGAAATCTCCATAAACATTATCAAGGATATGGCCATCTCGAACGAGCTTGGCGAGACGATAGGCTTGACGGCGGGCTTGTGATTCAACACGAGATTCTTGAGCAACCACTTGGTCATTCCCACCATTGGAGTCCATGCCTTGACTATAAGCACGAACACGAGGATCATCTTCATCAATTTCCACTTCTGGAGAGTCACATTTGGAGTAGAGCCTTGATTATCATTGATACGCCCAATTTGCATCACCGTTCTATATCATAATTTACCTCTGTTCATTGATAGTTGTCTTATTGTGAGGTATTACTTATGGATTTTCATCTGTTTATGCATGTTGGATGATTCCTAGAGGATGGACTGCTGGAGTCTGGATTCTGATGGAAAAGACGGCGTTTTGGTGCAATTTCGCGAAGATCAGAAAAATACCAAAAAAATATGGAAACATATTATTTTACGGGAAGACGAAGGAAGCTAGAAGGAGGAGTGATGGGGGGCTCAGGGGGCCCATACCCCCTAGGCGCGGGCCCACCTGACCCCGCACCTAGGGTGGGTTTGGCCCACCTGTTTGGCCTCCGACTCCGCCCCTTTGCATATATCTTCCCTACGGAACCCTAACACCAGGAGAGCGACCACTATAACAATTGTGTTGGATATTGCTTAGTTCATTAGGGGAAACTTTCCCGGTGTTAATTACTATTGTAGTTGATGCTTGTGAGTGGAACCATTGGATTATTGTTTATGTTCATATTGTTATTCATTATCATATCATCTTTGATCTTGATCCATATGATGTCTTGTGAGTAGTTCGTTTAGTTCTTGAGGACATGGGAGAAGTCATGTTGTTAGTAGTGAATCTGTAATGAGTTATTATTCAATGGTTTAGTATTTAAGTTGTGGTGCTACTCTTCTAGTGGTGTCATGTGAACGTCGACTACATGACACTTCACCAATTATGGGCCTAGGGGAATGCATTGTGTATTTGGCTACTAATTGTGGGGTTGTCGGAGTGACAGAAACCTGAACCCCCGTTAGGACACCTTTGCATAAGCGAGCGTAGGATCTCAGAGTTTAAGGCCGTGGTTAGATTTATATCTTAATTACTTTCCTATAGTTACAGATGTTTGCAGGGGGTTTAATCACAAGTATGTATTAGTCCTAGGAAGGGCAGTATGTTAGCACAGGTTCACCCACATAACACTGACAAACACCAAAGAAGAGTACTCAACTATTTGAAGCGAAAGCACTTGACAGAATTCCCATGTGTCCTCGAGAACGTTTGGTCCCCATAAGTATTTCCACCGGCTTGTCCTTTGCTAAGAAAGTATTGGGCCACTTGCTCCATTTGTTCGTTACTTCTGTTACTTGTTCTTTGTTTTGTTACTTTGTCAGAAACCACTAAAATTCCGTTTGCTAAGTATTCACAGGGATTTCCTGCTCCATACCACTGTTCAGCACCTTCTGCTCCTCGTTGGGATCGACACTCCTATTTATCAAAAGTACTACGATACACCCCTTATACTTGTGGGTCATCAAGACTATTTTCTGGCGCCGTTGCCGGGGAGTGAAGTGCTATTGAAGAGTGGAACTGTTAAGGGAAACTTTCACTGTGAGTATTTCTTTTGTTACTGCTTGTTGCTTTGTTTCCAATATGAATAACCCACTTGGTTTTCTATTTGGGAATACTAATACCACTTCTATGGTAGTAGATGAACCACCACCTGTTGAGATAGATCCTTTTAAGATACCTGCGAGTATTGTAAATCGTGTCATGGATAATTATTATTTTGGGGATGGAACTGTCCATCCTGGTGATCACTTGCTTTATATCCATGAATTATGCGGGTTGTTTAAGTGTGCAGGTATCACAACTGAACAGGTGAATAAGAAGTTACTCTCCATATCCTTGAAAGGGAGAGCTGAGGCATGGTATAAGCTGCTAAAGAATGGACAATCCATGGAATGGGAGGAAATGGCATCTCTCTTTTACTCTAAATTTTATCCTCAAAGTGAAATCCAAAAGGATAGAAGTCTTATATATAATTTTTGGCCTCTTGATGGATAAAGTAAAGCTCAAGCTTGGGGGAGATTGAAGCTGCTAATGCTTAAATGTCCTATTCATGAACTCCCTAACAATATTATTCTCAATAACTTTTATTCTAGGCTTTCTCTTCAGGATAAACGTTTACTAGATGCCTCGTGTGCTGGATCATTCATAAGTATGAAGGAAGAAGCTAAATGGGATCTCCTAGACCGTATTCAAGATAACACCGAGGCCTGGGAGAATGACAAAGGAAGAAATTCAGGTATAAACTATGATTATGAGTGCATTAAATCTTTTATGGGAACTAATAACTTCCATGATATTAGCAATAAGTTTGGCCTTGATCCTCAAGTTCTTGCGGAATGTTTTAATGCTTTTGCCTCTTATATTGATATTCCCAAGAAAGAGTGGGACAAGTACCATGCTCCTTATAAAGACGTTGTTACCCATGTTCCTGCTAGTGTATAGGTTTGTACTGTTTATCCTATTTTTGCTGAACCTTATGTTGAGAAGATCCCTTTCCCTCCAAGGTAAGGGATCACTCTATTTTGGCTAATGTGGTTAGTAAAAGCGCAAAGAAAACCGTAGGTTCCGATGAGCTTATTGATATCGAGCCTGTGGTAGCTATTGTGAAAGATCTTGTTACTAGAAATATAGAGGATGAGTATATTGTCTTCTGTGAAGAAGCTTCTAATATTATCTCTCATCCTAGTAAGGCTAGAAAATCTAGTGTTCATGTGCTCTCTGTTAAAATTGGTGATCATTGCTACTATGGTTTATGTGATATTGGTGCTAGTTCTAATGCTATTCCTTATGAGCTTTACAGGGAAATTATGCATGAGATTGGTCCTTGTGAGCTTGAAGAAATTGATGTGGTTATTCACCTTGCCAATAGAGAGCAAGTTTGCCCTATTGGTATTGTAAGGGATGTGGAGGTCCTTTGTGGTAAGATTAAATATCCTGCTGATTTTTGAGTACTTGGTAAAGAAGCTAGTAAAACCTATCCTATCATCTTTGGTAGACCCTTCCTTAATACTGGTGGGGCCGTCATAGATTGTAGGAAGGAAAAAGTTTTGACTAAGTTTGCTGGAGAATCTTATGAGTTTAATTTTTCCAAATTTGCCAAAACCCCTTATGAAAATGAATTACCTGATGAGGATTGCAAGGTTGAACAACTGTATGCTAAGGCTATTGGAGGTATTGAAGAAGCACCGATGAGCTATGGGTTATACTCTTGATGATTTAAAAGGAATTTCTCCCACTATATGTCAGCCTGCTATTAATATTGAGCCTGATGCGAAACCAGTTGTTGAGCACCAGCGCCGTTTAAATCCTAAAATGAAGGAAGTGGTAAGAAATGAGGTATTAAAACTCCTTGATGGTGGTATTATTTATCCTATTGCTGATAGTCAATGGGTTAGCCCTGTTCATTGTGTTCCCAAGAAAGGAGGAATTACTGTTGTGCCTAATGAGGATAATGAGCTTATACCTCAGAGAGTAGTAGTTGGGTATAGAATGTGCATTCATTTTAGAAATATTAATAAAGTTACTAAGAAAGATCGTTATCCTTTGCCCTTTATTGATCAAATGCTTGAGAGGCTATCCAAAAAAGACTCACTTTTGCTTTCTTGATGGTTATTCTAGGTTTTCTCAAATCGCTGTGAAAGCACAGGACCAGGAGAAAACCACTTTCACTTGTCCCTATGGTACTTATGCTTATAGGCGTATGCCTTTTGGTTTATGTAATGCTCCTGCTACTTTTCAGAGATGTATGTCTGCTATCTTTCATGGTTTTTGTGAAGAAATTGTGGAGGTTTTCATGGACAATTTTTCCATCTACGGAACTTCTTTTGATAACTGTTTGCACAACCTTGATAAAGTTTTGCAAAGATGTGAAGAAACCAACCTTGTTCTTAACTAGGAGAAATGTCATTTCATGGTTAATGAAGGAATTGTTCTTGGACATAAGATCTCTAAAAGAGGTATTGAAGTTGATAGAGCCAAAATTGAAGCAATTGAGAAGATGACTTGTCCTAGGGATATCAAAGGTATTCGTAGTATCCTTGGTCATGCTGGTTTCTATAGGAGATTTATTAAAGATTTCTCCAAAATTTCAAAGCCCCTTACTAATCTTCTTCAAAAATACGTACCTTTTGTTTTTGATGATGATTGTAAGGAAGCTTTTGAAACTTTGAAAAAAGCTTTAACAACTGCTCCTATAGTCCAACCACCTGATTGGAGTTTACCTTTTGAAATCATGTGTGATGCTAGTGACTTTGCTGTGGGTGCTGTCCTTGGACAACGTGTTGACAAGAAGCTGAATGCTATTCATTATGCTAGCAAGACTCTAAATGCTGCTCAAAAGAATTATGCTACTACTGAAAAAGAGTTCTTAGCTGTAATCTTTGCTTGTGATAAGTTTAGACCTTATATTATTGATTCTAAGGTTACTATTCATACTGACCATGCAGCTATTAAGTACCTTATGACAAACAAGGACGCTAAGCCTAGGCTTATAAGGTGGGTGTTGCTTTTCCAATAGTTTGATCTGCATATTGTGGATAGGAAAGGTGCTGATAATCCTATTGCTGATAATTTATCTCGTTTGGAAAACATTTCTTTTGACCCTTTGTCTGTTAATGATAATTTTCCAAATGAGCAGTTAGCTGCAATATGGGTAAGTCCACATGAGAATCCTTGGTATGCTGATTATGCTAACTTTATTGTTTCCAAGTATTTTCCTCCAACCTTTACAGCCCAACAAACAAGGAAATTTTTCTATGATCTAAGGCATTACTTTTGGGATGACCCACACCTATATAAAGAAGGAGTAGATGGCATGATGAGAAGATGTGTTCCAGAATTTGAACAACAAGAGATATTGAGAAAATGCCATTGCAGTGCTTATGGAGGACATCATGCTGGAGATAGGACTACACAGAAGGTTTTACAATCTGGATTCTATTGGCCTACTCTTTTTAAAGATGCAAGGAAGTTTATCTTATCCTGTGATGAGTGCCAACGAGTAGGTAACATCTCTAGACGCAATGAAATGCCTATGAATTATTCATTTGTTATTGAACCTTTTGATTGTTGGGGATTCGATTTTATGGGGCCTTTTCCTCCTTCAAAAGGGTATACTCATATTCTTGTTGCTGTTGATTATGTTACAAAGTGGGTAGAAGCCATACCTACGAGCAGTGCTGATAGTAAGACCTCTTTGAAAATGCTCAAAGATGTCATTTTTCCTAGGTTCGGTGTACCTAGATATCTCATGACTGATGGAGGCTCCCATTTTATTCATGGGGGTTTTAGAAAAACTCTCGCTAAGTATGATGTAAACCACAGAATAGCTTTAGCTTATCACCCCCAAACTAGTGGGCAAGTAGAACTTTCCAATAGGGAAATTAAATCTATCTTGCAAAAGACTGTCAATAGGTCTAGAAAAAATTGGGCTAAAAAGTTGAATGACGCTTTGTGAGCTTATAGAAATGCTTATAAAAATCCTATGTGGATGTATCCTTAAAAATGGTCTGTGGGAAAGCTTGTCACTTGCCTTTAGAATTAGAACACAAAGCTTATTGGGCAGTGAAAGAGTTGAATAGAGATTTTAGACTTGCTGTTGAGAAAAGACTGCTCGATTTAAGTAATCTAGATGAGTGGAGAGGGGAAGCTTACGAAAATGCTAGGCTCTTTAAGGAAAAAAGTAAAAAGATGGCATGATAGCAGAATTCTCAAAAGGGAGTTCCATGTTGGTGAGAAAGTTCTTTTGTATAGGTCTCGTCTTAGATTTTTTGCAGGGAAACTACTCTCCAAATGGGAAGGACCTTTTGTTATCAAGCAAGTGTACCGTTCAGGTGCCATCAAAATCTCTTATCTGAAAGATGACACAACAAAGGTGGTTAATGGTCAAAGACTAAAACATTATATTTCTGGAGATTCTTACAATGAAGAAGTGGATGTCATTCAAATGGTGACTCCAGCAGAATTTATCAAGAACCAAACACCAAAAACTGCAGAGTTCATCTTCAAATAGGTAAAGAGTTGTGAAAACAGAAGGTTTGCGAATCTCCAATCTTTTTATATTTTTGATGTTTTTAATACATAAGGGAAGTTACGAGACGAAACTGAGGAAACGGAGCCCTGGGTGGACAAACCCACCCTAGGCGCGGGCCCAGCCTGGCCGCGCCTGAGGGGGGTGTTCCACCCCCAGACTCTGTCTCCGCTTCGTTTCCGTGTCAAAACCTTCCTTATGTATTGATTCTTCATAATATATACCCCCCGGATCCCCCGAGGTTCGTGCATCATGTTCTCATCGTGTTTTCATTTCAATCTATTTCTGTCAGGAAATCTTCTCAAGTTTAGAGCACCATGGCCTCCGCCAATGACAAAGGAAAGAAGCCCGTGGAGATAGAGTTGGAAGAACACCACCATAGAAGGAGTGAATCGTCATCAGGTTTGGCATCCCCTTGGCTTGTTCCAAGCTTGGGGGAGTGCGCGGTATCACCACCATTATCTTTCATATTTTACCTTTTTAGTGGATTCATATCTGTGGTAGAGAAGTTATCTTGTAGTTTGGTTTGCATGTGGAAGTATCTCTCCTTTAGTTGATTATCTATGTATCCCTTGGTGTGAGTGCCTTTATTGGAATTTTAATGAGAAGTCTCATCTTTTACTTTTTGCACTTCTTATTTTTAGTTTGCAATCTCTATTATATGATGGATCTTGTTGTTCAGTATTGGCACTACTTTGGGATCATCAAGAGGATCTAAATTGGTTTTGGCAAACTGAGTTCTCGTCAGTGGCATTAATTTGAAAGAAAAAGAAAGAAAGAAAGAAAAAGCTTACATGTATTTGGTATCTTTTGTTTTCTTTCTTGTTGGCTCATAAGCTTAGTATTATTTATTTAAGATTCTTCTGTGTCTTCAAGGAAAGATTGCATGTTTGGCTTTATTACTTGTATGCTTGCTTGTTTCTTTCAACTCTCTTGCTTGCTACCCAGCCTTGCTAGCCAAAAACCTGTTTTGAGAAGGCATACTTCTCATGTTTCCAAAACCCTTTGAACCAAAAACTTTTGCCACCTGTGTCCACCATATCTACCTAATAGCTATTGCTATTCCTAGCAAATTCTCAAGGTTCATCTACCTTTCGAATTAAAAAGTATTTTGTTATGTGAAAACTAGTTAGTAAAGCTCTCACGAACTTGATGGCACACCTTATTTACTTGCCCCTAATAAACTTGAACCATTGTGGAGATTGAAGTTATATATGCTTGCATCTATACGTTGGGATTAGCAGAACCGTGCTGTCACGGGGAATGTTTTCAACATTGCACTTGTACTCTGTACACAGTGATATCATGCTCTTTTGTCTATGGATGTCAACGGTGTGAAATAAAGAGGGAACTTGTAAGTCCATGGAGTTTTTATTCTGTGTTAGAGAAACGCCTGGGCCGCTAGCCTAAGCCATGCTTAATCATGGTGGAAACTTGCAGCATCACCATAGTGAGTCATCTATGAAGCATCCTTAATAAAAAGCTATATGCATAGTAAATAAAAATATTGCTGAGATGCTCATTGTCTGCTTGCCTTGTCATTTTGGCTATGGGAAAGCTCCTATACCATGTGCAAGGGGTACCCCGTTGGCGGTTCTCAATGATATGCAAATACTTATAATGACAAGAAATTACCTGGATCCAAAGTTGAGTATGCATGAGGAGTGGCCCTCATATTCAAGGGACATGAGATTGCCAACTTATATTTCATCAAGCATATACTCCATCTTTGTTCACTTTAACCTTAATCATCTCAATATGCTTATGATAGGGGCAATGAGGGCTCAAAGCTAGTAAGTATCATAATCTTTTGAAAGCTCTTTATGACTTGTAATCCCTGCTACCGTCTATAAAGGTACCTTTCTCCAGTTACCAGTTGAGTCAGTAAACCCACTTCCTCTCTATCTCCAGCAAGCTTTTGAGTTGTTATGTTTCAAGCATTCATATGGTGATTTATTCAATCATGTTCTTTATCTTCCTTGTTTGCACAAAACTCTTATCTATTGAGTATTACTTTGAAAGCCTTCACTTGTAAAAAACCTTTTTGACAAAGAGTGCTCCTGTTTTGAAACTTCTACAAAAAGCTTTTGTGAAACTGTTTATCAGGTGTTCTCTGACCAAGAACAAGTTTTCCAATTCCAATTATGATTTATCTTTATGTATCTCTATTGTGACTGATGTACTCGGTTGCAAGCTAAGTTATATAATGGTGAGTTGCTTTCTTCTATGAGTTTTGCAAAGGTAAGTGTGATGCTTCTTGTTCGTATTCTTTTTGTCGACACTTCACTCCATAAACATGTGGACATGTTTACTAAGCTCAGTATTCGCTTGGGGACAAGCAAAGTCTAAGCTTGGGGGAGTTGATACGCCCAATTTGCATCACCGTTCTATATCATAATTTACCTCTATTCATTGATATTTGTCTTATTATGAGGTATTACTTATGGCTTTTCATCTGTTTATGCATGTTGGATGATTCCTAGAGGATGGACTGCCGGAGTCTGGATTCTGATGGAAAAGACGGCGTTTCGGTGCAATTTCGTGAAGATCAGAAAAATACCAGAAAAATATGGAAACATATTATTTTACCGGAAGACGAAGGAAGCCAGAAGGAGGAGCGAAGGGGGCCTCAGGGGGCCACACCCCCCTAGGCGCGGGCCCACCTGACCCTGCGCCTAGGGTGTGTTTGGCCCACCTGTTTGGCCTCTTACTCCACCCCTTCGCCTATATTTTCCCTATGGAACCCTAACACCAGGAGAGCGACCACAAATAGACTTCCGCCGCCTCTGGGGGCGGAAAACACCGAGAGAGAAAGATCTCTCCGGCAGACAGATTTATGCTGGGGGAATTCCTTCCCGGAGAGGGGAGACCGTCGCCATCAACACCGTCATCAAGCTAGGCTTCATCAGGATCATCATCATCATCCACACCATCATCTCCACTCCATCCCGCTGTAACAATTGTGTTGGATATTGCTTAGTTCATTAGGGGAAACTTTCCCGATGTTAATTACTATTGTAGTTGATGCTTGTGAGTGGAACCATTGGATTATTTTTTATGTTCAGATTGTTATCCATTATCATATCATCTTTGATCTTGATCCATATGATGTCTCGTGAGTAGTTCGTTTAGTTCTTGAGGACATGGGAGAATTCATGTTGTTAGTAGTGAATCTGTGATGAGTTATTATTCAATGGTTTAGTATTTAAGTTGTGGTGCTATTCTTCTAGTGGTGTCATGTGAACGTCGACTACATGACACTTCACCATTTATGGGCCTAGGGGAATGCATTGTGTATTTGGCTACTAATTGTGGGGTTGCCGGAGTGACAGAAACCTAAACCCCCGTTAGGACACCTTTGCACAAGGGAGCGTAGGATCTCAGAGTTTAAGGTTGTGGTTAGATTTATATCTTAATTACTTTCCTGTAGTTACGGATGTTTGTAGGGGGTTTAATCACAAGTATGTATTAGTCCTAGGAAGGGCAGTATGTTAGCACAGGTTCACCCACATAACACTTACAAACACCAAAGAAGAGTACTCAACTATTTGCAGCGAAAGCACTTGACAGAATTCCCATGTGTCCTCGAGAATGTTTGGTCCTTATAAGTATTTCCACCGGATTGTCCTTTGCTAAGAAAGGATTGGGCCACTTGCTCCGTTTGTTCGTTACTTCTATTACTTGCTCTTTGTTTTGTTACTTTGTCAGAAAACCACTAAAAATACATTTGCTAAGTATTCACAGGGATTTCCTGCTCCATACCACTGTTCAGCACCTTCTGCTCCTCGTTGGGATCGACACTCCTATTTATCGAAAGTACTACGATACACCCCCTATACTTGTGGGTCATCAATCATTGGCTTGCCCTTGATCTTGATGAGCTTGACCTTGAGGAGAGCCTTGAGGAGGAGGATCCCCATCTTGGGGAGGTTGATGTTGTTGGTGAAGAGCTTGACCTTCGGAGGTGCCTTGAGGAGGAGCCCATCTTGGGGAGGTTGATGTTGTCGGTGAGGAGCTTGACCTTTGGGGCTTGAAGAGTCATGAGCATGAGGAGCTTCGGAAGAACTTGACGGAGCTTGTGCCAAAATAGTAGGTCCTTGAGAGTCAAGATGATCTTGTGAGAGTGAGGTATCCACTTGAGTAGAGCTTGGTCCTTCTCCTTCGTCCATAAGGGATCCTCAATGGGGAGGTGGAAACCCACACCCATTCTTCTTATGGACTTAGGAGGAATTTCATCACTTGGATCACAAACACCGTCTGGCCTAACAAGGGACTCATGATTTTCATCAAACTTCACATTGCTCGTCTCTTCAACTCTTCCATTGGCTTTGTTGTAGACTCTATAAGCATGGGACTGATTTGAGTAACCAACGAAAATTCCTTCTTGAGCCTTGGATTCAAACTTGGACAAAAGAACTCCTTTCTTGAGAATATAGCACTTGAAACCAAACACCCAAAAGTAGCTAACATTTGGCTTTTTCCCGGTGAGAAGCTCATAGGGGGTCTTGTTCTTTTTCTTGCGAAGGTAGAGCCGGTTGGTTGCACGACAAGCGGTGGAGATGGCCTCGGCCCAAAAGTTGTATGGAGACTTGAATTCAGCTAGCATAGACCGAGCCGCATCCATCAACGTGCGATTCTTCTTTTCGGCAACACCATTTTGTTGAGGGGTATAGGGAGTGGAATATTGATGCTTGATTCCTTCATCACTAAGAAACTCATCCAAGGTATAGTTCTTGAACTCAGTGCCATTGTCACTTCGAATTGAAAGAATGGTTGCATTGTGTTTCCGTTGAACTTCATTGGCAAAATCGATGACGGTTTGTTGAGTCTCACTCTTGTACTTGAAAACACCCAAGTGTATCTTGAGAAATCATCCACAATAACCAAACAATAGTTCTTGCCTCCAAGACTATCATGAGAGGGAGGACCAAAAAGGTCCATATGAAAGAGCTCTAAACATCTCTCCGTGGTGATTTGATTGAGCGCTCTGTGAGGTGTTTCATGCATCTTCCCTTCAATACAAGCCCTACAAACACGATCTTTGGCAAAAGAAACATCGTTAAGCCCAAGGATGTGGCCCTCAGAGTGAAGTCTTTCCAAAGTTCTCATGTTAACATGGGCTAGGCGGCGATGCCACAACCAGCCCTTGTCGGCTTTATCATAGAGACATAGAGCATGAGGAGTAGTGGTCCCCGAAAAGTCAACCACATACAAGTCATGCTCTACATACCCTACAAAAGCCACCTTGAGAGACTTGCTCCACATGAGGACCACAAAATGCACATGGAAGAAAGAAGAAAGACCCATAAGGGCAAGAGAACAAACTGAAAGTAAATTGTAACCACGAGTTTTGACAAGCATTACATCAACCAAGGATATATCCGGGGTTACCACCACTTTGACAAAACCCAAAACCTGAGAACTTGTTTTATCACCATAGGAGACCATGGTGTTGGCAATATTTGGCCTCATCTCCGTCATGATAGACTTGCTTCTGGTCATATGACTTGTGGCACCACTATAAATCACCCATTTAGATCCACCGGAAGCATAGTCCTACAAGAAATCAAGCTTTGGTTTTAGGTACCCATTTTGCAATGGGTCCCCTTTTGTTAGTAACAAGAGTCTTTGGAACCCAAATATCCCAATGATAATCATGCGTGTAATAAGTTCCAACATATTTAGCATATACATGACCATCATAGGACTTGCAAAGAATATAAGAGGGATTGTTCTTTTTGGCAAAGTTGTCACTTTGCAAGATGGTTGGGCCATTAGAAGGTCCTTGATCCATGCCCTTGTTCTTTTTCTTCTTCTTGTTCTTCCTCTTCTTCTTCTTAGTCTTGGCAAGTTGATCCTTCAACACCTTGACCTCCTCAATGAGATGCTCATGCTTGCAACAAGGGTTAGGAGTGCTAGACAAGTCTATAATTTGCACAGCGGAAGACTTAGCTTGTTCACAAGTTAGTTGAGTTTGGAGCTGTTCATGGGCTTCAAAAAGACTTTAGAATTTTCTCTCCAAGGCTTTGTGTTCCTCTTTGAGTTTCTCATGATCTTCTTGAGTCCTATCATGACCAACCACAAACTCAACTTTTTATTTCTTAAGCACTTTAACCAAAGCAAGAGCATGATCACGTTCTTTAACTAGAGAGAACATGGTGTTGTTATGGTCATCAACAAGTTTAGACACACTCTCTTCAAGATTAATTCTCATATTTTGTTCATCCTCAAGACTTTGAGTGAGAGAAGCAGTTTCATCGGCGGCATCTCTTTCATTTTTACTTAACAAGTCAAGAAGTTCTTCCTTTTCATCTAAAGCATCCCTAATATTGTGAAGTTGTGCAAGCAAGGACTCAAATCAAGTTTTATTTTCTTCATCCAAGGTAGCAACAAATTCACACATGTCAATCATCTATTTCTTCACCTCTAGACCAACAAGATCAAGAGAAGAAGTCTCACTAGAGATGGGTTGAGGAGTGGGTTTAGATGTTACCTCGGTGGCCTTGGCCATGAGACACTTTTGGTTGGAGGAGATGATGTTTTCATTTGGTGAGTCAAAGAGGGATAATCGTGGAGTAGAGGTAGTGGCAATAGAAGCAACTCCCACAATCTCTCCACCTTGGACTTCATCATCATCATCTTCATCCGTGCCCGAAAGATACTCTTCATGGACCACTATTGCTTGTTCCTTGTTGGTGACATTCTTGACGGCATAGTTCTTGTTCAAAGGATGAGGAGGTCTTGATTTGATCTTGAGAATGAGCTGACCACCATTGTCTTCATGGTTCTCAAAGGGACACTTGGCCACGAAGTGACTCTTGTAACTGCAATTGTAGCATGACCTTGCCTTGGGGAACTTGTTGGAAGGGTTGAGTCTTGGGTTGTTCCTTGATCTTGACTTGATACCGGACTTGTTCCAAAAGGCCCTTGAAGCGAGAGCAAGGTGTTCATTGAAGGCACACTTGAGGTCCTCTTGAGACCACTCACTTGATGTATCATCATCATCAACTTCAATAGCCTTGGCCTTCAATGCAAGATTCACTTTTGTAGATCCAATAGCCCTAGCACGGGCGGACTCCGTGTTCTTCTTGGCAATGGTCATGGCAATAACTTCACTCAAGACTTCTTGGGAGGTCATTATGTGAAAGTTGGTCCTTCCCTTGATGGAGTTGAGCTTTAGTTCTTCAAAAGGAAGGATATCTTGAATGAACTTTCTCTTCATTAACTTGTCATCAACATAGGTGGCACCAAGATCGCTCATAGTGCAACAAAGGACCTTGAGCCGCCTATACATGTCTTCGGGAGTCTCATCATCTTGCATTGCAAAGCCATCGCACTTGTTGTTGACTTCATCAAAGTTGGAGCTTTGAATGCTTGCAAAATCAAAGAGTGAGTTGATGCCATGCTTCCTTGGCGGTGTCGAATTGGCGAATGTGAGCAAAATCCTTGGGGGTCAACCCCTTTTGAATCATACCCAAAGCTGTGGCATTGAGTTGCTTGTCCACCACTTCACCTCGAGTCAACTTCTTTGGGTCATATGGAGAGAACTCTTCCTCCACATTCCTCATTAACTCAATAGAAGAGCTAGAAATATGCGAGCGCATTAGATATTGCCAATTGGCAAAATTTGAAGTATCAAGCATAGGTGGTGCTCCTTGAGGAATGATGTGTGGCATGGGAATGGGTGGATCCGGAGTGTACTTTGGTGGTGGGGGTACCACCGAGTAGTCTTTTCCACCACTTTCCTCTTTGGAAGTTGAGTTCTCGGGCTCCTCGGTGTTCTCGCTTGTAACCTTGGTAGATGTTTGAGCAACAAAATCAACTCCCAAGTGAGTAGTGATGGCCGCGGGATTCACCCCGGTGGCGGTCACGGTAACGGTGGGAGGAAGCTCGGTGGTTTGAGGTGTCGCAAGAGCAACCATGGGGTTCGGCTTGAGAGACTGCAAAATAGTCATCATTTCCTCGAACTTGGACATCATGGATGTCTCCAATTGCTTGAGGTCATCCATGGTGGCCAAGTTCTTGGAGTTTTCATTTTCACTACCCCCTTCGTCGGCCATTATCTCTTATGCATTAAAGCCCGAAATAAGAGCCTTGGCTCTGATACCAATTGAAAGTACCGACTTTGAATGACTAGAGGGGTGAATAGGCGACTATCAATTTAATTTGTTTCACACTTTTAGGCTTAGAAAGAAAGAGAGTTATCTAGAAGTGCAGCTAGGCGAACAACCTACATGCAAGATAACTTACAACAACCACAAGTATGGTAAAGAGCAAGAAGTAAAGGAAGGGAACGAAGTAACCGGAGCAGGGACACGGAGATGTAATTCCCATAGTTCACTCCCAAGGGAGCTATGTCTATGTTGGAGAGGTGTCGGGGCCACACAAGGTCACCCGAGTGCCACAAAGGCCTCACCTTCTTCTCTGGTGAGCTCCCCCACAAAGGAGGCCTCACGATCTACTAACCGGTGACCTTGAAGGCGCCAACCGAAACCTTTACAACAAGGTTGAGGGGGAAGCTCCACAACTCAATTGGAGACCCTCAACGACACCAAGGATCCTTACAACACATGCCCTTAGCTCCAAGGATGCCCTACATCGTCTAGGGTTTCAAGAAACCCAAGAGCAACAAGATCCACAAAGGATAGGTGGGGGAAATCAAATATTCTTTGGAGGAAGAAGGAGGGCGCCTTAAATAGGCTCCCTCCGCGCTAAACCGTTACAGCCTCCGCGACCTCACCGGAACTTCCGGTGAGCTGCCAGAAGTTCCGCCCAGCAAGGCTTCAACGGTCATTAACCCGTTGACGCCCGCTCCAAAAGCTTGACCGGAAGTTCCGATCAAAATGACCGGAAGTTCAGGCAAAACTTCCGATGAAAGTTCTGACCCAAGTTCCGTCAAATAGACCACTTCTAACAGAAGTATACTGATCCTCCACCGGAACTTTGAGCGGAACTAGGGGCAGAACATATGGGTCGTGAAGCATGTCTGACCAGAAGTTCCAGCATCTGGGCGAAAGTTCCGCTCAGGAACTTTCTGGTAGGAGCAACAGAAATTCCTCACCGTAACTTCCGGCGCAACTTCTGGTGGAAGTTGCAGCAAAGTAGACCATACCCAAACAGAAGATACTGGGAGCTCATCGGAAGTTCCAGCGGAAGTTGGATCAGAACTAATCTCACAAAAAAGTCCCGAGCGGAACTTTCGGCGCCTGGCCAGAAGTTCCGATCAGACAGAAATGGCTCCAGCAGATCAGAACCTCACTCTCTGGCAGATGAGTAGGATGGCTGTGGTGGTGCATATGGGGTTTGTGCAAGAACAAGTGATTTCCCACAGCCTCCCGAGATGGACCCCCTCTTGATAGTACGGCGACCTAAAGCAATAAAAAGAGAAAAACTAGAAAAACTAAAGGCCACCATCTTCACGAGATCCCAAAGAGAGCATCCACATAATCCATAGGAATCATCAAAAGTCCTGAAACTCAAGTACACGGTTAAACCACAAGTGGGATTGTCATCATCACCAAAATAGCATGGGAAAATATATTCCTTTCACTAGGTTACTTAAGGATAGTTTTATCTGAGAAGTCATTCACACCCGATGGGTGGCCAATCCTGTACTTGTCCCCAAAAAGGGAACCAAAGAATTAAGAATGTGCGTTGATTACACCGGCTTGAACAAAGCGTGTCCCAAAGATCCATTTGCTTTGCCTCGCATTGACCAAGTCATTGAATCGACGGCTGGCTCGGAACTTTTGTGTTTTCTTGATGCATACTCAGGATACCACCAAATCAAGATGAGGAAGTCGGACCAATTGGCCACTTCGTTCACCACACCTTACGTCACGTTCTTCTATGTCACGATGCCCTTTGGGCTGAAAAACGCAGGTGTACGTACCAGCGGACAATGCAGCGTTGCCTACACGATCAAATTGTTCGGAACATTCACGCCTATGTGGACGATATAGCGGTGATGTCTAAAAATTCAAACGACTTAATCTCCGACTTAAAGGAAACCTTTGATAATCTCAGGAAATACAACATGATGCTTAACCCTAAGAAGTGCGTTTTCGGGGTTCCAGCTGGCAAATTGTTGGGCTTCATCGTTTCCCAGCGTGGAATCGAGGTGAACCCGGAGAAAATCAAGGCACTCCTAAACATAAACCGACCGACATGCCTGAAGGACATACAACGGCTAACAGGTTGCGTTGTTACGGTTAGTCGGTTCGTCAGCCGACTTGGAGAGAAGGCTCTGCCGCTAAACAAGTTGTTGAAGAAGGCGGACAAATTTACATGGATGGATGAAGTAGATGCATCACTAAATCAGCTAAGGGAGACATTATCCTCGGCGCCTATCCTTGCAGCACCCGAGCCTGGGGAGCCTATGTTAATCTACATGGCGGCCACCAACCGGGTAATCAGCATCGTCGTCATAGTAGAGCGGAAAGAACCAGGGCATGAGTACGGAGTTCAACAACCAGTTTACTATGTAAGAGAGGTCTTGACGGATTCCAAGCAGCGTTACCCACACTACCAGAAGATAGCTTATGGAGTGTTCTTTGATTCTCGGAAGCTAAGGCACTACTTCTAGGAGCACCCTATCACAGTGGTGAGAGAGGCTCCACTGTCCGACATCATCAACAACAGCGACGCTACAGGAAGGGTCGCGAAGTGGGGCATTGAACTTGCCGCCTTCGAGATCACCTACAAGAGACGCGACGCTATCAAGTCACAAGCCTTGGCGGATTTTATTGCAGATTGGACAGAGATGCCAGATGCTACCCCAATGCCGGAGCCAGAATACTGGGTGATGCACTTTGACGGATCAAAGCTACTCAATGGCTCGAGGGCTGGTGTACAGTTACAGTCACCAACCGGGAAAAATCTACACTATGTTATGCAGATCCACTTCGAGGCTACGAATAACATGGCGGAGTATGAAGAACTCATTCACGGACTACGTGTAGCCAAGGATATTGGCATCAAGCGCATAGTTTGTTGTGGATATTCCGACTTGGTTGCCTAGCAGGTGCCTGGCACCTGGAACACGCGGAACCCTATGATGGCGGCATATTGCGACGAAGTGGACGAGATAGCCAAGAGCTTCTTGGGCTACGAAGTCAAGTATGTGCCTAGGGAGCAAAACGAGGTGGCTGATCTACTATCTAAGCTTGGATTAGGGCGCAAACAAATTCCGCCTGGCGTTTTCTTGGAGCATCTACGGACACCATCCGTGAAGGGAGCAGACATCGACAACCCGGATAGAGTTGACTCTTTCGTTCACATAGTGACAAAGGTACCTCCGGCTAGGACACAACCGTTCATGGAATATCTTGTACACGGAACTTTGTCCGACGACGAAGTCGAAAGATGGCAAATAGTACATCGAGCAAAGGGCTATACCATAATCAATGGACAGCTCTACAAAAGAAGCACCACTGGTGTATACCTTAAGTGTGTTTCCCAGCAGGAAGGTATTGAAATCCTACATGAGATCCATGTCGGAGATTGCGGGCATCACGCTGCTCCCCGATCATTGGTCTCCAAAGCCTTCCGGCAAGGATTCTACTGGCTGAATATGAAGGTGGACGCCGACAAGCTGGTTGAGACATGCATGGGATTCCAGTATTATGCCCGACAATCCCATGTTCCAGCTGAAGAATTGCGAACAATATCAATAACTTGGCCGTTTGCAGTCTGGGGGCTAGACATGGTTGGTCCAGTACAGACAACACCATGTGGGTTTACGCATCTGCTAGTAGCAGTTGATAAATTCACCAAATGGATAGAAGCTAAACCCATTAGAAAGCTTGAAGGGGCAACTGCCCTTAGGTTCGTCCGAGATCTTGTTAGACCCCTCCTTTGTAAAGGAAAAGATCCCTGTGATTGCAATGCTAGTCCCTGGATCAATGCTAGCATCCACAGTTTAAGATGAAGTACACAGATACAAAGGTCGTTTATTACATTCATTCCAGAGATAAAACATAGTCTTTTACAACTCAGGGCCATAGGCCTAATACAAGAGTTTAAGGAATAAGTAAATAAACATAAGTCTTCATCTTCATGTGCCACAGGCAAGCATGTTGAGTGTAGACTCATGACTCCTATTCATCATCGGAGTAACCTGCAACATCACAAGTTACAGCCACAGAGGGTCAATACTTTGGAATAGTATTGGCAAGTGATACCTTAGTATATTTTAAGTGGACTATATTACTATATGCATTTGGCTAAGTGTAGCTTGGCTTGCTTTGCTTGAAAATAGGTTTTACCTATTAGTTGAAATCACTAAGTTTTTCTTTAAACTTCCCAAGAAACCACCAATAGACATTGGGGTCCTTTACCCTTATTCACCCACCAATTTTTACTTAGAAGTTGGAGTGATGAGATTCTTGTAGCTTCCATGTCTTGATGCTCAAGTTGTCCATTGCCTTGGACTAGGCTAAGTACTTAGGTTTTCCATCTGCAGAGGTTGTGCACTTTCCCCACCAGACTTGGTTTCCCAAGACAGGACCTTTCAGAAGCCTTTCCTTAGTCAAATGGACGCGCTCCAACCTATCATCCCAACTACCACCAACTGTCCAAGTGACTAAGTTCTAGCAACCTATGTGATCAAGGCAGAGCCCATATTGCCAAGTGGTTGCACTGTAAGCTTTCTCAACAGTTGGCCTCCAAATCCCTTTGTGCCTGGGTGGCATACCACAAGTGAGATACACAACCCAAGTCCATGGCCTTGTGTAACCACTCAACATAACCCAATCCTTCCATTCCACCCAGGAGGTTTATTTGACTTAGTTGTTTTATTAGGAAAGTATAAGTCTCATGACTTAGAAATATTTTCATCTTTGTAAGTATAGATTGTCACCAACCCTTGTTTGCTATATAGCTAGGCTAAGCATGGTAAGATAACTTAACTTAGGAAAATTTCCTAGCAATTCTACAATTCTACACTACTTAGGATTTTCCAACTTAGCATTAGGCAAAGATAGCATGCAAGACTTAGCAAAATATCTAATGCAAGTACAAAAACATAGGATAGAAATATTCATGAAAATATCACTTGCCTTGGTAGTGGGGAGAGCTGCACTCTTCACAAACACAATCACTAGCAAAATCTACACAAAATTATAGCATACAATTACACACAATTATATACAATCAAAAATAATATGAATGCATGCATGCAAGAATTTACCAAGTGGTGATTTTGAAAATTCTACCAAACATGTGCATGATACTGAAACACAACAGGACACAAAAAATTGCCAAAACAAACTTATTTGACACTAGAACCACTTACCACAACAAATCTATACTCAAAATAGCTTTAAACATGATTCCACAAATAAAGTCATTTTAATGGTTACTATTTGTTAAACACCTTGCATAATCAGAAAGGTCTTGAATCACTGAATCCAACAGTATAAAGTTTGTAAAATTCTAACGTGGCATTCAAAAGTTATAGAAGTTTGAAGTTTGGATCTAAATCAAGTTTAAATTCTGTTTTTGAATTCATCCTAGCCACACGTCGCAACCTCACTGGTGCGTACCGGTTCGCGCGGATCGAGCTCTGTGGACCGCACGATCTAAATGAGATCTGGCGGCTCAGACACACGCGTACCCCTTCGTCCTACTTCTATTCTACGCCACAGGATCTAGATCCAACGCTCCCAAACCTTCTGACCACACTCTGGCGGCGCTGACCGGCGGCGGCGAGTCAGACTACGGTGGCGCCGGCGTTCTAGATCGTCCCAGGAAGCAGGGAGGTGCTTACCAGATCCGCAAGGTCGTGCTGAAGCTTGACGTGGTACTGGTTTGCGGAGGGGCGCTCGGAGATGGACTCTGGATCTCGTCGGAGTTGCGTCTGGCGTCGGGTGGATGTTGTCGGAGTCGTTGCCGAGGCTCCGCGTCGCCCTAACACGAACCAGGGGGTTTAGGAGGTGCGCAAGATAGTTGCGAACACGCTCGTGTGAAGGAAAAGGCAAGGGGTGCACGGGACTTACTGAGATTGGTCGCCGGAGTTGGGGTGGTCGTCAGGTGCTTACGGTGTCAAGCGAATACGGCGACCTGGGGCAATACAGGATGAACTAGTGGGGTCAGGAGGTGCGCCAGGAGATTACAAAGTGGCTCGAACAATCCAGAGGGGAAGGGGCGCACGGGGCTCACCTGAATCGATCGCCGAAGTGAGCTCTGTCTGCGGCGGTTTTGAGCGAGTCGTGGGCAGCCTGGTGGCGTGAATGCAGAATTGGCTGGGGGAAAATGACTGCGAGGAGGTGGGGATCTTATAGCCGGAGTCTCGACAGGAAACGCTCGTCGCATCAATGCAATTTACGCCCGCGGATTCAGTGCTGCAACGGCCAGCGGCGGAGGTCACGCGCGGAATCAGAGGAAGACGATGACGACGTGGACTGGGCCCGTTCGTCAGCGAAAGGTGCGAGGTGGAGGTGGGGTATGGTCGTCAGTGACTGAACGCGTGCGCTCGCGCGTGAGAGAAGAAAAAGAGAACTCCCGGGTGGGCTTGTTGGGCTGGGTTCGTTGCTGGGCCAGATACCTGGCGCGTGGCCTTTTTCCTTTGTTTAGTTCTTTTTCTTTTCTAATTCGATTTTCTGATTAGGTTTTCAAATGGTTTCAAAAACAATTTGAATTCAAATTTTCCTGAGGTTTTGTAGGGGTGAATTGGTCTCAGAAATAGGTCAAAACTCATGGGGCTACCTTGCAAAGGGCTTGGTCCAACTTGGATTTCAAACAACAGAGGTTTTGCATCTGTTTTGAAAATGCTTGGGAAAGGGATTTTGAATTTCTTTCTAAATTGAAACTTTGGTTAACCCTTCTCTCCTAAACTTTTCCAACAATGGGGCAAGCAAACAAGTTCCTAAACATTCAAGTTTCAAATGGTGTTGGTCTTTTGAATTAAATCTGTCCACATAAAATCATAACATCAAAAGCTTCTATTTTTCTGAAATGATTTTGAGAAAATCCCTAAATGATGATGAATGCAAGGATGATATGAATGAGTTTTGGAATATGAATTTAGGGATGTTACAGATCTAGTGGTGATATTTGGTCTCCCACACAGCATCATCACCAACAACGGCAGCAACTTGTCACTTGGAGAAGTGGAAGCTTATTGTTGGGACAAGGGCATCCGACTTGACCTAGCATCTGTGGCACACCCCATAGTCCAATGGCCAAGTTGAGCAAGCCAATGGATTAATTCTGCCGGGAATCAAGCGACGTCTAGAAGCACCGCTACATAGAGCAGTTGGAGCCTGGGCGGAAGAATTGCCATCTGTGTTGTGGATTTTACGAACTACACCCAACAGATCCACTGGCTACACCCCTTACTTCATGGTATATGGAGCAGAAGCCATCCTGCCTTTCGACATCCTTCACGATTCACCAAGATTTGCCGCCTACGACAAAGATGATGCTGAAGAATCCAGATGCCTAGATGTGGACCTTCTCGAGGAAGAGCGTGTTTTGGCATGCCAAAGATCCGCCATTTACCAGCAGAAGCTACATAGCTACCATAGTCGCCGCGTTCAGCATCGCTCGTTTAAAGAGGAGGGTCTGGTGCTCTGACTTAAGCAGAAGAAGTCACACAAATTATCCCCGCCATGGGAAGGACCATTCATCATAAGCAAGGCGCCGCTCAATGGGTCTTACTACCTCATTGACAATCGTGAACTTGAGGATAGACCCAGCGAAGATCATAAGCGTAAGCGACGTGACCCGGATGATGATTACCCGGAGCTTGATCGGCCATGGAACATAGCATAGCTACGTCCTTTTTACACTTAGCATATTTTTTATCTACTGTGTACCTCTTATATGATCAATGAAATAAATCTCTCTGGTTCACTCATATTTTTGAGTCTTTTACCTCATTTAGTGTTCATTTTTGGATCGTATAAAACCTTTATGCGCAAGTTTGCATTTTCACTTGTGAAAATTCCGCCTACGGCGTTAGCTTAAGTTTTTTGGTCTACACGTTCTTTGTTATTTTTATGTGGATTCTGGAGTAGTGACTTTCGACACTTGTCGGCGATTTTGTGCTTAGGTTTTTGACGGTGCCATTGGGCATCATCACCTGATCGCATGGTTTCGACTACGAGTCTTCCGACTCACGAAAGGTCAAGCATAAAAACCACAGTAATGGATAAGCCAGCACTTTCTTAAAAAATAATTACATGCTGGAACCAGTTCTTGAGTAGCAGGAAAATACAACTATTGTTTTCCCAACTTAAGTTAACAGATTAGTTTTCCCGCATACACAAATTCCAGAGGAAACAAATATTACATATTGTTTTTTCATTTCTTTGGTGCATGAGACTTGGAAGCAGCGTCATCGGCAGCCGGAGAGTTATCCTCTTCGAAGTCGGAGGTCTTGAGGGACTCGGAGGAGCCTTGATGATCGCCGTCAATGATCTCGAGCGGCATGAAGACATTGTGGTCGACCAACTCGGCAACCCTTGTGTCATAGCCCATGAGAGATGACCAGATAGCCTTATGGTCAATATTCTGGCCGTCATCATCTACGTCGGGAAGACCTGAGGTTACCACGTTGATGTCGGCATCTTCATAGTGCGCCTTGACCATCGATAGCGCCATCCTTGCACCAGCCTATGTACATGAAGCTTTCCATCTTAAAATACGCTAGGGGGCTTGGCACAGGATCTCCCAGAACTTCATCACGGAATCCACCACTTTAATATTAATCTAGAGGGGCTTGGCTATCTCCTTGGCCTGCCTGATGGCGGTGCTGATAAAGTTGCCGGCGAGGACCATGCATTCCTTAGCCGGAGGAGGCGATTGGGTTAAACCAATAGGAGCTGCAATTCCAACAAGGCAGCACATGAGTTCAATAACATAAAAATTCAAAGTATCTGACTTATAGTAGTACAAGACAGAGATTCACATACAAAATATGCTCGCCTCAGCTTGCTGGAGCGTCTCCGCCATGGAGTCCCGTTCTTGTCGGAGGATCTTGTATGCTTCAAGATTGCGCTGATTTTGCTCATCGGCAGCTTTCTTCTGCTCTTTCAGCATTGCAATATCCTCCTTCAAGCGGTTCATCTCCATGTTGGCGGACTCCTGCAGGGCCTTCATGGAGTCCTCGTGCATCTTCAGCGTATCATTTCTCTCCGGTTTAAGGATTTTGTTTTCGCTATCCAGCAACTCAATGTGCTTGGATTGCTCAACAATATCCTTGGCCTTGGCAATGGTATCTGCAAGTCGGAGAAATGACAATACACAGTAAGTACTCGGAGAGTGCTGGCACAAGACCAAGTCAAAATACGAAAAAGAAAGGAAAAAAAGACTCTTGCTCTTGGTGATTTGATCCTTCAAGAAGGCAGTTTTACCCTTTTCAGCTTTCAACTCCCCGCGCATCTTGTGGAACTTATCATTGGCGACACCTCTCCGAGCATTTTCATTCTGTGGAAAGAAGATCAAAATCACTTAGTCTACTTGGAGTATCTATCCGGATAACTATCCACCTATAGGCTTGGGGGCTACAGTGAGAGTTTTAAACATGGCAATATGCTTTAGTCTTTCTTTAAGCATATAGTCGGAACTCATTCAGTTTTCAACTAGAAGCTTGGGGGATACAGTATAATGTTTTTTAACTCAGCCATATGCTTAGTCTTTCTTTAAGCATCTAGTCAGAACTAATTCAGTTTTCAACTAGAAGCTTGGGGGCTACAGTATGGAAATTTACAAACACTACGTATGCTACTCTGAAAGTATCTAGTCAGAATAATTCATTCAAACTAAATGCTTGGGGGCTATAGTGGGAAGTTTTCTAGCTTAGTCACTCTTAGAGCATTCAGATGCAAAGACCTGTGGTTTTCTGTCTAAATCCTCGGGGGCTACAATGGGATACTCATATGAAATGCAAAAGGTAAATAAAACTTACAACTGCGATGATCTTGAGGTTTGTAGCGCTCTCGGCGAACAACTTGCTGAAGGAAAGGCTGTTTCCTCGCAAGATATCTGCTTGTCGGAGAAGCTCCTCAAGACCGCATGTTGGAGATGTCGGCACTACACCAGGAGCCAGAGTAGAGCTACTCGGCGTAAGCGCCAGATAGACTATCTTTGGGAGATCTGTGGTTATCCTGGGTGCAGAGGCGCCGCCTTCAATAGACATTCCACCCACCACCCCGCCTTGCCGCTACCGATGGAATCCTTAGACGGAGCTTTAGCCATTTTGGTTGCGGTGCTTTCTTGCGTCGCCTGTTCTCCAGCAATGACGAGATCCGCGGAGGCAGCTGAGTCCACTTCCATGGTGGAAGGGCCAGATGCATCCTTAGCCGGAGAGCTTGTCGGAGCAGGTGTAGGCTGGGCGCTGGGAGTGACAGGGGCGATGGCGGGAGACGCGTGGTGAGACACATCACGATGCAGCATATCTTTAATGTTTTTAGAAGCCCCCAAAGTTTTGGAGGTCTTCTTCAAACTAACACTAGCCTTCTTCCTGAAACGTTCAAAAAGTATAAGTATAGGAACAAGACGAGAAATGGACAATATCGGAGGATGAGATACTTACACAACAGTGGGTGCTTTGGTGAAAGGGATGCTGGTGATCTTTTTCTTCTCCGCCTCTAGGGCAGCGGTAGTCTTCTTGGAGGCTCCACCCTCCGTCTTCTTCTTCTTGCCTCCGTCGGCAGCGTTAGAGGTGGATCTCTTACGCTTACGCACCAACGGAGCATCATCGTCGGACACGATAGTGACTTCCTTCATATTTGGGTCGTAGATTTGGACAGCCATGTCGTCCTCCTCTAGACTCTTAAGCTGTTAAGTGAAATCACAAAGTGTTAGATAAGATGATAAAGGCAAGACGGAAGAACTGGAGCAAATGTCATGCATGGAAAATAAACAGGTACCTCTAGGCACTTGCCCTCCTTGAACATGTCGTAGGTGATGGTGAATCCACGCTTCCTATCCTTCACCTTGATAATGTCCTTGAGGCGGAGCTTGACAGAATCACTAGAGAAGTTGTCCTCGGAGATGCAGAGGCTATCCTTCCTCTCCTTGGTGTATTCATGCATAAGCTTGGAGCGGTGCTGCAGAGGATGGATCTGCCTAACAAACCAACACATGGCTAGGTCCAATCCGGTTAGACCCGTCTCCACGAACCACTCTATCTACCTTATGGCGTGGGAGGCGTCGTTGTCGGAGGGAAGGGTAGCCTGGGATCTCCATTTCGGGGCTTCGACAGCGGCTCCGTCGACAAAGTATGGATACGTCGCTTCTCGGCCAGACAGAGGGATATCTGGGCCGTAGAAGTACGTCTGTCGCCAGTTTTTGCATGACTCATGGCCGACGATGTCGGGGAATCGCCGGCCAGGCCGAATCTTAAAGGTAATTGTCCCACAGTTCCTGAGCTCATCCTTGCCGGCTCCGGCTTCCCCCTTGACGGTAAAAAAGTAGATAAAGAGATCTAACCTAGGCCTAATCCCTGGGTAACCATCACAAAGTGCCACGTAGTTGTTAAGCGCGAGGATGCTATTGGGGAAAGGTTCTGAGGTTGAACCTGATAATGGTTGAGGACATCTAGGAAGAAATTGGAGATGGGCAAGGAAACGCCGCGTACCAATTGTGCTTTGAGCTACACCTTCTCTCCGGCTTGGGGAGAAGAGGTGAACTTGCCGGCCGGCGCCGCCCGCCAGACTTGCCCCTCCGTCATAGGGAGGTAACCCTCGACGAGTAGCTCCTTGATGTCGTTCTCCATGATATCCGAGTCGCGCCAATCCCCCTTGTGGGAATCGCTCTCTTCTTACAACATCCTAGCGCCGCTGGATTATGGTCACCGCCGGTGGATTCAACCACCGCGGACTTGGGCAGCACCAGGCCCTCTGGGGGCACAAGGAAGGTGCTCGCCGGTTCGCCGCAGCATCGGTCGCCGCCGCCATGAACGGTTTAGTGATGTTGCTCGCCATTGGAAGGGGAGAGTGGTGACTGGAGAGATTGGGAGGCTAGGGTTTTTCGCGTGCGAACGGAGGGATCGAGGAGGTGCTCGCAGGAGAAAAACGAAGGCGCAGGGAAAGAATGAGGTGAAAAGTAAAAATCCACCACAGTTGTAATTTATAACCCCTGGCGTCAAGATTCGTGCAAACTGATCGAATGGTCGGCGCGTGGACGACTTGTGCGGGCGCGTGCGCGGAAATTTCGCCACGTTCCCAACCGTCGCCGCCAACGGTTCATATCCTTCGCGCGAGAAAAACGGACATGATTGTGTTCTCTGCATGTGTGAGTTATGATGCGTTGCTGACCTATGTCTATGATGTCCTAGCTGTCACTAGCAGGTGAACCATCACATCGGAATATTTCGGCATGGGCGGATCCAGTCTGGCTACGGAAGAGTACGATGGAAGATTTAGTAGTTCTCCGACTTACAAATTGCAGACGGAGAATATTGCAGGGTTCTTGGGAGGACTACAAGATATTGCTTGACGATTTGCCGACACCCATCTAGACGGAGCATTCAACCTGAAGAGGCAAGACGGTGCAAGATCTCGTAGTTCTCCGATGGCTACTGTTGGGGATATGCTATATGGGTATCGTCATAGCATGTCTCTTATCCGGATAACCCGGGTAGCCCACAGTTGGTAGCATGGCCCATGGCCTGCTGGGCAGCCCAATTAGATGGATCTACAAGGAAGGCCCATGCCGGATAAAGGAAGGCTACGGAGGACTCACCGACATACCCGGAGCCTTGGAGTGCAAGACACGTTAGACTGATTGTATAATGTGTAGGACTCTGTAACCTATTCGGCTAGGACTTTTCCCTATAACCCTAGGACCTGGCGACTATATAAGTCGGGCCTATGGAAGCCTTTAGGGCACAACGTAGTAAGACACAACTCATACCTCGCATAGCGAACCGATCCCTGTAACTCGGCGTATTTCCATTATATTGATTTATAGCAGGAGTAGGATTCCGCCACCATTGTGGGATTTGAACCTGTGTAAGCTGTATTACCTCGTACCCATCAACCGTCCGCCTTACCCCACGTCTCTAAAAACGCACTATGAGGACCGCTCCATGGCGTACTCGTCGGAAATACCACGACAGCCTCCAAACCACATAATATGTATGCGACATGAACAATTTAATATCCACAAGTATATATCAATTTAGAAAATAGGGCTCGGATCAGGGTCACACATTGGTCCGAAGATCTTGGTTCCGAGGGTTCGGGTTCGACGGATCATTCTTCGTGTCCGTATCCATGAAGAAGACCTTGGCATTCCGGATCGGTCTTTAGGTACCGTGAAGGAGAGCTTGGGGTTTCGAGGCTTCGATTGTCGATGGGAAACTTGGACTTAGCACCGAAAGTTCGAGTGGATTCTCGGGGTACTTGTCCGGCTTGCAGATCTTGGTCACCGGAAGGGTTCTAGGCAGCGTTACCATCTTGCAGTAGTCTTTCACCGGGTACACATGATAGCAGGCATACACCAAATGTACATAACAAAGGAACCAAGCGAGGACGTCGTGTACCGTTCAGGCATTAACTCGAATACCTTGCAGGGGAGTGGCAGAAACAAAAACATGTAGAGGAAAGAGACCCCTGGTGTGCATCAGCACAAACAGAGAAAGCGGCAGTGCAAACGGGGCGCAGGAAGGATGGGCGGCAAGGACGGTGCCAACGCACACAGGAAGGAGACAGGGCCTCGCACGCGTACGGTACTCGAGGAGGAGGCAGGAGTCCTAGGCGATGGCGTTGGCGCGACGGAGGAGGAAGGCGGTGCTGGCCAGAGATGTGGCCAAGGACGGGAGGCGAGCGACGACCCGTGGGACATGTGTAGAGGTCCCAACCTTTAATAAGGTAGAGATCCCTGTGTTTACAATGCTAGTCCCTGGATCAATAGCTAGCATCCACAATTTAATATGTAATATCAAGAAACAAAGGTCATAATACACTTTATAACCAGGAATAAAATAATTCATTACATCTTACATAGCTCATTTGGCTATCTATTTACAATGCAGCAGAATAACTATGTAGCATGGAGTCCTTCATCTTCAAAGTGCCATAGGCAATCATGTTGGTTGTAGACTTGCAATCATATTCAACACACTTCACTAACATCAGACAAACCTGCAACATAATAAGTTACTGCCACAAGGGTCAATACATTTGAATTGTATTGGCAAGTGATACTATGGTAGAGTAGTGGTATCTATCTTCTATATGCATTTGGCTAAGTGGAGCTTAGGGTTGCTTTGCTCAAAATAGATTTTCCTTATCCTTCGAAAACACTAAGTTTTTGTTTTTCAAAATCACCCAAGGAACAACCAACAGAATTGGTTAACCTTTAACCCTTGTTCAACCACAAGATTTTAACTTAGAAATTGGGATGAGGAGATCCTTGATAGCTTCCATGTCTTGATGCTCAAATTGTCCATTGCCGGGAACATGGCTAAGTACTTAGATTCTTCCTTCTCGAGAGGTGGTGCACTTTCCCCACAAGACTCAACATGCATCGAGACAAGATCTTTCAGAAGCCTCCCCTTAGAACAGAATGGACGCGTTCCCAAATCTATCACCCCCTACCACCAAGTGTCCATTTGGCTAAGTTATTGTAACCTATATGATCCAGTCAGAGCCCATATTTCCAAGTGGCTGCACCAGAAGCTTCTTAACATATGGCATATCTAGTCTCTTTGTTCCTGGGTGGCTTTCCACAAGTGAGATACACTAGGGTAGGCCATAAATATGGGGCCCTGTGTAACCACGCAACATAATCCATACAAGTCCCATTCCACCCAGGTGATTCATTCACATAGTTGTTTTATTAAACAAAACACAAGTCATTGACTTAGGAATATTTCATAGCATGAATATAATCCACCCTTGTTTTCTACTAGCTAAGCTAAGCATGATAGTAGTAGGGATCTTAACTTAGGAAAATTCTACTAAGGCATCATCTACTAGGATTTCCCATGGCATAGCTTATACTTAGAAAATTCCATGCAAGTCCTACTCAAAATATCACTAATGCATAGTGAAAATAATAGGACAAAACGTATGAAGCACCACTTGCCTTTTTAGTAGAGAATATAGGTTCACTCATTAATCTTGCAAATGTCACACTCTTCAAAGTTCACTACAATTCAATCAAACAAGCACACATTCAAACTAGCATTCAAACAATTCACCACATAAAATAAAGAAAACAAAACAATGCATGCAAGCATGCAAAAGATTGTTTTATTTGGAAAGGTGTTTTTTAATAGGCTATAAACATTTTAAAACACCTATTGGTCATTTATAAAAGTGGCAAAACCATTTAATATTAAGTTAGTGAAAATGGACATTTAAATCATTTTTGTTTTGCTAGAAATGATTTAAATCAAAGTAATAATTTCTAGTGTTTGACAAATATATTTTTTAAACACAAAATGTTAGTGTTTATGGTCAAAGTGTTTAAAAACAAAATCATTTACACAAGGTTTCACTCAAAATCATTTTTAAATCAAAGCAACATTTTATTTTGCTAGAAATGCCTTTAAACAAAGTAATAATTTTACTAGGGTTAATCAAATACATTTTTAAATCCAATACTTATTGTTTAGGGTCAAAGAGTTTAATTAAACCCATTTGCAAAAGGTTTTACTCAAAAACTATTTTGAAAACATAATCAAAAAAATTATTCTACTACTAAATGCTTTTATTCAAGGAATAATTCCTTAGTGTCACAAAATATACTTTTAAATCCATATTAGGTTTTTATGGTCAGTAGGTTCAAAGCAATCCATTTACAAAAGATTTTACCCTAAAAACATTTTTAGAATAAGTTTTATAATCAAAATAGGCGTACACATGTTTCTTCAAAAACAACCAATTTTACAGAAGCAAATCACTAAACAAATGGCATGGTTGCAAATGTTTCATTTTTCTGAATCCAGTGATATAAAATTTGCAAAATTTGGACGTGTAGATTAAAAGTTATGATTTTTGCAAAATCTAACATCTAATAGTAATGTTTATGTTTTTAAATCAAAACACTGGCCACGCGTGATGTTTCTATTGGCTGAAAAAGGTTCGTGTGGATCGATCGATACAGACAGTAGGATTTAAGTGAGATCACACTGTTTAGATCTAACATACCCCTTCACTTAAGTCTATCTAACGTGTCCATCAGATCTTCATCCAATGGCTCCTAGCACTATGACCAAGTTCTGGCGGTGCTCGACGGTGGCGCGCGGCGGCGACGCTCGGCCAGAAGCGTTCCGGCGAAGATAGGAAGCGATGGAAAGGAAGAGGGTGCTCACCGTGTTCGCAGGGTCATAGTGAAGCTCAAGGTGGTCTCCGTTACTCGAGGGGCGCACGGTGACGACCGAAATTGCTCGCCGGAGCTGCACTTCTTCTCTGGCATGGTCAGTCGTTGTCGGAGGCGGGTGTCTGGGACGCAAGCGATCAAGGAAACGCGTCAGGAGGGTGCGCAAGTTTGCATAGGTTGTGAAGGAACTCATCAAAGGGAAAGGGGCGCGCTGATTCGTCGGCTACTGCTCACCGGAGTCGAGCTCATCGTGGGTGGAGCTTACACGTTGACGTTGCCGACGCTGTGGGGCTTGCGTGAGCGAACTAGGGCTATGGGCAGGTGCGCACTGTTCTGGCGAGAACGCTCGTGGAGTCCAGGGAGCGAGGGGTTAACAAAAACTAGGGTTAACAGAAACTTTCCCAACTAGGGTTAACATCCCAAAAATATTAAACTTGGATCATCAAACTCTAATCATCAAAATTAGGGTTAACAAAACTTTCCCAACTAAAAATATGAAAGCATTCATATGTGTGTGTATTCAAAATTTGGATTCTTTTGAATTTCCATGGTTCTGTGTTTCTTTGCTTGTAAAATGATTCTTAGGTGAAATAAACATCATCTAAACAATCTCCAAACTTTTCCCAAAGACAAACAACTCAAAATAAACAAATGAAGTGAATGGTCATTTTTGCCAAATTAACTCTCATGCCTACTTTGGCTATCCCTAGTTTTCAAAACTTAACAGAAACATTTGTGGATCTTTGCAGCCCTTGTTAGTACTCATAATAAGGTACCAAGGCCCACTTTGTGATCTTGCAGAAACATTCAAATGCTCAGTTTAAATGACAGTTTAAAATTGAATCTATCTCATATGGGAAGATCCCACTATTTCAAAAACCACTCAAACAAGCTCAATTTTCAAAACCCAAGCACCCACAGAATCCTCAGCACATGCCTAGCACACCCACCAAAAATCTTTTCAAAATTCAAAAGTAAGTTTCTTGCGGCCATTTCATCAAACATCTTGCGGATTCAAATCAAACAAATCACAAACACTATAGTGTGCAGTAAATTTGGCCTAACTTGTTCCCCCTCTGGTTGCAACTAGCCCTTAGTAGACCATCTAGCTCCTTTAACTAACCTCTAGCACCATTGTAAGCTTGCCTTGCCATCAATGGTGAGCAGGCTGAGCCTCACCATGCCACCCCAAGGTGGACAGCAAGCTAGAGGATGAACTAGCCGCGCCCACCTTGTCTGGGAGGTAGCCAGCACCTCACCGCCACCCACTGTCCCCTCCCCAAGCTAGTGCAAGCCGTGGACCACCAGGAACGCCGTGCGACCAGTGCCACTGCGACATGCCGAGCCCGCCCCAGAGCGCCGCACCCGGCACGCGTGCACACACCGCCCCTCAACCGCAGCCCGTGCCCACCACTTCGCCATGGTCCCAGGAACACGCCAGACACCCCCGTTCGCCGCCCCGTGCCTCACAGCCACCGCTCGCCGTCGAAGACGCCGCCTCTGGCATGCAGAGAACCGCACGTTCCCGACCGATTGCCACCGCCCCTAAGCGCGCATTCAAGTCCTAGAGCATCGCCAGGAGACCGCCCGTCGATCGCCAACCTCAGCCATGACGCTAGCCGCCCGTAGCCATGTCGCCACCGTCGCCTGCCCATCCCTCTCGGTCTTGCCGTCGAGCCTACAAAAGGAGGCCACCCCCAGCCGTTTGAAGCACACCATTCCACTCCCCTCACCTCACTGATCGTTCCACCTTCTAGCCGGAGCACGAGGAGCAGCAGCTCGCCGGAATTGCGCCGGAGCAGGCCGCCTCTAGAGAAGAAGGGGGTCGTTGATTTCGACCACCCCTGGAGCTGCCTCGACTGTCCCTGAGCTCTCCATCAACCACTCGTTTGTTTGCCCGCCTCGCCGTCGTCGTTGGAGCCCTGGTATGCCCCCTATGAACCCCCACTGAGCCGCTAGGGTTCGAGCTCGCCGATGACATGTTCATCATCGACGACGATCCCCAGCCGTCGATCTCCCTTCTAATCCAACGAACCACACAGCCCCGTACCGCTTCGCGCGTTATGAGCCACTGACTGGTGGAACCCCCTGTCAGCTGAGCCCCGCGCTACGGAGTGACACTGGGCTGGCCCATTAACCTTTCCCGCATGACCCAACCGTTTGAATTTAGATTTTTCTATTTTAATTCAAACTCAGTTCTATACCTAGATTCAAAAATCAACCCTCCTCGATTCAGTGAACCAAAATGCATGAAACAAATTTTGTTAGAAAGGTATTGAAATTCTTAATCCAAGCCCATTGGATTCAAATCATTTGGATCTGTAGATCAACCTTGGTAAAAATAACAAGGCAGAAGCTTTTCTGCATTCAAACATTTTTCAAAATTCAACCATAATAGCTTTTTAGTTTATTCCAACTCTCAAAAATCATATTTGATCATACCTTTCAGAAAATATAAAAACATATGGGTTTACTTACAGAAATAATGTTCGAGTAATAAAAGAATGCCACATAGGAATTTCTAGTCACTTTATTTAATTAAAATAAAAAGGTTAAACCTTATTAAATTGTGACACCACTTTAAATCACATTCCCATGTACTGAAATATGTGGTGATGACATATGTCAACATGATCCCATGTTTTAGTTGGAGAATATTAAATCTTAAGTAGTTTTTCAATGAGTATAAATTACTTTTCTAAAAATAAAATAAATAAGACCAAAGCTTTACTCTTGTAATGTTAGTGATGATGCTAGATCATCTATAGTACACCTTTGTGTGATGATTGGAAATAGTTAAGTATTGTTTGGTGATTGTGTACCTCGTATTTATTTATAGACGCTAGTACCGACCAAGGATACGAGGAGGAAGGAGGATACTACGAGGAAGAAGCCGAGGAGAACTTCAACCACTGCTCTGCACAAGCCAAGCTAACACTTGAAACTATGAAAGTTAGATCACCTATGAAATGCATTAAGCATGCTTGGTTAGACACAATTGATGATACCCAATACTAGTTTTACTTGCAAGCTTTATACTTTATTTCTTTATCAAAGCTTTCTCTTAGAGTTTACTTAAGTGACTTATAGATTCTAGGAAGATAATTGAAGGTTGTATAAAGAGCATTAAATTTGGCCTAAGCTAGATAATCTTGATGTCATCCTAAGGCATGAGATTGAACTTAATTAATCTCCACTTGTTTACCACCCCTCATTAGTACTTACCCCACTTGTAGATGCTAGTGCTAAGCATAAAACTTGATCAACTTTAGATGGGAATACTTGGTGAAAATGGTTATGAAAACCTTAGAATTATGAGTCATTCTACTGAAATGTTTTGACATGTGTTTCCGAACACCAGATGATTTTGATGATGAAAATGTTGAGGCATGAGCCTTAGCCCTTTATAAAACTGATGGTTGTCTGGATGCGATACCATTCCAATTTTACCGTACAACCACAATACCCGAAAATTGGGTAGGGCTTGACTAGAAACTTATATACCTTAGTATGGGTTCCCTCACGGCCAAGGTCTGAGTTGAGGCTACCTTGTGAAGATTGTCCACCTGCGCAGTACCCAAGATGACAGATGGTTATGGTTGGGAGGCCAAACTCACAGGGGAGGTGCCTATACTAGGGCGTGTAATTTAAAGGTTAGGATTGATTATCCGCATACTGAGTATGGTGAATTCAGGATTTGTTCCTGACGGATGTATCGAATGTTGTGTTGAAAGTGTACAATCTTTGCAGAGTGTAAAACTATTCGAATAGCCGCGTCCGCGGTTATGGACGGTTGGAGTGGCCATACTATTCCCCCGTCAGATGTTTTCAAAAAGACTTGTGAAATGAATTGAGACTTTGGCTTGACCACAACAGAGTTGTGATATGAAATTCAAGTTCCCACTTAGGTGTTATAAAATTTCAACTAGCTTTCTTTGCTTTTGAACTTAGTAGAGGTAAATCTGGCTTTTTGCAAAACAACCCTAGAGCTTAGTGTCCTACTACAAAACCCCCCCTTAACTTGTTAGTATTATTTTACAAGTACTTAAAGAGTACTCATGGCTTTGTCCCTGGCTATTCCCGTGAGTAGACTATGAAGAGGAGTACCAGGATGATGGACCACAGGAAGGTTACGACAACTAGGATCATCTCCCGTCGTGAGCATTGCCTGTGACCCCGAAGATGGAGCTTCGCCTATGCTACCTTTATTATTACATTATTCCACTGCTTGAGTTGTATTAAGAACTGGATCATGAGATCCTTATTTGTGTAAGACCTTATGTATGGTTTGTAATGGATGATGTACTGTGAAATCCAAATCTGTTATGTCTCGCAAAAATGGTAATCCTAGGATTGCGATGTATGGCATAACAGGCATCTGGGATTAAAAATCTGGGTGTTGACAAGTTGGTATCAGAGCCATCCTGACCATAGGAGACCCTAGTTAGACTGGACATTTAAATCAAAAACTTAGTTTCAAAACCAAAGGAAGCAAGTATTTACAAAAACTTATTCCCATTCTTATCACTTTGATTCTTTCATGAAAATTCATGTTCCTCAAAAACTTTTGCAAAATACCTAAAATTTGACACACTTGATCACTCTACTAACTTACTCATCCTATATTCTTATAGATGGACGTGAAGTGCAGCAAGTTTTATCAAATGGGGAATGGAGGTGACCTCATCTTTGAGCGTGACCTGGACCAACTTTCGGAACTTCTGGAGCGTCCGCACCCCGAGTTCTTTGGAGCTTAGCTCAATGATCAGGAAGGAGAAGATCGGCAGTGGCTAGTTGTTGCAAGTCTCAGAGGAAAGATTGGACCTCCCACTGCGAAAGGAATTCAGTTCACCTTAAGAGAGAAGAACTGGCTCGATGGACTTGCCAGGGCCATGCAGGAAGATCTTGCCCGTCTATGTGGGCAGAGTATGAACCAGATCAAGGGTACCCGCTTTGAGTTTTGTCCAAGGCGTGATGCTATGGGACAGCCACTGGAAGCCCCATACCACAGCAAGCTGAAGACTCAGTTGGACCACCTTAGCTTCATGATGTATGATCATCAGCAGGAAATAGACAATTCCCGTGACTACTCCAACCACAAGTCCGCCATCATCAAGACGAAGGATCAGACAATTGCCCTGCTAGCGAAGGACCGCAAGTCTCGCCACCGTCAGCTTGACAAGAAGGAGCGCATCATTGCCCATCTTCGCCACCATATCTCGGATTTGGAGGAGACCATCCACGAGAGAGACATGCAGTTAGAGGAAAGGGAGAATGCCGGAGAAGATCTTCGTGGAGACCCCTACTCTTATCTCAGCGATGATGATGACTTTCTGGAGGATCAGGCCATGGACTTATTCATCGATGAGGAAGATTTCGCCTTCATCGATGACAATTAGGATGATGAGGATGATGATTACACCGACTCCAAGGAGTAGTAGCACTTGAGCACTAGCGTAGTGAGTTGTATTCGGTCCCACTGTATCGTAGTTTCCAGAATGGTTGTTAAAACCATCTGTTTTTCCTATGTTGTGGTGTGTGTTGTATCGTGTGCTATGAATGAATGAATGAAAAGCAAATTGCTAGAAAATCTGAGTCAAACTTTAAAAACTTTTCAAAGTCCCTGAACCATAGAAATTTCCCTCTTTTCTCATTATCTATCTCAATCTTCAGATGCCTCGCGGAGGAAGTGGTTCATCCCTGGACCCAATGTTGCGGATCCTGCAAATGTTGGTTTCTGACCGCGAAGCTGAAAGAGCAGAACGTCAAGCCAACTTAGCCACCCTTCAGCAGATAGCTCAGCTGGCTCACAACAATCAAGGCCAATGAAATCAGGACAACCATGGATCTAAGCTCAAGAATTTCCAGAACACCAACCCACCTATTTTCACTAAGTCAGAAGAGCCCCTAGATGCAGATGATTGGCTGCAAACCATGGAAAACAACCTGGAAGTCGCCGGAGTGGAAGCTAACGAGAAAGTTCTGTTCGCCACCCACTATCTAGTCGGAGATGCAAGAGCATGGTGGAACAACGTTCGTGCAATGTCCGGAGGACAGATGATGACCTGGGAGGAATTCAAGGTCAAGTTCAGCAGAACCCATGTGCCACCGGGTTTGATCAAGAGAATGAGAGATGAGTTCAGAGAACTGAAGCAATGAAGGATGACCGTAGTGGAATACCGTGACAAATTCTTGTCATTAGCTAGGTATGCCCCGGATGAGATCGACACTGAAGCCAAGAAGAAAGAAAGATTCTTGAATGGTCTACACGATGAGATGCAGACGGTGTTGGTCAATATCCCCTTTGCTGAAATTGAAGCCCACGTCGACTCTGCCATTCATATGGTAGGAAAGATCAACCAAGCCAATGAGAACTGCAAGCACCGCATGATGCATCAGCCAGGAACCCATCATACCCCAAAGTATCGCCCCAACCCATCTCCAATATTTGCCCCGAGAACCAACAGACCCCCGATGAACCGTCCAACCTATCACAACCGTGGAAACCCAAGGCCCGGAGGAAATCACAACAACCCCAGCAACTCTGGCAATTTCAACCGTGCACCACCCAAGTTCGACAACAACAATGCTACCGCCAACACCAACACTGCCCCTAGGACTGGAAGAAATGTTGTGCCTGTTGCAGCAAAGGACAAGTCGCAAGTGACTTGTTATGACTGTGGAAATAAGGGTCACTACTCTAATGAGTGCCCCAAGAAGAATGTTGCATCCCCCAATGCAAATGCCCCAGCTCAGCAGCAGCGTCGTGTTCAGCCCGAAAGAAGGTTTGCCCCAGGGAATTCGCTCAACCGCAACGACCGTCTTTTTCTCATGCATGCTGAAGAAGCCCAGGAAGCGCCAGATGTAGTGCTGGGTATGTTTTCTGTTAATTCAGTACTTGCAAGAGTGTTGTTTAATTCTAGTGCATCGCACTCATTTGTCACCAAAGAATTTGCATGCACTAGTAAGATTCAACCAACCAAACTGAAGCATGTTATGATTGTTCTAATCCCCGGTTCAACCACCAAAGCTAGGAAAATTTGCAAAGTCGTCCCTATCCGAATCCATGGCATAGATATTTATGCTAATCTGATAGAACTCGGAACTAAAGGTTTGGAAGTAGTACTAGGAATGGATTGGATGTCCAAACATAAAGGATTAATTGACTGTGCCAAGAAAACCATAACCATGACCAGTACCGCTGGAGTATCAATCGAGCATGTATCTGAAACCTTACCTCGTCAATTCAAGTGCAACCAGAGTATAGCCCAACCTACCATTGACCAAGTCCGGATAATCTGTGAATACCCCGATGTATTTCCAGATGTTTTGCCCGGTATGCCCCCAGATCGGGATATCGAGATTACCATTGAACTAATCCCCGGAACAGGACCCATAGCCCAGATACCATATAGTATGAACCATTCTAAACTAGTAGAACTGAAGAAGCAACTGGATGCCATGTTGGAAATCAGATTGATTCAACCAAGTTCGTGACCATGGAGATCACCTATTCTGTTCGTGGACAATAAGATGGAGGTAACCGTTTGTGTACGGCTTATCAGAAGTTGAATGATGTCACTATCAAGAACCGGTGCCAAAGTGTTTTCTAAGATTGATCTTAGAACTGGCTATCATCAACTCAAGATTCGCGCAGAGGATATTCCCAAGACTGCCTTTACCACCAGATATGGATTATACGAGTATACTGTCATGTATTTTGGATTAACCAATGCCCCTGCTTATTTCATGAATCTTATGAATAAGATTATTATGGACTTCCTGGATAAGTTTGTCATTGTTTTCATTGATGACATTCTGATTTATTCCAAATCAGAAGAAGAACATGAGATACACCTAAGGACCATTCTTGGAACCCTTAGAGAGCATCAGTTGTATGCCAAGTTTAGCAAATGTGAAATCTGGTTACAGGAGGTAGGATTCCTCGGCCACATTGTATCAACCGGAGGAATTGCCATTGACCCTGCAAAGATGAAAGATGTCAAGGATTGGCAAGCACCAACCACTCAAACCCAAGTTCGTGCATTTATCGAATTGGCGGGATACTACCGCAAGTTCATAGAAGGATTCTCGAGTATCACCAGACCCATGACCCAATTGCTGAAGAAGGACAAGAAGTTTGAATGGACGGACAAATGTGAAGCGAGTTTTTAAGAACTTAAGAGGAGATTGATTTCAGCCTCAATCTTAATCATGCTGGATATCACGAAGCCCTTTGACGTGTATTGTGACGCATCCAAGATCGGCCTCGGATGTGTGCTAATGCGAGAAGGCAAAGTTATATCCTATCTATCTCGACAACTGAAACAACATGAGCAGAACTATCCAACCCATGACATCGAGCTCCCCGCCGTAGTTCTAGCCCTGAAGACATGGAGGCACTATCTGATGGGAAATCGTTGTGAGATTTATTCGGATCACAAGAGCCTGAAGTATATATTCACTCAGAAGGAGCTGAATATGAGACAGAGAAGATGGATTGAGCTAATCGAGGATTACGATCTGGACATTCACTATCACCCCGGTAAAGCCAATGTGGTAGCAGATGCCCTTAGCAGATTGCCGTGCCGCTTGAACTCCATGATTTTTAAGGAGCAACCAAGTCTGCACAAAGAGATGGAAGATTTCCGAATGGAATTAATGAGTGAAGGATTTTTGGCTAGCATAGAACTTCAACCCACTTTGATCAGCCAGATCAAGGAGGCGCAGAAAGGAAATGCTAGTATCGAAGGAATCAAGCGTCGTATCGGTACAGGCAAGGTACCCGGATTCACCGAAGACGAAGAAGGAGTTCTGTGGTACAAAGGACATCTTTGTGTACTAGCAGATTCAGAGTTAAAAGAAGTTATTCTAAAGGAATCTCATGATACTCTATATTCTATCCACTCCGGAGGAACGAAGATGTATCAAGATTTGAAAGAGCAATTTTGGTGGCATAAGATGAAGAGATAAATCGGAAGCTATATCGCCAAGTGTGATATATGTCAGCGAATCAAGGCGGGACATCATTGACCCGCATGATTGTTGCAACCATTGCAGATTCCGGAATGGAAATGGGATTCCGTTGGAATGGACTTTATCACCGGACTGCCTACTTCTAGTAGGGGGGAATGACTCTATCTGGGTCATAGTGGACAGATTGTCCAAAGTCACCCATTTCTTACCAGTCAAGACCACATATCAGAGTTCGAAGCTAGAGGAGTCATACATCGCTAGAATCGTCAGCTTGCACGAAGTCCCCAAGAACATCGTATCGGATCGAGGAACTCAGTTTACCTCGAGATTCTGGAAGAAAGTCCAAGAAGGTTTAGGAACCCGACTAGATTTCAGCACAGCTTATCACCCTCAGACCGACGGACAAACGCAGTGAGTAAATCAAATACTCGAAGATATGTTGAGAGCATGTGTGTTAGAGTGTGGATCTAAATGGCCCCATTTGAATTCATGTATGGAAGGAAGTGTCGCACCCCTTTGAACTGGTCAGAAGTAGGAGAGAGTCAGATTTTTTGACCCAACATCCTACGAGAAGCAGAAGAGAAAGTTCACAAGATTCGTGAGCACCTCAAGACCGCCCAGTCATGGCAGAAAAGTTACGCCAACAAGAGACGTCGAGACCTCGCCTTCAACATCGGAGATTTTGTGTACTTAAAGTGTTGCCATTGAAGGGAATGCAACATTTCCAGCTCAAGGGAAAGTTAGCACCCAGATATATCGGCCCCTTCAAGATTCTGAACCGTCGAGGAGAAGTGTCGTATCAATTGGAACTACCCGAAGAGATGTCAGCCGTGCACAATGTGTTCCATATCTCATTACTTCGCAAGTGCCTCGAAGTTCCGGAGAAGACTGAAGTGTTCAAGAACATTGATCACTGGACCATAGAAATCAACGATGACCTGACCAATCCCGAAGTACCCATCCGCATTTTGGAAGAAGCTTTCAGAACTACCAGAACCCGAAGCATCAAGTTTCTGAAGATTCAGTGGAGCAACCACACAGAAGAGGAAGCTACCTGGGAGCGCGAAGATCACATCAGGACGGAGTTTCCCGATCTCTTCAAATCCTAGGTAATCTTTTTCGTCCTTTTTCAAATCTCGGGACAAGATTTTGTTTAACGGGGGAAGGTTTGTAACATCCCAAAAATATTAAACTTGGATCATCAAACTCTAATCATCAAAATTAGGGTTAACAAAAACTTTACCAACTAAAAATATGGAAGCATTCATATGTGTGTGTATTCAAAATTTGGATTCTTTTGAATTGCCATGGTTCTGTGTTTCTTTGCTTGTAAAATGATTCTTAGGTGAAATAAACATCATCTAAACAATCCCCAAACTTTTCCCAGAGACAAACAACTCAAAATAAATAAATGAAGTGAATGGACATTTTTGCCAAATTAACTCTCATGCCTACTTTGGCTATCCCTAGTTTTCAAAACTTAACAGAAACATTTGTGGATCTTTGCACCCCTTGTTAGTACTCATAATAAGGTACCAAGGCCCACTTTGTGATCTTCCAAAAACATTCAAATGCTCAGTTTAAATGACAGTTTAAAATTGAATCTATCTCATATGGGAAGATCCCACTATTTCAAAAACCACTCAAACAAGCTCAATTTTCAAAACCCAAGCACCCACAGAATCCTCAGCACATGCCTAGCACACCCACCAAAAATCTTTTCAAAATTCAAAAATAAGTTTCTTGCGGCCATTTCATCAAACATCTTGTAGATTCAAATCAAACAAATCACAAACACTATAGTGTGTAGTAAATTTGACCTAACTTGTTCCCCCTCTGGTTGCAACTATCCCTTAGTAGATCATCTAGCTCCTTTAACTAACCTCTAGCACCACTATAAGCTTTCCTTGCCATCAATGGTGAGCAGGCCGAGCCTCACCATGCCACCCCAATGTGGACATCAAGCTAGAGGAAGAACTAGCCGTGCCCACCTTGTCCGGGAGGTAGCTAGCACCTCACCGCAGCCCACTGTCCCCTCCCCAAACCAGTGCAAGACGTGGACCACCAGGAACGCCGCGCACCCAGTTCCACTGCGACATGCCGAGCCCGCCCCAGAGCGCCGCACCCGGCACGCGTGCACACGCCGCCCCTCGACCGCAGCCCGTGCCCACCGATTCGCCATGGTCCCAGGAACACTCCAGACACTCCCGTTCGCCGCCCCGTGCCTCACAACCACCGCTCTCCATCGAAGACACCGCCTCTGCCGCGCAGAGCAACGCACATTCCCGACTGATTGCCACCGCCCCTAAGCGCGCATTCAAGTCAAAGAGCATAGCCAGGAGACTGCCCGTGGATCGCCAACCTCAGCCATGCCGCTAGCCACCCGTAGCCATGTTGCCACCGTCGCCTGCCCATCCCTCTCGCCGTCGAGCCTATAAAAGGAGGCCACCCCCAGCCGTTTGAAGCACACCATTCCACTCCCCTCACCTCACTGATCGTTCCACCCTCTAGCCGGAGCACGAGGAGTATCAGCTCGCCGGAAATGCGCCGGAGCAGGCCGCATCTGGAGAAGAAGGGGGCCGTTGATTTCGACCACCCCCGGAGCTGCCTCGACCGAACCTGAGCTTGCCATCGACCACTCGTTCGTTTGCCCGCCTCGCCGTCGTCGCTGGAGCCCTGATATGCCCCCTATGCACCCCCACTGAGCCTCTAGGGTTCGAGCTCGCCGTTGACATGTTCATCATTGACGACGATCCACAGCCGTCGATCTCCCTTCTAATCCAACGAACCGCACAGCCCTGTACCGCTTCGCGCGTTATTAGCCACTGACTGGTGGAACCCCCTGTCAGCTGAGCCCCACGCTGCAGAGTGACACTGGGCCGGCCCATTAACCTCTCCCGCGCGACCCAACTGTTTGAATTTAGATTTTTCTATTTTAATTTAAACTCAGTTCTGTACCTAGATTCAAAAATCAACCCTGCTCGATTCAGTGAACCAAAATGCATGAAACAAATTTTGTTAGAAAGGTATTGAAATTCTTAATCCAAGCCCATTGGATTCAAATCATTTGGATCTGTAGATCAACCTTGGTAAAAATAACAAGCCAGAAGCTTTTCTGCATTCAAACATTTTTCAAAATTCAACATAATAGCTTTTGAGTTGATTCCAACTCTCAAAAATCACATTTGATCATACCTTTCAGAATATATAAAAACATATGGGTTTACTTACAGAAATAATGTTCAAGTAATAAAAGAATGCCACATAAGCATTTCTAGTCACTTTATTTAATTAAAATAAAAATGTTAAACCTTATTAAATTGTGACACCACTTTAAATCACATTCCCATGTACTGAAATATGTGGTGATGACATGTGTCAACATGATCCCATGTTTGAGTTGGAGAATATTAAATCTTAAGTAGTTTTTCAATGAGTAGAAATTACTTTTCTAAAAATAAAATAAATAAGACCAAAGCTTTACTCTTGTAATGTTAGTGATGATGCTAGATCATCTATAGTACACCTTTGTGTGATGATTGAAAATAGTTAAGTATTGTTTGGTGATTGTGTACCTCGTATTTATTTATAGACGCTAGTACTGACCAAGGATACGAGGAGGAAGGAGGATACTACGAGGAAGAAGCCGAGGAGAACTTCAACCACTGCTCTGCACAAGGCAAGCTAACACTTGCAACTATGAAAGTTAGATCACCTATGCAATGCATTAAGCATGCTTGGTTAGCACAATTGATGATACCCAATACTAGTTTTACTTGCAAGCTTTATACTTTATTTCTTTATCAAAGCTTTCTCTTAGAGTTTACTTAAGTGACTTATAGATTCTAGGAAGATAATTCAAGGTTGCATAAAGAGCATTAAATTTGTCCTAAGCTAGATAATCTTGATGTCATCCTAAGGCATGAGATTGAACTTAATTAATCTCCACTTGTTTACCACCCCTCATTAGTATTTACCCCACTTGTAGATGCTAGTGCTAAGCATAAAACTTGATCAACTTTAGATGGGAATACTTGGTGAAAATGGTTATGAAACCCTTGGAATGATGAGTCATTCTACTGAAATGTTTTGACATGTGTTTCCGAACACCAGATGATTTTGATGATGAAAATGTTGAGGCATGAGCCTTAGCCCTTTATAAAACTGATGGTTGTCTGGATGCGATACCATTCCAATTTTACCGTACAACCAGAATACCCGAAAATTGGGTAGGGCTTGACTGGAAACTTGTATACCTTAGTATGGGTTCCCTCACGGCCAAGGTCTAAGCTGAGGCTACCTTGTGAAGATTGTCCACCTGTGCAGTACCCAAGATGACAGATGGTCATGGTTGGGAGGCCAAACTCACAGGAGAGGTGCCTATACTAGGGCGTGTAATTGAAAGGTTAGGATTGATTATCCGCATACTGAGTATGGTGAATTCGGGATTTGTTCCTGACGGATGTATCGAATGTTGTGGTGAAAGTGTACAATCTCTGCAGAGTGTCAAACTATTCGAATAGCCGTGTTCGCGGTTATGGACAGTTGGAGTGGTCATACTGTTCCCCCGTCAGATGTTTTCAAAAATACTTGTGAAATGAATTGAGACTTTGACTTGACCACAACAGAGTTTTGATATGAAATTCAAGTTCCCACTTAGGTGTTATAAAATTTCAACTAGCTTTCTTTGCTTCTGAACTTAGTAGAGGTAAATCTGGATTTTTGCAAAACAACCCTAGAGCTTAGTGTCCTACTACAAAAACCCCCCTTAACTTGTTAGTATTAGTTTGCGAGTACTTAAAGAGTACTCATGGCTTTGTCCCTGGATATTCCCGTGGCCAGACTATGAAGAGGAGTACCAAGATGATGGACCACGGGAAGGATACGAAAACTAGGATCATCTCCCATCAGCAGCATTTCCTTTGACCCCGAAGATGGAGCTTCGCCTACGCTACCTTTATTATTACGTTATTCCGCTGCTTGAGTTGTATTAAGAACTTGATCATGAGATCCTTATTTGTGTAAGACCTTATGTATGGTTTGTAATGGATGATGTACTGTGATATCCAAATATGTTATGTCTCGCAAAAATGGTAACCTGGGATTGCGATGTATGGCATAACAGGCATCTGGGATTAAAAATCCGGGTGTTGACAGTTTTGGTTTATTTTTCCAAAGGTTTAAATTTCAAGATACATTCATTGGTGAATGTATTTCACTTGATTGAAATTTGGTGGATTCCATTTTATTCAAATTTGTTCTAGAAGGGTTTTGAAGTTTCCACTTAGAAACAAAAAGTTTCTTTTCACCCTAAATTTCAACAATTATTTCTTTTGTTTATTTATTTTTCACATTTAAAAATTTGGAAAATTTTGGGATGTGACAACATGGCGCGTTCATGGCCAGAGAGCTCGCGGGGCATGCTGGAGGAGCTCCGGTGAGGCGAGGACTCGCGATAGAGGCGATAGCGGAGAGGAGCTCGGAGAGGGGTCGAGATGCATGGGTGGGCTACGCGTTGTGGCTACCGACGGCCACTGGAAGGAGACGAGCGGCGGCGGCGGTTGTCGGTGAAGGTGGGACCGCGCGACGGCAGCCGGGCTCGGGGATGAGTAGGCGGCGACAACCTGCAGGCTTGCTGGCGAGCGCAGCGGGACCTGCACGAAGAAGGAGGCGCCGAAGATGGGAGCAGAGGGCGGCAGAAGAATTGGGGGGGACGAGGAAGGGAGTGGGCCAGGAACACTAAAAGAGAGAGAAGCATCATGGGAGTGGGGCCGAGGCAGTAATCGCGGGGTGACAGCGGGTTTGCGGGCGGGGGCATGCGTGCGATGCGCTGGGTCATGGACTCTTGCGATGCACGGGAGTGAGAGAGGTGAGCATGGTGTGGTGGTGTAGTGTGCGTGCGTTTGGGTGGAGTGTGTGCACCGGGGTGTGAGGTGGTTTTATGGCATGCGTGGAAAGTGTGTTGGGTGGCGGCGGCTGGGTGAGGATTAGGGTAGGGCAGGGGCGTTGGGTAGAGGAATTAGGGTTTGGCTGGCCTGGGTTGGGTTTGGCCGATCGGGGTGGTAGGTGGCCTGGCTTTTGGGTCGGGCTGCTAACCCCAATCAGAATACTTTTATTAAAAAAATGTTTGTTTTAATTTTAGTAAAAGATTTTGTAATTAGTTTTAGACAAACAAAATATCCGGAAACATCCGGGGGTTTGATTTGAAATAAAGACGGGGTTTATTTGGAAAACAAAGAGAGACTTTGATGAAATAGTTTTTGGCACATAATATGCAATGATGATATGATGATGCACAAGATAAAGACATGCGATTTTCTAGTAGTGGTTTTACTCGGGGTTCTACAAAGGGGTACCCTGTTGGCGGTTCTCTATGATACACATGTACTTACTATGACAAGAACTTGCAAGTAACTAAACTTGAGTAGCATGAGGAGCGGCCCTCGTATTCAAGAGACATGAGATTGCCAACTTATACTTTGTCAAGCATATACTCCATAGTTTGTTTAGTTTAACCTTAATCACTTCAAGATGCTTATGATAGGGGCAATGAGAGATAAAAGCTAACAAGTACCATAATTCTTGGAATATCTTTATGAAACTTGAAATCCCTGCTTCCCTTCATGAAGGGCCTTTCTTCCACTATTATATTGAGTGTCCACCTTCTATCCTTAGGCACCAATTAAGAGAGCATAGTTGCCATTCTTAGTTCTATGTGGATTATTCCAAAACTTATTGATTGGTGCATATTATTGATATTACTTGTTCTTGTGCTATTTGTATCTAGTCAGACTTATGAACTTTGAATGTGTCCTATGCATCTATTTGCTACTCCATGAGGGACAAGCTGAATGCCACTTTGCTACGTTTTATGTATGTGAAACAAACAAACAAACAAACATCTTTCAATGCATTGTTATTCATGATATTTTCTTGTAACCTTTCATGTTGCATGCATAGTTACTTTGTCTTACTGTTAGAACTCCATCTTTCATGCAAACGTTTAGAGTTCTTTGATCCCAGCTTTCAATGCTTGCAAATGGTTTGATCTTGATTTTGATGGTGCATGTCACCTCAAAAATTATTCTTTTTATTGCTTACCTACTCGAGGACGAGCAGGAGTTAAGCTTGGGGATGCTTGATACGTCAGAAACGTATCTATAATTTTTGATGTTCCATGCTTGTTTAGTATCTACTTTGTGTTGCTTTGTCTACACTTTGAGGTGTTTTTATATGTTTTCTGGTACTAACCTATTAACAAGATGCCACAGTGCTAGTTGCCTATTTTCTTCTGTTTTTGTTTCTAGAAAGGCAGAAAATCTATATTCTCGGAATTGGACGGGACAAAATCCAAAGTCAATATTTTACCGTGGGGGAACACGAAGCCAGAGTACGAGAGGGAGGAGAGCCACTAGGGGGCCACACCCCATAGCCGCGCGGCTAGGGCTAGCCTGCGCCTGGGGGGTGCGGCCACCCTGGCTGCCCCCTGCCTCACATCTTCGCCTATAATGGCCCCCGATACATAAACCCTAAGTAGTCGATCAATATTCCACGAAACCGTTTGTAGCCTCTGCCACCATCGCCCTAGATCGGGGGGATCTAAAGCTCTTCTCGGCACCCTGCCGGAGGGGAGATCATCCCGGAGGCCTTCTTCTTCATCATGCCAGCCTCCGGTATGAAGTGTGAGTAGTTTCACCTTGGACAACAGGTCCATGTAGTAGCTAGATGGTTGTATCTCCTCCTTTGTGCTACCATGTTTAGATCTTGTGAGCTCCTTTCATGATTAAGATCATCTATTTGTAAGCATGCATGTTGTGTTTGCAGGGATCTGATGGATATTGAGATTACTATGTCAGATTGATTAACGTTTTTTTGAAGGGAATATGCCCTGAGAGGCAATAATAAAGTGTTTATTATATGTATTCCAAGTATATGATTGATGTTTATTTTGCATGCTATAATTGTATTAATACGGAAACGTTAATACATGTGTGTTTAATAAACAAACAGAAAGTTCCTAGTTATGCCTCTCTCATAAACTAGCTCGTTGATTAATAAGATGATCACAGTTTCCTAATCATAGATATTGGATGTTGTTAATAACGAGATCACAACATTAGTGTAATGATGTGATGAACATTCATCTGAAGTATAGCATTACGATCAAAGTCATTGAGTTTATATTGCTATAAACAACTTACAAAGTGATCCCAATCCTTAGACCATGAGATCATGTCAATCACTAACACCAGAAGAGTTTCTTGATGACATCAAACATCACACCATAACTGGGTGATTATAAAGATGGCTTCAAAACTACTGAAGTGTTATGTTGAGGCTCATGGATCAAGAGTGGAATTTGTTCATCCCAATGACGGATAGATATACTCTGGGCCCTCTCGGTGATATCACATTGGTTAGCTTGCAAGCAAGTGATTTGATCACTAGAATATTATATCACGGGAATAACAAAATAGTGCATGTCGGTAACGAGATCAAACTAGGTATGGAGATACCGATGATCGAATCTCGGACATGTAATATATCGTGAAACAAAGGGATTAAGATACTAGCATAAAAGGTTCCGACGATCACAGGAAAGACATCGTTGAATGTGTGGGAGTCAGTATGGATCTCTAGGTCCTGCTTCTGACTATTGATCGGAGAAGGGTCTCGATCATGTCCGCATTATTCGCGAACCGTAGGGTGACACACTTAAGGGACACTCACATCCAATTGGAGCAAACGTTTCATGCCGGAAAGAATAACAAGCGCAGGAATTTATTTCACTAGATACTGAAACAAGTTTTCGGGTGAAATTGCATAAAGTGTTTTTGCATGTGAAATGGAATTCTAGCAAGGGGTTATATGTGAATGTTTGTCATTAAAGTAATTGACAAAATTCTGAATAAATAAAAGGAGTTTTATTTAATGAGAGTTTGCATTAAATTTAGTGGAAATTTAATAGCAATTTTGTGTGGAGGGAATTGAAGAGATTTTTGTGAGTGGAGTGTCCACCCATATGAATGAAGGAGGGGAGGGGGCAGCCCCATGGCCGGCGGACACCCCCTTGGGTGCCCCCTCCTCCTATAAAAGGCACCCCCTCTCCTCTCTCTCACTCACACCTCCTCGTGAAGGATCTCTCTCCCCCTCTAGAATTTATTCCCCATGGTCTCGGACTAGAGAGATACATGTTCCCGGTGGCTATTCGGAAAGAAAGGGTTTTGATTCCACTGCATCGCTGGAGCGAGGAGGCAGAGGTTGCTTGGTGTCTTGTACGTGTGTGCGAGCACGGATGCGCTGCTGCTTTGTGGCGCTAGGACTTCCTCTCGATCTTGAGATCGACAAGAGATCATCTACATCAACCACGAGTTCAAATCGTTAAGCTTTGTCGGTCTTCAAGGGTATGTTCTATACGGATATACATCTGCCCATTGTTTGTATCTAGTATAAAGATCTTGGTACTTAGTTCCCATCATAGGAAATTTTTTGTTTTCTATGATGCGAACCCCTACAGTGGTATCAGAGCCGGATCTATGCGTAGATGCTTTACACAGGTAGTACACATATGAGTATGTGGGCGATGATGATCATGGTGTTGCTTCTTAGTTGTAATTTTGGATATAGGTGGCATAGTGGGATGAAGCGGCCCGGACAAACTTTACATGTCCTCACACATGAGACATGTTCCACGCTTGACATGCAACTAGTTTGCATAAGTGGCTAGCGGGTGTTTGTCTCTCCTACTATAGTCAATATCTATTTTGCAATGAGTTGTCAACAATTTGATTATCCTCGTTGTGGTTCATGTTCATAGGTAAGAACTGTTCTATCTTCGAAAGCCCTAATCCACGTAAAACTTGCAATGGATAAATTAGAGGCGTCTACTTTAGATTGTTGCTGGGCTAGTGTTGTGATATGGTGTTGTTGTAAGTAGAAGTATGAGATGATACTCTTACAACACACATAACGTGTAAGTTCCATAGACCTTGGCCTTACACATAAAGGTATGATAGTGATCATACAACGATGCACATGATAGAGATCATATGCGGGAACCATATCATTTCACTAATAAACATGTGATGTTTGATAGCATCTTATATTGCTTGTTTAGCGCTTTATTAGCATAATAAGATGATACCTCATTTAAATATCAAGATAAGAATGTGTTCTTCCTTTAGTATGCACCGATTATGTTTTCGTCGCTCCAAGATATCATGTGATGATCGGGTGTTCTTGGATCCACGACCATATTTCTGGTGTAAGACAGTTACACACGCGAATACCAAGGTTCTAACTTGACGAGACTAGCATGTATAGACATGGCCTCGGAACACAGACCGAAAGGTTAAGCATGAGTCATATAGTAGATATGATGCCCATTTGATGCCCGCCTTTGAAGCTACACCGACTCACGTGATGATCGGACTTGGTGTAGTGGATTTGGTTCATGTAATAAACAAAAAGGCACGAGGGATGTCGTTTTTGAGTGGGAGTTCATTCGTAATGTGGATTAGTTGAACTCAATCTATCATAAACTTAGTGTAAACTTTACAAATTATGTTGTAGATGGCACCACCTGCTTTTAATTTCAATGTGTTCATGGAGAAAGAGAAACTTGCAACGAACGGTAGCAACTTTACCGAATGGGCCATGAATTTGAGGATTCTCCTCTCTGCTGCACAAAAGCAATATGTGCTAGAAGCGCCGCTAGGCCCCCCACGTTTTGAGGATGCCCCTGATGAGGAGAAGAATGTCTATCAGACTCGTCAGGAGGACCACAACTTAGTTCATTGCGGCATATTGTATGGGCTAGAGCCGGAACTTCGAAAGCGTTTTGAAAACAGAAATGCATTTGATACAATGGGTGAGTTGAAAATGATTTTCGACACACATGCTGCTGTAGAGAGCTACAATGCTTCAGAAAAGTTCTTTAGCTGCATGATGGAAGAGCACAACTCTATTAGTGAGCATGTACTCAAGATGTCGGGTTACGCCGATAAGCTTGTGTCATTGGGAATATCGATTCCCATTGACTTAGGCATCCATCGTGTTCTGCAGTCTCTGCCACCTAGCTATAAGAGCTTCGTGATGAACTATAATATGCAAGGCATGAAGAAGTCTCTCCCCGAGCTTCTGTCAATGCTTAAAACTGCAGAAGTGGAGATCAAAAAGGAACATCAAGTGTTGATGATCAATAAGAACACTGGTTTCAAGAAACACAAGAAGGTAAAACGGAAGGGAAGTAAGGGCGGCAAGCCGGTTGCCGTGCCTAAAAAGAAACCCCGAGTTGTCCCTAAGTCTAATACCGAGTGCTACTATTGTAAGGGGACTGGCCACTGGAAGCGCAACTGTCCCAAGTATTTGGCAGACAAGAAGGACGGCAAGGCAAACAAAGGTATATATGATATACATGTTATTGATGTATACTTGACTAGTGCTCGCAGTAGCACCTGGGTATTTGATACCGGTTCAGTAGCTAATATTTGTAACTCGAATCAGGAGCTGCGGAATAAGCGACCGCTAGCAAGGGGTAAGGTCAATATGCGTGTCGACAATGGAACAAGCGTTGATGTGATCGCCGTCGGAACGCTACCTCTCCACTTGCCGTCAGGATTAGTAATAAACTTGAATAATTGTTATCTGGTGCCAGCACTGAGCATGAACATTGTATCTGGATCGTGTTTGATGCGAAGTGGTTATTCATTTAAATCCGAGAATAATGGTTTTTCTATTTATATGAATGAAATATTTTATGGTCATGCACCGATGATGAATGGTTTATTTCTATTGGATCTCGATAATAATGTTACACATATTCATAATGTTGATGCTAAAAGGATTAAACTTAATGATGATATATCCGCATATATGTGGCACTGCCGTCTAGGTCATATTGGCGTTAAATGCATGAAGAAGCTCCATTCGGATGGACTTTTGGAATCACTTGATTTTGAATCATTTTATACATGTGAGCCATGCCTTATGGGCAAGATGACTAGAATGCCGTTTTCCGGTTCAATGGAACGGGCGACAGATTTATTGGAAATCATACATTCTGATGTATGTAGTCTAATGAGTGTGTCGGTGCGAGGTGGATATCGTTATTTTGTTACTTTCATGGATGATTTGAGTAGATACGGTTATATCTACTTGATGACACACAAGTATGAAACCTTTGAAAAGTTCAAGGAATTTCAGAATGAAGTGGAAAATCATCGTAATAGAAAGATTAAATTTCTACGGTCCGACCGTGGAGGTGAGTATCTAAGTTACGAGTTTAGCACTCACATGAAAGAGTATGGAATTGTTTCACAACTCACACCTGCCGGAACACCACAACGAAATGGTGTGTCGGAACGTCATAATCGTACTTTATTGGATATTGTTCGATCTATGATGTCTCTGACGGACTTGTCGTTGTAATTTTGGGGTTATGCACTAGAAAATACTTCATTCACTTTAAATCGGGCACCATCTAAATCCGTTGAAAAGACACCATATGAATTATGGTTTGGAAACAAACCTAAGCTGTCATTTCTTAAAGTTTGGGGATGCGATGTTTATGTGAAGAAACTTCAACCGGATAAACTCGAACCCAAAGCGGAAAAATGCGTCTTCATAGGATACCCTAAGGAAACTATTGGGTATTCCTTCTATCACAGATCCGAGGGCAAAGTTTTTGTTGCCAAGAATGGATCCTTTCTAGAGAAAGAGTTTCTCACGAAAGGTGTGAGTAGTCGGAAGGTAGAACTCGAAGAGGTTATTGAACCTTCTCTTCAAATTATGGCGAGTAGCGCAGCGCCGGAAGTCGTTCCAGAGTTGGCTTCACCAGTTGAAGAGGGAACTAATGATAATGATCATGAAACTCCAAAAGATAGTACTACCGAACCTCGCAGGTCTAGCAGGACGCGTGCAACTCCTGAGCTGTACGGAAATCCTGTCATGAATTTCATGGTTGATGAAAATGATGACCCTGCGACATATGAAGAAGCGATGATGAGCCCGGATTCCAACAAATGGTTAGAAGGCATGAAATCCGAGATGGAATCCATGTATGAAAATCAAGTTTGGAACTTGGTGGACTTACCTCACGACCGAAAGGCCGTGGAGAATAAATGGATTTTCAGAAGGAAAACTGATGCTGATGGTAATGTGACCGTCTATAAAGCTCGACTTGTCGCAAAGGGGTTTCGACAAATTCAAGGAGTTGACTACGATGAGACATTCTCTCCCGTAGCGATGCTAAAATCAGTTTGGATTATGTTAGCAATTGCTGCATATTTCGATTATGAGATATGGAAGATGGATGTCAAAACCGCGTTTCTCAATGGTAATATTGAAGAAGAGTTGTATATGATACAACCAAAGGGTTTTGTCGATCCTAAGGATGCTAACAAGGTGTGCAAGCTTCAGCGATCCATCTATGGATTGAAGCAAGCATAACGAAGTTGGAATCTCCGCTTTGATGAGGTGATCAAAGAGTTTGGATTTGTCCAAACTTATGGAGAAGCTTGTATTTACAAGAAAGTGAGTGGGAGCAATGTGGCATTTCTGATACTATATGTGGATGCCATATTATTGATCGGAAATGATATAGATCTTTTAAACAGTGTTAAAAGTTATCTAAACAGCAAATTTTCAATGAAGGACCTAGGTGAAGCGTCATACATATTAGGCATAAAGATCTATAGAGATAGATCTAGGCACCTAATAGGGCTATCACAAAGTACATACCTTGGTAATATTTTAAAGAAGTTTAAAATGGACGAAAGTAAGAAGGGGTTCTTACCTATGACACAAGGCACGACATTGAGTAAGACTCAAAGTCCGGCTACGACGGAAGAAAGAGAGATAATGTACAAAGTCCCTATGCTTCAGCCATAGGCTCTATAATGTACGCCATGCTATGTACAAGACCGGATGTGGCACATGACATTAGTTTGACTAGTAGGTACCAATCGGATCCAGGTTCAGAACACTAGAAAGCGGTCAAGAATATCCTTAAGTACTTGCGAAGAACTAAGGATGTGTTTCTTGTATACGGAGGTGAAGAAGAGCTCGTCGCTAAGTGTTATGTCGACGCTAGCTTTGACACCGATCCGGATGACTCTAAGTCTCAATCTGGATACGTATTTCTCATGAATGGCGGAGCGGTTAGTTGGAGGAGCTCCAAACAACCTGTGGTGGAGGGATCAACAACGAAGGCCGAATATGTTGCTGCTTCAGAAGCGGCTCAGGAAGCAGTTTGGATGAAGGATTTCATATCCGAACTAGGTGTGGTTGCGAGCGCGTTGGGCCCAATGGTGATCTATTGTGACAACAATGGTGCCATTGACAATGCCAAAGAACCAAGGTCTCACAAGAATTCCAAGCATATTAAGCGCCGGTTTCACTCCATCCGCGAGCATGTCAAGGATGGAGATATAAAGATTTGTAAAGTACATACGGATCTCAATGTAGCAGATTCGTTGACTAAAACTCTCCCTAGAGCAAAACATGATCTACACCAGAACTCCATGGGTGTTAGATACATCACTATGTAACTAGATTATTGTCTCTAGTGCAAGTGGAAGACTGAAGGGAATATGCCCTGAGAGGCAATAATAAAGTGTTTATTATGTGTATTCCAAGTATATGATAGATGTTTATTTTTCATGCTATAATTGTATTAATACGGAAACGTTAATACATGTGTGTTTAATAAACAAACAGAAAGTTCCTAGTTATGCCTCTCTCATAAACTAGCTCGTTGATTAACAAGATGGTCACAGTTTCCTGATCATAGACATTGGATGTTGTTAATAACGAGATCGCAACATTAGTGTAATGATGTGATGAACATTCATCCGAAGTATAGCATTACGATCAAATTCATTGAGTTTATATTGCTATAAACATCTTACCAAGTGATCCTAATCCTTAGACTAGGAGATCATGTCAATCACTAACACCGGAAGAGTTTCTTGATGACATCAAACATCACACCATAACTAGGTGATTATAAAGATGGCTTCAAAACTACTAAAGTGTTATGTTGAGGCTCATGGATAAAGAGTGGAATTTGTTCATCCCAATGACGGATAGATATACTCTGGGCCCTCTCGGTGATATCACATTGGTTATCTTGCAAGCAAGTGATTTGATCACTAGAATGTTATATCACGGGAACAAGAAAAGAGTGCATGTCAGTAACGAGATCAAACTAGGTATGGAGATACCGATGATCAAATCTCGGACATGTCATATATCATGAAAAAAAGGGATTAAGATACTAGCGTAAAAGGTTCCGACGATCACAGGAAAGTCATCGTTGAATGTGTGGGAGTCAGTATGGATCTCCAGGTCCCGCTTTTGATTATTGATCGGAGAAGGGTCTCGATCATGTCCGCATTATTCGCGAACTGTAGGGTTACGCACTTAAGGTACACTGACATCCAATTGGAGCAAAAGTTTCATGCCGGAAAGAATAACAAGCGCAAGAATTTATTTCACTAGATACTGAAACAGGTTTTCAGGTGAAATTACAGAAAGTGTTTTTGCATGAGAAATGGAATTCTAGCAAGGGGTTATATGTGAATGTTTTTCATTAAAGTAATTGACAAAATTCTGAATAAATAAAAGTAGTTTTATTTAATGAGAGTTTGCATTAAATTTGGTGGAAATTTAATAGCAATTTTGAGTGGAGGGAATTGAAGAGATTTTTGTGAGTGGAGTTTCCACCCACATGAATGAAGGATGGGGGGGGGCAGTCCCATGGCCGGCGGCCACCCCCTTGGGTGCCCCCTCCTCCTATAAAAGGCACCCTCTCTCCTCTCTCTCACTCACACCTCCTCGTGAAGGATCTCTCTCCCCCTCTAGAATTTATTCCCCATGGTCTCGGACTAGCGAGATACATGTTCCCGGTGGCTATTCAACAAGAAAGGGTTGTGATTCTGCTGCATTGCTGGAGAGAGGAGGCGGAGGTTGCTCGGTGTCTTGTACGTGTGTGCGGGCACGGATGCGCTGCTGCTTTGCGGCGCTAGGACTTCCTCTCGATCTTGAGATCGGCAAGAGATCGTCTACATCAACACGAGTTCAACTCGTTAAGCTTTGTCGGTCTTCAAGGGTATGTTCTACGGATATACATCCGCCCGTTGTTTGTATCTAGTAGATAGATCTTGGTACTTAGTTCCCATCGTAGGAATTTTTTGTTTTCTATGTTGCGAACCCCTACATTTTTCTTATTGATTCTATCATGTCTATGTTGTATGAGATCTTGCATGCTCTTCGTTTCTAGTAGCTATCTTGGCCGAGTAGATGCTAGTGACTCCAAGATGGGGTATTTATGCTCGATAGTGGGTTCATTTCTCTATTTAATATAAGGGAAGTGACAGAAATCTCTAAGGTTGTAGATTTTTTGTTGCCACTAGGGAGAAAACAACGGTCTCTTGTTCATGGAACAAGTGGATTGTTTACCTTACACACTTTGCTTAAAGCAGTTATCCATTTCTTGCAACTTAATACTGGAGGGGGTTCGGATGATAACCTGAAGCTGGATTACTAGTCATAGATGCAGTTGGATGGCGGTCTATGGATCTTGTTGTATTGCCCAATCGAATCTCATAGGATCATGAATGTCTAGTATTGCATTGTTATGCCTTGCTCAGTCCTGTCAATTGCCCTGCTGTAATTTGTTTACCCAGCATGCCATGTTTGTTTATATTAAGGAGAACACCTCTAGTGAACTATGGACCCCGGTCCAATCTTTACCATTGATACATCTTCCACTGTTACTGTGTACTTTCTGCAAACCACTATTACCTTCCACACCATACAATTAACCCTTTGTTTTTAGCAAAACGGTGAGATTGACAACCTCACTGTTCGTTGGGGCAAAGTCTTGAGTTTGTGTTGTGCAGATTTCCAAGTTTCTAGCAACACCTTTGAGTCATTTCCTTCCTCCTATTGGTTCGATAACCTTGGTTTCTTACTGAGGGAAAACTTGATGTTGTGCTCATCATACCTTCCTCTTGGTGTAACATCCCAAAAATACTAAACTTGGATCATCAAATTCTAATCCTCACATTTAGGGTTAACAAAAACTTTTCTAAATAAAATTATGAATGCATGCATATGTGTATGCATTGATTTTGAATTCTTTTAAACCCACCTTGTTTGTTTGTTTCATTGCTTGTAAAATGTTTCTTAGGTGAAATAAACATCATCTAAAACATTTCCCACACTTTTCCTAAAGACAAGTAAATCAAAACACATATATGAAGTGAATGGTCATTTTGGCCAATTTAACTCCCATGCCTACTTTGGCTGTCTCAAACTTTCAAAACCTAACAGAAACTTTTCTGGATCTTTGCACCCCTTGAATGTACTCATAACAAGGTATCAAGGCCCACTTTGTGATCATACAGAAACTTTCAAATGCATAGTTTAAATGACAATTCAAAATTGAATCTTTATCATATGGGAAGATCCCACTTTTTCAAAAACCACTCAAACAAGCTCAACTTTCAAAACCCAAGCATCTGCAGACTCACCAGCACCAATCTAGCAAACCCACCAAAATTCATTTCAAAATTCCAAAATTGATTTCATGCGGCCATTTCATCAAACAGGTTGCAGACACAAATCAAACAAACATCAAACACTGTACTGTGCAGTAAAATTGGCCTAACTTAGTCCCTAGTTAGCTCACACACAGCTCAGTAGATCATCTAGGAAGTTTAACTAAAGACTAGCACCCCTGTGAGCTTGCCATTGCCATCAATGGTGAACAGCCGAAGCCAACCTTGCCACCCCATTGTGGACAGCAGGCTAGAGGAAGAACTAGCCGTGCCAACCTTGTCTGGGAGGCAGCCCACCGTCTACCGCCACTACCTGTCCCAGCCGCGAGCGTTGCCAAGCCCTGGACCATGCGCACAAGCCGTGCCCAGACCATGCCGAGCATGCGCCAGAGCGCCACCCTCGACCAACGTCCACAGACCGCGCGCCGCCCTCACCGCGTGCACACACGATCACCACCGACCCAGAAGACCGCCAGACATCCCCGTTTGCCGCCCCGTGCCATACAGCCACCACCCGCCGTCGAAGAAGCCGCCTCTGCCGCGCAGAGCACCGCCCGTTCCAGACCAAGCCGCACCACCCCATGCCTCGAGACCATGTCGTTGAGCATCGCCAGGAGACACCGCACCGTCCCCTACCCTTGCCCATGCCTTTAGCCGCCTGTAACCTCGCCCCCGACGAGCTCACCGTGCGCCCGACGGTCCCCTCGCTCGACTATAAATAGAGGCCACCCCCGCACGATTTCTTCACACCATCTCACTCCCCTCTCCTCACTGACCGTGCCACACCGTTCTCAGAGCAAGGCGAGCACCACCTCGCCGGAATTTCACCGGAGCCCGCCGCCTCTGGAGAAGAAGGGAGCCAGCGATTGGAGCCGCCCCAGGAGAAGCCACCGGTACCAGGAGATTCGCCGTCGTCGACTTCGTCGTTCGCCCGCCTCGCCGACCCTCGCCCGTACCCCGGTGAGCCCCCAGCACCCCTCACTGGCCGCGCTAGGTTTCGTTCTCGCCGGAGTTGTCTCGCGTCGACGATGACCCTCAGTCGTTGGATTAGAACTAGATCGAACGATCCACGTTGCCCCATACCGCTTCGCCCAGCCCCGTGTCACTGACGAGTGGGGACACCCACTTAAGCAGCCTGCGGGAGCACTGCGCTTAGCAGGCCGGCCCAGTACTTTTTCCCGTGCAGCCCAGCGATTCAAATTAAACCTTTTTCTTTTTAAATTCAAACACACTTCTGTACCCAAATTAAAAAATCAACCCAGATCGATTCAGTGCATCAAATTGGATGAAACCAATTTTGTTGGAAAGGTCTGTGAATGCTGAATCCAAGCCCGTTGGATTCAAGTCATTTGGATCTGTAGATCACCCATAGTAAAAATAACAAGGCAGAAGCTTTTCTGCATTCAAACATTTTTCAAATTTAAACCATACCTTTCAGAATATATAAAAATATATAGGTTTACTTGCAGAAATAATGTTCAAGTAATAAAAGAATGCTACATAAGCATTTATAGCCACTTTAATTAATTAAAATAAAAGGGTAAAACCTTATTAAATTGTGACACCACTTTAAATCACATTCCCATGGACTACAATATGTGGTGATGACATGTCTCAACATGATCCCATATTTGGTTTGGAGAATATTAAATCTTAAGTAGTTTTCCAATGAGTAGAAATTACTTTTCTAAAAATAAAAAGAATCAAATCAAGCCTTAACCTTGTAAGGTTAGAGATGATGTTAGATCATCTATAAGACCCTTTTGTGTGATGATTGCAAGTAGTTAAGTATTGTTTGGTGATTGTGTACCTTGTATTTATTCATAGACGCTAGTATCGACCAAGGCTATGAGAAGGAAGGAGGATACTATGAAGAAGAAGCCGAGGAGAACTTCAACCACTGCTCTGCACAAGGCAAGCTTATATTGACATTGATGCAAGCTAACACTTGCAAGATACCCTACTGATGAAACAAACCCCTACGTGTTACTATGCCTTAAGCATATGTGATCATACCCATTTGACAAACCAACCCTAGTTTTATGTGCAAGCTTCTCACTTTATTTCTTTATCAAAGCTTACTTAGAGTTTACTTAACTGACTGGTAGATTTTGGAAAGATGCTGAAGGTTGCATAAAGAGCATAAAATTTGGCCTAAGCTAGAAACCTTGATATCGGCCTAAGATATAAGGTTGGAATTAGTTAAACTCCACTAGTTACCACCCCTCATTAGTACTACCCCCACCTGTAGATGCTAGTGCTAAGCATAAAACTTGATCAACTTTTAGATGGGAATACTTGGTGGAAAAATGGTTATGAAAACCTTGGAATGATGGATCATTCTATTGAAATGTTTTGGACATGTGTTTCCAAACACTTGATGATTTTGGTGATGAAAATGTTGAGGCATGAGCCTTAGCCCTTTATAAAACTGATGGTTGTCTGGATGCGATACCATTCCAATTTTAGCGTACAACCACAATACCTGAATATTGGGTAGGGCTTGACTGGAAACTTATATACCTTAGTATTAGTTCCCTCACGGCCAAGGTCTGAGCTGAGGCTACCTTGTGAAGATTGTCCACCTGTGCAGTACCCAAGATGACAGCTGGTCATGGTTGGGAGGCCAAACTCACAGGAGAGGTGCTCATACTAGGGCGTGTAATTGAAAGGTTAGGATTGATTATCCGCATACTGAGTATGGTGAATTCAGGATTTGTTCCTGACGGATGTATCGAATGTTGCGGTGAAAGTGTACAATCTCTGCAGAGTGTCAAACTATTCGAATAGCCGCGTCCGCGGTTATGGACAGTTGGAGTGGCCATACTGTTCCCCCGTCAGACTTTTCAAAATGACTTGTGAAATGAATTGAGACTTTGACTTGACCACCACAGAGTTGTGACCTGAAATACAAGTTCCCACTTAGGATTTATAAAATTATGACTAGCTTCAGAACCTAGTAGAGATAAATCTGGCTTTTGCAAAACAACCCTAGAGCCTAGTGTCCTATTATCCAAAAACCCCCCTTTACTTGTTAGTATTAGTTTGCGAGTACTTAAAGAGTACTCATGGCTTTGTCCCTGGCTATTCCCATGGCCAGACTATGAAGAGGAGTACCTGGAAGATGGACCCCAGGAAGGTTACGACAACTAGGATCATCTCCCATCGTCAGCATTGCCTGTGACCCCGAAGATGGAGCTTCGCCTACGCTACCATTATTATTACGTATTCCGCTGCTTGATATTGTATTAAGAACTGGATCATGAGATCCCTATTTGTGTAAGAAATTATGTATCGTTTGTAATGGATGAAGTACTATGGTATCCAATTCTGTTATGTCTCGCAAAAATGGTAATCCTGGGATTGCGATGTATGGCATAACAGGCATCTAGGATTGAAAAATCCGGGTGTTGACAAGTTGGTATCAGAGCCATCCTGACCATAGGAGACCCTAGTTAGATTGGACGTTGAACCAAAAACTTAGTTTCAAAACCAAAGAACAAAAATATTTACGAAAACTTATTCTCATTCTTACCTCTTTAATTCTTTAATAAAACTTCATGTTCCTCAAAAACTCTTACAAAATAGATAAAATTTTGACACACTTGATCACTCTGCTAATCTACTCATCCTCTATTTTTATAGATGGACGTGAAGTACAGCAAGTTTTACCAACTTGGGAATGGAGGAGACCTTATCTTTGAGAGGGATCTGGATCAGCTTTCGGAACTTCTGGAACGTCCGCATCCCGAGTTCTTCGGAGCTCAGCTCAATGATCAAGGAGGAGAAGATCTGCAGTGGCTAATTGTTGCAAGTCTCCGAGGAAAGATTGAACCTCCCACTGCGGAGGGAATTCAGTTTACCTTGAGGGAAAACAACTGGCTCGATGGACTTGCCAGAGCAATGCAGGAAGCTCTTTCCCGTCTGTGTGGGAAGAGCATCAATCAGATCAAGGGTACTCGCTTTGAGTTTTGCCCAAGGCGTGATGCAAATGGACAACCATTGGAAGCCCCATACCACCCCGAGCTGAAGACTCAATTGGACAACCTTAGCTTCATGATGTATGATCGTCAGCAGGAATTGGACAACTGCCGTGACTATGGCAACCACAAGTCTGCCATCATCAAGACGAAGGACCAGACCATCGCCATGCTAGCAAAGGATCGCAAGTCTCGCCGCCGTCAGCTCGACAAGAAGGGGCGCATTATTGCCAGTCTTCGCCATCGCATCTCATCTCTGGAGGAGACCATCCACGAGAGAGACATGCAGTTAGAGGAAAGGGAGAATGCCGGAGAGGACCTTCGTGGAGACCCTTACTCCTACTCAGCGATGACGATGATTTTCTGGAGGATCATGCCATGGACTTCTTCACCGATGAGGATGATTTCGCCTTCATCGATGATGCTGAAGATGATGAAGCCACAGACTCCGAGGAGTAGTAGCACTGGAGCACTAGCGTAGTGAGTAGTATTCGGTCCCACTGTATCGTAGTTTCCAGAATGGTTCTTAAAACAATCTATTTTTCTTTGTTGCGGTGTGTGTTGTACTGTGTGCTATGAATGAATGAATGAAAAAGCAAGTTTCTAGAAAAACCTGAGTCAAACTCTAAAAACTTTTCAAAAACCCAAAACCTTAGAAATTTCCCTCTTTTCTCATGATCTATATCAATCTTCCGATGCCACGTGGAGGAAGTGGTTCAGCCCCGGACCTGATGTTGCAGATCCTGCAAATGTTGACTTCTGATCGCGAAGCTGAAAGAGCGAAACGTCAAGCCAACCTAGCCACTCTGCAACAGATAGCCCAGCTAGCCCACAACAACCAAGGCCACGGAAATCAGGACAACCACGGATCTAAGCTCAAGAATTTCTAGAATACCAACCCACCCGTTTTCACCAAGTCAGAAGAACCCCTAGATGCTGATGATTGGCTGCAAACCATGAAAACAACCTAGAAGTCGCCGGAGTGGAAGCCAACGAGAAATTCCTGTTCGCCACCCATTATCTAGCCGGAGATGCCAGGGCATGGTGGAACAGTGTTCATGCAATGACCGGAGGCCAAATGATGACCTGGGAGGAGTTCAAGGTCAAGTTCAGCAGAACCCATGTGCCACCAGGTTTGATCAAGAGAATGAGAGACGAGTTCAGAGAGTTGAAGCAAGGAAGGATGACTGTAGTGGAATACCGTGACAAATTTTTGTCATTAGCTAGGTATGCCCCGGACGAGATAGACACCGAAGCCAAGAAGAAAGAAAGATTCCTGAATGGTCTGCATGACGAGATGCAGACAGTGTTAGTCAATATCCCCTTTGTTGATATTGAAGCCCTTGTAGACTCTGCTAACCAGATGGAAGGAAAGATCAACCGGGCCAATGAGAACCGCAAGCGTCGCATGATGCATCAACCAGGAACCCATCAGACCCCAAAGTATCGCCCCAACCCATCTCCAGGATTTTCCCCAAGAACCAACAGACCCCCTATGACCCGTCCGACCTACCCCAACCGTGGAAACCCTAGACCCGGAGGAAATCACAACAACCCCGGCAACTCTAGCAATTTCACCCGTGCCCCACCCAAGTTCAACACCAACAATGCTACCACCAACCCCAACACTGCCCCGAGGACTGGAAGCAATGTTGTGCCTGTCGCAGCCAAGGACAGGTCACAAGTAACCTGTTATGACTGTGGAAATAAAGGCCACTATTACAACGAGTGCCCCAACAAGAAGAATGCTACAGCCCCCAACGCCAATGCCCCAGCTCAGCAGCAGCGTCGTGTCCAGCCAGGGAGAAGATTTGCCCCAGGGAATTCACTCAACCGCAATGGCCGTCTTTTTCTCATGCATGCTGAAGAAGCTCAGGAAGCGCCAGACGTCGTGCTGGGTATGTTTTCTGTTAATTCAGTACTTGCAAGAGTGTTGTTTGACTCTGGTGCATCGCATTCATTTGTCACCGAAGAATTTGCCTGCACTAGTAAAATTCAACCAACCAAATTGAAGCATGTGATGATTGTACAAATTCCCGGATCAACCACCAAGGCTAGGCAAATTTGCAAGGCCATCCCTATCCGAATCCATGGCATAGATTTTTATGCTAACCTAATAGTACTTGGAACTAAAGGTTTGGAAGTAGTACTAGGAATGGATTGGATGTCCAAACATAAGGGATTGATTGACTATGCCAAGAAAGCCATCACCATGACCAGTACCACCGGAATATCAGTCGAGCATATATCTGAAACCTTACCTCGCCAATTCAAGTGTAACAAGAGTATAGCCCAACCTACCATTGACCAAGTCCGGATAGTCTGCGAATACCCCGATGTATTTCCAGATGTTTTGCCCGGTATGCCCCCAGATCGGGATATCGAGTTTATCATCGAACTAATCCCCGGAACAGGACCCATAGCCCAGAGACCCTATAGTATGAACCCGTCAGAACTAGAAGAACTGAAGAAGCAACTAGATTCCATGTTGGAAATCAGATTGATTCAACCAAGTGCATCACCATGGAGATCACCTGTCTTGTTTGTAGACAAGAAGGATGGAGGTAACCGTTTGTGTACGGATTATCGGAAGTTGAATGATGTCACCATCAAGAACAAGTACCCCTTGCCCAAGATAGAAGATTTGTTTGATCAGTTGACCGGTGCCCAAGTGTTTTCTAAGATTGATCTTAGGACTGGCTATCATCAACTCAAAATTCGTGCAGTGCATATTCCAAAGACTGCCTTTACCACCAGATATGGATTGTATGAGTATACAGTCATGTCTTTTGGATTAACCAATGCCCCCGCTTATTTCATGAACCTCATGAATAAGATTTTTATGGACTTCCTGGATAAGTTTGTTGTTGTTTTCATCGATGACATTATGATTTATTCCAAGTCAGAAGAAGAACATGAGCTACACCTAAGGACCATTCTTGGAACCCTTAGAGCATCAGCTGTATGCAAAGTTTAGCAAATGTGAATTCTGGTTACAGGAAGTAGGATTCCTCGGTCACATTGTATCAGCCGGAGGAATTTCCATTGACCCTGCCAAAGTGAAAGATGTAGAAGATTGGCAAGCCCCAACCACTCAAACCCAAGTTCGTGCTTTTCTCGGATTGGCGGGATATTACCGCAAATTTGTAGAAGGATTCTCTAGTATCGCCAGACCCATGACCCAATTGCTGAAGAAGGACAAGAAGTTTGAATGGACCGACAAATGTGAAGCAAGTTTTCAAGAACTCAAAAGGAGATTGATTTCAGCCCCAATCTTGATCATGCCGGATATCACGAAGCCCTTCGATGTGTATTGTGACGCATCCAAGGTTGGTCTCGGATGTGTGCTAATGCAAGAAGGCAAAGTTATATCTTATCTATCGCGACAATTGAAGCAACATGAACAAAATTACCCAACCCATGACCTCGAACTCGCAGCCGTAGTTCTAGCCCTGAAGACATGGAGACATTACCCGATGGGAAACCGTTGTGAGATTTATTCGGATCACAAGAGCCTAAAGTATATATTCACTCAGAAGGAGCTGAATATGAGGCAGCGAAGATGGATTGAGCTAATCAAGGATTATGACCTGGACATTCACTATCACCCTGGAAAAGCCGATGCCTTTAGCATATTGCCGTGCCGCTTGAACTCCATGATCTTGAAGGAGCAACCAAGTTTGCACAAAGAGATGGAAGATTTTCGAATGGAATTAGTAAGTGAAGGATTTTTGGCTAGCATAGAACTTCAGCCCACTTTGATCAGTCAGATTAAAGAGGCGCAGAAGGGAAATGCCAGTATCGACGAAATCAAGCGTCGTATCGGTACAGGCAAAGTACACGGATTCACCGAGGACGAAGGAGTGTTGTGGTACAAAGGACGCCTTTGTGTACCAGCAGATTCTGAATTGAAAGAAGTTATTTTGAAGGAGGCTCATGATACTCTTTATTCTATCCATCCCGGAGGAACTAAGATGTATCAAGATTTAAAAGAGCAATTTTGGTGGCATAAGATGAAGAGAGAAATCGGAAGCTATATAGCCAAGTATGATATATGTCAGCGAGTCAAGGCCGGACATCAAAGACCCGCTGGATTGTTGCAACCTTTGCAAATTCCGGAATGGAAATGGGATTCTGTAGGAATGGACTTTATCACTGGACTACCTACTTCTAGTAGGGGAAATGACTCTATTTGGGTCATAGTGGACAGATTGTCCAAAGTCGCCCATTTCTTGCCCGTCAAAACCACCTATCAGAGTTCGAAGCTAGCAGAGTTGTACATCGCTAGAATCGTTAGTTTGCATGGAGTCCCCAAGAACATAGTATCGGATCGAGGAGCTCAGTTTACCTCGAGATTCTAGAAGAAAGTCCAAGAAGGTTTAGGAACCCGCCTAGATTTCAGTACCGCGTATCACCCTCAGACCGATGGACAAACGGAGCGAGTAAATCAAATACTCGAAGATATGCTTAGAGCATGTGTGCTAGAATATGGATCCAAGTGGGAAGACTGTCTGCCGTTTGCAGAATTTTCATACAACAATAGTTACCAAGCCAGTTTGCAAATGGCCCCATTTGAATTCATGTACGGAAGAAAGTGTCGCACCCCTTTGAACTGGTCGGAAGTAGGAGAGAGTCAGATTTTCGGACCCGACATCCTACGACAAGCAGAAGAGAAGGTTCACAAGATTCGTGAGCACCTCAAGACAGCCCAATCCCGACAGAAGAGTTACGCCGACAAGAGACGTCGAGACCTCGCCTTCAACATAGGAGATTTTGTTTATCTGAAAGTGTCGCCATTGAAGGGAATGCAGCGTTTCCAACTCAAGGGAAAGTTAGCCCCCAGATATATCGGACCTTTCAAAATTCTGAACCGTCGAGGAGAAGTATCATATCAATTGGAACTACCAGAAGAGATGTCAGCGGTGCACAATGTGTTCCATATCTCATTACTTCGCAAGTGTCTCGAAGTCCCCGAGAAGACCGAAGTGTTCAAGAATATCTATCACCGGACGATAGAGATCAACGATGACCTGACCTATCGCGAAGTACCCATCCGTATTTTGGAAGAAGCCTTTCGAACTACCCAAACCCGAAGCATAAAGTTTCTCAAGATTCAGTGGAGCAACCACACAGAAGAGGAAGCTACCTAGGAGCGCGAAGATCACATCAGGACGGAGTTTCCAGATCTCTTCAAATCCTAGTTAATCTTTTCGTCCTTTTCAAATCTCGGGACGAGATTTTGTTTAAGGGGGGAAGGTTTGTAACATCCCAAAAATACTAAACTTGGATCATCAAATTCTAATCCTCACATTTAGGGTTAACAAAAACTTTTCTAAATAAAATTATGAATGCATGCATATGTGTATGCATTGATTTTGAATTCTTTTAAACCCACCTTGTTTGTTTGTTTCATTGCTTGTAAAATGTTTCTTAGGTGAAATAAACATCATCTAAAACATTTCCCACACTTTTCCTAAAGACAAGTAAATCAAAACACATATATGAAGTGAATGGTCATTTTGGCCAATTTAACTCCCATGCCTACTTTGGCTGTCTCAAACTTTCAAAACCTAACAGAAACTTTTCTGGATCTTTGCACCCCTTGAATGTACTCATAACAAGGTATCAAGGCCCACTTTGTGATCATCCAGAAACTTTCAAATGCATAGTTTAAATGACAATTCAAAATTGAATCTTTATCATATGGGAAGATCCCACTTTTTCAAAAACCACTCAAACAAGCTCAACTTTCAAAACCCAAGCATCTGCAGACTCACCAGCACCAATCTAGCAAACCCACCAAAACTCATTTCAAAATTCCAAACCTTATTTCATGCGGCCATTTCATCAAACAGGTTGCAGACACAAATCAAACAAACATCAAGAACTGTAGTGTGCAGTAAAATTGGCCTAACTTGTTCCCTAGTTAGCTCACACACAGCTCAGTAGATCATCTAGGAAGTTTAACTAAAGACTAGCACCCCTGTGAGCTTGCCATTGCCATCAATGGTGAGCAGCCGAAGCCAACCTTGCCACCCCATTGTGGACAGCAGGCTAGAGGAAGAACTAGCCGTGCCAACCTTGTCTGGGAGGCAGCCCACCGTCCACTGCCACTACCTGTCCCAGCCGCGAGCGTTGCCAAGCCCTGGACCACGCGCACAAGCCGTGCCCAGACCATGCCGAGCATGCGCCAGAGCGCCACCCTCGACCAGCGTCCACAGACCGCGCGCCGCCCTCACCGCGTGCACACACGATCACCACCGACCCAGGAGACCGCCAGACATCCCTGTTTGCCGCCCCGTGCCATACAGCCACTGCCCGCCGTCGAAGGAGTCGCCTCTGCCGTGCAGAGCACCGCCCGTTCCAGACCAAGCCGCACCGCCCCATGCCTCGAGACCATGTCGTTGAGCATCGCCAGGAGACACCGCACCGTCCCCTACCCTTGCCCATGCCTTTAACCGCCTGTAACCTCGCCCCCGACGAGCTCACCGTGCGCCCCGACGGTCCCCTCGCTCGACTATAAATAGAGGCCACCCCCGCACGATTTCTTCACACCATCTCACTCCCCTCTCCTCATTGACCGTGCCACACCGTTCTCAGAGCAAGGCGAGCACCACCTCGCTGGAATTTCACCGGAGCCCGCCGCCTCTGGAGAAGAAGGGAGCCAGCGATTGGAGCCGCACCAGGAGATGCCACCGGTACCAGGAGATTCGCCGTCGTCGACTTCGTCGTTCGCCCGCCTCGCCGACCCTCGCCCGTACCCCGGTGAGCCCCCAGCACCCCTCACTGGCCGCGCTAGGTTTCGTTCTCGCCGGAGTTGTCTCGCGTCGACGATGACCCTCAGCCGTTGGATTAGAACTAGATCGAACGATCCACGTTGCCCCATACCGCTTCGCCCAGCCCCGTGTCACTGACGAGTGGGGACACCCACTTAAGCAGCCCGCGGGAGCACTGCGCTTAGCAGGCCGGCCCAGTACTTTTTCCCACGCAGCCCAGCGATTCAAATTAAACCTTTTTCTTTTTAAATTCAAACACACTTCTATACCCAACTTCAAAAATCAACCCAGATCGATTCAGTGCATCAAATTGGATGAAACCAATTTTGTTGGAAAGGTCTGTGAATTCTGAATCCAAGCCCGTTGGATTCAAGTCATTTGGATCTGTAGATCACCCATAGTAAAAATAACAAGGCAGAAGCTTTTCTGCATTCAAACATTTTTCAAATTTAAACCATAAAAGCTTTTGAGTTGTTTCCAACTCTCAAAAATCACATTTAACCATACCTTTCAGAATATATAAAAATATATAGGTTTACTTGCCGAAATAATGTTCAAGTAATAAAAGAATGCTACATAAGCATTTATAGCCACTTTAATTAATTAAAATAAAAGGGTAAAACCTTATTAAATTGTGACACCACTTTAAATCACATTCCCATGGACTACAATATGTGGTGATGACATGTGTCAACATGATCCCATATTTGGTTTGGAGAATTGTCGTGGGAATGGTCACGGCAGATGCTGCAATCGGCAGCGAGTAGTAGAACGAGGGGCAAGGGCGGCCAGCCATCTGCGGTGCGAGATGAGGGCAAAGACACAGGGTTTTACCCAGGTTCGGCCCCCCGGAGGGTAAAGACCTACTCCTGCTAGATTGTATTATGGAGGTGGTACAATGGGCGAACTCGGCGGCTAGGCGGCGAGTCGCTTGGGTGTATGATGGAACGTCTCTCTACTCGCCCTACAGGGAGGTTTATATAGGCTCACCTCTCCTAGGGTTTACATATCCCAACCGATTCAGTTAAAGCTTTGGTACTCGTTTAACCTAATCCGACTGGGCCTATCTACTCGCCTGGGCCTTCAGCTTCCAGTCGCTTGGTTCCTCCCTGGGCTTCAATCCAGTCGTCGTCTTGCAGGCCCACTTGCCAGTTCTTGGGCCAGTCGGAAACGTCCTGCTGGGTATACACGGTAGGCATATCCCCATCAAGAATATTAAATCTTAAGTAGTTTTCCAATGAGTAGAAATTACTTTTCTAAAAATAAAAAGAATCAATCAAGCCTTAACCTTGTAAGGTTAGAGATGATGTTAGATCATCTATAAGACCCTTGTGTGTGATGATTGCAAGTAGTTAAGTATTGTTTGGTGATTATGTACCTCGTATTTATTCATAGACGCTAGTACCGACCAAGGCTACGAGAAGGAAGGAGGATACTACGAAGAAGAAGCCGAGGAGAACTTCAACCACTGCTCTGCACAAGGCAAGCTTATATTGACATTGATGCAAGCTAACACTTGCAAGATACCCTACTGATGCAACAAACCCCTACTTGTTACTATGCCTTAAGCATATGTGATCATACCCATTTGACAAACCAACCCTAGTTTTAGGTGCAAGCTTCTCACTTTATTTCTTTATCAAAGCTTACTTAGAGTTTACTTAACTGACTGGTAGATTTTGGAAAGATGCTGAAGGTTGCATAAAGAGCATAAAATTTGGCCTAAGCTAGAAACCTTGATATCAGCCTAAGATATAAGGTTGGACTTAGTGAAACTCCACTAGTTACCACCCCTCATTAGTACTACCCCCACCTGTAGATGCTAGTGCTAAGCATAAAACTTGATCAACTTTTAGATGGGAATACTTGGTGGAAAAATGGTTATGAAAACCTTGGAATGATGGATCATTCTATTGAAATGTTTTGGACATGTGTTTCCAAACACTTGGTGATTTTGGTGATGAAAATGTTGAGGCATGAGCCTTAGCCCTTTATAAAACTAATGGTTGTCTGGATGCGATACCATTCCAATTTTAGCGTACAACCACAATACCCGAATATTGGGTAGGGCTTGACTGGAAACTTATATACCTTAGTATTAGTTCCCTCACGGCCAAGGTCTGAGCTGAGGCTACCTTGTGAAGATTGTCCACCTGTGCAGTACCCAAGATGACAGCTGGTCATGGTTGGGAGGCCAAACTCACAGGAGAGGTTCTCATACTAGGGCGTGTAATTGAAAGGTTAGGATTGATTATCCGCATACTGAGTATGGTGAATTCAGGATTTGTTCCTGACGGATGTATCGAATGTTGTGGTGAAAGTGTACAATCTTTGCAGAGTGTCAAACTATTCGAATATCCGCGTCCGCGGTTATGGACAGTTGGAGTGGCCATACTGTTCCCCCGTCAGACTTTTCAAAATGACTTGTGAAATGAATTGAGACTTTGACTTGACCACCACAGAGTTGTGACCTGAAATACAAGTTCCCACTTAGGATTTATAAAATTATGACTAGCTTCAGAACCTAGTAGAGATAAATCTGGCTTTTGCAAAACAACCCTAGAGCCTAGTGTCCTATTATCCAAAAAAAACCCTTTACTTGTTAGTATTAGTTTGCGAGTACTTAAAGAGTACTCATGGCTTTGTCCCTGGCTATTCCCATGGCCAGACTATGAAGAGGAGTACCTGGAAGATGGACCCCAGGAAGGTTACGACAACTAGGATCATCTCCCATCGTCAGCATTGCCTGTGACCCCGAAGATGGAGCTTCGCCTACGCTACCGTTATTATTACATATTCCGCTGCTTGATGTTGTATTAAGAACTGGATCATGAGATCCCTATTTGTGTAAGAACTTATGTATCGTTTGTAATGGATGAAGTACTATGGTATCCAATTCTGTTATGTCTCGCAAAAATGGTAATCCTGGGATTGCGATGTATGGCATAACAGGCATCTAGGATTGAAAAATCCGGGTGTTGACACTTGGGGTCTCCCAACGAAGCTTCCACGCACCATCACCCAAAGCCTCTTTATATAGGGGTCCCTTCACGAAAGTTGTTCTGTTTGACCTAATGAGGTCGGTGCCAACTATACGGCCAGAATAAAATTCCCGCCATATAGTTGGTCGTTAAAGCTTCAGCATTGACTTCACGGCTCCTGTTTTCTTTGACGTGTTGGAAATCTCGTATCTTTGGCATTTATGTAGTGATTCCCATCATCATACGTTATTATCTGCACAAGGAAAAATAGCAAGAAAGGATTTCATACCCCTTTGATCATTAGGCATTAGTGACAGGTTTTAGAGATATATTTCATCAAATATATGAATAATACTAGTTTAAATGCGGACGTGGATGGCTATATTTCACAGCCATCAACCTCCCCAAGCTTAAACTTGATCGTCCCCGAGCAAGAAAACCAAAATCAAAAAGGAACTCAACATTTAAACTGAAATAACGAGATGATAATCTTACTCATGATTGGTAGTCTCATGTTTCCTGCACTTTATTAATCTGAAAGACTTCAGCATAGATAGAGTAATGGCAAGCATATCATACGAGTTTCATGAATCCTTATAGCGCAGCAAAATTATTGTAAGCATGGATGATTCAAAAGAGTAAACTTTATTCCATGTCATGTAATCAACTCATAAGCTTGCCTTTGAACAATAAAGTATGAACATATAAAGTTGAGGGTGTGAGAGTTTGTCATGAAAAGCATATACACTAAAGTATCTCAATTATCCCACATCAATAGATCAAGACTTTTCAAGCACTACCTTTCTATTCATTGTCCTTCAAGAATTTTAGTTTTTGAGTAGTTGAGAGCATGCCAAAAAACTCATTAGTTTATCCGGCTGTGATGGAAACTCGTGGCATCACTAAGGTTTTTGTTCCTTTTGCATAATGATTACTTATATCAGCCAGAGGAGTTATTCCATCATGTTATAGCTGCCTGGGAGTGCCAAGAATCTTACCCATTATAGAATTGCTACTGCATATGTTTAATCAACTCATAGCCGAAATCTAGGAGTTTCCTCCATGAAGATCGTTCGTAGGATAGCAGAGTTGTTGGCATCCCATGAAGTTTGACACGCATAAAGCTATATCATTCTTATGATTCACAAGTCAAACTTTGGCATGCTCACAAGAACCGCTAAACATTAATTCAATTGAACAAATCCTTTCAAAGAGAGCTATCAAGTCAATCAATCTTTTCTGTGGTGTTGAGTGTCTCTAGGAATAAGCTTTCAAGACTAAACACTACAACACCCAAGTCTTCAATTGTAAGACTTTTTCTTATTTCAATTGTTTAGAAAAAATTTAGGCAAGACTTGGCTAACTGCAAGAGCTGGAACAAAACATAATTAATTAAATACCCATGCAAACAAAATTTTACTACAATATAAATACTCGCTCCACTGATATAACATCTCAACATTACTACTAACTAGCATGGGTTTCTCAAACTTCAAAAGTGGGGAGTCATAAGTCATACCTCTCATGTTTGGTTCCACTTCTCTCTTCCCTTTTTCTTTGTTTCTTGGAAACTCGAAGTCAATCACTCTCCTGCAAATTTATGAGAACTTCGAGGCAAAAAAAGAGAGAGGGAAAATAAAGATAAACAGAGAAATCTTTTTGTGCTTTTTTAGTAGGGGAATAAAAAGAATAGAAAATTGGCGACAAAGCTCGGCCTGAAATTCTCAAACAAAATAAAATAACTAAGATAAAGTGTAAAGGTAAAGGTCCCTGTGATTGCAATGCTAGTCCCTGGATCAATATCTAGCATCCACAGTTAAGATGTAATACCAAAAAACAAAGGTCATAATACAACTTTATAACCAGGAATAAAATAATTCATTACATCTTACATAGCTCATTTGGCTATCTCATTACAATGCAGCAGAAATAACTATAGCATGGAGTCCTTCATCTTCAAAGTGCCACAGGCAATCATGTTGGTTGTACACTTGTAATCCTATACAACACACTTCAATAACATCAAACAAACCTGCAACATAATAAGTTACAGCCGCAAGGGTTAATACATGTGAATTGTATTGGCAAGTGATACTATGGTAGAATAGTGGTATCTATCATCTATATGCATTTGGCTAAGTGGAGCTTAGGCTTGATTTGCTCAAAATAGATTTTCCTTATCATTTGAAAACACTAAGTTTTTGTTTGTCAAAACCACCCAAGGCATCAACCAATAGACATTGGTGATCCTTTAACCCTTGTTCAACAACAAGTTTTTAACTTAGAAGTTGGGATGAGGAGATTCTTGATAGCTTCCATGTCTTGATGCTCAAATTGTCCATTGCCGGGGACACGGCTAAGTACTTAGATTTTACACTCTGCAGAGGTGTTGCACTTTCCCCACAAGACTCGACATGCATCGAGACAAGATCTTTCAAAAGTATTCCCTTAGACCAGAATGGACGCGTTCCCAAACCTATCATCCCCTACCACCAACTGTCCATTTGGCTAAGTTATTGCAACCTATATGATCCAGGCAGAGCCCATAATGCCAAGTGGCTGCACTTGAAGCTTCTCAACATTTGACATCTCAAATCTCTTTGTTCCTAGGTGGCATTCCACAAGTGAGATACACAGGGTAGGCCATTTAAAAATGGGCCCTGGTAACCACTCAACAAAAATCCATCCATGCAAGTCCCTTTCCACCCAGGTGATTCATTCACATAGTTGTTTTATTAAACAAAACACAAGTCCTTGACTCCGAAATATTTCATAGCATGTATATAATCCACCCTTGTTTTCTATTAGCTAGGATAATCATGATAGTAGTAAAAAATATTAACTTAGGGAAAATTCTACTAAGGTTTCATCTACTAGGATTTCCCATGGCATATCATTCTTAGTAAAATTCCATGCAAGTCCTACTTAGAAATATCACTAATGCATAGTGAAAATATTAGGTCAAAAGTATGAAGCACCACTTGACTTTTTGGCAGAGAATATAAGTTCACTCCTTGATCTTGCAATAGTCACACTCTTCAAATTGCACTACAATTCAATCAAGGCACAAATTCAATCTACCATTCAAGAAATTCATCACATAGAATAATAAAAACAATGCAATGCATGCAAACATGCCAAAGATTGTTTTATTTGGAAAATTTGTTTCTAATAGGTTATAAACATTTTAAAACACCTATTGGTCATTTATAAAGTGGCAAAACCATTTGATATTAAGTTAGTGAAAATGGCCACTTTAAGTCATTCTTGTTTTGCTAGAAATGATTTAAATCATAGTAATAATTTCGAGTGTTTGGCAAATATATTTTTTTAAACACAAATGTTAGTGTTTTAAGGTCAAGTGTCTAATATTAAAACCAATTGCAAAAGGTTTTACCTATAAACCATTTTTAAGTCAAAGCAATATTTTATTTTGTTGGAAATGCCTTTAAACAAAGTAATAATTTTCTAAGGTTTACCAAATATATTTTTAAATCCAAAAACATGGTGTTTAGGATCAGAGAGTTTAATTCAAGTCATTTACAAAAGGTTTTACTCCAAAAAGCATTTTTAAAACATAAACAACATTTTCATTTAACTAGAAATGCTTTTATTCAAAGATTTATTCCTTAGCCTCACAAAATATGTTTTTAAATCCAAAAGTTGGTTTCTATGTTCAGTAGGTTCAAAACAATCCATTTACAAAAGATTTTATCCTAAAAACATTTTTAGAATAAATTTTATAACCAAAATAGGCCTACACATGTTTTTGCAAATACAACCAATTTTACAGAATCAAATTACTAAACAAAGTACATGTTTGGAAAGTTCACATTTTTCTGAATCCAGTGATATAAAATTTGTAAAATTTGGACGTGTGGAATAAAAGTTATGAATTTGACAAAATCACATATCTAATAGAATCAAATCTGTTTTTAAAACCAGAGTCTGGCCACGTGTCTTGATCTAATTGGACAATACCGGTTCGGCAGGATCGATTAATGTGGGCTGTTGGATTTAAAGGGGATTGCACGGCTTAGATCTAGCATACCGTTTCACTTAAGTAAATCTATCCTAACCATGCGATCGTGATCTGACGGCTGCAGTGCGTGTGAACAAGGTTGGGCGGCGCTGGCGGCGGCGAGTGGCGGCAGCGCGCTCAGACGAGGATGGTGTCGGCGATACTGGAAGCAAGACAGGACGTGGGGTGGCTCACCGAGATCGCCGTGACCAGTAGATGCTCAAGGTAGTCTCCTTTGGCCGAGGGGCACACGAGGTCACCGTGGATTGCTCACCGGAGTTCGCAACGGCGTCGGGCACACTCTGACGTCGATGAAGGTGAGTCTACATGGCTCGGGAAGGAGAGGCAAAGTGCTCGTTAGATGCGCAAGACGATGGTGAGTACATGAGCATCATAGAGAGGGAGAGGGGCGGTCAGATGCTACCTGGGGGTGTCGCCGGAGTGGAGGAAGACGGCGGCGCGTGTTGTCGTTCAGGTTATCGACGAAGGGGAGCGTGCGCGGGCGAGTGCGAGGCACTGGCAGGTGCAGGAGATCCTCGCGAACAAGCTCGTGTGGTCGAGGATCAAAGGGGTGGAAGGTACTGGCCGGAATCGGTCGGGGAGCTCGTCGGAGCAGAGGAAGGTCTCGAGCAAATTCCGAGCAGCCTGGAGGCAGAGGGGAGTTGGCGACCGAGGGGAATGGAAGGGAAGACGTGGGCGGTTAAATGGGCACAGTCGCGGGGAGGTTTAATCGCAATGTTAAGGTGAATTAACTCGGCGAAATCAACAGCATAAACTGGTGAGGAGGGAAGGAAGAACCAGTGACGCGGGTGGGAACGATGGTCTGGCATGTGGGGTCTGGCGTTTAGCGAGAGAGAGAGGAAAGAACGGTGGGGTCCAGGCGTCAGTGGCAGTGCGGGTTGGAGTTAGAGTGGAAAAACGCTTCGTGCGAGAGAGGAAGGTGGGCCGGGAAATGGGCTGGTGATGGGTTAGTTTGTTTCTTTCCTTTTTTTATTCTGAATCCTTTTCTTTTTCCTTTTCTATTTTTTTGTTTTGAATTTGTTCAAACAATTCAAACAACCATTTAAATTCATATTTTTACCAAACTTTCTGTAAGTTTTCTACACTGTTTTAGACATGTATTTAATGTCCATTTTCAGAATAAATATTTCATTTACACATGGTTTGTTATTTATTTAAATAGACAATTCTTTTTTTTCAAACAAGATTTAATTATATTTTCAAACTCTTTATTTGAATTCTAATTTTCATCAAACCTTTTTCAGTAGGTTTTATTTATTCAATAGGGTGTTAAATAATTCATTTTGAATTATTTGAACTATTTTTAATATGATTTATTAATCATTTAAATTGAGCATTTGTCTTCAATTAAATAAAATTTGATTATGGTTTTCATACCATATAAATTTTATCCAAATAATTATTTTAAGTTAATTTGTTAACTTTTTAATCCAGTTTGATAAATTTCCATTTATTACTTTCTCATGATTTAATTAATCATTTCTATTAGGAATTTTATCTTTATCCATATATAATTAGAATATGGTTTAATGCCATATAATTTTATTAGAATAATATTTATCCCTTTATTTTATTTGGATTATCTTTATTTCATTTGCTTATGGATTTGGCCAAGATTTAATTTGGGCTTTTAAATATCCTTTATTTCTTTCTTTCTTTCTTTGTCTTATAAAGTCCATATCTTTTTATTTATAGATCCAAATTTGGTGATTCTAATTTGTATAATTTCATTTGATATTTGTTTATCCTTTTACATCATTTTAGGATTACTTGTTCATAATTTGGTATAGATTTTAGATAGGAGCTTTATTAGCTTTGGAAATTATTCCCTTATCTTATTAAATTCATAAGATTTTATCCATGGCTTCAAATTAACTGAAACCAATTTCTATGGTTTTATAATATTTTTATTTGTCATTTTGATCACTTATAAATGTTTGCTGACAAATTTTTATATGGATCAAATCCATAGTCTTAGAGTAATCTTGGAAATGATTTTCTTCCATCAGGGTTTTAGGGTTTTGGTTTACTTTTCCAAATGTTTAAATTTCAAGGTTCATTCTTTGATCAATGCATTTCACTTGATTTGAATTTTGTTGGTTTCCCTTTTATTCAAAGTTTGTTCAAGATGGTTTTGATGTTTCCATTTGGAATCAAAAAGTTTCTTTTCACCCTAAATTTCAACAATTATTTATCTTTCACATTACAAAATTTGGAAAATTTTGGGATGTGACAGGCTACCACCCTTAAAAGAAATCTCGTCCCGAGATTTGGGAAGGATAGAGGTTACAAATTGTCTTCAAGGCAACTAGGGTACTACCACCCTTAAAAAGGTTTTCAACTAGGTTACATCTTTGCTTACTTGGGATCTTGATGAAACATCTCTGGACACTTGTTGGCATAATGGCCTAGCTCTTTGCATTTGAAACACATCACTTGGATATTATCCTTCTTCTTCTTTGGTATCATTGCCTCTTGTTTATTTCCTTGGTTCTTCTTCTTTTCTGGACATTCATTGGCATAGTGTCCCATCTCTTTGCAAGTGTAACATTGCTCTTGGGTAATATCCTTCTTGTTAGGGTTAGGGCATTTCTTCTTCTTCTTGGGTCTCTCTAAAGCTAGGAGTTCTTCTAGTTCATGCTCTTCATATTTCACCACAAAGGTGGAAATCTTTCTCTCTTCTTAGGCAGTTACTAGAGATATGACCTTCTTCTCCACAAGAGTAGCAACACTTGGTGGTCACTTCGGATTTGGCCTTATGAGGCATGGTTCTGACTTTTCCTTCATCCTTCTTGGTAGAAGTTGTTCCCTTATGGAGGTTTCCAAACATTTTATGCTTTCCATCTTGCTTCATTTGTTGGACTATAGGATAGATGGGGCATTGGATAGGGACATGATTATTTCCTTCACATAGGAAACAAGTCACTTGAGATGTGGGGCATTGTTTATTTGGATGTTTCTCTTCACAATTAGGGCATTGATCTTCATGCTCTTTGGAAGTGTGATCCATGTCTCCACAAATATTGCAAGCTTGAGTTCCTTCTATAATATCATCCTTGACATCATTGTTGTCACAATCTCCTTGGGAAGAGTTGCTTATCATGTTGATCATTTGATTGGTCATCCTTTGCAACAATTGGGATTGGGTTTCCAAGAAATTTTGCATCTTTGGGTCTAACTCATTGTTGTTGGCTAAAAACTGAGTTGTCACTTGATTCAACTGGGCTTGGGTTGCTAAAAGCATCTCTTGGTTGTTGTTGTCACCATTCTTGATGTTGGAGTCCCTTGGAGAAGTCATCTGTTTAGGCTGGATTGGGATTAGAATAGGTAAAAGAATTCTACTCACACACAACAATTCACACAAGCAATGTGCAAACAATCACAAACAAACATTCCACTCAAACAATAAGGTTCAAACATATTTTTAGGCAACAAAATATTTTTGCTACACCACATAAGTTGGTGGGTTGAAACTAATTATTAGTATGGTGGTCCAACTATATGGTTCACTTGAGATCATCCCATTCTTCCTAGGTGTTTCTTCTTGAATGAGATCATGGTTTCCTTGGAACAATTCTTGTGTCTTGGTCACAAAACTTCAAAGGTGATGATGGTTCCTTCTCAGTTGTGTTTCCTTAGTCTTCAAGTCTTGAGTAATATTTCTTGTCTCACTTGTAGTCCATAGTGATATCCAAGTTGAAGTCCTTGGTGAAAATAAAGTTGAAGTCATTGGTGATGTTGAAGTTGAAGTCATTGGAGTTGGTGAGGTCATTTTCTCATGTTGAAGTCTTTGCTCATGGTGAAGTCTTTGCTCATGTTGAGGTCTTGTCCATCAAGTTTGAAAAGGAAGAGATGTAGAATAAAAACCAAAAGGTTGAGGAAAGAGTATACAAGATTGTTTGTAAATAAATTTTGGACAAATACAACACCTATTTTTCTAAGGGGTTTTGTCCAATCCTAGGGTTACAATCCTACAGGCAACACAGTGCTCTGATACCATCTGTAAGACCCCACCTTTATAAAGGTAAAGGTCCCTGTGATTGCAATGCTAGTCCCTGGATCAATAGCTAGCATACACAGTTAAGATGTAATATCAAGAAACAAAGGTCATCATACAACTTTATAACCAGGAATAAAATAATTCATTACATCTTACATAGCTCATTTGGCTATCTCATTACAATGCAGCAGAAATAACTATAGCATGGATTCCTTCATCTTCAAAGTGCCATGTGCAATCATGTTGGTTGTAGACTTGTAATCCTATACAACACACTTCAATTACATCAAACAAACCTGCAACATAATAAGTTACAGCCACAAGGGTCAATACATGTGAATTGTATTGGCAAGTGATACTATGGTAGAATACTGGTATCTATCATCTATATGCATTTGGCTAAGTGGAGCTTAGGCTTGCTTTGCTCAAAATAGATTTTCCTGATCATTTGAAAACACTAAGTTTTTGTTTGTCAAAATCACCCACGGCATCAACCAATAGACATTGGTGATCCTTTAACCCTTGTTCAACCACAAGTTTTTAACTTAGAAATTGGGATGAGGAGATTCTTGATAGCTTCCATGTCTTGATGCTCAAATTGTCTGTCAACACCCGGATTTTAAATCCCAGATGCCTGTTATGCCATACATCGCAATCCTAGGATTACCATTTTTGCGAGACATAATAGAATTGGATACCACAGTACATCATCCATTACAAACCATACATAAGGTCTTACACAAATAAGGATCTCATGATCCAGTTCTTAATACAACTGAAGCAGCGGAAATACGTAATAATAACGGTAGCGTAGGCGAAGCTCCATCTTCGGGGTCACAGGCAATGCTGACGATGGGAGATGATCCTAGTTGTTGTAACCTTCCTGGGGTCCATCATCCTGGTACTCCTCTTCATAGTCTGGCCACGGGAATAGCCAGGGACAAAGCCTTGAGTACTCTTTAAGTACTCGCAAACTAATACTAACAAGTGAAGGGGGGTTTTGTAGTACGACAGTGAGCTCTAGGGTTGTTTTGCAAAAAAAAGGCAGATATACATCTACTAAGTTCAGAAATCAAGAAAGCGAGTTGAAGTTTTATAACACCTAAGTGGGAACTTGTATTTCATATCACAACTCTGTTGTGGTCAAGTCAAAATCTCAATCCAATTCACAAGTCATTTTGAAAACATCTGACGGGGGAACAGTATGGCCACTCCAACTGTCCATAACCGCGGACGCGGCTATTCGAATAGTTTGACACTCTATAGAGATTGTACACTTTCACCACAGTATTCGATACATCCGTCAGGAACAAATCCTGAATTCACCATACTCAGTATGCGTATAATCAATCCTAAACTTTCAATTACACGCCCTAGTATAAGCACCTCTCCTGTGAGTTTGGCCTCCCAACCATGACCAACTGTCATCTTGGGTACTGCACAGGTGGACAATCTTCCCAAGGTAGCCTCAGCTCAGATCTTGGCCATGAGGGAACTAATACTAAGGTATATAAGTTTCCAGTCAAGCCCTACCCAATTCTCGGGTATTGTGGTTGTACGGTAAAATTGGAATGGTATCACATCCAGACAACCATCAGTTTTATAAAGGGCTAAGACTCATGCCTCAACATTTTCATCACCATAAATCATCTGGTGTTCGGAAACACATTTCCAAAACATTTCAATAGAATGATCCATCATTCCAAGGTTTTCATAACCATTTTCACCAAGTATTCCCATCTAATGTTGATCAAGTTTTATGCTTAGCACTAGCATCTACAAGTGGGGGTGAGTACTAATGAGGGGTGGTAAACTAGTGGAGTTTAACTAAGTTCAATCTCATGCCTTAGGATGACATAAAGATTATCTAGCTTAGGCCAAATTTTATGCTCTTTATGCAACCTTCAATTATCTTTCTAGTATCTACAATTCATTTAAGTAAACTCTAAGTAAAATCTTTGATAAAGAAATAAAGTATAAAGCTTGTAAGTAAAACTAGGATTGGTTTATCAAGTGGTTATGATCATATATGCTTAAGTCATATAGTTGGCATGGTAACAAGAAAGTATTTGCTTGCATAGGTCAACTTGATTTGTAAGGCTTGCTAAAGTAGAGTATCTTGCAAGTGTTAGCTTGCACATTCAACTAGTAGTATTAGGCTTGCCTTGTGCAGAGGAGTGGTTGAAGTTCTCCTCGGCTTCTTCTTCGTAGTATCCTCCTTCCTCCTCGTATCCTTGGTCGGTACTAGCGTCTATGAATAAATACGAGGTACACAATCACCAAACAATACTTAACTACTTGCAATCATCACACAAATGGGTTCTATAGATGATCTAGCATCATCACCAACATTACAAGCACTTGAATTAAAGATTTTGGTTTTAGAAAAGTAATTTCTACTCATTGAAAAACTACTTAAGATTTAATATTATCCAAACCAAACATGGGATCATGTTGACACATGTCATCACCACATATTTCAGTCCATGGGAATGTGATTTAAAGTGGTCTCACACTTTAATAAGGTTTAACCTTTTATTTTACTTAAATAAAGTGGCTAGAAATGCCTATGTGGCATTCTTTTATTACTTGAACATTATTTCTATAAGTAAATCCAAATGTTTTTATATATTCTGAAAGGTATGATCAAATGTGATTTTTGAGAGTTGGACTCAACTCAAAAGCTATTATGGTTTAAATTTGAAAAATGTTTGAATGCAGAAAAGGTTCTGCCTTGTTATTTTTACCAAGGTTGATCTATAGATTCAAATGATTTGAATCCAACGGGCTTGGATTCAGCATTTCAATATCTTTCTAACAAAATTGGTTTCATTAAATTTGGTTCACTGAATTGAGCTGGGTTGATTTTTGAAACTAGGTACAGAACTGTGTTTGAATGAAAATGGAAAAATCCAAATTCAAATGTGTGGGCTGCGCGGGAACTGTTAATGGGCCGACCTAGTGTCACTCCGCGGCGCGGGGCTCAACTGACAGGGGGTTTCCACTAGTCAGTGGCTCTTTAAACGCGAAGCGGTACGGGGCAATATCGGCCACACGATCTATGTCTAATCGAACGGCTGCTACTCATCGTCCACGTCGGGCGGCGCCGGCGAGACAGAAACCTAACGTGGCAGGTGGGGGTCGTCGGGGGCTCAGGCGAGGGTTGGCGAGGCGGGAGAACGACGAAGTCGACGACGGCGAACCTCCTGGTACCGGCAGCTTCTCCTGGGGTGGACGAAATCGACGGCGCCCTTCTTCTCCAGAGGCGGCCTGCTCCGGCGCAATTCCGGCGATGCGCTGCTCGCCTTGCTCCGGGAACGGGGTGGAACGATCAGTGAGGAGAGGGTAGTGAGATGGTGTGCTCAATTCGGCTGGGGGTCGTCTCCTTTTATAGGCTCGACGGTGAGACCGAACGGGATGGGCAGGCGACGGTGGCGACATGTCTACGGGCAGCTAGAGGCATGGCCGGCGGTGGCGATCGATCGGTGGTCTCCTGGCGATTCTCTATGGCTTTAATGCGTGTGTAGGGGTGGTGGCAAACGGTCTGGAACATGTGATGCTCTGCGCGGCAGAGGCGGCGTCTTCGACGACGAGCGGTGGCTGTGAGGCATGGGGCGGCGAACGGGGATGTCTGGCGGTCTCCTGGGATGGTGGTGATCGTGTATGCACGCGGCGAGGGCGGCGCGTGGTTTGTGGGCGTGTGTTGAGGGTGGCGCTCTGGCACACGCTCGGCATGGTTGCTGGCGATCTTGGCATGGTCTATGCGTGTGGTCCAGGGGCTGACAAGGTTCGAGCGCTGGACAGGGGGTGGCGGTGGACGGTGGGTTGTGTCCTAGACATGCTGTTTAGGCTTGGTGCTTGCTCAGGCTAGCTAGCCATGGTCGGCTGGCAAGGGGGTGCTCGGGTTGGCATGGCATGGGGCAAAGGGTAGGGGCTAGGGTTTGTCCAAGCACTGGTTGGCACTGAGGGAGACAAGGGTGATCAATGGTGAACATTGCTTAGCCAGATTACTGCTCAAAACAGTGAAGTTAGGCCATCTTGATTTGTTGCCTCCAAGTGTTTGATGAAATGGCCGCAAGAACTCAAGTTTGAATTTTGAAAAGATTTTTGGTGGGTGTGCTAGGTTGGTGCTGGTGAGTCTGTAGATGCTTGGGTTTTGAAAGTTGAGCTTGTTTGAGTGGTTTTTGAAAAAGTGGGATCTTCCCATATGATAAAGATTCAATTTTAATCTGTCCTTTAAACTATACATTTGAATGTTTCTGGATGATCACAAAGTGGGCCTTGATACTTTGTTATGAGTACTATCAAGGGGTGCAAAGATCCAAACAAGTTTCTGTTAAGTTCTGAAAGTTAGAGACAGCCAAAGTAGGCATGGGAGTTAATTTGGCCAAAGTGACCATTCACTCATTTTTTTTGTTTTGATTTATTTGTCTTTGGGAAAAGTGTGGGGATTGTTTGGATTATGTTTATTTCACCTAAGAATCCTTTTACAAGCAAAGAAACACATAAACAAGGCAATTCAAAATAATCCAAATTTGAATGCATACACACATGCATGCTTTCATATTTTTATTTAGAAAAGTTTTTGTTAACCCTAATTTTGAAGATTAGAGTTTGATGATCCAAGTTCAATATTTTTGGGATGTTACAAACCTTCCCCCCTTAAAAAAAATCTCATCCCGAGATTTGAAAAAGGACGAAAAGATTACCTAGGATTTGAAGAGATCGGGCAACTCCGTCTTGATGTGATCTTCGTGCTCCCAGGTAGCTTCCTCTTCTGTGTGGTTGCTCCACTGAATTTTGAGAAACTTGATGCTTCGGCTTCTGGTGGTTCGGAAAGCTTCTTCCAAAATACAGATGCGTACTTCAGGATAGGTCAGGTCATCGTTGATCTCTATGGTTCGGTGATCGATATTCTTGAACACTTTCGTCTTCTCCGGAACTTCGAGACACTTGCGAAGTAATGAGATATGGAACACATTGTGCACGGCTGACATCTCTTCGGGTAGTTCCAATTGATACGACACTTCTCCTCGACGGTTCAGAATCTTGAAGGGTCCGATATATCTGGGGGCTAACTTTCCTTTGAGTTGGAAACGCTGCATTCCCTTCAATGGTGACACTTTCAGATATACAAAATCTCCTATGTTGCAGGCGAGGTCTCGACGTCTCTTGTCGGTGTAAATCTTCTGTCTGGACTGGGCTGTCTTGAGGTGCTCATGAATCTTGTGAACCTTCTCTTCTGCTTCTCGTAGGATATCGGGTCCAAAAATCTGACTCTCTCCTACTTCCGACCAGTTCAAAGGGGTGCGACACTTCCTTCCGTACATGAATTCAAATGGGGCCATTTGCAAACTAGCTTGATAACTATTGTTGTATGAAAATTCTGCAAACGGCAGACAGTCTTCCCACTTAGATCCATATTCTAACACACATGCTCTCAGCATATCTTCGAGTATTTGATTTACTCGCTCTGTTTGTCCATCGGTCTGAGGGTGATAAGCGGTGCTGAAATCTAGGCGGGTTCCTAAAACTTCTTGAACTTTCTTCCAGAATCTCGAGGTAAACTGAGTTCCTCGATCAGATACGATGTTCTTGGGGAATCCATGCAAACTAACGATTCTAGCGATGTATAACTCCGCTAGCTTCGAACTCTGATATGTGGTTTTAATGGGTAAGAAATGGGCGACTTTGGACAACCTGTCCACTATGACCCAGGTAGAGTCATTTCCCCTACTAGAAGTAGGTAATCCGGTGATAAAGTCCATTCCAACGGAATCCCATTTCCATTCCGGAATCTGCAAGGGTTGTAACAATCCAGCGGGTCTTTGATGTCCGGCCTTGACTCGCTGACATATATCACACTTAGCGATATAGCTTCCGATTTCTCTCTTCATCTCATGCCACCAAAACTGCTCTTTCAAATCTTGATACATCTTAGTTCCTCCGGGATGGATAGAATAAAGAGTATCATGAGATTCCTTGAGAATAACTTCTTTCAACTCAGAATCTGCTGGTACACAAAGGCGTCCTTTGTACCACAGAACTCCTTCTTCGTCTTCGGTGAATCCGGGTACTTTGCATGTACCGATATGACGCTTGATTCCGTCAATACTAGCATTTCCTTTCTGCGCCTCATTGATCTGGCTGATCAAAGTGGGTTGAAGTTCTATGCTAGCCAAAAATCCTTCACTCACTAATTCCATTCCAAAATCTTCCATCTCTTTGTGCAAACTTGGTTGCTCCTTCAAAATCATGGAGTTCAAGCAGCACGGCAATCTGCTAAGGGCATCTGCTACCACGTTGGATTTACCAGGGTGATAGTGAATGTCCAGATCATAATCTTTGATTAACTCAATCCATCTTCTCTGCCTCATATTCAACTCCTTCTGAGTGAATATATATTTCAGGCTCTTGTGATCTCAATAAATCTCACAACGATTTCCCATCAGGTAATGCCTCCATGTCTTCAGGGCTAGAACTACGACTGCGAGTTCGAGGTCATGGGTTGGGTAATTTTGCTCATGTTGTTTCAGTTGTCGAGATAGATAAGATATAACTTTGCCTTCTTGCATTAGCACACATCCGAGACCGATCTTGGATGCGTCACAATACACGTCGAAGGGCTTCGTGATATCCGGCATGATTAAGATTGGGGTTGAAATCAATCTCCTCTTGAGTTCTTGAAAATTCGCTTCACATTTGTCGGTCCATTCAAACTTCTTGTCCTTCTTCAGCAATTGGGTCATGGGTCTGGCGATACTCGAGAATCCTTCTACGAACTTGCGGTAATATCCCGCCAATCCGAGAAATGCACGAACTTGGGTTTGAGTGGTTGGGGCTTGCCAATCTTCGACATCTTTCACCTTTGCAGGGTCAATGGTAATCCCTCCGGCTGATACAATGTGGCCGAGGAATCCTACCTCCTGTAACCAGAATTCACATTTGCTAAACTTGGCATACAGCTGATGCTCTCTAAGGGTTCCAAGAATGGTCCTTAGGTGTAGCTCATGTTCTTCTTCCGATTTGGAATAAATCAGAATGTCATCGATGAAAACAACGACAAACTTATCCAGGAAGTCCATAAAAATCTTATTCATGAGATTCATGAAATAAGAGGGGGCATTGGTTAATCCAAAAGACATAACGGTATACTCATATAATCCATATCTGGTGGTAAAGGCAGTCTTTGGAATATCCTCTGCACGAATTTTGAGTTGGTGATAGCCAGTCCTAAGATCAATCTTAGAAAACACTTGGGCACCGGTCAACTGATCAAACAAATCTTATATCTTGGGCAAGGGGTACTTGTTTTTGATGGTGACATAATTCAACTTTCGATAATCCGTACACAAACGGTTACCTCCATCCTTCTTGTCCACAGATAAGACAGGTGATCTCCATGGTGACGCACTTGGTTGAATCAATCCAATTTCCAGCATGGCATCCAGTTGCTTCTTCAGTTCTGCTAGTTCAGACGGGTTCATACTATATGGTCTCTGGGCTATGGGTCCTGTTCTAGGGATTAGTTCGATGATAAACTCGATATCCCGATCTGGGGGCATACCGGGCAAAACATCTGGAAATACATCGGGGTATTCACAGACTATCCGGACTTGGTCAATGGTAGGTTGGGCTATACTCTTGTTGCACTTGAATTGACGAGGTAAAGTTTCAGATATATGCTCGACTGATATTCCGGCTGTACTGGTCATGGTGATGGATTTCTTGGCACAGTCAATCAATCCTTTATGTTTGAACATCCAATCCATTCCTAGTACTACTTCCAAACCTTTAGTTCCGATTACTATCAGGTTAGCATAAAAATCTATGCCATGGATTCGGATAAGGACGGCTTTGCAAATTTGCCTAGCCTTGGTGGTTGAACCGGGAATTTGAACGATCATAACATGCTTCAGTTTGTTGGTTGAATCTTACTAGTGCAGGAAAATTCTTCGGTGACAAACGAATGCGATGCACCAGAATCAAACAACACTCTTGCAAGTACTGAATTAACAGAAAACATACCCAACACGACGTCTGGCGCTTCCTGAGCTTCTTCAGCATGCATGCTAAAAAGATGGCCGTTGTGGTTGAGTGAATTCCCTGGGGCAAACCTTCTTCCTGGTTGAACACTACGCTGCTGCTGAGCTGGGGCATTTGCATTGGGGGCTGCGGCATTCTTCTTGTTGCGGCACTCGTTGGAGTAGTGACCCTTATTTCCACAATCATAACAAGTCACTTGCGACTTGTCCTTTGCTGCAACAGGCACAGCATTGCTTCCAGTACTCAGGGCAGTGTTGGTGTTGGCGGTAGCATTGTTGTTGTTGAACTTGGGTGGGGCACGGTTGAAATTGCTAGAGTTTCCGGGGTTGTTGTGATTTCCTCCGGGCCTAGTGTTTCCACGGTTGGGATAGGTGGGACGGTTCATTGGGGGTTTGTTGGTTCTCGGGGCAAATCCTGAAGATGGGTTGGGGCGATACTTTGGGGTCTGATGGGTTCCTGGTTGATGCATCATTCGACGCTTGCGGTTCTCATTGGCTTGGTTGACCTTTCCTTCCATCTGGATGATAGAGTCGACAAGAGCTTCAATATCTGTAAAGGGGATATTGACCAATACCGTCTGCATCTCATCGTGCAGACCATTCAGGAATCTTTCTTTCTTCTTGGCTTCGGTGTCGATCTCATCCGGGGCATACCTAGCTAATGAAAAGAATTTGTCATGGTATTCCACTACGGTCATCCTTCCTTGCTTCAGTTCTCTGAACTCATCTCTCATCCTCTTGGTCAAACCTGGTGGCACATGGGTTCTGCTGAACTTGACTTTGAATTCCTCCCAGGTCATCATCTGTCCTCCGGTCATGGCACGAACACTGTTTCACCATGCTCTGGCATCTCCAGCTAGATAATGGGTGGCGAACAGAACTTTCTCGTTGGCTTCCACTCCGGCGACTTCTAGGTTATTTTCCATGGTTTGCAGCCAATCGTCGGCATCTAGGGGTTCTTCCGACTTAGTGAAAACAGGCGGGTTGGTGTTCTGGAAATTCTTGAGCTTAGATCCATGGTTGTCCTGGTTTCCGTGGCCTTGATTGTTGTGGGCTGGCTGAGCTATCTGTTGCAGGGTGGCTAGGTTGGATTGACGTTCGGCTCTTTCAGCTTTTCGGTCAGAGACCAACATTTGCAGGATCTGCAACATCGGGTTCGGGGATGAACCACTTCCTCCGCGTGGCATGTGAAGATTGAGATAGATCATGAGAAAAGAGGGAAATCTCTGATTTTTCTAGCAACTTGCTTTTCATTCATTCATTCATAGCACACGATACAAACACACACCACAACAAGGTAAACATATGGTTTTAGGAACCATTCTGGAAACTACGATACAGTGGGACCGAATACTACTCACTACGCTAGTGCTCAAGTGCTACTACTCCTCGCAGTCGGTGTAGTCGTCATCCTCATCATCATCGTCGTCATTGATGAAGGCGAAATCCTCCTCATCGGTGAAGAAATCCTTAGCCTGATCCTCCAGAAAATCATCATCATCGCTGAGATAGGAGTAGGGGTCTCCACAAAGATCCTCTCCGGCATTCTCCCTTTCTTCCAACTACATGTCTCTCTCGTGGATGGTCTCCTCCAAAGACGAGATACGGTGGCGAAGACGGGCAATGATGCGCTCCTTCTTATTGAGCTGACAGCGGCGAGACTTGCGATCCTTTGCTAGCATGGCGATGGTCTGATCCTTCGTCTTGATAATGGAGACTTGTGGTTGAAGTAGTCACGGCAATTATCCAACTCCTGCTAACGATCGTACATCATGAAGCTAAGATGGTCCAATTGGGTCTTCAGCTCGTGGTGGTATGGGGCTTCCAGTGGTTGTCCATTAGCATCACGCCTTGGGCAAAACTCAAAGAGGGTACCCTTGATCTGGTTGATACTCTGCCCACACAGACGGGCAAGAGCTTCCTGCATGGCCCTGGCAAGTCCATCGAGCCAGTTGTTCTCTCTTAAGGTAAACTGAATTCCCTCAGTAGTGGAAGGTTCAATCTTTCCTCGGAGACTTGCAACAATTAGCCACTGTAGATCTTCTCCTCCTTGATCATTGAGCTGAGCTCCGAAGAACTCGGGGTGAGGACGCTCCAGAAGTTCCGAAAGCTGGTCCAAATCCCTCTCAAAGATAAGGTCTCCTCCATTTCCCAACTGGTAAAACTTGATGTACTTCACGTCCATCTAAAATAATATAAGATGAGTAAGTTAGTAGAGTGATCAAGTGTGTCAAATTTTATGTATTTTGGAAGAGTTTTTGAGGAACATGAATTTTCATGAAATAATCAAAGTGATAAGAATTGGAATAAGTTTTTGTAAATATTTGCTTTCTTTGGTTTTGAAACTAACTTTTTGATTCCAAACGTCCAGTCTAACTAGGGTCTCCTATGGTCAGGATGGCTCTGATACCAACTTGTCAACACCTAGATTTTTAATCCCAGATGCCTGTTATGCCATACATCGCAATCCTAGGATTACCATTTTTGCGAGACATAACAGAATTGGATACCACAGTACATCATCCATTACAAACCATACATAAGGTCTTACACAAATAAGGATCTCATGATCCAGTTCTTAATACAACTCAAGCAGCGGAAATACGTAATAATAATGGTAGCGTAGGCGAAGCTCCATCTACGGGGTCACAGGCAATGCTGACGATGGGAGATGATCCTAGTTGTCGTAACCTTCCTGGGGTCCATCATCCTAGTACTCCTCTTCATAGTCTGGCAACAGGAATAGCCAGGGACAAAGCCTTGAGTACTCTTTAAGTACTTGCAAACTAATACTAACAAATGAAGGGGTTTTTTGTAGTAGGACACTGAGCTATAGGGTTGTTTTGCAAAAAAAGCCAGATTTACATCTACTAAGTTCAGAAATGAATAAAGCGAGTTGAAGTTTTATAACACCTAAGTGGGAACTTGTATTTCATATCACAACTCTGTTTGGTCAAGTCAAAATCTCAATCCATTTCACAAGTCATTTTGAAAACATCTGTTGGGGGAACACTATGGCCACTCCAACTGTCCATAACCGCGGACGCGGCTATTTGAATAGTTTCACACTCTTCAGAGATTGTACACTTTCACCACAATATTCGATACATCCGTCAGGAACAAATCCTGAATTCACCATACTCAGTATGCGGATAATCAATCCTAACCTTTCAATTACAAGCCCTAGTATAAGCACCTCTCATGTGAGTTTGGCCTCCCAACCATGACCAACTGTCATCTTGGGTACTGCACAGGTGGACAATCTTCCCAAGGTAGCCTCAGCTCAGACCTTGGCCCTGAGGGAACTAATACTAAGGTATATAAGTTTCCAGTCAAGCCCTACCCAATTCTCGGGTATTGTGGTTGTATGGTAAAATTGGAATGGTATCACATCCAGACAACCGACTCATGCCTCAACATTTTCATCACCATAAATCATCTGGTGTTCGGAAACACATTTCCAAAACATTTCAATAGAATGATCCATCATTCCAAGGTTTTCATAACCATTTTCACCAAGTATTCCCATCTAATGTTGATCAAGTTTTATGCTTAGCACTAGCATCTACAAGTGGGGTGAGTACTAATGAGGGGTGGTAAACTAGTGGAGTTTAACTAAGTTTAATCTCATGCCTTAGGATGACATAAAGATTATCTAGCTTAGGCGAAATTTTATGCTCTTTATGCAACCTTCAATTATCTTTCTAGTATCTACAATTCACTTAAGTAAACTCTAAGTAAAAGCTTTGATAAAGAAATAAAGTATGAAGCTTGTAAGTAAAACTAGGATTGGTTTATCAAGTGGTTATGATCATATATGCTTAAGGCATATAGTTGGCATGGTAACAAGCAAGTATTTGCTTGCATAGTTCAACTTGATTTGTAAGGCTTGCTAAAGTAGAGTATCTTGCAAGTGTTAGCTTGCACATTCAACTAGTAGTATTAGGCTTGCCTTGTGCAGAGCAGTGGTTGAAGTTCTCCTCGGCTTCTTCTTCGTAGTATCCTCCTTCCTCCTCGTATCCTTGGTCGGTACTAGCGTCTATGAATAAATACGAGGTACACAATCACCAAACAATACTTAACTACTTGCAATCATCACACAAAGGGGTTCTATAGATGATCTAGCATCATCACTAACATTACAAGCACTTGACTTAAAGATTTTGGTTTTAGAAAAGTAATTTCTACTCATTGAAAAACTACTTAAGATTTAATATTCTCCAAACCAAACATGGGATCATGTTGACACATGTCATCACCACATATTTCAGTCCATGGGAATGTGATTTAAAGTGGTGTCACAATTTAATAAGGTTTAACCTTTTATTTTACTTAAATAAAGTGGCTAGAAATGCCTATGTGGCATTCTTTTATTACTTGAACATTATTTCTGTAAGTAAACCCAAATGTTTTCATATATTCTGAAAGGTATGATCAAATGTGATTTTTGAGAGTTGGAATCAACTCAAAAGCTATTATGGTTTAAATTTGAAAAATGTTTGAATGCAGAAAAGGTTCTGCCTTGTTATTTTTACCAAGGTTGATCTATAGATTCAAATGATTTGAATTTAACGGGCTTGGATTCAGCATTTCAATATCTTTCTAACAAAATTGGTTTCATTCAATTTGGTTCACTGAATCGAGCTGGGTTGATTTTTGAAACTAGGTATAGAACTGTGTTTGAATGAAAATGGAAAAATCCAAATTCAAACGAGTGGGCTGCGCGGGAACTATTAGCGGGCCGGCCCAGTGTCACTCCGCGGCGAGGGGCTCAGCTGACAGGGGGTTCCACCAGTCAGTGGATCTTTAAATGCGAAGCAGTACAGGGCGATACCGGCCACACGATCTAAGTCTAATCGAACGGCTGCTACTCATCGTCCACGTCGGGCGGCGCCGGCGAGACAGAAACCTAACGCGGCAGGTGGGGGTCGTCGGGGCTCACCGGGGCTCAGGCGAGGGTCGACGAGGCGGGCGAACGACGATGTCGACGACGGCGAAACTCCTGATACCGGAAGCTTCTCCTGGGGTGGACGAAATCGACGGCGCCCTTCTTCTCCAGAGGCGGCCTGCTCCGGCGCAATTCCGGTGATGCGCCACTCGCCTTGCTCCGGGAACTGGGTGGAACGATCAGTGAGGAGAGGGGAGTGAGATGGTGTGCTCAATTCGGCTGGGGGTCGTCTCCTTTTATAGGCTCGACGGTGAGACCAAACGGGATGGGTAGGCGATGGTGGCGGCATGGCTACGGGCAGCTAGAGGCATGGCCGGCGGTGGCGATCGATCGATGGTCTCCTGGCGATGCTCTATGGCTTTAATGCGCGTTTAGGGGCGGTGGCAAACGGTCTGGAACATGTGATGCTCTGTGCGGCAAAGGCGGCGTCTTCGATGGCGAGCAGTGGCTGTGAGGCATGGGGTGGCGAACGGGGATGTCTGGCAGTCTCCTGGGACGGTGGTGATCGTGTATGCACGCGGCGAGGGCGGCGCATGGTCTGTGGGGTGTGTCGAGGGTGGCGCTCTGGCACACGCTCGGCATGGTTGCTGGCGAGCTTGGCATGGTCTGTGCGTGTGGTCCAGGGGCTGGCAAGGTTCGAGCGCTGGACAGGGGGTGGCGGTGGACGGTGGGTTGTGTCCTAGACATGCTGTTTAGGCTTAGTGCTTGCTCGGGCTAGCTAGCCATGGTCGGCTGGCAAGGGGGTGCTCGGGTTGGCATGGCATGGGGCAAAGGGTAGGGGCTAGGGTTTTTCCAAGCACTGGTTGGCACTGAGGGAGACAAGGGTGATCAATGGTGAACATTACTTAGCCAGATTACTGCTCAAAACAGTGAAGTTAGGCCAGTTTGATTTGTTGCCTCCAAGTGTTTGATGAAATGGCCGCAAGAACTCAAGTTTTGAATTTTGAAAATATTTTTGGTGGGTGTGCTAGGTTGGTGCTGGTGAGTCTGCAGATGCTTGGGTTTTGAAAGTTGAGCTTGTTTGAGTGGTTTTTGAAAAAGTGGGATCTTCCCATATGATAAAGATTCAATTTTAATTTGTCCTTTAAACTATACATTTGAATGTTTCTGGATGATCACAAAGTGGGCCTTGATACTTTGTTATGAGTACTATCAAGGGGTGCAAAGATCCAAACAAGTTTCTGTTAAGTTCTGAAAGTTAGAGACATCTAAAGTAGGCATGGGAGTTAATTTGGCCAAAGTGACCATTCACTCATTTTGTTTGTTTTGATTTATTTGTCTTTGGGAAAAGTGTGGGGATTGTTTGGATGATGTTTATTTCACCTAAGAATCCTTTTACAAGCAAAGAAACACATAAACAAGGCAATTCAAAATAATCCAAATTGGAATGCATACACACATGCATGCTTTCATATTTTTATTTAGAAAAGTTTTTGTTAACCCTAATTTTGAAGATTAGAGTTTGATGATCGAAGTTCAATATTTTTGGGATGTTACATTGTCCATTGCCAGGGACACGGCTAAGTACTTAGATTTTACAGTCTGCAGAGGTGGTGCACTTTCCCCACAAGACTCGTTATGCATCGAGACAAGATCTTTCAAAAGTCTTCCCTTAGACCAGAATGGACGCGTTCCCAAACCTATCATACCCTACCACCAACTGTCCATTTGGCTAATTTATTGCAACCTATATGATCCAGGCAGAGCCCATAATGCCAAGTGGCTGCACTTGAAGCTTCTCAACATTTGACATCTCAAATCTCTTTGTTCCTGGGTGGCATTCCACAAGTGAGATACACGGGGTAGGCCATTTAAAAATGGGCCCTGGTAACCACTCAACAAAAATCCATCCATGCAAGTCCCTTTCCACGCAGGTGATTCATTCACATAGTTGTTTTATTAAACAAAACACAAGTCCTTGACTCAGAAATATTTCATAGCATGTATATAATCCACCCTTGTTTTATATTAGCTAGGCTAAGCATGATAGTAGTAGGAATATTAACTTAGGGAAAATTCTACTAAGGTTTCATCTACTAGGATTTCCCATGGCATAGCATTCTTAGTAAAATTCCATGCAAGTCCTACTTAGAAATATCACTAATGCATAGTGAAAATATTAGGTCAAAAGTATGAAGCACCACTTGCCTTTTTGGTAGAGAATATAAGTCCACTCCTTGATCTTGCAATAGTCACACTCTTCAAATTTCACTACAATTCAATCAAGGCACAAATTCAATCTACCATTCAAGCAATTCATCACATAGAATAATAAAAACAAAGCAATGCATGCAAACATGCCAAAGATTGTTTTATTTGGAAAATTGGTTTCTAATAGGTTATAAACATTTTAAAACACCTATTGGTCATTTATAAAAGTGGCAAAACCATTTGATATTAAGTTAGTGAAAATGGCCACTTTGAGTCATTCTTGTTTTGCTAGAAATGATTTAAATCAAAGTAATAATTTCTAGTGTTTGGCAAATATATTTTTTTAACACAAATGTTAGTGTTTTAAGGTCAAGTGTTTAATATTAAAACCATTTATAAAAGGTTTTACCTATAAACCATTTTTAAGTCAAAGCAATATTTTATTTTGTTGGAAATGCCTTTAAACAAAGTAATAATTTTCTAAGGTTTACCAAATATATTTTTAAATCCAAAAACATGGTGTTTAGGATCAGAGAGTTTAATTCAAGTCATTTACAAAAGGTTTTACTCCAAAAAGCATTTTTAAAACATAAACAACATTTTAATTTAACTAGAAATTCTTTTATTCAAAGATTTATTCCTTAGCCTCATAAAATATGTTTTTAAATCCAAAAGTTGGTTTCTATGGTCAGTAGGTTCAAAACAATCCATTTACAAAAGATTTTATCCGAAAAACATTTTTAGAATAAATTTTATAATCAAAATAGGCCTACATATGTTTCTGCAAATACAACCAATTTTACAGGAGAAAATTACTACAAAGAGCATGGTTGGAAAGTTCACATTTTTCTGAATCCAGTGATATAAAATTTGTAAAATTTGGGCGTGTGGATTGAAAGTTATGAATTTTACAAAAAATCACATATCTAATAGAATCAAATCTGTTTTTAAAACCAGAGTCTGGCCACGTGTCTTGATCTAATTGGACAATACCGGTTCGGCAGGATCGATCAATGTGGGTTGTTGGATTTAAAGGGGATTGCACTGCTCAGATCTAGCATACCGTTTCACTTAAGTCAATCTATCCTAACCATGCGATCATGATCTGACGGCTGTAGTGCGTGTGACCAAGGATGGGCGGCGCTGGCGGCGGCGAGTGGCGGCGGCGCGCTCAGACGAGGATGGTGCCGGCAATACAGGAAGCAAGAGAGGACGTGGGGTGGCTCACCGAGATTGTTGTGGCGAGTAGATGCTCAAGGTAGTCTCCTTTGGCCGAGGGGCACACGAGGTCACCGTGGATTTCTCATCGGAGTTCGCAACGGCGTTGGGCATGCTCTAACGTCGATGAATGTGAGGCTACACGGCTCGGGAAGGAGAGTCAAAGTGCTCGTTAGATGCGCAAGACGATGGTGAGTACATGAGCATCACAGATAGGGAGAGGGGCGGTCAGATGCTACCTGGGGGTGTCGCCAGAGTGGAGGCAGATGACGGCGCGTGTTGTCATTGAGGTTGCCGACAAAGGGGAGCACGCACGGGCGAGTGCGAGGCACTGGCAGGTGCAGGACATCCTCGCGAACAATCCCGTCTGGTCGAGGAGCAAAGGGGTGGCAGGTACTGGCCGGAATCGATGGGGGAGCTTGTCGGAGCAGATGAAGGTCTCGAGCAAATTCCGAGCAGCCTGGAGGCAGAGGGGATTTGGCGACCGAGGGGAAAGGAAGGGCAGACGTGGGCGGTTAAATGGGCGCAATTGCGGGGAGGTTTAATCTCAAAGTTAAGGCAAATTAACTTCGCGAAATCAACGGCATAAACTGGCGAGGAGGGGAGGAAGAACCAGTCACGCGGGTGGGAAGGACGGTCTGGCAGGTGGGGTCTCACGTTCAGCGAGAGAGAGAGAGGGAAGAACGGTGGGGTCCAGGCGTTAGTGGCAGCGCGGGTTGGAGTTAGAGTGGAAAAACGCTTCATGCGGGGGACGAAGGTGGGATGGGAAATGGGCTGGACTGGGCCTGATGGGTTAGTTTGTTTCTTTCCTTTTTTTATTTTCGATCCTTTTCTTTTTCCTTTTCTATTTTTCTGTTTTGAATTTGTTCAAACAATTCAAACAACCATTTAAATTCATATTTTTACCAAAATTTCTGTAAGTTTTCTACACTGTTTTAGACATGTATTTAATGTCCATTTTCAGAATAAATATTTCATTGACACATGGTTTGTTATTTATTTAAATAGACAATTGTTTTTATTCAAACAAGATTTAATTATATTTTCAAACTCTTTATTTGAATTCTAATTTTCATCAAACCTTTTTCAGTAGGTTTTATTTATTCAATAGGGTGTTAAATAATTCATTTTGAATTATTTGAACTATTTTTAATATGATTTATTAATCATTTAAATTGAGCATTTGTCTACAATTAAATAAAATTTGATTATAGTTTTAATACCATATAAATTTTATCCAAATAATTCTTTTAAGTTAATTTGTTAACTTATTAATCCACTTTGATAAATTTCCATTTATTACTTTCTCATGATTTAATTAATCATTTCTATTAGGAATTTTATCTTTATCCATATATAAGTAGAATATGGTTTAATGCCATATAATTTTATTGGAATAATCTTTATCCCTTTATTTTATTTGGATTATCTTTATTTCATTTGCTTATGGATTTGGCCAAGATTTAATTGGGCTTTTAAATATCCTTTATTTATTTCTTTCTTTGTCTTATAAAGTCCATATCTTTTTATTTATAGATCCAAATTTGGTGATTCTAATTTGTATAATTTCATTGGATATTTGTTTATCCTTTTAAATCCTTTTAGGAATACTTGTTCATAATTTGGTATGGATTTTAGATAGGAGCTTTATTAGCTTAGGAAATTATTCCCTTATCTTATTAGATTCATAAAATTTTATCCATGGCTTGAAATTAAGTGAAACCAATTTTTATGGTTTTATAATATTTTTATTTGTCATTTTGATCACTTATACTACCTCCGTTTCAAGGCTTAAGGCGCACACGCTTTCCAAAGCAAAGTTTGACCAAAAGAATTGAGCAACAAAATCTTAATTATATTGTACATAATTAGTACCGTTGGATTCGTATTGAAAAATATTTTCCAGTGGTACTAGTTTTATACCGAAACTCTTTACGTATTTAGAGTAATTTTTGGTCAAAGAAAAAACACGCAAAACGAGGACGTCTTAAGCCCTGCAACGGAGGGAGTAAATGTTTGCTGACAAATGATTTTCTTCCATCAGGGTTTTAGGGTTTTGGTTTACTTTTCCAAATGTTTAAATTTGAAGGTTCATTCTTTCATGAATGCATTTCACTTGATTTGAATTTTGTTGGTTTCCCTTTTATTCAAAGTTTGTTCAAGATGGTTTTGATGTTTCCATTTGGAATCAAAAAGTTTCTTTTCACCCTAAATTTCAACAATTATTTATTTTATTTATTTATTTTTCACATTACAAAATTTGTAAAATTTTGAGATGTGACAGTTGGGGAAATCAACACGAGTGCTTATAAACTCAAATAAAAGCATAACCTCGAAAATAAAATAAAGCAAATGAAAGCAAAAATAAAAATAGATAGAAAACCTCCCCAAGCTTAGGCCTTTGCAAGCCCTTCAAATCACTATAGTGGGGGGGAAAGTTGTAACTCCAGTTCGCAAATTGAGTTGATAAGTTACTTGTTGTTCCTCGGAGGTTCACGGCGAGATTATGCATTCCCTCCACAGTTCCTCCAAGTTCTTGGAAATCTTGATATGTAGTGAACCGGTTTGGTGGTTGCTTCTCCTGATGAGGGACTTCTTGCCCCTCCTCTTGGTCCCCATCCTCCTCCAAAATTTTCTCCTAGGGTTGGTGTTGCTCAACCTGCAAGTCATAAAGCACACGCCCTTCCTCGATAGAGAAAATACCATCAAGCAAAGGAGCGGGGTAGAGACGCCCAGCTCTAGCAATATGCAGATAATAAGCACCACCTCTCCTAGTGAGCATTCCACAAGCCCTCAAAGTAGAGAAACCAACACGTCGCTCACCTAGTACAGGTTGTAACTCATCTAGGTTGATGCCTAGGACATTGGAGAGCACAGTGATGACTCCTCCACAAGTGATTGGTCCTTGGATTTTGTGGAATTGGTACTCCAAGTAGCACACAAGAATTGCACCCAGGTGAAGTGACAAGTTGTCATAGTTGAAAGCAGCTTTTGTAGGACTAAGATGTCCTCCTCATTGAGTCTTGTAAACTCATTGTGCGCCTGCAAGGTGTTAGCAATAACATAGAACAAATAGCGAATAGCAGGATGTTGAATATTATTTCCTTTACTGACTCTAGAAGTAAATCTCATTCTATTATAATAGAGTTCAGGGGAAGGTTCCATGTCGGTAAAAGCTGCACGCAGATCATTAGGATCATTATTGGGTAAACCAAAACAATTTTACCATTCATCAAGTGATAGAGAATAATTATTGTTCATGAGTCGGAAAGAAATTCTATCCACCCCATGCCATATCTTAATGGTGCTTTTCAAAGAGCTAAGAAATTCAATGGTTAACCGGCGATAGGTTGGTGCATCTTGAAACACAAAATTTTTGCAGTCCAACTCTATTGCAAAGTAAACTAAAGTCATTAGAAATACCGAGTTGGTTCAATGTGACGGGGCAAGCCCACTTGGTTGCCTTGACTTCTCAGTTTTTGATCCTATCGAAACGATCACGGTGGGATTCATTCTTGAATCGAATCCCCATGCGTTCCTGAGATGCAGCCCGAGAAGAACTAGCGATGACAAGAGCACGCGTCTGGATCCTCGTGTTCATCTTCTAAAAATAAATAATAAAGACAATTATAAACTTTTTTTGATCCAACAATAATAGTCATAGCATAGTCCTCATCATAGCACACTAAAGAATCTCCTCAACGTAATAATCTAGTCAAGATAATCATGGCAAATAGTTCAAAATAAGTCTCACCTTAGATCGATAATGATAATAGATCAGAGATGAATTTGCAAAAAGCAATTGGAGGATCAGAGGAGAAATATACCATAGATCACTTGTGTGCGAGGAAATCGAACGAAATTGAGTAGGGGTGAAGATCCCTTAAGGTTTTGAACGAGTTTGGAGGTAGAAGAGAGAAAAAGTGTTGAAGTTTTGATGTTTTGGGTACCTCCCCATGAGTTTAAGTGGTCAGACGCAACTATACGGCTGAAACACTTTTTTCCCGCCGTATAGTTGGTCTCACGACAAATTTTTAGGGTTTCTAGGGTTTTTCTACTAGCGGCTATAACTATATGGCCGGAACTATACGGCCGGAACTTTTGTTCCTGCCGTATAGTTGGTCGTTAACCTTTTTGTGTATCCTTAGATGAAAAATTGTTGGCGGGTCGCATAACTATACGGCCGGAGCTATACAGCGGGAATTTGTATTCTCGCCGTATAGTTGGTCGTTAAATCTTCTGTACACATTAAAAAAATTCTACTTCTTCGAGAATTACTTTTTAGACTGAAACTTAGAGAAACACCTTGTTTTGATAGAAATATGACAGACTAAAATGTCGACCAACTATGGCATATATAAAACATGAATTTTTAGCACCTCCGAATCTCTTCTTCTCACTGGAGTTTTCTAGCACTCTTTATTCTATATAAAACTTAAACTAAAATTTAATAACTTAACTCAAACCTTTATTTCTCATGGGTTGCCTTCCATGGAGCGCTCTTTTATGCTCAATAGCTTGACCTTGATATTTCTCACTTAGGCCATATGAGTGGAACACCCACTCCAAAGTAGTTGGCCTTCAAAGTGATGATCTCCTTATCATCTTGCTTGGCTTTATTTTTCCTGGGGAAATGAATAACAAAAGGATCACGCGAAGTCCATTTAAGCTTCACATTCCCTTCATGAAAATTGATTAAAGCCTTAATAGTCCTTCAGAAAGTATGACCTAATATGATAGGAGCAGTAACATCTTCAGGCATGTCAACAATAACAAAATCAATGAGAGCAGAACAACCTTTAATGTATACTAAAGTATTCTCTTTAATTCCTACTGCTTGTTTGTAAGTATAATCTGCTAGATGCAATTTTAGTTCAGTGATTTTAAAAGAGCCAAGATTTAACTTGTTAAAAAGACTCTTTGGAATTGTTGAAATACTTGCACCTAGATCACACAGTGCAGCTATTTCATTAGTCCCAATTTTAATCTTAATAGTAGGCTCAAATATATCATCAAGCTTAATAGGCAATTTTTCAGCAATTTTCTTATATTCTTCTTCAAGCTCACGTACATTTATTGTTGCATGATTAACAAAGTGTTGATACATGGCTTCCTCATTTCCTTCACTTACCGGAATCTTGACATTGATCCTTTTTACAAGATATTCAACTGTGCAGTTCGGTGAAGGAGCATTGCTATAATCAAGTTCTTTGGGATCCTCCCTTTGGATTCTTATCATCTTGAGGTCTTCTATTGGATTGAGCTTAGCTTTACCTGCAAACTTAGCTAGAATGAGAGTTTGACTCTCACTTATCTTACCTAGATGTGCCTCAACAATCCTTGTTCTTTCCTGGAGGACCCACAAATCATTCCTCAAACTAACAGCTTGGTTAGATTATTTACCACGCATAGCATCCTGATTCTCCGTAATTTTGACTAGAATATTGTTTTGCTCATTTTGCGAGTCCACAAAAGATTTAAGAGTTTCTTGGAGACTACTATTACTTGATGCCATATTATTATTAGAGTTACCTGCTAGACTAGAATAATGTTTCTAAAAATTTGGATTATAGTTTTTCTTCCAAGTAGGGTTATAATCACTACGAGCTATGAAGTCTACTTCTTCAATAGTTGGTTCGGGAGTAGCTCTTACCTGGGTTTCCTTACCTTTAATGGCTAATATGAGCTCATCCAAATTAGCATTGAGTTCTTCACTTTCTTGAGGTGTAATGGAGTTCACCTTATTTGTGTTTGATCTTTCCACACACCATTGGGCATGGTTGTCTTGCATATTGTCTAGCAACTGCTTTGTTTCGGTAATTTTCTTACCCATAAATGTTCCTCCAACTGCGGTATCTAGCATAGACTTAGACACAGGGTTAAGAGCATTATAAAATAAATGGATAATTAACCAATCTTCCATCCCGTGGTTGGGATAGTTTCTCATGCATTCTTTCATTCTCTCCCATGCAAGCGCTAGTGTCTCATGCTCTTCCTATCTAAAACCAGTAATATTAGATCTGAGTTGCATAGTCTTTGTAGGTGGAAAGAAATTTAGTCATAAATAAAGAATTACATTCCACCCATGATGTAGTAGTATTTCTAGGCAAAGATAGCAACCATTCTTTTGCTCTTACTCTAAGAGAGAAAGGAAATAAGCGCAACTTGAGCGCGTCGGGGTCAACATCTTTAATGCGCATCATATCACATATTTCAGTGAAAGTATTTAATTGCATACCTGCATCTAATTAGATTGATTAAGCAGCACAATGAATAATCTGTATGGATAAAACGACACAATAAATTATCTGGATAGACAAAACAACATATATGCAATGCATCGTAAAAAATACCAAAACAAATTTAATAAACAGTGTCAGCATAATCAAAATTACCTAAACTGGCGGGTCATTGAAATAATGTGAACTGCTAGAAGGCATATCGTTTAATCTTAAACAGCAGAACGCAGATCAAAATGGACGAAATGACACAATGAGGAGACAAGACACAATACATCATAAAAAATACAAAAAATAGCACAACGCGTCATGGAGAATTCCTAAACAACACAAAGCATCATATAAGTACCAAAACAGAACCATGCATCATCATCATCATCAAGAATATATCATAACTAAGAAGAACAACACAAAATATGATTATCAAGAATATGACATATAAAGAATAGCACAAAAGACAATTATCAAGAATATGACATATAACTAAGCAGTTCAGTAAGGGACATGCAGTGGACGTTGCCAAAATCTGACTAGATGCATGTCGGATTTGGGCTCCTCCAAATCTAACCTCGTTGCAGTGGGGGGCGAACTTGCTGCACAGGGTCGATGGGTTGAGCAGATAAACATGGCGCCACTAACAAAGAACCAGCCACATACACCGAAGAAGCACGGACAATCGCGGATGAAGGAGGAGCCACCGATAGGGGTTTCATCGCGTACACTCTAAAATTTGGCACATTGGGAATGAGAGTCCAACCTGCATACTACAAGAAGGCATCCGCCACAGCATGAGCATTCGGGCCCGACGAAGTTGGCGCAGTAATCTTGGACGACTGCTCGGTGGGCAATGAGGGTTCCGGTGCGGCCGGCCGAAACCCCAAGGGCGACGGACATCTCTCCTTGCACGTTACCCGCACACACGTGAAAGGTGAAGGATGCTTCAGAAAATGCGCTGGGGCCAGAGGAGTCGAACAAGCCACCCGCATCTCTGAAGCGGATCTTGATTAGGACCCCAACTCCACCACAGACAAAGGTTTCGACATTTGTTTCATCGTAGCAACTTGGGTTCATGACTCAGAGTTGAGAGGTGAGTGTGGGAATGTGATAAAGAGAGGGGATGGTGGGAGGAGAGTGTAACCATGTATCCCCTTTATTAGTACTCCCTCGGTCCCAAGGCTTAAGGCCTTTTTTTTGAAAATTCAAGCTATGAAAAGTTTGACGAAATTTTTAGTGCCATTTGTGCTAAATGTATAGACCTCAATGCAAATTTACCTTTTTTAGGTCCTTGATGTAAAATATACTCCCACCGTTCGTGTAAAATTTTAACCTAAAAGTAAGTGGTAAAATATAAATAAATTTAATCTTAGTTGTCAACGAGTATGAACATTTTTTGGATTTCGAGATGAACGCCCGAGGTCATGGCCATATGTACATCATACTTTATGTCGATGATGATGCCATATCCAAGAATTGCAAGACGCCAAATTGAGCCATATGTTGCAAATAATAAAAGAGGAAGTAGTATGACGACTATGGATTGATGAGGTGCTTTTTCGAGAAGGACCGACCCGTCTATTTTACTTGCTTAATTTTATGGTGCTTCCTGCTAGATGTATGGACATCGATGCAATTTTTCCTTTTTTTTAGGTCCTTGATGTAAAATGTACTCACCCGGTCCATGTAAAATTTTAACCTAAAAGTGAGTGGTAAAATATACACAAATTTAATCTAAGTTGTCAACAAGTATGAACATTTTAGGATTTCAAGCCAAACGACCAGGGTCATGGCCATATGTAAATCATATTTTCTGTCAATGATGGTCCCATATCCAAGATTTTGCATGCCGCCGAATTTGGCCAAAATTTGAAAAAAATCGAAGAGGAAGTAGTATGAAGAGTATGGCTTGAGATGAGGTGCTTTCTCGAGATGGAGCCGACCCGGCTATTTTCCTTGTTTAATTTTATGGTGCCCCGTTCTAGATGTATATGTACCTCGATGTAATTTTCCCTTTTTATGGTCCTATTTGGTAGATGTGTGGACCTGATGTAATTTTACCTTTTTTAAGTCCTTGGTATAAAATATACTCCCACTGCCTGTGTAAGATTTTAACCTAAAGGTAAGTGGTAAAATCTGAATAAATTTAAGCTTAGTTGTCAACGTGTATGAACATTTTTTGATTTCAAGCCGAACGACCGAGGTTATGGCCATATGTACATCATAATTTATGTCGATGATGATCCCATATCCAAGAATTGCATGACATTGAATAGAGCCATATTTTGAAAATAATCGAATAATAAGTAGTATGACGAGTATGGCTGGATAACCTGCTTTTTCCAGAAGGAACCGACCCGTCTGTTTTCTTTGCATATTAATTTTATGGTGCTTCTTGCTAGATGTATGGACGTCAATGCAATTTCCCTTTTTTAGATCCTTGATATAAAATGTACTCACCCGGTCCATGTAAAAATTTAACATAAAAGTGAGTGGTAAAATATAAACGAATTTAATCTTAGTTGTCAACGAGTATGAATATTTTAGGATTTCAAGCCGAACGACCAAGGTCATGGCCATATGTAAATCATATTTTCTGTCGATGATGATCCCATATCCAAGAATTTGCATGCCACTGAATTTGACCATGTTTTGAAAATAATCGAAGAGGAAGTAGTATGAAGAGTATGGCTCGATGACGTGCTTTCCCGAGAAGGAGCCGACCCAACTGTTTTTCCTTGGTTAATTTTATGGTTCTTCATGCTAGATGTATATGGATCTCGATGTAATTTTCCCTTTTTAGGGCCCTATGTGTAAATGTATGGACCTTGATTTAATTTTTCCCTTTTTTGGGGCCTCTTTGTAAAATGTAATCCCATCGCCCATGTAAAATTTGGCGATATTTTGAAAATAATCAAAGAGGAAGTGGTATGTAGACTATGGCTTGATGAGGTGTTTTCTAGAGGAACCGACCCGACTATTTTCCCCTTGCTTGATTTTATGGTGCCTCGTGCTAGATGTACATGGACCTCGATATAATTTTCCCCTTTTTAGGTCCTTGGTGTAAAATGTACTCCCACCGCCCGTGTAAGATTTTAACCTAAAAGTAAGTGGTAAAATCTAAACGAATTTAAGCTTAATTGTCAATGAGTATGAACATTTTTGGATTTCAAGCCGATTGTCATATGTACATCATACTTTATGTCGATGATAATCCCATATCCAAGAATTTGCATGACGCCAAATTTGTCCATATTTTAAAAACAATCAAAGAGGAAGTAGTATGACAAGTATGGCTCGAGAGGTGATTTTTCGAGAAGGAGCCGACCGTCTATTTTCCTTGCTTAATTTTATGGCGCTTTGTGCCAGATGTATGGACCTCGATGCAATTTTCCCTTTTGAGGTACTTGATGTAAAATGTACTCACCTGGTGCAAGTAAAATTTTAACCAAAAAGTGAATAGAAAAATCTAAGCAAAATTAATCTTAGTTTTCAACGAGTAGAAACATTTTTGGATTTCAAGCCAAACGACCAAGGTCATGGCCATATGTAAATAATATTTTCTATCGATGATGATCCCATATCCAAGAATTTGCATGTCGCCGAATTTGGTCATAATTTGAAAACAATCAAAGAGGAAGTAGTATGAAGAGTATGGCTCAATGAGGTGCTTTCCCAAAAGGAGCCGACTTGACTGTTTTCCTTGGTTAATTTTATGGTGCTTCGTGCTAGATGTATATGGACCTTGATGTAATTTTCCCTTTTTAGGGCCCTATGTGTAAATGTATGGACCTTGATTTATTACCTTTTTAGGACCTCGGTGTAAAATGTACTCCCACCCCCGTGTAAAATTTTGCCATATTTTGAAAACATTCGAAGAGGAAGTAATATGAAGACTATGGCTTGATGAGGTGCTTTCTCGAGAAGTAGCCGACCCAATGATACATCCAATTTGAATCACCATTCTATATCATAATTTGTCTCTATTCATTGATATATTTCATATTAAGAGGTGTTACTTATGTCTTTTCATCTGTTTTGCATGTTGGATGATTCTTGAAGGATGAACTGCCGGAGTGAGGATTCTGATGGAAAAGAGGTGTTTTGATGCAATTTCGCGAAGATCAAAAAATACCAGAAAAACTATGGAAAATCATATTTTCCCAGAAGACGAAGAATCCCAGAAGGGGAGGCGGAGGTGGGCCACAGGGGGGCCACACCCCCCAGGCGCGGGCCACCCCTAGGTCGTGCCTACAGGGGTTGTGGCTCACCTGTCCCACCTCTGGCTCCACCCTCTCGCCTATATCTTCTCCTCGAAACCCTAATACACAGGGGGGCGACCATAGAAAGATTTCGCCTCCTCTGCGGGGCGGAAAACACCGAGAGAGAAAGAACTCTCCGGCAGACAGATTTCTGCTGGGGAAATTTCTTCCCGGAGAGGGGAGATCATCGCCATCAACACCATCATCAAGCTAGACTTCATCGGGATCATCATCATCATCCACACCATCATCTCCACCAGCACCATCATCACCACTCCATCCCGATGTAACAATCGTGTTGAATACTTGCATAGTTCTTAGGGGAAACTTTCCTGGTGTTGATTACTATTGTAGTTGATGCTTGTGAGTGGAACCATTGGCTTATTGTTTATGTTCATATTGTTATCCATCATCATATCATCTTTGAAATTGATCCATATGATGTCTCGTGAGTAGTTTGTTTAGTTCTTGATGACATGGGGGAAGTCATGTTGTTAGTAGTGGATTTGTGTTGAGATATTATTCAATGGTTTAGTATTTAAGTTGTGGTGCTATTCTTCTAGTGGTGTCATGTGAACGTCGACTACATGATACTTCACCATTTATGGGCCTAGGGGAATGCATTGTGTATTTGGCTAATAATTGTGGGGTTTCCGGAGTGACAGAAACCTAAACCCCCATTAGGACACCATTGCACAAGGGAGCGTAGGATCTCAGAGTTTAAGGCTGTGGTTAGGTTTATATCTTAATTGATTTCCTGTAGTTGCGCATGCTTGCAGGGGGTCTAATCACAAGTATGTATTAGTCCAAGTAAGGTCGGTACATTAGCACAGGTTCACCCACACAACACTTACAAAACCGAAGAATACTACTCAGCCATTTGAAGCGAAAGCACTTGACAGAATTCCCATGTGTCCTCGAGAACGTTTGGTCCTTATAAGTATTTCCACCGGCTTGTTCTTTGCTAAGAAATGATTGGGCCACTTGCTGCAATTGTTCATTGTCTTTATTACTTGCACTTTATTTCTTTGCTTTATCAGAAAACCCCTAAAAATCCGTTTGCTAAGTATATACAGAGATTTCCTGCTCCATACCACTAGTCAACACCTTATGCTTCTTGTTGGGACCGACACTCCTATTTATCGAAAGTACTATGATACACCCCCTATACTTGTGGGTCATCAAGACTATTTTCTGGAGCCGTTGCCAGGGAGTGAAGCGCTATTGAAGAGTGGAACTGTTAAAGGAAACTTCTACTGTGAGTATTGCTTTTTATTTCTGTTTGTTGCTTTGTTTCCAATATGGATAACCCACTTGGTTTTCTGTTTGGTAAAACTACTACCACTGGTAGGGTAGTAGATGAACCACCACCTGTTGAGATAGATCCTTTTAAGATATCTACAAGCATTGTTGATCGTGTTATGGATAATTATTATTTAGGGGATGGAACTCCATCCTGGTGATCATTTGTTTTTTGTCCATGAATTATGTGTGTTTTTTAATTGTGCAGGTATCACAACTGAACAGGTGAATAATAAGTTACTCTCTATATCCTTGAAAGGAAGAGCTGAAGAATGGTATAAGCTGCTAAAGAATGGACAATCCATGGAATGGGAGGAAATAGTGCATCTCTTTTATTCTAAATTCTATCCTCCCAGTGAGATTCATAAGGATAGGAATCTGATATATAAATTTTGGCCTCGTGATGGAGAGATTACAGATCAAGCTTGGGGGAGATTGAAGTTACTAATGCTTAATTGTCCTATTCATGAACTCCCTAACAATATTATTATAAATAACTTTTATGCTAGGCTTTCTCTTCATGATAAATATTTACTAGATGCTTCTTGTGCTGGATCATTCACACGTATGAAGGAAGAAGCTAAATGGGATCTCCTAGACCGTATTCAAGTGAACATTGAAGCATGGGAGAATGACAAAGGAAGAAAGTCAGGTATAAACTATGATTATAAATGCGTTAAATCTTTTATGGGAACTGATGACATTCGTGATATTAGTAGTGAGTATGGTCTTGATTCTCAAAGTATTGCCAGCTATTTTAAGGCATTTGCCTCTTACATAGAAATTCCTAAAAAAAAGTGGAATAAGTACCATGCACCTTATAAAGATGTTGTTAATCATGTTCTTGTTAGAAATACCAAAGTTTGTTCTACTAATCATATTTTGCCTGAACCTTATGTTGAGAAAACACATTTCCCAGCTAAGGTAAAGGAGTATTCTATGATAATTAGTGCGAATAAAAAATGTGTAAAGAAAGTTGTGGAACCTAATGAGCAAATAGACAATGAACCTGTGGTAGCTATTTTGAAAGATCTTGTCACTAAAAATATAGAGGATGAGAACATTGTCTTCTGTGAAGACGCTTCTAATATTATCTCTCATCCTAAAAAAGCTAGAAAGGCTAGTGTCCCTGTGCTTTCTGTGAGAATTGGTGATCATTGATACTATGGTTTATGTGATATTGGTTCTAGTTCTAGTGTTATTCCTTATGAGCTTTACAGGGAAATTATGCATGAAATTGGTCCTTGTGAGCTTGAGGATATTGATGTGGTTATTCACCTTGCTAATAGAGAGACATTCTATCCATTTGGCATTATAAGAGATGTGGAGGTTCTTTGTGGTAAGATTAAATATCCTGCTGATTTTCTAGTACTTGGTTCTGAAGCTAGTAAAACATGTCCTATTATTTTTGGTAGACCTTTCTTGAATACTTGTGGGGATATCATAGATTGTAAGAAGGAAAAGGTTTTAACTAAGTTTGATGGATATTCTTATGAGTTTAATTTTTCCAATTTTGCTAAAGCTCCTTGTGAAAATAACTTGCCTAATGAAGATTCCAGGATGGAACGACTTGCTTCTATTGATCCAGTTTATGACCTTGTCCCTATTTTTGATGACCGTAAGTATGCTCATTTTGATGATAGATTTGTTTCCTGTGACAGTTATATTGTCAACTTTATTCAAAGTGCTACTAAAAGTTATTATGAGAGAGGGAAACATGGTTTTATGCATCTCAATAATGTTAAGTTTCCCAGTTTTATGTTGAAAGCTTTGAAGTTGCATTTGTTTTGCCTTCCTATGCTATTGGCTTTTTGTTTCAACAATTTATTTTCTCATGAGACTCCCTTGCATAGGAAGTGGGTTAGACTCAAATGTGTTGGATATTTGCTTCTTGATGCTCTCTTTCACTTCAAATCTTTATCTCCTATATGAGCATCTTTGAAATTATCAAGCCTAACTTAAAGGCATTAAAGAAAAGTACTTCTTGGGAGATAACCCAATAGTTTTGTTGAGTCTTGGAAGTTATTTCCTTAGTAATAACCTCGCTCCTTATCCTTTTTTGTTTTGGTTTTTGTGTCAAGATCAACTACTTTTGAGAAGTAGAGGAGTTGTTAAAAGTGGTTGTCCTGGGACAGATTTTTGTGTTGCATTGTAAAAATTCGTGAAGGAGCTCAGTACTTTGGATAGAGCTGTAATTTGTTGTGCTTGTTCTCCAAGTTGTTACCCAACTTTCATTAGTTTTGAACTTTTTGATTTGAGCAACAGAAGTTTTTGAAAAAATCAATCTTTACCTGCTGGTCTATTTTGACATATTTCTGCCATCATTTGCATCTGCCTCTTATATTGATTTCCTTTCAGATTCTTTTTAGGTTTTTGCAAAGGAGTTGCTACAGTAGCTTTTATTTTCATGGATTTTAGTTGACGTGTGTACCTAAAGGTTTATTATTTTTGCATACACTAATTTTGTCATTGAGGTTTGTGTAAGGCCTTGTATGAAGGAAATTTCCAGGAGAAGGAGAAAAGGAATCTGCAGACTTCGTCTTTGATTAGGTAAAAGTGATGAAAACTGAAGGTTCGTGAAAAACCTATCTTTTTATATTTTTGATGTTTTTATTACATACGGAAGGTTACGAGACGAAACAGAGGAGGAAACGGAGGCCAGGGTGGCCACACCCACCCTAGGCGCGCGCCCCAGCCGAGCGCGCCTGGAGGGGGTCTGAGCCCCCTGAGCTCCGCCTTCGCCTCGTTTTTGCACCAGTACCTTCCTTATGCATTGAAACTTCATAATATATAACCCCACCGGATCCCCGGAGGTTCAAATATCGTGTTCTCGTCCTGTTTTCGTTTTGATCTGTTTCTATCAGGAAATCTTCTCAAGTTTAGAGCACCATGGTCTCCGCCAACGACAAAGGAAAGAAGCCCGTGGAGGAATAAAGGATCGCTGCTAGGCGCGAAGACATGGATTGGAGCGTTGAGGAGGAATTTAAGATGAAGGGACAAACCGTCGTAGGGTCAAGGGCAAGGAAACCTACTTTTGTAGGAGTAATTAACACTGGACGCGCTTTTCCCGTAACATGCAGGGGATTATAGCTTCCGTTCCAGACTTCAAGCCCTGCCCTGAGGCAGTAGAAGCCCTTTGAACCACTGCCGAGATTTGTGACAAATACTGTGCTTTTAGGATCAAGGTGGATATACTCCAAGAGCAGAATAATAGGCTTCGTAAGATGATGGAAGGTTTTCTTTACCTAAACAAGAGAACACCATCACCACCGAAGGATTAATTTGTCATCAGGTTTGGCATCCCCTTGGCTTGTTTCAAGATTGGGGGAGTGCCGCGGTATCACATCATTATCTTTTATCTTTTACCTTTTTAGTAGATTCATATCTTTGGTAGAGAAGTTATCTTATAGGTTGGTTTGTATGTGGAAGTATCTCTCTCCTTTAGTTGGTTATCTATGTATCCCTTGGTGTGACTGCCTTTATGGAATATTAATGAGAAGTCTCATCTTTTACTTTTTGCACTTCTTATTTTAGTTTGAAATCTCTATTATATGATTGATCTTGTTGATCAGTATTGGCATCACTTTGGGAGCATCAAGTAGATCTAAATTGGTTTTGGCAAACCGAGCTCTAGTCAGTAGCAACACATTTTGAGGTTTGAAAAGAAAAGAGAAAAAGCTTACAGGTATTTTGTATCATTTATTTTCTTTCTTGATTGGCTCATAAGCTTAGTATTCTTTATTTAAGATGTTTTGTGTCTTCAAGGAAGATTGCATGTTTGGATTTATCACTTGTAGGTTTGCTTGTTTCCTTCAACTCTTTTCCTTGCTACCCAGCCTTGCTAGCCAAAAACCTGTTTTGAGAAGGAATACTTCTCATGCATCCAACCCCCTTTGAACCAAAACCTGTGCCATTTGTGTCCACCATATCTACCCATTAGCATTACTGCTATTCCAAGCAAATTCTCAAGCTTCATCTACCTTTCGAATTAAAAATTATTTTGTTATGTGAAAACTAGTTAATAAAGCTCTCACAAACTTGACAGCACGCCTTTTTTTATTGCCCCTAATAAACTTGAACCATTGTGTCATCAAAGTTGTATATCCTTGCATCTATACGTTGGGATTAGCAGAACTGTGTTGTCACGGGGAACGCTTTCAAAACCTGTAAATACATACCCAGTTAATATCATGCTCTTTTGTTTGCAGATGTCGTCGGTGTGAAAAAAAGGGGAGCTTGTAAGTCCATGGAGTTATGTATATGTGTTAGAGAAACGCCTGGGCCGCTAGCTTAGGCCATGCCTAATCATGGTGGAAACTTGCAGCGTCACCATAGTGAGCAATCTATGAAGCTTTCCTCTTATATAAAAAAGAAGATACATACTGAAAAGAGGAAAGAGAGAAAAAAGCGCCATTTTCCCATGGCAAATAAGAGATTGCTGAGATGCTCACTGTCTTCTTGCCTTGTCATTTTGGATATGGGAAATCTCATGTACCATGTGCAAGGGGTACCCCGTTGGCGGTTCTTTATGATACACATATTCTTACAATGTCAAGAACTTACCGGTAACTAAAGTTAAGTAGCATGAGGAGCGGCCCTCGTACTCAAGGGACATGAGATTTCCAACTTATATTTCGTCAAGCATATGCTCCATCTTTGTTCACTTTAACCTTAATCACCTAAAGATGCTTATGATAGGGGCAATGAGAGTTGAAAGCTAGTAAGTACCATAATATTTTGGAATCTATTTATGAACTTGAAATCCCTGCTTCCCTCTATGAAGGGCCTTTCTTCAACTCCTAAGTTGAGTCAGTAAACCTACTTCCTCTCTATCTCCAGCAAGCATTTGAGTTGTTGTGTTTCAAGCATTCATATGATGATTTATTCGATAATGTTCTTCATCTTCCTTGTTTGCACAAGACTCTTATATTTTTTGTATTACTTTGAAAGCGACCGTTATGAAAAACCTTTTTGTTTGAGCAAAGAGTGCTCCTGTTGTAAAACTTCTACAAAATATTTATTTGTGAAACTGTTTGCCAGCTGTTCTCTGACCAAGAACAAAGTTTTCCAATTCCAATTATGATTTATCTTTATGTGTCTCTATTGTTGGTCCTGTACTTTTTGCAAGCTAAGTTATATAATGGTGAGTTGCTTTCTTCTATGAGTTGTGTAATGGTAAGTGTGATGCTTCTTGTCCATATTATTTTTATCGACACTTCACTCCATAAACCTATGGACATGTTTACTGATCTCAGTTTGTGCTTGGGGACAAGCGAATGTCTAAGCTTGGGGGGAGTTGATACGTCCAATTTGCATCACCATTCTATATCATAATTTGCCTCTATTCATTGATATATCTCATATTAAGAGGTGTTACTTATGTCTTTTCATCTGTTTTTGCATGTTGGATGATTCTTGGAGGATGAACTGCCGGAGTCAGGATTCTGCTGGAAAAAGAGGTGTTTTGATGCAATTTCACGAAGATAAAAAAATACCAGAAAAACTATGGAAAATCATATTTTCCGAGAAGACGAAGAATGCTAGAGGGGAGGCGGGGATGGGCCATAGGGGGCCCACATCCCCTAGGTGCGGGCCACCCCTAGGCCGCGCCTGCAGGGGGTGTGGCCCACCTGGCCCACCTCTGGCTCCGCCCTCTCGCCTATATCTTCTCCTCGAAACCCTAATACACGGGGGGCGGCCAAAGAAAGATTCCGTCACCTCTGCGGGGCGGAAAACACCGAGAGAGAAAGAGCACTCCGGCGGACAGATTTCTGCCGAGGAAATCCCTTCCCGGAGAGGGGAGATCGTCGGCATCAACACCATCATCAAGCTAGACTTCATCGGGATCATCATCATCATCTCCACCATCATTTCCACCAGCACCATCATCACCACTCCATCCTGCTGTAAAAATCGTGTTGAATACTTGCATAGTTCTTAGGGGAAACTTTCCCGGTGTTGATTACTATTGTAGTTGATGCTTGTGAGTGGAACCATTGGATTATTGTTTATGTTCAGATTGTTATCCATCACCATATCATCTTTGATCTTGATCCATATGATGTATTGTGAGTAGTTCGTTTAGTTCTTGAGGACATGGGAGAAGTCATGCTATTAGTAGTGGATTTGTGTTGAGATATTATTCAATGGTTTAGTATTTAAGTTGTGGTGCTATTCTTCTAGTGGTGTCATGTGAACGTCGACTACATGATACTTCACCATTTATGGGCCTAGGGGAATGCATTGTGTATTTGGCTACTAATTGTGGGGTTTCCGGAGTGACAGAAACCTGAACCCCCATTAGGACACCATTGCACAAGGGAGCGTAGGATCTCAGAGTTTAAGGCTGTGGTTAGGTTTATATCTTAATTGATTTCCTGTAGTTGCGCATGCTTGCAGGGGGTTTAATCACAAGTATGTATTAGTCCAAGTAAGGTCGGTATATTAGCACAGGTTCACCCACACAACACTTACAAAACCAAAGAATACTACACAGCCATTTGAAGCGAAAGCACTTGACAGAATTCCCATGTGTCCTCGAGAACGTTTGGTCCTTATAAGTATTTCCACCGGCTTGTTCTTTGCTAAGAAATGATTGGGCCACTTGCTGCAATTTTTCGTTGTCTTTATTACTTGCACTTTATTTCTTTGCTTTATCAGAAAACCCCTAAAAATCCGTTTGCTAAGTATATACAGAGATTTCCTGCTCCATACCACTAGTCAACACCTTATGCTTCTTGTTGGGACCGACACTCCTATTTATCGAAAGTACTATGATACACCCCCTATACTTGTGGGTCATCAAGACTATTTTCTGGCGCCGTTGCCGGGGAGTGAAGCGCTATTGAAGAGTGGAACTGTTAAAGGAAACTTCTACTGTGAGTATTGCTTTTTATTTCTATTTGTTGCTTTGTTTCCAATATGGATAACCCACTTGGTTTTCTGTTTGGGAAAACTACTACCACTGGTAGGGTAGTAGATGAACCACCACCTGTTGAGATAGATCCTTTTAAGATATCTACAAGCATTATTGATCGTGTTATGGATAATTATTATTTAGGGGATGGAACTCCATCCTGGTGATCATTTGTTTTTTGTCCATGAATTATGTGTGTTTTTTAATTGTGCAGGTATCACAACTGAACAGGTGAATAATAAGTTACTCTCTATATCCTTGAAAGGAAGAGCTGAAGAATGGTATAAGCTGCTAAAGAATGGACAATCCATGGAATGGGAGGAAATAGTGCATCTCTTTTATTCTAAATTCTATCCTCCCAGTGAGATTCATAAGGATAGGAATCTGATATATAAATATTGGCCTCGTGATGGAGAGATTACATATCAAGCTTGGGGGAGATTGAAGTTACTAATGCTTAAATGTCCTATTCATGAACTCCCTAACAATATTATTATAAATAACTTTTATGCTAGGCTTTCTCTTCATGATAAATATTTACTAGATGCTTCTTGTGCTGGATCATTCACACGTATGAAGGAAGAAGCTAAATCGGATCTCCTAGACCGTATTCAAGTGAACACTGAAGCATGGGAGAATGACAAAGGAAGAAAATCAGGTATAAACTATGATTATAAATGCATCAAATCTTTTATGGGAACTGATGACTTTCGTGATATTAGTAGTGAGTATGGTCTTGATTCTCAAAGTATTGCCAGCTATTTTAAGGCATTTGCCTCTTACATAGAAATTCCTAAAAAGAAGTGGAATAAGTACCATGCACCTTATAAATATGTTGTTAATCATGTTCTTGTTAGAAATACCAAAGTTTGTTCTACTAATCATATTTTGCCTGAACCTTATGTTGAGAAAACACATTTCCTAGCTAAGGTAAAGGAGTATTCAATGATAATTAGTGCGAATAAAAAAGGTGTAAAGAAAGTTGTGGAACCTAATGAGCAAATAGACAATGAACCTGTGGTAGCTATTTTGAAAGATCTTGTCACTAAAAATATAGAGGATGAGAACATTGTCTTCTGTGAAGACGCTTCTAATATTATATCTCATCCTAAAAAAGCTAGAAAGGCTAGTGTCCCTGTGCTTTCTGTGAGAATTGGTGATCATTGCTACTATGGTTTATGTGATATTGGTTCTAGTTCTAGTTCTATTCCTTATGAGCTTTACAGGGAAATTATGCATGAAATTGGTCCTTGTGAGCTTGAGGATACTGATGTGGTTATTCACCTTGCTAATATAGAGACATTCTATCCATTTGGCATTGTAAGAGATGTGGAGGTTCTTTGTGGTAAGTTTAAATATCCTGCTGATTTTCTAGTACTTGGTTCTGAAGCTAGTAAAACATGTCCTATTATTTTTGGTAGACCTTTCTTGAATACTTGTGGGGATATCATAGATTGTAAGAAGGAAAATGTTTTAACTAAGTTTGATGGATATTCTTATGAGTTTAACTTTTCCAATTTTGCTAAAGCTCCTTGTGAAAATAACTTGCCTAATGAAGATTCCAGGATGGAACGACTTGCTTCTATTGATCCAGTTTATGACCTTGTCCCTATTTTTTATGACCGTAAGTATGCTCATTTTGATGATAGATTTGTTTCCTGTGACAGTTATATTGTCAACTTTATTCAAAGTGCTACTAAAAGTTATTATGAGAGAGGAAAACATGGTTTTATGCATCTCAATAATGTTAAGTTTCCCAGTTTTATGTTGAAAGCTTTGAAGTTGCATTTGTTTTGCCTTCCTATGCTATTGGCTTTTTGTTTCAACAATTTATTTTCTCATGAGACTCCCTTGCATAGGAAGTGGGTTAGACTCAAATGTGTTGGATATTTGCTTCTTGATGCTCTCTTTCACTTCAAATCTTTATCTCCTATATGAGCATCTTTGAAATTATCAAGCCTAACTTAAAGGCATTAAAGAAAAGTACTTCTTGGGAGATAACCAAATAGTTTTGTTGAGTCTTGGAAGTTATTTCCTTAGTAATAACCTCGCTCCTTATCCTTTTTTGTTTTGGTGTTTGTGTCAAGATCAACTACTTTTGAGAAGTAGAGGAGTTGTGAAAAGTGGCTATCCTGGGACAGATTTTTGTGTTGCATTGTAAAAATTCGTGAAGGAGCTCAGTACTTTGGATGGAGATGTAATTTGTTGTGCTTGTTCTCCAAGTTGTTACCCAACTTTCATTAGTTTTGAACTTTTTTATTTGAGCAACAGAAGTTTTTGAAAAAATCAATCTTTACCTGCTGGTCTATTTTGACATATTTCTGCCATCATTTCCAGGAGAAGGAGAAAAGGAATCTGCAGACTTCGTCTTTGATTAGGTAAAAGTGGTGAAAACTGAAGGTTCGTGAAAAACCTATCTTTTTATATTTTTGATGTTTTTATTACATACGGAAGGTTACGAGACGAAACAGAGGAGGAAACGGAGGCCAGGGTGGCCACACCCACCCTAGGCGCGGGCCCCAGCCAAGCGCGCCTGGAGGGGGTCTGAGCCCCCTGAGCTCCGTCTTCGCCTCGTTTTTGCACCAGTACCTTCCTTATGCATTGAAACTTCATAATATATAATCCCACCGGATCCCGGAGGTTCAAATATCGTGTTCTCGTCGTGTTTTTGTTTTGATCTGTTTCTATCAGGAAATCTTCTCAAGTTTACAGCACCATGGTCTCCGCCAACGACAAAGGCAAGAAGCCCGTGGAGGAATAAAGGATCGCTGCTAGGCGCGAAGACATGGATTGGAGCATTGAGGAGGAATTTAAGATGAAGGGACAAACCGTCGCAGGGTCAAGGGCAAGGAAACCTACTTTTGTAGGAGTAATTAACACTAGACGCGCTTTTCCCGTAACATGCAGGGGATTATAGCTTCCGTTCCAGACTTCAAGCCCTGCCCTGAGGCAGTAGAAGCCCTTTGAACCACTGCCGAGATTTGTGACAAATACTGTGCTTTTAGGATCAAGGTGGATATACTCCAAGAGGAGAATAATAGGCTTCGTAAGATGATGGAAGGTTTTCTTTACATAAACAAGAGAACACCATCACCACCGAAGGATTAATTCGTCATCAGGTTTGGCATCCCCTTGGCTTGTTTCAAGATTGGGGGAGTGCTGCGGTATCACATCATTATCTTTTATCTTTTACCTTTTTAGTAGATTCATATCTTTGGTAGAGAAGTTATCTTATAGGTTGGTTTGTATGTGGAAGTATCTCTCTCCTTTAGTTGGTTATCTATGTATCCCTTGGTGTGACTGCCTTTATGGAATATTAATGAGAAGTCTCATCTTTTACTTTTTGCACTTCTTATTTTAGTTTGAAATCTCTATTATATGATTGATCTTGTTGATCAGTATTGGCATCACTTTGGGAGCATCAAGTAGATCTAAATTGGTTTTGGCAAACCGATCTCTAGTCAGTAGCAACACATTTTGAGGTTTGAAAAGAAAAGAGAAAAAGCTTACAGGTATTTTGTATCATTTATTTTCTTTCTTGATTGGCTCATAAGCTTAGTATTCTTTATTTAAGATGTTTTGTGTCTTCAAGGAAGATTGCATGTTTGGATTTATCACTTGTAGGTTTGCTTGTTTCCTTCAACTCTTTTCCTTGCTACCCAGCCTTGCTAGCCAAAAACCTGTTTTGAGAAGGAATACTTCTCATGCATCCAACCCCCTTTGAACCAAAACCTGTGCCATTTGTGTCCACCATATCTACCCATTAGCATTACTGCTATTCCAAGCAAATTCTCAAGCTTCATCTACCTTTCGAATTAAAAATTATTTTGTTATGTGAAAACTAGTTAGTAAAGCTCTCACAAACTTGACAGCACGCCTTTTTTTATTGCCCCTAATAAACTTGAACCATTGTGTCATCGAAGTTGTATATGCTTGCATTTATACGTTGGGATTAGCAGAACTGTGTTGTCACGGGGAACGCTTTCAAAACCTGTAAATACATACCCAGTTAATATCATGCTCTTTTGTTTGCAGATGTCGTCGGTGTGAAAAAAAAGGGGAGCTTGTAAGTCCATGGAGTTATGTATATGTGTTAGAGAAACGCCTGGGCCGCTAGCTTAGGCCATGCCTAATCATGGTGGAAACTTGCAGCGTCACCATAGTGAGCAATCTATGAAGCTTTCCTCTTATATAAAAAAGAAGAGACATACTGAAAAGAGGAAAGAGAGAAAAAAGCGCCATTTTCCCATGGCAAATAAGAGATTGTTGAGATGCTCATTGTCTTCTTGCCTTGTCATTTTGGATATGGGAAAGCTCATGTACCATGTGCAAGGGGTACCCCGTTGGCGGTTCTTTATGATACACATATTCTTACAATGTCAAGAACTTACCGGTAACTAAAGTTAAGTAGCATGAGGAGCGGCCTTCGTACTCAAGGGACATGAGATTTCCAACTTATATTTCGTCAAGCATATGCTCCATCTTTGTTCACTTTAACCTTAATCACTTAAAGATTCTTATGATAGGGGCAGTGAGAGTTGAAAGCTAGTAAGTACCATAATATTTTGGAATCTATTTATGAACTTGAAATCCCTGCTTCCCTCTATGAAGGGCCTTTCTTCAACTCCTAAGTTGAGTCAGTAAACCTACTTCCTCTCTATCTCCAGCAAGCATTTGAGTTGTTGTGTTTCAAGCATTCATATGATGATTTATTCGATAATGTTCTTCATCTTCCTTGTTTTCACAAGACTCTTATCTATTGAGTATTACTTTGAAAGCGACCGTTATGAAAAACCTTTTTGTTTGAGCAAAGAGTGCTCCTGTTGTAAAACTTCTACAAAATATTTATTTGTGAAACTGTTTGCCAGCTGTTCTCTGACCAAGAACAAAGTTTTCCAATTCCAATTATGATTTATCTTTATGTGTCTCTATTGTTGGTCCTATACTTTTTGCAAGCTAAGTTATATAATGGTGAGTTCCTTTCTTCTATGAGTTGTGTAATGGTAAGTGTGATGCTTCTTGTCCATATTATTTTTATCGACACTTCACTCCATAAACCTATGGACATGTTTACTGAGCTCAGTTTGTGCTTGGGGACAAGCGAATGTCTAAGCTTGGGGGGAGTTGATACGTCCAATTTGCATCACCATTCTATATCATAATTTGCCTCTATTCATTGATATATCTCATATTAAGAGGTGTTACTTATGTCTTTTCATCTGTTTTTGCATGTTGGATGATTCTTGGAGGATGAACTGCCGGAGTCAGGATTCTGCTGGAAAAAGAGGTGTTTTGATGCAATTTCACGAAGATAAAAAAATACCAGAAAAACTATGGAAAATCATATTTTCCGAGAAGACGAAGAATGCTAGAGGGGAGGCGGGGATGGGCCATAGGGGGCCCACATCCCCCAGGTGCGGGCCACCCCTAGGCCGCGCCTGCAGGGGGTGTGGCCCACCTGGCCCACCTCTGGCTCCGCCCTCTCGCCTATATCTTCTCCTCGAAACCCTAATACACGGGGGGCGGCCACAGAAAGATTCCGTCACCTCTGCGGGGCGGAAAACACCGAGAGAGAAAGAGCACTCCGGCGGATAGATTTCTGCCGAGGAAATTCCTTCCCGGAGAGGGGAGATCGTCGACATCAACACCATCATCAAGCTAGACTTCATCGGGATCATCATCATCATCCACACCATCATCTCCACCAGCACCATCATCACCACTCCATCCCGTTGTAAAAATCGTGTTGAATACTTGCATAGTTCTTAGGGGAAACTTTCCCGGTGTTGATTACTATTGTAGTTGATGCTTGTGAGTGGAACCATTGGATTATTGTTTATGTTCAGATTGTTATACATCACCATATCATCTTTGATCTTGATCCATATGATGTCTTGTGAGTAGTTCGTTTAGTTCTTGAGGACATGGGAGAAGTCATGCTGTTAGTAGTGGATTTGTGTTGAGATATTATTCAATGGTTTAGTATTTAAGTTATGGTGCTATTCTTCTAGTGGTGTCATGTGAATGTCGACTACATGATACTTCACCATTTAATGGCCTAGGGGAATGCATTGTGTATTTGGCTACTAATTGTGGGGTTTCCGGAGTGACAGAAACCTGAACCCCCATTAGGACACCATTTCACAAGGGAGCGTAGGATCTCAGAGTTTAAGGTTGTGGTTAGGTTTATATCTTAATTGCTTTCCTGTAGTTGCGGATTCTTGTAGGGGGTTTAATCAAAAGTATGTATTAGTCCAAGTAAGGTCGGTACATTAGCATAGGTTCACCCACACAACACTTACAAAACCAAAGAAGACTACTCAGCTATTTGAAGCGAAAGCATTTGACAGAATTCCCATGTGTCCTCGAGAACGTTTGGTCCTTATAAGTATTTTCACCGGCTTGAACTTTGCTAAGAAAGGATTGGGCTACTTGCTGCAATTGTTTGTTGTCTTTATTACTTGCACTTTATTTCTTTGCTTTATCAGAAAACCCCTAAAAATCCGTTTGCTAAGTATTTACATAGATTTCCTGCTCCATTCCACTAGTCAACACCTTCTGCTCCTCGTTGGGATCGATACTCCTATTTATCGAAAGTACTACGATACACCCCGTATACTTGTGGGTCATCACCCAATTGTGTTTCTTGCTTAATTTTATGGTACCTTGTGCTAGATGTATATGGACCTTGATGTAATTTTATCTTTTTAGGTCCTTGGTGTAAAATGTACCGCTTGTGTAATATTTTAATCTTAAAGTAAGTGGTGGTACAATCTTGTCATGGTAAACAATATTGCCACTAGGAGTTTCCCTTGTTGAAAAAAAACTAGGAGGAAGAAGGGGCCGAGAGCATAGAGGAGGGGGCGAAAAGTACGATTTTAAGGCGATGCGATGTTAGAGCAAAGCTGCAATGAGTTTCTGACACAAGGTACATGTATAGTAAGTAGTAGTAAATTTCATAGGGGGAGGATATTCAAAAGATCACCATTCGCGGTACTAGTACTACTCCTATATTTAATATGTGGTGGACAAGGGATGGGTTGATCCTTCTACGCCCATCACATTGGATGAACACCATTTATGTTCCTTTTTTTGCGGGGACCAGTTGTGGCCAGCCTTCCTAGTCCCAACTTCTCCACCTCCATTTGTTCCCTTTCACACGAAGAGGAAGCACAAAGCACACCCGGAGCAAGCTGGTTCAAAAGTGAGGAGTGCTCTTTGTTTCCGCGTAGCAAGTAGTACTCCCTCCTTCCAAAAAAATTAAGCTGATTTGTCATTATTATGTAAAATTTAAACCAAGAGTAAGTGGTAGATTGCTCTTAAAGTTTTACAATTATATTTTGACGGTAGCCCCTAGGGAATCACTGTACCGAAAACAAGAGATTTTTGAAAGATTCTATTTTCCCTTTTTAGGTCCTTGATGTAAAATGTACTCCCACCGCCCGTGTAAAATTTTAAAATAAAAGTAAGTGATAAAATCTAAACGAATTTAACCTTAGTTGTCAACGAGTATGACCATTTTGGGATTTCGAGCAGAACAACCAAAGTCGTGGCCATATGTACATCATACTTTATGTCGATAACGATCCCATTTCCAAAAATTTGCGTGATGCCAAATTTGTCCATATTTTGAAAACAATCGAAGAGGAAGTAGTATGAAGACTATGGCTTGATGAGGTGCTTTCTCGAGAAGGAGCCGACCCGACTATTTTCCTTGATTAAATTTTGGTGCCTCGTGCTAGATGTATGGACCTTGATATAATTTTCCCTTTTTAGGTCCCTTTGAGGAAAATGTATGGACCTCGACGTAATTTTCCCTTTTCTACGTCCTTGGTTCAAAATGTACGCCCAACGCCCATGTAAAATTTTAACCTAAAAGTAAGTGCTAAAATCTAAAAGAATTTAAGCTTAATTGTCAATGAGTATGGATACTTTTGGATTTTGAGCCGAATGACCAAGGTCATGGCCATATGTACATCATAATTATGTCAATGTTGATCCCGTATCCAAGAATTTGCATGCCGCCAAATTAATTTGTCCATATTTTGAAAAAAAATTGAAGACGAATGAGTATGAAGAGTACGGCTCGATGAGGTGCTTTCTTGAGAAGGAGCTGACCCGATTGTTTTCCTTGCTTAATTTTATGGTGCTTCGTGCTATAGTATTATGGACCTCGGTGTAATTTTCCCCTTTTAGGTCCCTTTGTGGTAAATATATGGACCTTGATGTAATTTTCCCTTTTTAGGACCTTGATGTAAAATGTAGTCACACCGCCCGTATAAAAATTTAGCCTAAAGTAAGCGGTAAAATCTAAACGAATTTATGCTTAGTTTTCAACGAGTATATATGAACATTTTTGGATTTCGAGCCGAACGACCAAGGTCATGGCCATATGTACACCATAATTTATGTCGATGATGATCCCATATCTAAGAATTTGCATGCTGTCAGATTTGTCCATATTTTGAAAACAACCGAAAGGGAAGTAGTATGAAGAGTATCGATCGATGAGCTACTCTCTCTCTCTCGAGAAGGAGCCGACCCGACTATTTTCCTTGCTTAATTTTATGGTGCTTCGTGCTAGATGTATGAACCTCAATGTAATTTTCCCTTTTTAGTTCCTTTGTGGTAAATGTATGGACCTTGATGTAATTTTACTTTTTAGGCCCTTGATGTAAAATGTACTCCCACCGCCTGTGTAAAACTTTAACCTAAAATTCAATGGTAAAATCTAAACGAATTTAAGCTTAGTTGTCAATGAGTATGAACATTTTTGGATTTCGAGTCGAATGACCAAGGTCATGGACATATGTGCATCATAATTTATGTCGATGACGATCCCACATACAAGAAATTTCATGCTGCCAAATTAATTTGTACATATTTTGAAAACAATCGAAGGCGAAGTAGTATGAAGAGTATGGCTCGATGAGGTTCTTTCTCGAGAAGAACCGACCTGACTGTTTTCCTTGCTTAATTATATGGTTCTTTGTGCTATAGTATTATGGACCTTGGTGTAATTTTCCTTTTAGGTCCCTTCATGGTAAATGTATGGACCTCGATGTAATTTTTCCTTTTTAGGCCCTTGATGTAAAATGTACTCACATCGCCCGTGTAAAATTTTAACCTAAAAGTAAGTGGTAAAATCTAAACGAATTTAATATTAGTTGTGAACGAGTATAAACATTTTTGGATTTCAAGCCGAACCCAAGGTCATGACCATCTGTACATCATACTTTATGTCGATGATGATCCCTGATATGTTGGAAACGTATCTATAATTTTTGATGCTCCATGCTAGTTTAGTATCTACTTTGCTTTACTTGTCCACACTTTGAGGTGCGTTTTACATGTTTTCTGGTACTAACCTACTAACAAGTTGCAACAGTACCAGATGCCTGTTTTCTGCTATTTTTGGTTTCAGAAAAGTTAGTAAAGAAATATTCTCGTAATTGGACGGGACAAACGTTAAAGTCAATTACTTTGCGTGGGGAACAACAAGTCTAGATGAGAGCCGGAGGGGCCAGACCCACCCTAGGTGCGGGTGGGCCCAGCCCCGCGCCTGGATAGGGTTTGGTGACCCTGTCCGCCTCCTCGGTCTCCCCCTTCGCCTATAAGAATCCCCCCATGGATAAACCCTAAGGACTCGATCAAATATCCACGAAACCGTATGTAGCCGCTGCCACCATCGTCCCTTGATCGGGGGGATCTAAAGTTCTTCCCGGCAACCTGCCGGAGGGGAGATCATCCCGGAGGCCTTCTCTCCGGTATGATGCGTGAGTAGTTCCACCCTGGACTATGGGTCCATGTAGTAGCTAGATGGTTGTATCTCCTCCTTTGTGCTTTCATGTATAGATCTTGTGAGCTCCGTTCATGATCAAGATCTAATATATATGTAATCATGCATGTTGTGTTTGCGGGGATCCGATGGATATTGAGATTATTATGTTGGTTTGATTAATGGTTTTGTATTTATGATTCTATCATGTCTGTGTTATTTGTGATCTTGCATGCTCTGCGTTGTTAGTAGCTATCTTGGCCAAGTAGTTGCTAGTGACTCCAAGAGGGGGTATTTATGCTCGATAGTGGGTTCATGCCTCTAGATTCCAAGGGAAGTGACAATAGTTTCTTCGGTTGTAGATGTGGTGTTGCCACTAGGCAGAAAACAATGGTCTCTTGTTCATGGAACATGTGGACTGTTTACCTTACAGACTTTTCTTAAAGCAGTTGTCTGTTGCTTGCAACTTAATACTGGAGGGGGTTCGGATGATAACCTGAAGGTGGACTTCTAGTCATAGATGCAGTTGGATGGCGGTCTATGTATCTTGTTGTATTGCCTAATCGAATCTCATAGGATCTTTCTGACTAGTAATTTCATTGTTATGCCTTGCTCAGTTCCTGTCAATTTCCCTGCTGTAATTTGTTTACCCTTCATGCCATGTTGTTTATCTAAGCAGAGAACCTCTAGTGAACTATGTACCCCGGTCCAATCTTTACCATTGATACATCTTACACTGTTACTTGTTTACTTGCTGCAAACCACCATTACCTTCCACGCCATACGTTTAATCCTTTGTTACAGCAAACCGGTGAGCTTGACAACCTCACTGATTCGTTGGGACAAAATCTTGAGTTTGTGTTGTGCAGGTCTCTGCGTTGCTTGCAACACCTGTGTGACGTTTCCTTCCTCCTTCTGGTTTGATAACATCGGTCTCAACTGTGGGAAAAATTGCTGTTGTGCTCTTCACACCCTACGCTTGGGGTTACCAACAAAGTGCCACGTCGAGCACCATTAAGTCTTTCTGGCATTGTTGCCAGGGAGGCTAATGACGTCTTCACTAGGGGAGTCCTTCACTTCCTTGTTCTTTAATTTGTTTTTAGTTTGCTTTGTCTCTTGCTTGGTTTTGTTTGCCTCTTTCCAAAAAACCCAAAAAAAAATAGTCTAGTTTGGTTTGCTTGCTTTATTCAAACACAGAAAAAAATTAGTTCCTGCTCTAGCTGCTATTGTTTTTGGCTTGCCCACCTTTGCCAAAATGAACTCTGCTGAGAACACCAAGTTGTGTGACTTCACTAGCACCAACAACAATGATTTCCTTAGCACTCCTATTGCTCCACCTGCTCCTGATGCTACCTTTTATGAAATTAATCCTGCTTTGTTGAATCTTGTGATGAGAGCAATTTTCTGGTGCTGGTTCTGATGATCCTGCTGCCCATGTTAATAGCTTTGTTGAACTTTGTGAGATGCAAAAGTATAAGGATGTAGATGGAGATATTATTAAGATCAAGCTTTTTTCCTTTCTCCTTGAGGGGAAAAACTAAAGAATGGTTGCTTTATTTGCCTAAAAATAGTATTGATTCCTGGACTAAGTGCAAAGATGCTTTTATTGGAAAGTACTATCCTCCTGCTAAGATTATTGCTATGAGAAGTGACATTATGAAATTTAAACAACTTGATAGTGAACATGTTACTCCATCTTGGGAAATAATGAAATCTTTGGTTAAGAATTGCCCTACTCATGGACTCACTACTTGGATGATTATCTAGACTTTTTTTGCAGGTTTGAACTTCTCCTCAAAAACATGTTGGATTCAGCTACTGGAGGTACCTTTATGGGCCTCACTTTGGGTGATGCAACAAGAATCCTTGATAATATGATGATTAACTACTCTGAATGGCATGTTGAAAGAGCTCCACATGGTAAGAAGGTAAATTCTGTTGAGGAAACTTCCTCTTTGAGTGAAAAGATTGATGTTGTTATGGCTATGCTTGTTAATGGGAAAGCTCCTTTAGATCCTAATAGTGTTACCTTAGCCTCTTTGGTTGCTCAAGAAGAACAACTTGATGTGAACTTCATTAGAAACAAAAATTTCAACAACAATGCCTATAGGAACAATTTTGGTAGCAACAACAATTATAGGCCTTATCCTCCTAATAATGGCAATTCCTATGGAAGATCTTACAATAATGCTAAAAGTGCCCCCTCTGAACTTGCAGTCATGCTTAAAGACTTTATTAGTAAACAAACCACTTTCAATGAGACTATAGAGAAGAAGCTTTTAACTGTTGAGAAAAATATATCCTCTTTGTCTGAATCTCAGTCTTCCTTGATTAATAAAATGGCTACTAAACCTGAAGCACCTTTGCTACTGCTCATGCCATACAAGTTACTGTTGATGAAAATGTTAGGTTGTTAGCTCAAATTCATGCTAGGTGGGAAAGGGAAGGTGAAACTGATAGAAACAATAGTGTGTGCACCATCACCACTAAACCACAAGTAATCCCTATTCCTAATCCTACTATGCCTAAGCCTATTGAGCCTACTACTAGTGATGCTAAGTTTGACTTTGATATTGATGGTTGCAATATTTCTGAAGTGATTATGTTCTTGGAAAAGCTTGCTAGAAGTCCTAATGCTACTGATATGCATGTTGCTTTCACTAAACATATTACAGATGCTCTTGTGAAAATTAAGGAAGAGAAGCTAAAACAAAAAGCTTCTATTCCTAGGAAAGTAGAAGATAGTTGTGAACCCGTTATTAATATGCAAGTGAATGACTTTGATCTCGAAGCTTCATGTGATCTTGGTTCTAGTGTCTCTATTATGCCTAGGAAGATTTATGAAATGCTTGATTTGCCACCTTTGGAAGATTGTTATTTGGATGTCCCACTCAATGATAATGCTAAGAAGAAACTCATGGGGAGTATTAATGATGTTCTCATTATGGTTAAAAATGCTTATGTCCCTGTTGATTTCTATGTTTTGGATGTTGAATACAATGCTTCTTGTCCTTTTACCTTGGGAAGACCTTTTTCTTAGAACAATTGGTGCCATCATTGATATGAAAGAAGGCACCATTAAATATCATTTCCATTTAAGAAAGCTATTGAACACTTCCCTATGAGGATAGAGAAGTTGCTTTTTGCTCCTCCTTTGAAAGCAAGATTTGATGTTAATGCTTCTTCATTTGTAAATACTTGATTCTTTTTGCTTCTTATGCCTAACTTAAAGGCGTTAAATAAAAGTACTTGTTGGGAGATAACCCATGAGTTTCCTTGAGTTTTATAAGTTATTACTTCAGTAATGACCTCTCCTTATCCTTTTTGTTTGCTTTTTGTGGCAAGAATGACCTCTAATGAGAGGGAAGTAAGATTTGGGGAGTTGCTGTCCCAAAACAGATTTCTGCCCTCCACCAAAAAAATTGTGAGGAGGCTATGTAACTTTTATTGAGCTCAAAATTTACGAATAAATTCCCCAGTATGTTAGCTAACTTTCGTTAGTTCAACACTTTTTGATTTGAGCACCAGAAGATGTTCGAAAAAGTCGGTTTCTACCTGCTGGTCTGTTTTGACAGATTTCTGCCATTATTTGCATTTGCTTCTTATTGATTCCTTTTTGAGTTCTCTTTAGGTGAATTGAGCTTTTTGAAGGAGTTACTACAGTAGCTTGCGTTTTTAGTGAAAAGCCTTGTTCTTCCAAAGCTTTGCCGGTGGTCTAATATCTTTCGAATACACTAATGTTGCTAATGAAGATTGTGTGAAGTTTTGTATGAAGGAAAAAATTTAGGTGTAGAGAGAGAATGATGCAATGAGATGAAAAATGGACAAAATCTCAAGCTTGGGGATTCCACCATGGTGTCACCCAAGAAATATCCAAGAGGTAAAAGCGTCAAAGCTTGGGGATGCCCAAGGCATCCCCTTCTTCATCAATAAAAATCCCACATTTGTCTAGACACTCCGTTTTTATTGTTTCATGCATAGTTGTGTTGTTCTTGGAGCGTCTTAGTTTTCGTTTGCCTTGCTTAGGTTGTTTAGTTTGCTTGAATAAAGTATTTTGGACCCCCGTTCTCACTGTGTTGTTTTGCAAATAAGTTTGCTTGGTGTTGGAAGGGAGTAGTAAGTTCTTTCTTGTAAGTGCAAGAGGAGCTTGCATTGACTGTGACTTAGACTTTAGCATGACATTCTAGGTGTTGTTTTGACCTTATGCTTAGTGATTATTTCTGTAGCATGTCTTGTTCCAAACAATTGGGATTGCTTAGTGTGCCTTGAAGAAATTATGCGTTGTTTTAGCATGCAAAAGCATAGTATTGTGGTATTATCATTTGATTCTTTGCTTGGGTTGACTTGGCACATGCTTACACCATGTTATGACTCTCACAAGTCACCATTAGCCTCTATGATAATTTAGTCCTTGACTTGTAGTACCACTCTTTGCTTTGGTTAGTATGTTTTGTTGCACTGCATGATTATGGCCATTATTGCTCTCTTAGTTGCTTGCTTCTAGTCTTTTGCTATCCTCCACTTGTATGAGTAAGTTCTACCCATGCCTCCAACTCCCAAGAAACCAAGTTATTCCAAAGTGTCCACTATAAATTCCTATGCATGGTGTGTTACACCATTCCAAGTATATTCTTGTTTTCAACTATCTTCCAATTAAAACTATTTTGTTATGTGAAAACTTAGTGATTAAAGCCCTCACGAACTTGATGGCACACTTTATTCTTTGCCCCTAATAAACTTGAACCATTGTGACAACTTTGTTGTATATGCTAGCACTTATAAGTTGGAATTAGCAGAACCATGCTATCACGGGGAACATTTTCAACATTGCACTTGTACTTTGTACTCAGTTGATATCATGATCTTTTGTCTATGGATGTCACCGGTGTGAAATAAAGAGGGGACTTGTAAGTCCATGGAGTTTGTATTCTGTGTTAGAGAAACGCCTGGGCCATTAGCCTAAGCCATGCCTAATCATGGTGGAAACTTGCAGCATCACCATAATGAGATATCTATGAAGCATCCTCAATAAAAAGCTACACACATGGTAAATAAAAAGATTGCTGAGATGCTCATTGTCTGCTTGCCTTGTCATTTTGGTTATGGGAAAGCTCCTGTACCATGTGCAAGGGGTACCCCGTTGGCGGTTCTCAATGATATGCAAATACTTATAATGACAAGAGCTTACCTGGACCCAAAGTTGAGTATGCATGAGGTGTGGCCCTCGTATTTAAGGGACTTGAGATTGCCAACTTATACTTCGTCAAGCATATACTCCAGCTTTGCCACTTTAACCTTAGCCACTTCAAGATGCTTATGATAGGGGCAATCAGGGATGAACGCTAACACGTACCATTTTTTTGGAAGATCTTTTTGAAACTTGTAATCCTTGCTTCCTTTACAAAAAGGCCTTTCTTCCACCAATATTGAGTCTCCACCTTCTACCTTTAGGCACCATTAAGAGAGCATAGTTGTCATTCTGTGTGTAGTGTTCCAAAGCTTATTAATTGATGCATATTGTGTTATTACTTTCTATTGTGCTACTTGTTTCTAGTAACCCTTGTGAACTTTGCAGGTGTCCTATGCATCTATTTTCTACTCTATGAGGGACACGCTGATTGCCATTATGCTATGTTTTCTACATCTGAAAAAAAATGTTTTTCAATGCATGTTATTCATGATCTTTGTTTGTAGCTTGTCATGTTGCATGCATAGTTACTATGTCCTACTGTTAGAACTCCATCTTTCATGCACATGTTTAGAGTTCTTTGATCCCAGCTTCCAATGATTGCAAATGGTTGAATCTTTATTGTGAGGGTGCATGTCACCTCAAAAATTATTCTGTTTATCACTTACCTAGTCAAGGACGATCGGGAGTTAAGCTTGGGGATGTTGATACGTTGGAAACGTATCTATAATTTTTGATGCTCCACACTTTGAGGTGCTTTTTACATGTTTTCTGGTACTAACCTACTAACAAGTTGCAAAAGTGACAGATGCCCGTTTTCTGCTGTTTTTTTGGTTTAAAAAAAGTTAGTAAAGAAATATTCTCGGAATTGGATGGGACAAATGTCAAAGTTAATTACTTTCCGTGGGGAACAAGAAGTCCAGAGGAGAGCCAGAGGGGCCAGCCAGGTGGGCCAGACCCACCCCAGGCACGGGTGGGCCTAGCCATGCACCTGGCTAGGGTTTGGTGACCCTGGCCGCCTCCTCGGTCTCCCCCTTCGCCTATAAGAAGCCCCCGATGCAGAAACCATGAGGACCCGATCAAATATCCACGAAACCGTTTGTAGCCGCCGCCACCATCGTCCCTATATCGGGGGGATCTGAAGTTCTTCCCGGCACCCTGACGGAGGGGAGATCATCCCGGAGGCCTTCTCTCCGGTATGATGCGTGAGTAGTTCCACCTTGGACTATGGGTCCATGTAGTAGCTAGATGGTTGTATCTCCTCCTTTGTGCTTTCATGTATAGATCTTGTGACCTCCATTCATGATCAAGATCTAATCTATTTGTAATCATACATGTTATGTTTGCGGGGATCCGATGGATATTGACATTATTATGTTGGTTTGATTAATGATTTTGTCTTTATGATTCTATCATGTCTGTGTTATTTGTGATCTTGCATGCTCTGCGTTGTTAGTAGCTATCTTGTCCAAGTAGTTGCTAGTGACTCCAAGAGGGGGTATTTATGCTCGATAGTGGGTTCATGCCTCTAGTTTCCAAGGGAAGAGACAATAATCTCTTCGGTTGTAGATGTGATGTTGCCACTAGGGAGAAACAACGATCTCTTGTTCATGGAACATGTGGACTGTTTACCTTACACACTTTGCATAAAACAATTTTCCGTTGCTTGCAACTTAATACTCGAGGGGGTTCGGATGATAACCTGAAGGTGGACTTCTAGTCATAGATGCAGTTGGATGGCGGTCTATGTATCTTGTTGTATTGCCCTCGAATCTCATAGGATCTTTCTGACTAGTAATTGCATTGTTATGCCTTGCTCAGTTCCTGTCAATTGCCCTGCTATAATTTGTTTACCCTTCATGCCATGTTGTTTATCTAAGGAGACCACCTCTAGTGAACTATGGACCCAGGTCCAATCTTTACCATTGATACATCTTCCACTGTTACTTGTTTACTTGCTGCAAACCACCATTACCTTCCACACCATACTTTTAATCCTTTGTTACAGCAAACCGGTGAGCTTGACAACCTCACTGATTCGTTGGGACAAAGTCTTGAGTTTGTGTTGTGCAGGTCTCCGCGTTGCTTGCAACACCTGTGTGACGTTTCCTTCCTCCTTCTGGTTCGATAACCTTGGTCTCAACTGAGGGAAAACTTGTTGTTGTGCTCTTCACAACCTACGCTTGGGGTTACCAACAAAGTGCCACGTCGAGCACCATCAATCCCATATCCAAGAATTTGCATTCCACCAAATTTATCCATATTTTGAAAACATTCGAAAGGGAAGTAGTATGAAGAGTATGGCTTGATGAGCTACTCTCTCGAGAAGGAGCCGACCTAACTATTTTCCTTCCTTAATTTTATGTTGCTTCGTGCGAGATGTATGGACCTTGGTGTAATTTTCCCTTTTTAGTTCCTTCATGTAAAATGTACTCACCCGATTTGTGTTGTTCCAATATTTGGGAGTAGATGGGTGAATCTCGGCATGGTAAACAATGTTGCCACTAGGAGTTTCCAACCATTAGGAAACAAAATAATAATTTTTTAGAGGACAAGAGTGTATTTCTGTAAAGCAAGTAGGAATAATATGTATCAGTATAAAAAAGAAAGAGTGAGAAGAGATACTATGAGAAAAGAGGAGGCAGCTCGAGAGAGCAGCAAAGAGGAGGAGTTTTTTTAAATGGGAAGAGGAGGAGTTGAAGGCGGTGCAGTAAGTATTAGAGAAAAGTTGTAATGGCTTCCTGACATGGGTATAGGGTATAGTGAAATACTAGTACTACCAGTATGTACTAGTAGTACTATTATATATGCACACAAAACAAATTGTGTTTTCTCTCTCCTTTACTTCCTCACCATCCCCATACCCTGACCGGCTCATCTCTCCCTCGTCTAAAACGTGGCGCTGCGCAAGTGTGTGGACCCTCCTTGTGTCGGCGGCTCCGTGTGAGTATCTCACTCAGCTACGTCATGCATTGGTGTGCATAAGAAGGAATCATTTTGGGCTTGGCAGCAAAAATTACTCCTACTACTGCTTAGCAGTTCAAAGTTTCTCGGTTTCCAAATTTTCACTTCCTTCCCAAACATCCGGAGGGATGGTTATTCAAAAGATAGTGGTGCACAAGGGATTGTTCTATGGAGTACAAGTAAATGCGATAGATTGGTCTTAAAATTTTCCAAAAATCTTTCTAAGATAACTAGGAATTTAGTACATCAAAACTACCGAGAGTTTCTAAAAAATTCTAGTTCTTAGCTTTGCAAGAATTTGGCGTAGTGGAGTTACATACTTGGTAGAATTACATGGGTGCCTCTTGGAATGGTGAACAATATAGCTATTATTTTCCTAAAAAACAATATTGCCACTATGAGTTTCCCCTATTGAAAAAAATCTGGGAGTTAGAAGAGACGGAGAGCATGCAGGAGGCAGCGCGAGAGCAGCGAAGAGTAGGATTTGAAGGTTGTGCAATCTCAGAGCAAAGCTGCGATGCATTCCTGACATGAGGTACAAGGTACAGACGTACGATGATGAGTAATAAGTAAACAAATTGTGTTTTATCTCTCCTTCACTTCCTCATCAGCATCCCCAAACCCCGGCTGGCTAAAGTCTCCCTCGTCCAATACATGGTGTTACACACATGCGTCAACTTGCCTTGTCCTTCCATTTGACACCTTGCACGACCTGCAACACGCTGGTTCAAAAGTAAAGAGCGTTTTTTGTCCTAAGCAAGTAAGTACGGTAGTACGGTATGGATCAGCTGCTCGCTGGAGAAGGAGCAGACGAAACTGCTTTTCTTTGCTTAATTTTAGGGGCCTTTGTGCTAAATGTTTGGACCTATATGTAATTTTCTATTATTTGTGGTCTTCGATGTAAACTGTAGACCCAGCGGCCATGCCAAATTTTTACTACAAGTAAGCTCGGTAAATTGCTCTTAAAATTTTCCAAAAAACTTTTGAAGCTAACCAAGAATTTAGTACATCGAAAGCCACCGAAAGTTCTGAAAAATTCAAGTACTTGCTATGCATCCGCATCCCAACAAAGTTGACATGGTTTTGTTGACATCCGTATCTAGAAAAATTTGACCTTGATTCAAAATCAATAAAAAACAAATGGAAAAACATCACAAGACGTCCTACGACTTGTACTACTTACCGTCAAAGATGATAATCATGAGAATTCACAACTTTCGAAAAAAACAAACTCCTTCAAAATATGTCCCGCCATTTGTGAAAATTCTCGGGGTTTTGCCAAATGCAAGGGTAAATGGCCATACTTTATGGTATTTTTTGATCCCATACTTTGTAGGTGGGTGCATCTTGGCATGGTGAACAAAAATGCTGCTAAATAATGGAAGCTTCCGAGTTTATGAACAAAAAAACCATTTTGGATTTTAGAAATGAAAATAATTAACATTTTCCTTTAAATTAAAGAAATTCATATCTACATCATATACTTTAAGTTGATGATCTCATATCTAAGAATTTGCATGTCGCCATTTTTTTCTATATGTTGAAAACAATCGAAGAGGAAGTAGTATGAAGAGTTTGGCTCGATCAGTTGCGTGCTCTCTCGAGAAGGAGTCATACCCGACTATTTGCCCTACTTAATTTTAAGGTGCTTCGTGCTAAATGTATGGACCTCGATGTGATTTTTCCTTTTTTTAGGTCCCTGATGTAAAACATACTCGCATTGTCCGTGTAAAATTCGAACCTAAAAGGAAGTGGTAAATTTTAAATGAAATTAATCTTAGTTGTCACAATGAGTATGAACATTCTTGGATTTCAAGATGAACGACCAAAGTCATGGTGTTACCTGATGACCCACAAGTATAGGGGGTATATCGTAGTACTTTCGATAAATAGGAGTTTCGATCCTAACGCGGAGCAGAACGTGTTGACTAGTGGTTTGGAGCAGGAATTCTCAATAATTAGAAAACAGATTTTTAGGGTTTTTTGATAATGCAAGGAAATAAAGTGCAAGTAAATAAATACAACAATAATAATTGCAGCGAGTGGCCCAATCATTTCTTAGCAAAGGATAATCCGGTTGTATTACTTATGAGGACCAAAGGTTCTCGAGGACACATGTGAATATTGTCAAGTGCTTTCGCTTCATATAGTTGACTAATCTTCTTTGGTTGGATAAGTGTTGTGTGGGTGAATCTGTGCTAATGTACCGACCTTACTTGGACTAATACATACTTGTGATTAAACCCCTTGCAAGCATCTGTAACTACAAGAAAGTAATTAAGATAAAAACCTAACCACATCACTATACTCTGAGATCCTACACTCCCTTGTGCAAAGGTTTCCTAACGGGGGTTCAGGTTTCTGTCACTCAACCCCATAATTAGTAGCCAAATACACAATGCATTCTCCAAGGCCTATAAATGGTGAAGTATCATGTAGTCGATGTTCACATGACACCACTAGAAGAATAGCACCACAACTTAAATATCAAACCATCAAATATTACTTCAACACAATTCCACTACTAACAACATGACTTCTCCCATGTACTCAAGAACTAAACGAACTACTCACGAGACATCATATGGATCAAGATCAGAGATGATATGATGATGAATAACAATCTGAACATAAACAATAATTCAATGGTTCCACTCACAAGCATCAACTACAAAAGTAATCAACACCGGGAAAGTTTTCCCTAAGAACTATGCAAGATTTAACCCAATTGTTATAGCGGAATGGAGTGGCGATTATGGTGCTGGTGGAGATGGTGCTGAGGATGATGATGATGATCCCGATGAAGTATAGCTTGATGACAGCACTGATGGCGACGATCTCCCCTCTCCAGGAAGGAATTTCCCCGGCAGAAATCTGCCTGCTGGAGAGCTCTTTCTCTCTCTGTAGTTTCCTCCCCGCAGAGGCGGCGAAATCTTTCTATGGTCGCTCCCCGAGTATCAGGGTTTCGGGAGGACGTTATAGCAAAAGGGCGACGTAGGAGTGGCCCAGGGTGGCCACACCACCTAGTGGCGACGCATCTGGACACCGCTTTTTCCATCAGAATCCTGACTCCGGCAGTTCATCTTCCAAAAGTCATCCAACATGCAAAAATAGATGAAATAACATAAGTATCACCTCTTAATATGAAATATATCAATGAATAGCAGTACATTATGATACAGAATACTGATGCAAAATGGACGTATCATTATCTACATCATACTTTATGTTGATCCCATATCCAATAATTTGCATGCTGCCATATTTGGCTATATTTTGAAAACTATCAAAGAGGAACTAGTATGAAGAGTATGGCTCGATCAGATGCTCTCTCGAGAAGGAGCTGAACCCGAACGTTTGCCCTGCTTAATTTTAGGGTGCTTCGTGCTAACTGTACAAACTTCGATGTGGTTTTCCCTTTTTTGGTTGTTTGATGTAAAACGTACTCCCATCGTTCGTGTAAAATTCGAACCTAAAAGTAAGTGGTAGAATTTAAACGAATTTAATCTTAGTTGTCATAATGAGTGTGGACATTCTTGGAGTCCAAGACGAACGAACAAGGTCATGGCGTTATCTACATCATACTTTATGTTGATGATCCCATATCCAAGAATTTCCATGCTGCAAAATTTGGCCATATTTTGAAAACTATCAAAGAGGAATTAGTATGAAGATTATGTCTCAGTCAGCTGGTCTCTCGAGAATGCGCCAAACTCGACTGTTTTCTTTTTTGCTTAATTTTAGGGTTCTTTGTGCGAAATGTATGGACCTTGATGTAATTTTCCTTTTTGAGGAACTTGATGTAAAATGTACTCCCACCGTCTAAGTAAGTGGTTGATACGCCCAATTTGCATCACCATTCTATATCATAATTTACCTCTATTCATTGATATTTGTCTTATTATGAGGTATTACTTATGGCTTTTCATCTGTTTATGCATGCTGGATGATTCCTGGAGGATGGACTGCCGGAGTCTGGATTCTGATGGAAAAGAAGGCGTTTCGGTGCAATTTCGCGAAGATCAGAAAAATACCAGAATAATATGGAAACATATTATTTCACCAGAAGACGAAGGAAGCCAAAAGGAGGAGCGGAGGGGGGCCGCAGGGGGCCCACACCCCCCTAGGCGCGGGCCCACCTAGGGCCGCGCCTAGGGCAGGTGTGGCCCACCTGCCCGGCCTCAGACTCTCCCTCTTGCCTATAACTTCCCTACGGAACCCTAACATCAAGGGCCGACCACAGATAGATTTCTGCCGCCTCTAGGGGTGGAAAACACAGAGAGAGAAAGATCTCTTCGGCAGACAGATTTCTGCCAGGGGATTCCTTCCCGGAGAGGGGAGACCGTCGCCATCAACAACATCATCAAGCTAGGCTTCATCAGGATCATCATCATCATCCACACCATCATATCCACCAGCACCATCGTCACCACTCCGTCATGCTGTAACAATTGTGTTGGATATTGCTTTAGTTCTTAGGGGGAACTTTCCCGGTGTTAATTACTATTGTAGTTGATGCTTGTGAGTGGAACCATTGGATTATTGTTTATATTCATATTGTTATCCATTATCATATAATCTTTGATCTTGATCCATATGATGTCTTGTGAGTAGTTCGTTTAGTTCTTGAGGACATGGGAGAAGTCATGGTGTTAGTAATGAATCTGTGATGAGTTATTATTCAATGGTTTAGTATTTAAGTTGTGGTGCTATTATTCTAGTGGTGTCATGTGAACGTCGACTACATGACACTTCACCATTTATGGTCCTAGGGGGATGCATTGTGTATTTGGCTACTAATTGTGGGGTTGCCGGAGTGACAGAAACCTGAACCCCCGTTAGGACACCTTTGCACAAGGGAGCGTAGGATCTCAAAGCTTAAGGTTGTGGTTAGATTTATATCTTAATTACTTTCCTGTAGTTACGGATGTTTGCAGGGGTTTAATCACAAGTATGTGTTAGTCCTAGGAAGGGCAGTATGTTAGCACAGGTCCACCCACACAACACTTACAAACACCAGAGAAGAGTACTCAGCTATTTGAAGCGAAAGCACTTGACATAATTATCATGTGTCCTCGAGAATGTTTGGTCCTTATAAGTATTTCCACCGTCTTGTCCTTTGCTAAGAAAGGATTGGTCCACTTGCTCCATTTGTTCGTTACTTATGTTACTTTCTCTTTCTTTTGTTGCCTTGTCAGAAAACCATTAAAAATCCATTTGCTAAGTATTCACAGGGATTTCCTGCTCCATACCACTGTTCAGCACCTTCTTCTCCTCGTTGGGATCGACACTCCTATTTATCAAAAGTAGTACGATACACCCCCAATACTTGTGGGTCATCAAGACTATTTGCTAGCGCCATTTCCGGGGAGTGAAGCGCTATTGAAGAGTGGAACTAGTCAGGGAAACTGTCACTTTGATTATTGCTCTTGTTACTACTTGTTGCTTTTTTTTCCAATATGGATAACCCACTTGGTTTCCTGTTTGGGAAAACTACTACCACTGCTAGGGTAGTAGATGAACCACCTCATGTTGAGATAGATCCTTTTAAGATACCTACAAGTATTGTTAGTCGTGTTATGGATAATTATTATTTTGGGGATGGAATTGTCCATCCCGGTGATCACTTGCTTTTTATCCATGAATTATGTGGGTTGTTTAAGTGTGCAGGTATCACAACTGAACAAGTGAAGAAAAAGTTACTCTCCATATCTTGAAAGGGAGAGCTGAAGAATGGTATAAGCTGCTAAAGAATGGACAATCCATGGAATGGGAGGACATGTCATCTCTCTTTTACTCTAAATTTTATCCTCCCAGTGAGATCCATAAGGATAGAAATCTTATATATAACTTTTGTCCTATTGATGGAGAGAGTACAGCTCAAGCTTGGGGGAGATTGAAGTTACTAATGCTTAAATGTCCTATTCATGAACTCCCTAACAATATTATTCTCAATAATTTTTATGCTAGGCTTTACCTTCATGATAAATATTTACTAGATGCTTCTTGTGCTGGATCATTCACACGTATGAAGGAAGAAGCTAAATGGGATCTTCTAGACTGTATTCAAGAGAACACTAAAGCTTGGGAGAATGACAAAGGAATAAAGTCAGGTATTCAGGTATAAACTATGATTATGAATGCATTAAATTTTTTATGGGAACTGATAGCTTCCGTGATACTAGCAATAAGTTTGGTCTTGATCCTCAAGTTCTTGCGAAATGTTTTAATGTTTTTGCCTCCTATATTGAGATTCCCAAGAAAGAGTGGGACAAGTACCATGCTCCTTATAAAGACATTGTTACCCACGTTCCTGCCAGTATAGAGGTTTTTACTGTTGATCCTATTTTGCCTGAACCTTATGTTGAGAAGATCCCTTTTCCCTCCAAGGTAAGGGAACACTCTATTATGGCTAATGTGGTTAGCAAAAGCGTAAAGAAAACTGTAGGGTCCAATGAGCTTATTAATATCAAGCATGTGGTAGTTATTGTGAAAGATCTTGTCACTAGAAATATAGAAGATGAGCATATTGTCTTCTATGAAGACGCTACTAATGTCATTTCTCATCCTAAGAAAGTTAGAAAAGCTAGTGTCCCTGTGCTTTCTGTTAAATTTGGTAGTCCTAGCTATTATGGTTTATGTGATATTGGTGCTAGTTCTAGTGCTATTCCTTATGAGCTTTACAGGGAAATTATGCATGAGATTGGTCCTTGTGAGCTTGAGGACATTGATGTGGTCATTCACCTTGCTAATAGAGATCAAGTTTGCCCCATTGGCATTGTAAGAGATGTGGAGGTCCTTTGTGGTAAGATTAAATATCCTGCTGATTTTCTAATACTTGGTAAAGAAGCTAGTAAAACCTATCCTATTATCTTTGGTAGACCCTTTCTGAACACTTCTGGTGCTATCATAGATTGTAGGAAGGAAAAGGTTTTGACTAAGTTTGATGGAGAATCTTATGAGTTTAAATTTTCCAAATTTGCCAAAATTATCTGCTTGATGAGGATTTCAGGGTTGGACAACTTTGTGCTATTTCTCTTGCTCCTAACAATGCCTTGCAGCAGTTCATGGAAGAGCATGAAGGAAAGAAATGAGATTTATGAGGCTTTCCTTCGTCAGCCTGAGTTACTTAAGCATAATTTACCTGTGGAAGATTTGGGTACCACACTACCACCTAAAGGGGATCCTGTTTTCGAGTTAAAACCTTTACCTGATGATCTTAAATATGCTTACCTTGATGACAAGAAAATATATCTTGTTATTATTAGTTCTAAACTTTCAGGAAAGGAAGAAGAAAGGTTATTGGAGATATTGAAGAAACACTAAGGTGCTATGGGCTACACTCTTGATGATTTAAAGGGGATTTATCCTACTATATGTCAGCATGTTATTAATATAGAACCTGATGCAAAACCAGTTGTTGAGCACCAACGCCGTCTAAATCCTAAGATGAAGGATGTGGTAAGAAATGAGGTATTAAAACTCCTTGATGCTGGTATTATTTATCCTATTGCTGATAGTAAGTAGGTTAGCCCTATTCATTGTGTCCCCAAGAAAGGGGGAATAACCGTTGTGCCTAGTGAGGATAATGAGCTTATACCCCAAAGAGTAGTGGTTGGGTATAGAATGTGCATTGATTTTAGAAAGATTAATAAAGTTACTAAGAAAGATCATTATCATTTGCCCTTTATAGATCAAATGCTTGAGAGGTTGTCCAAAAATACTCACTTTTGTTTTCTTGATGGTTATTCTGGGTTTTCTCAAATCGTTCTGAAATCATAGGAGAAAACTACTTTCACTTGTCCCTATGGTACTTATGCTTATAGGCGTATGCCTTTTGGTTTATGTAATGCTCCTACTACCTTTCAGAGATGTATGTCTGCTATATTTCATGGTTTTTGTGAAGAAATTGTGGAGGTTTTCATGGACGAATTTTCCGTCTATGGAACTTCTTTTGATAACTGTTTGCACAACCTTGATAGAGTTTTGCAGAGATGTGAGGAAACCAACCTTGTTCTTAACTGGGAGAAATGTCATTTCATGGTTAATGAAGGAATTGTTCTAGGACACAACATCTCTGAAAGAGGTATTGAAGTTGATAGAGCCAAAATTGAAGCAATTGAGAAGATGCCTTGTCCTAGAGATATCAAAGGTATTCATAGTATCCTTGGTCACGCTGGTTTCTATAGGAGGTTTATTAAAGATTTCTCCAAAATTTCAAAGCCCCTTACTAATCTTCTTCAAAAAGATGTACCTTTTGTTTTTGATGATGATTTTAAGGAAGCTTTTGAAACTTCGAAGAAAGCTTTAACAACTGCTCCTATAGTTCAACCACCTGATTGGAGTTTACCTTTTGAAATTATGTGTTTTGCTAGTGATTTTGCTGTGGGAGCTGTCTTGGGACAAGAAGAAGCTAAATGTCATTCATTATGCTAGCAAGACTCTGGATGCTGCTCAAAAAAATTATGCTACTACTGAAAAGGAGTTCTTAGCTGTAATCTTTGCTTGTGATAAGTTTAGACCTTACATTGTTGATTCCAAGGTTACTATTCATATTGATCATGCATCTATTAAATACCTTATGACGAAGAAGGATGCTAAGCCTAGGCTTATAAGGTGGGTGTTTCTTTTGCAAGAGTTTGATCTGCATATTGTGGATAGGAAAAGTGCTGATAATCCTGTTGCTCATAATTTATCTCGTTTGGAAAACATTTCTTTTACCCTTTGCCTGTTAATGATAGTTTTCCAAATGATCAGTTAGCTGCAATAAGGGTAAGTCCACATGAGTCCTTGGTATGCTGATTATGCTAACTTTATTGTTTCCGAGTATTTGCCTCCAACCTTTATAGCCCAGCAAAGAAGAAAATTCTTTTATGACCTAAGGCATTACTTTTGGGATGACCCACACTTATCTAAAGAAGGAGTGGATGGTATATGCGAAGATGTGTTCCAGAATTTGAACAACAAGAGATATTGAAAAAATGTCATGGCAGTGCTTATGGAGGACATCATGCTAGGGACAGGACTGCGCAAAAGGTTTTACAATCTAGATTTTATTGGCTTAACCTTTTTAAAGATGCAAGGAAGTTTGTCTTATCACGTGATGAATGCCAACGAGTAGGTAACATCTCTAGACGCAATGAAATGCCTATGAATTATTCTCTTGTTATTGAACCTTTTGATTATTAGGGATTTGACTTTATGGGGCCTTTTCCTCCTTCAAAAGGGTATACACATATTCTTGTTGTTGTTGACTATGTTACAAAGTGGGTAGAAGCTATACCTACAAGCAGTGTTGATGGTAAGACATCTTTGAAAATGCTTAAAGATGTCATTTTTACTAGGTTCGGTGTGCCTGGATATCTCATGACTGATGGAGGCTCTCATTTTATTCATGGGGGTTTTAGAAAAACTCTCGCCAAGTATGATGTAAACCACAGAATAGCTTCAGCTTATCACCCGCAAACTAGTGGGCAAGTAGAACTTTCCAATAGGGAAATCAAATCTATCTTGCAGAAGACTGTCAATAGATCTAGGAAAAAATGGGCTAAAAAGTTGAATGACGCTTTGTGGGCTTATAGAACTGCTTATAAAAATCCTATGGGGATGTCTCCTTATAAAATGGTCTATGGGAAGGCTTGTCACTTGCCTTTAGAATTAGAACACAAAGCTTATTGGGCAGTGAAAGAGTTGAATAGAGACTTTAGATGTGCTGGTGAGAAAATACTACTCAACTTAAGTAATCTAGATGAGTGGAGAGGTGAAGCTTATGAAAATCCTAGACTCTTTAAGGAGAAAGTAAAAAGAGGAGAATTATCAAAAGGGAGTTCCATGTTGGTGAGAAAGTTCTTTTGTATAGGTCTCGTCTCAGATTTTTTGCAGGGAAACTACTCTCCAAATGGGAAGGACCTTTTGTTATCCAGGAAGTGTACCGTTCAGGTGCCATCAAAATTTCTTCTCTAAAAGATGACACAACACAGGTGGTGAATGGTCAAAGGCTAAAACATTATATCTCTGGAGATTCTTATAATGAAGAAGTTGATGTTATTCAAATGAAAACTCCAGAAGAATTTATCAGAAGCCAAACACCAGAATCTGCAGAGTTCGTCTTTGAATAGGTAAAAAGTGGTGAAAACAGAAGGTTCGTGAAACCCCAATCTTTTTATATTTTTGATGTTTTTAATACATAAAGAAAGTTACGAGGCGAAACTGAAGAGGAAACGGATCCCGGGGTGGACAAACCCACCCCAGGCGCGGGCCTAGCCTAGCCGCGCCTGGAGGGGGTTTGCCACCCTCGAACCCCGTCTCTGCTTCGGTTCCGTGTTGAAACCTTCCTTATGCATTGAAACTTTGCAATATATAACTCCCCAGGTTCCCCGAGGTTCTTGCATCGTGTTCTCGTCGTGTTTTCATTTCGATCTGTTTCTGTCAGGAAAATTCTCAGATTTGGAGTCTCAATGTCTTCCTCTGGATCACCCACGGAGGATTCCTCTGCGGATGTCCTCAACCCGTACATGTATGAGTTGAGGATTCATCCCAAAGAGTTGATCCTCAAAGAAGGGAAGGTACAGATGAAAGAAGTTCAGGGCCCTAAAGGAGAAGGCAGTCTGGAAGACAGGATGGAAGCGTTGGAACAAGAAGTTTTCAGGTACAAGAAGATGGCAGAACGCGAAGTGGATGTTATTCACAAGATAAGTTCAGAACTCATCACCAAGCACGAGGGATAAGTTGCTGAGCTCCAAGAAGAGATTTTCTCACTCCGTCAGACCACCAATCAATTGCAAGCACAGCTCTATGACATACAAAATCAAAACTGTGAGTATGAGGCTAGATTTGATCGCATAAGCTCCGCTGCTAGTTTCAGAATTGCAGAGACAAGGAAATCCTTTTTGGACAGGGAACCATTGCCTTGGAAGTTTTATGATGACAAGAGAACGCCACCACCACCAAAGGAGTGATTTGTCATCAGGTTTGGCATCCCCTTGGCTTGTTCCAAGCTTGGGGGAGTGTCGCGGTATCACCACCATTATCTTTTGTCTTTTACCTTTTTAGTGGATTCATATCTGTAGTAGAAAGGTTATCTTATAGTTTGGTTTTCATGTGGAATTATCTCTCCTTTAGTTGATTATCTATGTATCCCTTGGTGTGAGTGCCTTTATTGGAATATTAATGAGAAGTCTCATCTTTTACCTTTTTGCACTTCTTATTTTTGTTTGCAATCTCTATTATATGATGGATCTTGTTCTTCAGTATTGGCACCACTTTGCGATCATCAAGTGGATCTAAATTGGTTTTGGCAAACCTAGTTCTGGTCAGTGACTTTAGTTTGAAAGTAAAAGAAAGAAAAAAGAGCTTACAGGTATTTGGTATTATTTGTTTTCTTTCTTGTTGGCTCATAAGCTTAGTATTCTTTATTTAAGATTATTTTGTGTATTCAAGGAAGATTGCATGTTCGGCTTTATTACTTGTATGTTTGCTTGTTTCTTTCAACTCTATTGCTTCCTACCCAGCCTTGCTAGCCAAAAACCTGTTTTCAGAAGGCATACTTATCATGTTTACAAAATCCTTTAAACCCAAAACTTTTGCCACTTGTGTCCACCATATCTACCTAGTAGCTTTTGCTATTCCTAGCAAATTATCAAGCTTCATCTACCTTTCAAATTAAAAAGTATTTTGTTATGTGAAAACTAGTTAGTAAAGCTCTCACGAACTTGATGGCACACTTTATTTACTTGCCCCTAATAGACTTGAACCATTGTGGACATCGAAGTTGTATATGCTTGCATCTATACATTGGGATTAGTAGAACCGTGCTGTCACGGGGAACATTTTCAACATTGCACTTCACCTTGTCATACATAGTTGATATCGTGCTCTTTTGTCTATGGATGTCAACGGTGTGAAATAAAGAGGGAACTTGTAAGTCCATGGAGTTTGTATTTTGTGTTAGAGAAACGCCTGGGCCGCTAGCCTAAGCCATGCTCAATCATGGTGGAAACTTGCAGCATCACCATAGTGAGTCATCTATGAAGCATCCTCAATAAAAAGTTATACACATAGTAAATAAAAATATCACTGAGATGCTCATTGTCTGCTTGCCTTGTCATTTTGGTTATGGGAAAGCTCCTGTACCATGTGCAAGGGGTACCCCGTTGGCAGTTCTCAATGATATGCAAATACTTACAATGACAAGAACTTACCTGGACCCAAAGTTGAGTATGCATGAGGAGTGGCCCTCATATTCAAGGGACATGAGATTGCCAACTTATATTTCGTCAAGCATATACTCCATCTTTGTTCACTTTAACCTTAATCATCTCAAGATTCTTACGATAGGGGCAATGAGGGCTCAAAGCTAGTAAGTACAATAATCTTTTGGAAGCTCTTTATGACTTGTAATCCTTGCTAACCTCTAAGAAGGGACCTTTCTCCTAGTTACCAGTTTGAGTCAGTAAACCTACTTCCTCTCTATCTGCAACAAGCATTTGAGTTGTTGTGTTTCAAGCATTCATATGGTGATTTATTCAATCATGTTCTTTATCTTCCTTGTTTGCACAAAACTCTTATCTATTGAGTATTACTTTGATAGCCTTCACTTGTGAAAAACCCTTTTGAGCAAAGAGTGTTCCTATTTTGAAACTTCTACAAAAAGCTTTTTGTGAAACTGTTTACCAGGTGTTCTCTGACCAATAACAAGTTTGCCAATTCAAATTATGATTTATCTTTATGTATCTCTATTGTGACTGTTGTACTTGGTTGCAAGCTAAGTTATATATAGGTGAGTTGCTTTCTTCTATGAGTTGTGCAATGGTAAGTGTGATGCTTCTTGTTTGTGTTCTTTTATCGACACTTCACTCCATAAACCTGTGGACATGTTTACTGAACTCAGTTTTCGCTTGGTGACAAGCGAAGTCTAAGCTTGGGGGAGTTGATACGCCCAGTTTGCATCACCATTATATATCATAATTTACCTCTATTCATTGATATTTGTCTTATTATGAGGTATTACTTATGGCTTTTCATCTGTTTATGCATGTTGGATGATTCCTAGAGGATGGACTGCCAGAATCTGGATTCTGATGGAAAAGAAGGTGTTTCGATGCAATTTCGCGAAGATCAGAAAAATACCAGAAAAATATGAAAACATATTATTTCACTAGAAGACGAAGGAAGCCAGAAGGAGGAGCGAAGGGGGGCCGCACGGGGCCCACACCCCTCTAGGCGCGGGCCCACCTGAGGTCGCGCCTAGGGCAGGTGCGGCCCATCTGCCCGGCTTCTGACTCTCCCCCTTCGCCTATAACTTCCCTATGGAACCCTAACATCAAGGGGTGACCACAGAAATATTTCCGCCGCCTCTGGGGGCGGAAAACACCGAGAGAGAAAGATCTCTCCGGCAGACAGATTTCTACCGGGGGAATTCCTAACCGGAGAGGGGAGACCGTCGCCATCAACACCATCATCAAGCTAGGCTTCATCAGGATCATCATCATCATCCACACCATCATCTCCACCATCACCATCGTCACCACTCCGTCCCGCTGTAACAATTGCGTTGGATATTGCTTTAGTTCTTAGGGGAAACTTTCTCGGTGTTAATTACTATTGTAGTTGATGCTTGTGAGTGGAACCATTGGATTATTGTTTATTTTTCAGATTGTTATCCATTATCATATCATCTTTGATCTTGATCCATATGATGTCTTGTGAGTAGTTCGTTTAGTTCTTGAGGACATGGGAGAAGTCATGTTGTTAGTAGTGAATCTGTGATGAGTTATTATTCAATGGTTTAGTATTTAAGTTGTGGTGTTATTCTTCTAATGGTGTCATGTGAATGTTGACTACATGACACTTCACCATTTATGGGCCTAGGGGGATGCATTGTGTATTTGGCTACTAATTGTGGGGTTTAAGGAGTGACAGTAACATGAACCCACGTTAGGACACCTTTGTATAAGGGAGCGTAGGATCTCAGAGTTTAAGGTTGTGGTTAGATTTATATCTTAATTACTTTCCTATAGTTACGGATGTTTGCAGGGGGTTTAATCACAAGTATGTATTAGTCCTAGGAAGGGCAATATGTTAGCACATGTTCACCCACACAAGACTTACAAACACCAAAGAAGAGTACTCAGCTATTTGAAGTGAAAGCACTTGACAGAATTCCCATGTGTCCTCGAGAACGTTTGGTCCTTATAAGTATTTCCACCGGCTTGTCCTTTGCTAAGAAAGGATTGGGCCACTTGCTCCGTTTGTTCGTTACTTCTGTTACTTGCTCTTTGTTTTGTTGCCTTGTCAGAAAACCACTAAAAATCTGTTTGCTAAGTATTTACAGGGATTTCCTGCTCCATACCACTGTTCAGCACCTTCTGCTCCTCATTGGGATCGACACTCCTATTTATCGAAAGTACTACGATACACCCCCTATACTTGTGGGTCATCAGTGGTAAAATTTAAATTTATTTAAGCATAGTTGTCAATGAGTATGAACATTCTTGGATTTCTTGCCGAACGACCAACAAGGTCATGGCCATATCTACATCATAGTTTATCTTGATGATCCCATATCCAAGAATTTGCATGCCACCAAATTTTGCCATATTTTGAAAACAATTGAAGAGGAAGTAGTATAAAGAGTATGGGTTCATCAACTCATCTCTCGAGAAGGATCCGAACCCGACTATTTTCCTTGCTTAATTGGAGGGTCCTTTGTGCTAAATATATGGACCTCGATGTGATTTTCCCTTGTCTATGTCCTTGATGTAAAATGTACTCCCACCGTTAGTGTAAAATTTTAACTAGAGGAGTACAAGTAAATGCGATATATTCATCTTAAAATTTTCCAAAAATCTTTCTAAGCTAACTAGGAATTTACTACATCAAAACTACCAGGAGTTTCTGAAAAATTCAAGTTCTTAGCTATGCAAGAACTTGGCGTGGTGGAGTTACCATACTTGGTAGAAGTACATGGGTGACTCTTGGCATGGTGAACAATATTGTCACTATTTTCCTAAAAAAACAATATTCCTACAAGGAGTTTACCCCTGTTAAAAAAATCTAGGAGCGAGAAGAGAAGGAGAGCACGCAGGAGGCAGCACGAGAGAAGAAAAGAGTAGGATTTGAAGGTTGTGCGATGTCAGAGCAAAACTATGATGGGTTCCTGACATGAGGTATAGGGTACAGATGTATAGTGATGGGTAATAAGTAAACAAATTGTGTTTTCTCTCTCCTTCACTTGCTCATCATCATCCCCACACCCCGGCCGACTGATCTCTCCCTCATCCAATACATGGCGCTGCGCACGTGCGTCGACTTGGCTTGTCCTTCTATTTCACACCCTGCAGGACCTGCAACACGCTGGTTCAAAAGTGAAGAGCGTTTTTGTGTGTGAAGCAAGTACAATATTACGGTATGGTCAGCTGCTCGCTTGAGAAGGAGCAGACCAAACTGTTTTTTTTTGCTTAATTTTAGGGGTCATTCTGCTAAATGTTTAGACCTCTATGTAATTTTCTATTATTTGAGGTCTTCTATGTAAACTATACTCCCACCGACCATGTAAATTTTTTACTACAAGTAAGCTTCATAGATTGCTCTTCAAATTTTTCAAAAAACTTATGAAGCTACCCAGGAATTCAGTACATCAGAATCCACCGAAAGTTGATCGTAGAAAAAGAAATCCACCGAAAGTTTTGAAAAATTCAAGTTTCTTGTGCATCCGCATCCATACAAAGTTGACATGAGTTTGTTAACATTCAAACAAAGAATAAAACGTATAATATTTTTTGTGTGGCATTCTCTTATTAATTATTCTCTGGTTTCAACTCAAACTAAACGACGAAGGCCATGCCCTTATCGACATCATATGTTTATTTAGGATAAAGTTTTGACATCTGCTATATTGGGTGCATCTTGTTGTACTGATCTGTTTTGCTAGCAGGAGTCCCCAAATATTAGGAAAAAGTTTAAGAAAATTTTTCGTGCGACATGAGTGTTTTGTCTATAAATAATGTAAGAAGTCTATGACTCGAAATGCTACACTCTAGTTTCAGACAGAGTGGACGACCATGCTCTTACTCGTGATTACTTAATTTATTACTTAATTTATTCTTACTCTAGTTTTAGACAAAGTTCCTTGAGTTTTCAAGGTTCTTATTATTAGTAAAACCCCGCCCAGTTAAATTACTTAATTTATTAAGATTACCAATTTTCTAAGTGACAAGAAATTTTTTTAATTTATAGGATTAGGAAAAAAATCAATTTTCTAAGTGACAAACTCAGGCTTCAAAAAAATCAAATGTAAAAAAATCAATTTGCATCTAGAAAAATTTGACCTTGATTCAAAATCATTAAAAAACATCGCATGATGTCCTCTGACTTGTACTACTTGCCGTCAAAGATGATAATCATTATAATTCACAACTTTCGAAAAAACAAACTCGTTCAAAATATGTCCTGCCATGTATGAACATTATCAGGCTTCAGACCAAAAATGTAGGGTTAATGGCCATACTCTGTGGTAATATTCGATCACATACTTTGTAGGTGGGTGCATCTTGGCATGGTGAACAAAAATGCTACTAAATAATGGGAGTTTCCAAGTTTTATGAACAAAAAAACATTTTAGAATTTAGAAATGAAAATAATTAGTGTTTTCCTTTAAATTAAAGAAAGTCATATCTACATCATATACTTTATGTTGATGATCTCATATCCAAGAATTTGCATGCCGCCAAATTTTTCCATATGTTGAAAACAATTGAAGAGGAAGTAGTATGAAGAGTATTGCTTGATCAGTTGCGTACTCTCTCGAGAAGGAGCCGAACCCGACTGTTTGCCCTGCTTAAGTTTAGTGTGCTTCGTGCTAAATTTACAAACCTCGATGTGATTTTCCTTTTTTTAGGTTCTTGATCTAAAACGTACTCCCATCATTCATGTAAAATTTGAATCTAAAAGTAACTGGTAAATTTTAAATGAATTTAAGATTAGTTGTCACAATGAGTGTGAACATTCTTGGATTTCAAGCCGAATGACCAAGATCATGGCGTTATCTACATCATACTTTATGTTGATGATCCCATATTCAAGAATTTGCATGCTGCCAAATTTGGCCATATTTTGAAAACTATCAAAGAGAATATAGTATGAAGAGTATGGCTCGATAAGCTACTCTTACGAGAATGTGCCAAACCCGACTGTTTTATTTTTGCTTAATTTTGGGGTGCTTCGTGCTAAAAGTATGGACCTCGATGTAATTTTCCATTTTTAGGTGTTTGATGTAAAATGTACTCCCACCATCCATGTAACATTTGAACCAAAAAGTAAGTTGTTAAATTTAAACGAAATGAAGCTTAGTTGTCAATCAGTATGAACATTCTTGAGTTTCAAGCAGAACTACCAAGTACATGGCCATATCTACATCATACTTTATGTTGATGATATCATATCCAAGAATATGCATGCCGCTAATTTTAGCCATATTTTGAAAACAATCAAAGAGGAAGTAGTATGAAGAGTATGGCTCGATTAACTCCTATCTCAGAAAGGAGTCGATCCAACTATTTTCCTTGCTTAATTTTAGGGTGCTTCATGCAAAATTTATGGACCTCTATGTAATTTTACCTTTTTAGGAACTTGATGTAAAATGTACTCATACCGTCTAGTAATTTGTAAAATTTAAACGAATTTAAGCATAATTGTCAATGAGTATGAACATTCTTGGATTTCCAACTGAACGACCAAGGTCATGGCCATATCTGCATTATAGTTTATGTTGATGATCACATATCCAAGAATTTGCATGCTGCCAAATTTGGCCATATTTTGAAAACAATTGAAGAGGAAGTAGTATGAAGAGTATGGATTGATTAGCTCCTCTCTCAATAAGTATCCGAATACGATTATTTTCCTTACTTAATTGGAGGGTCCTTTGTGCTAAATGTATGGACCTCGATGTGATTTTCCCTTGTTTATGTCCTGGATGTAAAATGTACTCCCACTATCAGTGTAAAATTTTAACTAGAGGGGTACAATTGAATGTGATAGATTAATCTTAAAATTTTCCAAAAATATTTTTAAGCTAAGTAGGAATTAAATACATCAAAACCACCAAGAGTTTTTGAAAAAAATCTAGTTCTTAGCTATGCAAGAACTTGGCATGGTGGAGTTAACATATTTGGTAGAAGTACATGGGTGCCTCTTGTCATGGTGAACAATATTTCCACTATTTTCCTCAAGAAAAAAACAATATTGCCACAAGGAGTTTCCCCCTGTTGAAAAAAAATCTGGGAGCGAGAAGAGACGGAGAGCACGCGGGAGGCAACGCGAGAGCAGCGAGGAGGAGGATTTTGAAGTCTGTGCAATGTCAGAGCAAAGTTGCGATTGGTTCCTAACACGAGGTACCTGGTACAGTTAGTACTAATAAATTTCAGGACCTTTACTATACATGCATGCAAAATAAATTATGTTTTTTGGAGTCGGGCACTTCTAACTTTTTTTCCGGCACGATGTCATTTGCCTTGCGATTATGCCCTAGCTACCGACAGGAAAAAAGCATTAGCCCCTTAAACATTGGGCTAGCGTTGCGGTCTAGAGCGTTTAAGAAATAGATCTAATTTTCTGTTATTATTATTCCTTTTTGCATAAGAGTCTAGGTTAACTTCCGCATTTGGAAATGCCTTGTCATGAGGACAGAGGAGTCGATCTGACCGCAGGAGAACCGCCGGCCGCCCCCACCCCATCTTTTTTTGGTGAGAAACTGCCCGCCCCTCACCATCTTCCTCTTCTGCTCCGGCCGCTTGTGCACGTAGCCCTTCTCCACCCTTGCAGAAAGGTAGAAACTGCCAACCATCCCCACAAATATTCTATAGTTCTCTTCCCCGGAATGACATCCGATAGTGTTCGTCCGTCTAGAGCGATGAAGCGTAATATATCAGAGTGCTACAGCCAGGCAATGGGATTTGGCAAACTCCACTATGGACCGCTGAGCAACATCACCGATCGCGCCAATCTTCTGAGCACCGCTTGCCTGGCTCGTGGCATGGTTGGCATGTGTCGAGGGATTGCGGAAGATCCTACTCTTCCATTTGGTTCGCCCACGCTACCTCACTTTGACCCACAGGCATGGCCAGTCGACCGTGACGAGAAGGTAAAAAGCAGTTTTGCATGATTTTTGTAGGATTCGAATCCTTCCTATGCCTAAATCTCGTAGTAATTGGAACATCTATTTGAGCCCCAACTCTCATCATGTGTGTAGCATCGATACATGATATTCATGTAGGTAGTTTTCCTATGTTTTCAATCACCTGTTTTTCACCGGCAAACATACACATGTGACATTCATGTGTTCTCAATCCTCTCTCATCCAAACTGAAAAAACAAGAACGACCAGGATTGTCGATAAGCATAACAGAAGGTGTATTGGACAATCAAGTCTGTCCTTATTTCATATTTCATGTGTTTTACAAACACAAGTATTTTGTAAAAATGATTGTTTGGTTTACATGAAAACAAAAACATAGGATTCCTTATAAACATGGTTAAATCAAAGTCAAACCTTGCAAAATAGTATATTTATGATGTTATCGTGTCTCTAGGGACCTAATTCCTTTGAACCAAATGATTGAACAGTGCCACCATCATAGAAAATTTTCCTATTCCTACACTTTTTCTTTAATTCAAACAAGACCTTTTTCCTTGGTGCATCTGTTTGCATGAATAATTTATTCATCATGGTTTCGGCAAAGCTAGCTCGCCACTTTCCCCTTTATGGAACACCTTGCATGCCCTAGATATGAAAAAAATCTATTGCAGGGTATTGATGCATTGCTGATGCCACTAGACAATCCAACAGTGGAAACATTTGTACCAGTTGACGATGAGATATCAGGAACTTGGGACGAAGATAGATATGAAAACAAGAGTCACTGGGTTGGTGCAAAAGGAGAGTGTATTGCGATGGCAAAGCACCCGGGGCGCTGGTACCTCCAAAACGTCTACAATATGGCATGTATCAAGCTTCCACCTGCGCAGGGTGTTGATATTCATCCATGCGGTGGCCAGGTTTTTGCCGGGCCCCCATGCACTTACAGCTACAAGAAAGCGAGTATCGAGCTGCTGAAGATACAGATAAAAAGTATACCATATAGATTTGAAAACCAATGGTATTACAGGGCGATGGCGGTGTTTGACAAATTCATTGCTACCATATATTTTTCTTATGATAGGGACTGGACAATCCTTCGGAACGACTATCTTGCACCAACAAAGTATGTCGATGCCATTGCGGTAACTCTAGCCATTGGTCATATTGATTGCGTATACGCGGTGACAGAGCCGCGAGGAGATGTTCTGGTCTAGGAACCACCAGGTGGAGTGAGTGTCGTTATCTAAAAGTAAAATTTATAAATTACTTACAACTCCATTGTTAATGATACTTTTGCTAACTGAAATGCACACATGTATACTTGCAGGTCCCCGTGTCATACAGGCTCCAGTAATTGAAGAGACAGCAAACGTCCAAGCTGGTGACGATGCCGAGGCTAAAGATATTGCATCATGCAACAGGTACTTAGCAGAGTCAGGCTGGGGTATCCTGTGGATTCACACCAGGGGTGCACGAACCAGTAGCCATGGTGATCCAGTGTCATACATGGGTAGAGAGTTGCTCTCTTATCCCTCGCTCTGCTACCACGTTTTTAGGAGGGCCTTTGATTGGAATGACCCTGTAGCACCGGACTGGATCAAAAGAACAATATTGATGGGAAATCAGTGTTTGTGGTAATCAACCATCCATTATTCCTCGACCCCCTCGAAACCCCGAACCTGCTGATGTCGATGCTGACGAAGCTCTGCCAGTTTTCAAGGCAGACTATGTGTTTGCTACACACTTGCGCTCCCAACATCACCCACAGCCAATTTCAGATTGGAGCTGCATGCACGTCAATGGGGGCCTGCCATAGGTACATCACTTAACTACACGGAAGCTGAAGATAGGGAGCAAATGATTGAGACGCTTATGTGGTTCGTGCCAACCCTGCCTCGAGCTTTCTGAAGTTTCACCAAGATGCAGAAAAGCATATTATCGGCACTCGCAGCATTATTTCTCTAGCTAGTAGTAGTCACCATGTAATTTAGAATGCTACGTATGTACTACTTTCATACTGTATTATAGTATCAACACTTGCAACATCATATTCAGTATTGCATGTAGGCACCATGTAATATACTTTCGTATTTATGTGTTTGATGTTTCCCTATGCAAGCACTCAAGCTCCCGTGCCCAATTTTTTACAATAGGTCTAGTAGTACTGTATTGGCGGACATTCGATTTGCTTTGTCCATAGCATACATCTGCACTAACTGCATTTATTCCCTCACCAGCCCCACCCCCAGGCCCAGCTCCATATCTCTCTCACACGCACTCCTTATCTCTCTACTTTTATCACCATTGCGCTTCGCTCCATTGGCGACCACCACCGCCGCAACTTACTCGTCTTAGGCGGGTCAGCAGCAGGAGGCGGCCCCTGCAACCTCATCTATAGAGCCGTCGCATCCCTCGGACATCTCGGTGGCAGTGCGGTATGTACATAATCCCCGAAACCCTTGATCTTGATGTGAGATGCGGTCAAGCTTTTATTGGTGGTGGGTAAACATTGGTTTTGTGTGGAGTACTAGTAGTTCTCATCTAGTAGTACATGTTGGTTAACATTGGTTTGGTGTCGAGTAGTAGTATTTCTCATCTTGTAGTAGAATTTTACACATTCAAGCAAGTTCTGGGGCTAGATATACGGTGAACTGTAATAATAAGTTCAAATTTTGTAGTATTGATCGATCCATGACTGATGATGGTTTTGGAGTCCACTTGGCATGTTTTGGTTGGTTGGTCTCAGGGGCGTAGGACCCTTTAACCTGGGCAATTTTCCCTTTTTTGGTGTGTTCTTTTGTTAGTTTGCTAATTAATATGAATATTAATCAAACAGAATGTTGGGGAATATGTGACACGTTTGACTTGACAAAAAATCAATAAGACAAAGGTTAGCATAGTTAATAATCATACTAGTTCTTTCCCCTTCAGCCCATGCAGGTCGCTCTCATCCTTATCCGGAAAAAACCCATCCTACCAACCCTAACCATAGCCCTAGCTCCACGATGGCGCTAACCCGACCATGCTAACCTCTACGGCACACATGACCACACCGTCCTCCGTGACAACGCGGACCCCGTCCCCTGCGATGACGCGAACCCCGTCCGCGCTAACCTCTGCGTCGCATCAGACCACGTCGTCCTCTGCGGTGGCGCTGACCCCGGCCGTACTCACCTCCTGCGTCACACTGGACCGCATCGTACTCCGTGATGGCTATCCCCGGACGCATATTCATATGTTCCCAATCCCTCGAACTGCCATTGTTTATATTCAAGCATTGGGATTTGTTAGTATATCATTATTTTATGGTTCGTTGTGTCTTGGGATCTAAAAACTAACATTTTTAGGTAGTAAGCAGTGATATCAAACTATCTTAATTTCCATGGTGAACAACAATAGTAACAAAGTTCCAAGGTCTTAATAGCATGTTGCCTCTACCATGCCATATAAACTTGCTCTCAGTATATAACTCTATCAATACAAGACACATATAACTATGGAAATCTACACTCTTCGATATAGGTTTGGAAATGAAGTTAATGTGACCAATATTATTTCACTTGGTGTTTCAGGTCCTAATATTCTATCACTATAGAAATACTCCCTTCGATATAGATTTGGAAATAAAATGGACATGATGAGCTCAAGAAGGAAGAATCTGAAGCAAATTGTTAGAAGTTATAGGCCATAAATTCCTTACTATGTTTGCACCTTCAAGAAAACCATAGATTGCAAAAGAAATAAGGTAATTCTCTTACATGTGTAGTAATGTAATTCTCTTGAACTCCAACTATACCTAGTACTGATCTAAAAAAAATATGTCTTTCATGTGTAATGCTTCTTAGCTAGTTTTGCTATGAAGTATATTATGCCTTACATATCCGGAGAAATCGTTCAAGCGAATTCGTATGATAATGAAACTACTATCAGTTTCAGATCAAACCGGGAATAATATGTTCGCCAACACAATCTCCAGGAAGGTGATTTTTGTGCCTTCCAATTTGTAGTCAAAGTGGGTTCTCTGATCGTGACGGTGCATCTTTTGTAGTGGTTTGAACTTGTTGGAATTAGTTGTATCTTTTGTGAGCTATGAACTTGTTGGGTTGAGAAGTAATGTATGTATATGATGAATGTTCATGTTAATTCAGCTGAGGTTGCATTATGTGTCTTATGAGTTCTTTGTTATGTTGTTTGTTGGGTTGAGACGTAATCTAGATATTAGATATTTAATGGGACTGAATTGCGAAATTGCCATATAGCATGCATCAACAGAGACATTACGAGGCATTGTCGTTATGACATAGTCTCATAGCTGCCATAGTATGTATGCAGTGCCGCCCAACATGGGTTGTGGCTTAAACGCCTTGTTGTGACAGAAACGGGATCACATTGTTCCGTGCCAAAAAAAATCCACCGCCATTTCACAATCCTGATGTAGTTATCCCTGACTGTTTTTTTGTCGCGCCAGCATGAGCACGGCAACTAAGGTTGTGCCTTGGCGTCTATAAACTCCAGTGCCCGAGCTCCGTGTTGTAGTGACATCAAATGCCGCCTTGACACCATACTTTACCTTCCATGGGCATCCTTTACTAAAAACTATAGAAGATTTATCACTACTCTATTTGATTTTAGTTTAGATGACTACTTTATTTGTAGTATGATCACCAACTTGTTACTCGATCGGTCTTGGACCTAAACTTGTGTAATAATCTATCACTTGTGGCTTTATTGGATTCTAATTCTAATTAGTGTGATGAAATACAATTGCGTTTGGTCTTATCGTTGTCATATCTATTATTGTATGTTGTGTAACTATTTATATATATACCTTGTACCGTATAAATACACGGCTTTGTATAAAAAATAAAATACGATAATATTACCAGTGGCGCAATAAAGATACAACTGGTGGTGCACCTTCACGGTATGTGCCACTAGTATTTGTACTTGTCCGTGGTAGAGTAGTTATCCGTGGCGCACCACGTCTGATACTCCACGGGTAATTTGGCTATCCGTTGCGCATAGCCAAGTGCGCCACTAATAAATATTATCAGTGGTACGATGACAGTGGTGCACGGACCATGCGCCACTGATATACAGGACCTATGCACCATTGATAGGTTTTTTTCCTAGTAGTGTATCCCGGTTGATTTCTCTACCATGAGGCCATATAACAAAGATCCAAAAGTGCTTGGACTTTCCTAGCGCTCACTGTATCTTCCTTGAATAGCGACATGATGTCATCAACAAAAAGGAGTTGACTCACCCCTAGAGCAGACAGGGCAACCATAAGACCATGGAGCTCTGATAATAAATTGTGATGTTTTAAAAGGCAAGAGAGACCCTCTACTGCTAACAAGAAGCGATAAGGGGATATCAGATCACCCTGTCTCACCCAGGGTAGGAACTCCATCGACTTTCCTCCATTAAAGAGGACCTGAGAAGACACTGTTATGACATGCCTCATTATCATCTTCACCCACACACTATGAAAACCTATCTTGAGCATAATAGCCTCCAAGTATCGCCACTCGCGACTATCATACACCTTTCATATATCCAACTTGAGTGTACAAAACAATTTTTCTTTGCCTGCATGTAAACACTCGTAAGCGGTTATGATATTGTCTGGTATTAGTCTCCCCGATACAAAGTTGATTGATCCTCAGCAATTATCTCTGATAAACAGATTTTCGGTTTGTTCTCCATCATCTTTGATGCAATTTTATAGATCATACTGTACAAACTTATCGGTCTGAACTGTCAACTCTCGTAATGAGCATCAAAGAGGTATGGTTAATATCTCGCATATTATCCTCTCATCACTTCAACACACGTGTTGCATAAATGGATCGACCTGTTGGGTGTGCTTCCACCTGTTGGACATACGAAGTCCTCGGGCCTCTCCTCCCGACCCATGAACGGACTGGTTCAAACACCCATCGTTAAAGCCGACCGTAAGATGTGCGCCTCCGGCCTAAAACTACCGTTGGGTAGCCATCGCCTGTATCCAAACCCATACCCATGCAATTTGGGTAGGGTACGGCTAAAAGGAAGATTACCCGTTCAGATTTCGGCATGGGAAGGGTAATAGCCGATTAACCATCAATTCATCTTCTATCTCTCACCAGGCCTATTCCGTGACGACCGTGTCATCTTCTAACTCTCTGTAGGCTTACTCCGTTATGACCTCTACGAAGTAGTTTCCGGCGAGACGACAACGCACATACTCTACATATCAACTTCAATCCGCGCAGCAGCATCTCCACTATACGGTGGCCGCCTTTACCTCACGTGACAACGCTCGCTAACACGTGTCCTTGAGGCCCTACTTGTAGCGCCCATGGAACCACCAATCTGCCCAGCCACCACATGCTCCAAGAACCCCGTCATAGAAGCGGCCATTACTCGCTGCTCGCCTCTAGCCATGTCGTGAACAACCGCGGCTTGTCCAGTCTTGGCGAGGACGTCGTGCCGAAGCTGGCGTATGCGACGGACCGACTCACGGGGTTGCAGTCGAGCGGGCGAGGCAGTCGAGGGTGAGCCGTTCGGGAACTCAGCGGCGAGTGTGGCTGCGAGGTCGAGTGGGTCGAAGCCAGGATAAGCACGACGGCGTTCGCTTGTTTGGGGACGCGCTGCGCCACGCCACCGGCAAGAAGGAGGCTGACGACGTAGTTGAAGCCACTGGAGACGAGCTGTCGTCGGTGAGGTCTCCTGGATGAGATAGCCCCCGAGGACAGCGTGCACAGTCAGCAGCTCGTGCATTGGCTTTGCACGCGGCCACAAGGCATGCGCGACTCAAAAAAAACACTCACTGCATGCTATGCCAAACGGATTTTTTTGTAATAAATATCCACAATATTTTCATTGTAGACAATAGTATATGTTAGAGAAATATAAACTGACTCCATCGATTATAAAATAAATTCTAAATAAATTCTAAAAAAACTAGCATATATTTTTTTGAACATGGGAGAGGCCTAGAAGGGCCTCGATGCTGCATTAATAGACGGTGAGATTACATAGAGAACCACAAATAAAAGGAAAAGTATAGCCTGGTCCTCAAATCTTTCACCGAAGACCCTAGAAGATACAGAAAAAGCAAGCAAGTCCTAATCTTGCTTGTCTTCCTCCATTACACGGACAGAATGGATCCTGTCGCCGGCCACCTCCTCCATCACCGAGGAACTTGCCACTTGGGATGGAAAAGATGTGAACCGCCATCTCTAATCCATTGATGTAGGGCCTCCAAAGGAAGTTGAACATATGCCAATTTGTAGGCATCATGAAGAGGCAGTTCCAACAGCTAGAAATCATGGCGGCGTTGAAAGCCACCATGTGGAGATCTCTGAGTCGCAGATTCTTTCCCTGCCAGCTCTCGAGTCTGCAAGCTTCCGCATTGTCACCCTCCCTCCCCTCGCCACCATGGACGACCAGAGAGAGTAGGACCACGCCAAGATGCCAGATTTAGAAGAGGCTCAAACCGCATTTATTCAAAGGGATCCCCCCACCGCAGCTCGTCTTGTCCACTCCAACCTCAAGAGAACACCAGACAATTGCAGGAACAACCATCCAGCACCATGCGGTAGCACCGGAAGGGGCCAGCCCGACGACATCTTGCCAATCGCCACGGATGCACACACCACTAACCCTAAACATACAACTACGGCGAGATGAACTACACTTACTATATACAAACGGACCCAACAACCTCTCCCATCTCCACTCTGACCGGCGAGGCCGGCGGAGGAAGAGGGACGAGGCGTCGGGAGCACACATGCGACTCTCAAGGAAGGCTTATGAGAGAGAATGAGAAAGAGGAGATGAGAGCCCCGCCCTTCCTACTATCAAATCTTTGAGGTCTTCATTCTCTTTCTGCTTAATGGGAACAAAAATACCCTCTTATCAGTATTAATGCTTTAACAAGATCAGGTTTTGATCATACTCCAGTTTTACTTGATTCCGGTGAACAAGCTTACCTGGGAAACAAAGCGAATTTCTCTTTTGAGATATCGTGGTTGCGCCAAGAAGGCTTCTATGAGATGGTTGCTCATGAGTGGGCTTCTATTTCATATGGTAACACACCAATAGAGTTATGGCAAAACAAGTTGTGCCATATTTGTAATTTTTTGAGGGGTTGGTCAAAAAGTCTTAGCAGCGTTTACAAGAGGGAAAAAGAGCGTCCATCCGATCTAATCGATCTTCTAGATCAAAAATCCAAAACTACTCCTTTAACGCGTTCTAAAAGAGATATGATTAATAAGGCTAATGATGATTTAACAAAGCTTAGACACAACAAAGAGTCCAAGTGGGCTCAACGGGCGAAAACTAAGCACATCCGGGAAAGGGGAAATAACACAAAATACTTTCATCTCATTGCTAATGGTAAACATAGGAGGAAGAAGATCTTCCAACTAGAACAATATGAAGGTACTATCATAGGACAAGAAAAATTAGAAGTGTATATCTCGGAATATTATAAAAACTTATTTGTAGAACTAGTTTGATACGTCGTAAACGTATCTATAATTTTTTATGTTCCATGCTTGTTTAGTATCAACTTTGCTATGCTTTGTCTACACTTTGAGGTATTTTTATACATTTTTTGGGACTAACCTATTAACAAGATGTCGCAGTGCCAGTTGCCAGTTTTTCTGCTGTTTTTGGTTTTAGAAAAGCTAGTAAGGAATATTCTAGGAATTGGACGGGACAAAAGCTAAAGTTAATATTTTACCGGAGAGAACAAAGAGACCGAGGGTCAGCCAAAGGGGGGCCGCGAGGTGGCCACACCCTAGGGCCGCGCGGCCCAGGGGGCGCGCCGCCCTATGGTGTGGGCCCTTCAGGCGGCCCCCTGCCTCGCCTCTTCGCCTATAAAGTCATCCCAATGCAGAAACCCTAAGTATCCGAATAGATCTCCACGAAACAGTCAGTAGCTGCCACCACCATCATCCCTAGATCGGGAGGGATCTGAAGCTATTCTCGACATTCTGCCAGAGGGGAGAGATCATCCCGGAGGCCTTCTTCATCATCATGCCAGCCTCCGGTATGATGCGTGAGTAGTTCACCCTTGGACTATGGGTCCATACAGTAGCTAGATGGTCGGTTCTCCTCCTTTGTGCTATCATGTTTAGATCTTGTGAGTTCTGTTCATGATCAAGATCATCTATTTGTAACATGTTGTATTTGCAGGGATACGATGGATCTTGAGATGCTATGTCAGATTGATTATTGATTCTATCATGTCTATGTTATTTGTGATCTTGCATGCTCTCCGTTGCTAGTAGCTATCTTGGCCAAGTAGATGCTTGTGACTCCGAGAGGGAGTATTTATGCTCGATAGTAAGTTCATGCCTCTAGTAATCTAGGGAAGTGACAGAAATATCTAAGGTTGTAGATGTGTTGTTGCTACCAGAGAGAAAACAACAATCTTTTATTCATGGAACAATTGTATTGTTTACTTTACACACATTGCTTAATGCAATTATCCGTTGCTTGCAACTTAATACTAGAGGGGGTTCAGATGATAACCTAAAGGTGGATTATTAGTCATAGATGAAGTTGCATTATGGCCTATGTATATTGTTGTAATGCCCAATCAAATCTCATAGGAATCATGATGTCTAGTATTTTCATTGTTATGCTTTGTCAACCTGTCGATTGCCCCGCTGTAATTTGTTCACCCAGCATGTTATCTATCTTAAGGAGAATACCTCAAGTGAATTGTGGACCCCGGTCCAATCTTTATCATTGATACATCATCTACTTTTACCGTTTACTTTCTACAAGCAACTACTATCTTCCACACTATACATTTAATCCTTTGTTTTCAGCAAACCAGTGAGATTGATAACCTCACTGTAAGTTGGGGAAAAGTCTTGAGTTTGTGTTATGCAGGATTCCAAGTTGTTAGCAACACCTTGGAGTTGTTTCCTTGATCCTATTGGTTCGATAACCTTGGTTTCATAACCGAGGGAAAACTTGTTGTTGTGCTCATCACACCTTGCTCTTGGGTTCTCCCAACGAGGCTCTACAGTTGTAGGATTTGCAGCATAGAAAACAAAAAATTTCCTACGATGGGAACAACTATGTACCAAGATCTATCTACTAGATATAAACAACGGGCGGATGTATATCCGTAGAGAACATACCCTTGAAGACCGACAAAGCTTAACGAGTTAAACTCGTGGTTGATGTAGACGATCTCTTGCCGATCTCAAGATCGAGAGGAAGTCCTAGCGTCGCAAATCAGCAGCGCATCCGTGCTCGCACACACGTACAAGACACCGAGCAACCTCCGCCTCCTCGCTCCAGCGATGCAGCAGAAGCACAACTCTTTCTTGCCAAATAGCCACCGGGAACATGTATCTCACTAGTCCGAGACGATGGGGATAAATTCTAGAGGGGGAGAGAGATCCTTCACGAGAAGGTGTGAGTGAGAAGTGAGGAGAGGGGTGCCTTTTATAGGAGGAGGGGGTGGCCTGCGACCATGGGGTATGCCCCCTCCCCTCCTTCATTCATGTGGGTGGACACTCCACTCACAAAAATCCCTTCAATTCCCTCCACTCAAAATCCCACTCAAAATTCCCATTAAATTTCCACCAAATTTAATGCAAACTCTCATTAAATAAAACTCATTTTATTTATTCAGAATTTTGTCAATTACTTTAATGACAAACATTCACATATAACCCCTTGCTAGTATTTCATTTCATATGCAAAAACACTTTCTGCAATTTCACCCCAAAACATGTTTCGGTATCTAGTGAAATAAATTCCTGCGCTTGTTATTCTTTCCGGCATGAAACTTTTGCTCCAATTGGATGTCGGTGTCTCTTAAGTGTGCCACCCTACGGTTCACGAATAATGCGGACATGATCGAGACCCTTCTCCGATCAATAATCAGAAGCGGGATCTAGATACCCATACTGACTCCCACACATTCAACGATGACTTTCCTATGATCGTCGGAACCTTTTATGCTAGTATCTTAATCCCTTTGTTTCGCGATATATTACATGTCCGAGATTCGATCATCGGTATCTCCATACCTAGTTTGATCTCGTTACTGACATGCACTCTTTTCTCGTTCCCGTGATATTACATTCTAGTGATCAAATCACTTGCTTGCAAGCTAATCAATGTGATATCACCGAGAGGGCCCAGAGTATATCTATCCATCATCGGGATGAACAAATTCCACTATCAATCCATGGGCCTCAACATAAAACTTTAGTAGTTCTGAATCCATCTTTATAATCACCTAATTACAATGTGACGTTTGATGTTTTCAAGAAACTCTTCCGGTGTTAGTGATTAACATGATCTCATGGTCTAAGGATTAGGATCACTTCGTAAGTTGTTATAGCAATATAAACACAATGACTTTGATCGTAATGCTATACTTTGGATGAATGTTCATCACACCATTACACTAATATTGTGATCTCGTTATTAACAACATCCAATGTCTATGATCAGGAAACTTTGATCATCTTGTTAATCAACGAGCTAGTTTATGAGAGAGGCATAACTAGGAACTTTCTGTTTGTTTATTAAACACACATGTATTAATGTTTCCGTATTAATACAATTATAGCATGCAAAATAAACATCTATCATATACTTGGAATACACATAATAAACACTTTATTATTGCCTCTCAGGGCATATTCCCTTCAGTCTCCCACTTGCACTAGAGACAATAATATAGTTACATAGTGATGAATATAACCCCCATGGAGTTTTTTTGTTGATCACGTTTTGCTCTAGGGAGAGTTTTAGTCAAAGGAACTGCTACATTGAGATCCGTATGTACTTTACAAATCTTTATATCTCCATCCTTGACGTGTTCACGGATGGAGTGAAACCGACGCTTAATATGCTTGGAATACTTGTGAGACCTTGGTTCATTGGCATTGGCAATGACACCATTGTTGTCACAAACACCATTGGGTCCAACGCGCTTGCAACCACACCTAGTTCGGATATGAACTCCTTCATCCAAAATGCTTCCTGGGCCGCTTCCAAAGCAGCAACATATTTGGCCTCCGTTGTTGATCCCGCCACCACGGGTTGTTTGGAACTCCTCCAAGACTTAGAGTCATCCGGATCGGTGTCAAAGCTAGCGTCGACATAACACTTAGCGACGAGCTCTTCTTCACCTCCGTATATAAGAAACATATCCTTTGTTCTTCGCAAGTACTTAAGGATATTCTTGACCGCTATCCAGTGTTCCGAACCTGGATCCGATTGGTACCTACTAGTCAAACTAATAGCATGTGCCACATCCAGTCTTGTACATAGCATGGCGTACATTATAGAGCCTATGGCTGAAGTATAGGGGACTTTGTCCATTATCTTTCTTTCTTCCGCCGTAGCCGGACTTTGAGTCTTACTCAATGTCTTGCCTTGCAACATAGGTAAGAATTCCTTCTTACTTTTCACCATTTTAAACTTCTTTAAAATCTTATCAAGGTATGTACTTTGCGATAGCCCTATTAGGCGCCTAGATCTATCTCTATAGATCTTTATGCCTAATATGTATGACGCTTCACCTAGGTCCTTCATTGAAAAATTGCTGTTTAGATAACCTTTAACACTGTTTAAAAGATCTATATCATTTCTGATCAATAATATGTCATCCACATATAATATCAGAAATGCCACATTGCTCCCACTCACTTTCTTGTAAATACAAGCTTCTCCATAAGTTTGGACAAATCCAAACTCTTTGATCACCTCATCAAAGCGGAGATTCCAACTTCGTGATGCTTGCTTCAGTCCATAGATGGATCGCTGAAGCTTGCACACCTTGTTAGCATCCTTAGGATCGACAAAACCCTTTGGTTGTATCATATATAACTCTTCTTCAATATTACCATTGAGAAACGCGGTCTTGACATCCATCTGCCATATCTCATAATCGAAATATGCAGCAATTGCTAACATAATCCTAACTGATTTTAGCATCGCTACGGGAGAGATGTCTCATCGTAGTAAGCTCCTTGAATTTGTCGAAACCCCTTTGCAACAAGTCGAGCTTTATAGACGGTCACATTTCCATCATCATCGGTTTTTCTTTTGAAAATCCATTTATTCTCCACGGCCTTTCGGTCGTGAGGTAAGTCCACCAAGTTCCAAACTTGATTTTCAAACATGGATTCCATCTCGGATTTCATGGCTTCTAACCATTTGTTGGAATCCGGGCTCATCATCGCTTCTTCATACGTTGCAGGATCATCATTTTCATCAACCAAGAAATTCATGACAGGATTTCCGTATAGCTCGGGAGCTGCACGCGTCCTGCTAGACCTGCGAGGTTTGGTAGTACTCTCTTTTGGAGTTTCATGATCATTATCATTAGTTCCCTCTTCAACTGGTGAATCCAACTCCGAAATGATTTCCGGTGATGTGCTACTCGCCATACTTTACAGAGAAGGTTAAATAACCTCTTCGAGTTCTACCTTCCGACTACTCACACCTTTCGCAAGAAACTCTTTCTCTAGAAAGGATCCATTCTTGGCAACAAAAACCTTGCCCTCGAATCTGTGATAGAAGGAATACCCAATAGTTTCCTTAGGGTATCCTATGAAGACGCATTTTTTCGGTTTGGGTTCGAGTTTATTCGGTTGAAGTTTCTTCACATAAACATCACATCCCCAAACTTTAAGAAATGATGGCTTAGGTTTGTTTCCAAACCATAATTCATACGGTGTATTTTCAACGGATTTAGATGGTGCCCTATTTAAAGTGAATGCAGCAGTTTCTAGTGCATAACCCCAAAATGACAATGGCAAGTCCGTCAGAGACATCATAGATCGACCCATATCCAATAAAGTACGATTACGACGTTCTGACACACCATTTCGCTGTGGTGTTCCGGAAGGTGTGAGTTGTGAAACAATTCCAGACTCTTTCATGTGAGTGCTAAACTCGTAACTTAGATACTCACCTCCATGGTCGGACCGTAGAAATTTGATCTTTCTATTACGATGATTTTCCACTTCATTTTGAAATTCCTTGAACTTTTCAAAGGTTTCAGACTTGTGTTTCATCAAGTAGATATAACCGTACCTACTCAAATCATCCATGAAAGTAACAAAATAACGATATCCACCTTGCGCCGACACACTCATTGGACCATATACATCAGAATGTATGATTTCCAATAAATCTGTCGCCCGTTCCATTGAACCGGAAAATGGCGTTCTAGTCATCTTGCCCATAAGGAATGGCTCACATGTATCAAATGATTCAAAATCAAGTGATTCCAAAAGTCCATTCAAATGGAGCTTCTTCATGCGTTTAACGCCAATATGACCTAGACGGCAGTGCCACATATATGCGGATATATCATCATTAAGTTTAATCCTTTTAGCATCAACATTATGAATATATGTAATACTATTATCGAGATCCAATAGAAATAAACCATTCATCATTGGTGCATGACCATAAAAGATTTCATTCATATAAATAGAACAACCATTGTTCTCGGATTTAAATGAATAACCACTTCGCATCAAACACGATCTAGATACAATGTTCATGCTCAGTGCTGGCACCAGACATAAATTATTTAAGTTTATTACTAATCCCGACGGCAAGTGGAGAGGCAGCGTTCCAACGGTGATCACATCAACGCTTGATCCATTGCCGACACGCATCTTTACCTCAACCCTTGCTAGCGGTCGCTTGTTCCACAGCCCCTGATTTGAGTTACAAATATTAGAAACTGAACCGGTATCAAATACCCAGGTGCTACTGCGAGCACTAGTCAAGTACACATAAATAACATGTATATCATATATACCTTTGTTTGCCTTGCTGGCCTTCTTGTCTGCCAAATACTTGGGGCAGTTGCGCTTCCAGTGGCCAATCCCCTTACAATAGTAGCACTCGGTATCAGACTTAGGGCCAACTCGGGGTTTCTTTTCAGGTACGGCAACCGACTTGCCGCCCTTACTTCCCTTCCGTTTTCCCTTCTTATCTTTCTTGAAACCAGTGTTCTTATTGATCATCAACACTTGATGTTCTTTCTTGATCTCCACTTCTGCAGTTTTAAGCATTGACAGAAGCTCGGGGAGAGACTTCTTCATGCCTTGCATATTATAGTTCATCATGAAGCTCTTATAGCTAGGTGGCAGAGACTGAAGAACACGATGGATGTCTAAGTCAATGGGAATCGTTATTCCCAAGGACACAAGCTTATCGGCGTATCCCGACATCTTGAGTACATGCTCACTTACGGAGCTGTGCTCTTCCATCATGCACCTAAAGAACTTTTCTGAAGCATTGTAGCTCTCTACAACAGCATGTGTGTCGAAAATCATTTTCAACTCACCCATTGTATCAAATGCATTGCCGTTTTCGAAATTCTTTTGAAGTTCCGGCTCTAGCCCATACAATATGACGCAATGAACTAAGTTGTGGTCCTCCTGACGAGTCTGATAGACATTCTTCTGCTTGTCAGGGGCATCATCGAAAGGTGGGGGCCTAGCGGCGCTTCTGGCACATATTGCTTTTGTGCAGCAGAGAGGAGAATCCTCAAATTCATGGCCCATTCGGTTAAGTTGCTACTGTTCATTGCAACTTTCTCTTTCTCCATGAACACATTGAAATTAAAAGCAGGTGGTGCCATCTACAACAGAATTTGTAAAGTTTATACTAAGTTTATGATAGATTGAGTTCAACTAATCCACATTACGAATGAACTCCCACTCAAAAACGACATCCCTCGTGCCTTTTTGGTGATTACATGAACCAAATGCACTACACCAAGTCCGATCATCACGTGAGTCGGTGTAGCTTCCAAGGCGAGCATCAAATGGGCATCATATCTACTATATGACTCATGCTTAACCTTTTGGTCCGTGTTCCGAGGCCATGTTTGTACATGCTAGGCTCGCCAAGTTAGAACCTTAGTATTCGCGTGTGTAACTGTCTTACACCCGAAATATGGTCGTGGATCTAAGAACACCGGATCATCACGTGATGTCTTGGAGCGACGAAAACATACTCGGTGCATACTAAAGGAAGAACACATTATTATCTTGATATTTAAATGAGGGATCATCTTATTATGCTAATAAAACGCCAAACAAGCAATATAAGATGCTATCAAACATCACATGTTTATTATGAAATAATATGGTTCCCGCATATGATCTCTATCATGTGCACCGTGGTATGATCACTATCATACCTTTATGTGTAAGGCCAAGGTATATGGAACTTACACGTTATGTATGTTGTAAGAGTATCATATCATACTTCTACTTACAACATCACCATATCATAACACTAGCCCAGCAACAATCTAACCTAGACGCCTCTAATTTATCCATTGCAAGTTTTACATGGCTTAGGGCTTTCGAAGATAGAACCGTTCTTACCTACGAACATGAACCACAACGAGGATAACCAAATTGTTGACAACTCATTGCAAAATAGATATTGAATATAGTAGGAGAGACAGACACCCGCTAGCCACTTATGCAAACTAGTTGCAGGTCAAGCGTGGAACAGGTCCCATGTGCGAGGCCATGTAAAGTTTGTCCGGGCCGCTTCATCCCACTATGCCACCAATATCCAAAATTAAAACTAAGAAGCAACAACATGATCATCATCGCCCACATACTCATATGTGTACTACCCGTGTAAAGCATCTACGCACAGATCCGGCTCTGATACCACTATAGGGTTCGCAGCATAGAAAACAAAAAAATCCTACGATGGGAACAACTATACCAAGATCTATCTACTAGATACAAACAACGGGCGGATGTATATCCGTAGAGAACATACCCTTGAAGACCGACAAATCTTAACGAGTTAAACTCGTGGTTGATGTAGACGATCTCTTGTAGATCTCAAGATCGAGAGGAGGTCCTATTGCCGCAAATCAGCAGCGCATCCGTGCTCGCACACACGTACAAGACACCGAGCAACCTCCGCCTCCTCGCTCCAGCGATGCAGCGGAAGCACAACTCTTTCTTGCCGAATAGACATCGAGAACATGTATCTCGCTAGTCCGATACCATGGGGGATAAATTCTAGAGGGGGAGAGAGATCCTTCACGAGAAGGTGTGAGTAAGAAGTGAGGAGAGGGGTGCCTTTTATAGGAGGAGGGGGCACCCAAGGGGGTGGCCTCCGTCCATGGGGGCTGCCCCCTCCCCTCCTTCATTCATGTGGGTGGACACTCCACTCACAAAAATCCCTTCAATTCCCTCCACTCAAAATCCCACTCAAAATTCCCATTAAATTTCCACCAAATTTAATGCAAACTCTCATTAAATAAAACTCCTTTTATTTATTCAGAATTTTGTCAATTACTTTAATGACAAACATTCACATATAACCCCTTGCTAGTATTTCATTACACATGCAAAAACACTTTCTGCAATTTCACCTGAAAACATGTTTGGATATCTAGTGAAATAAATTCCTGCGCTTGATATTCTTTCCGGCATGAAACTTTTGCTCCAATTGGATGTCAGTGCTCTTAAGTGTGACACCCTACGGTTCACGAATAATGCGGACATGATCGAGACCCTTATCCGATCAATAATCAGAAGCGGGATCTGGAGACCCATACTGACTCCCACACATTCAACGATGACTTTCCTGTGATCGTCGGAACCTTTTACACTAGTATCTTAATCCCTTTGTTTCGCGATATATTACATGTCCGAGATTCGATCATCGGTATCTCCATACCTAGTTTTATCTCGTTACTGACATGCACTCTTTTCTCGTTCCTGTGATATTACATTCTAGTGATCAAATCACTTGCTTACAAGCTAATCAATGTGATATCATCGAGAGGGCCCAGAGTATATCTATTCGTCATCGGGATGAACAGATTCCACTCTCGATCCATGGGCCTCAACATAACACTTTAGTAGTTCTAAATCCATCTTTAATAATCACCCAATTACGGTGTGACATTTGATGTTATAAAGAAACTCTTCCGGTGCTAGTGATTGACATGATCTCATGGTCTAAGGATTAGGATCACTTCGTAAGTTGTTATAGCAATATAAACTCAATGACTTTGATCGTAATGCTATACTTCGGATGAATGTTCATCACACCATTACACTAATGTTATGATGTAATTATTAACAACATCCAATGTCTATGATCAGGAAACTTTGATCATCTTGTTAATCAACGAGCTAGTTTATGAGAGAGGCATAACTAGGAACTTTCTGTTTTTTTATTAAACACACATGTATTAATGTTTCCGTATTAATACAATTATAGCATGCAAAATAAACATCTATCATATATTTGGAATACACATAATAAACACTTTATTATTGCCTCTCAGGGCATATTCCCTTCAACATTCAACTGAGCCACCATCAAGATTTTCTGGCGCCGTTGCCGGGGAGTTAAGGATAGCTTTGCAAGGGGAGTCTCTCACAACTAATCTCTTTACTTTGTTTTTGTTTTGATTAGTTTCTTTTGCTTTGTTTTGCTTGTTTCTCTTTTTCAAATATACAAAAAAAAATAGTTTTGTTTGGCTTGCCTTTTCTTACCAAAAACACACAAAAAATATTTCCTACTATAGTTGTTGGTCTGTTATTGTCTTGCTTTGTCATGCTTTCTATCAATGGTTGTTTCTTTGAAACTAGTTCTTATTGGCAAGGTGGGTTCACGGAAGAACAAAAGTATTATTATAAGGAACACCGCTTGTCACAAAAAGAGAAACACTTATGGGAACAAATTGATAAATTGAATACCATTGCTAGAAACGTATGCTCTACTTATAATGTTACTTATTGGTTTGATAAATCTTGTTGCTATAGGAGGTATAAACACCTTCCTTTTCAATGTGAGCATAATGATAATGTTACCATATCTTCTTATGTTAAGGGAAACTATGACTTTTATGATGTGGAACAAATTGAAGAATTTATTGCTTGGAAGGGTGCATTTAAACTTGCTAGTTTGCTTGAAAATACTGACGATTCACCATATAAATATGAGGTTTATGATATACTTAAGTTTTTCTTTGATAATTACAAGGAAGAAAATGGCTATATTCTTGAATATATTAATTGATGCTTTCCACAAACGGAAGAGACTAATGCCTTACAAGAGCTTATAGAAAAAGAAATTGCTGAAACGAGAAGCTCATTAGATGAAAAAGAGGAGGAGAGTGATGAACAAAATAAGGAAGAATGGATCTACCCATGCCTACCTTCTAATGAGAGTAACTCTTTATCCCTTACATTATTTGATTGTCCCCAATGCTTACCAAATAAGGATGAATATATGTTCCTATGGATCCTTTTGAAATATCTACTTTGGGTAAAACCTGTGATAATAATTGTGCTCCTGTTATCTATAATAATCCTTTATTTGCGCCTAATTTCAAAATGCATGGTACTAAAGAGTTTTGCGTAGAAAATGTTTATGATAAATCTCTAGATGATGGTCCTATATTGCTTGATAATATTAATAGTACTACTATTGAAAATGAGATTGGAGAGGTCTTGACTTTATCTTGGAACCGCATACCTCTTGAGAATGATCAGTCATCTTGTTATAAAATTGTTAAAACTTAAAAGTGGGTTTGAAGGTTTTAATCCCACTATTTTTGAGCTTGATAAAAATTATTTGTTTGTAGATCATGAAAAGCATACTTTATGTGATAGTTATATTATTGAGTTTATTCATGAGGCTACTCAAAATTATTATGAGAGAGGAAAATATGGTTGTAGAAGTTTTCATGGTACTGAAACACCTCTCTATGTGCTGAAAGTTTTGAAGTTGCTCTTGTTTTATCTGCCCATTCTTGTTACTATGTGCTTCTTTGATTTATTTTCTTATAAGATTCCTATGCATAGGAAGTGGGTTAGACTTAAATGTGTTTTTAATTTGCTTCTTGATGCTCTCTTTTACTTTAATTCATATTTCTTATGTGAGCATCTTTCTATGCCTAACTTAAAGGCGTTAAAGAAAAGTACTTCTTGGAAGATAAAGCAATAGTTCTAGTTGATTATTGGAAGTTATTACCTCTATAATAACCTCTCCTTATCCCTTTTGTGTGGTTTTTGTGCCAAGATAAACTTCTAATGGGAGAAAAGTAAGATTTGGGGAAGTTGTTGTCCTGAAACAAATTTTTGTGCTTCATTGTAAACATTCGTAAAAAATCCCTGTATGTCGGAATGAGCTGTAATTTTCTGAGATTATTCCCCAGGTTGTTATCTAACTTCCATTAGTTCAACACTTTTCTAATTGAGCAACAGAAGGTCTTCGAAAAATCGTTTTGTTTTACTTGCTAGTCTGTTTTGACAGATTTTGCCATTATTTGCATTTGCCTCTTAATCGGTTTCTTTTTTAGTTCTCCTTGATCACTTGAGCTTTTTAAAGGAATTTCTACAGTATCTTGTGTTCTAATGAAAGTTTTACTTGTGTTGAAACTAAACCCAAAGGCCTATTATTTTGAAGACACTAATGTTGCTAATGAAGATTGTGTGAAGTTTTGTATGAAGGAAATTTTCAAGTGTACGGGAAGAATGATATGATGAGATGAAGAATGGACAAAAGCTCAAGCTTGGAGATGCCACCCCGTGTCACCCCAATAAATATTCAAGAGGTACAAGCGTAAAAGCTTGGGGATGCCCAAGGCATCCCCTTCTTCATCAATAAAAATCTCAGGTTTCTTTCTAGACACTTCATTTTTATTGTTTCATGCACTGTTGCGTTGTTCTTGGAATGTCTTAGTTTTTGTTTTTGGTTTTTGTTTGTTTAGTTTTCTTGAATAAATTAGTTGGACCCCCGCATTCGCTCTTTTGTTTCAAATAAGTTAATTGGTGTTGGAAAAGAGTAGAAAGTTTCATGCTTTAGTGGTACAAAAGGGAGCTTGTTTTGACTATGGCTTAGACTTTATCATGTCATGTTATATGTTGTTTTGACCTTATGCTTAGTAATTATTGTTGTAGCATGACTTGTTCCAAACAATTGAGATTGCTTAATGTGCCTTGAAAGAATCATGCATTATTTTAGCATACAAAAGCATAATATTGTGGTATTCTACTTTGATGTTTTTTTTGGGTTGACTTGGCACATGCTCACACCATGTTATGACTATGAACCAGTCACCTTAGCCTCTATGATCATTTAGTTTTTGACTTGTGATATCACTTTATGCTTTGATTGATAATGTTTTGTCGCTCTGCATGATTATGGCCATTATTGCTCTCTTAGTTGGTCGCTCCCAGTCTTTTGCTGGCCTCCACTTGTATTGAGTAAACTATACTCATGCATCCAACTCCCAAGAAACCAAGTTATTCCAAATAGTCCACTATAAATTCCTATGCATGGTATTTTACACCATTCCAAGTATATTCTTGTTTTATCTATCTTCCAAATTAAACTTGTTATGAGAAAATTAGTCATTAAAGCTCTCACAAACTTGATGGCACACTTTATTTTTATTGCCCCTAATAAACTTGAACCATTGTGTCATCTATGTTATATATGCTTGCACTTATAAGTTCGGAATTAGCAGAACTATGTTGTCATGGGGAACGCTTTCAACACATGTACAATATTACCCAGTTGATATCATGATCTTTTGTTTATGGATGTCGGCGGTGTGAAATAAAAGGGGAGCTTGTAAGTCCATGGAGTTATGTATATGTATTATAGAAACGCCTGAGCGGCTAGCCTAAGCCATGCCTAATCATGGTGGAAACTTGCAGCATCACCATAGTGAGCAATCCATGAAGCATCCTCAGGAAAAAATATAGCAAAAAAAGAGAGAGAAAGAAAATATATGTGCACCATGCTCATGGTAAATAAAAGGATCGTTGAGATGCTCACTGTCTGTTGCCTTTTCATTTTGATATGGGATAGCTTCTCTATAATACACATATACTTACAATGACAAGAACTTGCTTATGACTAAAGTTGAGTAGCATGAGGAACGGCCCTCGTACTCAAGGGACATGAGATTGCGAACTTATGATTTGTCAAGCATATACTCCATATTTGTTTCACTTTAACCTTAATCACTTCAAGATGCTTAGGATAGGGCAAATGAGATCTGAAAGCTAATAAGTACCATAATTTTTGTAAGCTCTTTATGAAACTTGAAATCCCTGCTTCCCTTTGTGAAGGTCCTTTCTTCCTACTTTTATATTGAGTCTCCACCCTCTATATTTATGCACCAATTAAGAGAGCATAGTTGTCATTCTTAGTTTTATGTGCATTATCCCAAAACTTATTGATTGATTCATAATGTTGATATTTCTTGTTCTTGAACTATTTGTATCTAGTCACCCTTATGAACTTTGAAGGTGTCATATGCATTTATGTTTTGCTACTCCATGAGGGACAAGCTGAATACCACTAAGCTATGTTTTTTATATGTGAAACAAACAAACGTATTTCAATGCATTGTTATTCATGATCTTTATTTATATATTTTCATGTTGCAACATAGTTGCTATGTCTTATTGTTAGAACTACATCTTTCATGCTCATATTTAGAGTACTTTGATACCAGCTATCAAATCTTTACAAATGGTTTGATCAAGATTGTGAAGGTGCATGTCACCTCAAATATTATTGTTTTTATCACTTACCTACTCGAGGATGAGCAGGAGATAAGCTTGGGAATGCTTGATACGTCGTAAACGTATCTATAATTTTTGATGTTCCATGCTTGATTAGTATCAACTTTGCCATGCTTTGTCTACACTTTGAGGTATTTTTATACATTTTCTAGGACTAACCTATTAACAAGATGCCGCAGTGCCAGTTTCCTATTTTCTGCTATTTTTGATTTCAGAAAAGCTAGTAAGGAAATATTCTTGGAATTGGACGGGACAAAATCCAAAGTCAATATTTTACCGGAGATAACACAGAGACCGAAGGGCAGCCAAAGGGGGGCCACAGGGTGGCCACACCCTAGCGCCGCGCTGCCTAGGGGGCACTCCGCCCTATAGTGTAGGCCCCTCAGGCGCCCCCTGCTGAAAGGATCGTATGGGCACCTAGAGGGGGGGTGAATAGGTGCTACTTCAAATTTTCTTCTTTTTCAAATTAAGGTTTGACAATAAGGTAAATTCTCTAGATAATGCAACTACGGTGAATTTACCTATATGACAAAATGCAAGGGCTACCACAACACAAAGTAGTAACAAGTAAGTAAGGTGCGGTAAAGGATAGAGGTAACCGAAAAGTGGACGCGGAGACACAAGGATTTGTTTCCCGTAGTTCCTTCCTTTTGAGGGGAAGTACGTCTACGTTTGGAGAGGGGGTGGTTTCAAACCACCAACGCCACGAGAGGCCTCCCTTGTTCTCCGATGAATCTCACCCCAAAGGGATCGATTCACCTTCCACTATATCGGCAACCTTCAAGGTGGAAGCCGACACCGTTACAAGTTTGGGGCACACATCCACAACTTAATCGGAGGCTCCCAAATACAAGCAAGCTGTCAAAGCAATCAAAGACAAGCTTGTAAGAACAAAAACAAGAGCTAGGGTTTCCAACAAAACACTAGAGCAAAGGGGCCCTCAATGAAATGAGGGGGAAATGAAGATCTCTTTTGGTGAAGTAGTAGATCGAGGACTCCTCCTTCGATTCCCCAAAGATCAAGGACTTTGGGTGGTTGGATGATGAGATCTTGAGAATTTGAGTGGCTCCAATGGACTCCAATGGTGGGCAATGACTTTAATGAGCTGAGCAATTTGTCCCAAGGTAGGTGGAGGGGTATTTATACCCCTCCACGAAATATATGGCCGTTGGAGCATTAAATGACCGGTAGTACCGGTACTCAAGCGGTAGTACCACTTGCAAGAGGTACTACCGGTCCAGTACCGGACCAAGTACCGGTGGTGACCTTGTTCTTCAGAATTCTTCAGTCTTGGGCGGTACCCCCTTGCGGTACTACCCCCAAGCGGTAGTACCGGACGTAGTAAGCGGTACTACCGGTTCGAGCGGTAGTACCGGTCCCAGGTACCGCTTGGTACTGACCAAAACGGAGAGGGGCGGGTGCTAGTCAGTATGCAGCGGTACCGATGAGCGGTACGACCGCCTCAAGCGGTAGTACCGCTTGTACCAAGCGGTACTACCGGTTGGGCCGGTAGTGCCGCTCCGTGGTACCGGTGGGTACTGACTAGTACTCACCCTTCTCTCTTTTGATCGGTGCCAACCGGTACTAGAACCGGTAGTACCGGTGTCAAGCGGTAGTACCGGTTGCAGGTCCGGTACTACCGGTTGACACAGAAGTTTCTGCAAGGGGAAAATGCTATGCCATGACTTGTGCCTTCTTTTATCAATCCTGTGATAAACTTAGTACACGTTTAAATCGATAAGTGTATTGTTATCAAACATCAAAATCCGAGGGATAGAAAAATGCTCTTTCAATCTCCCCCTTTTTGGTGTTTGATGACAATACACTTTTGCAGGAAGATTTTAACAATAGGCAAATGAGATTTGTAAAATAGAGAAGAGACTCCCGCTAGATGTGTAGAGACAAATCTCCCCCTCTATTTTACAAACCCAACATGGGTGCACAAGTATGGATACTATCATTTGAAGACATACCTTTGCACAAAACATGTGATGAGGAATATATAGACAATAGATATTGCATAACATCACAAGATGGATCCACAGAAATAAACCACATAGTCGCATAAGATGGATCCAACCACATAGTTTCACACGACATAAACCACATAGTCGCATAAGATGGATCCAACCACATAGTTTCACACGACATAAACCACATAGTCTCACACGACATAAACACATAGTAGTCTCACACATAGAATAGAGAGAAATCAAAGTTCACAAGCAATAAAAGGATCAAAGAGAAGAGCGAGCTTGTGACTTCCCATGCAACACCCGTGCCTAAAGTGCAACTTCTCCCCCTTTGGCATCAAGACGCCAAAAAGGGACAAGTGCAGAGCTAACGCCCCAAAGGTCAATCATCATACTCCTCCTCCTCCTCATCCTCAAGATCCTCCTCATCCTCATACGTAGGTGGGGCGCGGTGCGAGGAAGAGACATCATCATCCCAACGGCTGTGCTGAGAAATCCACTGATCCTCTGGAGTGATATTGTTCTCGGATCCCTCGGAGATGGTCAACCCTTGAGCAGACATGAGCTCCTTCTGACGAGCACAGGATTTCTTTGCATACACGTGCGCCTCATACATACGCTTCTGGTTGTCAACCTGGAAGCAGAAGATCTTCTTGAGCTTGACCTCCATCCTTTTGGCCCAAGAGGGCTTGGCGTTCTTGCGGCGAGAGACCTCATAGTCAGTGTCATGACCACTGTCAGCATGCTCAGAGTCATCCTCATCCTCATCCTCATCCTCCTCACCTAGTGCAGCGCGAGGTTTAGCATGAACCTTGATCTTGAGTGCCTTTGGCTTGTGCACAACAAGAGAGCGAGTGGAGAGCGTCCTAGCAACGACGGGGCACTTGGACACAATGAGGGCCATAATGTAAGGAGCAAATGGTGGAACCCTCCGAGTGTGTGCAGCGGCAACCATCTCATTCCAAATGAAGTCTGTCACATCAAGAGGTTGGCCGGTTTCTCTGTTGAGGAAGGTGTTGAACAGCAAGTCAACGGAGAACCCATGTATCTCGTCCTTGTTGCCCGCACGAGGAGCAACAGTCTCACGGAAAATGCGATGGAGAATGTCATATGTGGGGAGGAGATCCTTGATTTTGCCAGCAATCCCACGGCCTCGAATATACAAAGGTCGGAGAACATCCTTTTTGGAGGGATTCTCCCGCATGTGACAGCGGAAACCACAAGGAACGTCATGGCCGCGGTCCTCATACCCCAATATGGCAGCAAACTCCGCAAGCGTAGCCTCCTTGACAGCACCTTGAGTCATCCAGGTAATCTTCCGATTGCGGCCATTGTGGAAGTGTGCAGTGGCATAAAACTGGCAGATGAGTAGGGGATCATAGTCATGCTGAAACTGCATAATGGGGAGCATACCAAGGTTTAAGCAGATTTCCTTAGCTTCACCAAAGTAGCCAGAGTTCTTGTCAATGTGGCCCAAGTCAATCCACTGCTGAGGCACCACCAGCTGGGTATTGGTCATAAGAACCTCATGATACACACGCTCTTGGAAGTCATCATAGAAAAGACTGTCCGCCCTTAACGCGCTCCTGCTGTGGGAGTATGCATTGTCCAGTCGGAGAGCCCTAAACTCTGCCTCAGAGATGTGAGAGAGTGTCTTTGGCCCAGATGGACCAGAGCTGAGACTCTTGGTACGCCCAGTGGAAGGGGGGCGAGAGGGAGGGGCTCTGCCACGCCCAGCTGAGCGCTTGGTAGCCCCTTCGCGACCCCCACGACCACCTCGATTGGTAGGCAACTTGGAACGGCGTCTTGGCTGTGGCATAACTTCTTCCTCAGACTCAGTCTCTTCCTCAACAATCTCACGGTCAGACTTGGAGCGCTTCCGTGCACCCCGAGAACCACCTGCATCTGTGAAAGCACGAGGGAGGATAGCACGGAGATAAGGACACAAGAATCAAGAAGAAAACAACCAAGAGAATCAACAAATTGGGCAAAACATGGTGGTCAGAGTGGACCGGTACTACCGGACCTGACAACCGGTAGTACCGCTTCAAGCGGTAGTACCGGAAAAAGTTCCGGTACTACCGGTTGAGCGGCACACCAGTTGTCAGATCTGACGGGAACGGGCCAAATTGACGGGATGAACTGCTAAATAGGCGATTCTACGAGGTAACAAGGAATAATATGGCAGTAGAACCTTGCAAGTAGTCAATTTCTCCACAGATATAAGCCCAAAACCTAGATCTAATGGGGAAATCAAACAAGAAGAGGAGGGGCAGTTGTACCGGGATCCATGGCGGTGGAAAGGAGTGGGAGCCCGCCCGGAGGCCGAATCCAAGGAGAATGCGGAGGGAGGAGGGCGCGGCAGGGCTCCGGGGCCTTCAAGAACTCCGGTGGCGGCGCAGGTGAGAGTGGGGGACGTGGGAAATAATGAGGCACTGAGGGGTGCCTCTTCCCACGCGTCCATTATATACTTGGAACCGTCAACCGGTAGTACCGGTTGTTGGAGCGGTACTACCGGTTACCGGTAGGACCGGTCATGCGGGCGGTAGTACCGTTCCTGGAGCAGTTTTGCCAGGAGACGACCTGGGAACTTCCCAGGTGCGGTAGTACCGCTCTCACATCCGGTAGTACCGGTCCCATCTGAGTTCAAAGCCAGGGATCAAGGATGATTCTTGTGCGGGAAGAGAGAGGGTTTTCATGAGGGAGTACGGAGGCTTGGGTTAAGACAAGTGAGCTGAGAAGCACATGCACTCTAAAACCAAATGGAGGAAACAAATAAATACCAAACTAGAGTGCATGAGACTAAGAAAGATGAAGACAATTCAAATAGATGGCAATTAAGAGTGAAGACCAAATCAACTAAGTGAAAAACATGAGTAAGCACATCAAACCTCTCGATTGAGAGGGGGCGGTGGCCTAGGCCACCATATTTGAGTATACTCGGCTTTGCACCACGAAGATATATCTTGGGTCCATTACCGAAACTCATCATTGAGCTCACATATCACAAAATGATATTAGGAGGAATGAATTTTTGTTTAATTTGCGCATAATGGGGGGAGGGATAGTCCAATCAATTAGGACCGCACTACCCCTATGTCCATGCCTACACCTAAACCAAACATGGGTCGAGTATTAGGTGAGAATGCAAGATAATCAAGTCAAACTCCTAGAATCTACGATATTTAGTTCATTCCTCAAGTAGCAAAACCTTGCTTCATCAAGTGGCTTCGTGAAGATATCGGCAGGTTGATCTTTGGTTGATACATAGGATAGATCAATATCACCTCTAGCAACATGATCTCTAATAAAGTGATGTCGAATCTCAATATGCTTTGTCCTTGTGTGATCCACCGGGTTGTATGCAATCTTGATGGCACTTTCATTGTCACATAGAAGAGGCACTTTGTCACAATGGACACCGTATTACTTTAAAGTTTGCCTCATCCATAGCAATTGGGTGCACGCACTAGCAGCAGCAACATACTCGGCTTCGGCGGTGGAGAGAGATATACAATTTTGCTTATTAGAAGACCAACATACCAAGGACCTACCAAGGAATTGGCAAGCCCCAGATGTTGATTTTCTATCATCCTTGTCTCCCGCCCAATCCGAGTCCATGTATCCACAAAGAGCGAATGTTGAGCCTTGAGGGTACCAAAGACCATAAAATGGGGTATGAACTAAATATCGAAAGATTCTCTTGACCGCCATTAAATGGCTTTCCTTAGGAGCCGCTTGATATCTTGCACACACACCTACACTCAACACAATATCAGGTCTAGATGCACAAAGGTAAAGCAAAGAACCAATCATAGACCGGTATAACTTTTGATCCACATCTTTACCATTTGGATTTTGTTCTAGATGAGTCTTTGTTGCCATGGGAGTAGGGGCTCCATTCAAATCTTGCATTTTGAATCTCTTGAGCAGATCTTGAGTATACTTGGCTTGATTGAAGAATGTTCCTCCTCTAACTTGCTTGATCTCAAAGCCAAGGAATACTTTCAACTCCCCCATCAAGGACATTCGGAACCTACTAGTCATAAGCTTTGAGAATTCATCATTAAAAGCTTTGTTAGAAGAGCCAAAGATAATATCATCAACATAGATTTGGCATACAAAAAGCTCCCCATTAACCCTCTTAGTAAAAAGAGTGGGATCGATTTTCCCAACCTCAAAGCCACGGTCAAACAATAACTCTCTAAGGTGCTCATACCACGTGCGTGGGGATTGCTTGAGCCCATAGAGCGCCTTATCAAGTTTGTAGACATGGTTTGGGAAGTTTGGGTCCTCAAATCCCGGGGGTTGCTTGACATATACCAATTCATTCAAGGGACCATAAAGGAATGCACTTTCTACATCCATTTGTTGCAACTTAAAGTTATGATGTGCCGCATAAGCAAGAAGGATACGAATGGACTCAAGGCGAGCCACGGGTGCATAAGTCTCTCCATAATCAATGCCTTCAATTTGGGAATAACCTTGTGCAACCAATCTAGTCTTGTTCCTTACAATAATCCCATGCTCATCTTGCTTGTTCTTGAATATCCACTTTGTTCCAATAACATTGCGGCAATCCTTTGGCTTCTCAACTAACTTCCATACTTTGTTTCTCTCAAAGTTGTTGATCTCTTTGTGCATAGCTTCTAACCAATCCGAATCTTCAAGGGCTTCCCACACTTTCTTTGGTTCAATCATGGAAATGTGAGCTTGATGTTCACTGAACCTCTTCAATTGTGCTCGTGTGGAAATTCCTTTCCTTAAATCTCCAACAACATTTTGGAGAGTGTGGTCTCTTATTTCCAACATTCTTTCCTTTCTAGCTTCGCGACGAGCGTGGATCTCCTCATTGTTTCTTGGAGGACCCTCTTCATCATTTTGATCCTCGTCTTGACCATCAACTTGACCTTGGTCATTATTGGATTCATTCTCTATATTGGGAGGCACGGATTGACCTTGGTCTTGATCAAGTGTTCTTCTAGCCTCAACTTGAGCACCCCTCAAAACGGCTTGGATGGATCTTCCTTGGCAAATTGATTTGACTCCACTTGACACCCCATCAAATGGACCAAGCTCCCTTCGACTAGAGTTCACACATTGATCACTATGTTGAGGGTCCACATCTTGTCTTTGGCTTGAGTCAACGTCCTCCTCGGTAGATGGAGCATGTTGAGGTTGTGAAGATGAGGGCTCCACTCGAGTGGAGCATAGTTCTTCTCGATCCGCCATAAGGGGTTCCTCAATGGGGCGGATATAACCCACACCCATTCTTCCTATGGCATCCTGAGGCATTTCAACATTTGCATCACAAGCATCAACACGCCCCCTTGGGGACCATCATATTCTTCGAAGGTCACACTACAAGATTCTATGACGGCTCCGGAGAGCTTGTCATAGATTCTATAAGTGTGAGATTCGAGACCATAGCCAACAAAAATACCCTCTAATGCTTTAGATTCGAATTTAGACAAACGAACACCTTTGATGAGATAGAAACACTTGCAACCGAACACCCGGAAATAAGATATGTTGGGCTTGTTACCGGTAAGTATCTCATATGGAGTCTTGTTGATTTTGTTGCGGAGGTAGAGCCGGTTTGAAGCATGGCAAGCGGTGGAGACGGCTTCGGCCCAGAAGTTGTATGGAGATTTAAACTCCGCCAACATGGTCCTATCCATCTCAATAAGAGTCCGGTTCTTCCTTTCGGCCACACCATTTTGTTGAGGGGTGTATGCGGCGGAATATTGATGCTTAATTCCCTCATCACTAAGGAAGTCATTCAAGGTGTAGTTCTTGAACTCGGTGCCGTTTTCGCTTCTTATAATCAACACGGGAACATTATGTTGCCGTTGAACCAAGTTGATGAAGTCGATAAAAGTCCTTTGAGTTTCACTCTTCAACTTGAAGAAATAAACCCAAGAGTATCTTGAAAAGTCGTCAACAATCACCAAACAATATTTATTCCCACCAAGACTTGCATGAGATGGAGGACCAAATAGGTCCACATGAAGAAGTTCCAAGATCTTGTTAGACTTGATTTGGTTCGTGGGATTATGAGGAGCGTCATGCATCTTCCCTAGAACACATGCCCTGCAAACACGATCTTTGGCAAAGGAAACATTTTCTTTTAGTCCAACAATATGGCCCTCTTTATGGAGACTTTGCAAAGTTCTCATATTGACATGGGCTAGTCGGCGGTGCCATAGCCAGCCCACATCAGCCTTTCCGTATAAGCACATCGGACCTGCAGTGGCTTGCCCCGAAAAGTCCACCACATACAAGTCATTTTCGACGTACCCAACGAAAGCGACCTTGAGAGACTTTCTCCACATGAGGACCACAATATCATTATCAATAAAGACGGCAAAGCCCATCTTTCCAAGTGCACGGACAGAAAGTAAATTGTAACCAAGGGTTTCAACAAGCATGACGTTCACGAGTGTAATGTCGTGAGCCACCACTACCTTGCCGAAACCCATTACCGTAGATTTTGACTTGTCGGCATATGTGACGGTGATTTGATCTTCATTTGACACCAAGTCCTTGACAATAGACGAGCTTCCGTTCATATGACAAGTGCAACCACTATCAAGCACCCATTTTGAACCTCGGAAGCATAGGTCTACAAAAGATCAAGCTAGTTTTTAGGTACCCATTTTTCAATGGGTCCTCTTTTGTTAGCAACAAGGGTCTTGGGAACCCAAATAAACCAAGCAATATAACCATCATACGGACCAACATATTGTGCATACACATCACCATAGTAATCACGCATTAGAACATAGTGAGGGTTAGCACTTCCCGCAAAATCGTCATGAGACATAGTTTTGCCAATTGTGGTCTTACTTCCCACAATGGTCTTGTTGGTCTCTTGTGCGGGCTTGTCCTTCTTCTTCTTGTTGTTCTTCTTCTTTGTTTTGGAGACAAAACCAATGCCCCCTTTATCACCACTACGCCTTTGCTTGCTCAAAAGATCATCAATAGACTTGTTACCTTGTGGAAATGTGGTCTTTGCAAGCTCCCCCTTCAACCTAGCATTCTCTTCAAGGATAGTCGTGCTACTCGATGGAATGAAGTTACTAGGTGAAGGAATATTGGCCAATTGAGTTTGAAGCGTTTCATGGGACTTTGTGAGAGACAAGAGTTCACTCTCCAAGGCTTTGTGGGCCTTGTTAAGCAAGCTAAAGTCCTCGGCAAGTTTTTCATGAACCACACCAAACTCAACCTTGTCCTTTGTAGCTCTTTTGTATTTAGCAATAGCATGATCACGCTCTTTAATGAGTTTGTTAACAATGATGTCATTGGCCTCATCAAGCCCTTCAAGTTTTGACTCAAGGGACAACCTAGTCTCTTGTTCTTCTTCTAGAGCATTGCTTAAAGCCTCTAGTTCAATCATATGTTCATGCCCAAGTTTACATCTAACATCTAGAAGCTCTTGGGTGTGGGAGAGTTGATCTAAGATGTTCCCAAAATGTAGTTTAGCATCACCTTCTAGGTTAGTCATGAACTCATCAAAGGCAATTAATTCCTTTTTAACATCAAGAGACATTTCATCATCAATTTCATCATTATCTAATTGAGTAGAGTGGGATGATGAGGATACCTCCGTTCCTCTTGCCATAAGGCAAGTGACATCCTTGGAGGAAGAGTTCTCATTTGGAGAGTCGAAGAGTGAGAGTGTCGGAGTAGAGGTGGTGGCTAGAGCAGCCATACCATGTGAGGTTTCTTCTTCTTCCTCATCTTCATCATCGTCATTATCGGAGGAGTATTCTTCATGAGTGATCAAGACAATTTCTCCCGATTTCTTGTTGATGGGGTTCTTTTTGATGAAAGGTTTCTTGTAGGGGGCCTTGAGAGTCTTCTTCAACACAAGCTTCCCACCATTATCTTCTCTCTTCTCATAGGGGCAGCTTGCCACAAAGTGGTAGCGGTCACCACAATTGAAGCAAGTTCTCAACCTAGTGGCATTCTCACTTTCCCATTTGGATTGCTTCTTTGTTGCATTTCCATCTTGGCCTTGGCGGGATTCTTCCAAAAGTTCTTTGCATAGAAAGCCATATATTGACTATGAGCAATCTTGACATCATCGGGATGGTCCAAGGAGAGGCCTTCATCACTATCATCTTCATCTTCAAAGTTCACAACTTTGGCCTTTAAAGCAACATTGACCACATTGCTCATACCGAGGGCACGAGCACGGGCATCTTTGGCGTTCTTGGCGGCGACCTTGAAAGCGGCCATCTCTTGCATAACTTCGTTTGAGGTCATGATATGGTAGTTGTGTCTTCCTTGTAAGCTCTTCAAGTCGGTGGGCTCAAAAGGCATGAGTGCACTCACATATTTCCTTTTTATCCATGCATCATCCACATGTGAGGCACCCACATTTCTAAAAGCGGTGGCGGTGGTCTTGAGCCTTCGATACATGTCTTCGTGATCTTCACCTTCTTTCATGTAGAAACCTTCGGCTTCATTGCTTAGAGAATCATATCTGTTCCTCCTCATACTCTCATTTCCAACAAACAACACAGTGAGAGCATCCCAAGCTTCCTTGGCAATGCTAAAGTGCTCAATGTGTGGATAATCCTTTGTTCCCAATCCTTGTTGAATCATATGCAAAGCAGTGGCATTGAGTTGACTATTGACAACCTCTCTTCTTGTCAAGTTGTTTGGATCCCCAATAAAGAGTCCATGCTCGATGATGTTCCATAGTTCAATGCAAGAGCTGCGCATATGAGTTCTCATTAGTGATTGCCATTGAGCAAAAGTAGCAGACTCTTCAAGCTTAGGTGGGTCACCTCTATTGTACACATGAGGGTGAGGGATGGGAGGATCGGGAGAGTACCAAGAATCACGGTGCTCGCCCTTCCCCCCATCAGGTCGTGTGGAGGAATTAGCATTGTCTAGTTTATCCCCTACCACCATACCTTAGGGGGATACCGGAGTATTCCCTTTAGGTGCGGGTGGTAGTTCCTCTTGAGGGGATGGGGGTGATGAGCCATCTTTGTCTTTAAGAAGTTGCTCAAGCATCTTCTTGACTTCGTTGACCAAGGAAGATCTCAATCTTGTTTCCAAGTTTCTGAGATCTTCCATGGTCACCGGAGTTGACTCACTACCACCATCCCCTTCTTGGCTACCCATATTCTCTTAGGCGGTAAAGCCCGAATAAAGAGCCGAGGCTCTGATACCAATTGAAAGGATCGTATGGGCACCTAGAGGGGGGGGGGGTGAATAGGTGCTACTTCAAATTTTCTTCTTTTTCAAATTAAGGTTTGACAATAAGGTAAATTCTCTAGATAATGCAACTACGGTGAATTTACCTATATGACAAAATGCAAGGGCTACCACAACACAAAGTAGTAACAATTAAGTAAGGTGCGGTAAAGGATAGAGGTAACCGAAAAGTGGACGCGGAGACACAAGGATTTGTTTCCCGTAGTTCCTTCCTTTTGAGGGGAAGTACGTCTACGTTTGGAGAGGGGGTGGTTTCAAACCACCAATGCCACGAGAGGCCTCCCTTGTTCTCCGATGAATCTCACCCCAAAGGGATCGATTCACCTTCCACTATATCGGCAACCTTCAAGGTGGAAGCCGGCACCGTTACAAGTTTGGGGCACACATCCACAACTTAATCGGAGGCTCCCAAATACAAGCAAGCTATCAAAGCAATCAAAGACAAGCTTGTAAGAACAAAAACAAGAGCTAGGGTTTCCAACAAAACACTAGAGCAAAGGGGGCCTCAATGAAATGAGGGGGAAATGAAGATCTCTTTTGGTGAAGTAGTAGATCGGGGACTCCTCCTTCGATTCCCCAAAGATCAAGGACTTTGGGTGGTTGGATGATGAGATCTTGAGAATTTGAGTGGCTCCAATGGACTCCAATGGTGGGCAATGACTTTAATGAGCTGAGCAATTTGTCCCAAGGTAGGTACCCCTCCACGAAATATATGGCCGTTGGAGCATTAAATGACCGGTAGTACCGGTACTCAAGCGGTAGTACCCCTTGCAAGCGGTACTACCGGTCCAGTACCGGACCAAGTACCGGTGGTGACCTTGTTCTTCAGAATCCTTCAGTCTTGGGCGGTACCCCCTTGCGGTACTACCCCCAAGCGGTAGTACCGGACGTAGTAAGCGGTACTACCGGTTCAAGAGGTAGTACCGGTCCCAGGTACGGCTTGGTACTGACCAAAACGGAGAGGGGAGGGTGCTAGTCAGTATGCAGCGGTACCGATGAGCGGTACGACCGCCTCAAGCGGTAGTACCGCTTGTACCAAGCGGTACTACTGGTTGGGCCGGTAGTGCCGCTCCGTGGTACCGGTGGGTACTGACTAGTACTCACCCTTCTCTCTTTTGATCGGTGCCAACCGGTACTAGAACCGGTAGTACCGGTGTCAAGCGGTAGTACCGGTTGCAGGTCCGTTACTACCGATTGACACAGAAGTTTCTGCAAGGGGAAAATGCTATGCCATGACTTGTGCCTTCTTTTATCAATCCTGTGATAAACTTAGTACACGGTTAAATCGATAAGTGTATTGTTATCAAACATCAAAATCCGAGGGATAGAAAAATGCTCTTTCACCTGCCTCGCCTCTTCGCCTATAAATTCACCCCGATGTAGAAACCCTAAGTACCCGATCAGATCTCCATGAAACAGTCTGTAGCCGCCGCCACCATCATCCCTAGATCGGGGGATCTAGAGCCCTTCCCGGCACCCCTCCAGAGGGGAGAGATCATCCCGGAGGCCTTCTTCATCACCATGCCAGCCTCCAGTATGATGCGTGAGTAGTTCATCCTTGGACTATGGGTCCATACAGTAGTTAGATGGTCGTTTCTCCTCCTTTGTGCTATCATGTTTAGATCTTGTGAGCTCCGTTCATGATCAAGATCATTTATTTGTAATAATACACGTTGTGTTTGTCGGGATCCGATAGATATTGAGATACTATGTCAGATTGATTATTGATTCTATCATGTCTATGTTATTTTTTGATCTTGCATGCTCTCCATTGCTAGTAGCTATCTTGACCAAGTAGATGCTTGTGACTCCAAGGGGAGTATTTATGCTCGATAGTAGGTTCATGCCTCTAGTAATCTGGGGAAGTGATAGAAATCTCTAAGGTTGTAGATGTGCTATTTCTACTAAGGAGAAAACAACAATCTTTTGTTCACGGAACAATTGTATTGTTTACTTTACACACATTGCTTAATACAATTATCTGTTGCTTGCAACTTAATACTGGAGGGGGTTTAGATGATAACCTTAAGGTGGATTATTAGTCATAGATGCAGTTGGATTACTGTATATGTATATTGTTGTAATGCCTAATCAAATCTCATAGGAATCATGATGTCTGGTATTTGCATTGTTATGCTTTCTCAACCTGTCAATTGTCCCGCTGTAATTTGTTCACCAACATGTTATCTATCTTAAGGAGAACACCTCTAGTGAATTGTGGACCCCGGTCCAATCTTTATCATTGATACATCATCTACTGTTACCGTTTACTTTCTACAAGCAACTACTATCTTCCACACTATACGTTTAATCCTTTGTTTTTAGCAAACCAGTAAGATTGACAACCTCACTATAAGTTGGGGCAAAGTCTTGAGTTTGTGTTGTGTAGGATTCCAAGTTGTTAGCAATACTTTGGAGTTGTTTCCTTGATCCTACTGGTTCGATAACCTTGGTATCATAACTGAGGAAAAACTTGCTGTTGTGCTCATCACACCTTGCTCTTGGGGTCTCCCAACGAGGCTCTACAGTCAACTAAGCCACCATCATAGTTCAGAATAACTTTTCAATGATAAAATCTGAAACAAATGATATACCTCAAATATCAGCGGAGGAGAATGCGATTCTAACATACGACTTCACAGAGAAGGAGGTATGTGATGCAATTATGCAAATGGAAAGGAATAAAGCACCGGGGCCAGACGTTTTTGCAGCTGAGTTCTACCAAAATTTTTGGAACATCATAAAATATGATTTGGTGGCTATGTTTGAAAATTTTGACCTAGGGGAACTTACATTGTTTCAGCTAAACTTTGGAACAATCATTTTACTACAAAAAAATAAAATGCCATTCATATTCAATAGTACCGCCCCATATGTCTATTAAATGTGAGTTTCAAAATATTTACTAATGTGGGCACCAACCGAATTACGTCCATTGCCCACAAAGTGATTCGACCAACTCAAATAGTGTTTATGCCAAGGCATCATATTCTGTAAAGGGTTGTTCTACATGAGACCATTCATGAACTTTCATAGGAAGAATATGGATGGTGTGCTTCTTAAGATAGATTTTGAAAAAGCTTATTATAAGTTTAAATGGTCTTTTTTACAACAAGCGTTACAAATGAAAGGTTTTGATCTAGTCTGGTGTCAATGGATAAACGATTTTGTGAGAAGAGGCGGTGTGGGTATTCAAGTGGATGATGATATTGGGCACTATTTTCAAACTAAGAAAGGTTTAAGACAAGGAGATCCGCTATATCCTATTCTTTTTTAACATCATCGCTGATATGTTGGCCATTTTAATTGCTAGAGCAAAAGAAGATGGCCAAGTAGAGGGACTCATACCCCATCTAGTTGAGGGAGGAGTATCTATTCTACAATAATTTTCATGGAACATGACATACGGAAAGCACTAAACATGAAATTAATATTATGTATTTTTGAAAAATTGTCGGGCCTCAAAATAAACTTTCATAAAAGTGAGATCTTTTGTTTTGGGAAAGCAAAAGAAATGGAATATGATTATAAGGAACTATTTGGTTGTGAGGCTGGATCATTCCCATTTTGTTATTTGGGAATTTCAATTCACTTCAGAAAGTTAAAAAATGGTGAATGAAAACCTATTGAAGATCGTTTTGAAAAGAAATTAGCATGTTGGTTAGGGAAATTATTATCATACGGAGATCATATGGTACTAATTAACTCGGTTCTAACAAGTTTGCCAATGTTTATGCCATCCTTCATGGAGATTCCAAAAGGGGTCCGCAAAAGATTGGACTTCTTTAGATCTCGTTTCCTTTGGAAAAGTGATGAACGTAAAAAAAATACCGGCTAACCAAGTGGAATATTATATGCAGACCAAAGGACCAAGGTGGTATGGGAGTTGAGGTATTATATATTAAGAACAAATGTTTACTCAGCAAGTGATTGTTTAAACTTTTGAATGAAGAGGGTGTATGGCAAGAGCTAATAAAAATAAATATCTTCACTCTAAGACACTATCACAAGTGCAAGCAAAACCTACAGATTTGGCCTTTTGGAAAGGCTTAATGCGTGTAAAAGAGTATTTTTGTGGTATATGATCTTTTATTGTAAAAAATGGTCAGAATACTAGATTTTGGGAAGTCACGTGTCTAGGAGGTTCTCCTTTAGCTTCTCAATACCCATCTCTTTTTAATATTGTGCAATGAAAGTAAGTTTCAGTTGCACAAATGATGTCTAACACTCCACTCAATATCACCTTCAGTAGAGCTCTAACACGAACTAAATGGTCAAGATGCTTCATTTAGTAAACCGATTGGTGCATGTTAATTTAGCAGATGGATAAGATCAGTTTAGATGGGATCTAACTTTATCGGGAGCCTTCACTGTTAAATCAATTTATTTAGACTTACTCAATAGACAGACAAGGTTCCTACGTAAGTACATTTGGAAAATCAAGGTACCACTAAATATAAGAATTTTTATGTGGTTCCTAAATCGCAAGGTTCTTCTAAAAAAGATAACCTTGCTAAAAAAACTGGCAAGAAAATAAAAGTGTTGTTTTTGTGACAAAGCTGAAACTATACAACATTTAGTTTTTAAATATACTTTTGCAAAAATAATATGGCGTATTATGCATATGGCCTTTAATTTAGCCCCCAAAAAATATTAAGAATTAACTGGCTATGTGGTGTAGATAAACTTGAGAGTGTTTAAATATGAGTGGGTGTTTGTGTTTTATTCTGGGCTATATGGCATATGAGAAATGATATTATTTTTAATAAGACACCGACTTCTTATTTTATGCAGGCTATTCCATTAACTACCCACTGGATCCGTATATGGTCCTATCTTCAGCCATGGGAGCACAGACCGGCCATGGCTATTGGGTGCACCCGCTTGGAAACGGTTGCACGAGATTTATTCAACCGGTGTGGCTGGCGTTTTCATAATAGAATTCAGTGTTGATGCATCGGTTGTTATTCCTACTAGCTCTTTTTAGATGGCTCATTCATGTTGCAACTCTTTATGATCCATGAGCGTTTTTTTATTTGTAAGACTGCTGTAATAAACTAAATAAGTTAATAAAGGGTATATGTATCGGTCTCAGCATGGGGCCATACCCCTTTTCGAGAAAAGATATAATCTTGTACTTTTCTGAAGGGAGCCAAAGTCTGACAGATATCAAAACATAACCTGTAAATATTAATGAAGGTTCTCTCATAATTTTTTGAGCCGCAATGCTAAGGTTACATGCACACGCATAACCATTAGTGTAATCAATCAACATCGACAAAAGATCCAAAATAATTATTTCAGTGAAATTAACCAAACAACCTAATCAACGTCGCTAGAGAACCAAGAGTATGAATCACCATTGTCGAGGATGTGTAGGAGCCAGGACAAATATTTTAAGGATAATCCTCCTCGCGACAAGCATACGAAAAAATCCAAAATTAATCCAGTAAAGAAAGATCTGAAAGACCATATCTATAGAATCTTAATCTTTCAACACCACTATTGACACCGGAAAAGAGATCTCTTTGTCGAACGAAAGGCCTAAGTTCACTTATTTTAGACGATGGCATCTCCATTGACATAGAGGTCAAAAATAAGATGACAACCAAAAAACTAATCTAAACTTTAGAAACACTAGTTATATTAAAAATTCCACCCATAGATCGGGTTCCCCACCCCTCCCGACGTCGGCGAGACCGGACAGAGGATCTTAATTATCTTACATGTGGGGGTAATCCGGGTAAATCCATAACCCTTGGACATCCCCAATTTTTATTGATCATGCTAGAATCCCCGCCTCTGATCGATAGGTGTAACGTATGGGAACCCCTTCCCCCCGCACACACACATAAAAAAAACCCACACTCCCAACTTCGTGTCCTCGCTCATGGCAGGCAATCCTTGACCCTGTCACCATGGGACGATTAGCTTTCCCGTGACCGTCATCCAGCTTCGGCAATCGCGGCTTCCTTCTCCGACAATGTCCACACACCCCTAGGAAGAATCTCCACCTTTCCCTAGCAGCAACACCTCCCTCCCCTTGGCAGCACCTCAACTCGTTTCCCATGGCAGTAGAGGCGTTGTCGTCGTCGAAGAATACACCAACGTGGTCCCTCACAGCAACGCCGGTGGCTGGCGTCAGTGGCCTTGTAGCAATGTCGTTGCCCCTGTAGCAGCGACCCCTCGCCCATGTAGCAGTGGCGGTGCCCGCATGTAGCAACGTCAGGCGCCCCTTGTAGCATCGCCCCCTCACCCCTGTAGCAGCGACGTCTTGACTATGTAGCAGCAGCGGTGCCCACTTGTAGCAAGCGTCGGTGCCCCTTATAGCAGCGGCCCCTCGCCCGTGTAGCAGCAATAGTGCTCGCTTGTAGCAACGCTGATGCCCCTTGTAGCAAAGGCGCCTCGCCGATGTAGCCTTGTCGCCCTTGACCTTGTAGCACCGGTGGTGCTCGCTTGTATCAAGCACCAGTGCCCCTGTAGCAGTGGCGTCTCGCCCATGTAGCAGCGGCGTTGCCCACTTGTAGCAAGCGCCGGTGCCCCTTGTAGCAGCGACGCCTCACCCGTGTAGCAGCAACGGTGCTCGCTTGTAGAAACGGTGATGCCCCTTATAGTAGAGGCGCCTCGCCGATGTAGCAGCGTCGCATTGCCCTTGTAGCAGCGACAGTGCCTACTTGGAGCAACTCCGATGCATCTTTGTATCAGCGGCACCTCGTCCTTGCAGCAGCGGCGCCTCGCAGCAGCGCCGGCCGGTGAGCCTCCTCGGCGCAAAGGAAGTGCAAGCCATGGATGCACAAACACACCACGTCAGGCTACCGCTGCTTGCCGGCAATGGGAGATGTGTGATAGACGACAGCGAGGATGGCGTGCTGGCCGACGACGGGGAGAAGGTACAATCAGATTGAGCAATGGAAGATAGAGGGATCAGGTCAAGGGGAACATACAGAGAAGAACTACCGAGAAAGAGGAGGTAAGGTTGACCGCCCTAGGCCCACCCACCGCTCCCTCCCATCGCGTTGTGTGAAGACCAGAACGCGTGTCACGCACAGAAGATGGAAGACGCATCGCATGTGATCCGGTGGGTGAACCCTATCGTTTCTCAATTTTTATCTGGTACTTCCTCCGTTTAAAAATATAAAATGTTTTAGTTTTGTGAAGTAAATGTATTTAAACTGTTTTTAGTACGTAGGTTTACTCAGATTTAGAGTGAACCTATATACTTAAACTAGTCTAGATATATCTTCCTCACAAACCTAAAATATATTTAAGTGGACCTATATATTAAAGTAGTCTAGATACATTTATTTTATAAAGCTAAAATATTTTATATTTTAAAACGGAGAGAGTATATGGGTTGGATACTGGACAAATCCATACCCTCCCAACGGCAGGTTTACTCCGGACGGCTTCAACTTGTCGGGTGGGTGATCCGATCCCTCCAAGCAATCGACGGCAAGCACCCATTGCATGTCGGGACGAAGTGAAATAATGGCATTCACGGGCTCGTGTCGTTGATTTAACTTGTGCTGGGCTGCTAGATTGCCAGCTCTAGCTACGAGATGGAAATTGCGTGAGAACGTGTGGTCCAGAAATTTAAGCCAGCGTGAATGCCCTTGTGTTGGACGTACTGTACTGTACCCAGCAACACTACAACGGTACATGTACCCCATGCCGACTTTAACCAGGACATAATCAGGCGTGCATTTCTGCGAGCTCACCTACACACCCGTGCGCCGTACTTAACATTATAACTCGTACGATACCTGCAGTATGCCAGCATAGTATCATGTCCTACAATTTGTATACGAATAAGTGCACGGTTTAATTTCAAGATTACCCACAAAAGGAGTACTCTTTTGTGGGTAAATCTTGAAATTTGTATTGTATACTTTTACCTTTTTAATACGCTTTAGAGCAGGTAGAAAAAATTCTTTATCTCTCGTCACACGGAAATAGGCTCAATAATATTCATCACATGGTCTTCTCATTTTTCACATGCACTTACAATTACTTGCATCTTCCAAATGCATTAGTTTCTCTACTTTCCTCTGTAATTTGTCATTTTTGTTTGAAATCCTCTATAATTTTCTTAGAAATTGTAGATCATAATTATTTGTGGATGGAGGGTGTAGGCGACAAGCAGAAGGCCGTGCCTTGTGCAATCACTCTGGACAAATAAATCCACATCTCCTTTAATCAAATCAAAATCCAAATTTCAAGAAAAGACTCACACCACTCATTGTAAATGTCCTTTTTTTTGCGAATATGACTTTGACATTAAAAGAAACATCGTGCAAAGCAGTTCAACAAAAACAAAAATTATATCAAAACATTGAGAAGCCCTTCATATTTAACCTCCAGACCGTGTCGATGGCTCGCTGCCGCTACCACTCTTCCCTGAGCCAACCCGTGGTTGTTGTTTGCGGAGGGGAAGCGTCGAACGGGTCAAAAAGACCACATCCGACCCGAAGACGAAGAAGAAGGATAAATTGTCGATGAGATCATTGACGATCCGAAGATCCACACAACCAGAAAAAGTCCTCAAGGACCACACCACTTCCACAAGCTCCTTGACATCACCGTCAAGATAGGACTGAAATCAGCGAGACCTTATTGGAAAAAATGCTGCCAATACCTGAGTGCCGTCTCACTAAACTTGAATCCTAAACATAGAAAAACGAAGTTTTCCCGTCGGAGGGGCCTACATCCACCCGCCTCTATGGCCTGAAGACCACAAAAGCGAGGTGTATCAGCTGCGACGCCGACAGAAAGCGACGAAGCCCTAACCGTCTTTGCAAGAGGGAGGAGGAGAGGGAGGGGAAGGGACGCTGACCATTGTAAATGACCTTACTAATTACTATCATGTCTCTATTAGGATCCGGTAATCATTATTTTTTCTTTTTGTGCTGGTGTATTCCTTTGTCTTGTCTGCGCACCCGACGATTGTATGCTGCGACATCTTGTTTGGTCGTCGCGAAGATTATTATGGTTGACTGAGTTGGAATTCGAGAGGAAATTAACTAAAGAATTAACCGCGCGGTCACTGCTGGCGAAGGCCCGGCTTTTGGCTCGCTTGTCGCTCGTAGTGCACCGGTGGTTCGCTTTTCTTTCTTTTGAGGAGGAGCTAGGGTGACCACAGAAAAGAGAGTGTAGCGCATGCGTGTATTTTACGCCCCCGGTCGAGTGCTGGGAATTGCTTGCTGGCACTGATTGACTCTTGCCGTGTTTCTTCTGTTTATATTTTGCAGCCTAAAAACATCTTCGCCCGGCGCTCCTAACCCGACCTGGACTTAGATCTTGTTTCATAATAGTGTTTTAGACCTTGTTCTGTTTTAGTGGGGATTAGAGAGGATAATCCGAGAGTATTGAGTGAAACTCACATCTATATCCAAACCCCTCATCTCCACAAAATCCCAATCCCCACCAATCTACGGAGAGGGATAGCGTATTAGATATGAGAAAAAATATACTACAACTTGAGGAAAAGTGGAGATTATTGGATTGAATCAGTCAAATACTCTAAAACCAAACATACTATTTAAACTAAGTAGGGATTTGAGGTTTGGTGGGAATTATCCCCTCTAATCTATACAAATACTCTAGTACCAAACAAGCATGCCTCAGTGTGAATTAAAGGGGTTAATCCCTAAGACCTTGTTCGATTTACTATGGATTGGAGTGGATTGACATGGTTTGAGGAGTATTAAATCTCATATAAGTCAAAATCTCTGTAAATACTCTTTAATCCATTCCAATGAGAAGTGGATTAACCGAACAAGCCCTAAGGCCTTGTTTTGTACTAGAGTTTATGGGAGCATTAGTGAGGATTATCCTCACATGGATTGGGTGAAACCATTCCCCTCACCCAATCCCCTCAAAACCACTTCAATCATAGTAATCCCTACAACCATCTCTCGGAATCAGAAGAACATAGTAGAACCAGGGAATCATCGCTGCCTTGTTGGGATGGAGTGCCCTGGGTGGCGGCGCATCGGCCGGATGGGACGAACACATCGACAACTATGAGGCTACGAGGCTAGCTGCGTTGCTGGAGCCGCGTCCAGGCGAGACCGACCAAAACACGAGGGTCGACTCGCTTTTCAATTTACTCAGGGATCAGAGTGTTTTCATGGGGATATTTGGGGTGAACTGGTCCAAACCCGTGCTACAAAACATGCTAGTTGTTCATGTCGAGGATCCAAGGGTGGGTCGGGGGAACACACCAGAAACCTATCAAAACCGGCCTGCAAAACGGGGCCTAAGGGGATTGGGTTAAAACCCCACCTACATCCAAACCTTTCTAATCCCCACAAGACCTCGATCCCATCAATCCACTAGGTAGAGGTAGTGTATTGTATATATGGAAAAAATACATTAGAATTTGGGGAAAATGGGGATTGAATCAGTAAATACCCTAGAACCAAACATACTTCTAGCAACCGGGCGATCAGAGGTTTGTGGGGATTATCCCCTCTAATCCCTACAAATACTCTAGTACCAAGCAAGACTTTAGGGGTGGAGGGCAATATTCGATCTGCACGAGCGGCCCTCAACCAGTACCGACAACCCCGTCCACTAAATTGTTTGGCACCCCTTGCCGTCCTCAGCAACTAGGGTCCGGGCTGGGGTGTCGGCAACGCGCGCCGCGTCCGTTCGCACCAGACCAATTGGCAACCATTCAACATAGGCGGTCAAAGTTATTTATGACTCCACGTCATTCCCATACACGTAATTGTGGTTCTTTGCCGGGTTCAGACGTTACCACGCGTGACGGCTTGTCTCCTGACGAGCGGGAGAGGATGGCGTGGTTGCTGTTCAGCCTACCCACAACATCCATAAGAAGTCCCTTTCTCATCGACGCACACCCATCTATTTCCCCTTCGTCCTCTCCCCCTCATCCACTCTCCACCAGCGACGAAAATCATGCCCCACAAGAACCACAAGGCTAGCGGCAGCAGGAGCGGTGGCACCAAGGCATGAACTTGAGCCTCGATGAGGTGACGGTGCTCCATGAGGCGAACCTCCTCACCATCCCGCCCCTTCCCACCCATGACGACATGATAGAGGTCATCTCCTACCGCCGGTCACTCCTGCCGGCGATGAACCAACAACACCCCCAGTTGTCTAGACAAAGGCTACTAGGATAGGACCCTCCACCAGGAGCACGTGACGCGGTGCACTGCTAGGCCATGCCCTACGACGAGGCTTTCAACAGGGACAGCCGCCACGCCTACTGGACGCCCTCGACGTCGACGAGGTCCTCACCCGACGTGGCTACCGTCCTCGTCGTGTCCGTAACCAGCCACGCTGCCACTCCTTCGACGGGCCATAGGTGATGGTGCCAGCGCCACTGCCATCTCCCCATCGACATCATGGTGCGACACAGACGCAGCCACCGCACCAGCCTCGTGACATATCCTTCTACCCCGTGGTGCCACCATCACCACCACAGCCGCCACACATCGACGAAAGCACGTACCAAGAGAGCCTCATTGCCTGGGCGGTGGAGCTAGAGGCCGTCGATGTCTACCATGAGGTGAAGGAGGAGGAAGAGGGCGTCGTTGCCCTCATGTCGCCGGAGCTCACCAATGACGAGGCGCTCGAGCTGGCCTTGCGCGAGTCAGAGGCGCGCCGGGATGACACATTCTAGGCGCTGCAAGCCTCTCTGGTCACGCATCCACAGTCGTCGACGCAAATGGCGCCACCTCCTCCACAGCCGGCTCCCGTGTAGCAGCAGCCAGAGTGGATCTACCCCTGGCCACAGGCGGAGTGGATCGACATCAGCGACGACGATGAGTGGGTGCGTCAGCGTGAACCCTAGCCACCGCAGTGGTTTAATTTTGTTTGTTCTGTGTCGAATTTCAATCAAACTTTGTAAAATGAATTAATTTGAATGAAATTTAGTTAAATTTGGAACTTTTATTTGATTTTTGGCCAAGACGTGATAGTTAGGCGCGATTGTTAAGGGATGCTTTCCCAAACCGCAGACAGTTTTGACGCCGTCCTCAAAGTAATTACCGGCGCGCAAGCTGGCCAACCATTGGGACGCCGGGAGATGCTCTGATTAATGACACGGAGCTACTACCCTAAACACCAGAAGAACAGACACACCCCACACCTCTGTCTCATTAATGAATGAATGGTTGAGCTTCCCAAGTGAGTGACATCTCAAGAAAGATAGAGAGAAACAAGAAGGGAAAGCAGCTGGGGGGCAGGGAAAAAGTGAGTGTGCGAGCAAACAAAAGCAGCAACATCCAACAGCTAGCTCCGGCAGCACCCACTACGCCCTCCCTTTCCCCCAATCCAGTCCAATCCACTCCACTCCACCCCACTGTAAATCTATCCGAGTGAAGCAAGGAATTGAAGCCAAGAAGAGCTCGAAGCAATCCACATGAGCTGAAGCCGCAGAGCAACCGAGTGAAGCCGCAAGATCGAGAGAGCGAGAGCTCACTGGTCCCTGTCTCACTGTGCTAGCTAAAAAGGGGAACTATGCCGCTCCTCCCGCTCCTCCTCCTCCTCCTGCTCCTGCCGACGGCGGCCGTCGCAGGCAAGGTCCGCCACCCCCCGCCCTTCGCCCTCGATTTCTTCCCCGGCGACGGCGCCATCGCGCAGCTCGCACTCACCGGCGCCAATGCCACCTCCGCCGGCGCCATCTCCATGCGCTCCCCGCACGCCCGCGTCCAGTACCACAAGCCCATCCACTTCGCCGCCGACGCCGGCTTCTCCACCTCCTTCTCCTTCTCCCTCCACCCCAGCCCCAAATCTCGCGCCGCCGCCTCCCTCACGTTCTTCCTCACCCCCGCCGCGCCAAACCCCACCGCCGACGCCCTCTCCGTCGCCTTCCACGCCGCGGACCCCAGCGACATCGAAATCCAAATCGACTTTCCCGGTGCAAAGCAATCTCTCGGGGGCCCCCTCCCCGCCGGCTCCCACAGGCTGCATTCCTGGATAGACTACAACGCCACATCCACCACGCTCCGGATAGGCATCTCCACCTCGGCCCCCCACGACCGCGCCATCCTGTTCTCGCTGCTGCTCGATCTCTCTGCCCTCCTCCGCGGCGGTAGCAGCAGCGGGGACAAGCTCCTGCTCGCCGGGCTCTCCTCCTCCCACGCCAACTGCACCCTCTTCAGCTGGGCTTTCAGGGCCAACACCGGGCCTCCCTACCTCATGCACTCCCTGCCGTTCGATCCCACCGGCATGTCGCTCGCCACGCCGGCGCCCGCAGACCGCCGCCACCGCGCTGCCCCAAGCAACCGTTACCACTGGGTGTCGTTGCTGCTGGCTGCCGTCGCCGGCGCCGTGCTCACATTCTTCGTGCTCTTCGTCTGGTACTCCATGGGGACGCGCCGTCCCGTCGCGCCTGTGGAGTACCCCATGCACCAGTCCTCCGACGACATCGTCTACCAGAAGATTGTGCTCGTCGGAGCCAAGGACATCCCCGCCTCAGCTGGTAACAAGTAATCGGCCTCGCCCACTAGCTAGACTGTATTCGCAACAAGTGTGTGCTCCTGTAACTGTAAGTAGGGAATTGTTGCTAGCAAGTGCGGTGGGAAATGCAGATTTTGCGGGGGAGAACGAACAACGCAAATTCTGCACTTCCCACCGGGGTTAGAATTCGATTGCTGTTTCGTCCAAGTTGTATAACTAGTCTTGTATTCCACATGTGCTACTACTATTTATTCTTCTTGTGATTCTTATTAGTGATGTGCTACTAGTGTTCAAGTTCTCATCTTAACGGACAGAGCAATATGATCTTCGTTCTTCTTGTGTTATACTCCCTCCGTTTCAAAATATAAGATGTTTTAGATTTGTGAAGCAAATGTATCTAGACTACTTTTAGTATATAGATTCACTAAGGTTTGGAGTGAATCTAGACACTAAAACAAGTCTAGATACATTTTCTTCACAAACCTAAAACATCTTATATTTTGAAACGGAGGGAGTATATATATATGTGATGTGCTATAATTATATATGTAGCTCAGGAGTTGCTCCCAAAGATTGGCAAAATTTCACAATCTTTGCTGCATCATGGAGAGGGTTCCACTTCACCTCATTTCTGCTCAATTAACATGCACTTCTCTCACCTCCTGTTACTGAATGCATCCACTCCATGCACCTTGTGCTTTGCAGAATTGCTTGATTAGACTATTGCTCCTCCAGTTCTACTCAATTCATGCACTTGTGCTTTGCTTGATTTGGTCTCAAACTCACTTCACAGCTAGTGTTTATTTTAGTCCTGCATCATTAGATTCAGAGTTTCTTCTCTAGCATCTTCAACTTGCAGGAGACTGTTGTAGCTTTGTGACATAGGTCTACCTCTCAAGTTGCCTAACAAAATGCAGCTAGGTGCAATTCAGTTAGTAGCCAAAGCCACCTTTTGCATTAATATTGTACTAGATGTGCACAAGAGTGCTGAGATCAAATCATTATGGGAGATCTAGGAGCATGCTACTATATGCCCGTTGCTGCTTTCAGTTACGAGTGCTGCGGGCATCCAGGGTTTGCTTTAGTAAGGTTAGTTGTATATTTTGGAATCGGATGCTGCTTTTCGTTGGGCTAGTTGCAGCTTGGAAAGATGTAAAGACAACAATATATTGCGTCAAAGACCGGATACCTTAATATGTTGGGAGAGCTGTGGTAGTTTGAGTCTGAAGAATAATTATTTGTTTGCAAGGAAACCGGTACTGGGAGTAATTCTGGATTACTAGAATCTGACATTGTTGACGAAAATGGAGGCTATGCATAGCATATCAGTAGCTGATGATTTGTCAGGAAAGATGGTTCTGATAGAATCAGATAGAACCTACTGCTTGTTGAGGTAAAACTTTTTACTGGGTTTGTTATTCATGCTGTACATGGAGGGTCTTTGTAGTATTTTGTATGAATCAGACAAAACATGTCGTCTGCTGGCTTTGTTATTCATGTGACGTGTGCCTGTTAGGGCGGGCGAAGGTTGCATTACAGAGTTTGTATGAATCATATATTTTTTTCATTTTAGAGCTGAATTTGATCTCATCTACAGCAGTAGAGCAGTAGTGCCGCGAGTGCAGGAACGGAATCCTGATCTTAGTGCTTCCTTTCGGCTCGCTTAAGAATTCCATCCTGCGGACAGGAGGAGGAGGAGGAGGCTGGCAGGGTATATGATTCTGCACTAGTAACAAACACTCGTCATGAAGTGATGTAAACAGGAATGGTTGGTGAGGAGTAGATGATTATGGGGAATCAAGGAAGGGAGATATTTTTAGGTGCAAGCGAGAAAATGACCTACACAGCGACACTGCTGCTGATGCTTTAGCAGTTGGTCGTCAGCTGAATCTCGTGGAGATAGCAACTCGTGTTTTATCTGAAGCTTCTTTTATGTTGCCGTGCACGCCATAGCACAGACACTCGCACAAAAATAGATAAACTCTTATACGGAGTAGTAAATTGCTACTACTACTACAAATGATCCCTCCTATAGATAAGGGATAATAAACGATAAGTTTAGTTTTGATATTGGGAACTCTTTTCTTGGCGTAACCAACTTACAAACAAACCGGCGATATACTAGCAGAGCCTTCACGGACTCACGGTTGCGGAAAAATCGCGATCAACTAACAAACCGACGAACTCATCTTCTACCCCCAAGAGCACAACAGACAGACACAATTGAAGTTCCTGGCCCTTCTTCTTCTTCCGCCTCCTCCGCCGCATCCCCCTCTCCCCCATTATATACCGCCAAGCTACCTAGCTAGCGGCGGCGGTACAGCACCGGCTCCCACGCGCGGTTCCGCTGCTGCCGCTGCCGCTCCTTACTCTAATCCCCAGCCGCTGCTGCCGTCAATCGTCAGACGAGTCGCCGAGAATTAAAGGGGTGGCGTTAGTGGGGAGGGGATCGATTCGAGTCAAGGGCCTCCCCTCCTTTTTCTTCTTCTTTAGATTGAACTCAACTGATTCGTTAGGATCGTGATTGAAGGAGGAAAGCATTAATAATTCCAAAAGGAAGTCCCCCGCCCCGCTGCCTTTCCGATGGATGTGAGTGAGCCTTGTTCTCTCTTTATTTCTTCTGCTCCTCCTTTTTCTAATACGTATACATTCTCTTGTTATAGCCTCTAGATTAGAAAAGAACCTATGCTGCTGTAGAATCGGATGAATGGACTAACGCCTTTATTCTGAGATGGATTGGTCGCTTCAATTATTATTATCATGACTGTTATTGCAATCTATTATTATTATTATTATTATTATGTTTTTGTTATTATTTGTCGGAACATATTCTATGGACGTGGAGTGCAAAGCAGGGTTTAATAATTAATAATCGTGTAAAGAGCCCTTGATTTTAGCTGAACTTATATCTTTGACGATGATTTGTATTTATAATATGTCCATAAAATATATAAAATGAAATAATTTGCAAGAAAAATTAAAAGATGTCATTTATACATTTCCAATCCATATAAATTTGTTGTATATTAGTGGTCAAAATCACGCATCAAATACCGTGCTTACATTTTGTCACATAGGGAGTAGATTAATATGCCTGTGTTACAGATGTGGAGTCAGAAGGAGGATTTAATGGAGTATTCTTCTCTTTAAGAAAGAACTGAAATTCCAAAAATCCACTTGTTATATGCTACTTTTGTGACGTTGGCGTCTTCCTTTTTATAGGTCACCGAGCAGCAGCAGCACGACGAGGAAGCCCTCTCTAACTATACTCCTCCTGCTTCTTCTTCTTGGGCGTCAACCTCTTCCTCTTCTTGCTCGCCTGGCTCAGGTGGTACGGACAGGGTGCCGCTACTGCCCAGCAAGATGGCTGACAACGAGAAGGGCGAGACGGTTGACATTTCCGATGATACTGCACACCAGATTAGCGTTGGTAATCATTTCTACCTTACTATTGCTTCCATGATAACAAGAAGAATAGCTCAGGCCACTGGCTGTTGGTGCTCCTTGTGGTGCATCTTAATTAGCTTGTTGCCATCAAGTCAAATGCCTATCGATAAATTCATCTGCTATAAAATTGATGCCATGTCGCAGCTGTTCTTTCTTTGTTTCAACCCAACTGAATTTCTATTTTACCCTCCAAGCGTTAAGACATTCATCATACTTTGATCAGAAAATGCAAATATAATAAAATAATGCTGATTTAGTCTGAACTAGGAAAGACACCCGTGCGTTGCACCGGAAAGAGCAATAAAATTTTGGCGCACCCAAATCTAGTATGCAAAAACATAAGCACACATCTACAGTACATATCAAAGACGTTCACACCATGATAGTTCCTAAATCATCATTAGGTCTTTATCATGGCTCTTGGAGCCTTTTGCATGTTTTCTACGATCCTTTGGTCTTTATCATTGCTAGTGTCATGGAGTTGGTATGCACTACATGAACTTAGTAGATGCTTATTTATATTATGAAACTTCAGTTCTTAGTTGGTGATGTGCGTTGTTCTTCATGTAACTCATATATGTACAGGGATGACGATTGAAATAGATGATGCTAATTGTATGTAGATTTTCTAGTGGATGATTTGTGGTTGTACACAGTGGTGGTTGTACATATAACTATTTAAGAATGAAACCAAGATCAATAGATGCAAGCAGCTAGTCAAATTCAGATCAAATTTAGGTAAAAGTCAAGTGCATGGCTAGAAAGTTTAAGTGCATCAAACACATGTTCAGAGCTGACCGAGGTTGTTATTACTTTCTGGGGAATTCATATCCTTTAACGACTTCCAGTCTTAAGCAAATATCGGGGTTCAACTTCTTTTACATGGTCTAATTAATAAGATTGTCTTAGCCTCTTTAGAGCAGAGTTACGTTGTACACTTGCAGTACCAGCCCAAAACCGCACCACCTGCACCGCTCTTCAGTTTTTCAGAAATTACTCTCACGGATATACTACTAAATAAGCACATAGGCAATATGGTCTGTAGTAATGCGGATGTCCTCGATTTTAAGCATGTAAGCTTCGGAATCACAATAACTCTGAATTTTGCTATACGCGGATGCGAGATGTGCAAAAAAAAAGACAAGGGCTATCTTCCAGATCGTGGAGACGAACAAAGGCCAGGATCCGGCAGCCGTGTAACCCGCCATCAGGACGTGGAGGGGAGGAGCACCAGGGCCTCGACCCTCTGGTCGCCCGATGCGGAGCTGCACTGCTGCAGCGGTGCAGTCGGCACCAGGGCCTCGACCCTCCGGCCGGCATGTTCAGATCTGTAGCGTGACCTCGGATTTCATGCCGACTCGGGGGAATCGGCGGTTACTTGATTTAAATGGGATGGGCGAATACCTTGACGGCGGTGGGTGGCTTCAGGCGTCGACGAAGCTCGCTTCTGGTGGTGTCTGGGTGTAGCCATCGCTGGCAGAGCAGGTAGCCAGGTTCTGGCCGTGGCGTGAGATTGGGGGAGAACACCTTTTTTAACTGAACCGTTTAATTAATTATAAGTTTACTTATAGGTGACAGAGGTCGGTAATTGCCCTAAATTGTAAGGACCAAGCGGTGTGCTTTATTATTAGGTATAGGTATAATTTTATTTTTTTGATGGCATTGGTGGGTAATTTATTTTTTGGTCAAAAGTTTTTTCACTTACAGGTGGCATTGGTGGGTAATTTATTTTTTGGTCAAAGGATAAAGCCGTCCAAAAAAGTGTAGGTACTACAAGAAACACTCCTTCCTTTATTATTAGGTATAGATATAGATATAAGTTTACTTATAGGTGGCAGAGGTCGGTAATTGCCCTAAATTGTAAGGACCAAGCGGTGTGCTTTATTATTAGGTATAGGTATAATTTTATTTTTTTCGATGGCATTGGTGGGTAATTTATTTTTTGGTCAAAAGTTTTTTCACTTACAGGTGGCATTGGTGGGTAATTTATTTTTTGGTCAAAGGGTAAAGCCGTCCAAAAAAGTGTAGGTACTACAAGAAACACTCCTTCCTTTATTATTAGGTATCTGAATTTTCAATGATGCCTCGTCTCACTGCTTCAGTATCTGAATCTAAAAATATGATGCAAACCATGTATCCTGCTCTGGGTTCAGGACCCAAAAAACATTATGCTTGTTATGATTCTTTGCAGCCTGATTCTTTTCTTCTGAATGCGATTCATGCATCCATATGTCTTCACTTATCACATATACTATTAACTCATAAAAGTTTCTGGTCATTTTCAGATCCTTGGTATCAAGTTGGATTCATCCTGACAACGGGGGTGAATAGTGCATATGTTCTAGGGTATTCGGGTTCGATTATGGTCCCTTTAGGCTGGATCGGTGGAACATGCGGCTTGCTCCTGGCTGCTGCAATATCGATGTATGCAAATGCTCTGCTTGGCCGCCTCCACGAAGCTGGTGGCAAACGCCATATCAGATACAGAGATCTTGCTGGACACATCTATGGTACACATTCATATATTCCTTTCCCCTATTGTAATGAGATATAAATTACTGCTTACATTCCTCAATATAAGACGTATCGGTAGTTCAATATGAACTATCAAAACATATTATATTTGCGAATCGAGGGATTATTACATTTTAAAAACAGGAGTTCACTCTATTTTTCTTTCAAGGACACACCCATATGTCCAAAGTTCTTGACTGCAAGGTTGGGGTTATTGAGGTCTTGGGTGAAAGATAGGTAGTTCTCATTTTTAATTCCTTCTTTTCCCATAGTGTGTACCAGCACTTCATTTTTTTCGCTTTCCTTTAATTTTGTGATTATTTTATATTATTTGGGTGCAATTAAATGAAATACTCCCTCCGACCCATATTAGTTGACTTGGATTTTTCTAAATTTAGATGAACCTATATACTAAATAGTGTCTAGATTCACTCAAATCTAGACAAATCCAAGTCAACTAATATGGGTCGGAGGGAGTATTTATTTTGTGATAAAATAAAGTTTGCTTCTGCAACATAATTAGTTTACCTTCTATTTTGATGACTGCAGGAAGAAAAATGTATGCACTTACATGGGCTCTACAATATATTAATCTGTTTATGATTAATACAGGATTTATTATCTTAGCTGGCCAAGCACTAAAGGTATAATAGCCATAACCACTCCCCCACAACCCCAACCACCTAAATTCTGTTTTGATGAAAACCAATCTGGTGAAAAATGTCTTCCTCTCTTCATTTCACCCCACCTTCTCTATAAAAACTCTGTTGGAAATTTGTCCATTGAGTTTATTTCCTGGGAGAACAGTTAAATTGTTTATGATAAGATCTGGCAAAGATATTTGTGTGATGTTTTTCCCTCCAAGACTTATTTGTGATTTTCTCTCTTCAGGCAATATATGTACTCTTTAGAGATGATGGACTTCTAAAACTACCCTACTGCATAGCATTAGCTGGGTTTGTCTGTGCTCTTTTTGCATTTGGAATTCCTTATCTATCTGCTCTCCGGATTTGGTTGGGATTCTCAACTGTTTTCAGTCTCATTTATATTGTGATAGCATTTGTGCTGTCGCTTAGAGATGGTAATGTCCTTTGGTTCCTTCTCACCAGTCTTGGCATATTCATTTATATTTTTGTTTGCTATACTATAAACTCTACTGGAGGTTTCGGCAATATGACAATATGTTTCATCACTTATTTTTTGAAGGTATAACCGCACCTGTAAAGGATTATAGTATTCCTGGATCACAGTCGAATAGAATCTTCACTACGATAGGTGCTGTAGCAAATCTTGTATTTGCGTACAACACTGGAATGCTTCCAGAAATTCAAGTGAGTCATTGTGCAGTAGCAAGTAAGGACGGTGAGTAGTTTATCTGCCATGAAACAACCTAATGTGTCTCATATATTGCAGGCAACTATAAGGCCTCCTGTGGTCAAGAACATGGAGAAGGCTCTCTGGTTCCAATTCACTATTGGTTCGTTGCCTCTGTATGCTGTGACCTTTATGGGTTACTGGGCTTATGGCTCGTCAACGTCAAGTTATCTACTGAATAGCGTTCATGGCCCAGCTTGGATAAAAGTTGTGGCAAATTTCTCGGCATTTCTTCAGACTGTCATAGCATTACATGTAGGTCCACCTTAGAATTGCTTAGTCCAATCCAGCAACGAATCATGGAGTTGACGGTTTTCCCTGGGTTAACTAACTTGAGTTTTTTTTGTAGATATTTGCAAGTCCAATGTACGAGTACTTGGACACGAGATTTGGCAGTGGACAAGGTGGGCCTTTTGCAATCCACAATGTTGTGTTCAGAGTTGCTGTTAGAGGAGGGTACCTGACGGTGAACACGTTGGTGGCTGCAATGCTCCCGTTCCTCGGCGACTTCATGAGCCTGACAGGCGCCCTGAGCACCTTCCCCCTCACATTCGTTCTTGCAAACCACATGTACCTGATGGTGAAGGGGCCCAAACTGTCTGCGTTCCAGAAAGGTTGGCACTGGCTGAATGTTGTTGGGTTCAGCCTGTTGTCTGTCACGGCCGCAGTTGCTGCACTTAGGCTTATCATACTTGATTCCAGCACTTACCACTTATTCGCTGATATGTGAGGCCAATTTTTTGTCTAGATTTCCACATTTTTTTAGGGGAGTCTGGGCTAGGTAAGTAGAGTATTTGAAACCCTCTATTGGAATAAAATAGCATCAATAGAAGAGGTGTTCCTTTATATGTGTTTGTCTAAACCTGTCGGAATTTGCCTGAAATATGCATTTGGTTAAGTTTCTTTCACGATGGATTCAACGACATGAAGCTGATGGCGACTGGTTTGGTAGTTAACAGAAGCAATGGACAAGGCTGTTTATTGGGCACCTGATGCCCGGACAGACTAATCTTGCTGCTGCTGTTTCTTTTGAAGATGGGAAGATGGGAACTTGGGATGAATTGCTCAAATCTTGCACCAATCGACAACATGGGATGTATGAATGTAGCTGGTAGTTTCGTGAAGAGTGCGCAGAGGCGGAGACGACATCATCTTTCACACCTGCAGCGATATCCGTTGTGCTGGTCATGCTCATGGCTTGGATTTAGAACCCCAGGAATACGGGTAGTCTTCTACAACTAGGGTTATAGGCGGCACCCCTTTTTCATGCTGCAAAACTGAAATCAGGCAAAAAGAGGTGAAAAACTAGTAGAATTTTAAAGCATGATTAGTGCAAATGTCCAACCCGCCTCGCTTGCAACCCTATCTACAACGAGAGCCCTTGTGTGACGCAATCGAGGCTGAGGCGAGATTGTGCGCAAGCGCAGTAGTTTAGGTACTTCGCCAGCTTCTCCCCTGGTTTAGCTTTGTGGAATGAGTTGTATGGCGTTGGGTTGGCCTTTTCTTGGACATGTATATAGAAACTGGTAGGCGTTGCCGCTAGCTGCAGAGTTCGATCGTCTCTGTTTTGCAAATTGATCTGCTTCGTCTATGGCTGTTGAAGGAAGAAGACAAAATAGGTGGCCATGTCCAGGTACTTTTCTAAACTACCGGAAGGCCGGTTTCCACTATCAAACTGACAATGGTTCAAAAACATCCCAACAGCAACCGGACTGCCAAGCAAACCAACAGAAAACAACAAAATAACAATGATCTCAAGTCGCAAATGCTAACTAGACTTAGTAAAATGGTTTAAATCAAATCAAATAGTACTAGTATAAAGTATTAGGTTTAGAGTGTGTTTGGTTTGAACCAAAGATTGGCCCTCCACATATTTGGCTATGGTTAAGGTTTTGTGCGACCATAATTTGGTAGGCCATTGGCATGTAACAAAAAGATAATCATACAAATAATGACCAGGACGTAAAGTTCTGGTTGTAACCTTTGGTAAGCTAAAGTTCTGCAATAAAAGACTGCATGCATGAATCGATGCAGAGGCCAGGACTATGTTCTCATCTCGAAAAATAAATATTATGACAACAAGCCAAACATACTTACATGAGTGCGTAATACAGATGCAAGTGGATCAATATTAGGGCACACTCTACCCCATTTAGTTTAATAAATAAAGTAAATTTTCAATGACATCATTGAAAAGTTAGTTTATTTTGTTGAACTAAAAAGGATAGAGGGCCTTTGTGTTGACCCACTTGCCTCTAGTGCGCAATATTGCCCGGAAGAGAACATTTACACATCATCTGATAGATTTATTTAGGGAACATCTTGGAAAGTGTCTTTGCCTCATCGTTCTCTTTATTTATTTATTTTTTCAAAAAATCATATTTACAAGTTTTTCTAAAAAATCTGAAAAAAATTCTGGACATAGTCAACATTGTATACTTACAAGAATGCTCGTAAGCCGAAACTCTTTATATTATGGGGTACACAAAAATGACAAAATCTGATAAAATTTAGAGATTTGAAACTATGCATACTCAGATTCATATTTTTGCATAGCTCATAACGTAAAATATTTGAAATTAATATTTTTCACATTTGTGAAATACATCATTGGCTATATCCTAAATTTTTCTTTTTCTTAAACTCAGGAATATGATCTCGGTTTTCTGAAAAAAGGGATCGCTAGTGCCATGTGCACCAAATATCCGATCACATCATCGGTTTTGCGAATAGGGATTTGTATTACTTAACGACAAAATTATGGCCCCCAGTCTAGGTATATATAGTGGCCCCAATCGTAACTTCTCTGGTCGACCCATATTAAAGGCTATTATCAAAGTAAAATGATACACATAATCCGGGGGTTCGCGTGACTCACATTCCTCGGCTCTTCACTGCGACGCGTGTCTACCTAGAGAACACAGTGATGGGTACGGGTCCCACCACCACCACACCCTTTAATTCATGTGGACTCTTCTTGTCCACTCGTTTTCCTTTCCTAGTTTCATCCTCTACCGACACACGTCTGCTCCTCCATAGAAACTCTCCACACATGTAGCTTCTCTGGCCAGCCGCCGTCCCACCTAAGCGTCGCTGCCGGCCGGCCGTCCCCGCTGTCGTTCTTCTTCCACCCATATGACGTCGTCCCTGCTATGCCACGTCTCTGCCCTGGCCTGCTCCTCGACCCTCCCAGTGGTCCACCACACGGCCCTGCCTATAATGGCTACCGGGCTTTGCTGCAAAGGGTGGTCAGACTTGCTACAAGAGGGTACCAGGCTTGCTACAATGGCGGCCAAGCTTTGCTACCGGCGGCTGCCGACCTTGGCTGCTACAACATCGGCCAAGCTTTGCTACCGGTGGCTGCTGACCTTGCTACAATGGCGACCAAGCTTTGCTACAACGGCGGCCAAGCTTTGCTGCCGGTGGTTGCTGGCCTTGCTACAAAAGACAGCCATCCTTGCTACCGATGGTGGGCGACATTGCTGCGAGCAGCGGAGTGTGATGTTGCTTCAAAGGGGTGACCGCCATTTGGTACGATGGCGAGGTGCATTTTCTATAGAGGCGATGCGACCTTGCTATAGGGGCGAGGCGCCGTTGCTACAGAGGCGACGACCTTGCTACAGAGGCGACGCACCTTGCTCTGAAGGTGAGGCGGCGTATGCTGCAAATCTCGACCACCGGCAACGATGTGTGCTGCACCGATGACTGCTTCGCCGTCAGGGCGCCATCGCGGTGCTACAGGCTGATCATTGTGGGGGCGCCTGCAAGTCCGCCATTGAGGGCTTTCCACGGTGCTACAAGCCGTCGGCGAGGCGCCGCCGGGGTGCTCATGTCGCTGTGGTGCAAGCCGGCCATTGTGGGGAGCATCGCGTTTCTTCAAGCAGGCCATCAAGGCGCCGCCGTGGTGCTGCAGTGTTGTGCTAGTTCGTGCATGTTCGGGATAGGGAAAGGGAGAGCAGTTTAGATCCTACGGCCGTGATTAGTTTAGTGAAACGGTTGGAGATCTGGGGGATCGGAGGGTTTGATCCCCTGGGGACGCGTAGTAGTGCTCATTATCAAATCATTTTATAATTAATATTCGGTATGGTCGGTGAAGAAAGAACATGTGAACCTGGGATACCGAGAGCCTTGAGCCGCAGATGCCGCAAAAGTGGTCAACCCCATAAATTTTGTGAACTTTTGCAGTGTTGGATAAAAAAATAACATAACAGATACAACAAAAGTTGTCAAAACCGTATTTCTTTAATAATTTTCCGCATAACTACTATGCATACAGAATATATTCAGTTTCCGAGTATGTTTTTAAGGTAAATCGAACGATCATTGCTTGACGGGGCAATTTCAGCACCAACCGCTCTCGCCGTCGACGCCGCCGCCAGTTGTGAAGGTCGATTCATAGCAAGGAGTCTTCTATTTTCGGCTAGTAGATTCGCTTCCCACATCTATTATCAATTTCTGGCCGCTATGGTCGCTGCCCAGAGCAGAAGCAGCTCGCCGGCAGGCCGAAACAGAACCGCACGCATCAAGCGGAGCAGCAGCAAGCAGCAAGCACGCATGCGAGCATCAAATCCTAAGTAGTAGATGATAAAATAGGGGGCAGAGACATGCGCGAGGGACAGGCAGAGGACGTGCGCGCACGCCTGCGATGAATACGACCCTGCGAAAAAGATGATAAAATATTCATAGAATATTCTATTTTACGTATAGTTATACAAAATCTGTTCTGTCAGAATAAATTTTTATTCATAGAAAAGTCGTTTGTGGTAAACCACAAATCTGTTTTGCGGTATCAGCGGATACCGCATATCTGTCGATCCGCAAAATTTTGCGCCTATAGACGGTACCAGACCCACAAACGAGCACTACCACGAGCAGCGCGAGCTTCGCCGTGTTTGCCGCCGCTCCGCACGCGAGCATCAGGCCTAAGTGGGCTTCTTCATCGTCGACTACTCCGACGACACCACTAACTCCGACGAGGAGTAGGCCTTCGCCACCGTAGATGCTCCGGTGAGTAGGTACCACCGGTAGATGCTAGGGCTAGTCTAGATGCAGGGCACGACATCTATTTTTGTTGTACATATGTAGATCTTGATGATCAAAAACCTCCCCCGTATTGATGAATCTGGTGCCAATTGATGTTTTAAATATGCAGTTACGTTTTTAATGCAACTGTTCAACACTAACTATTTTTATACTACCGTAAACCACGTTTGCAATACACGAGTTTGCGGTGTCTGTTAAATATGCTTTTATGGCGCCAGTGCAAACGTTTCCACGCCTATATTCATAAGTTGAGATGCGCGCGACGTGCAAAACAAGCGGGTAAGTCGATACGGTCAAATTTTTCTCTTGAATTGACATGATTTTAACTTATATGCTTAGGCCAAGTACAATAGAGAATACTTAGATCAGTGGTGCTTACGAAAATAAACCAGACTTTTCTTTAAGCACCAATGCTTATTACTACAGAAAAGGTGCCTAGTTAAGCAATTTTTCTTGTACAAATAAACACAGGTGCTTAAGCTATAAAACTGGTTTGTTTTTCTAAGCATTTTTCCTAAACATCTTGGAGTGTACATTCTCTTAGAGCATCTGCGGTAAAACAAATATAACTAACATTTACACTACCAAACGCCAAAAAATGTCTCCAACCTACTCTCTCCGTTTAGAAATATAAGATGTTTTTGCTTTACAAATCTAAAACATCTTATATTTCTAAACGGAGGGAGTATAATGTAGTATCTCAAACATCTTGGTGATGTAAGGTATTCTCTTAATCATAAATCGATCGTTAGTGAGTTAGACTGGTTCTCAACGCACGTCCATGATGCTCGAGCTGCACCACAGAAGAGATTACACGTATGTACGTGACAGAGACAGTTGATCATCGTAGGTATAAAACAACAACTGCTGCACTTACTTGTTTGCATGACCAAGCGCGTATTCCCACAGGCCAGAGTACCAATGCAAGCTTCCAATTTTGTAGTACAACTTGTACTATCGGTTTTCTCTTTTGAAAGGTGCTTAAACGTGCAAGTGGCAGATTGGTCGAATACATCTAGCTGGGTGAGAGCATCTCGAGGGGAAGTCACAAATGTTGTCCGTTTTTGTTCTACTGTACTAGTAGTTATATTCGATTTGGGGAGGTGGACATATGTTCACGATTTGTCCGCTCAGGCATCCAACTGCGGCCCGTGTTCTGTCCTCGTTTTGAAATCCGCAATATAGATTTGAACAAACATATAAAAGAAAGCTAAATTTAAATTTGTAAGTGCTAGGATGCTCACGGGCGTCGCCACTCCTTCGGTAGACGCTCGTAGAGCTTTTTGTCGCACTGCATGTGTCATCAGAGTTAGAAGGGCTCACCGATTCCTGGAGGAGCCATGCGGGTGGCCCAACGGCAAAAAAATTGTGCCGATGAACCCCGGGCTGGTGCTCGAAGACGTGGTCCCACTCACGAGACTTCTAACTGTAGTTAGGATCTGTGAGTAGATCCAGCGGGCGTTGTAGTCATTGCATGAAAATGGCGCACATGCGCTAGCTATCGGTCTACGAAGGTGGCTCCGGAACTCTATTTTGGTCTAGGTGTCACCCAGGTGGCATCTTTACCTTGTGGGGCCATGTGTAGGTGGAGGCCATCCACCGGGACTGCTCCTTGGAGATTCAGAAGTGGTACCAGGGCCTCCATCGGGAACGGCCGGCCGATGACTCCACGTGGTGGAACCCGGCGTGCTTGTTCTTGCGGCGGAAGAAAGAGCCGCCACATGATGAAATTCGCCTGGAGATGTGGGCACAGGGGATCTAGGGTTTGCGCACAGCGACACCGTCATTAAAGACTTGCGGAGGACGAGAGAGCTAGCGGTGTGGGCTAGGGTTTGAAGTGGATGAGTGATGTGCGGGTAAGATAGACTTTGTCAGCATGGTTGTGTATAAAAAGGTGCGTGGACTTAGTGTGGTTGACGGTTGGGCCCGTGTGAACACACGTGGAGACAGTTTGGGGCCAAATGACCTGATTACAAACAACAAACCGTGATGGGGATGCCATTGGATTACGTTTTTGGGCCTGTATTGTCCGCGCGGACTAAAATAGACACGGTTTGGGGCTGGCCTTGAAGACACTATGAATTCATGCATGTATAAGGTTCGAATAACTGTATTATATCATAGCTGGAGTATTATTATTACTTTTACACCCGTACTTATGTGCATGTTCCATCAGTCACAGTTTGCATAACTTTGCTACAATGTGTGACATAACTATAAGGCCAGGATCTAAGGTGGTAAACTTAGCGAGCAGCTGAGTATTGGTACCTTCTTGTTCCTTAAGCCGGCTTTCAATTTCCATGTCGATATCATGAATTTTTTCCCCTTGGGACCCCATACACGGCACACCAAAGCGATTTAGCATCTACACTCGGCTGCTGGCGTCGGAGCTGGTTCTCATGCCCTCCGCCGGCGGTTACACCTGTGAAGTGTGGAAACTTCGGATTGGATAACCGTCCCTCAAAGGGGTTTTGAGTTCCTTGTCTCTGATTTAGGGGCATCAACAACGATAAGAATAAATATCTTCAGTCCTCTCCAGATCTTCCCTAGAGGAGCGTCGACGGGCTAGAGTTTGGAGTCGATCATCAGGGTATCAGGACTCTGTGATAAGTGTTTGTCTATGGCGATGACGTTCAGCGGAGGGATGATGGTGCAACGTATTGGTGTCCTATGTTTCCACCTCCTCCTGATGAAGGTCGGCCATGTATGGCTTTATCGAATAATTTGCAAGTTTGGTGTCCCCTATCTCCGTTTGGCCAGAGTCGGGATTATCTCCGGACCTTTCTTGATACTAGCTTCTTTAGGATGGTGATCTCTCAGGATCATGGTCGTCGTCATCTTTTGGTCTATGTCGATGAATTCTCAGCCACTTGTTGTACAAGCATTCAGATGTTTTCAAGCTTTCTCCGACATGAGCTTCGCGCGCTGGAGGCCCAAAGGCGACACCGAACTTTTCTCATAGCGCGCCATCAAGGGATGCAGAAGGAAGATGCTACTGAACTTTTGAAGGACTTGTGTTTTATTTGTTTTTTTCTTACAATGATGTTCTTGCAAGGGTTGGTTTCAGATAATATTTGGAAACTTTTCCGCAAACAAAGTTCCTCACGGATAATCTAGACCACCTCAGACTGCTCTTATGCCTATGCTTCCGTTTCCACCAACTTTTGTTGTTTGGCAGACCGTCTTCCTTAGCTTCTTCACCTCTAAGTCGGCTGATTCTTCGAGGGCCTTTATGGAAGATTCATGCCGGTGATGATATTCAACCAACATCTTCTTTAGATCATTGTTTTTGCTCTTTAGCATCTCAAGATACTCAGCCGCCTCAATAGAGTTCCTTAGCCTTGGCAATAATGTCTTCATACAAACACAAAAGGACTATGTTAATGATAATGCAGAACATCTCATGACAAATGAAAAATAGGGAAGAATAACATACACTTGCCATTCTTGAGTTCCTCTTGCAAATTGGCAATGGTGGTATCCTTCTTGATATTGGACAACCTCACTCCATTGCTCCTTTGTTTTTTCTGGTCTGGCGCATCCCAAAGCTCCTTGTGGACCTTCTCATCCCGCTACAATACAGAAAAACATGGTTATAGATCGGGTTACAAATTACTCAAAGCCACAAGCCACCTAAAATTTAAGACGACATGAGTCTCGGGGGTACACTACTATGACCTGCAAAATTGATTTGAGCTTTTACCGATTATCATTGCTAAGTCGGATCAATGCTCAGGGGCTACATAATAATACAAGTACAAACTTTAACCTCTTTTTTGCTTCTAGAGTTTGACGAAGATGGTCATGAGGTTCCTTCACTGCAGAAGACTTTCGCGCTAATGGTCATCACCCAGTATCCTTCTTGATATTGTACATCCTCACACCAAGGGTCCTGCGCCACCCATGCTATTTCTCACCTCGAGCATCACCAGCCGTCCATATTCACCCCTAATTCGAAGTCCTGACCTAAAAATGCCTATAAAAGGTCCTAGGCGTGTCCTCAGAAGAAGCGACACAAAAACACAGAAACAAAACTAGTGAAGATTTTAGGGGGAGCTGCCGTTGGTGGGATATCTATCTTCTCCAACATCTCTAGCATCATCACCATGATGAAGAGGGAGTAGTACACCTGTAGACTATGGGTTTGTGGTAGTATCTTGATTTATTATCTCTTGTGCTATAATATTTTTAGTACCATATGAGCTACCCAACATGATTATGGTCATCTATGTAATTCCTATATGGTGAATCTTTATTCTATGAGTTGATATTTGAGATTGGAATTATAGTATGTATAAGATGTATTGGTAGATGCATATTATGTACCTCATTCTTAAGTACTTGATTTGATCCAACATGTATGAGAGAGCATGTGGGGGGACGTCTTTATTAGTTGGAGTAACATGGTGGTGGTGATTGGATAGTGACAGCAAAATCCAAGATCCACTATGGTTTTTACCTTTATTTTGGTACCTCACTAGGGATTAAGTAAATGCATGTGTTATAATATCATCTAGTGATATCCAAGATGAATGATCTTGTTAGTTCAAGGTAGCACATTTTTTATTCAAACATCATGGTAAAGTACCAAAGGCTATACTCTATTTATTCTTAATTCTAGATTGCATGGAGTTTTCCCTTTCTATGGGAGTATAAGTGGGATGTGTTGCATCATCTTTAAAATAGGACGTGGTGCCCATATGAATGCTTATCATACACATAATGCAGTTTCATCATTATTATATTTCTTATGAATTGTTTTATGTCCATTACACCTTATGAGAGAATAGACAAGTGAACACATGAACCTCAGTCCACTTTTTATTATATACAACTTTCCATCACTTTTATTTTATTTTATATTTTCTATGTTAATTAAATTCAAAAATACAAAAAAACTTTTACTAATAGCAAACACAAACAAAAAACCAAAAGGAAATTTACCTTATTGTTTTTTTACTTTGTTGTCTAGTTATAGGTTGTTTTTCCCTTTATTTATTTACAAGTTTATTTCAGTTTTAGTAATATAAAACCATGTGATTGATAACCACACTATGGAGTTGGGGACACAAGGAAAATACTTTGTTTTCTAGGTTGCTAGAAGAATACAAGGAAAGCGGTTCTTACAATTCCCTGATAGTTCAATATAAATGCTCAAGTCACCCTTGTGGGGGGGGGGATACGCTTTCTACAACACTCTGCACTTGGAGTCCCAACGAGTTGGTACACATGGAGTTGTTGCCATCAAGAATATTTTCCGATGCCGTTGTTGGGGAGTTGTCAACAACTACATCACAATCGCCACCTCATCAAGTTTGAAGCACAACTGAATTCCCACTACAACTGCCAGAACATTTTCTGGCACCGTTGCCAGTGAATTCAAGAGCTATATCACAACTTCATTATCATCAAGATAGGAGCACATCTTCAACTACACCACAATATATAGAACCTTTTCTGGCAGTGTTGTCATTAAGTTTGGAATGAAGACCATCTTCTTAGCACCATCACTATCTTTGTGCAAAACACCTAAGCTTGGGGAGGTTGCACCATTGTGAGCTTTTCTTTTCCTTTAGATTTGCAAAGAATTGTGTGTCTTGTATTTTGTATTTTGTTTTTTTATTATTGTTTTACCTTTTTACTATAAAAAATCCATAAAAACCATTTTGCATCATATCAACCTCAAAGGCATCTCTTAGTGACGAGGAAAACAATTTTAATCAATAACCTAGAGAATCTTTAATGAAGCCTGGTATAGAATGCAAGAGATTAGGGAAATTGTCCTAATAATTATTCCCAAACCATGATAATGAAAATATTCCATAATGGTTTAGAGGTGTGGTCAAAATTATTCCTAAATGCTTAGACAAGTGGGCGATTGACGCATGTAAAATTCATACATGACCTTTGTAGTTTATTGATACATATTCATATGTACTTGCATCATGTTAGTAGTTATTACCCATGTTATTAATGATTTTGGGTATTTTCTAAACAATCCCCTCTCCTTTGGTTCTAACTCTGTAGAAAACCCTATTTTGTTTATTTTTATCTTTCAGGGACCTAAACAAAGTCAAATGGACCAGAGATTTTTTTAGGGTTATTTTTTTGCAAGGAGAAGAATATGGAGCACAAGGAGGTCACCAGGGGCCTCATCATATGTGAAAGAGTCCAAGTGGCACATGTCTACTTGGTGATTGCGCCACCACCCTCCATTCGGGCCTCGTTGCTCAGATGTCGTTGATTCCACTTCCATCCTCTTCGTATTGACCTAAACATTCTTTAAAAAGGGTCCTTGATGCGATATCATAAAATACTGAGGTTGATATCGAAAACCACAAAACAGAGAGTCTGCAGGACTCCACCAGGGGAGATCGAAGGGGGAACTGCTGCCGGAATGGCCTTCGGTTGCCTCCACCCCCTTCGGTGTGATCATCATCAACATCTACTGTGAGATCATCTCCATCCCTCTACTATAATATCTTGGCAAACATGATGCGTGATGCAATCTATTGTTTTCCATGATCTATTTTATCTCTATGACTATCTTTGAGTAGTGATCTATTTGTGGCAATTGTGAAATAGTTTGTTGTTGGTTGCATACAAGTATATGTTATATTCTATGATGATCTTATGTACCAACGTATGAGTGCACACATATGTTGGGGGATGCATAAGGTTGTCAATAGTGTATGTTGATAGGAGGAGGGGCGATCGGAGATTGACAAAAACTATGTCTCAAGTCTTAAATATACATGCTATGTTAATTCATGGTTAACTAACAGGGGATAAGTTACGGAGACCTTGAAACTTACAATGTTGAATGGACTCTATGTGTTAATAACTCCCTTGATTGATCCTAACCGACATTGGGATCAATCACTAGTGTGGTGTATTTGTGCAGTAACTTGGCTGCACCTATTTATGGCTCCTCTCTAGAAGAAACAAAAAAAGAATGTCCATGTGATTCACTAGTTGTGACAACTAAACGAATGAAATAATAATTTTAATAAAAACTTGCTCCCTTGAGTTACTTGCTTTCACTTTACTTGTTGTTACTTTACTTGCAATAGTTTACTTCCTGTTATTACTTTCAGCACTTTACCGTTTTCTAGTTAGAAGTAAAAGTACGTTACATCTCTAGTTCATTGCTTTAAATAGAAGGCCATATTAGTGGGTTATAGGGATTTATAGAATAGATAGTTTACCTTTAGCTCCTCGTGGGTTCGACACTCAAATACTTGTCGAATTGTACTACAGTAGTTCCCTGCCCTTGGGGATTATCAACGATTGACTATAGGAGACCTACGTTCTCTAACCTTGTTGTGTCAAATTTATTTGGAAATCTACGATAAACCAAGGAAGAAATTGAGTTTGAACAACTAAAAAAATCTTTGGAATAAGTTATTATCATTTTGCAGTACTCGGTTAAAATAGCTCCTAGTAGAGATAACATAAATCAAATTTGTATCTACACAAGAACAAAACTTAAAACCCTTCATGATGGTTTTCATACTCTTGTTAGGAAAATGGAAGATATGGAGCACCATGTCAAAATCAAAGAATGTTTAATTGAGAATGTCCACTATAAGATAATTTTTCTGAGTCGTCTCTTAGGACATGCTAAATATTTGGTAAACTTTTGTAGAGAATAAAGCGAGGAAGAAAATAGTAAAAGAAGGAAGTTAGTGGATATAATAAAAGAAGAAAAAGAATCTACTATGCTAGCAGTCAAAGAAAACAAGAGAAACACAAAGAGGAAGTTAAAATTCTTAGTGGAGTAAATTAACCTCTACTAGATTTTGATAGATGTAGCTTGCATGAACTCATCAATATATTACAAAAACTTCTAATGATCGTTCTATTAATGTTTAGAAAGCAAGATCTGAATCATACATAGCAAACTATGTCATAAAAGAAAAGATAGAAATATACAATAATGAAGCTATGATACCACCAAATCTTGGGGATGCTTGCCTCTCCAAAATATTAATCACTATTGGCAATTAAATTCACCATGCTATATTATATCTAGGATCTAGTGTTTTAGTTTTGTCAAAATAATTGTATGACTTGCTTGAACTAAAAAGTATGGAAAAATGCTCCATAGATCATTTACTTGTTGATGTTTCTACCAAGCATGCTTTAGGTAGGTTTAATGATGTTATGGTTGAATTGCATGTAAATTTTGTTCCTATTGATTTTATTATTATGGATATGGGGAGTAAAACATCTAGTCCTATTATCTTGGGAAGACATTTTTTGAGAACCATAGGGGCTGTCATTGATGCAAAAGAAGGGAATGTAAAGTTTCAGTTCCCTCATAAGAAGTGCATGGAAAACTTCCCAAGAAATATGGAGATTTCACCATGGTACAAGCTAGCACATGATCTCCATCCATCTTAAACTAAGTAAGTAAAGCCTAGCTATATGTCTATAAAGAAAGTGCTTTTCAGGAGGCAACCCAGTTGTTTTAGTTTTTTTTGCGCTCTTGTTGTAGCAAGAGATTTTCTTTTAGTTTATCTTAAGTAGTTTTTAATAAAGCACCAAGTTTAACACATTTGGATGATAAGTTGATAAAACATATGGAGCTATAAATTCCTATATACTATTTACTAAACAATTCTTTGATTTTTTTGTAACACTGATTATGCTCATATTTATATTGTAGTTGCAACTTTTCATCCCCTATATAAATAAAAGTTCACAAAAATTTCTGACATGTTTAAGTAGGCAAAACAATTACGTTCTTCTGTTGCTGTTTTTCTGGATAGATTCTGTCTTTTGTTGTTTAAGCCATTATTTTGAGTTTTAACTTTATTATCTATGAGTATTTTGATATTTTGGGAATGTATAAAACTTAATATACCTACTAGACACTTCAAATAAAATATTTTTAAAGATTTATATGGTCGCTAGCAATATATCTTTGTGCCTACTACTGTAACCCCATAAAAAGAAATGGGAGGAAAGTTTTGTGTTGAAGTTTTTTCATAAGGAATGGAGGATACCATGAGTTATCCAAGAATAGTGAAAATCATAAGCTTGTGGATGTCCAAGGCACCCGATAGGACCTATTACACTCACAGTTTGCAAACCTCTAAACTTTGTTTTTCGAGCAACATACGCATAAACTTGGAGCCTCTTTATCTAGTTTTATGTTTTCTTTTGCATTTTTATATTTTAAATAATGAGACGAATATTGGAAATATGCCCTAAAGACAAATAATAATATGGATCATTATCATATTTCACGAAGTTTATAATCAAGTTTTATTTCATGCTATAACTGTACTGAGAGGAAACATCAATACACGTGTGATATGTAAACAACCAGGAGTTCCTAGTGAATCTCTAGTCACTGGTTCATTGGTCAACAGATGATCAAGGTTTCATGATCATGTGGCTTTTTATGCGAAATTAAAATGGAGTCACCTCATTGGGAGAATGAGATGGTGAACATACCCAATCTAAGCATCATAACACGATCATTTCATAAAGTTCAAGTTGCGATAATTAGGAAACATAGTGACTTGTTCCTTAGACCGTGAGACCATATTTAATCATTGTCACCCGAGAGTGCCTTGAGAGCATCAAACTTCACTCGATAAAATGGTGATCATAAAGGTGTGATCGGGTACATCAAAGGGGCAGGTTAAGGCGTATGTGTCAAGAGCGAGATCCGTCCATCCGCGTGATGTAAGATACTCTAGGCCCACTAGGATAAGTTATATCCATGAGTTGCGCAGCATGTGACTAGGTCATAGGGATATCACTTATCGGGACAAGACATTGTCGGTAACAAGTTTGAACCCGATATGGTGATGTTGTTGATCAAATCTCGAAGAATGCAAGTTACATAGAGACAAAAGGAATATGACACATCATTGATGGTTCAACGAAAAAGTTTCGTGGGATGCGCATGGGTCATTATGGGCATCCATGTCCCGCTAATGATCATTGGTCCGAGAGGGGTCTCTACCATGTATGGAGTGTTCCCGAACTATAGGGTAACACGCTTAAGGGTTTGACGTGGCTTGAAGATCATTTTGGTATCATCAAAATCACCGAATAAAAGAGAGGGAGGAACCGAAAGGGTTCCGGGAAGGTCCGGAGGATGTACGGAGTGGGATGGAAGGAGTTCCATAGCCACGAGAATTAAATAATTTGTAAATAGATGTTAAATATTGATTTAGTTATTTATTTATATCGATTTAATAAAAGAAAAGGAATTAAAATGGTCAAATTTCCTATTGGGCCAATTCTCTATGGGGAAAGGCCCATGAGGGGAGAAGCCAAAAGGGAGGAGAGGGAGGAGGTGGCCAGCTGGGCCCCAGGGCACCCACACGGGGCCCATAGTATCCTTGTACTCCAGCCAAGCCCCTCCCCCTCCTCTACTTTTTTAGTCCCACGTGCCTTAGCCATTGAGATTTGGGGTCTCCTTCCCCTATGTAAGAAGAGGCATATGGAGGCAATTAAATCATCAGAAAATAAACAAACGCTTCCTAGCTTTGGGAAAAGATTCTTGTCGTCTCTCTCTCTCTCTCTCTCTCTCTCCTGAGGCCATGGTCCCAAGTTTGGACTGCACGAACGGGGGACTTCTTCATCGCAGAGCGCCGTGGCGCTGCAGGGTTCGGATCCAAAAGATCTACTTCTGCGATCTCTGCTGGATCAGAGGAGCGGGAACCATCGTCAAGCACCGGATGTGTGCAACTCCCTCGGGGGTGCTGCACTTGCAGCACCTGGAGTTGTTGGAGCCGCTGGAGCCATCGGACTTCCGAACGACCCTAAGGTAGGATCAGTACGGCTACATCAACCATGTTCTCCTAAACATTGACAAAGCTTTTCGGTCTTCTGTCACATCCCAAAATTCTCCTAATTTTGGAATGTGAAATAAATAAATAAGTTTGATTGATTGTTTGACTATGTTGAAAATTCTCAAAGAGAAGAAACTTTTTGAATAGAAAATCCTCTCAACCATGAATTCAAAATCTTATATTCTTTTGTTAAGACCTAAGTAGCCATATAGGCAAAAGGGCATGGATTGATTATGGATTGTAGAATTGGTGTGCAAGATTTCAAAATGAAAATCATGAAGCATTCATAAGCATTTCATCCATGCAAAGTTCTCACAAACTAAATCCAAATCCTGGTATCTAAATCCTATAGTTGATTCGCCCAAATGTTCCTAAGGGTAATTAAATTGACTTATTAAAACCCACTGTTGCTAAGGCATAAATTATTGATAATTATAGCCTAAAGAGATCCAATTAATACTACAAAATTTTAGAAACAAAATTGAGCTCATTTGGAGCTAGTATGAAAAAGTTATGAAATAAATACAAACACATAAAGATATAAATAAAATGAAATATACAAGAATATATAAATCCACCTAATGAACTAGTAAAAAGATTACAAATTTGATCCCATAATGATCTATTCGATTTTAGAAAATTTTAGAAACAAGAATCATGTCATTTGGAGTTCGTATGCAAAAGATATAAGGGAAACAAGTAAATAGAAAAAGAAAAAGAAAAGGAAAAAAAAACCTAATGGGCCGGCCCACCCGGATCGAACCAGCACGCACGGGAAGGATGGATCGATTGGTTGCTTTAAAAAGCGTGCAAAATCTGCTTTGTTAAACCTATCTCTATTCAAACTGCTATAACTTTTTATCTACAACTCCGAATCGACTTCCGTTTGTTTCTACTTGTTCCCTATTTCAATACCTATGTCTACAACATCCTAAATCTCCATATAAACTCGTGGAGCCACAGCTGTACGAGTTTCTCTTCTCGAAATCCCGAATCTACACATGCCCGAATCTTATTTCGGTTTTTAACCCATCTAGACTTCGTCGTTTGCCTTCGGTCAAAAAACGAAAGTTGTAGGAATCGTCGAAATATTTCAATCCCGACAAACCTCACCTCTTTTCATCCACCACAGCCGGAGAATTTTGTATCGCAATATTTCAGATCTTACGGTGTAAATCCAAGATGTACTCGCGCTCGTTTCTTCAAATCCAAATTCCTTTGGTGAGAATGTAGGAATAATATACTAACCCCTGCAGGGTGTATAAACTAAGTGCTTAGCCGTGTCCCCGGTTAAGGACAATTTGAGCGACCTGATACTGATGCTATGATATTTCTTACTCATCCTTATTTCTTAATTACTTAAAACTTGTTGGGTAAACATAATTGGGTAGGAGCACCTGGGAGTGAACCAGAGTGTCCTATTTATCGTATTGGAAAACTATTTTGTTACAAATATTAGGATAAAACTGTTGCTTTATGCAAATGAGCCTGAACTTCACTTGGCCAAATAAGCATGTAGTTGATAGATCTATTGTTAACCACTTTAGCCTACTTGCCATACACTCAATGTATTGACCATTCGTGGCTGCAACGTTTCATGTTGCAGGTTATATCGTATCTGAGTGATCGTTCATAGGTCGCGAGACTCCACTCAAAAATTGTTCGCCTGTGGCACATTTGAAGGATGGAGATCTACCTTGTATTCGTTTTCCGCTATGTACTTGAATAAATAATGTAAATTTTGGATCACATTCGTTGTATTTATGATGCACAGTTATATTTGGTATCATTTTGTATTGTGTGTGCCAGTGAACCGATCCAGGGATTGGCACTATACACATGAACTCAGCCTTATCAGGCAAGGGTGTTACAAGATGGTATCAAAGCTGTGTGTTGGCTGTAGGATTGTGACCTTAGAAATAGATTAGCAATAGAAGACCTCTATTAGGAGAACTATCATATTTTATACTTATTAGAGTTCTTATATTCCTTGTCTATCTTTTCTATAACCTCTTCTTGTTCAAAATTTGTAGTTGTCCATTCTTATGATACCTATATGAGAGTTAGCTAAGTAAACGAACAAATAGTATGACATAAATAAACATCTCATCAAGTTTGGTTAGGTCTAGACCACCATATTCTATCTCTTTAGGAGATCATCGCTATCGTGTTAGCATATTGTTCTTACCAACTTATGTGGTATGGCAATATAGGTTGTTTGCTTGTTTGTATTGAGCTATTTTGTGTGATGCTTTGTTTAGGATCAGTTAGTTTTGAACTCTAATGTTTCTGAAATTGTGATGAGGTTTTTAAATTAGTTTAATGGTGTGAATTGATTGAAATTCGTGACTTTACTGCTGTGCATGACCTGTTGTACCGCGCGATTTTTCATATTTTACTGGTAACTCAGAAAAATCCAAAAAAATAGGATCTGGAGCGTAATTACCTGTAGTACATGCAAAAAAATTGGCTAAAATTCCTGACGAGTTTAAGTCGGTCAGAAAAATTCGTGAAGTCTGCTGTACCGTTTTGACAGATTTTGTTTATTGCTTATATGTTGCTATGTTTTACTCTAGTATTGTTCCCAATGCTTTCAAACTATTTTGTGGTTATATACTGCTATATTTAGACCCCTATAATACTATTATACAAGTGTTTGATTGTGTGTTTATCGCCTATGATTGTTTCCTTGTTTGTAACATTGATTGCTTCATATAGTTATGGGTAGGATTATTTTCTTAGTCGTTTCTTTCCTATAGAATCTATTCTTCCCTATCTTGAACCCTTGGAGATATAATGATGTGTTAAGTGGAAGGTTTGACAACGCAATGCATTTAGGAAGGAGAATGCTTTGTCTAATGAAAAAAAAGGATGTGGGAGTATGAAGTGTTGAAATGATGTTATATAGTAGATTACGCAACCTGAAAGTTAAAGTATCGATAGTTTAGTTTTAGTAGTAGCTTTGTTGATTGAATACATGGGAGTATATATAGAGCATTAGTTCGTGCCCATGGAAACATTCTTCAAGGCAAGTGAGAATGCCAGAGTGATAGAAAAACGTGATTCACCTAATCTCATACAGGGTAATGATTTGGGTGCAGGATGGATTGATCACCATTCCTACTACTCTTATTATTCGCCCTTGTACCGTTGGCTTTGCGAATCTTGAGTACCCTTTTCAACCTCAGCAGAGAGTCGATGTTGAGCCTAAACCCTAGAATGGTATATTGTTACACCCTTCTAAAAGCATCCATTGCTAAGCGTAGGAATATACGGTAAGAATGAATCTCAACCATGATTAATGGTTATCGTGAAGTAAACATTCCCTATTTGCCCACCATGAGAGTTTTGCTAGTTTAAGAAGTGCTTTCTCGGAAAATATCAATCATGATGTTTAGAATGTGCAATGAAAACCAATTGAGCCAAGTGAATCCTCGATAAATGACCTAGTCAATTTTATTTTAAGGGTGGTAACATCCTAATGGATCCCGAACCTTTCTTTCTTTCTAGTCTTCCCAAATATCGGGACGAGATTTATTTTAAGAGTGGTAGTCTGTCACATCCCAAAATATTCCTAATTTTGGAATGTGAAATAAATAGATAAGTTTGATTGATTGTTTGACTATGTTGAAAATTCTCAAAGAGAAGAAACTTTTTGAATAGAAAATCCTCTCAACCATGAATTCAAAATCTTATATTCTTTTGTTAAGACCTAAGTAGCCATATAGGAAAAAGGGCATGGATTGATTATGGATTGTAGAATTGGTGTGCAAGATTTCAAAATGAAAATCATGAAGCATTCATAAGCATTTCATCCATGCAAAGTTCTCACAAACTAAATCCAAATCCTGGTATCTAAATCCTATAGTTGATTCGCCCAAATGTTCCTAAGGGTAATTAAATTGACTTATTAAAACCCACTGTTGCTAAGGCATAAATTATTGATAATTATAGCCTAAAGAAATCCAATTAATACTACAAAATTTTAGAAACAAAATTGAGCTCATTTGGAGCTAGTATGAAAAAGTTATGAAATAAATACAAACACATAAAGATATAAATAAAATGAAATATACAAGAATATATAAATCCACCTACTTCCAAACTAGTAAAAAGATTACAAATTTGATCCCATAATGATCTATTCGATTTTAGAAATTTTTAGAAACAAGAATCATGTCATTTGGAGTTCGTATGCAAAAGATATAAGGGAAACAAGTAAATAGAAAAAGAAAAAGAAAAGGAAAAAAAACTAATGGGCCGGCCCACCCGGATCGAACCAGCACGCACGGGAAGGATGGATCGATTGGTTGCTTTAAAAAGCGTGCAAAATCTGTTTTGTTAAACCTATCTCTATTCAAATTGCTATAACTTTTTATCTACAACTCCGAATCGACTTCCGTTTGTTTCTACTTGTTCCCTATTTCAATACCTATCTCTACAACATCTTAAATCTCCATATAAACTCGTGGAGACACAGATGTACGAGTTTCTCTTCTCGAAATCCCGAATCTACACATGCCCGAATCTTATTTCGCTTTTTAACCCATCTAGACTTCGTCGTTTGCCTTTGGTCAAAAAACGAAAGTTGTAGGAATCGTCGAAATCTTTCAATCCCGACAAACCTCACCTCTTTTCATCCACCATAGCCGGAGAATTTCGTATCACAATATTTCAGATCTTACGGTGTAAATCCAAGATGTACTCGCGCTCGTTTCTTCAAATCCAAATTCCTTTGGTGAGAAGGTAGGAATAATGATTCCCCACAACTTTCATGTTCTAAGTTTTTCAATTTGACCTATGGATTTGTCCCTCTAACACAGATCTGTTTCTTGTCTATTCTAAGCCAAAATCGGGTCAATCTCTTCTTCTAGCCACCGGATCCTATCCAGACGGTCGAGATCCAATCAAACCGGTGCGTGCCATATCCTCAACCCGGTCAGCTTCCTCATAAACGCCACGTCAACGTCAGGTCAACATCTAGTCCCCGTCAGCATGCAAAGTCAACCTGTCCAGTCAGCGGAATATTCACTGGAATATTTCGTTCGAATTTAAAATTGCATATTATAGAGCTAACTTGTAAAATTCATTAGAAATTCATACCACGTCCAAAAATTGCGTATAATATACCAAATTGAAGATAATTTTACGTAGAATCATCTTATCAGACTAGATCCAACTTTTACTGTACATGGTTACTGCAGTAATTTAATTAGTTTTAATGGTCTTTTAGGTTAATAAATTCATAAGAAATTATCTGTAACTCCGAAAAATATGAACAATATATCAAATTGAAGCTACTGTAATGTTCATTAATAATATCTGGTTGGATCTAGCCTTTGCCGACTATTTAACCCGTAGTAATTTAATTAGTTTTAATGGCTTTATAAATCATTAAATTCATAGTAAATTAACTGCTTGTCACAAAAATATAAATGATATACCGATGGAAAGCTGGTTCCATGTAGATCATCAACATGCAATTATTTCAGCATTTTACTGTAAGGTTTTACCGTGAAAATTTAAATGGTTTAATGGCCTATTTAGAGTAATAAATTCATAAGAAAATAAATACTATTCAGAAAATTACAAATAATATGTCCCTGAAATCACAATTCCGTGGAGATTACAGATATAATTTTAGTTTTGATTTTTAGACAACAAAAACTATATGAATCATTTAAAACCCATTAAACACTATTTAAATCATACAAAAAGATCTATAACTCCGATTAGGGTGAATCCAACGCCTACTGGTTCGTATTAACGTCCTCTATCCAATAAACCCAAGAACCAAATTTAATTCGACAGTTAGAACAGACATTACAACAGAACTATTAAAAACCCTATATTGGCAAGTAATTATTAATAACAAGTACTCCATTGCATTAATTGGCCTCTTGCATGCATCATATAGTTCAATATTGTTTAGAGAACTAAAATAACAACCATTGTGACTTATTAAATTGTCATGCATGCATTTGTTGTATTTGTTTGATCTCTATGTGCTATTGTTTATGTTGTATGCAATTGTTTGATCGATAGATTACGAGGAGTGCAACGTGTGTGATTGCAACTACTATGATTGCAAGTATTGTGGTTATGACGAGTGCAACCATTATATCTATGAGAATTGTGAGGATTATCTAATCGACTACGTCTACAACAAAGGCAAGTGGTGCTATCTTGGTCATAAATGTCCTATTGTTTTCCTATGCATTGCAGATGTTTTTGTAGAATTGCATCTATAGGAATTGATGTGTATATGCTATGCTATATCCCATATTATTCCCTAGTATTCCTTGTTTATAAGCCATCGTATTGGTAGATTGCTTAGTTATGCTATTTAGACGAGGAAGGGAATCACATCATGAAAAGTTATATGTTTTGAAAGGCTTATGTTTTGCTAAATGACAAACCAATATGTTTTAATGAACCACCTGGGCGGAATGGCATTGATTGGGTCATCGAGTGTATTTATGGTGGGGAATGCCGCCCAGGACACTGAGAAATGATTGGTTTCTTTGTTTGGAAGCTTTCGTGTGCAACCATGTGCCAATAATGGAATGGGCAGTTGGTTGGACTTAGTAGGTTGTGGTAACTCGAACCCGCGTATCCAGAGATGTAGATAGTGTAGGTTGGACCGGTGCGCGTTGGGATTGGGGAGCTACTTCCCGAACGGTTCCTTCTTGGACTTCTCCCTATCATCACCCAATATGAGAGTGGTGGTACGAGCTGGGCTGGCCAAGTCACATGGGTAAAGTGTACTAACCCCTGCAGGGTGTATAAACTAAGTGCTTAGCCGTGTCCCCGGTTAAGGACAATTTGAGCGACCTGATACCGATGCTATGATATTTCTTATTCATCCTTATTTCTTAATTACTTAAAACTTGTTGGGTGAACATAATTGGGTAGGAGCACCTGGGAGTGAACCAGTGTGTCCTATTTATCGTATTGGAAAACTATTTTGTTACAAATGTTAGGATAAAACTGTTGCTTTATGCAAATGAGCCTGAACTCCACTTGGCCAAATAAGCATGTAGTTGATAGATCTGTTGTTAACCACTTTAGCCTACTTGCCATACATTCAATGTATTGACCATTCGTGGCTGCAACGTTTCATGTTGCAGGTTATATCGTATCTGAGTGATCGTTCATAGGTCGCGAGACTCCACTCAACAATTGTTCGCCTGTGGCACATTTGAAGGATGGAGATCTACCTTGTATTCGTTTTCCGCTGTGTACTTGAATAAATAATGTAAATTCTAGATCATATTCGTTGTATTTATGATGCACAGTTATATTTGGTATCATTTTGTACTGTGTGTGCCAGTGAACCGATCCAGGGATTGGCACTATACACATGAACTCAGCCTTATCAGGCGAGGGTGTTACAAGATGGTATCAGAGCTGTGTGTTGGCTGTAGGATCGTGACCTTAGAAATGGATTAGCAATAAAAGACCTCTATTAGGAGAACTATCATATTATATACTTATTAGAGTTCTTATATTCCTTGTCTATCTTTTCTATAACCTCTTCTTGTTCAAAATTTGTAGTTGTCCATTCTTATGATACCTATATGAGAGTTAGCTAAGTAAAATAACAAATAGTATGACATAAATAAACATATCATCAAGTTTGGTTAGGTCTAGACCACCATATTCTATCTCTTTAGGAGATCATCGCTATCGTGTTAGCATATTGTTCTTACCAACTTATGTGGTATGACAATATAGGTTGTTTGCTTGTTTGTATTGAGCTATTTTGTGATGCTTTGTTTAGGATCAGTTAGTTTTGAACTCTAATGTTTCTGAAATTGTGATGAGGTTTTTAAATTAGTTTAATGGTGTGAATTGATTGAAATTCGTGACTTTACTGCTGTGCATGACCTGTTGTACCGCGCGATTTTTCATATTTTACTGATAACTCAGAAAAATCCAAAAAAATAGGATCTAGAGCGGAATTACCTGTAGTACAAGCACAAAAATTGGCTAAAATTCCTGACGAGTTTAAGTCGGTCAGAAAAATTCGTGAAATCTGCTGTACCGTTTTGACAGATTTTGTTTATTGCTTATATGTTGCTATGTTTTACTCTAGTATTGTTCCCAATGCTTTCCCAATGCTGTACCATGGTGAAGAAGTGACTCGTTCGTGCAGACCTAGCAACGGGGCCACAGTCAAGGGAGAGAGAGAAGAGAGAGGTGATGGCTGTGAAATATAACCATCCACGTCCACATTTAAACTAGATATTATTCATATATTTGATGAAATATCTCTCTATTTCCTGCCACTAATGCCTAATGATCAGAGGGGTATGTGATCCTTTCTTGCTATTTTTGCCTGCGCAGATAATGACGTATCATAAAGAGAATCACTACATAAATGCCAAAGATACGAGATTTCCAATATGCCAAAGAAATCAGGAGACGTGAGGAGGCAACTGCAAGTTTAACGACCAACTATACGGCTCGCCACCGTATAGTTGCGGCCGTATAGTTTGCACCGACCTCCTTAGGTCAAACAGAACAACTTTCGTGAAGGGACCCCTATATAAAGAGTCTTCAAGCGACGAGAAACGAGCCGCCCCCGACTCCATAACATTGCTCCTTTCATCCTCAACTCTCCCTGCCGCCACGCCGGAGGAATAGATCTAGATCTAAACCTCTAAACCCTTTTCCACCACCATATCCATCTTCCACCACTTGTAATAGTAGATCTCATATCCAATTGGCGACATTGTAAGACTATTTTTATCAACTCTATGATATCTATTATAATGTTTATGATTGTCGATTTCATCTCTATGTGTGAGTAATTCTCCTTGAGCTAAGAGCTTTAGCCTCGCCATGTAGCTTTTGTGCATGTTATTTATCATAGATGGGATCATGTATTAGTTTGTATAATTTGATGATTGTAGTACCCTCTATTTCCTCAATCTAAGGACTTGTCAGGTACCCAAGACCCCGATGATTGATCCAAGTAAAGGGAGTGTGAGTAATGACTGGTCTGCAAGATATGAACCCTAGTGACAAAAAGGGTAGTATGGCTGTACGTGAGGAACTTACTTGGGATTAATGGTGACATCACTATGCATATCATTAGTTCTCTTTCTTCCATGGATGAGACTAGTAGGTTATTGCCATAAGCGGTTGCGGAGGCGATAAAATTTATGGATGCACTGCCCACATATAATTATCTTGCTCTAAAAATAACATGAGTACTTTATTACTATCTATTATTCCCATCAGATGTTTTGTACAGCTACTGTTGAAAACCGAATACCCTAGGACCTCTCTCTCCATCGTCAATAACAACAAGATTGCAAACTCTTGGTCCAGTGAAAACGCAACAGGAATTCTAAAACTCTCAAAGGTCCGTTAAGGTAATCTCATTTTGCTTTCTGCTTCCCGAGGATTCGATAAACCTAGGTCTACTAGGGAAACGAGCTATACTACATCCGTAATACGGATCGAAGGTATCAACCTTTTTGTGGCGCCGTTGCCGGGGAGGCAATAGCTACCCTTGTGAGGTTAGTAGGAACCTTGCTAGTTTAAAATTGTCATTTTTAATTTTGTTAGTTTGCTCTTAGTTTTTATTTGAAAAACCAAAAAAATTAGTTTATCTTTTTAATTCTTGCTTTATCATCATTAGTACTTGTTTATGAAAATACAAAAACATATGAAGTATGGATGAAAAGAAGCTTGGGGAGTTTGCAACTCCTAAAAATGATTATTTGCGTACTCCTATTACTCAGCCATCAATTACTGCTGAAGATTATGAAATTAAGCCCCACTATTTAAGTTTGGTTCAACAGAATCAATTTGGAGGCTCTTCTATAGAAGATACAGGTATGCACTTGAATACTTTCACTGAAATATGTGATATGATGCGCATTAAAGATGTTGACCCCGATGCGGTCAAATTGCACTTATTTCCTTTCTCTCTTAGAGGAAGAGCAAAATAATGGTTGCTATCTTTGCCTAGAAATACTATTGCATCATGGGTGGAATGTACTTCTTTATTTATGACTAAATTCTTTCCACCTGCAAAGACTATGCAACTCAGATATAATATTACTGGTTTTAGACAGGAAGAGCGTGAGCCACTAGCGCTTGCATGGGAGAGAATGAAAGAATGCATGAGAAACTATCCTAGCCATGGGATGGAAGATTGGTTAATTCTCCATTTATTTTATAATGCTCTTAACCCTGTTTCTAAGTCTATGCTAGATACTCCAACTGGAGGAACATTTATGGGTAAGAAAATTACCGAAGCAAAGCAGCTGCTAGAAAATATGCAAGACAACCATGCCCAATGGCATGTGGAAAGATCAAACACGAAGAAGGTGAACTCCGTCACACCTCAAGAGAATGAAGAACTCAATTCTAAATTTGATGAGCTTATATTAGCCGTTAAAGTTAAGGAATCCCGGCAAGAACTACTCTAGAACGAACTATTAAAGAAGTAGACTTTGTAGCTCGTAATGACTATAACCCTGCTTGGAAGAAGAATTATAATCCAAACTTTCAGAAACATTACTCTAGTCCAGCAGGTAGCTCTAATAATAATATGACAACAAGCAATACTAGTCTCCAAGAAACTCTTAAAGCTTTTATGGAATCACAAAATGAGAAAAATAATATTCTAGTCAAAATTATGGAGAATCATGATGCTATGCTTGGTAAGTTATCTAACCAAGCTGTTAGTTTAAAAAACAATTTGCAGGCCCTCCAAGAAAGAACAAGGATTGTTGAGGCACATCTAGGTAAGATAACCGAGATCCAAACTCTCATTCTAGCAAAATTTGTAGGCAAAGCTGAGCCCAATCCAGTTGAAGAGCTCAAGATGATAAGAATCCAAAGGGAGGAGCCCGGAGAACTTGATTATAGCAATGCTCCTTCACCAAACTACACTGTTGAAGATCTCATAAAAAGGATCAATGTCAAGATTCCAGTAAGTGAAGGAAATGAAGAAGCCATGTATCAACACTTCGTTAATCAGGTAGCAATAAAGGTACGTGAACTTGAAGAAGAATACAAGAAAATTGCTGAAAAATTGCCTGTTAAGATAGATGATATATTTGAGCCTACCATTAAGATTAAAATTGGGACTAATGAAATAGCTGCACTATGTGATCTAGGTGCAAGTGTTTCAACAATTCCAAAAAGTCTTTTTAACAAGTTAAATCTTGGCTATTTTGAAATCACCGATCTAAAATTACATCTAGCAGATTCTACCTATAAACAAGCAGTAGGCATAAAGTAAAATACGTTAGTCTACATTAAAGGCTGTCCCGCTCTTATCGATTTTGTTATTGTTGATATGCCTGAAGATGCTACTACCCCTATCATATTAGGCCGTGCTTTCTTAATAACTATTATGGCTTTAATCAATTTGCATGAAGGGAATGTGAAGCTTCAATTGCCTTCGTGGGATCCTTTTGTTATTCATTTCCCCAGGAAAAAGAAAGCCAAGCAAGATGATAAGGAGGCCATCACTTTGAAGGCCAATTACTTCGGAGTGGGTGTTCCACTCATATGGCCAAAGTAAACAATATCAAGGTCAATCTATTGACCATAAAAGAGCCCTGCAAGGGAGGCAACTCATGTGAAATAAAGGTTTGAGTTAAGTTTTTAAGTTTTAGTTAAAATTTTGTATGAATAAAGAGTGCTAGAAAAGTCATGTGAGAGGAAGAGATTCAATGGTACTAAAAATTACTATTTTATATGTGCCATAGTTGGGCGAAATTTAGTCTGTCTTTTTCTGTCAAAAAAGGTGTTTCGCTAAGTTTCAGTCTAAAAATTAATCTACGAAGAAATAGAATTTTTTTGATGTGTACAAAAAGGTTAACGACCAACTATACGACGGGAATAAAAATTCCCGCCGTATAGTTGCGGCCGTATAGTTATGTCACCCATCGACAATTTTTCATCCTAGAGTATAGAAGGTTCGATGACCAACTATACAGCAGGAACAAAAGTTCCAGCCGTATAGTTGTCGCCGTATAGTTAGAGCCGCCAGACAGAAACCTTAGGAAACCCTAAAATTTTGCCGTCAGACCAACTATATGGCCAGAACGCCTTGTTCCCGCCATATAGCTGCCGCCGTATAGTTGCATATGACCACTTAAACGCTCGGGGAGGTACCCAAATCATCAAAAACAGAATCCTTTTTATCTCTTCTACCTCCAAACTCTCTCAAAACCTCAAGGGATCTTCACCCCTGCTCGATTTCGTTCTAATTCCTCGCACATAAGTGATCCACGGTATGTTTCTCCTCCGATCCTCCAATTAATTTTTGCAAATTCATTTTTGATCTATTGTCATTATCAATCTAAGATGAGACTTATATTTGAACAATTGCCAGGATTATCTTGCCTAGATTAATATGTTGAGGAGATTCTTTAGCGTGCTATGATGAGGATTATGCTATTACTATTACTGTTGGATCATAAAGTTTTATATTTGTCTCCTTTATTATTTTTAGAAGATGAACACGAGGAGACACACACATGCTTTTGCCGCAACCAGTTCTTCTCGGGTTGCAGCTTAGGAACGCATGGGGATTCGATTGAAGAACGAAGCACATCGTGATCATTTCGACAGGATCAAAAACTGAGAAGTCAAGGCAACCAAGTTGGCTTACCCCGTCACTTTGAACCAACTCAGTATTTCTGATGATTTTAATTTACTTTGCAATAGAGTTGGCCTGCAAACCTTTGTATTCCATGATGAACCCACCTATTGCCGGTTAACCATTGAATTTATTAGCTCTTTGCAAAGCACAGTTAAGGCATGGAATGGGGAGGATAAGATTTATTTCCGACTTATGAACAACAATTATTCTCTAACGCTAGATGAATGGTGTAATTGTTTTGGTTTACCTAACAATGATTCTAATGCTCTACGCGCAACTTTTACCAACATGGAACCTTCCCCTGAACTCTGTTATAAATGAGCCTTACTTCTAGAGTTAGCAGAGGGAAGAATATTCAACATCCTGCTATTCACTATTTGTTCTATATTATTTCTAACACCTTGCAGGCACGTAATGAGTTTACAAGACTGAACAAGAGGACATATTTGTCCTTGCAAAAGCTACTTTGAACTATGACAACTTGTCACTTCACTTGGGCGCAATACTTTTGCGCTACTTGGAGTACCAATCCCACCAAAGCCAAGGACCAACCACTTGTGGAGGCGTCATCACCGTGCTTGCCAATGCATTGGGCATCGACCTAGGTGAATTACAGCCGGTGCTAGGTGAGAGACGTGTTGGTTACTCTACTTTGAGGGCTTGTGGAATGCTTACTAGGAGAGGTGGTGTTTATTATCTGCATATTGTTGGAGCTAGGCGTATCTACCCTACTCCTTTTCCTAATTATCTTTTCTCTATCGAGGAAGGATGTGTGCTTTATGACTTGCAGGTTGAGAAACACCAACCCGAGGAGGATATTCCGGAGGAGGATGAGGACCAAGAGGAGGAGCAAGAAGTCCCTCATCAGGAGCAGCAGCCACCAAACCGGTTTGCTACATATCAAGATTTCCATAAACTTGGAGGAACTGTGGAGGGAATGCACAATGTCTCCCTGAACCTCCAAGAAACAACAAGTAACCTTTCAACTCAATTTGCGGTCTAGAGTTACAACTTTTTCCCCACACCACAGTAATTTGAAGGGCTTGCAAAAGCCTAAGCTTAGGGAGGTTTTCTATCTATTTTATATTTTGGTTTTCATTTGCTTTATCTTATTTTTGAGGTTATTCTTTTATTTGAGTGTATAAGCACTCGTGTTGTTTTCCCTAACACTTTATCTTAGTTATTTTATTTTGTTTGAGATTTTCAAGCCGAGCTTTGCTGCCAATGTTCTATTCTTCAATCCCCCTTGTCAAAAACCATAAAAAGATTTCTCCATTTATCTTTATTTTCTATCTCTTTTTTTCTTTCCGCCTCGAAGTTCTCGTTGATTTCAGGAGAGTGATTGACTTCGAGTTTCCAAGAAACAAATAAAAAGGGAAGAGAGAAGTGGAACCAAACATGAGAGGTATGCCTTATGACTCCCCACTTTTGAAGTTTGAGAAACCCATGCTAGTTAGTAGTAATGTTGAGATGTTATATGAGTGGAGTGAGTCTCTATATTGTAGTAAAATTTTGTTTGCATGGGTATTTAACTGGGTATGTTTTGTTCCAGCTCTTGTAGTTAAACAAGTCTTGCCTAAATTTTTTCTAAACAATTGAAATAAGAAAAAGTCTCACAAATTGAAGAATTGGGTGTTGTAGTGTTTAGTCTTGAAAGCTTATTCCTAGAAACACTCGACACCACAGAAAATAATGACTAACTTCATAGCTCTCTTTGAAAAGATTTGTTCAATTGAATTAATGTTTAGCGGTTTTGGTGAGCATGCCAAAGTTTGACTTGTAAATCATAAGAATGATATAGCTTTATGCGTGTCAAACTTCATGGGATGCCAACAACTCCGCTGGCCTACGAACGATCTTCATGGAGGAAACTCCTAGATTTCCGCTATGAGTTGATTAAACATTGGCAGCACCAATGCTATAATGGGTAAGATTCTTGGCACTCCCGGGTATCTGTAACAGATTGAATCACTCCTCTGGCTGATATGAGTAATCATTATGCAAAAGGAACAAAAACCTTAGTGATGCCCCGAGTGTCCATCTTAGTCCGATAAACTAATAATTTTTTTTGGCATGCTCTCAATTACTTAAGAACTGAAATTATTGAAGGACAATGAACAGAAAAGTAGTGCTCGAAAAGTCTTGATTTATTAATGTGGTAGAATTGAGATATTCTAGTATATATGCTTTTCATGACAAA